>CM029017.1:110833916-112249889 GCA_016801055.1 Panax notoginseng
CCACAAGAAGAAAAGTCAAAATTGGAAGAATTCATGTCAAAGATTATAGCAAACCAAGAGGAGAGGATGATGAGTCAAGAAATATCGAGCCACAATTTTCAGCAACATATAGAACAACTCATCACCACTTCAACCCATAGTCCTCAATACATGGATTCCAAATCTGAGACAGATAATTCAAGGTTGGAGGAATTGTTGTCCAAGTTCGTAGCATCAAATGAGGAGAGGAGGATTAATAAAGAGATATCAATCCAAAATCTGCAGAATCTGATGGATCAAATGCTCAAAGCCTTGAACAATTGTCCTCAAAATAATTGGTGTTATGACGAGAATTCCGAGATTGATGAAGTGCTCGAGCCAAATCTACAACTGGATGAGACACGAGATGTTGAAAAAGAGGAGACAAGTGGGGATAATTAAAATAAGGTCGGTGAAGAACTAACTATGAGTACCAATGAGGATGAGCTGATGTTATTAGTGCCCCAAGTGCCTTCTCCGCCAAAGATTAAGGGCCGAGTTAGATTTACAAAATCGTGCCTGCTTGGTAGTCATGTCGTCGGCAAGACTCTTTATGACACAAGAGTGAGTACAATTTTGAATCCATGGTGGGACGAGAAAGAGAAGATAGACGAAGAACCCATTGTGTGTGACAAGCTTCCATGCCCCAAAGTGATCACATACACAATGGAGAAAATACCTAACTGTGTGACATTCTTGATTGAGATCATACCAAATCAGAGCATGCTAGGTGACTTTGATGCATTGACCAATTCAAATGGGAACCTACCAAAAGTTACGTTATTTTCGATGGATGGAGGATTCCTCAACTTTTGAAGAGGAATTGGATAGCGTTGACCATACAAAGTCTGGCTGAAGTACTATAAATCAAGCGCTTATTGGGAGGCAACCCAAGTTTAATTTTAATTTTTTTTAGGTTTCATAGTATTTAATAAATTTTTATGTCTTAGGATCTAACAAGCTTGCTTCTATCATATTCACAGGTTAGTCAAGTCCAACTCAAGTGTGATGCCCGATTTATTCCAATGTGTCTGGCGTATTCTTCAGACTTAGCAGATAAGGAGGAAATTGCTATATGTCAGGGAAGTCCTCTCTTTTAATTTTTCCTATCTTAGCCATTGAGGACAATGTCTGTTTTAAGTTTGGGGTATTTATCATGTTTAGTATTTACTTGGGCAAAGTATTGATGGAATTTGATTTTGGCCAATGATAAGTGGGTGGTTGATGTTGTTAACTCTTGGAGAATTGATGAGCATGCTTAGTCTATATTTTAACTCATTAGTTGGTTTTCACATTACTTGCGAAATTTTTGAATTCTTTTTACACATATCCATTTGTTTAGCCAGTTGGGATTGAAATTTTTTGGCTAAATGCTTATGAAAGATACCATTGCAACTTGAGAAATCTTATTTGAGCATCATTCGAAGCGAAAATTAGGCACTCACATAAGTTTGGGGGAAATCTTGGGTATTTTCGAAAAAAAAGAAGAAAAAATTTATTGGAACCTTCCCGAGTTGAATAATTGAATCTTGTGGTGGGTCGAGATGGAGCGTAAAACGCACTCCCCATAAACACATGCACGAGATGGAGTGTAAAACGCACTGATTCAATGAAAAGTGGAAAGTGAGATGGAGCGTAAAACACACTCACTAAATAGAGAAAAGAAAATATGTATGTTTCAAATACTTGGGAAGGGTTCATATGTGCTTAAATGTTTAAATATCCTGTTGATCCTCAAGAAAAATTTGTGTTATGCCTATATTAGCGGTGATTGTGTGATAAGAAGTTTTGAAAGTCATTTTTGAAAATATTTTATGAGTATTGGTTGATCTAATCTAAATCATGGCTGGTTTGAACATATGGATGAACACATGCACTTAAAGGATCAAGAGTAGATGTGAAGCTAATGAAAGTGTTGAAATTTTAAACATGGCATTGTTTTGAAATTTTCTACGGGTTATCATTTGTTGTAACCTTTGAGGCCATTGATCGAATTCATATTGATTCATTGTTTGGGTGGATCATTGCTAGAGGATGAATTTTTCTAAATTGTGTTTTTGCTTGAGGATAAGCAACGTTTTAAGTTTGGGGGTATTTGATAAGTCGGTTTTATACCTACTTATCCGGTATCTATTATTTGAATTAGTTGCTTAAACTCATGTTTCTTAGTTGCTTTTCATGCATTTTGTGTTCATTTTGTAGATTATATGCGTGGGAGCTGTGTGAGTGACTATTGGTATGAAAACGCAAGGAAAAGGCGACTATTGGTATGAAATCGTAAAGAAAAGCAATCCGGACATCGTTTGGGCTTTCATGTTTATTTTATTTTCTTGGCTTGGAACTTGGATTATGTTGTAGAGCTTCTTCTTAGCTTTTCAGAACATCTTGAATCATTCCAATCGGAGTTCGGATGCAAGAGTTATGACCTTTGTACCAACAGACGTTGAACTTCACTGTTTTGGGTGGCCATTTGCATAGCAGTCACTTCCAACCTAATTTCGACCATCATCTGTCCGTTATTTCTCAAAACTCAAAGAATGAAAGTTGTATAGCTCGTCGAGATCTTCGATTTGATAGGTTGCAAGCCCTGTAACTCCTCCCGAATCAAAAGTTATGATTGTTTTACCAGAAGACACTGCAACAGAACATACCCCAGCCGGGGCTAGCTCTTTTATGCCTAATACCCCTGTCGGGGCTGGGGGTACTAAAGTTAGTTAATAGCAGCATAGCAAGTCGGGGCTGGCTATTTACAAGGCAATACCCCAGCCGGGCGGGGGTACGGGCCAGAACAAGTTTTTGACGCGTTTTGGGTCGAATTTTGATACCTTTTTGACTCCAAATTGGATTGGGTTTGCTCCTAAGCTAAAAAATTAGACTTGCAACCTATAAATACATGATAGGAGGCATAAAGGATTAGTAGAGACAGAGGATTCCATTAGATTAGATTAGAGTAGATTAGATAAAAATCCTAGTTCTTATGAGATTTGGAGATTGATGCAACTTAGAGACCATTGAAGATCAAGAGCAGGAGCTTGAGGAAGATGGAGATTTGCTGACAACAAATTTATTATGTACTCTACTTTTATTTTTGTCTTTTAATGAGTATTCAAGTGTGGATTCTTAGTTTTAATTCAATGAACTAATTCTTTATTTGAGATTACAATAGATCTTATTGTGTAGTTTTATTTAATATGCTTCGCTATCAATTATTATGTTTTATCGTGAGGATTGTCTATTGTGATTTGAACTTAATTGCTTAATTGCCTAGTTAACAATTACCGTGATAATCTATATGAACTCGAGAGATGAAGTATAGATTTAGATCTGATCATGATAGCATGTGTTTGTGATTTCTGCATAATTAGAATTCATGATTCGTGTTTAGGATAGAGATATGCCTTTACGCCATATGTAATCTTATAGAGAACTTGTGTTTTAAACTCTTTTTTAATTGTAATTCACATAGAGATATAGTTGATTAGCTAATTAGGGTGTCTTGCTTAATTCTGTCATTTATGAATTTAAGTGAGTATGTATACTATACATCGAGAGGTGGTTTTATCTGCTTTAGTGTTCTTGATTAACAATTCAGGATAGAGAATAATTGATGAGAAGTGCATTAATTTAAATGAAGCAATAAGTGAAGTTGTGATCTTAAATCTCCATAGTCTGATTTTTAATTAGTGGTAATTAGAATTAGTTTAATTAAATAATTTAATTCATAATCTTAAATAGATTGTTTAAATAAAATTAGTTTGATTAAGAGTTAGTATTTGGTAATTTGTATTAATAATTCCTCGTGGGAACGATACTCTACTTTCACTTTAATACTTGTTGACCACGTATACTTGCGTATTGTGCGTAATTAGATTTTACCCAACAACCAACAATGACCATGAACAAATACTTCAGTATTGAAGGTGATGTAACGACCCCAAAATTCATACAATTCAATACTTAACTTCGGTTATTATAAATACATCTTTATTCTAACTTTACATCATTATTCGATGCTACAATTAATAAAATGTAGAATAATTTAAACTTTTCTATCTTTTTCTTTATTAACATCCCTGAATTACAACCTTTATCATTCACATATCTTTGAATCAAATTTATTTTCATGATTCACTTCATCAGAGTTATTATATAAAACCTTACATCCCAATTCAGTATCCTTTATACTTTAGATAACTCAAACCTTACAACTCAACATAAAATAAACATCATAAACTATTAAGTACATCTCCAGAATATTAAACATGGTTAAAAGGAATAACAACTTCAGCTAAAATATTTAATCTGCATGCATTATATCTGATCCACGACATTCAAGTAGCACATAGCATTACCTTGAATCCTTAGCCTGGAAAAATGGTTATTTGCAATGTTAAGCTCGATAACCTAGTAAATCTAACAGTTTTCATGCATCACGCAACATATAATAACATGCTCAACATACATCTCATAATCATACATACTGCAGTTCACAAAACAAGTATAAAGATTGAGTTTCTTACTCAATCAGCATTCTTTACTCAATCAACGTACTCATAAATTGACTTTAACGTTTCATACTTACAACATATATAATACATCATGATCCTTGCAATACAGATTTAAAATAGTTTATCATCAAGTTCGCATAGCAAATAGGAATTGAAAGACTTATCTGATTTGTAGAGTACAAGAACCGATTAACAACTTATAGCTATCTGCACCTCACGTATCCTACACAATATATAATCATGCACATCATTTATTAGTCATATAGCAAAGCTTAGTAATCGTTTAAGTAACTCTACTTTACGATCTACTATCATCTTATTTAGGTGTGATACACAATGTTCAATTTATGTGGTTAAGTTCTATTAGGGCTCCTTATTGTCCATTCATTTTATTTACATTAAACTTCCTTTTACTTCTCATTACGTTCCACTTTAATACACTTAACATTTAGTTAAGTCTTAAACCTCTTCTTTACATCACATTAGATGTATAATGTTTGTTAACATTAATTAAGTTAACCTTCGTTTCATATTTCTTAATACTTCTCTTTTAATCGACACTTAAAATTTGGTTTAGTCGATATAGTTGTCATTACATCATTGATCAATGTTAATCATCATTATATTTCATAATATTCATGTTTTATAACTTAGAACAACATTTTTTATCGTTGGAAGCCCTTCACTTGCATACGTGCATGTCCGTCACCCTTCGATTGCCTCCGAATACACATCAGTCCTAAAGATGTCCATTTTCGACTATGCTAACGACCTTAAATTTACAAACTTTTGGAATGAAAGTTGTAGGTATACTCTTCCTCATTCCGTATCATCTTGAATCGCCTCAATCGGAGTTCGTATGAAAAAGTTATACTTATTTTACTACTGGAGGTTAAAATAGTCCTGCCTGGCTACTATTCTGGCACTGCGGTGCCCAAAATAGCCTTGGGGGCAGCACTGCAGCGCCTAAGAGCATAATAGGTTGTCCAGATTCACGATTTCCTTGACCCTTTCTCCTTCCGATCTTTATAACTCGAGCTATACACGTCGAAATTAGTCCGTTTTCGATTCTATGAATTCGTAATTTATAGAACTACAACATACCAGAAAATTAACACTTTACAGAAACATTAACTAACCCAAATCTTATCCCAAAAATTATGTTCATTATCTATTTTTTATGTTTTAACATGTTTAGCGTAATCAACCACTACAAATTCTTTATTCAACCAAATTGATCCTTTCAACTTGCGTTGTTTTTGTATTTCAACATACTAACAACATCTATCATCAATTTTAAATTATATACATGATCTTACCATCAATATAAGCCTTAAAATAGACCAAAATATATACACTAAGCCATAAACCAAATTTCCACTTCTAACATATGTTTCCACGAATTTGATTATATCAAAACCTGTTATAGATTACATATAGCAGATTATACATATCAATTAATATATATGATCAATCTCTTAACAATTTAACCCTCAAAACCAATTACAGAGAAGAACTTTTACAAAATAAAAACTAAAACTAGAAACTCAAAAATTTACCTTTGATTCTTCTTTAAACATAGAATAGATGATTAGCAAGCTTGATTCCCTTGATTTTCCAAAATCTCCTCTTCTACAATTTCTCAGAGAATCTCAATTCTCTCTCAATTTCCTCTCCAATCTTTCTCTATTCTTTGTTTTCTTAAACTTATGAATAATAGATGTAAGCCAAATAAATTGAAGAAAACAATCTAACGTAGTTTTACGTGGGTTGTTTGTGACGCCCCCAAAATAGGTCCACACGACCCATTCTGAGTCACCAGATATCGCACTATAAAAATCAAATATAAACTTCATTTATACAACTGTTGAATTGTCGTGCAGAGTACGACAACAGATAAGCTGTGAGTTTTAATACAAATATATATAACTCTCGTGGTGCCATGACCACAAGACCTTACAATGGTACCTTACGTAAAGTTACAATCAATAATTGTTTTAGAAATTAAAATCTTTGAAAAATACTCAAGAAAACCTTCGTACATGGGAGGCCATGCGTCTAGGTTATGATAGATATCATATGTCCACAGAATTATCCTTGGTTGACCCAAAAGTCCCCAAAGAAAAATAAGAAGATTACTATCATCTTCTTTTCAATGGCGAGTCTTCTCTTGACATATAATTATCTCCGTTGTCTCCAAGTGAAGATTATATTTCAAATAAACTCCAAGATCATATAGGTAGTGCTCGTAGATATACTCAGCAAGTGGATGTACACAACCCTGTCTTATGATAACACGAGATTGTATATCATTAGACATCTTGTATGATAGTGGCAAAACACCCTTCCAAAGTTGGGTTCACCTCACCCTATTCGGTTCTCCAAAAATAAATATCAAATGACGTATACAATACGACACACTTATCTAAAGTTCTCAACAAAATTATTTTCATACTAATTAGGGAGAACCTCAACAGCTATAGACTACCGTTCTATTCCCCTGTTATCCTCGCTCGACCCGACAACATTCTTATTACCTGAAAGGAATTGTGAAGCAAAAAGGGTGAGCATAACTAGCCCAGTAAAGAATATCATGACTAAAGATAATTTACATCATCAATAGCCTTCATCAGTAATAAATCAGAGATTTAGAACATATGGTAAATGATAAAACTTTTCAACCATAGTTGCAGCGAAACGAGCAATCCATTAGAAGAGTCAAATAGACCATCAGGTCTATTATCTTCTCCATGTTAAAAGTCCACCAATAATGTTTTATCCTTGTAACATCAATCAACAATTCCTGTCCACAATTATATAAATAACTCGTAATCATAATTGTGATTCTAAATTCCTCTTCGCACCCAGGACGAAGATAATTTTTATCACCCATCTTCACCTGAAACATTAAAAATCATGATTATACTAAATCGCAATTCCTGCTCATAATCATACTAATAAATTCATCTTTGCACTACGGCCAAAGATATTCATTAACAATTCATCTTTGTACTACATGCCAAAGACATACAACTGTATTTTAGAAGAGTTAAGTAGAGCATGATATCTACTATCTTCTACGAATTAAAAGTGTATAATCAATATTTTATCGCTGAGACTCAGCTTAATAAATAATCCACATCATCGAATCATCCCTATACTATGGCTAAGGATATTCATGTAATCATCAATGGTCATGATTATACCGAATAATCCCTGGTTATAATCATACCAATAACTGTCCATCAATGCACTACGGGCCAATGAGGACTTTTATCACATCATTTATAACATTACAGGTAATGATTATACCGAATGATCCCTGGTCATAATTATACCAAGTCCATCTATGCACGTAAGCCAAAGATATACAACTGTAAAACCAATAATCAACAGTCCATCTTTGCACGTAAGCCAAAGATATACAACTATAAAACCAATAATCAACAGTCCATCTTTGCACGTAAGCCAAAGATGACTTTCATCATAATATAAGCATGGGGATGATGACAATAATATAAGCATTAATCAAACGAAATCAAGGATAAATATTAAAGACTTTAAATTTATCCAGAGTTTAAAATATCCAAATATTATCAATCACTTAATAATCCCATAATCTAATATCATTAATATTATAATAATATTTTAATCATTTCTTAAACTTATAAACAATTTATTTTAATTATTTACACTTTACCAAATAATGCATTTAATCATTCTAAAATGCCATACTCATAAGATTTAATCACCAATGATCAAATCCCTTATCAAAAATCTGCATATACCTTATATAGGATTTTCAAGCCATAAAATCCTATTGACCAATTTTTTAACTTTACGTAACATATTTAATTTATATATTCGTAACGAAACCATTTTCATAAAAAATAACAAATCAGTACCAAAAAGTTTTAATTTCTAGGATTTAGCAGAATATAGTCCCATATTGAACATATATTTTTTTTTTCAGAATTTTTAAAATTCATTTACTATTTTTCATATGGCCAAAACTGCCGAATATTTAGACATTTATCATAAACTGTACTTTTGTCCAAAAATTCTGAAATTTACAGGGTATACTCCTGTTATATATATGTACTCCCAATAAAAATTTCATAAATTTTGGAGTTAACCACAAGGAGTTATAAGGGTTTACTTTTAAAATAGTATTTTCCTATAAAATTCATAACTCCTAATTTATACATCCAAAAATCGTCATTTTTGGACACAATCTAGAAAACTCATCAAATTATCATTTTAAATTTTTTCAAAATTTTTGAGGGTCAGAAAAATTATGAAACTGTAAATGAATTTTCGTCCGCCATGCGGTAATCCACGTAGACAGATCATTTTCACAATTTAATAAAGAATGAATACGAAGGATCATTCATCATGCATGCGATAATTCACATAGACAGGTTATTCCAACAGAATAATAAAGAATAGAATAACGGAAGAATTCACCATGCATGCGGTAGTCCGCGTAGACAGGTTATTCCAACAGAATAATAAAGAATGGAATAACAGAAGAATTCACCAGGCATGCAATAGACCGCACAGACAGGTTATTCCAACAGAATAATAAATAACGGAACCAGGTCATGCGTAATCCGCACAGACAGGATATTCCAACAGAATAATAAAGAATAAAACCAGATCATGCGTAATACGCACAGACAGGATATTCCAACAGAATAATAAAGAATGGAACCAGATCATGCGTAATCTGCACAGATAGGTTATTCCAACATCACAATAAAGAATGGAATAACATAAGAATTTTACCATGTATACGGTAGTCCGCGTATACAGGTTATTCCAACAGAATAATAAGGAATGGAATAACAATAGCTCTCTTCATGAATACGAAAGAAATAATACCCCTTACCTTAGAAGAAAATTAGAATAGTGAGGTAGCAAACTTCTCTTCTCCTTTCTCTCTATAATTTCTCTGTATAATAATTGCTCTATAGCTTTAGTGAATTGGTGAGAAATGAAGGAAGAATGAGCTTCTATTTATAGGAAAATATAGTTTTAATAATTTCACATTTTGGGGCTCAAAATATTACAATATAATACCTCCCTCTTTTTTTTTATTTTTAATTTAGTCCTGCAAGTATTATCAAACTTGCACTACCTCCCCTAATAGTAAATCATATGAATTAATAGTTCATTCATGTGACTTAATAGTATAATCATGTGAAAAAACTAATTACAGTATGGTACCTTCATCTATACCTCCATTTTTAATTTAGTCATGCAAGTATTATCAATCTTGCACCACCTCCCCTAATAGTAAATCATGTGAATCAATAGTACACACATGTAAACACATAGTTATAAGCATGTGAATTAATAGCAATTAATTGCTCATTTATCCGGTTAATTACCCGATTGGTCAATATAACCTCCAGACATTAATTATTATCGAAATAAATATCGATTTTCATTAACACTAATAATTCCCACATAATGGAACCATCAATTTCATCTTTAATCAGCACGAACTTATTCATCATTAATATCATAACTCACAATATTTAACAACCAGATCATTCTTAGGAAAGAGGGGGCTTTCCGATAAGGATTTCTCCTTATTGGCGCGCAATTAGGTGACCAAACCTCTCCTTGACAAAACTTTCTAGACATTGTCAATATTGTAAATAATAATATGAATAACTTTGTCGTCTCAATTATTGATTTAATAATATAACATATTATGCAGATGATACTGTGACAATAATTGAATCAATAATATGAGAGATATGATACAGCAAATACTGTAGTAATAATTGAATATAACTGAGTGACTTCTCACGTAAGCATCAATAATCAATACCGTTTGTTACTATGCAACTACGCATATTACTGTACTTTTACTACCGAGTAGTTCAACAGTTTTAACGGTAACACTTTCGCCGTTATTTTTATAAAAAGATAATTTTGTCATTTTCTTCTACGACAATACTTCCATTGTGGGATCCACTAATGATTGTGCCGTCGTACAGATATTCCTCGACCAAACGAATATTTTATGACAACTTGCATACTTTGAAAAATTTTCATATATCACCCTTAACTTTAACCCTTTCTCAATTTAACCATTTACAAAATAAAATAATAATTATAAAAAAATTGAATACTTTCATTTCATAATTTCGGGATCTCACATTGTTAGTTAACAAAATAAATGGTTTCATCAGCTTAAAATACAAAGAGCCACTATGCCTTGTTTGGCAAACACTCAAATAAGCTTCCTTAATCTATTTCCATTTTATTTCATTATTCATTTATATAATATGTTACACATGTCACACCCCGTTTAATTAAATTCTAATATTTTAAATTGAATTAAATTAAACTTAACTCCTTAAGAAATAAAATTGACCTTATCAGTCAAATTATAATTTTTATTTAACCATTTATAATTATAACTTTATTTAACAAATTCTCAATCCTCTTATTTAATTATTTAATTAAATTAGAATATCACCATTATACTCGCGTAATAAAATATGCATAAATCTCATCAATTTTATCACACTTAAATTAATTATCCCATAATAATTTTCATCAAATATTTATTTAATACCATAAATATTCTAACTAAATTATTTATTTTATTCGATATATATTTTAACTATTTACAAGATTGACAATCGTATTACTTTAACATATTACACTCATATGGAATATATTACTTCCTCATTTATTAAAACAAATATGCTTACACTAATTCACTATTTTAATTAAGTGAATTACTAACATTATTTATGAAATTTAATTCATAACAATTCCATCGCCAATCAAGGCATGATAATTAAATTATATTATTTCGTAATATAATTTTTATCTTAATTAAATTAACTAATATTATTCAATTAATTTCCTTTCCATAATAATTTTATTTAATTTCCTCAATAGTTAAATTAACTATTAAACCTCACTTTCCCAATATATGAATATATATTTCTCTTCTATATTCATACTTAATCTCTTCACACCAAATTACTTATTTCAAAATATATAATAAATATATTTAATTACTCAATCTCAAAACATCTCATAACAAGAATTTTATTTATTAAATTCTTATTTTAATAAGTTCTGAAAATTCGAGTTGTTACAGGTGATCAGCCTTTCATACCTGATAAACATATGCAACTTGCACTAAGTGCAAATCAATAATCATAAATGTGGAATAATTCCCAATAATTAAATCACTAGCATGCTTGAAACATAATAACTCGAGTTTGAGTTAGGAGACTTGCCTTAACTGTCGATTACTGCTACACAATCTAATTTAATCTCTTATGAAAGACCTATCATTTATAAGATTGATCTTTCAATCAACATATCATATCATATCATATCTCATAATTTAACTTTTCTTAAAATAAATTATCTAGCATTAAGCCACATAATCAAACATCACATAATTCTTTAAACCATCAGTAGTATTATCGTCCTTTCATAATATCTCAATCTCTTTATTATCATCTTAAAACTTCTGTCTAATATTATTAATCACTTAATAATATTTTATTCACTTATTAACAATCACTTCATAATATCTTAATCTTTTAGAAATATTATTAACCATTTAATAATATTTTAATCACTTACTAATATCTTAATCATTTTTAAATATTTTTAATCCTTTAATAATATTTTAATCACTTGCTAATATTATTAATCATTTAATAATATTCAACTCATTATCTAATAATAATAATTATTAAAACTTGCCTTCAAATATGGTTGTTAACGTTAATTAAGTTAACTCTCATCTTACATCTCTTTTAATTGACACTTAACGTTTTGTTAAGTCGTCATTGTTTGATATTACATCTTTTTTAGTTAATATTAACCTCATCACATATCTTATAATGTTCGTTTCATTAGAATCAGAACACTTTTTAAGTTCATTAACACTTGACACGGCGTTTCGACGTTCATACGTCACACGGCCGATTTGTCTCCTTTACGAATGCTTAGCATGCTCATATACTTATCTAATTCATCATTGATTAATTTTAAATATCATCAAATTTTATAAGTTGTAAAACATCCTTTATCGTCGAAAGCATTACATGTTGCATACGCGAATGCCCGACGCCCTCCGATTGCCTCCGAATGCACATCAGTCACAAAGATTGCCATTTTATACCTTTATGCCGAACTCAATTCTCAATTCTCAATTCTCAAAAAATAAAAGCTGTAGGTCTACTCGTTATCTTTCCGAATCATCCTGAATCGCCTCAATCGGAGTTCGTATGAAAAAGTTATTCTCATTTTAGTAAAATATGTTCGGACAAATTTTTCTCCCACACTTGGCCAGCGCCTATGCACCCAATGTTTGTCTTGGTCAAGCGGCTAGGTGCACAAGAACAGAGTTTGAGCGCCGAGCCCAGCGCCTAAGCGCTCGGTTCTTGCCACTTAATTCAAAATTTTAGATTTTGCAACTTTTGACACACAAACTTCAAATCTTCATAACTTCTTCATCCTTTATCGGAATTACTCCGTTTTTAAGGATATGTAAAGCTTGTAAAATTTTCTACAAAACCTCCATGAATTCATAATTTTTCAATGTAAATAATTAGTCGAAAAGTTGGCTCAAAAGTCCCCCAAAACTAAGTTTTTTCATAGTTTAACATGTTTTACAAAAACTTTCACCACGACTTCGATTTAAATCATTTTTAGTCTGTTCAAATTGGAATATTTAGATAAATTCTTGATCTATAGATCACCCACCTCAGATTTTACACATAAATCCACCATCAATACTTTTATAAGTCCGATTTATGTTCTCAACATAACTTTTGTTCATCCTCAAGTATATGCCTAAATTTTTGATCTTAAATTTGATTATGACATGGATTAAACATAAAATCATTATCATATACGTCCTTATTACTTTGGATCCATCATGATCCCCCATAACCCAACCTTCAACAAATCAAACTCTTAGGAAAATTAAAGAGATGAAAAGTTTTGGTTTTACCTTTTGAGTTCTTCTTCTTCCTTCATTACTTCATAGTTTGCTTCATCCTTCATGCTTCCATGGTTTTATACCATTTAAGATATAAACATAACACCTCAATTTATTAATGATTTTAGATTTTCAAAAGAAAGGTATTCCGAGAAATTTCTATGGATTTAGTTTAGAAATTACCTTATTTAAGTTTTTCCCGATCTTGGTTCATCTTCTTCTTTTTAAGCTTGCTATAATGGAAGCTTCATGTTCTTCATCCCCTCTTCTCCAGCTCCACCCGAGCTCCTCTTTCTCAAGCCTTCACGCTCTCTTCCATGCTCTCTCTCATCTATTTGATTTGAGTGGTGAGGGGTGGGAGTATTGAAGAAAAACTTGATTTTTCTTCTCTTCCTTCTTCTTCCTTCTCTTCTTCCTCTCTCCCATGGCTGATCTCAGTCTCCTCTTTCTCCTTCATGGTCGGGTGTGGGTGAGAGAATGAAGAGAATTGCTTCTTTCTCTTTCCTTTCCTTATCTAAATAATTTAAGGGGGGGGGGGGGAGAGTGGTTAGGTAAGAGTTGGTGAAGTAACTGGGAGTGGTTAGGAGTTGGTCATCTAACCCATGTGCTAGAATTTCTAACAGATTTGGCCATTGTGGGTCCCACTTTTAATTTCTCGTTTTGCGTATTTAATCACGTCTTTTACTTTTGGACCCGAAAAATTAGAATTTCGAGTTTATAATCGATTCCTATTAAAATCGATGCTCCCAACATCATGGACCCACCCGTTTCATCAAATTCATCTTCGAATTTTAAGCTTGACTTTTCTCTATAAAAGTCAACTGTTGACTTTGACCAAAAAGTCAACCCTGACACATTTTGTGTTTACAGTCTTTTCTGACAAATCTTGACGTTCCGAACACAACCAAACAATCCATGCTTCAAAATTCTATCCCTAACTTAACTTTGAGTTTTAGCTTACTTCTTGTTTATTAATTAATCATAATAGCTAATCATTTTTTGATTATTATTTATTTCATTTACCATTCAAGGCAAACATTAAAGCTATGTTAATTCATAACATAGTTTGATCTTGATTTTTATATATTAGGCTAGACATTTAATTCAATGTCTTATTAAAACCTCCTAATATGGTTTGCTACATTCAATAAGCCTTTTCCATATGGCTTGCCATATTTATTATTTTTACTTGCCACATTCCTAGTTCTTTTTTTTGGACTTTTATTAAATTTTTAACACCTACTAGGTTAGGTTTAATTTAATTATCACCATAATACCTAGCTTATATCTTCCCAATTTAATATTTTTGGGTTCTCTTCAATTACCATTCATGGCATGTTTTTCACAAGCTTGCATACTTAAGCTTTTCATTTATTCTTATATGATTAATTTAAAATAATTATTCATCTTGAGTAAAATATAAATATCATATCCTTAAGTATATATGTATCTATTCATATACACATTTTCTTTAACCTTATATTATCTCTTCATTTGAAATTTACTTCCTTAATAAATTTCTCACATACATAACCTCTTTTTAGATTTTGAATTTTTGTAATCCATATGTCGCCGTTGGGAAAAATTTCTCTTGAATTCCTCTTTTAAATATTTCTTACCCTTTATGCTTCTTACGTGGTTTGAATTTTGTTGAAAGGGTGAAATTAATAAAAGAGTCTGACATAAAATATCGATGATTTGAAAATATTGATTATAAAGAATCACCAGTTGGAAGGATTGAAATGGTTGTACCAACTCAACCGAGTTTATGAAAAGTTTTATTAAAAGGCCCGATTATTGGACTTTGTTTAACAGGCTTTAGAAATCGAGATTCATAGAGTTCGGGTGCTTGCTTAAGTGGGGGGAAGGTGAAAGTAGTATGCACACAAGCCAATCATATTTGATGATAAAGCATATACTTTGTAACAATCTTATTCATTTATTAATAAAAAGTATTAATTTATTAAAGGCTTTTAATTATCTACGTGATGTTGTTTTATAATATGTGATAAACTCATAGTTTTAAGCAATACTTTTAGAATAATGATGATGATCATTCTAATGAGATCTAAATTCTTAGAAAGCTTAAAACTAAAATAGTTCCTAATCGTTGGATTACTAAATTGGGGATTAGTGAATCCGAATCGATTGGTACATACGTTGCTTGCTCATTGGATGAGGATGATTGATCTCATGATCATTTGTGTGGAGACACTAAAGCAAGTATGTAGGTGCTTATTAGAGAATAAGTTCACTGAACGTGGCTCGCTAAGGAATACCTAATGGAGTTTTACTTGCCTGTCCATAGGAATTCCTGTAGTGATAGTAGTACAAGTGATCCTTGGACTTGAGATCATCATAGTATCTTGTGTATGATGAATTATACTTTGACTTATTCCTTAAGACCCTTAGGGTATATCAAAGGGTATGCTTGGGTATAATAAGTTGTACATAGAGATAATGTATGATCAATAAAGAATCTACCGGTTCTAGTAAAAGAAGAGAAATGTCCTATGTGATTCGATAAATGGCAACCCAGTAGTCCTTGGCCAAGGCAGGATGAAATTAGAAAAGAGTTTCTAATTTGCATTATTTAGAGTTGTGCATTTAAGAATCGAAATACATATAAATAAATAAAATAAGACTTGACAGTAATTCCATGTCTTATATTTAATTGGGACATTGTACGGTAGAAGGATTGAATTGTACGGTAACTATTTACTCAAAAATTCTTTTATGATTAATATTGAAATCTATATTATCTAGAAAGTCGTTAATCGCTAGGGAGGCTTATCCCTATTGTAGAATAAATATTATTTATTTAAATAAATTAATAGTTTAATTTATTTATTTAAATAAGATTAGAATTGTTCTAATTAATTTATTCACAACCGGTTTAATATGGAGAACCTAAAGGGTCACACAATAAAAGGAAGATTAATTATTTAAGAAGTTAATGACATAATTGTAATAATAAGTTAAGTATATTTAATTTAATCTATGGTGATAGAATAAATTAAATAGCTTAGTATTTATTATTTAATATTTTAGAAATATTAAATATTAATTAATAAGAGGAGTCTTATTATTATTATTATTATTATTTAATTTCTAAAGAAGTTTGGAAATTAATTAATAAAAGTACTCTCAAATATTCTAATAAGATTAAGAGGCTAATTAATTAAAAGAGTTTAATTAATTATTCCTAATATGATTGAGAGCCTAATTAATTAAAAGAATTTAATTAATTAAAATAAAATTCAATTCCTTAATTGTTAAGGAGGGTTGCCTACATCTCTAAATAAGAGGAGTCTTATTATGGGTATAGAGTGGTTGTTGACTTTTTCACAACAGACGATTCCAATTGTTGGAGAGTACGCTCTTTTTCTATGAGAGATAGAAAAATTAGAGTTTTACCAAATACCTTTTTTCTTCCTTGGTGGATCACCTCTAGAGGTCAAATATTTGGGTGGCTAACGTTGATCAAAGGAAGGAACCAAACCCAATGGATTCAAGTTGAACGCGAAAGGATTTGGAGGTGAACTTGTACCTGATGAAGCTCGAATCTTCAAGAGTATGATTCTTATTCTTTATCTTTTCATTTAATTAATAATTATGTATAAAGGATGATCCGGGTATATGATTTGTAAAATTTTTTAAACTTTGATTTTCCATGCTTCTGCTTATTTTTTTAATTTGATTGCGTTCATGAATATTCCAAACCTAACAGAAGGTGTTAGGTACCCCCCGACTTCCGTGAAAACTTGATTACCGCATCTTTTCAATTTCATAATTATTTGAAATGTGTATGTGCATTTAATTGGGCCTAAGTGCTTTGTTTGAAAGTAGTTCTATGCCCTTTTGGACCTATATACAAAGGGTTTGACTTGTATAAAAGTTTAATTTTAATACAAGACATATAAAATTATGTTTTGAAAATAGGTTTTCAAACCCATAACTCACATAGTAATTGAAGCCTTTGATACTTCCATTTTATTCCATATTCGGCTTGATTTGATTTTATTGAGATCCGAAACATCTTTAATAATATAATATATATACAAGTGTCGGGCCTCTTATAGGCATGAAAGCCATCGAAGTGACCCAAGCACCACAAGCAATGATTTTATTATTTTGAGGCCTTAAATCCGGATCACCGTTTTAAGGTCCTCTCATTTACATTTACAAAGGATTGTAAGCTATCTATACAACTCAAATATGTCCATCATGGGAATCAGATCTAGATCCATGTATTTAATCGCAGATCCCATGATTTCTAGGCTCACAGGATATCATTGAGAAACTTGCAAAACAAATATCGAAATAAACTACAGAATAGAATCTAGACGTCGCAAAACAAAGGATTCATCAGTTAAATCCTTGCATGCACGTAGCCAAGCTTCCCGTTTCCTCTAGATACAGATCTAGGGTCGCGTAGTCGCTTAATATTTACAAAACTTAGAAAGAAAACTAGATTTAAATAAATCCTAGCCATTCTAGCTCAACGGTTCCAGTTTTACAACTTTTAAACCTGTTAAAAGTTAGATATGACTAGATTTAGATAAATCTAGTCCACAAATTTTGAATATTACAGCTTTACATTGAATAAACAGTTAAAACTGATATTTAATCACAGTAAACAATTAACATATATATATATATATATATATATATATATATATATATATATGATTCTATATATATTAAAGTAGGAAAAAGCCACATATTAACAATCCAGACCAAATTGGTAAATATAAATATAAATATATGATTATATATATATTAAAATAGGAAAAAGTCACAGATTGGCCAAATTGGTAAATATATATATATATATATATATATATATATATATATGTGTGTGTGTGTTTTTTTTTAGGCCTGGATTGCTATTATGTGGCTTTTTACTGCTTTATTTATATATATATATATATATATATATATATATATTAAAGCAAGTAAAAACTTCAAATTTGAAAGAATCTTATAGTGTGTTGATGAGTGGGTTTTATACCTACGAATTAGACACTTTTAAAGCTTAATTCTTTGTTAACCTTAAGTATTTTTAGTGTTTTGTTACTTGTTTTTATGTTTATGTTGTAGGAAACGGCTTCAGAATGTCAAAATATGAAAAATGTAGCTTAGTGTCATTTCTGTATATTCGTGAGAAATCCTTAGTGCAAAAAGCCCGCCGGGGCGGCATTTTTCTAGTACAAAATACTAGCCGGGGCGAGCTTGTCGGGAAGAAAAAGAGTTTTCAGAAGTTGAGTTCAAGGAGGATTGATTTGGGCTGTTTGTTTCAAGTACTGTAAGGAGGGCTAAAAGACACATGAGGAGGCATATAAAAGGAGGAGAATCACAAGGATTAATAGATGATTCCATTAGATTAGATTTTCATTAGATTAGGACAAAACCCTAGTTTTTATTAGATTTAGAGATTAAAGCAACTTGTAAACCATTAAAGATTAAGAGTAGGAGCAAGAGGGAGCATGAGATTTGCTGACAACAGATTTTATTCTTTTTTCTACTCTTATTTTTGTCTTTTAATGTTTATTCAATTGTGGATTCTTGGTTTTAATTCAATAATCATGAACTAAATTCTTTTTTAAGATTACAATGGAGCTTGTTGCGTAGTTTATTTAATTACTTCTCTATTAATTATTGTGATTATTCTTGGATTGTCTATTATGGTTTGTACTTATTGCTTAATTGTCTAGCTAACAATTATCGTGATAATCTACATGAACTCGAGAGATGGATTATAGATTTAGATATGATCATAATAGTATGCGATTGTGTTTTCTGCATGGCATTAAAATTCATAATTTATGTCTAGGATAGAGATATACCTATACATCGCATGTAATCTGATAGAGAACTTGTGCTTTAAATCCTCTTTAATTGTAATTCACATAGAGATATAGTGAATTAGTTAATTAGGGTGTTCTTCTTAATTCTATCATCTGTGGATTTAAGTTGATTTGAGTATGATGCATTGAGAGATGGTCATATTTATTTATGTGTTCTTGATTAACAATTTAGAATAGTGAGCATAATTGATAAGAAGTGTATTAATTTAAGTGAAGCAATAAGTAAAGTTGTGATATTAATTCTCCATAATCTGATTTTTAACAAGTGGTAATTAGAATTAGTTTAATTAAATAATTTAATTCATAACCTTAAATTGATTGTTAAAATAAAACTAGTTTGGTTAAGAGTTAGTATTTGGTAATTTGAATTAATAATTACTCGTGGAAACGATACTTTACTTATACTTTATTACTTGTTGACCACGTATACTTGCGTGTTGTGCGTAACTAGATTCCACCCAATATGTATAGTGAGGCATGTTTTAGACTGCTTTTGAAGCTTGAAAACTCAATTTCCACTGGTTAAAACTTGATATGTTGTAATATATATGTATAAAAGTGTTTACAAAGAAGAATATTGGAATTTGGAACACTGTTGGAAGGGTTAAGAGCTAAAATGGGCGAAATTTCACTATTTTCTTTTTCTTTTTTTTTTAAAATGGATGATGGGGGGAGGTCTATTTATAGACCAAATCAGCTGCAGGTTAACCCACGGCAGTTGCAGGTCTGCCTGCGACTAACCCGAGCTGGCTCGGCCCTGTGGGTCCATTTGTCTCAAAATATGTGCACTCTGACCAACACGTTGTCTACTTGAACCTTCACAACTTTCAATCTGGAAATCCGATGGAGGCGCCCTATACATTTCCAGAAAGCCCTTTTCGATAGCTACACAATGACATGAGATTTGACATTTTCTAAATTCAGGAAGACGGGTCCATAACCAGATCTTCTGAGTCTTCGCAGTTTATTCGTTGAGCTGTCTTGTGCTATTTTTACTCGGGATTGATGTTATGGTTTTCCAGGACGTTCATGACAGTGATTTGACTTGATTTGATATTGAGTTGGCAAAATTACTCTTTTGCTCTCCCGGGTTAGTTCTGAGCTTGACATGGTGGCATCTGTCTTCCTCGGGGTTATCTCTGAGGTTTGACTACTAATGCTTCCTTTCTGTATTCAGGGTTGTTTCTGAAGTTGATTTGATGATATCCTGGGGTTGTCGTCGAGATTTAACTTGATCTCCCGGGGTTGCCACCGGGTTTAACTTGATTTCCTGGGGTTATCACTGGGGTTTGACTTGATTTCCCGGGGTTATCACCTGAGTTTGACTTGATCTCCCAGGGTTGTCATCGGGATTTGTCTTGATCTCCCGGGGATATCGCTGGGGTTTGTCTTGATCTCCCAGGGTTGTCGCGGGGGTTTGACTTGATCTCCCGGGGTTATCACAGGGGTTTGACTTGATCTCCCGGGGTTATGACCGGGGTTTGACTTATTCTCCCGGAGTTGTCACCGGGGTTTGACTTGATCTCCCGGGATTGTCCCTCGGGGTTTGACTTGATCTCCCGGGTTTATCATTGGTGTTTGTCTTGATCTCCTGGGGTTGTCACTGGGGTTTGTCTTGATGTTTCGAGGTTGTCACTGGGGTTTGTCTTGATCTCCCGGGGTTGTCACCGGGGTTTGTTTTGATCTCCCTGGGTTGTCACCGGTGTTTGTCTTGATCTCCGGGGTTTATCACCGGTGTTTGTCTTGATCTCCCGGGGTTGTCATCGGGGTTTATCTTGATCTCTCGGGGTTGTCACCGGGGTTTATCTTGATCTCCCGGGGTTGTCGCCGGAGTTTGTCTTGATCTCCCGGGGTTGTCACCGGAGTTTATCTTGATATCCTTAGGTTGTCACAAGGTTTGACTTGATCTCCTGGGGTTTATCTTGATCTCTAGGGGTTGTCACCGGGGTTTGTCTTGATCTCCCGGGGTTATCGTCGGGGTTTGATGTGACGACCCCAAAACAGGTCCATTCCATCCAACCTATTCTGAGTCGCCAAATACATGGTACAGAAAACAACTACAACTTTATTACAACAAATGTCGTGCAAAATACAACAACACATATGCTGTGAGTTTGGATACAAATATATACCAAATGCGACTCATGTCCCAACCGTGGACAGCACCTCACAATGACACCTTACATAAAGGTATAGTCAAAGACTGTTTTAGAAATTAGAATCTTTGGGAAGTGCTCAAGGAAACTTCGTACATGGGAGGCCATGCATCTAGGTTATGATAGATATCATATGACCACAGAATTATTCTTGGTTGACCCAATAGACCTCAAAGAAAACGAGAAGTTTACTATCATATTCTTCCCAATGGTGAGTCTTCTCTTGACTTATCATTATCTCCACTGTTTCTAATTGAGAATTATACTTCAAACAAACACCAAGATTATATAGGTAGTGCTCATAGATATACTCAGCAAGTGGATGTGCACAACCCTGTCTTATGATGACACGAGATTGTATGTCATTAGACATCTTGTATGATAGTGACAAAACACCCTTCCAACGTTGGGTTCGCTTCACCCTATTTTCTTCACCAAATATAACTACTAAATGATGACCACCGTTCTATTCCCTTGTTACCCTACACTCTTATTACCTGAAAAGAATTGTGAAACAGAATGGTGAGCACAACTAGCCCAGTAAAGAATATCATGACTAAAGATAAATAAATTATCAATAGTCTTCATCAGTAATAAATCAGAGATTTAGAACATATGGTAGATGATAAAAATTTCAACCATAGTTGCAGCAGAACGAGCAATCCATTAGAAGAGTCAAATAGACTATAAAGTCTATTATCTTCTCCATGTTAAAAATCCACCAATAATGTTTTATCCCTATAACATCACTCAACAGTTCCTTTCCACAATCATATGAATAACTCATAATCATAATTGTGATTCTAAATTTTTCTTCGCACCAGGACGAAGAATATTTTCATCACCTGTCTTTACCTGAAACATCAAAGATCATGGTTATACCAAATCACAGTTCCTGTTCATAATCATGCTAATAAATCCATCTTCGCACTACGGCCAAATATATTCATCAACAAACTATCTTTGTACTACGGGCCAAAGATATTCAACAACAGTTCATCTTCGCACTACAGGCCAAAGATATTCATCAATAATTCATCTTTGCACTACAGGCCAAAGATATTCATCAACAATTCATCTTTGCACTACAGGCCAGATATATTCATCATCTTTGCACTACAGGCCAAAGATATTCATCAAAAATTCATCTTTGCACTACAGGCCAAAGATATTCTTCAACAGTTCATATTTGCACTATAGGCCAAATATATTAATATGTCAAAGAAATATATAATCATTTTAGAATTATATAAACAATAATTATAACCATGTTGATCAATTCACCTTTACACTTAAGCTAAAGATATTCAGTTATAAATTCAATGGTCATGATCATACCAGTCAACAATTCAACTTTGCACTACTGGCCAAAGAGAACCCATAGTCATGATCATACCAAAATCTACCCATCTTTACGCTCAAGTCAAAGAGAAATATCATCATTAGGGTTATAAAAATGTTATATATAATAATAAAATCAATATAATTAACATATAAATTTAATCTCAAGAGTAATATTCATAACTCAACTATAATTTGGTCAGAAAAAGAAACCAATTTTGTCATAAATAGTAACTCGTGAATAGTAATCCATGAATAGTAACTCGTGAATAGTAACTCATGAATAGTAAACTCGACACAAAAAGGTAGAAATTTCACAATAAAATTCATACCAATATTTCGGTATAATGATATTGAAAGAATAATATTTCTTAAGCTTATAAACAATTTATTTTAATTGTTTATACTTTACTAAATAATGCATTTAATCATCCTAAAATGCCAAACTTATAAGATTTCATCACCAATAACCAAAAACCCTCATCAAAAATCTGCATATACCTCATATAGGATTCTCAAGCCATAAAATCCTATTATCTAATTTTCTTACTTCACAAAATATATTTAATTTATTTACTCATAACTAGACTATTTTCATGAAAAATACCAAATCAGTTCCAAAAATATTTCTTTTCTGGGATTTAGGATAATATAGTCCCATAGTGAACATATATTTTTCTCAGAATTTTTAAAAGTCATTTACTATTTTTCATATGGCCAAAACAACCGAATATTTAGACATTTATCAAAAATTATACTTTTATCCAAAAATTCCAAAATTCACAGAGTACACTGATATTATATAGATATACTTCCAATAAAAATTTCATCAGTTTTGGAGTTAACCACAAGGAGTTATAAGCGATTACTTTTAAAATAGTCTTTTCCCGTAAAATTCATAACTCTTAATCTATACATCCAAAAATCACCATTTTTGGACACAATCAAGAAAACTCATCAAAATATCATTTCAAATTTTTACAAAATTTTTGAAGGTCAGAAAAATTACGAAACTGAAAAATATAACAACCCTTAAAATCCCTTACTACCCCTTACATCAAAATAGCAGCACTTCTGACCGGATATCGGATATAAAGCTGAAGAAAACTTGCACTGATGAATAGCAACTCACCAAGTATCTAAATACTCACAAAATATGCTTCATAATATAGAGAGAGAAAAAGAGAAAGCTTATGTTTCTGGTGTGATTTTCAATTCTAACTTAGCCCTCTATTTATAGGAAAATGTTAGCACGCCGAAGCAGACTTAACCTGCAACCTGATGGCTTTACCTGCTACTATTCTCACCTACCACATTTGAATAAAAATCTCAGCACATTTCCTCATCAACCAAGAATGGGGCCCACCAATTCTAGAATTTTCCACCAAAATGATTAACTCCGAAAATTCAACAATTTTTGAACTAGTCATCTCGTAAAATTCATAATATATCATACGTTCATTTTTAACGGTTCAAAATCTGTGGACATATACTCAACTTATATATGTATAACATATCCAAATATTACCACAATCTAACGGTCGGATTGAAAATTATAACCCTCGCAAAATATCTTAAAAACCCTAATTTGATTTTCAATACCTCCGTTCCGACAAAAATACAGATAAAACACCTCAACATTAACTCCTTCATTTTTAACCACAAAAATATATCCCTCATTTATATTCACATAAAATAAATATTTCCTTATCATGTGAATCAATAATTAATTATTCATAAATAATATTACAGAATCACAGTACTGACAACCAGGCCGTTCCCAGGAAAGAGGGGGCTTTCCAATAAGGATTTCTCCTTATTGGCGCGCAATTAGATAACCAAACCTCTCCTTAGACAGAACTTTCTAGACATTGTCAATAATGCTATCTAATAATATTATTCAAATAATATGAATTATTGATCTGATAATGGAGATGATGTGCAGTAACAATTATTGAAACAACAATAATATAAAATACCAACGCAGCAATTATTGAATCAATAAAATAAAATATTAAACAGTAATTACTGTGACAATTATTCAGTAGTGCCTTCTTACGTAAGAATTAATAATTTTAAAAATACTGTGCAATACCGTGTGCTACTGTGCAATAACGCGTATTACTGTATTTTAACCACCGGGTATTCTAACAGTGTTAACGGTAACAACTACGCCGTTAATTATAAAAACTCAATTTTTGTCGTTATCTTCATCCGACAGTTATTCTGTTATGGGGCCCACAAATGTCTGCGCCGTCGTACGAATATTCCCCGACAGAAAGAATATTCCACGACCAAACGAATATTCCCCGACAACAATGATTATTTTATAACCACTTGTTTATTTTGAAAAATTTTCATATTTCACCCATAACTTTAACTTTTTATCAATTTAACCATTTACTGAATTGTAATTATAAGAAAAATTGAATACTTTTATTTCATAAAATTCGGGGTCTTACATTTGACTTGATCTCCCGGTGTAATCACCGGGGGTTTGACTTGATCTCTCGGGGTTGTCATCGGGTTTAACTTGATCTCCCGGGGTTGTCACCAGAGTTTGTCTTGATCTCCCGGGGTTATCAACGGGGTTTGATTTTATCTCTAGGGGTTATCGCTGGGGTTTGACTTGATCTCCTGGGTTATCACCAGGGGTTTGACTTGATCTCCTGGGGTTATCGCCGGGGTTTGTCTAGATCTCCCGGGGTTGTCACCGGGGTTTATCTTGATCTCCTTGGGTTATCACCGGGGTTTGACTTGATCTCCTGGGATTGTCACTATGGGTTGTATTGATCTCCCGGGGTTGTCACCGCGATTTTTCTTGATCTCCAGGTGTTATAACTGGGGTTTGTCTTGATCTCCCGGGGTTGTCAGCGAGGTTTGTCTTGATCTCTCAGGGTTGTCACCGGGGTTTGTCTTGATCTCCTGGGGTTGTCATCGGGGTTTGTTCTGATCTCTCGAGGTTGTCACCGGGGTTTGACATGATCTCCTAGGGGTTCACTCGGGGTTTGACTTGATCTCCCGTGGTTTTCGCCAGGGTTTTACTTGAACTCCCGGGGTTATCACCGGGGTTTGACTTGATCTCCCGAGGTTATCACCGGGGTTTGTCTTGATCTCCCGGGGTTGTCACCGGGGTTTGACTTGATTTCCTTGGGTTGTCACTGGGGTTTGTCTTAATTTCCTTGGGTTGTCACCGGGATTTGACTTGATCTTCCGGGGTTGTCACTGGGGTATGTCTTGCTGATTTTAACTTCCAGGGTTGTCTCTAAAAGACAAAAGATGATTCTGCCATCTTGCATGGTTAGTAACAGGAATGCGAAATTTCGAGTGTCTACAAATGTCCCTCTTTATTTATGCAATGTAATGGAATGAACATAATAAAGAATACTAGACACTTGAAATACTACAAAATTAAATGATGCCATGCAATGCAACAAAATATGATGTTATGCATTCTGACCATTTTTGTTTTGAGTTACTTCCAACAGTATTCTATCATTGACTGCTCCCGCCATTTCTGCTGAGGATGGAATTGTCAATGATGATCTCCACTTAATTGTCTTGATGTCTACTCGAACGGTAGTTTGCAAAGCTTTCATCACCGGATCTTTCCTGATGCTACATTGGGTTGAAGCCAACGATTTAAAATGTCCGTCAGTGCTATTGAGACGCCGAGGTTGTCACGAATGTTCTTTGTCTTCAGATACGCTTTCTGACTTTACCTCCACTGGGGATATTCTTCTTTTGACGAGTGACCTCATTGGGGATTCCCGATGCCTATCGTGATGATAGTTTACACCTGTTTACATCATCGGATCCCTCCCGATGCTATGTTGGGGCTGTCACCAATGATTTGGATTCTTATCCAGTTGACGCCGATGTTGTTGTCGAGGATAGAGCTTACAATGGTAATTTCCAAAACATCCTTCCAATGCCTACTCAAAAGTAGTTTTCAATGGTCTGGAAATTACCGAACCTTCTCCATGGCTTGGCTGAGTATTTATATAACAGATTCCACCATCGGTCCTCCCCGTGGAAGATAGTTTTCCACGATTTTCATCATCAAATCTTTCCCGACGCTACGCTGGAGTTGTCGCTAACGGTTTGCAATATCAGATACTCTGGCCTTCGTTGAAGCAGTTCTCAACGGCTTACATCACCGGATCTTTCCCGATGTTATGCTGGAGTTGTCGCCAACGGTTTGCAATATCAGACACTTCTAATATCTCTGTTGGGGGTATCTTTCTGACAAATTATACCTTTAAACAAATATGGATATTTTGACGTATTCAAGCCCAATGGTTCATGACACCAGACCTTCCCGATGCTTTGACAAGGTCAATTTTCAATAATCTCTATCATCGGCTTTCTAAACCCACATTAGGTTTAATACCAATGACTTACATGAAGATCTTCTTTCATCAGAAGTTTGGTATCTGGGTTCAGGGTTTTAGGCATTTTCTGCTCAATTGCGTAGAACCTTTTTCCCTGATTTGACTTTTTAGCTTTCGGGAACTTCATAGTAACTCAAATTTGATCGAGGCGGAGGGGGTGGGGACCACCCTAGGTGGCCGTAGGTCTACCTGTAGCAACCGCAGGTAGAGCCGCGGCTCCCCGCGGGTATATTTAGCTCCCCCGTTCCTTTCATAAGTCATTTTCAAGTTGAGCTTTATAGAAAATCCAAAAATTCTTCTTTAGATCTACTAAGTTCGGGTTGGTTTTTACAAAATTCATCACCGTATAATCGTTCTGCACAACGCTGGTAACATATACATTCTTTCTTTTCAAGTTTTGACCATTAGAACGTTAGATTTCATATAGAATGCTTCTAAACACAATATAGTGATTATGCATGCTTATATGACTTGATAAAAATTATTCAACTTAGTAAATGCTCATATTTTACCATGCTGAACGTATTGATGTGAAAAAAAACTAATTTTTAAGACAGTCGTTTAGCACCCTTTTTTGCTAGTTTATTCATACTATTTGAGGACAAATGAGCACGGGTTTTTCAAAAAAGTGCACATGGTAATTTGGCTGCCATTGCGATTTACTTTTAATGTTTAATATCTATATTTTTGATATTGTATTGGTGTGCTATTGAATGGCCACATAGTCATGCCTATGTCCATGTGGATAGTCCATTTTACAAAGGAGACTCTGGCGAAATTTTTCCACGAGCCTAAGAATTTAATGAACATGCAATTTTAACTCTATTGGGGATGTATGTTAACCTAATGCATACTTTAGGACTTAAACTAGGTATGAAGCAATGATTTAACTTCAATAAGCTGCAAGTTTGAAACTTACCTCACCCTTTCTGAGGTGATTTGGAGATTTTGTTCAGGTTATGGATTTAGATATACCGAGCAGCTTATGTAGGGTCTCCGTAGGCATGAAAAGGAGAGCTTCTGATGTTCCTCAGCTTCGTCTAGCCCGATAACCTAACCGGTTGACTAAGTAAGTGATTCTCCCTATCCGGGTTGATTGGCTGGATGCCGAGAACGAGGAGGAGGATGTTCCTATTGTGGACCCCGCTCCTTCTTCTTCTACTACCTCGCATCGGGATCTTCCAGCTATCAGCATGATGAATCTAGATCTTTTGGAGGACCTGAGCGCCACGCTTCGATCTATCACTACAAGGAAAACTACTAATTTCGATGAAATAATCTGGTGGGGGTCGACGATGCTGCTCTGGTGTCCGAAAATCATGCTCGTCATCACCATCGATAGTATCGTCACCCTGTTGATACAAACAAAAATAAAAAGCATTAGTCCATATGAGAGAATCAAAATAGACAGTATGAAAATTAAATAACATGCAAATTAATAAGCTTAAAATAAATATAATACCTGAGTAGGTGGGGGCTGACTCCCTATCGGGCCAAAAGCCTCAGAGAGTAAGGTAACAACCAACAGGAGCACCTCGTCACGTATCGCGATAAACTGCTCCTGCGGGATACCCGTACTCTCGACGGTCGCCCTTGATGCAATATCCTACGCTAGCTGGTGAAGGCGAGCTCGGCTGGGCAATTGCTGATGACAGATAACCAGATCTGTACGAAACGTCTCCGACACAGCTGCAATGACCCTTGGAAAATCTGGTCATCCAAGTCAGCGCCTGTGTGAGATGGTCCAACAGGTGCTCTCGGACGTTGGCGCTGGCTAGAGCCTGCAAAAACAAATATATTATTACTAATAATATTTGCAATTAAATTATATTAACTTATATAGCATAAATAATATTACCTTCAGGTAATGTATATGCCGGTATCCTTGGCAAGCCCAAAACTCGATACCTGCTGGTACTACTACTAGGGGGATCCTGAGACGCGACCCATAGTCTCAACTCGTCATCGCGACACATACAATCTCGGTAGGAGGAATGGTGGAATCTAACGGCTTAACACCCCCTAGAAGCCTCCAACTCAGCTATACGCTGGTCCCGAAGCTTCTGAAATTGGTTATGTAATTTATTTTGCGACATTGAACCTTAATGGAATCATTATATCAACTACCTATTATTAATAATTATATACATTAATTTCTATTAGTCTTACCCATATAGCTAATGCTGCGGGAGACATTCTAGAATCCTTCGGCTTGTGGGCTGTATCCCAAAACTCTAGCATGGTAGGAGGTCGGCCCAAGCTATCCCGCATGGCCTAATAAATACATGAAAATAATATTTAATAATTATGATAATGACAATCGAGTAACTAAAGAACTAAATTACAATACTTACTGACTTCACTTCCTTAAATGACCGTGAGCCGGTAGTGTGTACAACTTGGAGCTGGCCACGATTCTTTTTTACCTGATCAGACTTTTTCTTGAAGTCATCAGCATCCCAGTGTGCACAAATAGCCGCCCATGCTGCAACGGAGACTATATGAGGTTGATGATCGCATATGGTAGTCCCAGGCTGCTCAATAACTACCTGGGCAGCCCGCTATCTCATCTCGTATAACCAGCCAAAATTGTGACACCCTCAAATCCGGGTCTCTTCCAACCCGACATATGGTGCTACACAATGCTAGAGTTCACACAAACATTCATTTGAAATGCCTCAAAAGAACGAATATGTCTTACATATATTCCAAAACAATATTACCATTCCCCAAGTTCTTTATAACCATTACATTTGTTCTTGTCATAATATCAAATATTATCATTACAAACCTATACTATTACATAGGTAATCTACAGGTTCGCCGTAGCCTTCCCTTTATCCTTGTCGGATCCTTTGGTCCATTTAGTCTATGCTGCATTCATATGGTTCAAGCAAGAGTGAGCATAACAAGCTCAGCAAGTACAACAATTTCTTTTAAACGACATGCTTAAAACATAGGAATCGTATATCTTCAATAACTAGATAATAGTTACGAAGTACTATCAATAATTCAAAATAGAAATTCTTTTCCTTCAAAATGTTTTACAATAACAATATTCAGTAAAACATCAATTCTGGTCCAAGACCATGAGCATTTCATAATTTCTTTGAAAAGGACAACCCGACACTAAGTCCATAAGTCCGGCATAGCTTACGAGCACTTCTAGGTGATCAACCTATAGTACTCTATGTTGATCAACACTACATCCTTTAAACGTATGTACGTTTAAGTTTTGGCAATCTCGCGTGCGCATCAAATAATCGATGAAAAATACATTTGTTTATTCATACTCAGGCTTACCTTGAATCCGTACCAAACAATTGGCGTAGGATAGCGTTAGCAATTCTATATTGAAAGACTTGTAAATAAATCAATCAACTTTTCAAGATTAGTCTAGCTGAGGTAAAACTGGCATTGACCCTTTAATAAAACAATTCATGTATCTCATAATATGAATCACAGAAAACTTGGCTAACACGAAGGTTAGAGAAGCGTTTAAGAAAAACTTGCCTTCAGCATCTGCTACAGTACTTTTCCTTTTGAGTCTTTACGGTCTTTACAACACATAACCACATAACATACCACATTAGGTTATGAATGAACATACATGGTTTCTAATGAATCTTACCCTTCTTCTCAATCTAATCATGTATTAGATTTGTTATTATTGGTTCCGACTTGCCATTAAAATTTACATCGTTCTTACCAACTTCGTTGTCTTCTATAACTTAACTGAAAGTATTTCATTAATACAACTCAGTTCGAGTTAATTATCCTTCCTCACGACTTACTAACGTTCTTATATTATTAATCGAAACTCGATCTTCAATGGTTAAGTACACTTATTGCATACCGTTCGCGTTCATGTAATATTCATCAACATTTAGTTGTAACTCATAACGTTATTGCCGTCATCGAAAAATGCTATGTTAAGTTAATTAAGTCATTATTAATTAGCTATCTTTCCTTTTGTATTCTTAATCGTACTTACTTACTTAACGAAACTCGTTTCAAGTACTTATCGGCCCTTACGGCTTATTATCATTCATCGCTTCAGTATTAATAAGTTATGTTCAATTAATCTTTCTTTCAACCTTTAGTGTATTACTTAAGGTTTAAACATTTTAAACCATGTCATGTTAGGGTTTAGTTCATTACTAATTAATTATTATTCTTGTTTCACTTATAAACTTTCCTTACTATGAAATCCTTATGGCTGGCGCTGCGGCGCCAGTTTCCTCTTGTTAAGCCGCGCTTCGGCATGAGTCAGCAACAACTGAAACCCGGCCTTGGCGTTGCAGCGCCATACTCAGTTCATTTGGCCGTGCTGTGGCGCGAGACTTCAGTAGCTCACAGCCTTTTGTGGCGCTGCGGCGTGAGTTACTTTGCCCTGACTGGCGCCGCGGCTCCAATACTCAGCACTAGAAAATTTTTGACAGTTAACTTTTTATGTGAGATTCCCTAGCTCATAACTCCTTCGTTATAATTCCGAATTGGCTCGTTCAAGAGCCTACAGTTCACAAATTACATACTCTACGTGTTCATGCAAGAATTTAACAATTTCGAATCCGTTAACTCAAAATTCACCTTATAGTTCATTTTAACAGAAACGATAAACGTTCGTGAACGTTCAACGCTCGTTTCTTCGTTTTAAGTCAGAATTCGGTCATTTTCGAGTTTGCAACTCTAGAATGCCAAATGAGACTATTCTCCATTGAAAACCAATGTTCCCGAGCTCAATATCAAAATTTGACTTCCATTCCGAGAATTTCACGAATTCGACGATTATCGTCCAAACTTTTCAATTCCGCCTAAACTTCGTTTCTTATGATTTGTTCTTCGTTTCAAATGGATTCATTCTGTCATACTAACATCTTGACATACATATTATATTAACTTATTTTCATGATAAGTTATTACTTATTCTTAATGAGTTTATAACTTATAAAACTATAAACTACTTATGATTTTCATTTCTTGCTTATCTCACCATATGACTTATTCACGGCATAAGTCTTTTGATTAATCATTCGTACTCCTTCTTAGCATACATGTTCTACCACTATTCACTTCTCTAACAATGAAAGAGAAAGAGAATCATGGCTTAGGATTGCTTACCCTTGATGTTCTCTTGCTAATCCTTCTTCTTGTTTCTTGAAATATAAAATCTAGCTTTTGTCGCTTTTTCTCTCTAACCAATAAGCACCTTATAAGTTGTAAAGTGTTGGATGAAATAAAAAACCAATAAAAGAAATCCAAGCTTGCTATTTATAGGATTGCTAAAGTTAGGGCATTAGGGTTATTAATCCATCAACCTCCTTAATCACCTCCTTACTATTTCTTAACTTAGTTATTAAGTTAACTTGCTCACCACAACACTTGGCCATTAAGTCTACTTGGTCATTAAGTCTACTTGGTTACCACATTTACTTAGCCATTAAGTAATTTGCTCATCACTTTTATCCTTTGCTCGCTCATCACATTCCTTAGCCATTACGTTTACTTAACTTATCCTTTGCTTAACCCTTAAGTCTACTTACTCATCACACTTGTTTCTTGGCCACCAAGATCACCCATGTGATCATGGGTTGCCCCATGGATCCTCCTAATCCATTGGATACTTACTTTGGGCTTTACATTTAATTAGCTTAACTAACTTAACTTACACTTTTTGGGCTTGCATTAATCCACATTGGATTATACATTACAAACATTTGGGCTTTAACATTAATTCGTATTGGGCTTTATTATTATTCCAATTGGACATTACAATTTCCTACACCATCCTACAAGTCCATTACATTTGGCTTAAAGCCTTATAACGTATAATCTACGTATTAATCTCGTATTCTAACTCATATACTTATTCATCATATACGACATACCATCATTTATACATACTCGTATAATACCTCGTATCATACTAGTATTTATTACCTCGTACAATACCTACGTATTATACGATTATCGCTTAATTCATTATATACATTTAAATTCCTTCTCGGAAATCACTTTCCCTAACCGTTAGATTTTAAGTTCGCAGGCGAAAAATTGTGTTTTCCATAACTGAAATATTATTGGATATGCCATCTCACCTTGATATTTTATTGTTACGCATTTCTCGAAAGTTCAAAAATAATTCCCGAACAGAAATGCGTGAATAGTATTTTTTCAAAAATTTCTCGAAAAGCTTTTATTTTCGTCTTGGAAATTTAAACACTTTAATTCTACCACGTAGCCAAAATACTACGACGTTCCAACATTGTTAGGTTATAGGACAACCATCATCTTATTATCATATATAATATAATTTTATTCATTATTAAATCAAAAAAAAATATTTTACAATTTGCTCGATTTTTCGGGGCGTTACACTCTTCCCCCCTTATAAGGATTCTGTCCTCAGAATCTCACTATAATTATATAAATAAATGAGAAAAAGTTTTCTTCATTTTAATCTCGAGTTCCCACAATGCTTCTTCGACATTGTGGTTCTTTCATTTCACTTTCACCGAAGGTATTATCTTATTTCACAGAACTTGTTCCTTCCTATCAATAATTTGAGTTGGAAGTTAAACACTTACTAACATATTATGTTATCTTCCTTTTATTAGTTCTTCTTTTAACTTGTATTTATTTGGAACTCAAATTCCTCCTTTAAAACAAGATTATACTTGATCTTCTCTTCATCCTGTATCCTCTTCTTCATTCGCTTACATTTCTCGTTACCTATTTGTACCTACTTAACTCGTTCCATTTTCATGGATTGAGTCTACCTTGTGAATTACATTCTACCACTTTATTCCATAATTTTAACTTCTAACTCTGTTCTCGCCATCTCCGTTATTAACTCATTCTGAGTTGTTAACATTGATAGCTTTTCCTACTTAACGTGTTGGCTTCTACGTTTACCTTCCCTGAATGATATAACATATCACAGTCCTTCTCTACCACATATTCCACTCCTTCTGTGTGAAGATATATTTCAGACTCTTAGAGCCCGTGTATATCTCACACTTCTCCCCGTATAAATACTATCTTCAGATTTTTAATTCAAAAACTACAGCTGCTAATTATAGATTATAAATAGGATAGACCTTCTCATAATCCTTTAACTGGCATGATGTATACACAATGACCTTGCCATACTACATGAGCACGTAATCTCGTCATCCATGCGAAGCATCGAGATACACTACAAAATTCCTTGTATCATCTGATAAAGACAATACATGTGCCTCACTTAACCTTCCTTTTTAGTTCTCGAAGACTATGTTTATCACTTCTCATTTCCAACGTACCTATTAATTTTCCAAAGACAATAACCCGTACTCAAATCTATCTTAGAAAAATTCTTTGCCCATTTCAATTGATCAATTAGATCATCGATCTTGGGCCATGGGTATTTATTCTCAACCGCATACCGAATAGTCATATATTTGACTTACACATTGGTTTACTTAACTTTATTTCTTAGGGTTCACGTTCTTTCGACCTAAGTTTACGCGACCTACTCTCATTACCAACTTACGGCTTCATGTCATACGGAGATGTCTTACTTAATACATTCAGCATCTTTGATGATTTACATTCTTATCTTCTTCTTATTACTTCTCTAGGACTCAGCACACATCACTTCTTTGCTAGTAGTCCATCTGGTACTTTGAGTGGCTTTCCACAAATAACCAACAAACAAGTTCCCGTCACATCTACACTGTCATCGCAGTGAGTTAGATCGGTTGCCAGTTTCGTATATGTAAGACCCCAACTTATTAATGAATAAAATCAAATTTTTTCTAAATATTATTGTGAATAATAAGGGTTTAATTTGATATAATACTTTGGTTATGGGTGAAATGTGCAAATTTTGCAAAATAAGCAAGTGGTTATAAAATATTCATTTTGTCGGGGAATATTCGTTTGGTCGTGGAATATTCTTGCTGTCGGGGAATATTCGTACGACGGCGCAGCCTTGTGTGGGCCCCATAACGAAAAGCGATTGGATGAAGAAAACGACAAGTATAAGTTATTTATAAATAACGGCGTAGTTGTTACCGTTAATACTGTTGGAATACCCGGTGGTTAAAATACAGTAGCACACGGTATTGCACCAATTATTGATTCTTACGTAAGAAGGCACTACTCAATAATTTTTACAGTAGTTATTGTTCAATATTTTATTTTATTGATTCAATAATTGTTGCGTTGATATTTTATATTATTGTTGTTTCAATAATTGTTGCTGCACAGTATTTTCTATTATCAGATCAATAATTCATATTATTTGAATAATATTATTAGATAACATTATTGGCAATGTCTAGAAAGTTCTGTCTAAGGAGAGGTTTGGTCATCTAATTGCGCGCCAGTAAGGAGAAATTCTTATTGGAAAGCCCCCTCTTTCCTGGGAACGGCCTGGTTGTCATAAATGTGATTCTGTAATATTATTTGTGAATAATTAATTATTGATTCATATGATAAGGAAATATTTATTTTATGTGGATATAAATGAGGGATATATTTTTGTGGTTAAAAATGAAGGAGTTAATGTTGAGGTTTTTATCAGTATTTTTGTCGGAATGGAGGTATTAAAAATCAGGATTTTTGAGATATTTTGCGGGGGTTATAATTTTTAATCCGGCCGTTGGATCGTGGTAATTTTTGGATATGTTATACATATATAAGTTGAGTATATGTCCACAAATTTTGAACCGTTAAAAATGAATGTATGATTTATTATGAATTTTACGAGATGACTGGTTCAGAAATTGTTGAATTTTCAGAGTTTATCATTTTGATAGAAAATTCTAGAATTGGTGGGCCCCACTCTTGGTTGGTGAAGAAATATGCTGATATTTTTATTCAAATGTGGTGGGTGGGAATAGTAGCAGGTAAAGCCATCAGGTTGCAGGTTAAGTCTGCTTCGGCGTGCTAACATTTTCCTATAAATAGAGGGCTAAGTTAGAATTGAAAATCACACCAGAAACAAGTTTTCTCTCTTTCTCTCTCTATATTATTGAGTGTATTTTGTGAGTATTTAGAAACTTTGAGAGTTTCTATTCATCAGAGTAAGTTTCTTTCAGCCTTAAACCGGTATTCCGACCAGAAGTACTGATATTTTGATGTAAGGGATATTATTTTCTTCTTAATGATATTATTTTCTTCAATATCATTATGCTGAAATATTGATATGAATTTTTATCAAATTTGGAACTTTTTGTGTCGGGGTTACTATTCACGTATACGGCACTATTCACGTATACGGTACTATTCACGAATACGGCACTATTCACCGAAAAATAAATTTTTTCCTTTTTGTCCAAGATGTCTATTATGGTTACTATCTTTGATTGTATCCATGTTTTGATCTTTATTTTTGAATTCTGCTTCATAATTGATTATTATGAAGTATTATTGATCTTGGATAAACTGTTATACGAATCCCTAATTTTTGTCCTTCTATCTCACTGGATTCGTTCTCTTTAAGATATTTTTCATCATCCTCAGTCCTAAATGATGATATTACTGAATATCTTTGGCCTGTAGTGCAAAGATGTATGATTACTTGATGAATATCTTTGGCCTGTAGTGCAAAGATGAACAGGTGTTGAGATGAACATGATTGACAGGTGATACAAATGAATATCTTTGGCTTGTAGTGCAAAGATGAATATTTGGATAAAGATGATTATTAATTGATGTTACAGGGATAAAATATTGATGATGGACTTTTAAATCTTAGAAGATAGTAGAATTCATTCTCTACTTGACTCTTCTAATGGTTTGCTGTTTCCGCTGCAGTTGTTGATCTAAAACTTGTTGTCGATTATATTCTATCAGATTTTTCCCTGTTGAAGACTAACGATAATTTGTTGTATATTATCTTAGTCATAATATTCTTTACTGGGCTAGTTGAGCTCACCCTTTTCCTTTTTGTTCCATTTTTCTTCTCAGGAGGTGAGAACATAGCAGGATCTAGTCGGGGTATGGAGTGATGGTTCTAGAAAGATATTTTGGCAGTCCTCACTATTTCTGTAAAATAGTGTTTGAATAATTGTAATGAGGATTTATTTGAGTGTGGATATTGTCCAGAAGACAATATTTGTATTTAAACTCACAGTATGTGTTGTCGTACTTTACACGACAATTGTATTCTTGAAGTTGTAGTTTGCTTTCTGTACCATGTATTTGGCGACTCAGAATGGGTGTTGTATACCTATTTTGGGGGCGTCACAGTTGGTATCAGAGCATAGGGATATGATCCCTGGCTGAGATGTGAGACAAGAACTAGGAGGGGAGAGGCGGGGAATTTCTTCGCTAGTATGACCTGACTAAGTTTATTTGGTGTTTATTTGGTCGGTCAGAGTATAGGGATAATATATGACATGACTATTAACCCTTGTTTTATAGCAGTATTTAAGAATGGCAGCTGAGAACGTTAATAATAGAGTAAATCAGACCGTGGAGACACCTTTGATCACCACCCAGGGGAACGTGCAACAGGAAGGCAATAGTCCTCCTGTAAACAACGTTACCGAGCAAACGATGAATGATGGAATGTTTAGGAGCTTTTTGCAGTTCATTCAAAATTAGACGAGGGAGACTCGTGTGCAGAATACGGGTGGAAATGATAACAACGCACGGTTTGTCACAGCTAAGCAGTTCAAAGAATTGGGACCACCAGAATTTAAGGGAAAGCCGGATCCGATCATGGCGGAAACGTGGATCAAGCAAATTACCAAGATATTCGATGTCTTGGGATGCACGGAGGAATAGAAGGTTCCATTCGCCACTTTTATGTTCCGCGGTGAGGCAGACTACTGGTGGGAGTCTGTGAAGCGTACCCAGCCTGACGCACTCAACATGTCCTGGGAAATATTTCAAAACCTGTTCAATGACAAGTACTTTCCTGAAAGTATTCGTCATATGAAGGAGGTGGAGTTTATCATACTGGAACAAAACAATATGACGGTGTCCCAGTATGAGGCGAACTTTGCAGAGTTATCCAGGTTTGCACTTCATTTGGTCGAAAATGAGGAACGAATGACAAGAATGTTTCTGAGAGGTCTAAAACCCGAGATTCGACAATATCTTATCTCTCATAAATTTTCTTTGTATTCAGATGTTGTAAACAGGGCTCAATTATTAGAGCGAGATAATGAGTATGTGCAACCGAGGGACCACAACCAGGGTCATACCGGTGGCGGCAGTCATCGAAGCAATGAAAACCAGCAGGGAGGAAAACATTCGGACAAAAGTGGTAACCACTCTGGTGGTAATCGTGGTTGTGATAATAGAAGGAGCGAGTCGGGAGGAGATTTCAAGAAGAGAAGGTACAACAATGATAACGTGAAGACGTCAGGACAAACATCAACTGTTTCTAGGGGAGGAGAACGACCACTGGTCGTATGTTATAAATGTGGGAAAGAGGGACATATCAGCCCAAACTGCCCACAACAATCCAAGGTATGTTATAACTGTGGAAAGGAGGGTCATATAGCTCGAGAGTGTTCTGTAGCAAAACCAAGTTCAGCGGGGATGGTGACTCCAAAAGCTGTCCCGGATAAGTCGAAATCAGCGGTTCCTGGAAGGGCGTTTGTCGTGACTGGCCAAAACGCGAGAAACCCGAACGAGGTGATCACGGGTAAGCTAATCTTGAATTCTTGTGAAGTTTATACTTTACTAGATACCGGTTCTACCCATTCTTTTATCTCTCCTGCTTGTGCTCAACGTTTAAACTTGACTCCGGAGAAATTGGACTTTGACTTGTCTGTTGAAACTCCGTTGGGTGAAACCTTCGTTACATCTACAGTTTATAAATCTTGCATGATCCAAGTTGGCACTATCACATTACCTGTTGATCTTATCTCTTTAAAGATACTTGCTTTTGATGTGATTTTAGGAATTGATTGGTTAACTACTCATCATGCCAAAATTGATTGCTTTCGTAAGGTTGTTAGTTTTCATATTCCTAAGCAACCTGTTATTCAAATTCAAGCAACCAAACCATTGAAGTCAAACTCTTTCATATCAAGCCGTAAAGTCATTCGTTTATTGAAAAATGGATGTCAAGCTTTCTTAGCTATGTTATGGACTTGAACAAAAATACGTCAGATTTGAATGATATTTCTATTGTTAGTAAAATTTTTGACGTATTTCCTGAAGAATTTCTTGGCTTACTCCCAGAGCGTGATATTGAATTTTGTATCGACTTTGAACCTGGTACAAAACCCATTTCTAAAATCTCATATCGAATGACTCCTATTGAACTTCAGGAGTTAAAAACCCAACTATAGAAGTTGATAACTGAGCCTTTATCTGGTGACTTCCTTTGTGGAATGCACTGAATCCAGACTCTCCGTAGGGGACGCCATATTCATGCGGTAGTAAACTGATAGGTGTCATTGTGACGTACTATCCAAGATTGGGATATGAGTCACAGTTGAGAGCAACCTAAGTCGGTAATCGAAATACGTAGCTTTCTGGGCTTAGCTGGTTATTATCGAAGATTCGTAGAAGGGTTTTCTCGAATCGCTACCCCGTTAACTCAGTTGACTCAAAAAGATACAAACTTTGAATGGGCCGAGGAATGCGAGAAGAGTTTCCAAGAGCTTAAGAGGAGACTCATTTCGGCACCTGTTCTGACAATACCATCTGGTTCAGATGGATTTGTTATCTACAGCGATGCTTCAGGCAAAGGGTTAGGATGTGTTCTCATGCAACATGGGAAAGTCATAGCCTATGCCTCACGACAACTCAAAGAATATGAGAGGAATTATCCTACTCATGATTTGGAGTTGGCAGCAGTCGTTTTTGCGTTGAAGATCTGGAGACACTACCTGTATGGGGAGAAAGTGGAGATCTATACAGATCATAAAAGCCTCAAATATTTCTTCATCCAAAAAGAACTCAACATGCGGCAACGACGTTGGCTTGAGCTGTTGAAAGATTACGATCATACCATCCAATATCATCCTGGAAAAGCAAACGTAGTAGCTGACGCATTGAGTAGAAGATCATATGCGGGTACGAGTGCAATGTTGTTAACACAAAGGCCCATTTTGTATAACTTGCAAAGGATGGAGATAGAGATGAAGGCTCCAAGTACCCACATGATGATATCAAATATACGAGTAGAACCGACTTTAATCGATAAAGTTAAAGCTGCTCAAGCTACGGACATGGAGCTGATGCATATGAAGAAGAAAGTGCAAGAAGGTGCTATTCCAGAAGTAAGAATCGATGAAGAAGGAATACTTCGAGTCAACTCCAGACTTTGTGTTCCTAACGATTTTGACTTGAAGCATAGAATAATGATGGAGGCACACAACACACCGTTTGCAATCCAACTTGGGAGTACCAAAATGTATCACGATCTTCGACATACATTTTGGTGGAGCAATATGAAGAGAGAGATCGCGGAGTTTATCTCGAGATGTTTAATTTGTCAACGTGTAAAAGCGGAGCATCAAGTACCAAAGGGTCCATTGCAACCACTTGAGATTCCGAAATGGAAGTGGGAACACATTACTATGGATTTTGTTACAGGTCTTCCCAAGGTTTCTCAAGGCATAGATGCGATTTGGGTTATTGTTGATAGATTAACCAAGTCCGCTCATTTCTTGCCGATACGTGAGACTTATTCCCTTGAACGTCTTGCTAGTATGTACGTGAACGAGATTGTGAGATTGCATGGCATGTCAGTCTCCATAGTTTCGGATCGTGACCCAAGATTCACTTCACGATTTTGGGTTAGCTTGCAGAAAGCTATGGGCACAGATTTACGATTCAGTTCGGCATACCATCCTCAAACGGACGGACAATCAGAGAGGACTATTCAAACTCTTGAAGATCTATTAAGACTTTGTGTCCTAGATCTCAAAGGGAGTTAGGATAAGTACCTACCATTAGTGGAATTCTCCTACAACAACAGTTATCAGGCAAGTATAGGTGTGGCTCTATTCGAGGCGTTGTATAGAAGAAAATGTCGTTCTCCAGTATGCTGGGACGAGGTGGGTGAAGCAACATTGTTGGGACCAGAGTTGGTACGCATGACTACAGAGAAGATCCAAACGATTCGACAACGTATACAAACGGCACAGGATCGACAAAAGAGTTATGCGGATCTTCATCGAAAGGACGTGGAATTTAATATTGGGGATCATGTATTGTTACGTGTTGCACCATGGAAGGGAGATGTCTTACTTAATACATTTAGCATCTTTGATGATTTACATTCTTATCTTCTTCTTATTACTTCTCTAGGACTCAGCACACATCGCTTCTTTGCTAGTAGTCCATATGGTACTTTGAGTGGCTTTCCATAAATAACCAACAAACAAGTTCCCGTCACATCTACACTATCATCGCAGTGAGTTAGATCGGTTGCCAGTTTCGTATATGTAAGACCCCAACTTATTAATGAATAAAATCAAATTTTCTCTAAATATTATTGTGAATAATAAGGGGTTAATTTGATATAATACTTTGGTTATGGGTGAAATGTGCAAATTTTGCAAAATAAGCAAGTGGTTATAAAATATTCATTTTGTCGGGGAATATTCGTTTGGTCGTGGAATATTCTTGCTGTCGGGGAATATTCGTACGACGGCGCAGCCTTGTGTGGGCCCCATAACGAAAAGCGATTGGATGAAGAAAACGACAAGTATAAGTTATTTATAAATAACGGCGTAGTTGTTACCGTTAATACTGTTGGAATACCCGGTGGTTAAAATACAGTAGCACACGGTATTGCACCAATTATTGATTCTTACGTAAGAAGGCACTACTCAATAATTATTACAGTAGTTATTGTTCAATATTTTATTTTATTGATTCAATAATTGTTGCGTTGATATTTTATATTATTGTTGTTTCAATAATTGTTGCTGCACAGTATTTTCCATTATCAGATCAATAATTCATATTATTTGAATAATATTATTAGATAACATTATTGGCAATGTCTAGAAAGTTCTGTCTAAGGAGAGGTTTGGTCATCTAATTGCGCGCCAGTAAGGAGAAATTCTTATTGGAAAGCCCCCTCTTTCCTGGGAACGGCCTGGTTGTCATAAATGTGATTCTGTAATATTATTTGTGAATAATTAATTATTGATTCATATGATAAGGAAATATTTATTTTATGTGGATATAAATGAGGGATATATTTTTGTGGTTAAAAATGAAGGAGTTAATGTTGAGATTTTTATCAGTATTTTTGTCGGAATGGAGGTATTAAAAATTAGGATTTTTGAGATATTTTGCGGAGGTTATAATTTTTAATCCGACCGTTGGATCGTGGTAATTTTTGGATATGTTATACATATATAAGTTGAGTATATGTCCACAAATTTTGAACCGTTAAAAATGAACGTATGATTTATTATGAATTTTACGAGATGACTAGTTCAGAAATTGTTGAATTTTTCGGAGTTTATCATTTTGATGGAAAATTCTAGAATTGGTGGGCCCCACTCTTGGTTGGTGAAGAAATGTGCTGAGATCTTTATTCAAATGTGGTGGGTGGGAATAGTAGCAGGTAAAGCCATCAGGTTGCAGGTTAAGTCTGCTTCGGCGTGCTAACATTTTCCTATAAATAGAGGGCTAAGTTAGAATTAAAAATCACACCAGAAACAAGTTTTCTCTCTTTCTCTCTCTAGATTATTGAGTGTATTTTGTGAGTATTTAGATACTTTGAGAGTTTCTATTCATCAGAGCAAGTTTCTTTCAGCCTTAAACCGGTATTCCGACCAGAAGTACTGATATTTTGATGTAAGGGATATTATTTTCTTCTTAATGATATTATTTTCTTTAATATCATTATGCTGAAATATTGATATGAGTTTTTATCAAATTTGAAACTTTTTGTGTCAGGGTTACTATTCACGTATACGGCACTATTCACGTATACGGTACTATTCACGAATACGGCACTATTCACCGAAAAATAAAATTTTTTCTTTTTGTCCAAGATGTCTATTATGGTTACTATCTTTGATTGTATCCATGTTTTGATCTTTATTTTTGAATTCTGCTTCATAATTGATTATTATGAAGTATTATTGATCTTGGATAAACTGTTATACGAATCCCTAATATTTGTCATTCTGTCTCACTGGATTCGTTCTCTTTAAGATATTTTTCATCATCCTCAGTCCTAAATGATGATATTACTGAATATCTTTGGCCTGTAGTGCAAAGATGTATGATTACTTGATGAATATCTTTGGCCTGTAGTGCAAAGATGAACAGGTGTTGAGATGAACATGATTGACAGGTGATACAAATGAATATCTTTGGCTTGTAGTGCAAAGATGAATATTTGGATAAAGATGATTATTAATTGATGTTACAGGGATAAAATATTGATGATGGACTTTTAAATCTTAGAAGATAGTAGAATTCATTCTCTACTTGACTCTTCTAATGGTTTGCTGTTTCCGCTGCAGTTGTTGATCTAAAACTTGTTGTCGATTATATTCTATCAGATTTTTCCCTGTTGAAGACTAACGATAATTTGTTGTATATTATCTTAGTCATAATATTCTTTACTGGGCTAGTTGAGCTCACCCTTTTCCTTTTTGTTCCATTTTTCTTCTCAGGAGGTGAGAACATAGCAGGATCTAGTCGAGGTATGGAGTGATGGTTCTAGAAAGATATTTTGGCAGTCCTCACTATTTCTGTAATATAGTGTTTGAATAATTGTAATGAGGATTTATTTGAGTGTGGATATTGTCCAGAAGACAATATTTGTATTTAAACTCACAGTATGTGTTGTCGTACTTTACACGACAATTGTATTATTGAAGTTGTAGTTTGCTTTCTGTACCATGTATTTGGCGACTCAGAATGGGTGTTGTATACCTATTTTGGGGGCGTCACAGTATATACCTTCGTTCTCTGAAGGAATTGTTTAGCTCAGTTCCCATATGTCAACCATCAAAGGTTAAGATTGTACCACAACCTAAACTTATCTTAACATCCTTCTAGATTGCGTCATGATTAGACAACAAGAAAGTTCCGGTGATGTATTATCATAAGTTACTATACCTAGGATTTTCTTAGAAAAACCGAAGATTCATACTTTTTCTTAGATAATTTATTAAAGTTCTATGGATAATCAACCCATTCATACTGAGAATTACTTCAAATTCTCTTAACTTTATCGGTAATTATCTACCGATACTTGCTTACCTTTCTTATTCATAAAACCATTTCCACATGTCTTACACGCTTCAATCCTATGCTTAGGACCCCCTTCTCCCACTCTTGTATTTTCGGAGTTAAAATTCTTCCTTTTTTTTGCATACTGCCTTTACCACTGGCACTCTCTGCATTGGCTCCTCCCCCTCCCGTGTTCTTATTCTTTCTCTCTTTGTGGTATTGAGTCAACGTCTCACTACCACCTTATGCTATAATCGCCTTTTCTAGAATGGTCCCATAAGAAGCACTCTCGAACACCGAAATCCTACTATAGGGCCAGGGTTTCTGGCCCTGCTCAAACCTACGAGCCTTCCTCTCATCAATGTCCACTTGGTATGAAGCAAACCTTGCCAATTCATTGAATTTGGCCGCGTACTGGGGAATCGTCATGTCCCCTTGCTTAAGTTCTAAGAACTTAATCTCCATCCTCCCTTGCATGATTGTAGGGAAATAATTCTCGAAGAAAACCTTCTTGAATTGTTCCCCCGTTACCGCATCTGTTCTAGCCCCACCCTGGTGAGCCTTCCACCAAAAGTTGGCTTCCCCTTTCATCATGTAAGTCGCAAAAGAAGTCTTTTGCGCCTCACCTACGCTTGTAATAACAAACACCTTCTCTATTTCCTTTGCCCATGTTTGGGCTTCTATTGGGTCTGCCATTCCTTTGAACTCTGGCGGACCTACGCTTTTAAACTCTTTCAAGGTAGTCGTTTTGGCTACCCTAGGTCTCGCGGGTACCCTACCACTGGTTTGGTTAAATGCAGTCGTTAATAAATTAACGAACTCTTGCATAGGGTTATTCTAACCCCCTTGATTAACGTTATGTGATTCCGCTTCCTGATTACGTTATCTTCTCCTTGTCGACATTATGCTAATTAACTAAATAAAATTTCATCATTATCTATTTACTTACTTAGTTATTATTCACCAAACAACAACTCATACCATAACAAAGCATATTAAATAAAAACTTCATTATATTCATATGCCTCTTCTTAGTTTGAAACTATTTACAATTTGTTTCTATAGCCAAAAGCTATTACATTTCTATCCCGTAATTGAACTTCACAAAAGTTGGCATTTACAAAAAACTACCCTTTCATACAAAATAGAGTTTTACGTCACTACACACATATTTATCAATGTAAACTTCTAATAATGTATAACAGCATCCTCGTGTTTCTCATTTGCAATCATCGCTATAGTATCTCGACTAATAGTGTGTCGAGTCTGTCCTGACTCAATGGAATAACAAGCAACTTTCATCTTGAAATTCTCATGAGCACTCTTATGGATGTAAGACACCCGTGCTATCTTCTGGTCTCTCTTAATCAGTTTCTTATGAAGCTCATCAACCTCTTCCTTATAGTCCCTAGCCTGCTCTATCATAAGCTCCTGCTTATCGTGCTCTGACTCAAAATCTGCTTCTGCAGACACCTTAGCTTTATGGAGATAATTAATCTCTTCACTCTGATTCTGCACAACTGTACTTAGTTGCACATTCCTGTCAAGCACTGCCAGATACAATGCTCTCATTGCATCTGGAGGTGATGACTCTTGTGTAGGTACCACCGTAGTAACCGATGTTGCCTCTCTTTCTTCCTCCTCATAGATCATCAGATTAAGATATGATGCTATATCCATCTCTCCCTCGGAGTAGTTCTCCTCAAAAAAGTACTCCTTTGGCTCTAACTCCTCTTGAATCACTAATGGTACCTCTGCCACTGGCATGGGTACATGCTCTACTCCGTTCACCAACTCTTCGCTCACCACGTGTATATCTCTATACATCAAGCTATCGATCGGCAACCTACAATAACACAACATGTTGATTAGTAAATAATACACAATAGTATAAGCACAAATCACATTTAATTTATTTAGGGTTAATTTCTATTTTTTAAATATTTCAGTACCGAGTTTTCTCGATACCTTATTAACTCATTCAACTTAAGTAAAGCTCGAGTTTACTTCCATCGGACTTTTCCTTCCTTAACGAGATTATTAGCCTAAGGTTCTTCCCCCCTTAAGTTTTATAACCTAATGCTTTGATACCAACTGTGACGCCCCCAAATTCGGGTCTCTTCCAACCCGACATATGGTGCTACACGATGCTATAGTTCACACAAACATTCATTTGAAATGCCTCAAAAGAACGAATATGTCTTGCATATATTCCAAAACAATATTACCATTCCCCAAGTTCTTTATAACCATTACATTTGCTCTTGTCATAATATCAAATATTATCATTACAAACCTATACTATTACATAGGTAATCTACAGGTTCGCCTTAGCCTTCCCTTTATCCTTGTCGGATCCGAGTGAGCATAACAAGCTCAGCAAGTACAACAATTTCTTTTAAACGACATGCTTGAAACATAGGAATCGTATATCCTCAATAAATAGATAATAGTTACGAAGTACTATCAATAATTTAAAATAGCATTTCTTTTCCTTTAAAACATTTTATAATAACAATATTCAGTAAAACATCAATTCTGGTCCAAGACCATGAGCAGTTCATAATTTCTTTGAAAAGGACAACCCGACACTAAGTCTGTAAGTCCGGCATAGTTTGCGAGCACTTCTAGGTGATCAACCTATAGTACTCTATGTTGATCAACACTACATCCTTTAAACATATGTACGTTTAAGTTTTAGCAACCTCGCATACCCATCGAATAATTGATGAAAAATATATTTGTTTATTCATACTTAGGCTTACCTTGAATCCGTACCAAACAATTGGCGTAGGATAGCGTTAGCAATTCTATATTGAAAGACTTGTAAATAAATTAATCAACTTTTCAAGATTAGTCTAGCCGAGGTAAAACTGGCATTGACCCTTTAATAAAACAATTCATGTATCTCATAACATAAATCACAGAAAACTTGGCTAACACGAAGGTTAGACAAACGTTTAAGAAAAACTTTCCTTCAGCGTCTGCTACAGTATAATTACTTTTCCTTTTGAGTCTTTACGGTCTCTACAACACATAACCACATAACATACCACATTAGGTTATGAATGAACATACATGGTTCCTAATGAATCTTACCCTTCTGCTCAATCTAATCATGTATTAGATTTGTTATTATTGGTTCCGGCTTGCCGTTATAATTTACATCATTCTTACCAACTTTAATCTCTTCTATAACTTAACTAAAATTATTTCATTAATACAACTGGTTTCGAGTTAATTATCCTTCCTCATAGCTTACTAACGTTCTTACATTATTAATTGAAACTCGATCGTCAATGGTTAAGTACACTTATTGCATAACGTTCACGTAATATTCATCAACATTTTGTTGTAACTCGCACCGTTATTGCCATGATCAAAAAATGCTATGTTAAGTTAATTAAGTCATTATCAATTAACTATCTTTCCTTTCGTATTCTTAATCGTACTTACTTACTTAACGAAACTCGTTTTAAGTACTTATCTGCCTTTACGGCTTATTATCATTCATCGCTTTAGTATTAGTAAGTTATGTTAAATTAATCTTTCTTTCAACCTTTAGTGTATTACATAAGGTTTAAACATTTTAAACCATGTCATGTTAGGGTTTAGTTCATTACTAATTAATTACTGTTCTTGTTTCACTTATAAACTTTCCTTACTATGAAATCCTTAAGGCACCGCTTCTTCTTGTTAAGTCGCGCTGCGGCGCGAGTCTGCAACAACTGAAACCCGGCCTTGGCGCTGCGGTGCAATACTCAGTTCATTCAGCCGCGCTGCGGCGCGAGACTTCAGTAGCTCATAGCCTTTTGTGGCACTGCGGCGTGACTTACTTTGCCTTAACTGGCGCCGCGGTGCTAGTACTCAGCACCAGAAAATTTTTGACAATTAACTTTTTATGTGAGATTCTCGGGCTCATAAATCCTTTGTTATAAGTCCGAATTGGCTCGTTAAAGAGCCTACAGTTCACAAATTATATACTCTATGTGTTCATACAAGAATTTATCAATTTTGAATCCCTTAACTCAAAATTCACCTTTTAGTTCATTTTAATGAAAACGATAAACGTTCGTGAACGTTCAACGCTCGTTTCTTTGTTTTAAGTCAAAATTCGGTCATTTTTGAGTCCACAACTCTAGAATGCCAAATGAGACTATTCTCCATTGAAAACCAATGTTCTCGAGCTCAATATCAAAATTTGACTTCCATTCTGAGAATTTCACGAATTTGACGATTATCGTCCAAACTTGTGAATTCCGCCTAAACTTTGTATCTTATGATTTGTTCTTCATTTCAAATGGATTAATTCTGTCATACTAACATCTTGACATACATATTACATTAACTTATTTTCATGATAAGTTATTACTTATTCTTCATGAGTTTATAACTTATAAAAGTATAAACTACTTATGATTTTCATTTCTTGCTTATCTTACCATATGACTTATTCATGGCTTAAGTCTTTTGATTAATCATTCGTACTCCTTCTTAGCATACATGTTCTACCACTACTCACTTCTCTAACAATGAAAGAGAAAGAGAATCATGGCTTAGGATTGCTTACCCTTGATGTTCTCTTGCTAATCCTTCTTCTTGTTTCTTGAAATATAAAATCTAGCTTTTGTAGCTTTTTCTCTCTAACCAATAAGCACCTTATAAGTTGTAAAGTGTTGAATGAAATAAACAACCAACAAAAGAAATCCAAGCTTGTTATTTATAGGATTGCTAAAGTTAGGGCATAAGGGTCATTAATCCATCCACCTCCTTAATCACCTCCTTACTATTCCATTACTTAGTTATTAAGTTAACTTGCTCACCACAACACTTGGCCATTAAGTCTACTTGGTCATTAAGTCTACTTGGTTACCACACTTACTTAGCCATTAAGTAACTTGCTCATCACTTTTATCCTTTGCTTGCTCATCACATTCCTTAGCCATTACGTTTACTTAACTTATCTTTTGCTTAACCCTTAAGTCTACTTGCTAATCACACTTGTTTCTTAGCCACCAAGATCACCCATGTGATCACGGGTTGCCCCATGGATCCTCTTAATCCATTGGATACTTACTTTGGGCTTTACATTTAATTAGCTTAACTAACTTAACTTACACTTTTTGGGCTTGCATTAATCCACATTGGATTATACATTACAAACATTTGGGCTTTAACATTAATTCGTATTGGGCTTTATTATTATCCCAATTGGACATTACAATTTCCTACACCATCCTACAAGTCCATTACATTTGGCTTAAAGACTTATAACGTATAATCTACGTATTAATCTCGTATTCTAACTCGTATACTTATTCATCATATACGACATACCATCATTTATTCATACTCGTATAATACCTCGTATCATACTAGTATATATTACCTCGTACAATACCTACGTATTATACGATTATCGCTTAATTCATTATATACATTTAAATTCCTTCTCGGAAAACACTTTCCCTAACCGTTAGATTTTAAGTCTGCAAGCGAAAAACTGCGTTTTCCATAACTGAAATATTATTGGATATTCCATCTCACCTTAATATTCTATTGTTACATATTTCTCGGAAGTTCAAAAATAATTCCCGAACAGAAATGTGTGAATAGTATTTTTTCAGAAAATTTCTCGAAAAGCTTTTATTTTCGTCTTGGAAATTTAAACACATTAATTCTACCACGTAGCCAAAATACTACGACGTTCTGACATTGTTAGGTTATAGAACAACCTTTATCTTATTATCATATATAATATAATTTTATTCATGATTAAATCAAAAAAAATTATTTTACAATTTGCTCGATTTTCCGTGGCCTTACAGGAATAGTTCTTTGCGATATGTGCAATAATAACACTGTCGCCGGCTACCTGTGAGACAATCTCCTCATGTCTAAAATAAATCTATACAAATAATGTTAAAATATTAGAAATTGATGATAATACCTAGAATCTTACTTAATTTAAGTTATGTAATTCGACTTACATGGAACTCTCGCAGCACAGTAGTCATATAGTGTGCGTCATACTGCGATAATTGAGTGAATTGCATACATCCTGTAGGCAGGTGTGTCAAGAAAATGGTGTGTAGCATATGCTTAATGACCGGGTCCAGGATACTGCAATAATTATAAATATATGCGTTTCTTTAATTAATGCACTCATATAAAGTAATTTATATGCATGAGTTATATAATAGTTGACACGTACTACGTCGAGTCGACATCAACTATAACAACCTCTGGCTGGGCCAGTGGACGCCCAAATAAGTCGAGGTTAGTCCCTCGCTGACGTCGATGAACAGTATATGTAAGTTTATATAGTATTTCATTATGCGTTAAATAAAATTGGCATAATTAATTAAAGTACAAAAAAGATGAAAACTTACTAGATGATGACAACGTCCCACCCTGGGAGCCGTTACCAGGTCTTGTACGACCACCCCCGCGGCGACCTCCACCGCTGTTTCTAGCCATAATTGTGCTACTGTAATTAAAAAGAATGAGAACATTAATTTCTACTAAAATTATCTTGCTAAAATATTTTTTTATTAATAAATTATACAAAAACAATAATAAGTTGAAGTTAAGACTTAATAGGTCATCAAACCCGTCAGAATCAATATCAATTTCATCCTCATATTCAGTTTCTTCCCTGTCCGTAATAATTAATGTTTCGTCGTCTTCATCTTGTACAATGACATAATCACTGACATTATTGTCATCATCGACTTCTTCATCATCAAGTATGTTAACGACATCTTCTACCAACACATCGTCATCATCTGGCAGTACGTGGTTGGGATTGCTAACTTGTTCTTACAATGGGTCATCCGTTCCAAATAAAGCAATACCATCAAAAGCCTTGGTTTTCGTTGTGACAATTATATACCATGGGGTTCTAGAATTTGCTACATTAGGAGCGTAGTACACTTGAGTCTCTTGACTTGCTAATATGAATACGTCATCAGATTGTAGCTTTGACTTGATATCTATTATGACAATTCTATTACGATCAACTTTAACACCCTTTTCATTATCAAACCAATGACATTTAAATGTAACAACCTTTATACCTCTGGGATAACTGAGCACAACCACGTCCTTTAATCGACCGTAGTAATTGGACTCAGAATTTTGGTAACAACTTCCCGACACGACAACGCCAGAATTGACTGATGTCAGTTCATTCAAGTCATCAACCTTAAATCTGAACCCATTAATGATACAGCCGGGATATAAAATAATAAGTTTGTACGAACCAGAAATAACATCTCTAAAACGATCTTCGGCGTTATCTTCTTCAACCCTTCTCTTAAACCACTGTTGAAAATTTTCATTGGTGAATGCTTCCAACTGTGCTGTAGTTAGTCCCGGGTTAGAAGCATACACTTCATTTTCGAATGAACTGACATAATAATAACATGGTTAATTTTGCTATAACAAGGCAGGGAAATATTTTAAACTTGACAAAAAATAATATATATACTTGATTTATGCCGATACTTCGGGCATATTTAGAAGCACGTATGTAGATATAATTTTCAAATTTTTGTCGATTAGGTAATTTATCGTCTCTGCGCCAAATGATTTAGCCGGATATGAGAATACAACTAACTCAACAGCAAGAGATTGGGGTCCGACAACTATGACACCCCCAAATTTAGGTACTTCAATCCCACAGATTTGGTGTTCACTATCGAATTAAACCATAACTAACTACCCATAAATAAAGAATATAATTAAAATCAAAAGTTTAAACAATAAATCTCCCATTAAAGGGTTACATAAACTCAAGATAAATCACAGGTCATCTAACCTTTATTATTACAATCATCAGCTGAATATTAAAACATAATCATAATCAAGTCTATTACACAAGCCTCATAAATAAAAGGTAAATTAAATGTCGTCTAATCAAGCACTTTTCCCTTGCCCTTGCATGTAGAAAGCTCTTCAAACTTCTTAACTTCATCTGCATTGTTTCGTGCAAGAGTGAGCAAACAATTTCCCACAAGAAGGATAGTGTACAATAACATTCTATGAATGACAATTAACCGAGCTTTTAATGGTAAAGTACTCTAACTGGAACAATAAAATCTAATTCAAAAGCTATGAGTTCAAAGGAATAATGAACATTTTAAGTTAACAACATATATCAACATCAAAGGAATACACTGAGGGTCACAAGACCACGAACTATGTTATAGGTTGTTAAGTATTTCTACTTTAACCTTTAAAGGTCTAAAAGACCATAATCATCATCTATGTCCTAGGTTAACAAGTGTTTCTATTGTAACCTTTAATAGTCTAAACGACTAAATGGATTATCGTCTCGTACTCCAAGTGATCAGCCTTTTGTACTATGTACTGCGCAAAAATTTTAACGCTATTGTGTAGCTCTAAAATAATCCCCTGATATAGGGTTGTTCATCTCAGCTTAGATCATTAGGTTCCGTACCAAAGAAAGATTGGTTTGGAATTAACTTCAAAGGAATTCTAGATCTTTAGAATGCTCATCAACCAAGTACTGATTGAATCAAGTAGGGATCATATTCAAGAGTTTGGTTACAATCGAATTATGCCAATGTATCAATAAGAGATAGGTTATCAATGGTTTATAAGCTGAACAAGTATTAGTCATCGACTATACACTCTTAAAACTGTACAGATTCATAAGCAAACCAAAGGAAGTTTGGTTTGGACTAACTTTAGGGTAATTTAGAGTTTAGAAAATTCATCAACTAAGGATTAGTTGAATTAATAAAGAATCGCTAGTCAACTAAGAGTCGGTACAACAATGAAAGATGGTGCAATGACCTTCGTGATTTGAGATTGAACAACAATTAATTTTAGCTGAACAAATATTTTTCAACAAGATCAAGCATTCAACAATAGTACAGACTTTGAATAACCAAAACAACCTCGCTTAAAATGAAGAAGTGAAGATTAATTAACTAACTTAATGAAAAGTGTAGTTTAGAAACTTACTCAACAATAATTCAGAGTTAAAGAATATGCATAACAATAATAAGTTAGGAACAACAACTTGTATAATGAAAGATTAAAGGTAGAAAACTTTCTTAATTGAATAATAACTTCAAGAAACTTGCATAATCATAAAATTAAGGTTAGGAAACTTGCGTAACAATTACAACTTAACTGCTTAATAACAGATTAAAGATAGAGAACTTGCATAAGTATAACATGACAGCGAAAAGTAAACCTTGCTGAATAATAAAGTAGCAAAAGTTAGGGAACTTGCCTCTTGCGTAAGCTATACAATTACAACTCACGTACTTCAATATCCTACATTAGGATTATCACATCAATTAGCTACATGCACATTATCCTTATAGACTCAAATCTCATCTTAGTTAAGTTATAACCTTTAGCTTAAGGTTTAACCATACTAATCAACCACATAACACGAATATGAAAACTCACTAAAATATAACATAAAACTTTTAGCATCCAAATCACATTCTCAACTCTTACAACGTTGAGTTTTAATCTAATATAACTTATTAATCAATACTATATTTCTTCTTAGTCATACTCGAAATTCATTCAAGTGTTTAAGTCTTATGAGGACTCCTTATTAGTTTTATATTAACCCCATTCCATATCTTATAATGTTCACTTTAATTGAATTGAAACACTTTTTAAGTTCATTAACACTTATCACGGTGTTTCAACGTTCATTCATCACATGCCCGAATTATCTCTCTTGTGTATGCTTAGTATGCTTACACAACTTATCTAAGACATCATTTATTAATGCTAATCATCATTACATTTACTAATATTCATGTATTATAACTTAGAATAACATCTTTTATCGTCAGAAGTACTACACTTGCATACGTGCATGCCCAAAACCCTTCGATTGCCTCCGAGTGCACAGTAGTCCTAAAGATGTCCATTGTAACCCCTTCTAACGACCTCAAATTGAAAAAACTCAAAGAACAAACGTTGTAGGTCTACTCGTCCTCGTTCTGAATCATCTTGAATCGCATCAATCGGAGTTTGTATGAAAATGTTATGCCCATTTTAGTAAAACATGTCAAGTCAGATTTTCTTTAACTTTCACAAGTCTACCTACCCCCCGCCGAGGCGGTGGTTTTGTGCTATAAAAGCCCGTCAGGGTGGGTCCCCACTGTAACGACCCCAAAATTCATACAAATTAATTCTCGACTTTGGTTGTTAATAATACATTCAACCTCTAATTTTACATCATTAAACGATAATACAACCATTGAAATTTGCGAAATAATTAAAAAAAATTCTATTACAAACTATCCTCATTCCCAAAACCTTCAACCTTTACATCTAAATTTCTTAGAATCATTTTAATACTACAATAGTTTACATCGCAAAACGATATTACAATTCAACATTAATACATTATTCGGAACCTTAAACACGGTTCAAATAATAATAACACAAACAAAGTATATAAATCTTCAAATATCACATCTGATTCATATCTTTCAAGTAACACATACTTTACCTTGAATCATAAACCTGCAAAAGTGGTTATTTGCAAAGTTGACAGCCCAGCAAAATCTAACAGTTTTCATGCATCACATAGGACATAATAACATGCTCAACATACAACATACATGTTACAGTTCATATAACAAGTATAAAGATTGAGTCCTTACTCAATCAACATGTTTTAATCAATCAACATAGTCATAAATTACTTTTAATATTTCATACTTTCAACATATATATAACACATCATGCTCTTTGTAATAAAGATTTAAAACAGTTAATCATCAAGTTCACATAACAAATAGGAACTGAAAGACTTACCTGATTCGTAGTTTATAACTACGACTTAACTGCTTAACGCTTATCTGCACTTCGTGTATTCCTACACAGTTATATAATCATGGATTCACATCCATTAGTCATATATTTCATACGCTCTTAATATAAAAAAAATAAATATTGTTTCCTAACTTGGTTTCATTTTACTTAAACTTAGGATAACCATGAGACTAGTTCATTCTATTATCATATTTATCTAAACAATCTTGTTCATATCTTGTAATCCTTAAAGACAATATATAACTATAACTTAAGACCATGTAGTTAACAAACTGCTCTTGGTCACTCTGTATAATGGCGTGGCTGCGCTGCATTTAAGCTTGGGAGTGGAGCGGCCGCGCTACTCCCAGCCAAAACTAGACTTGAGTTTTTCATTGCTCAGTTTAGTCCTAACCTACTATGCATTCTGATACATACTATAAACATACATCAAGTAGGTTCTGATATTTCTTCAAGTTCACATTTCAAATCATTTAGTTTTGAATTACATAGTTCTATGTTGAATTATTTACATCAACAAGGCTTAACAAGTTCTTTTAACGAAGGTTCAAGGTTTATAAGCTTTTAAACCTTATATTGGTACTAACAACCTTTAATACGCATGTTCACATGTAGCTATCTTATTTACATAGACATAACATAGTTCATACTTTTAAAATATGCTTAAATAACTTATATCATGCTTGACTAATTGAGTTCACATATCATTCATGTTCAAAGGCATAAATAACTCTATCGTTCTTGCTTATAAGGTCATAATGCAAGTAACAATGCTTATCAAAGTTAGTTTCTAAAACTTTTAAATTTTTCTTTGAAAACACACATTATCCAAGCTATTCAAGTTATCTTATACGAGGTAACTTAAGATCACATTTTATGCTCGCATGACTCCACCATATGCTTACTACAAAGTAAGAACTCAAGAGACTTAAAGTTCGTCAAGGTTTGTTTTCGAAATCTTCAAGTTTCTTTTTAAAACACATACTAAGTCATGCTTAAGCATCCCATTATGAGTAAAGTAATCTTAGCCATATGATATGTCTATTATCATGCATATTCATGTTTTATTACTTAGAATAACATAATCCATCATCCGGAGCACTATACTTGTGTATGTGCTCGTTCGACGCCCTCCGATCGCCTCCTAATACGTAATAGTCACAAATATGACTATTTTGATCCTTCCTAAAGACCTCAAATTAAAAAACTTAAAGAACACAAGTTGTAGGTCTATTCGTCCTCATTCCAGATCATCTTGAATCACCTCAATCGGAGTTTGTATGAAAAAGGTATGACCGTTTTACCAAAATAGGTCAAAGTAGTCACATTCAGCACACATGGGGCGCGACCATGCCCCTTTTCCTCACCATTACCGCATGCCTGCGCCATTGCCCAGCCCCAGCAGTGCGCCCTCATGCACGGACAGCGCGCCCGTGCGAGGCTTCGCACAGAACACAGTTTTGGTCATAACTTTCTCATTTTAAGTCCGAATTAGTTGGTTTTCGATTCGTTGGACTCGTTAAACTCTTAGCTACTTATCTAGAGAATAATTATAACACTTCAAACATATTAACAAGTCATTTTAAGGGTTCCAATTCAATGTTCATGCTATATTTTCATGTTTTAAACACATTTAGTGAATTCATTCACTACGAATTTGTTTCTCAACCAAATTAGTCCATTTAACTTTTGTTGTTTTGCGATTTTCAACGTATTAACAACATCTACTATTAATTCATAGAATCCAACATGAATTCCTAGCCAATTTTAGCCTCAAAATAGGCTAAAACATATATTTTAACCCAAAACTAAATTCTTCTTATTTAACACCAAAAACACCAATTTGCTTGATTCAAATCCAACTATGGATGATATAAATCATATTATATATGTCTATTAACGCATATATCAACTTCTCAACAAATTCTCCATCAAAATCCACTTACAAAGACTAACTTGGAGAAAATAGAAACTGAGAATTTTAAAGTAAGTTCAGTACCTTTGATTCCTTGTTATTCTTAGATAGATGATGAAGAATTCGCTTACTTCCTCTTGCTTTCTAGAGTTTTCCCCCGCTCAAGATTCACAGAGAATTCTTTCTCTCTCAAACATTCTCCCTCTCTTCTTCTATTTTCTCTCTCAGACTAAGAAAATAAATATAAAATCATATACTACGTGACTCGTCAGTTACAATAAGCCAAAGGCCACAAGGCCTTGTTTGGCTACACCCAATTATCCCCCACTAGTTTATTTTAATAATATTATATTATATCATTTTTATTTGTTACACATGTAACCAATTTTCATAACTTTCAATAATAATTAAAATAATTATAATTTTTATTATAATTATTCTAATGATTAATAAATAATCATATATCTAATTTAATTAATAAATTAGACTTAAACATCGCTTTATTTAATTTACTTGTTTTCTTTAATATTAAACAACTCATTTAATTTAATTAATTCATTAAATTAAATCTTCAAAGAATAAAATTTATCTTTGCTTTAACTTAATTATCATACACACGTAACTAAATTATTATACCACAATTTCATAAATTATTTATTTTTCTTAATAAATAAATTATTTAAAATATTTATTCAATTCAATAAATATTTAAAATTAAATACAAAATTCATTTAATTTATTCAATAGTTAACTTAACTATTAAACCTCACTTTCCCAATATATGAATATATATATATATATATATATATATATATATATATATATATATCTCTTCACACCAGATCACATATTTCAAAATATGTAGCACGTATATATATGTAGCACACACACACACACACACACATACACACACACACACACACACACACACACACACACACATATATATATATATATATATATATATATATATATATATATATATACATACTCAAACTCAAAACATCCTATAATAGGAATTTTAATTATTAAATTCCTATTTTAATAACTTATAAAAATTCAGGTTGTCACATCCTTCCCTCCTTATAAGGATTTCGTCCTTGGAATTACCGAAACCCTACCTTACTAAGATTTTCAAAAAATCTCTTTCACAATTATCGTTGAATAACTTCAATACGTTAACTTAGCAAAAAGTTTTACATATATATATATATATATATATATATATATATATATATATATACTTCATTCATTTTTTTAACAACTTTTAGACTTTATTACATAACCTTCAATTAAACACGGTCATATATCAAATATTATATATTCTTTAACCCATTTATTTCCTTTTCTAAGAATCGTTATCATAAACTCTCGGGATATTACATTCACCATTTCTTCTAAGAATTTCGTCCTCAAAATTTTATTTATTAACCTTTATTCAATCAACCTATCAAAATAGAATTTTATTTATTTATTTTTTGCGTTAATACTTTATTCATTCATTGAGTTCTACAATCAAATTCTTTCTCTAAGGATCTCTCCAAGATCATCATATTTCTCACATTTTCCTCTTCTAAGAGTTTCACATTTCTCTTCTTTCTGGAGTTTCAATTCTTTCTTGAAATTATTATGTTTTGCTTAATTTTCCCATCCTTTCCACTTTCACCTTTCAGAACAATAAGAATCTTCCACAATTGCTCAATAATTGGGAAGCGATATAAATAACAAGAATTTAAAATATTCCAAATCATGCTGAGTGTCATAAGACCTTGAACTACGTCCACAGTTATAAGTACTCTTTCAACTTAAACCTTAACAGTCATTAGACTATAAGGACTCCCGTACTTAGGGTGTTAAGCCCTTCGTACGATGTACTGTACACAAACATTTAAATGTTATGTGTATGTCCATAGTTAAAAATAATCTTTCAACTTAAACTTTAACAGTCATAAGACTATAGGGACTCCTCGTACTTAGGGGGATCATTCCTTCATATAATGTATTATGCACAAACATCTAAACGCCTCCGCTTAATCCCCTATAAAAGGGTTGTTCATCTCAGCTTTTCAACATATAATTTGGTTTGGCATAACTTGACAAAGAACGCTTGAATTTCATGAACATCTTTCAATAATCGTCTAACTGAATCAAATAGCATAGACTTCTACAACAATTCGGACATCAATCGAAATATACATATACATATATATATATATATATATATATATATATATATTCTCATATCTCAAAGAAATCTCAAATATCTTTTTATGACGTCATGATACCGCACTGTATTTACAGTCCGTTTGAGGATTCCGTCATTTGGTGATTTTATCATACTACATCATACCATAGTGGGCTGACGATCCTTAGATCACATCCAACACTAAGTAATACTGCATTGATGACTCCATCATTTTTATCATCTCTGCACCATGTTCCATGATGCATTGATGATATAAAAAAATATATTTTGATATATTTCAAATCATTTTTGTCTAGCCGAAGAAATTAGCATAGACATACGAATAACAATATTATTTTTAAAACTCATTGGTTTCATCATTTGATCCAATGTTTTTTGAGAAAATAGAAGTGCAAACATCAGCACGAAGTCAATAAATTTCGAAAGTCTAGCATAGCTAGTAGATTTAGAATATCCAGGTATCCATCAACTTCAATCTTTACTTCATTACTTCATTACTTAACCATTCTATCAATCTTCAACTTCATCAACGCTCTCTATACTATAACCATTTTCTACCCAATATAGTTCATCAAACTTACCGCACATTGGAAGTTCAGGAACTTGCCATAATAATATGAGTTTAAGAACTTATCCTAGTCAGACCATAGGCGTCCATTCAATGAGGGGTTCAAAATATACCATATTATTATGAGTCACGAACTTACCATATGCATTAGTTTTAACAACCGCACCTAATCCTAATAATATCTGACTAATCTTAATAGTTTCTAACTATCAAATATACACATAAGAAAAGAATCACCTTTTCACCATATATACATTGATAGCGCAACACCAACATTCCAATGATTACCAATGTGATAAACTAAGCACAAGCACAAAACCCTTGCCCATACAAAGGTTTGTACAACTTAGTCATCACATGAGTCCTCAATTAAAATCCCACCTAACTCTATCTTACTCTTAACAACTTACCCATAACTTGCTCAATACGAATTTCTCGTATCACATTATCTATAACTCCTCGTGAGTTTACCTCGTACTATATCATAGTACATTACCTTCATAGCATCAAGCTATAATTATTCAAACATTACAAACCATCTTTCTCTTATAACTTAAACAGATCACGTCGTGATCTTATTCTATAATCATCTCCCTTAAAATTCTTTTCTTAACTCATGATCGTTTTGTTTTACGATCATCTTTCTTTCCTTTTTCATCATACGTATCCATTTTCTATACTTGGTACACATCGAGTCTCTAACAGTTTTAATATGGTACGCTGAGTAGTTTCTCACAAACAACCAACAAACTAGGTTCCGAGTTGCTAGTTCGTATATACCTCCGCTCTTTGAAGGAATCGTTTAGCCCAGATACCATACATCAACTATTAAAGAGTATAATTGTACCATACTTAAATATAATTGTTTGATTCTTAACTTCTTTATCATCTTCTCCTTTATTCTCTAAGGTTATAGCATGGGGTACTCTTACCTAAGGTTTATAACCTACAGCTTTGATACCATCTATAAACAACCCCAAAATTCATACAAATTAATTCTCGACTTCGGTCGTTAATAATACATTCAACCTCTAATTTTACATCATCAAACGATAATACAACCATTAAAATTTGCGGAATAATTAAAAAAAAATTATTACAAACTATCCTCGTTCCCAAAACCTTCAACCTTTACATCTAAATTTCTCAGAATCATTTTAATACTACAATAGTTTACATCGCAAAATGATATTACAATTCAACATTAATACATTATTCAGAACCTTAAACATGGTTCAAATAATAATAACACAAACAAAGTGTATAAATCTTCAAGTATCACATCTGATTCATGTCTTTCAAGTAACACATACTTTACCTTGAATCTTGAACCTACAAAAGTTGTTATTTGCAATATTGAGCTCAACAGCCCAACAAAATCTAACAATTTTCATGCATCACATAGCACATAATAACATGCTCAACATATAACATACATGCTACAGTTCATATAACAAGTATAAAGATTGAGTCCTTACTCAATCAGCATGCTTTAATCAATCAACATAGTCATAAACTGACTTTAACATTTCATACTTTCAACATATATATAACACATCATGCTCTTTGTAATAAAGATTTAAAATAGTTAATCATCAAGTTCACATAACAAATAGGAACTGCAAGACTTACCTGATTCGTAGTTTATGAACTATGATTTAACTGCTTAACGCTTATCTGCACTTCGTGTATGTCTACACAGTTATATAATCATGGATTCACATCCATTAGTCATATATTTCATACGCTCTTAATATAAAAAAAACAAATATTGTTTCCTAACTTGGTTTCATTTTACTTGAACTTAGGATAACTATGAGACTAGTTCATTCTATTATCATATTTATCTAAACAATCTTGTTCATATCTTGTAATCCTTAAAGACAATATATAACTATAACTTAAGACCATGCAGTTAACAAACTGCTCTTGGTCACTCTGTGGAATGGCACGGCCGCGCTGCATTTAAGCTTGGGAGTGGCGCGACCGCGCTACTCCCAGCCAAAACCAGACTTGAGTTTTTCATTGCTCAATTTAGTCCTAACCTACTATGCATTCTGATACATACTATAAACATATATCAAGTAGGTTCTGATATTTCTTCAAGTTCACAATTCAAATCATTTAGTTTTGAATTACATAGTTTTATGTTGTATTATTTACATCAACAAGGCTTAACAACTTCTTTTAACGAAGGTTCAAGGTTTATAAGCTTTTAAACCTTATATTGGTACTAACAACCTTTAATATGCATGTTCACATTTAGCTATCTCATTTACATAGACATAACATAGTTCATACTTTTAAAACGTGCTTAAATAACTTATGTCATGCTTGACTAGTTGAGTGCACATATCATTCATGTTCAAAGGCATAAATAACTCTATCATGCTTGCTTATAAGGTCATAATGCAAGTAACAATGCTCATCAAAGTTAGTTTTTAAAACTTTTAAATTTCTCTTTAAAAACACATATTATCCAAGCTATACAAGTTATCTTATACGAGGTAACTTAAGATCACATTTTATGCTAGCATGACTCCACCATATGCTCACTACAAAGTCAGAACTCATGTGACTTAAAGTTCGTTAAGGTTTATTTTTGAAATCTTCAAGTTTCTTTTTAAAACACATACTAAGTCATGCTTAAGCATCCCATTATAAGTAAAGTAATCTTAGCCATATAACATGTCTATTATCATGTATATTCATGTTTTATTACTTAGAATAACGTAATCCATCGTCCGGAGCACTATACTTGCGTATGCGCTCGTTCGACGTCCTCCGATCGCCTCCTATTACGTAATAGTCACAAAGATGACTATTTTGACCCTTCCTAAAGACCTCCGATTAAACAACTTAAAGAACAAAAGTTGTAGGTCTATTCGTCCTCGTTCCGGATCATCTTGAATCACCTCAATCGGAGTTCGAATGAAAATATTATGACCGTTTTACCAAAATAGTTCATAACAGTCATAGTCAACACACATGGGGCGCGGTCGCGCCCCTTTTCCTCACCATTACCGCGCGCCCGCACCATTGCCCAGCCCCAGCTGCGCGCCCATGTGCAAGTGCAGCGCACATGCACGAGGCTTCACACAGAACACAGTTTTGGTCACAACTTTCTCATTTTAAGTCCGAATTAGTTGGTTTTCGATTCGTTGGACTCGTTAAACTCTTAGCTACTCATCTAGAGAATAATTATAACACTTCAAACATATCAACATCAACTTCGAGATCGACAGACCGCATTACGAAGTTTCATATGTAATTATACATTGTGTTTATGCTTTCGATTTACAATCAGTAACCAGAAACTTACGTACTATACTGATTGTTGATTATTGATTGATTCGTTACAGATTTGTATACTGAGGTATTTGAGTTTAAATTTTATATGCATATAGTTATCCCGTGGTTACTACATACTCGTTTATTGGTTACATTTCTTAAGTTTTTCGTTTTTTAATTGGTCACAAAGTCAGTATACTGACTGTTTTGATTGCAAAATGCATGTACAAATTTGTTTTATATTCTGGTTACTAAGTACATATAAACTGGTTACTATTTATTATTGATTTGGTTGCTGTATAATGTTTATTTGTTTGTTGTATACTTTTACTGTATATTCTAGTGATGTTTTTTATATTGATGGTTACTTATTTGATACATTGGTTACCTTCCTGCAACTGTTGGATCTTTAAGTACATATTAATGATTTTTATATTGATGTTTTTTATATTGATTGTTTTTGTTGTAAAATGCATGGAAAAATATGTTTTTTATTATGGTTACTAAGTAAATATATGTTGGTTATTATCTAATCTGGATTTGGTTAGTATATATTGTCGACTTAGTTACTGTGTAATATTACCATGGTTACAACATAATATTACTGTGTTTTTTACTGATTTTTTTTATATTGATGGTTAATGATTAACTACATTGGTTACCTTCATACATCTGTTAGTCTTTAATTTGTAGCAAAGTCATTATTAATTGTTTTGGTTGTAAAATGAATGTAAAAATGTTTTTTATATTATGGCTACTAAGTTCATATATCTAGGTTACTGTCGAATATGTATTTAGATACTGTAAGGTGTTTATTTGGTTAATGTATAATGTTATTGTGTTTTATAATTATTATTTTTATATTGGTGGTTACTTATTGACTACATTGGTTACCTTCATTGTAATAGCCAAGAATTTTTAGTCACTTTGTAAATAGATATATTAATTAAATATTAATGATATCGAAAACTTGGTGATACGTGTGGAATGATTAGGAAGTAATATAATTATGTGGTTTGTAATTGTGACTATGTGTTTAGTTATATGAAAGAAAGAAATTGAAAAGGAAAGGTTTCATAACCTAATTATACATTAGGTATGGAAATTTAAATAACCTAAGGGTTATGGTGTGAGAGAGTATAATATTTAAAAGTATCCTAATTTAAGAGATATATTTTACTATCTCAAGTTATTAATTTTTATAACTTAATTTGAGTAAGTCTAATTGAGTTATAAAATTTAATGTACAAGAGTAATGATTTAAATTCCAAAGGTGTGGAATGGAAACCCTAATTAAATAATTAGGGTAGGATAAATTGGAAAGGCATTGAAATATGTTAATTTTTCAATTGCTCAAAGAATTAAATTTAAGACTAATAGATTATCTATTGAAAGCCCAAAAGATGGAAATGATGGCCCAATTTTAAGCCCAATTAAGGTGGGACATGTTGGACTTTTGGAATACTAAATAAAGAATTAAAAGAAATCAAATTTGGTGCAATGAGTGGCCACATGACCGACCATATGAAGATAAAGGGGAGTGCACCTTATGATTAAAAGTCCATAATATTCAAAGATATTTCAAAAGCTTAGCCATGTGTCACTTTGTTTATGGAGCCACCTAAATAGCTAATCTCTAATATATCTAAGTAATGATTAAAGTGAGAGAAAGAGATAAGAAGATGTTGGGGAAATATCTTTACATACATATTTTATAACTATACATTATACCCCAACAAAAATCTAATTCCATTCTCTTTCTTCTTTTATTTTACTTCATTTATCTTACTTTCTATTAAGATAACAAAGCAAAAACATAGAGAGAGAGAGAGAAACAAAGAGAGAGAGAGAGAGAGAGAGAGAAATTTAGTGGGAAGAGGAAGAAGAAGGAGGAGGAGTTCCACTCTTGATGCACCCAAAGTTTATCTTCTACTTTGGAAGAGAAAGAAAGTGTGCTCATAAATCAAGGTGAAAACTAAACTAGATTATTTCTTTTATTTTGTTTGATTTTGGTACTTTAAAGTTTATGATCTTGAGGTCTAAACCCCTCTATCTACATGTTTTATATAGTTTCATGTATGGTTATAACATATTTGACTGTTAGAAAGTGAATCAAAAGGATATAAGAGAAACTAGTTTTGTTTTGTTCGAAAACTCTAGTTTTTTTCACTTTCTTTGATCAACTACCGTTTTTGATCTACACCTTCTTTTTGTGATCCGTCAAAGAGGAGTGCTAGATATGTAAATTAACTACTAAACCCAAGTGGTAGCACTCAAAAATGTTGAGTACACAAGTCGTAGTGACTGTTTTGGCAAAAACAGTTTCGTCTTTAGAAAGAAAAACAAACTATTTTTGGACAGTCAATGCAAGGGGAATTTTCATCATTTTTATGACATTTAAAAATTCTGAAAAAATTTGGGAGAGTAATATGATGAGTTATCTTTCAAACTCAAGTGGAATTACCGAAAAAGGAGTTGTAGATTTCCCTATGGATTAATTTTAGCAAAGTAGGTAAAAGCCAAAAATCCCTAAAATAAACAGTCCAAGAAATTGTAGGGGCTGTTTTGGCCATTTAATTTGTAAAATAAATTCTAGTCTTTTGGGAGATGAAAATATATGATACAAAGTAGCTCCTGTCCAAAAATGAGCTTATGCAACGTGGAAAAGTTATAGCCTATGCCTCGCGACAACTTAAAGAATATGAGAGAAATTATCCTACTCATGATCTAGAGTTGGCAGCAGTCGTTTTCACGCTAAAGATCTGGAGGCACTATCTATATGGGGAGAAAGTGGAGATTTATTCAGACCATAAAAGCCTCAAATATTTCTTCACTCAAAAAGAACTCAACATGCGGCAACGACGTTGGCTCGAGCTGTTGAAAGATTACGACCACACTATTCAATACCATCCTGGAAAAGCAAACGTGGTAGCTGACGCGTTGATCAGAAGATCTTATGCAGGAACGAGTGCGATGATGTCAAGTATACGCATAGAACCAACTTTAATTGATAAAGTTAAAGTTGCTCAAACCACAGACCCGGAGCTGATGCGTATGAAGAAGAAAGTGCAAGAAGGTGCTATTCCAGAAGCAAGAATCGATAAAGAAGGAATACTTCGAGTCCACTCCAGACTTTGTGTTCCTAACGATTCTGATTTGAAGTACAAGATCATGATGGAAACACACAATACACCATTTGCAATCCATCTTGGAAGTACCAAAATGTATCGTGATCTTCGACATACATTTTGGTGGAATAATATGAAGAGAGAGATTGCAAAGTTTATCTCGAGGTGTTTAACTTGTCAACGTGTAAAGGCGGAACATCAAGTGCCAAAGGGTCTATTGCAACCACTTGAGATTCCGAAATGGAAGTAGGAACACATTACCATGGATTTCGTTACGGGTCTTCCCATGGTTTCTCAAGGCATAAATGTTATTTGGGTTATTGTTGATAGATTAACTAAGTCTGCTCATTTCTTGCCGATACGGGAGACTTATTCCCTTGAACGTCTTGGTCGTATATACGTAGATGAGATTGTGAGACTGCATGGCATGCCAGTATCCATAGTTTCGGATCGTGACCCAAGATTTACTTCAAGATTTTGGGTTAGCTTGCAAAAAGCTATGGGCACAGATTTACGATTTAGTTCGGCATACCATCCTCAAACGGACGGACAATCAGAGAGGACTATTCAAACCCTTGAAGATCTATTAAGACTTTGTGTCCTAGATTTCAAAGGGAGTTGGGATAAGTACCTACCATTGGTGGAATTCTCCTACAATAACAGTTATCAGGCAAGTATAGGTGTGGCCCCATTTGAAGCATTATATGGACGAAAGTGTCGCTCTCCAGTATGTTGGGATGAGGTGGGAGAAGCAACGTTGCTAGGACCAAAGTTGGTACGAATGACTACAGAGAAGATCCAAACGATTCGACAACGTATACAAACGGCACAGGATCGACAAAAGAGTTATGCGGATCTTCATCGAAAGGACGTGGAATTTGACATTGGGGATCATGTATTGTTGCGTGTGGCTCCATGGAAAGGAGTTACAAGATTTGGGAAGAGAGGAAAGCTCAATCCACGATTTATTGGTCCATTTCAGATTCTTGACCGAGTAGGAAATGTGGCCTATAGACTCGCGTTACCTCCAAGTATGTCTCGTGTTCATAATGTTTTTCATATATCTGTGTTACGTAAATATGTGAAAGACCCAGACCACGTTATTAAGTTAGAACCGGACGAGATAGCTGAAGACTTAACATACGAGGAGGTACCTGTCAAGATTTTAGATAGAAAGGAGCATGTCCTACGCACGAAGGTCATACCACAAGTAAAAGTTTTGTGGAGAAACCATGCTATTGAGGAAATGACCTGGGAGTTAGAAACGGAAATGAAAGCGAGGTATCCTCATCTTTTCGAAACACCAGGTACGTACGTCAATTTCGAGGACGAAATTTCATAAGGAGGGGAGGTTGTAAGACCCCAAATTATTATTAAATGAAATTTAAATTCCCTCTATTTATTATTTTGAAATAGTAAGGGTTAAATTGATTAACGAGGTTAGTTATGGGTAAAATGCGTAAATATTTCAAATAAGCAGGTGGTTATAAAATATTCATTGTTGTCGGGGAATATTCGTTTGGTCGTGGAATATTCTTTCTGTCGGGAAATATTCGTACGACGGCGCAGTCTTTTGTGGGCCCCATAACGGAAAGCGATTGGATGAAGAAAACGACAAGTATAAGTTGTTTATAAATAACGGCGTAGTTGTTACCGTTAATACTGTTGGAATACCCGGTGGTTAAAACACAGTAATACGCATTGTTGCACAGTAGCACACTGTATTGCACCAATTATTGATTCTTACGTAAGAAGGCACTACTCAATAATGGTTACAGTAATTACTGTTCAGTATTTTATTTTATTGATTCAATAATTGCTGCGTTGATATTTTATATTACTGTTGTTTCAATAATTGTCACTACACAGTATTTCCCATTATCAGATCAATAATTCATATTATTTGAATAATATTATTAGATAACATTATTGGCAATGTCTAGAAAGTTCTGTCTAAGGAGAGGTTTGGTCATCTAATTGCGCGCCAGTAAGGAGAAATCCTTATTGGAAAGCCCCCTCTTTCCTGAGAAGTGCCTGGTTGCCAGTACTGTGATTCTGTAATATTATTTGTGAATAATTAATTATTGATTTATATGATGAGGAAAATATTAATTTTATGTGGATATAGATGGAGAAAATTTTTAAGTGACAATTATTAAAAAAAATGATATTTTATCTTTTCTGATAAAATAATTCATTTAATAATATAATAATGGTGATAGTTTTACAATGAATGTGGGATATATGAGTATATGAGGAGGAATAATATTCTTTTTGTATTAAATGATTAACACATGTTTTGTGTGTCGGTGGACCCCATTTCTTGACTGAAATTTGATTATAGCCTATAAAATCACCCGTTTATGGATTTCGGTCAATTTCTGTTGGGAATTTGGAAAAAATTTCTTCTGCAAAGTTGTAGAGAATTGAATTTCCTATACAAAGTCGCGAGATTTGAATTTTCTGATAAAAGGGTTATTTTCTATGAATTATTAAAGTTTTGGAAAATAAAATGATTTTTATTAATTATGGGTGGGACCCACTTTTATTCTAACACATGTGGGCTGCTAATTTGGGTCAAGGATGGCTAGTGGCTGAATTGGCATGCGTAGAAATGAGTTTTGTAATTATAATATTTTATTATTTAGTCTCCTTTGGCGTTCTAGCATTTTTCTATAAATAGGTGCTTAAGTTAGAATTGAAAATCACACCAGAAACAAGTTTTCACTCTTTCTCTCTTTAGATTATTGAGTGTATTTTGTGAGTATTTAGATACTTTGAGAGTTTCTATTCATCAGAGCAAGTTTCTTTCAGCTTTATACCGGTATTCCTACCAGAAGTACTGTCTTTACGAGGTAAGGGATGTTATTTTATTCGAAAATGATATTATTTCATCAATATCATTATGCCGAAATATTGGTTGGAAATTTTTATCAAATTTGGAACTTTCCACGTCGGGGTTACTATTCATGAGTTACTATTCATGAGTTACTATTCACGAGTTACTATTCACCAAAAATGAAATTTTCTTCTTTTCGTCCAAAATATCTATTCTGGGTACTAGCTTTGATTGTATCCATGTTTTGATCATTCTTGAATTTTACTTCACTATGAATAATTATAAGGTATTTTTGTACATGGATAAGTCGAAATACGAATCCTTAATATTTGTTATTTTGTTTCACTGGATTCGTTTTCTTTAAGATATTTTTTTCATCATCCTCAGTCCTAAATGATGATATTACTGAATATCTTTGGCCTGTAGAGCAAAGATGAATGATTAACTAATGAATATCTTTGGCCCGTAGTGCAAAGATGAACAGGTGTTGAGATGAACATGACCGACTGGTGATACAAATGAATTTCTTTGGCCTGTAGTGCAAAGATGAATATTTGATTAAAGATGGTTATTGATTGTTGTTACAGGGATAAAATATTGATGATGGACTTTTAAATCTTAGAAGATAGTAGAACTCATTCTCTACTTGACTCTTCTAATGGTTTGCTGTTTCCGCTGCAGTTATTGATTTAAAACTTGTTGTCTATTGTATTCTATTAGATTTTTCCCTGTTGAAGACTAACGATAATTTGTTCTGTATTATCTTAGTCATAATGTTCTTTACTGGGCTAGTTGAGCTCACCCTTTTCCTTTTTGTTCCATTTTTCTCAGGAGGCGAGAATGTAGCGAGTACTAGTCGGGGTATGGAATGATGGTTCTAGAAGTTATTTTAGTAGTCCTCACCATTTTTGTGAAATAATGTATCAATAATTGTGATGAGGACTTATTTGAGTGTGGATATTGTCTAGATGACAATATTTATATTTAAACTCACAGTTCTTATGTTGTAACAGTAAAGATGTAGTTGTTTCTGTATCATGTATTTTGGCGACTCAGAATGGGTGTTGTATACCTATTTTGGGGGCGTCACAGTTGGTATCAGAGCTTAGGGATATGATCTCTGGCGGAGATCGGAGAATAGAACTAGGAGGGGAGAGACGAATAAATCCTTCGCTAGTGTGTCCTACCTAAGCTTATTTATTGGTCAGTCATAATATAGGGGTATTATGTGATTTGTTAATTTATTTAATTAACCCTTGTTTTATGGCAGTATTTGAGAATGTCGACTGAGAATGTTAACAGTGGAGTAAATGAGACCGTGGAGACACCGGTGCTTACCAACGAGGAGAACGTGCAACAGGCTGGCAATGTTCCTCCTGTGAACAACACCAATGAGCAGATGATGAACGATGGAATGTTTAGAAGTTTTTTGCAATTCATGCAAAACCAGACGAGGGAGACTCGTGTTCAAAATACAGGAGGAAATGATAGCAATTCACGATTTGTCACAGCCAAACAGTTCAAAGAATTGGGACCACCAGAATTTAAGGGAAAGCCAGATCCAATCGTGGCGGAAACGTGGGTCAAGCAAATTACCAAGATATTCGATGTCTTGGGATGCACGGAAGAACAGAAGGTTCCATTCGCCACCTTTATGTTTCGTGGTGAGGCAGACTACTAGTGGGAGTCTGTGAAGCGTACCCATCCAGCCGCACTCAGCATGTCTTGGGAGACATTTCAGAAATTGTTCAATGATAAGTACTTTCCTGAAAGTATTCGTCATATGAAGGAGGTAGAGTTTATTAGATTAGAGCAGAATAATATGACGGTATCTCAATACGAGGCAAAGTTTGCAGAGTTGTCCAGATTTGCACCTCATTTGGTGGAGAATGAGGAACGTATAACGAGGATGTTTCTGAGAGGATTGAAACCCGGCATACGTCAATATCTCATTTCTCATAAATTTTCTCTCTATTCAGATGTTGTCAACAGAGCTCAATTATTAGAGTGAGATAACGAGTACGGTCAACTGAGGGACCACAACCAGGATCATATCGGTGACAACAGTCATCAGAACAATGATAACCAGCGGAGAAAGAAAAATACAGATAAGAACGGCAACCACTCTGGTGGTAATCGTGGCTATGAAAATAGAAGAAGCGAGTCGAGAGGAGATTTTAAAAAGAGGAGATTCAACAATGACAATACGAAGACGTCAGTACCAGCAACAACTGGTTCCAAGGGAGGAGAACGACCACCGGTTATATGCTATAAGTGCGGAAAAGAAGGACATATCAGCCCAAACTGCCCACAACAGTTTAAGGTATGTTATAATTGTGGAAAGGAAGGACATATCGCTCGAGATTGCACTGTAGCAAAACCAAGTCCAGCGGGGATGGTGACTCAAAAAGCTGCCCCAGAAAAGATAAAGTCAACGGTTCCTGGAAGAGCGTTTGTCGTGACTGGTCAACATGCGAGGAACCCAAACGAGGTGATCACGGGTAAGCTAATCATAAATCCATGTGAAGTTTATACCTTATTAGATACCGGTTCTACCCATTCTTTTATCTCTCCTGCTTGTGCTCAACGTTTAAACTTGACTCCGGAGAAGTTAGACTTTGATTTATCTGTGGAAACTCCGTTAGGAGAAACTTTCATCACATCCACTGTTTACAAATCTTGTTTGATCCAAGTTGGCACCATCACATTACCTGTTGACCTTATCTCTTTAAAGATACTTGCTTTTGATGTGATTTTAGGAATTGATTGGTTAACTACTCATCATACCAAAATTGATTGTTCTCGTAAGGTTGTTAGTTTTCATATTCATAACCAACCTGTTGTACGAATTCAAGCAACTAAACCATTAAAATCAATCACTGTTATATCAAGCCATAAAGTCATTCGTTTAATAAAAAATGGATGTCATGCTTTCTTAGCCCATGTTATGGATTTGAATAAAGACACGTCAAATTTGAATAATATTCCTGTTGTTATTGACTTTCCTGACGTATTTCCTGAAGAACTTCCCGGTCTACCCCCGGAACGTGAAATTAAATTCTTTATTGATCTTGAACCTGGTACAAAGCCCATTTCTAAAACCCCATATCGAATGGCTCCTATTGAACTTCAGGAGTTAAAGGTCCAACTACAAGAATTGTTGGACATCGGTTTCATTCGTCCTAGTACATCTCCTTGGGGTGCTCCTGTTTTATTTGTAAAGAAGAAAGATGGGAGTATGCGACTTTGTATTGATTACCGGGAATTAAACCATGTCACTATTAAGAATAGGTATCCGCTACCTCGTATTGATGACCTGTTTGACCAGTTACAAGGAGCACAATTCTTTTCAAAGATCGATCGTCGTTCTGGATATCATCAGCTGAAGGTTAAAACTGAGGATATTCCAAAGACTGCCTTCAGAACTCGGTACGGGCATTATGAATTCCTAGTCATGTCTTTTGGATTGACTAATGCTCCTACGGCTTTCATGGATATGATGAACCGAGTATTCAAGGATTATTTGGATCAGTTCGTTGTTGTCTTTATTGATGACATCCTCATATATTCCAAAAGCCGTGAAGATCATGAGCATCATTTGAAGCTGGTACTCCAAAGGCTGCGTGAAAACAAGTTATATGCTAAGTTGAAGAAATACGAGTTTTGGCTTGAGGAAGTGGCATTCCTAGTGCACGTGGTGTCAAAACATGGAGTATCTGTTGACCCGGCGAAGATTGAAGCAATACAAAGTTGGGAGCAACCAAAGACGGTGACTGAAGTACGTAGCTTTCTGGGCTTAGCTGGTTATTATCGGAGATTCGTGGAAGGGTTTTCTCGAATCGCTACCCCGTTAACTCAGCTAACTCGGAAAGATATCAAATTCGTATGGAGCGAGGAATGCGAGAAGAGTTTTCAAGAGCTTAAGAGAAGACTCATTTCGGCACCTGTTTTGACCATACCATCTGATTCGGATGGATTTGTTATCTACAGCGATGCTTCAGGCAAAGGGCTAGGATGTGTTCTCATGCAACGTGGAAAAGTTATAGCCTATGCCTCGCGACAACTTAAAGAATATGAGAGAAATTATCCTACTCATGATCTAGAGTTGGCAGCAGTCATTTTCGCGCTAAAGATCTGGAGGCACTATCTATATGGGGAGAAAGTGGAGATTTATTCAGACCATAAAAGCCTCAAATATTTCTTCACTCAAAAAGAACTCAACATGCGGCAACGACGTTGGCTCGAGCTGTTGAAAGATTACGACCACACTATTCAATACCATCCTGGAAAAGCAAACGTGGTAGCTGACGCGTTGAGCAGAAGATCTTATGCAGGAACGAGTGCGATGATGTCAAGTATATGCATAGAACCAACTTTAATTGATAAAGTTAAAGTTGCTCAAACCACAGACCCGGAGCTGATGCGTATGAAGAAGAAAGTGCAAGAAGGTGCTATTCCAGAAGCAAGAATCGATAAAGAAGGAATACTTCGAGTCCACTCCAGACTTTGTGTTCCTAACGATTCTGATTTGAAGTACAAGATCATGATGGAAACACACAATACACCATTTGCAATCCATCTTGGAAGTACCAAAATGTATCGTGATCTTCGACATACATTTTGGTGGAATAATATGAAGAGAGAGATTGCAAAGTTTATCTCGAGGTGTTTAACTTGTCAACGTGTAAAGGCGGAACATCAAGTGCCAAAGGGTCTATTGCAACCACTTGAGATTCCGAAATGGAAGTAGGAACACATTACCATGGATTTCGTTACGGGTCTTCCCATGGTTTCTCAAGGCATAAATGTTATTTGCGTTATTGTTGATAGATTAACTAAGTCTGCTCATTTCTTGCCGATACGGGAGACTTATTCCCTTGAACGTCTTGCTCGTATATACGTAGATGAGATTGTGAGACTGCATGGCATGCCAGTATCCATAGTTTCGGATCGTGACCCAAGATTTACTTCAAGATTTTGGGTTAGCTTGCAAAAAGCTATGGGCACAGATTTACGATTTAGTTCGGCATACCATCCTCAAACGGACGGACAATCAGAGAGGACTATTCAAACCCTTGAAGATCTATTAAGACTTTGTGTCCTAGATTTCAAAGGGAGTTGGGATAAGTACCTACCATTGGTGGAATTCTCCTACAATAACAGTTATCAGGCAAGTATAGGTGTGGCCCCATTTGAAGCATTATATGGACGAAAGTGTCGCTCTCCAGTATGTTGGGATGAGGTGGGAGAAGCAACGTTGCTAGGACCAAAGTTGGTACGAATGACTACAGAGAAGATCCAAACGATTCGACAACGTATACAAACGGCACAGGATCGACAAAAGAGTTATGCGGATCTTCATCGAAAGGACGTGGAATTTGACATTGGGGATCATGTATTGTTGCGTGTGGCTCCATGGAAAGGAGTTACAAGATTTGGGAAGAGAGGAAAGCTCAATCCACGATTTATTGGTCCATTTCAGATTCTTGACCGAGTAGGAAATGTGGCCTATAGACTCGCGTTACCTCCAAGTATGTCTCGTGTTCATAATGTTTTTCATATATCTGTGTTACGTAAATATGTGAAAGACCCAGACCACGTTATTAAGTTAGAACCGGACGAGATAGCTGAAGACTTAACGTACGAGGAGGTACCTGTCAAGATTTTAGATAGAAAGGAGCATGTCCTACGCACGAAGGTCATACCACAAGTAAAAGTTTTGTGGAGAAACCATGCTATTGAGGAAATGACCTGGGAGTTAGAAACGGAAATGAAAGCGAGGTATCCTCATCTTTTCGAAACACCAGGTACGTACGTCAATTTCGAGGACGAAATTTCATAAGGAGGGGAGGTTGTAAGACCCCAAATTATTATTAAATGAAATTTAAATTCCCTCTATTTATTATTTTGAAATAGTAAGGGTTAAATTGATTAACGAGGTTAGTTATGGGTAAAATGCGTAAATATTTCAAATAAGCAGGTGGTTATAAAATATTCATTGTTGTCGGGGAATATTCGTTTGGTCGTGGAATATTCTTTCTGTCGGGAAATATTCGTACGACGGCGCAGTCTTTTGTGGGCCCCATAACGGAAAGCGATTGGATGAAGAAAACGACAAGTATAAGTTGTTTATAAATAACGGCGTAGTTGTTACCGTTAATACTGTTGGAATACCCGGTGGTTAAAACACAGTAATACGCATTGTTGCACAGTAGCACACTGTATTGCACCAATTATTGATTCTTACGTAAGAAGGCACTACTCAATAATGGTTACAGTAATTACTGTTCAGTATTTTATTTTATTGATTCAATAATTGCTGCGTTGATATTTTATATTACTGTTGTTTCAATAATTGTCACTACACAGTATTTCCCATTATCAGATCAATAATTCATATTATTTGAATAATATTATTAGATAACATTATTGGCAATGTCTAGAAAGTTCTGTCTAAGGAGAGGTTTGGTCATCTAATTGCGCGCCAGTAAGGAGAAATCCTTATTGGAAAGCCCCCTCTTTCCTGAGAAGTGCCTGGTTGCCAGTACTGTGATTCTGTAATATTATTTGTGAATAATTAATTATTGATTTATATGATGAGGAAAATATTAATTTTATGTGGATATAGATGGAGAAAATTTTTAAGTGACAATTATTAAAAAAAATGATATTTTATCTTTTCTGATAAAATAATTCATTTAATAATATAATAATGGTGATAGTTTTACAATGAATGTGGGATATATGAGTATATGAGGAGGAATAATATTTTTTTTGTATTAAATGATTAACACATATTTTGTGTGTCGGTGGACCCCATTTCTTGACTGAAATTTGATTATAGCCTTTAAAATCACCCGTTTATGGATTTCGGTCAATTTCTGTTTGGAATTTAGAAAAACTTTCTTCTGCAAAGTTGTAGAGAATTGAATTTCCTATAAAAAGTCGCGACATTTGAATTTTCTGATAAAAGGGTTATTTTCTATGAATTATTAAAGTTTTGAAAAATAAAATAATTTTTATTAATTATGGGTGGGACCCACTTTTATTCTAACACATGTGGGCTACTAATTTGGGTCAAGGATGGCTGGTGGCTGAATTGGCATGCGTAGAAATGAGTTTTGTAATTATTATATTTTATTATTTAGTCTCCTTTGGCGTTCTAGCATTTTCCTATAAATAGGTGCTTAAGTTAGAATTAAAAATCACAGCAGAAACAAGTTTTCTCTCTTTCTCTCTCTAGATTATTGAGTGTATTTTGTGAGTATGTAGATACTTTGAGAGTTTCTATTCATCAGAGCAAGTTTCTTTCAGCCTTCTACCGGTATTCCGACCAGAAGTACTGTCTTTACGAGGTAAGGGATGTTATTTTATTCGAAAATGATATTATTTCTTCAATATCATTATACCGAAATATTGGTTGGAAATTTTTATCAAATTTGGAACTTTTCACGTCGGGGTTACTATTCATGAGTTACTATTCACGAGTTACTATTCACGAGTTACTATTCATCGAAAATGAAATTTTCTTCTTTTCGTCCAAAATATCTATTCTGGGTACTAGCTTTGATTGTATCCATGTTTTGATCATTCTTGAATTTTACTTCACTATGAATAATTATAAGGTATTTTTGGACATGGATAAATCGAAATACGAATCCTTAATATTTGTTATTTTGTTTCACTAGATTCGTTTTCTTTAAGATATTTTTTTCATCATCCTCAGTCCTAAATGATGATACTACTGAATATCTTTGGCCTGTAGAGCAAAGATGAATGATTAACTAATGAATATCTTTGGCCCGTAGTGCAAAGATGAACAGGTGTTGAGATGAACATGACCGACTGGTGATACAAATGAATTTCTTTGGCCTGTAGTGCAAAGATGAATATTTGATTAAAGATGGTTATTGATTGTTGTTACAGGGATAAAATATTGATGATGGACTTTTAAATCTTAGAAGATAGTAGAACTCATTCTCTACTTGACTCTTCTAATGGTTTGCTATTTCCGCTGCAGTTATTGATTTAAAACTTGTTGTCTATTGTATTCTATTAGATTTTTCCCTGTTGAAGACTAACGATAATTTGTTCTGTATTATCTTAGTCATAATGTTCTTTACTGGGCTAGTTGAGCTCACCCTTTTCCATTTTGTTCCATTTTTCTCAGGAGGCGAGAATGTAGCGAGTACTAGTCGAGGTATGGAATGATGGTTCTAGAAGTTATTTTAGTAGTCCTCACCATTTTTGTGAAATAATGTATCAATAATTGTGATGAGGACTTATTTGAGTGTGGATATTGTCTAGATGACAATATTTGTATTTAAACTCACATTTCTTATGTTGTAACAGTAAAGATATAGTTGTTTCTGTACCATGTATTTTGGCGACTCAGAATGGGTGTTGTATACCTATTTTGGGGGCGTCACAATTAAACGATAAATTCCTTGCTAATCATGATATATCTTCCTTGTACTTAAACTTGCTAAGCAAATTTGTTTCTTACCCTTGCTATATCATGACATTTATTTTAGTTATGCTAGAGACGTCCAAGAAGGACAAAGGCGAAGGAAAAGTGCATGAATAGATAATGAGAATGTTTATGTATTATATTATATTATGTACATTGATAATGTAAACCTTTTGTGTTACTAAGGGTAACTTAATTAAGGTGTGTATAAGTTAAGGTTAATAGACCTTGGGATAATGTTAGAAGACTTTATTATAACGAAAAATATATGTTTATTATTCCACAATAGTTTATAGAATGCTTATGATGATGTTGGATCGTGAGCACCAAACCCGAGGTTTGAGAACCCAGATTTGGGGGCATCACAGGTTGGTATGAAAGGTGTAGGTTATAAACTTTAGGTTGCGAAACCTAGGTTATAACGTTAGAAGAAAACTCGTATAGAGTATGTTAAGAGATGAATTAAGGAAATTCATCGAGTATGAGTAGTACATAATAAAATATTATTTTATTTCATCAATGAATATATTTTATTATGATACTGATGTTGTTTTGTTGTTTTGATATAGTAGGATGTCCGAAGAGAGACATGACAGTCATTCAATGGAGCAGGATCAGGTGGTCCCTGTTCAGGAGCCTATAGAGGTGGAGGACACCGCAGAGGATGTCTTGATAGGAGATTTAATGGCAAAAAACACGAAATTAGAGGAATGAGTGGCACAGTTGGAGATAGAAAATCATACTATTCAGTTTACAGAGCAGCAGTACTTGGATGTAGCTTATCAGGCTCAGCAAGATCTAGCAGAGATGAAAGCCAGACTAGAGCGGGAGGAGAATAAGTTTGCAATATTGAGTATTGAGCATCAGGCATTGCACCTGAGGTTGGACTTAGAGATCGCTGATAGGATCCGAGTTGAGGATGCTTGGGTCTGAGCAGCAAGAAGAGTGGATCAGTTAGAGGTTGAGGCGAAGGCTGAACGAGTTAGGATGGAGTCCTTGGGATGAGCTTTAGATGCAGCATATGCGAGTCCCCAAGTAGGAGAAAGGAGGTCGTACTTCGAAATTGGCGAGTCTAGCTGCTCCGTTCGACGTTGCGTAAATGGAGTTGCACCTCATGAGCATACTCAGACCGAGGAGGCTCAGTCGGGCTGTCAGTGAGATGTTAGCTTGGATGATATTTAGATAGATGCATTAATACCCCTTTTGTTTATTAGGGTTAAATGTTTGATGTAAACCTCAGTAGGTGTGAGGTAGTATGTGAATATGATGTATCCCCATTTATGTGAATAGGGGAGTATATTTTTGGTAGATCCCATCTTTTGATGTTTAAAAAATGGGATAGTTAGCGTTTATAAAAATATGTCAAGCATGTAAATGTATGACGCTAAGATTTGGTATATGAATATAAATGCAATATTATAATTACATGTGTGATTAAATAGATAAGTATTAAGAATTAAAATGAGAAGCTATCTGTTTTGATGATTTGAAAAGTCAGTCAATCGAATATGTTAATTCAGCAAGCTGAATGTGTTAATTCAACAAGCTGAATATGTGAATTCAGTAAGATGAATGTGTTAATTCAGCAAGCTGAATTAGTAAATTCAGCAGGTTGAATTCGTTAATACAACAATATGATAATATGATTGTTAGAGTTTAAATTACATGTTATATTTTAAACGCTTAGAAGATATAGCATATAATGAAAGTCGATGTAATAAATTAAGGTTTTGTTTAATCAGATAATGCCGCCAAGACATCAAAATCGTAACCAGAGGGAGGAAAGATCTGTAAATAATGAAGGAGGTCAGGTAGACCTAATGCAGAACTTTGTTGACATGTTAGCTCAGGCTATGCAAAATCGAGCACCAATAGCTAGAGATAGGCCAAATGTTGGATTGGCGAATTTTAAAGACTTTAAAGCAATCGAACCGCCAGAATTTAGGGGAACCACAGACTCTATTGAAGCTCAGACCTGGGTGAAGGAAATGGAAAAAGCATTTGTGATTGCTAGAGTAGCAGAGGAGCAAAAGACATCTTTTGCTACCTATTTAATGAAAGGTGATGCTAATTATTGGTGGGAATCAAACCAGGCTAGAGTCGGAACAGCAGTGGTAACTTGGACAAGGTTTAAGGAGTTGTTCTTCGAGAATTATTTCTCGCCGAGCATGCAAGCTAGGATGGAAGTGAAATTTCTTGAATTGAAGCAAGAGAACATGACAGTTTCAGAATATGCAGCTAAATTCAATGAGCTAGCAAGATTTGCACCACATCAGGTGGACACAGAGGCAAGAAAGGCGCGTAGATTTGAGAATGGATTGAAGCCTTGGATATACAACTAGGTGGAAATTTTGCAGATTAATACGTTTTCAACATTGTTGGAAAAGGCTATCATTGCAGAAGGTGGTAGTGAAGCAGTGTCCAAGTACAATAGGGAAAAGAACAAGCAGAAGATGGAAGGTGGAAATCAGGGTGCCAGTAGTGGTGGCAGTAACAGCAAGAAACGCAAGTGGAACAACAATGGAAACGAATCAGGAATGCAACAAGGGAATACTCAACAAAAGAAGCTAGCGTGTTCAAAGTGTGGAAAGAATCACTCAGGAGAGTGTATGAAAGGGAAAAATATATGTTATAATTGTGGTCAGGAAGGACATATTTCACCAAATTATCCTAAGCCGAAGAAAGGTGGTTGTTTTTCTTGTGGAGGAATGGGACATCGATTCAAGGATTCTCCATTGAAGAAGAATCCAGATCGAGGAAGTGGAAACAAGAGCAGTTCCACAAAGTTAACCATTGGAGGACCAATTTAGCAAAGTAAGCCGACAACAAGAACATTTAATATGACTGTGCAAGACGCAGTTGGATCAAAGGAGGTTGTGTCAGGTATATTTCTGATCAATGATATAAATGCATATGTATCATTATTATTTGATTCGGGAGCTACCTGTTCATTTGTGCCTGATGAATTTTCAAAAAGAGTAGATTTTCCCTGTGAAAAGCTAACGAACCTAATGAATATAGAAGTTGCAAACAAAGAAGTGATACTTGCAGAGTTTATCCATAGAAATTGTTGTGTGGAAATAAGGGGACATAAGCTAAGGGTGAACTTAATTCTAATACGCTTAGGAGAATTTGATATTATCCTAGGGATGGATTGGTTATTTAAACATGAGGCAGTTATAGACTGTCAGAAGAAGAGTATACACCTTATGACACCGAATAAGTCTAAGGTTGTATTTTATGGTATCAAGTCGCCAAGACAAACGAGTTGTCTGATGATGATGCAGGCCAAGAGGATGTTACACAAATGATGTGAAGGTTATTTGGCTCATGTAGTGGATACACGGATGCTGAATTCGGACATGGGACAGATACCTATAGTCAATGAGTTTGGGGATGTCTTTCCAGAAGAACTTCCTGGACTTCCACCAGACCGAGAGATAGAATTTGTAATTGATTTAGTACCGGGGACAACACCGATATCGAAAGCACCGTATAGGATGGCTCCGATAGAAATGAAAGAGCTAATGATCCAGCTACAGGAGTTATTGGATAAGAAGTACATCCAACCTAGTGTATCTCTGTGGGGAGCACCAGTGTTGTTTGTAAAGAAGAAAGATGGTTCGATGAGATTATGTATGGATTATAGAGAACTAAATAAGGTGACAATTAAGAACAAGTATCCATTACCAAGAATAGATGAATTGTTTGATTAACTTAAGGGAGCAAGATGTTTTTCGAAGATTGAATTGAGAACTGTTTATCATCAGTTGAAGGTTAGAACAGAGGATGTATGTAACACCCCAGTCCCACATCGAAAGATAGGGGAAAATTTGTCTGCATATAAGGAAATAAGTTACTACCAATAGTACCTTCAAGTTATGACCTTTTGGGAGCCTGTGGTGGGCTAAGATGACTCAAGAAGATACTATTGGGCCAGTGGTTTGAGGCCTTATTTTGATGAATTTGATTTGATTCGGACTTGGGATTTGACCCGAGATTTGTTCCGGACTCGGGATTTGACCCGGGTTATTTCATATGGTATCAAAGTCGACTCTCAAAAGCTCGAGTCGGGCATCTGATCGGGTTACCGGAGGTGGGGACACGAAGGCTGGTGGTATTGTCCCACAATGAAGAGATAGAGGTCCGGAGGTGGGGACGCGAAGCCAGCCGGTATTATCCTACAATGGCTAGAGAGGCAAAGATCTTTGGGTCGTGTGTGTGATCGGTTCTGACGAGAACGTCAGAAATTTAAGTGGGGGAGTTTATAACACCCCAGTCTCACATCGAAAGATAGGGGAAAAATTTATCTGCATATAAGGAAATAAGTTACTACCAATAGTACCTTCAAGTCATGACCTTTTGGGAGCTTGTGGTAGGCTAAGATGACCCAAGAAGATACTATTGGGCCAGTGGTTTGAGGCCTTATTTTGATGGATTTAATTCGATTCGGACTTGGGATTTGACCCGAGATTTGTTCCGAACTCGGGATTTGACCCGGGTTGTTTCAATGTACTAAAGACAACATTTAGAACTCGTTACGACCATTATGAGTTCTTAGTGATGCCGTTTGGACTGACGAATGCGCCAGCTGCTTTTATGGACTTGATGAACAGAGTGTTTAAATCGTATTTGGATAAATTTGTCGTGGTGTTCATTGACGACATTTTGGTGTATTCAAAGACTGAAGAGGAACATGATGAACATCTACGGATGGTGTTGGAAACATTGAGAAAGGAGAAGCTATATGCAAAATATTCAAAGTATGAGTTTTGGTTGAAGAGAGTTCAATTTTTTGGGGCATGTTATCGACAACGAGGGAATTTCTGTGGATCCAGCTAAGGTAGAAGTGGTGAAAAATTGGGGGACAACCGAAGATGCCGATAGAGGTCAGAAGTTTCTTAGGATTGGCAGGTTATTACCGGAGGTTTATTCAAGATTTCTCAAAGGTAGCTACACCATTGACTAATCTAACGACGAAGACAGTTAAATATGTGTGAACAGAAAAGTGTGAATAGAGTTTTCAAGAATTGAAGAAGCGACTAAGTGAAGCACCTGTGTTATCTTTACCATATAGTACGGGGGGTTTTACAGTGTATAGTGACGTGTCACACAAAGGACTAGGTTGCGTATTGATGCAGAATGGTAAAATCATTGCGTACGCGTCACGACAGTTAAAGGACTATGAGAAGCGATACCCTACCAATGATTTAGAATTGGCTGCGATAGTGTTTTCCCTTAAGATTTGGAGACATTATCTCTATAGAGAAAAATGTGAGATATACACAGACTATAAAAGTCTGAAGTATATCTTTACACGGAAGGAATTAAACATGAGGCAGAGGAGATGGTTAGAATTGATTAAAGATTATGATTGTGATATTCAATATCATCCGAGAAAGGCTAATGTAGTGGCAGATGCTTTAAGCAAGAAGAGCCAAGAAAAATTGTTTGTATTAATAGAACAGGAAGAATTATTAAGAGAAATGGAGAAAATGGAGTTGGAGGTGAAAAATTCGAAGGATTCGGATAGAGTAATAGAAATGGAAGCAAGTCCAACTTTATTGAACAAGGTAAAAGATTCACAAGGAAATGATGAAGAATGTGGTAACATCAAGATGCAATTAGATGAAGGCGAAGAGTTGAAGTATAAGATTGATGGCACTGGATTGCTAAGATTTGAAGAACGAGTTGCAGTTCCAGAGTTACGAGAAGAGATTTTGCAAGAAGCGCATAATACAAGATATTCGATACACCTAGGGAGCATAAAGATGTATCAAGATTTGCGTCAACATTATTGGTGGCCAAACATGAAGAGAGAAGTTACAGAATGCGTCAGCAGGTGTCTAACGTGTTAAAGAGTCAAGGCAGAGCATCAACGACCCAGTGGGTTATTGCAGCCGTTAGAGATTCCAGAATGGAAGTGGGAACACGTCACGATGGATTTTATGGTGGGACTTCCAACAACACAGAAAGGTTACGATGCGATATGGGTAATTGTTGATTGTCTTACAAAGTCAGCGCACTTTTTGCCAATCAAGATTAGGTATAATTTGGATCAGTTAGCCAAATTGTATATCAAGGAAATTATTTTGAGACATGGAGTGCCGATATCAATTGTGTCTGATAGAGATCCGCGTTTTACGTCAAACTTTTGGAGGAGTCTTCAAGAAAGAATGGGAACACAATTAAGGTTGAGTACTGCGTACCATCCATAAATCGATGGGCAAAGCGAAAGAACTATTCAAACATTAGAAGACATGCTCAGAGCCTGTGTGATGGACTTCAAGGGAAGCTGGGAGGATCATCTTCCACTGGTAGAGTTTGCATATAATAATAGTTATCACGCAAGCATTGGCATGCCACCATACGAAGCCCTGTATGGAAGGAAATATAGAACACCCTTATGTTGGGATGAAGTAGGTGAACGAAGATTATTGGGGCCAGAATTGGTACAACAGACGGTGGATATCATTAAGGTGATAAGAGCTAGACTGGAAGCAGCTCAGGATCGTCAAGAGAAATATGTTAATATTCATCGCAAGAAAAAAGACTTCGAGGTGGGGAGTTATGCGTTTTTAAAAGTATCTCCCTGGAAAGGAAAAATTAGATTTGGGAAGAAAGGTAAACTGAGTCCAAGATTTATTGGACCATTTGAGATATTGAAGAAGATAGGAGAAGTGGCGTACGAGGTAGCTCTACCTCCTGAAGTGGAACATATTCACAACGTGTTTCATGTGTCAGTGTTACGTCCATACAAGCCAGATTACAAGCACTGAGCCGATTCAAGTCGAGAAAGACTTATCATACGAAGAAATCCCTGTAGAAATTTTGGATATGAAGGAGCAGATATTAAGAAATAAGGTTATACATTCTGTCAAAGTGCTCTGGAGGAACCACAACGCTGAGGAAGCTACGTGGGAACTCGAGGAAAAGATGAGAAAATATTTTCCAAATCTTTTTGAGTAACCTTAGATGAAATTTCGGGGACGAAATTCTTATAAGGAGGGGAGAATGTAATAGCCAAGAATTTTTAGTCACTTTGTAAATAGATATATTAATTAAATATTAATGATATCGAAACTTGGTGATACGTGTGGAATGATTAGGAAGTAATATAATTATGTGGATTGTAATTGTGACTGTGTTTAGTTATATGAAAGAAAGAAATTGAAAAGGAAATGTTTCATAACCTAATTATACATTAGGTATGGAAATTTAAATAACCTAAGGGTTATGGTGTGGGAGAGTATAATATTTAAAAGTATACTAATTTAAGAGATATATTTTACTATCTCAAGTTATTAATTTTTATAACTTAATTTGAGCAAGTCTAATTGGGTTATAAAATTTAATGTACACGAGTAATGATTTAAATTCCAAAGGTGTGGAATGGAAACCCTAATTAAATAATTAGGGTAGGATAAATTGGAAAGGCATTGAAATATGTTAATTTTTCAATGGCCCAAAGAATTAAATTTAAGTCCAATAGATTATTTATTGAAAGCCCAAAAGATGGAAATGGTGGCCCAATTTTAAGCCCAATTAAGGAGGGACATGTTGGACTTTTGGAATACTAAATAAAGAATTAAAAGAAATCAAATTTGGTGCAATGAGTGGCCATATGGCCGACCATATGAAGATAAAAGAGAGTGCACCTTATGATTACAAGTCCACAATATTCAAAAATATTTTAAAAGCTTAGCCATGTGTCACTTTCTTTATGGAGCCGCCTAAATTGCTAATCTCCCATATATCTAAGTAATGATTAAAGTGAGAGAAAGAGATAAGAAGATGTTGGGAAAATATCTTTACATACATATTTTATATCTATACATTATACCCCAACAAAAATCTAATTCCATTCTCTTTCTTCTTTTATTTTACTTCATTTATCTTACTTTCTATTAAGATAACAAAGCAAAAACATAAGAGAGAGAGAGAGAGAGAAAAATTCGGTGGGAAGAGGAAGAAGAAGGAGGAGGAGTTTCACTCTTGATGCACCCAAAGTTTATCTTCTACTTTGGAAGAGAAAGAAAGTGTACTCCTAAATCAAGGTGAAAACTAAACTAGATTACTCCTTTTATTTTGTTTTATTTTGGTAATTTAAAGTTCATGATGTTGAGGTCTAAAACCGTGTATCTATATGTTTTATATGGTTTCATGTATGGTTATAATATATTTGAGTGTTAGAAAGTGAATCAAAAGGATATAAGAGAAACTAGTTTTGTTTTGTTAGAAAACTCTAGTTTTTTTCACTTCCTTTGATCGACTACTGTTTTTGATCTACAACTTCTTTTTTTGATCCGTGAAAGAGGGATGCTAGATATGTAAGTTAACTACTAAACCCAAGCAGTAGCACTTAAAAATGTTGAGTACACAAGTCGTAGTGACTATTTTAGCAAAAACAGTTTTGTTTTTAGAAAGAAAAACAAACTATTTTGGACAGTTAATGCTAAGGGCATTTTTATCATTTTTTTGACATTTAAAAATTTTGAAAAAATTTGTGAGAGTAATATGATGAGTTATCTTTCAAACTCAAGTGGAATCACCAAAAAAGGAGTTGTATATTTCCGTATGGATTAATTTTAGCAAAGTAGGTAAAAGACGAAAATCCCGAAAACAAACTGTCCAAGAAATTGTAGGGGCTGTTTTGGCTAATTAATTTGTGAAATAAATTTCGGTCTTTTGGGAAATGAAAATATATGATATAAAGTAGCTCCTGTCTAAAAATGAGCTCATTCCGACTTAAATTAAGCAAGTTATGGCCATTTCAAAATTTGGATTTTTCAGACAAAAATCGCTATAATCAAGTTCTATAACTCCGATGGCCACAAAATTTAAAATGGAGGGCCACGTTAACACGTATAACATTACGCCAAGAGATGGGAATTTTTGGAGTTAAGCGTGATGGAGCTAATTTCTTAAGCTACGTACTAAAAATGATTTTTGAAAAATACTAAAAGAAATTGAAAAATTACAGAAAATTCTTTTTGTGTTTGAAATATATGTATATATGTTTGGCCAAAGGATAGAGAAATAATAAGTTGATTTGGTATTTTCGTGAAAAAGAACAGTGAATTCAGGTTGCTGAAATTGAAGATTATGAATTCAGGTTGCTGAATTGCAAAACAGTTTACTAAAATGAATGACTATTGAATCCAGCTTGCTGGATTGGAAAACAATTAACTGAATTAAAATTCAGTTTGAATCCAGGTTGCTAAATTGTGGGAGTATTAAATTCAATCTACTAGATTGGTCATTTCAGGTTGCTGAATTAATATGCTGAAATAATCCTGACTATAGTATTAGTATTCGGCTTACTGGATTATAAGGAAGAACTAATAAAATGAAAGATTAAGTGTTAAATCATAATGTATAAGAATAAAGTAATTAAAATATTATCAAATAACAATAATAACAATGATGTTTTAAGGTAATTGATTATGTGGTTAAGTGTTAGCTAATTGCTGATAGAGTAATTGTATTATGATATAAAATATGATATGCTAATTGTAAGATCAATCTTAACAATGATAGGTCTTTAAAATAAAGAGATTAAATTAAATTGCGTAGCAGTAGATCGCAGTCGAGGCAAGTTCTCTAACTCAAATTTGAGTTATTATTTTCAAAGCATGTTAGTGAATAATTATTGTTTATTATTCACATATATATTGATTATTGATACTCGCACTTGGTGCAATTAAATTCCGGTTCCATTATTATTGAACTGTGAATTAGTTAAAGTTCTTTCATACATGAACTATTTAAGATATGGATCTATGCTAATTGTATCAGCTAGATCAAGTATGTTTAAATTTGTTAAATCAAATATGTTGTTAAACGCTGTTCTTCACCAATTGATTTGGTAAGGACTCAAGACTGAGAAAAAGAATAATGTGATTAAAGCATTATTGAAAAATAATTATTGCTCGTATATTAAGTGTTTATGCATAATACACCGGGTATGAAAGGTTGATCCCCTTGATTACCAAAACTTATTAAAAGGACCAGTTTAAATCCTGACAACCTTAGCATATGTTCATGGTCATTATGACCACTCAGCATCTGTAATTCAATTATTCGGTATTCAGTTATCAAAACTTAATTCATGTTCTTTCACAATTGATTTCTATTGTTGAACATTGAACGATAAATTCCTTGCTAATCATGATATATCTTCCTTGTACTTAAACTTGCTAAGCAAATTTGTTTCTTACCCTTGCTATATCATGACATTTATTTCAGCTATGCTAGAGACGTCCAAGAAGGACAAAGGCAAAGGAAAAGTGCAGGAATAGATAATGAGAATATTTATGTATTATATTATATTATGTACATTGATAATGTAAACCTTTTGTGTTACTAAGGTTAACTTAATTAAGGTGTGTATAAGTTAAGGTTAATAGACCTTGGGATAATGTTAGAAGACTTTATTATAATGAAAAATGTATGTTTATTATTCCACAATAGTTTATAGAATGCTTATGATGATGTGGATCGTGAGCACCAAACCCGAGGATTGAGAACCTAGATTTGGGGGTGTCACATTCGTACAACTGTTAATGTGATTATATATATTGGTTGTTATATACTATTTAATTGGTTACTGTATCATATTTTTTTGGTTGCTGAATAATATTAATGTACACTTATACTGATGTTTTTTATATTCATGGTTACTTATTAGCTACATTGGTTACCTTCATACAACTGTTAGTCTTTAGTTGGTAACAAATACATTATACTGGTTATTTTTTAATGTAAAATGCAATGAAAAATGTGTTTATGTTCTGGTTACTAAATAGATATATGTTGGTTACTGTCTAATTTGAATTTGGTTACTGTATAATGTTGTTATGATTACTGTATAATATTAGTGTGTTTTATATTGGTTTATTTTATATTGATGGTTACTTATTGACTACATTGGTTACCTTCATACAACTGTTAGTCTTTAGTTGGTAACAAACACATTATACTGGTTGTTTTTGACTGTAAAATGCAATGAAAAATGTGTTTTATGTTCTTGTTACTAAGTAGATATATATTAGTTACTGCCTAATATGGATTTAATTACTATATACTGATAATTTGGTTACTGTATACTATTACTGTGTTTTATACTGATTTATTTTTTATATATGGTTACTTATTAACTACATTGGTTACCTTCATACAACTGTTATAATTTAATTGGTAACAAAATCATTATAGTGATTGTTTACATTATAAGATGCATGTAAAAATGTGGTTTATGTTCTGGTTACTAAGATTATATAGTTTGGTTACTGTCTAATATTGATTTGGTTACTTTACAATGTTTATTCAGTTGTCAGACAATGGAGATGATTCCAGTTGTGCTTTATTTCAAAGGAACGTGGACTGACAGTAACCAATACAACAAATTTGAAGTTATCGGCCTACTAGTCCATCAACTAGTTCGTTCAGAGAAATGCAAAACTTGATATGCAGTGCATTACGGCTAGAAACAAGCACAACAACATTGTCAATCAAATTTCAGATTAGAAGTGACATTCCACCGATCAGTATCAGATGAAGCAACCTTTAGATTCTTTATGGAAGTTAGTAGAAAATCTGATGAATAAGGCAAGTTCCCACTGAATATAGATAATGAACACAGCAGGGGACGCACAACAATCTTGAAGAACTTGATAAATGTAGAAGAAACTAGAATTCACGATGTAATGCCAATCGGATCAACACAATGGAATTCAGCACTAGTTCTACTAGCAACACAAGATTGCCAAATTGGAACACAATATGCTAATTAGCTTGCCATGGAAGTTATTGAACAACAACAAGATAGACAACATGGCATATCATACACAGAAGAACGATCTGATGATGTAATAACAGATCCAAATGAACGTGAAGTAAAATTACACTAAACTTACAAAGACAAAAAAATCCTATCACAAGCAATGTGGCTGCATTCAATCAGGAAAAATAGACAACATAAAGTTGAGTGAGCAGGTTGTAGAGACTTTGTGCTAGTGTGCATAGATAATGAAAATTACAGATGGAAGATGAGAGCATCAATGCTTCGAAAACCAGTATGTTCAAGGTGAGAGAATTCAATTACATCCACACGTGTTCAGTCAACGTATTGCTGGGAGACTACAGACAGGCAAATAGTGAGTTGGTTAGTGAATGCATAATGCACAGATTAACAAATATGAAAAAAATATGTACACCAATAGATATTCTGGAGGACATGATGACATAATATAATGTGTCTATCTCTTACCAAAAAGCATGGAGATCAAAAGAGAAAGCATTGGAAAAGGTGAGGGAAAATCCACACGACTACTCACTAATCTCATCATGGTTGCACATGTTGAAGAAAACAAATCCAGATAACACTTTAAAATAATTTATTGGTTTTTCATAATTAGTTGGTTACCCAAGTCAACTGACTTGATTACCTTATTATGCAGGTTTAGTTACTAACTGTACTGTACAATGAAATTATATTAAATTAATTTTTTGTGTATGATAAATATCTATATAAAAGATTACAGATTAATGACATTCTGGACACCATATGCACCGTATTGGAAACATTAATATGGTAATTAGTTGGATACCATTAACCATATAAAAGGTTACCATCTACTACAAGTATGGATACTGTACGCTACTTGTAATTCTAATGATATTGCTGAAATGTCATATCAGGTTCTGTCACAACCCTTGAGTTGAAAACAAATGGTCGTTTATGTGACGCCCCCAGATCCGGGTTACCTGACCCCCGAGTTTGGTGTTTACTTTCCACAATATAATAACATCTAACTACCCATTCATATAGAAATAGTAATACATAAGTCATTAACAGATATTGTTAATACATTAGTCCTAGGTTCTCTAACCTTAACATTAAAGACATACCCTTTAGATATACAAAAAGGGTTTACAATACAATATAATAATAATAATGTTCATTACACTACTCCAGCATTTTGCCTTTGCCGTTGTTCTTCTTCGATCCGCTGGCCTCTTCGTTCCAAACTGAAATGTTTTATTTAGCAAGGGTGAGCAACAAGTTTGCCCCGCAAGTTAAGACATACAGTAAATGTATATGAATAAATAATAAGTCTTCTCGCATTCTATACAACAATAATCTGAATATGAAATAGTACAACGCTTTCAAAGTTTTCTACGATAGTCAAATGAATAATCAAGAATTAATTCTACGAAATACCAAAATGGAATATTTTCCAGATTTATGCTGAGCGATCTGTTGGATCTTGAACTTCTCTTCTCGGGTATATATCAAAGTTTTACTTTAACATATACGCAGGTGTATCAGATAACCATAAAGATTAAATCATACCTCTCTGCAAGTACTTAGAGTCGGCCAACTCCTTGTACCCTATATTATGCATAATACTCAAAACGCGCGCAAAGGTCGAATTTACGACTAATAAAATGTTCCCTTTATATAAAAAGTTGTTCTTCTTAGTCTCAGAATCAAGATTAGATTTAACAACGAAACACTATGATTTTAATTTTAATTTACTTATTGATCTAGCCGAAATAATTGGCATTGGTCTGTCAATAACAATTGAATTCTCTTCTCAAATTTATCAAGTTCTAACAAATGTTCGTCTAGCTAGAATAATTAGCTAAGACATTTCTCAATATAATTCTACAATAAACAAGAATTATTTGTACTGACAATATTAGCTTCTACGGATATGAATATCCAACAACAGTTATTCTACGAATGTATATTTTACGAATCAGTAATTCAATTTGAATTATTAAGCATGTACTAACTGCGAATAATCAACAATAAATTCTTGGACGTGGTATAATTAACAATAATTAACCACTATAATAATTGAATGAATATAACTCAAGGTTGAGTTAGGAAACTTGCCTCTTCCGCTGTTTACAGCTACATAATATATTTATCTGCGTTTGAAAGACCTATAACCAATAATATCGGTCTCACAATTAGCACAATATTTCATAGCACGTAAAACTGTATTCTACAGTCAAACTTCTCCTAGGTACATTACCACATAGCCACATTAGTGTTTATAACTTATATAAACACTTAACAAGTCTAACTAGTTCGGTCTGGTTGGACTTCAGTCTCATCTCAGTGTTCTGGTCAACCTATCCGACAATTAACACAGTTATTATCAATTAAATTCGGTTTCAAAGCTTCAATATTATATTAGATAAGTCAAATATCATTAATAATATTTTTCGGAAGCTTTTAATAATTTATAAGCAATTATTATAATTTATAATAATTTTTCAAACACTTAAATTATTTTTAAATAATTTAGTTATCAAATAATCTTATCATCATTAATATTTAATAATATAAAAATATTAATGTTATACTTGTCAAAATATTAAAGTTATTGTTAATAACTTAAAATATTTTTAAATTATCAATAATCTATTTAAATAATTTTTAAATTAATTAAAATCATTTTTAAACCATCACCATTAATATTTAAATATTAATAAAATTATTATCAAAATATTAAAAGTCATTAATTATAAATTAAAATATTTTCTCATTTTAAAATGATTTTTAAATCAATAAAATTATTTTTAATTCATTTATTTAATATAATAATTAAATAAATCTAATATCATTAATATTAATTCATTAATTAGAATTCTCCAAAAATATTGAAAATTATATTTTATAATTCAAAAAATTTTCTAACACTTTATTCTTATTTAAAATGATTTTTAAATCATTAAACTCATTTTTAACTTATTTATTTAATTTAATAATTAAAAAAATTTAACATCATTAATATTAAATTATTAATAAAAATTCTCTAAAAATATTAAAAGTTACATTTTATAACTCAAAATATTTTTAAATACATTATTCTTATTTAAAATAATTTTTCATAATATTAAATTATTTTCCTCTAATTTATTTAATACACTAATTAAATAAATTAAATACCTTTAATATTTAAATAATTATAAATATTAAAGAAAAATATTCCAATTGGTCAAAAATTATTTTTCATAATTTAAAATAATTTTTAAAATTATTTTTAATAATTTTTATAATTTATTTCTATTTTTAAATAATTTTTGAAAAATCAAAAATTAGAAAATAATGAAACCGTCGCAAAAGACCTTTAGCGACACAAAGCGTCGATGTTGATGTTCTTGAGCTCAAGAACACTGACAGCTTAGTGTTTAACATATTATGTTTGACCACTTCTAATTTCCAATCTAATGTGTTTATGGGCTTTCTTTTGCTTCTAATTTGTAGTAGATATGTAGTACTACAAGTTCGAATCATCACTCGATTCAATTAACCACATATCACGAAGATCTAAGCTCACAAAGGTACCGTCAGACCAAGTTCTGGGTTTTCTGGGCAACCCAGAAACCCAGCAGCTTCGAGGGTCTACCTTTCGGTTCAATTAATTCTATGTTCTGGTCGTCAAATTAGTTATGTTATGGTCCAAATCTGCAGTACTAGTGTCAAGGTACATTAATAAAACAATAAGTCAATTTAACAACAATAGATCCACAAGATATGACTCGGTCAAACCCTGTTAGAGGGTTGTTCATCCGATTTTCTAGAAATTCTAGAAAACAGCCATCATGGTCGAGTAGGATACTTTGACCACTTACTACATTCAATTTGTTTACTTTTTAAGAGATCTAAAGGCACGATTCTAGAGTCCCCATATCAGGCTATAACTTGATTACAAATACAACATCAAACAACATAACATCTGTCAGATCCAGACCTTGAAAATAATTGTTAGACGCTGGTTTAGCCTTTCTGGGTTACCCAGATTTGGCCCGGTCATGCCCGGTCAACGGGTTTTAACCGATTAAAACATCAAATCCAAACATCTAATGACTATGCTTTCACTTGCAGGTCAAAGACAACATACCAGACTACTGATCCATAACATAAAACAACAAAAAACACAAACGAGCAAGGATTTGTGGCCATTGACATTTGGTTGTCAGGCCACATTTCAAGCTCGAGAACAGATTTTGAAAAATATGGTTTTTACCCACTTTGATGCTATGGATCCATGATGGATCATCATAGATCAACTAAAAATACTACAAGAAATCACACATTACAAAATTCACAATCGTCACTAAAACTTTTGCTTTTGTGATGACATTTAATTTTGTTACTATTAATCATTTATATCATCACTAATTTACACATTTGATGACAATTAATAAAATTTCGTCACAAGTTATTTTGGAGGTAGAATTTCATACCAAAATTTTGGAGGGAAACCTTTTAGTGACATTTTATAATAATTGATGACAGTATTTATTGTCACGCAATATTTCTTTCGATGACAACATAATAGTTTGTCATTAATTATTTATAAAATTTAGTGATAATGTTCTTTTGTCACTAATGTTCACATTTAGTGACGCTAAATACAAATTCATCACAGTTTTATTTGGAGGCAAAAAATTTCTGAAAAATTTTGGAGGGAAATTTTTTAAAGACGGAAAAATAATAATTTATGACAATTTGTATTGTCATAAATACCAATTTTATATGACGAGATAATAGTTTGTCACTAATTAGATGAGTGGATAAGTGACAAAAATAGTTCGTCATAAATTCTTATATTTAGTAACAAAGTATGTAATATCGTCACAATTTTATTTGGAGGCAAAATTTTTCTGAAAAATTTTGGAGGGAAATTTTTTTAAGACGAAAAAATAATAATTTATGACAATTTGTATTGTCATAAATACCAATTTTATATGACAAGATAATAGTGCGTCACTAATTAAATGCGTGAATAAGTGACAAAAATAGTTCGTCATACATTCTTATATTTAGTGACAAATTACGTAATATCGTCACAATTTGATTTAGAGGCAAAAAAATTTAAGAAATTTTGGAGGCAAATTTTGTAAAGACGAAAAAGTAATAAATTATGACAATTTTTATTGTCACAAATACCAATTTTATATGACAAGATAATAGTGCGTCACTAATTAGATGAGTGAATAAGTGACAACACTGATTCGTCATAAATCCTTATATTTAGTGACAATGTATGCAATGACGTCACATTTTTATATGGAGGCAAAAAATTTCCCAAACAAACTTGTATCCAAGCGACGTCACCGGTCTTCCTTTTATCATTGACAGCCTCCATTTAGTCAAGAACCTCTATTATCAATTTTCAATAATCCCAATTTGAAGGCATAAACTATTTGACATTTTAGGTATGTTTCTAGATTTTGATTTGAATTGATTAGTAGTTGTTCTAATTGAACAACTACGATTTTAAAATGATTTCATGTCATTGTTTTTGATGGTTGCTATTGTTGTTGATAATCTTGTACAATTTTGATAATCTAAATCACTATTTGGTTTAAATTTTTGACGAAGCAACTTCATAGATTTGATTAGTATGTGTAGTAAATTAACATCATAGAATGGTTATGCTTTCTTGAAAAAAAATGAGAGTAGTGAGTTCGCGTATCAGGAAACTTAAATTCATAAGGTTGCTCTATAAGTTATGTATGCATTTATAATGTTGACAAAAGATAATGTAATAGTCCAAATGTTCGGTATATATTAAAATATGAATTTACTAAAATATTTTTTTTATTTTAATATATACTGTATTTAATATGTAATACAGAATAAGTAACTATGTGCGGTATACTGCGTATGTGATATATATATATATATATATATATATATATATATATATATATATATATATGAATATATTTTTATTACATGATTTGTTACGAGCTAAATCTTTCGCAAAAGAGACGATCGATTAAGAATAATTTTTAATATTAAATTATAATATTAATTTTTAGAAATTTTTATTTAAGAAAGGGGTATTAAAATAATTTTAATATAGAATTATTGTAATACAAAGCATTACTATGGAAAATATAATTTTCATACAAAGGCGTGAGTAATACATTTTTTTTAATATTATGTAAAATAAACATAATATAATAAACAATATATATTATATTTGAATATTGTACGTATGGAAGATAATAATTCTTATAATGTGATATGAGTTGTTAAGTTAAAATAAAACTTTAACCATGAAAGCTAATTGAGAAATTATTTAGAAATAAATAAAACAAAACTTAAAAATTAGGAAATGAATTAAATTAAAATCAAATGAAGCCCTATTTTTTTTTTAAACAGCCAAACATGGCCTAGGACTTGGTACTGTGTCCTTTTCTATCCCAACTCTCTTTGCTATCCATCAGTTACACGCAAATAAGGGTTTAAAAAACCAATTCAATTTCATTCTCTGTTTCGTATCTATTCGATCTTTCACAAAAACAAAACATGGGTTTTGTTTGTTTTTCATCACCGAATCTATGGCTAAGACACGAGGAGGACACACCTTCATTATAGGCCGAGAGACAATTCGTCGAGAGAGGGAATCACCCATGGCACCAAGGGAGAAGCGTCGTCTCAACAGAAATCTTCCAAGCTTCCATCCGATTTGGGGGCTTCTTCAAAGGAGATGAAGAGGAAAGACTACTTATGATATTGTAAGGTTCTTATTTGTCTTACTTTCATCTGAATTATGTGTATTCGAATAACTAGATTATAATATTTTAACTTACAGTTTTGAATTTATATATTTTAAGTTATCTTTATACGTTTGTACTCAAGTTTTGGACAAGTATAATGTATTTAGTTTTTTATTATTTTCTTGTTTAGCTAGTGGTTTCAAGAATCCAGATCCTGGCTGTTTAATTAAGATCAACTGTGTCTGAATAATTTGATAATATATACAATATATCACTTTGCATTTTCCTCTGTAGGATCTATGTGACTTATTGAGTTCTTGGCATAAGAAGTGATCGTAAACGACCGCTGGTGTAATAGCATTCTTTCTTTACATTTCATCTTTAAATTTTACTCCCTGCCATGAGTGATGCCGTATCATTGGAATCCTCCGTACCATAAATTATCCTCCGGCCTTTGCTTATTGCTTTAAACTCGTCTACCCTAGACAAAGCCTTGGAATGACTTATAGAAATTGCTAGAGCAATTGATGGTCGCTCAGACTTTGCTTCCAGGAACATCCTGATAACAGTCCTTCAGCTCTGTCAATCTATCTCCTACCCTTCTTGTCGTCACCTTCTTTTATTGTCTCTAAAGGTCCTCAGAAACCTATGTGCAGGAGAAATAAGTAATCAAAACTCATTTATTGAACAAAATGGAGTTGGAATTGTTTCTGCTATCTTCAATTCTGTCAAACTGGGTTCTACTTCGGAGTTTGAAATAGTAAGAATTGGGTTGCAAGTTCTCGGAAATGTCTAATTGGCTGGAGATGAACACCAGCGTGCAGTTTGGCATCATTTATTTACACTTGACTTTGTCGAGCTCGCAAGAGTCCGAAGCAGAGGGACATGTGATCCTTTGTGTATGATTATTTATACATGCTGTAAAGGCAATCATGGGCTTATTGCTGATCTCTGTTCAGATAAAGGGTTGCCTATTGTGGCAGAAATAACACAGACTGCCTCAGCAGGTTTGTTATTTCTATTGGTTGTGTCTATTTTCTCATTTTGCCTCTTTTTAATAGAAAAGGATTCGGTTGTTGCCTAAACCCTAAATGTAGTAAGTGAATTGGAGCTTCAAGGATCTGTTGATGTGCCTGAAATCTCCGGTCTTGGCCTTTAAGTGGAGGTGGATCCTAAAACTCATCGTGCAAAGCTTGTGAATGTCTCTTGAAGATTTTCACCTACTTATGGCCAAGGTTTTTTGCCCTCCATAAGTTTACTAAATGATTTGTGCAGGTAATGTTTAGTGTTATTCCTCTTTTTACGTACACTTTTCTTTATAAGCTCTGATTTCGTACAGTTATATTCATGTTCTCCATAGAAGTTCTCATCATAGGACTTCAAACTTTTCGTTTCTGATTAGAAACAGCGACACTAAAAAAGAGTTTTGAGTTTCAAAGCTTAAGCTTCACCCGAGAAATATATTTTGTATTCAACTTTTACTAATCGAGTTTGAGGAGAGGCATACTCTTTACTTGAAAGCGACGTTGGCTCCATACCATCACGTGTGGAAGGTTGCCTTTGAAAATAGCCATTTCTTTCGGTCCTTTTTCCATGTTTAGTTGAAGGTTTTGGAAGTTTTGTGCTATTTCCTATCCTGAATGCCTAATTAAATTATATTGAAGATGATAAAGAGTAAATTAGAGTGTGCTAATTTTGTAGGTTTTACTCATGTTTCCTTATGAATGGAGTTTGAATTTTAGTGTCATATGTTCCTCTCAAAGTTTTCAGAGTTTCAAACAAATTCTCCATTCACCTGATGTATGCAGTAAACTGAAATTGTAAGGCATTATGAATTTTTGTTTACAGCATTCGATTCCTTCTGTATTGAACTTATTTCCTTGTGTTTTTTTGGTTGTCATTATTTCCTTAAACAAGCAAGAATGTATTGTAGATAGTTGAAGTGGCTTGAATAATGTGTTTAGATTCCATGAGTGAATTTTTGCTTAAAGTTATAGGATTTATTCATGACTGCCTTCTGCTTAATATTTTGAAATGGCTCGTCTTTACTGTATTCGTTGGTCAGCCAAAATATTGCCTTTAGTGGTGTAATATTTAAGCATACTTCATTCGCAGACTGCAAGATTCCGTCAATTCTGGGATGAAGCAGCCAAGAGCCGCCACATAGTGGAAATTGTGCCAGGTAAACTGATTACAACATTGCAGGTTACTGGCTTGATTTTCTTATATATGTGGTTTAAACTACGTAGGTCTACCACAACTTTCTAGTTGACTGTTTGATGATGAAGTTGGGTTAGAAATCAAGTAAGCCTGGAATGCTAAACTAAATTTTAACAGGGCATTTTAGGTTTTGAAAGATAAACTTAATAGCTTATGCAGACGAGAAAAAGGGAACAACTCTGATAAATTTGTTGTTTTTATAGTTCCATCCTTCACTTGCATCAAAAATTCCATCTACACTATCATCTGTTGATGTAATTCTTCTTTGCATGTTAGTGGTTTATTTTTCACCAGAGAAGTTAAAAAGATTTGTTTTCAGGTCATGCACCGAAGGTCACTTTTCAGGAGTGAGAGTTGTATGTTATATGTTAGATATGCTTTTAGTACCTATCCAAACACTAGGTCCAAATATATTTGGTATAATAGATTAGTTCTATTGGGCATCGTGAATAGGCTTCTCTTATTTATGCAAATATTTGGACTGGTATAACTAATCTTGTTGTGCATGTGTTTTGCTCTAATAACAAATGAATGATTTTATAAAGATGTTCTGAATTGACATACTTACAAGCTAATTTCTCTACCATCATTTTAGGAGGTCTAGTCACACTCATAGCAATTATTTTTGGTGTGTTATGGAATGTTACTGTTGAGATGCATTTTTTGTATTACCGTAGTAGTACTATGATAATTCCTTTAATTTGTTGATTCTTGTTTTCTATTTTTTCTTGTCATTATGTTTACAACTGAAAGACTTGGGGATACTGGCATTTTATTGTCTTTGATTTCCAGGATCATGTTAGTTCTTTCAATAGATTGTAAACTGGCAGTAAGGATGTTGGAAAACATAAATGATTCATGCTTACAACTTTGTAAAATATTAATGTAAGATGAAAGAAAAGTTGAAAATATATGTTGGATCAATCTTTGAATCTATGGAAATTTTTGAACCTCTCTTCCCTCTCTGGGTTTCGTTTCTAAATAGTTTCTTTAAGGGTCTCATGTTTTGTGGTTATTTATCGGTATTTCATATTTTTTGGTTGTAGGAACAATTATGAAGACAAGTACAGGAGACAGAACTGTACAACTAAGGAATTCAGAACAAGTTGACAAACAATCCAGAATTCCTATGGTTGATTAAGGCAGCACTAGCCCAGGATAGAAAGAGCCGAAAACAATTCCTGATCAGCTTGTCGACGTTCAAAACTTTTGAACTTTCGTTACGGTCATATTTAAAAAGTTGGATATTTTGTTTAGAATGTTATACTTGATAAATTATTGATGTTAAGTAGAATGGATGATACTTTGAATTTTAATTTTTCTATTTTGGTTAAATATGATGGAAAATGGAAATTTAGTTATTCTATTATTGGTGTTTTTTTATCATTACAATCATTTTGGTTAAATATTATAGGTGTAATCTTTTTTCTTATTTCTAGATCTATAATTTTATATTTAGTTTTTTATTTAGTCACAACAACTAATTTTGTCATTATTAGTAACTCTTTTTGTGATGAAATGTATCGTCACCATAAGTATTCAATTAGTAACATTGAAAAATGTGTTCTAGAAAGTTAACTCTTTGGTGACAAATTATTTTGTAATATTATTTAAAATATGACATGACAACGACATAATTGTCATGTTAAATATATTATTAGGTGACGAATTGTTCTGTCGTCATTTATTTTTTTATTTTTGGTGACGATAAACACAATAACATGACGAAAGAATAATCATAAATATGACAATATTGTCATTAAAATTAGATGATTTAAATAGAGTAACATATTTTTGTCACTAAAACAATATCATTTAATGACGAAAAACGATTTTCGTTATTTAATGCACCAAATTTTGATGACGAAACATAATATAGAGTGACGAAAGTTTTATTCAAATAGTGACGCTATTAACGTCACTAAAAGTAATTAATAATAGTGACAATGATGTAGATCGTCACCATAAGTTAAAACATTTAGTGACGACATCAAATATTATCAAATAAACCTAATACCACGCTCATACGGTGACGGTCTTTGTGACGATTAACGCTCGTCACCAAATATTTTAGTGACGAAAAATGAATTTTATGTGACAAATTTTAGCGTCATTTTTTGCATGATTTCTTGTAGTAAAACATCATATAACACCTGATTAAACACTTAAACAAAATTTTTTACTTAGCAACTTGGATCAAAAATCAAATTAGGTTTATACCTTCTAGCTTCAAATCCTTGATCTTAATCCTCCTAACTGATCTTGGTTGATCAAGGGGTTATAGGGACTGAGTAACTTGATTATTTCGGAGGTTGAGAGAGAATAAGAGTTGGTGAGAGCTTTCAAGAAAAATGGGCTAAATTATTAACTCTCTCTCCAATCTATTTATATTACTTAGATAAATTGTATAATATGATCTTGCTGCTGATTTGCTGAGATTTTAAAGTTATCAAGTCAACATAGTTGGTTACCAACTCCAATATTTGCTAGATTTGCAAGCTAGCTTATTAAAGAATGAAGAAGGGCATTTTGGTCATTTGTATTATATTTTTAATGGCATACATGGAATTTGTCACACCCTTAGGGTTTAACCCTAAGGTTCTAACCCTTAGGTTTTAAATATTTAGTTTCTAAAAATTTCTAATTAGGGTTTTTAATTAGAAAAATTAAAAATTAAAATTTCTAAATTATAATTAGGGTTTCCTAATTAAATTAGGGTTTTCTAATCATATTAACATTTACTAAACACATTAAGCTTACTAATTAGGATTAGGGTTTCCTAATTAGGGTTTTAGGATTCTCGAATATGAAATTAAGGTTTCCCAGCTTTTAATTAAGGTTTCTAACTATACGTTAGGTTTTCTAAATCTAAGATTATGGTTTTTAATTTCTTATTAGGGTTTATAAATCTTAAACCTTATCCGATCAATCATTTGATTAATAATTTCTATACAGTACAAACACATACATATCAATATAATTATTTTAATTATTTTTTCTATCAAATCCCTATCTAGAAATTAGGGTTAGGGTTTCTAAAATTGTTAAGCACAACTCTACTCTACTTTCTCAGTCAATACACCAACTGACTAATTCTCGAGACTCGTAACAAAGATACACGGTACAATATTAACAGTCAATGTCAATATTAAATAATAAAAAAATTTATTCGTAAAATTTTGATTATTCGAAATCCCGGGTTATCACAGTTTCAAGTATTTATTCGTTGCCATTGGAGCATCCATTCAAACATGGCACCATTGCTTTCCAATCATTGTAATCGATGGCACGTTCATACAATCAACTTACGGGGGGACACTCCTGATAGCAAGCACACAGGATGCAAACAGAAACATTGTTTCGATTTCTTTTGCAGTGGTTGACAGCGAAAATGAATTATCACTACTTCAAATTACTAAATAGACAACGTTTAAACCACAACATTTTTTATAAAAACGTTGTGGTATTTTTGTTCACAACATTTTTAACAAAAACGTTGTAGATATATATGCAAAAACGTTATCTATTTAAAAGGACAATTTTTTTGTTTTAACTAGATAACGTTTTTATATAAAAACGTTGTCTATCAGACAAAACACGGAGCTTAAAAAAAATGTGGAAGTGAAAACACGGAGCTTAAAACGTTTCCTATACTTTAATTTCATTCCCTCCTTACTTTTCCCCTAATTTTCCCCCGATCTGATATTCCCTCCTTCCCATTTTTCACACAATCTTTCAATTTCTTCGCCGCCACCGCTCTAAGCTCCAGTGACACATCGGCGATGGAGTAGAACTTCGGCATCTGGAGAATCGGGATCCAGTTCAGCCGCCGCCGGTGAATGGCAGCGAACGCCGGTGAATCGGGATCCAGAGCGCGTCTATTATGGCGTTCGCAGCAGCTCTGTTGAATGGAAGCCGTCTCCGATTGTAGCCTTAGCCACCAGCACCGACGACTCTCTATACTGCAACTTTTTCGTCAACGACAATAACTTCCCTAACAAACTCCACCACCACAACCATAAATACCTCGCCAGTATGATTTTGACCTCTTCACAATCGGCGCTGGCAGCGGCGGTGTTAGGGCTTCCCGTTTTGCAGCCAATTTCGGCGCTTCGGTCGCACTATTACGACGTTTTGTAGAGACCGAGTCTTTCCCTACAAGTCCCTTTGTTACGCTTACATGAATTTCATCTATCCTATTGACGGTACAAAACCCTACACTCTTTCTTTCTATTTCAATATCTATTTTGTATTTTATTTCTGATATTATTTGTTTCTATATATGTTACTTCACAGTTTCTTGAAGACATTTCTAAATAGGTTTCTATTCGTCTTTTTTTAACATCTTGATTTGCAAGAATTAGATTTATTGAAAATAAAGAGCACTTTTTGTTAATTGATTTATATCCTAATTTCTAATTTTATAGTTAGGAGGATGGGGTTTCTTCTTTTTTTCTATGACTAGGTCTCAGATTTAGGAAGCTTTGGCAATGATTAGGTCTCAGATTCCCACGGAAGGATGTCAATGTTCGAGACCTACGCGGAGATTGTTTTTAGAGCTTGGAAGATTTGGAATAGGGGGTCAAGGGAAGAGATTAAGAATGGATTTTTGCAAGCACTGGTTGAAAGTGCAATTCATGCTAGTTCAGTCCCATTTGCTGCCTCTATCAGGAAGCTCTTGGGGGGATTTATAAGCCAGAGAACAACTGATGGTGTCGAGAAACTCCTCTTTCGCCTTGCCGAGCCTGTTATTTTTCGATCACTACAGGTGTGCTACATATTTTGGCCTACTTGCTATTTTTGCTAATTAAGGCAGTAGATTGTTTTTTGTACAGCTTGATATTTTTACTATTATTAGTTTTCTGTTAGTTTTTAGTTTTTCTCAAGTTTAAAGTCTATTTTTGTGCTTAATTACAGTAAGTGAGATTAAATTTATTGGTCATTAATTTAATATAACTTTAATTGATGCATTAGAGAAAATTATCAGTATCACTGTACCTTACTATATTAGGAGTATTATATAAAATTATTAATGGTGATAGGCAATATTTGGCAGGTTGTAAACTCAAATGTATGCCAAAACGCATTGCACTTACTTTTGGACCTGTTTCCTCTTGAAGACCCTGATGCTACAAAGGAAGGGAAATATATATTGCTTGAGAAACAATTTTTTTTATTGGAGAAACTGCTCACAGATGATTGTCCAGCTGTAAGAGTAGTAGCAGTAGAAGGTTCTTGCCGCTTATTTCATTTGTTTTGGGAAATTATTACTTCGTCAACCATAACGAAATTCCTTACCAAAGTTTTTGATGATATAACGCATGACACATCTAAGGAGGTCAAGCTTTTGTATCTAGTTTGGACACTGAAGGATGTTCTGTTTTGTTTCTCATGCTCATCTAACTGTTATTTTTTCATTTTGGTTGCAGCAAACTTTGTTGGATCAGATAATGGATCATCTATTCAGCTGCACATGTAAGTTAATTGGTGTAGCTGACTCGGTAAAGTTTAACAAGTTGCCTCAGGAATCCAGGCATACCAACTATAGAATCCATCACGGTGGATAGAAGCACAGAGAATTTCAAGCTGATGCTTTTAGCCCAAGCGATAGTTATTCTTTTTTGGTATATCTCGCCAGGTAGGGCAGAGGGGTTATTCTTTTTGGTTGTTCAGGATTGCCTGTGTGTTTATGCTTACTGAAATATATGCTGATGCATTGCAATTTTTGTTTAGCACCTGCTGCCTATTATTTCTTTTTGCTACTTGCTATATTGGTGAATAGAGTTTTAGCACCTGCTGACTGTCAGTGGACACTCTGTTTGAGGTATTTTGTGAATGTGCCGAGTTAAATCCGGAACCTATTGAAGGTGAGTATTGATCTTCCAGACTGGGAATTGTATGTTATCAATAGTGTATATGTTATAGCTCGTATTGTCTTAATCAGTGTTTGCGTATTGTGTAATACTTGTTCAGAGGAAGAAGAGCATAATTGGATTTTTAGTGCTGATCAGATGGAAGCCGAGGGTACAGGTTTGATCAGCTTCTTTGGGATTGCATTTGATCATATATGTATTTGATCATATACCATTGCATTGCATTTGATCATATATGTACATGGTTGCATACTGTGAATTGAGAAATTTATGTCATGTATTCTAAATTTTGGGATAGTTCTAGTGGCTGTCTTGTTTGTCTAGGTTCTCCTGTCTGATAATTTGTATTCGTTGACTGTTGATTTAGGGGAGATGTACATAGCTTCAAATACATTAGGATGCTGTGAATTTTAACAGTACTGTTTCTGTTATTGTTTAGGGGAGATGTACATAGCTTCAAAAAGGAGACTTGCTGTTGATGCAAGTTCATCTGTGAAGTATTTGGATCCTAACTCACAAAGTTTTCTTTACCTTGCAGTTTCCAATTGATTTAGAGCAGTATGTCAGAAGAGAGCAACTGAAGAAGAGTGGTCTTGGAAAGGTCAGACCCACCCCATAGACAAACTTTCAAACTATGATTTTTTTAACACTATTTTCTATAGGGTTGTAAAAGGAACAACTTAACCAATTTAACATACTATTGAACATAACCTGGACATACTGAAAAACTTAGGATGAATTTTTTTCCTACAGTATGTATTATCTGTAGGATGAATTTTTTTCATATATCCTATTGAACATAACCTGGACATACTAAAAAACTTTTTCCTTCATAATATGTATAATTTTGCCTGACCTCTGCAATATCTTGTTACTTGTGACAGGCCAATGAATAAAACTGCAGGGATGCACTCCAAGGATGATGATCTTGATTTGGCTGAGTTTTCACAGTATGTTGATTATACCCTAGTTAGGTTCATCAAAGAGTAGATTTTACTTTAATCAGGCAGTCTAACTCATAAAATACAATGTAATATTTTGTTGATGTAGTAATTTGAAACTGTAAACGAATGGTATTATTGGGATGTATTTTGAATGGTCGATACATTTTGGCTATATATCATTGGCATTAGCATATTGCAGGTGCATTGGAAATATAGGTGAACCACAACCTTTTTTTTTTAATTTTATTTTATCTACAACATTTTAAAAACGTTGTCTTATATACTAAATAACAACATTTTTAACCAAAAAACGTTGTGGAATTATACCTTCTACAACATTTTTAAGCATCTGCTAATTTTTTGAAAACAAATCTACAACGTTTTTTCCTAAAAAACGTTGTGTATTGTGCTTAACTACAACGTTTTAAAAACGTTGTGTAAGGGTGTCCAATAGATAACACCCTTAACCACGACGTTTTTCTGACTGAAACCACAACATTTTTTTCGCGTTGTCTATTTACTGTTTTGTAGTAGTGTATCTTGGAGATGGTTTTTCGTAAATTTGAGAATTGCTTGTGGAGTTAGGGAAGGCCAATGCATTGTTTCATATAGACATGAAGCCATTATACAGGGACTAAATTTTGTGTTTTCGGATGTCATGCATGGTTCGTGCACATACCATGTATTGAAAAATATAAAAAACAGATTCAGAAAGAGAGGAAAAGAACTCAAACAGGCATACAACGGGGCTTATAGAGCTTACACTATTGAACAATTCAACAAACACATGGCTGAACTTGATGCGATTAATGCTCGAATAAGGACATATTTGGAGGAAGAGGTCAAGTTGGAGAAGTGCACAAGGCTCCATGGGACTGTAAGTAGGTACTCGACAATGACTTCAAACACATCATAATCTATCAACAATGAAACTAAGGTGATCAGGGAACTTCCAGTTACAACAATGATTGAATGCATCCGTTGTATGCTTCAAAGATGGTATTTCACAAACAAACAAGCCGCCATATCAACATTCACTACACTTTCCACAACAGTTGAGGGGAGGTTGCAATCTAATATCATTAAATCAAAGAAACTTAAGGTAACTAATACAAATTTTAAATTATTACATCATGAGTTGCATTTACATTTTATGGAAACCTATTTGTTCAATATTGGTTACCTGTATATGCTGATAATGTTACCAACATTACATATAACTGCCATTATTTCGATGTAAACAAACTAAATATTTATGCATACTAACGACACACTTAATTTGTGTTGTAGGTTGAGACATCAAACCTAGTGATTTTCACTATTTACGATGTCACCAAATAATATATTGTGGACATCGAACAAAGGACATGCACATGCCGTAAATTTTAATACCATGAGATGCCTTGTCCGCACGCTGCTGTTGTTATTAACAAGCGGAATTTGAGTTGTTATGACTTTTGCTCAAAAAATTACTCAAAAACAACTTTGGTAGACACATATTCAGCTTCCATCCTGCCGTTAGATGACAAAGAGAACTTAGATGTACCAGAAGAAGTAAGAAACATATGTGTAAAACTACCGAATATAAGAAGACCAGCGGGAAGACCAAAGATAAGGAGGTATAAACACGGATCTGAAAACAAAATTCAAAACAAATGCAGCAGGTGCCAAGAAAAAGGACACAACAAGATAGCATGCAATAATCCACCGATTTTAAGACCAAAAAAGGTCTGATATAGTACATAAACAAAAAGAGTGTAAATATAGGAATATATAATTGTTTACTATGAGTAACCATTAACCACATGGTTGGTTACATTTTTGATGATGTACAGTAACCAAAATTGTTATTGATTAATATTTTAATTTTTGATTCCATCATGAGTTGTCAATATAAAGTAAACATATACATTGAACAATTGGTAATCATTCTGAAACATTTTTATGTAAATTTGGTTACCCATCTAAAATAAAATGGTTACCTTTATATTCATATGTAGGTACCAACTGGACCATTTTCAAATAACTTTTATAACTATGTAATTTAACAGTATCCATCAATTAGATAAATGGGAACCCTAACATGTACATTAAACACTTGATAATTGTTCTGATATAAGTTTTTAATTATTTGGTTACTAACAAAAACTAAAATGGTTACCCTTATATGCAGGTTTGGATATCAACTGCACATCTCAAACTATTTTTATTTTAATATGAGATCTATAAGTGACCATCACATATATAAGGGGGAAATCTTAACTGGAGTTTCTTATTCCATCATGATGACAGAGTATAAATAAAACATATACATTTAACACTTTATAACAGTCCTGATACAAACTTATAATTATCTGGTTACTAACAAAAACAAAAATGGTTACCGTATATGTAGGTTTGGATACCAACCTACATTTCAACTGAAATAGCTTATGGATACTGTTTTGAACCAATTTTATGTAAATTTGGTGACTCACAAAAAATAAAATTATTACCTCTATATGCAGATTTAAATACCAACTGCACAATTTCCATATAATTTTTATGAGTATGTAATTTATAAGTATACATCAGCTAGATAAATAGGACACTCTCACATGTACATTTAACACTTGATGTTTGTCCTGATACAATCCTATAACTATTTGGTTACTAATAACAGTAACCATAATGTAACATAATAAAATAGTAACCACATAATTATTTGATAGTAACCAGACCATGTTTTAATGGTAACCAAAACAGAAACATCATGTAATGAAACCCAGTTTAGGCAATCCATGTATACTAAATAATTACATATTAACCAGAATAAAAAATAAAAGTAACCAATATCCCACATTGAGGGCACAATAATAGTAGCCAAACCATAATATAACATTAACCAAGACATAATAAAGAAATAACTAAATAGTTATATGAAAGTAACCAGAACAAGTTTTAATGTTAGCCAAAACAGAAACAACCTGTATACCCAACCCAGTATAGGCAACCAATGTATACTCTCACATGTATATTTAACACTTGATATATGTCTTGATACAAGCTTGTAACTGTGACAACCCGAATTTTTATAAGTTATTAAAATAAGAATTTAATAATTAAAATTCTTATTATGAGATGTTTTGAGTTTGAGTATGTATATATACGTGCTATATAATTTTGAAATATGTGTTGGTATGAACAGAGTAAGTGTGAATATAGAAGAGAAATATATATATCTATATATTGGGAAAATGAGGTTAATAGTTAGTTTAACTATTGAAGAAAGTAAATGAAATTGTTACGGAAAGAAAATTAACTGAATACTATTAGTTAATTTAATTAATTTGAAAATTATATTATGAAGTAATATAATTTGATTATTATGCCTTGTTGGCAATGCAATTGTTATGAATTAAATTTCATAAATAATGAGAGTAGTTCACTTAATTAAAATAATTAATTAGTGTAAGCATATTTGTTTTAATAAATGAGGAAGTGATATATTACATATGAGTGTAATATGTTAATGTAATTAATATGATTGTGAATCTCGTAAATAGTTAAAATATTTATCAAATAAAATAAATATTTTAGTTGGAATATTTACGAAATAAAATAAATATTCGATAGAAATTAGTATGGAATAATTTTTTTAATTGTGATAATATTGACTAAATGATTTTATAATCGGTGCCTATTTTATTACGCTAATGGAATGGTAGCATTCTAATTTAATTAAATAATTAAATTAGAGGACTAATGATTTGTTAAATAAAATTATAAATTTATTGGGTAAGTAAATATGGTGTTGGATAAATAAAGATTATGGTTAAATTAAAAGAAGTGTGACATTTGGTGCAACTTATAATAGGAATAATATTAAAATAAATGGATAAGGAGGTTAAGGGTTCTAGCCAAACATGGCCTTGTGACCCTTTGCCTTTGTAACAGATGGGAGCCCTTGGTGTTTTTAACTGCTAGACCAAATAAATAAATAAAAAAACGTTAAGTTGTGCTAAGTCTGAGAAAGAAGAATAGAGCAGAGAAGAGAGAAAAATTGAGAGAGAAAAGGAGAATTCTCTGAGAATTGGAGAAGAGCTTTGGAAGAACAAGAAGAAAAGAACCCTGTTCATCATCTAATTGGGTTAAGAAGGAATCAAAATGTATTAATCCAACCTTAAAACTCTCTACTCTTGTTTGCCTCAAATATTAGGTTTCTATAAAATTAGTTTGGGTTGATGAAGGATAAGGATATATTTGTGTATAGGTGTGTATAATCTGTGATATGTCATCTATAAACAATTTTAGAGTTATCAAATTCCTGTAAATATGTTTTTAGAATAAGGAATTTTGTTTATGTCTTAGTATATGTATTTTTGGTCTATTTTAAGGCTTAAATTGATGGTTAGATCATTTATATAATCTAAAATTGATTATAGATGTTGTTAGTATGATGAAAAACGAAAACAACCCAAGTTGAACAAGTCAAAATGGATGTAAAACGAATTCGTAATGAATAAATTCGCTAAATATGTGTAAAACATGAAAAATTAGCATGAACACTAAATTGGAACCCTTAAAATGAATTGTTAATATTTTTGAAGTGTTATAATTATTATGTAGATGATAAAGGTTTTGATTCAAGGAATTAAAGTAAGAAGATAGAAAAGTTTAAATTATTTCACATTTTATTAAGTTTAACATCGAATAATGATGTAAAATCAGAAGTTAGACGTGTTATTAACGACCGAAGTCGATAATTGAATTGTATGAATTTTGGGATCGTTACAGTTGGTATCAAAGCTGTAGGTTATAAACCTTAGGTATGAGTGCTTTAGGCTATAACCTTAGAGAAGGAATGTGAAGATAATGAAAAAAATAAACTCAGATAGAGTTTGATCAATAAGAAATAAATTTAAGAAATGTATAGAGAAGGAATTAAAATATATATAGGAAGGTTCAAAGAGGAATCTTGAAGACTTATAAAAGATGAGAATCAGGAGTTACCTGACTCCGGCAATAAGATGTTAAATGTTATTAAATTGGATGATGTTTACAAGATGAAGGTGATTAAAATAATAAAAATTAACTTAAATACAGTTTAATTGACGATAAATTCAGAGAATGCTTATGAAACAAGTTAAGATAATATGCGTGGGTTCAAAGAAGAACCTAAAGAGTTAAAATTGAGTTGAATAATCATAAGACTACTTAATTAAAGAGGAAATAATGAGGATCGTAAAACCAAAACGATCATAGAATAAGAAAGGCATCATAAAGAAGATGATTGTAGAATAAGATCACGACGTGATTTGGTTAAGTTGAAAAATGATAGATAATCTATAATGAATGAATAGTTATAGCTTGATGCTATAAGAGAATGTACTATAAAATAGTACGAGATAAACTCACGAGGAGTTATAGATAATGTGATACGAGAAATTTGTATTGAGCAAGTTAAGGGCAAGTTAAGAGTAAGATAATGTTAGGTGGGATTTCAATTGAGGACTCATATGGTGACGAAGTTGTACAAACCTTTGTATGGACAGAGATTTTATGCATGTACTTGGTTTATCACATTAATAATCATTGGAATGTTGGTTTCGCACTATCAATGTATATGTGGTGAAAAGGTGATTCTTTTCTCATGTGTATATTTGATAGTTATAGGCTTTTAAGATTAGGTTAGATGATATTAAGATTAGGTACGGTTCTTAAAACTAATGCATATGGTAAGTTTGTGACTCATAATCATATGGTATGTTTTGAACTCCTCAGCGAATTGATGCCTATGGTCTGACTAGGATAAGTTCTTAAACTCATATTATTGTGGTAAGTTCCTGAACTTCCAAAGTGTGGTAAGTTTGATGAACTATACTGGGTATAGAAAAATTCTAAGGTAAGAACTAAGAATTTTTGGTATGGTAAGCATTGATGGAGCTAAAGATTAGTAGAATGATTAAGTAACGAAGCAGTGGTGTAAGGATTTAAGATGACGGAGGAAAAATTGGATATTCTAAATCTTCTAGCTATGCTAGTTTTTTAAAATTTGTTGACTTCGTGTTGATGTTGCACTTCTTTGTTTTTGAAAAATGTTGGAACATATGGTTGAATCAATGGTTTTTAAAATAGTGTTGTTTTTCTTGTGTCTATGCTAATTGTTTCGACTAGATAAAAATGATTTTAAATTATCAAAATGCATTTTGTATAATCGTGTACACCATTTGATATGGTGTAGAAATAATAAACGATAGAGTCATCAATGCAATTGAACCTAGTATTAGATGTGATCATCGGATCGTCAGCCCACTATGGTATGATGTAGTATGGCAAAGTCACAAAATGACGGAATCCTGAATGTACTATTAAGATGGTACTGTATCATGATATCATAAAAAGTTTTTATTTGGTTTTCCTTAAACTAAGAAAGGTATACTAATTGAGTTGGTTAAAAATAATATGGATATATATATATATATATATATATATATATATATATATCTTAATTGATGTTCGAGTTATTGCTAGAAGTCTATGCTACTTGATTCAACTAGACGAATATTGAAAGATGTTCATGAAATTCAAGCGTTCTTTGTCAAACTATACCAAACCAAATTGTTTTGGTGTGGATTCAAATGTTAAGAAGCTGAGGTGAACAACCATGTAAAAGGGGATAAGTTGTCAGAGACAATGGTTCCTAAAGTAACATATATAGTCGTTACGCTGTTATGAAGTAATACGTTGTGCACGACGTAGGGGTACGATAGACTGATCACCTAGAGTACTTGCAAAGAGTGTTTTCAGTCTGTGTGATTGCTAAACATTCTGTTAAAGATGGTTTACAGTGGTGATGCACTATTAAACCTGGAGAAGAGTTCAAGGTCTTATGACCCCTTAACATGAATTGAAATATTTTAAATTCCTGTTATTCATATCGGTTCCCAATTATTGAGTAATTGTGGAAAATTCTTATAATTCTGAAAGGAGAAAGTGGAAAGGATGAGAAAATTAAGCAAAACATAATAATTTCAAGAAAGAAATAAAATTTCAGAAAGAAGGAAAATGTGAAACTCCTAGAAGAGGAAGAGGTGAGGAATATGATGATCTTAGAAAGACCCTTAAAGAAAGAATTTGGTTGTAGAACCTAATGAATAAATAAATATTAACATAAAATCTATTTCGATAAATGGAATGAACGAATATTAGTAAGTCAAAATTTTGAGGACGAAATTCTTAGAAGAAGGGGTGAATGTATGTCCCGAGAGTTTGAGAATCTAGTACATGATAATGATCCTTAGAGAAAGATAATGAACGTGTTAAAGAATATGTAATACTCAAATATAATTGAGTATAAATAAAGATTATGAAATAAAACTTACAAGAATTTATTATGAAGAATGGTTGGAGTAGTAATAAATAAAACCTATATAAAGGTAATGTGTTGAAGATATTCAACGGTAAATTTTGAAAAGAGATTTGGTGAAAACCAAGTAATGGAGGTTTCGTTGATTCTAAGGACGGAATCCTTATAAGGGGGGAAGGATGTGACAACCCAAATTTTTATAAGTTATTAAAATAAGAATTTAATAATTAAAATTCTTATTATGAGATGTTTTGAGTTTGAGTATGTATATATACGTGCTATATAATTTTGAAATATATGTTGGTATGAAAAGAATAAGTGTGAATATAGAAGAGAAATATATATATCTATATATTGGGAAAATGAGGTTAATAGTTAGTTTAACTATTGAAGAAAGTAAATAAAATTGTTACGGAAAGGAAATTAACTGAATAATATTAGTTAATTTAATTAATTTGAAAATTATATTATGAAGTAATATAATTTGATTATTATGCCTTGTTGGCAATGTAATTGTTATGAATTAAATTTCATAAATAATGCGAGTAGTTCACTTAATTAAAATAGTTAATTAGTGTAAGCATATTTGTTTTAATAAACGAGGAAGAGATATATTACATATGAGTGTAATATGTTAATGTAATACGATTGTGAATCTCGTAAATAGTTAAAATATTTATCAAATAAAATAAATATTTTAGTTGGAATATTTATGAAATAAAATAAATATTCAATGGAAATTAGTATGGAATAATTTATTTAATTGTGATAATATTGACTAAATAATTTTATAATCGGTGCGTATTTTATTACGCTAATGGAATGGTGGCATTCTAATTTAATTAAATAATTAAATTAGAGGACTAATGATTTGTTAAATAAAATTATAAATTTATTGGGTAAGTAAATATGGTGTTGGATAAATAAAGATTATGGTTAAATTAAAAGAAGTGTGACATTTGGTGTAACTTATAATAGGAATAATATTAAAATAAATGGATAAGGAGGTTAAGGGTTCTAGCCAAACATGGCCTTGTGACCCTTTGCCTTTGTAACAGATGGGAGCCCTTGATATTTTTAACTGATAGACCAAATAAATAAATAAAAAATACGTTAAGTTGTGCTAAGTCTGAGAAAGAAGAATAGAGCAGAGAAGAGAGAACAATTGAGAGAGAAACGGAGAATTCTCTGAGAATTGGAGAAGTGCTTTGGAAGAACGAGAAGAAAAGAACCTTGTTCATCATCTAATTGGGTTAAGAAGGAATCAAAAGGTATTAATCCAACCTTAAAACTCTCTACTCTTGTTTGCCTCAAATATTAGGTTTCTGTAAAATTAGTTTGGGTTGATGAAGGATAAGGATATATTTGTTTATAGGTGTGTATAATCTGTGATATGTTATCTATAAAAGATTTTAGAGTTATCAAATTCCTGTAAATATGTTTTTAGAATAAGGAATTTTGTTTATGACTTAGTATATTTATTTTGGTCTATTTTAAGGCTTAAATTGATGGTTAGATCATTTATATAATCTGAAATTGATTATAGATGTTGTTAGTATGATGAAAAATGAAAACAACCCAAGTTGAACAAGTCAAAACGGATGTAAAACAAATTCGTAGTGAATGAATTCGCTAAATATGTGTAAAACATGAAAAATTAGCATGAACACTAAATTGGAACCCTTAAAATGAATTGTTAATGTTTTTGAGGTTTTATAATTATTATGTAGATGATAAAGGTTTTGATTCTGGGAATTAAAGTAAGAAGTGTGACGCCCCCAAAATTAGGTATACATCACCCATCTTGGGTCGTCAGATATATAGTACAAAATACAAATACAACTTACTAATACAACTGTCGTGTACAATACGACAAAACATAAACTGTGAGTTTGAATACAAATATTATCTTCTAGAGAGTATTCATACTCAAAAGGAGTCCTCATTACATTTATTAACATGCTATTACATAGAATAGTGAGGACTACTAACTAATACTATCATTCGAACCATCACTCCGTTCCCCGACTTGCCCCAGCTACGTTCTCATTTCCTGAAGAGAACAGTGAAAGAAAGGGTGAGCTCAACTAGCCCAGTAAAAAATATTATGACTAAGATAATGCAGAATAAATTATCATTAGCCTTTAACAATGTTAAACTGATAAAATATAATAGACATCAAGTTTAACTGCAGCGGAAAAAGCAATCCATTAAAGAGTCAAGTAGAAAATAAACTCTACTATCTTTTATGATTTAAAAAGTTTTTCAACACTGTGATCGCTGAGACTCAGCTTAATAAAATAATCCACATCATCGAATCACCCCTGCACTACGGCCAAGGATATTCGTATATTCATTAATGGTCATGATCATGCCAACAACTGTCCATCAATGCACTACGGGCCAATGAGGACTTTTACCACATCATTTGTAACATTACGGTCATGATTATACCGAATAATCCCTGGTCATAATTATACCAAGTCCATCTATGCACTACAGGCCACAGATGACTTTCAACATTTTATAAACATGAGGATGATGACAATGATATAAGAATTCAATAAAACAAGTTCAAGAATTAATTTATCCAGGAATTAATAACGTCCAAATTGTCAACATGATACTGCTTTGTGGAGTAAAATTCAAGAATGATCAGGAGAATATTTTCATGAATAGATACTAGATGAAGCGCAAATGTCAAGGATATTCCACAAATTTCATGGAGTATAGAAGTCAAAACTTAACCAACTGAGTATAATAAAGAATGGAATAACAAAAGAAATCACCATGCATGCGATAGACCGCACAGACAGGTTATTCTAACAGAATAATAAATAATGGAACCAGGTCTGGCGTAAACGCACAGACAGGATATTCCGACAGAATAATAAATAATGGAACCAGGTCCGGCGTAAACGCACAGACAGGATATTCCGACAGAATAATAAATAATGGAACCAGGTCCGCCGTAAACGCACAGACAGGATATTCCGACAGAATAATAACAAGACGGAACCAGGTCCGGTGTAAAACACACAGACAGGATGTTCCAACAGAATAATAATAAAAACGGAACCAGGTCCGGTGTAAAACACACAGACAGGATGTTCCAACAGAATAATAGAAGAATGTCACCAAGTATAGGGTAGACCGCGTATACAGGTTATTCCAACAGAATAATAAGAAATGGAATAACAACAGTTCTCTTCATGAATAAGAAAGAATAACACCCCTTACCGTTTTAAAGAAGAGCTGAAGTAAGGAAGTAGTTAAGTAGTAGAATACTCTTCTTCTCTCTCTCTATAGTTTCTCTCTATAGTTTCTCTCTCTAGAGTTCAGTGAATTCGTAAGAAATAATGAAGGAATGAGCTGCTATTTATAGAAAAATAGAATGCATAGTAACTAATCCATGAACGGTCCAGATTGATTACTTTAATCTGACGGTCCATATTTAAAGAAAAATCTTTTAAATAAAATATAATATATTCTATTTATAGAATAACTTTAATAAAGTATTTTGTTTTATATAAAAAGATGTTTCTGTTTTATTACGTTAATAATACGAATAAAACAAAACGTCATTATCGCTAAATAATTCATATTATTAACTGACAATAATTGAATCAAACTGAGTGACTTCTCATATAAGCATTAATAATCAATACCGTGTGCTACTATGCAACCACACGTATTACTGTACTTTTACTACCGAGTAGTTCAACAGTAACAATGGTAAAACTTCCGCCGTTATTTTTAATAAAATATTTTTGTCATTTTCTCAATCCGATAATAATTTCGTTGTGGGGTCCACCAATGATTGTGTCGTTGTACGAATATTCCCTGTTAAAACGAATATTCCCCGACCAATCGAATATTATATAACAACTTGCGTACTTTGCAAAATTTATAAATATTACCCACAACTATAACATTATATCAAATTAACTCCATAATATTCAAAAATGATATTTATAGAAAATTCATCTTTATTTATAAAAGTTGGGGTCTTACAACCTCCCCTTCTTATGAAATTTCGCCCTCGAAATTAGGGTACGTACCTGGTATGTCGAAGAGATAAGGATACCTTGATTTCATTTCAGATTCTAACTCCCAAGTCATTTCCTCAACATCGTGATTTCTCCACAAAACTTTGACTTGAGGTATAACCTTGGAGCGTATAATATGTTCCTTCTTATCCAAGATTTGAATAGGAACTTCTTCATACGTCAAATCCTCCGCTATTTCGTCCGGTTCTAACTCAATAATGTTGTTCGGGTCTTCCACATATTTGCGTAACATGGATATGTGAAAAACGTTATGAACACGAGACATACTTGGCGGTAAAGCGAGTCTATAAGCCAAAGTTCCTACTCGATCGAGGATTAAAAATGGACCGATGAATCGAGGATTGAGCTTTCCTCTCTTTCCAAATCTCGTAACTCCTTTCCATGGAGCAACACGTAAGAACACATGATCTCCTACATCAAATTCCACGTCCTTTCGATGAAGATCAGCATAACTCTTTTGTCGATCTTGTGAGGTTTTTATACGTTGTCGGATCGTTTGAATATTTTCTGTAGTCATACGTACCAACTCCGGTCCCAACAACGTTGCTTCACCCACCTCATCCCAGCATACTGGAGAACGACATTTTCTTCCATACAATGCTTCGAATGGAGCCATGCCAATACTTGCTTGATAACTGTTGTTGTAGGAAAACTCCACCAATGGTAAGAACTTGTCCCAACTTCCCTTGAAGTCAAAGACACAGAGTCTTAATAAATCTTCTAGAGTTTGAATAGTCCTCTCTGATTGTCCGTCCGTCTGAGGATGATATGCCGAACTAAATCGTAAATCCGTGCCCATAGCTTTTTGTAAACTAACCCAAAATCGTGAAGTGAATCTTGGGTCTCGATCAGAAACTATGGATACTGGTATACCATGCAGTCTTACAATCTCGTTTATGTACATACGAGCAAGACGTTCAAGTGTATAAGTTTCTCGTATCGGTAAGAAATGAGCAGACTTGGTCAATCTATCAACAATGACCCAAATCGCATCAATACCTTGAGAAACCCTAGGAAGACCGGTAACGAAATCCATGGTAATGTGCTCCCACTTCCATTCTAGAATTTCAAGTGGTTGCAATGGACCTTTCGGTACTTGATGCTCCGCTTTGACTCGTTGATAAGTTAGACACCTTGAGATAAACAACGCTATCTCTCTCTTCCACCAAAATGTATGACGAAGATCATGATACATTTTGGTACTTCCAGGATGGATTGCAAACGGTGTGTTGTGCGCCTCCATCATGATTTCATACTTTAAATCAGAGTTGTTAGGAACACAAAGTATGGAGTTGACTCGAAGTATTCCTTCTTCATCGATTTTTGCTTCCGGCATAGCACCTTCTTGCACTTTCTTCCTCATACGCATCAGCTCCAGGTCTATAGCTTGAGCAGCTTTAACTTTATCGATAAAAGTCGGTTCTACTTGTATATTCGACATCATCACATGGGTCCCTGGAGTCTTTAACTCTATCTCCATCCTTTGCAAGTCACACAAAATGGGCCTTTGCGTTGTTAATATTGCACTTGTACCCGCATATGATCTTCTACTCAATGCGTCAGTTACCACGTTCGCTTTTCCAAGATGGTATTGAATGGTATGATCATAATCTTTCAACAGTTCAAGCCAACGTCGTTGTCGCATGTTGAGTTCCTTTTGAGTGAAGAAATATTTAAGGCTTTTATGATCCGTAAAGATCTCCACCTTCTCCCCATACAAGTAATGCCTCTAAATTTTAAGTGCAAAGACAACAGCTGCCAACTCTAGATCATGAGTAGGATAATTCCTCTCATATTCCTTGAGTTGTCTTGATGCATAGGCTATGACTTTTCCATGTTGCATGAGAACACATCCCAACCCTTTGCTCGAAGCATCACTGTAGATGACAAATCCCTCCGAGCCAGATGGTATTGTTAGAACAGGTGCTGAAATGAGTCTCCTCTTGAGTTCTTGAAAACTCTGCTCACATTCTTCGCTCCAACCGAACTTTGTATCTTTCCGAGTCAGCTGAGTTAATGGAGTAGCGATTCGAGAAAATCCTTCCACGAATCTCCGATAATAACCAGCCAAACCAAGAAAGCTACGTACTTCGGTCACTGATTTAGGTTGCTTCCAGCTTTGAATAGCTTCAATCTTTGCCGGGTCAACCGATATTCCACGACTTGATACTACGTGCCCAAGGAATGCTACCTCTTCCAGCCAGAACTCGCATTTCTTCAACTTGGCATAAAGTTTGTATTCACGAAGCTTTTGGAGTACCAACCTCAAGTGTTGCTCATGATCTTCACGGCTTTTGGAATAAACAAGGATGTCATCGATAAAGACGACCACAAAGTGATCCAAATATTCCTTGAATACCCTGTTCATCATATCCATGAAGGCAGCAGGAGCATTAGTCAATCCAAAAGACATAACTAAGAATTCATAATGCCCATACCGAGTTCTGAAGGCAGTCTTTGGAATATCCTCAGTTCTAACCTTCAGCTGATGATATCCAGAACGAAGATCGATCTTTGAAAAGAATTGTGCTCCTTGCAACTGGTCAAACAGGTCATCAATACGTGGCAATGGGTACCTATTTTTGATGGTGACATGATTCAACTCCCGATAATCAATACAAAGTCGCATACTCCCATCTTTCTTCTTCACGAACAGAACAGGAGCACCCCAAGGAGAAGTACTAGGACGAATAAAACCAATGTCTAACAATTCCTGCAGTTGGGTCTTTAACTCCTGAAGTTCAATAGGAGCCATTCGATATGGGGCTTTGGAAATGGGTTTTGTACCGGGTTCAAGGTCGATACAAAATTCAATTTCACGCTCTGGGGGTAGGCCAGGAAGTTCTTCAGGGAATACGTCAGGAAATTTATTAACAATAGAAATATCATTCAAAACTGACGTATTTTTGTTTAGATCCGTGACATGAGCTAAGAAAGCTTGACATCCGTTTTTCAATAAACGAATAGCTTTATGGCTTGAGATGACAGCGATTGATTTTAATGGTTTGGTTGCTTGAATTCGCATAATAGGTCGATTAGGAATATGAAAGCTAACAACCTTACGAAAACAATCAATTTTTGCATGATAAGTAGTTAACCAATCAATCCCTAGAATCACGTCAAATGCAAGTATTTTTAATGAAATAAGATCGACAGGTAATGTGTGGGTACCAACTTGAACCAAACAAGACTTATAAACCGTGGATGTAATGAAGGTTTCTCCCAATGGAGTTTCAACTTCTAAGTCAAAGTCTAATTTCTCCGGAATCAAATTTAATCGATGAGCGCAAGTAGGAGAAATAAAAGAATGGGTAGAACCGGTATCAAATAAAGTATAGACTTCGTTAGAGTTTATGATAAGCTTACCCGTGATGACCTCATTCGGGTTCCTTGCTCTCTGGGAGTTCACAACAAACGCTCTCCCTTGCACAACCGGTTTTGACTTTTCTGGGACGGCCTTTGGTGCCTCCATCCTAGCTGAATTTGTCTTCGGTAAACGACAAAATCGGGCTAAATGACCTTCTCTTCCACAATTATAACATGCTTTGGATGGCATCGCGCAGTTTGGACTGATGTGTCCCTCCCCTCCGCATTTGAAACATATGATAGGTGGTCGTTCTCCTTCCTTAACGACAGGTGCTGGTGCTGACGTCTTTCCATCATTGTTAAATCTCCTCTTCTTGAAATGCCCATTCTTATTGTTTTGGCCCTGATTACCACCGAAGTGGTTACCATTTCTGGCCTGTTGATTCCCTCCACGCTTGTTGTCACCGCTTCGATGACTGCTCTCACTGGTATTATCATTTTGTCGACTGCTCTCTTTTGGTTGCGTTGACTCGTTATCGCGCTCCACTAACTGAGCCCTATTCACAATATCTAAATACAAACACAGTTTATGAGAAACAAGATGTTGACGTATCTCCGGCTTCAAACCTCTTAAAAACATCCGCGTCATTCTTTCTTTATTATCCACCAGGTGCGATGCAAACCGGGATAACTCCGCAAATTTTGCCTCGTACTGCGACACGGTCATATTATTCTGCTCCAATTTGATGAACTCCACCTCCTTCATGTGACGAATACTCTCGGGAAAGTATTTGTCGTTAAACAACTCTTGGAACTTCTCCCAAGACATCTTCAGTGCGGCAGGTTGAGTACGTTTTATCGATTCCCACCAGTAATCTGCCTCTCCTCGCAACATAAAGGCGGCAAAGGGAACCTTTTGCTCCTCGGAGCAACCCAAGACATCAAATATCTTGGTGATCTGCTTTATCCATGTTTCAGCTACAAGTGGTTTGAGTTCTCCCTTAAACTCCGGTGGTCCCAGCTCCTTAAACTGTTTAGCGGTGACCGCCTGAGAGTTTCCAGTATTTCCACCTACGTTGTGGACAGGAGCCGCTTTCACCTGTTGTTGCATGAATTGCATAAAACCTCTGAACATTCCATCATTCATCATCTGGTCAGTGTTGTTGTTTGCATGAGGATTGTCACCTTCCTGATGAACATTATCCTGATTATTGATATGTGGTGAATCAATAATCGCCTGTGCTCCATTGCTATTCTCAACATTCTCAGATGCCATTTTCAGATACTGCCACAAAATAAAAGTTAATTGATATGTCATATATTATCCTTATATTATGACCGACCAATTAAATACCATGCAAATAAACTTAGGTAGGTCATACTAGCGAAGGAATTCCCCGTCTCTCCCCTCCTAGTTCTATTCTCACATCTTAGCCAGGGATCATATCCCTAAGCTCTGATACCAACTGTGACGCCCCCAAAATTAGGTATACATCACCCATCTTGGGTCGTCAGATACATAGTACAAAATACAAATACAACTTACTAATACAACTGTCGTGTACAATACGACAAAACATAAACTGTGAGTTTGAATACAAATATTATCTTCTAGAGAGTATTCATACTCAAAAGGAGTCCTCATTACATTTATTAACACGCTATTACATAGAATAGTGAGGACTACTAACTAATACTATCATTCGAACCATCACTCCGTTCCCCGACTTGCCCCAGCTACGTTCTCATTTCCTGAAGAGAACAGTGAAAGAAAGGGTGAGCTCAACTAGCCCAGTAAGAAATATTATGACTAAGATAATGCAGAATAAATTATCATTAGCCTTCAACAATGTTAAACTGATAAAATATAATAGACATCAAGTTTAACTGCAGCGGAAAAAGCAATCCATTAAAAGAGTCAAGTAGAAAATAAACTCTACTATCTTTTATGATTTAAAAAGTTTTTCAACACTGTGATCGCTGAGACTCAGCTTAATAAAATAATCCACATCATCGAATCACCCCTGCACTACGGCCAAGGATATTCGTATATTCATTAATGGTCATGATCATGCCAACAACTGTCCATCAATGCACTACGGGCCAATGAGGACTTTTACCACATCATTTGTAACATTACGGTCATAATTATACCGAATAATCCCTGGTCATAATCATACCAAGTCCATCTATGCACTACAGGCCACAGATGACTTTCAACATTTATAAACATGAGGATGATGACAATGATATAAGAATTCAATAAAACAAGTTCAAGAATTAATTTATCCAGGAATTAATAACGTCCAAATTGTCAACATGATACTGCTTTGTGGAGTAAAATTCAAGAATGATCAGGAGAATATTTTCATGAATAGATACTAGATGAAGCGCAAATGTCAAGGATATTCCACAAATTTCATGGAGTATAGAAGTCAAAACTTAACCAACTGAGTATAATAAAGAATGGAATAACAAAAGAAATCACCATGCATGCGATAGACCGCACAGACAGTTATTCCAACAGAATAATAAATAATAGAACCAGGTCCGGCGTAAACGCACAGACAGGATATTCCGACAGAATAATAAATAATGGAACCAGGTCCGGCGTAAACGCACAGACAGGATATTCCGACAGAATAATAAATAATGGAACCAGGTCCGGCGTAAACGCACAGACAGGATATTCCGACAGAATAATAACAAGACGGAACCAGGTCCGGTGTAAAACACACAGACAGGATGTTCCAACAGAATAATAATAAAAACGGAACCAGGTCCGGTGTAAAACACACAGACAGGATGTTCCAACAGAATAATAGAAGAATGTCACCAAGTATAGGGTAGACCGCGTATACAGGTTATTCCAACAGAATAATAAGAAATGGAATAACAACAGTTCTCTTCATGAATAAGAAAGAATAACACCCCTTACCGTTTTAAAGAAGAGCTGAAGTAAGGAAGTAGTTAAGTAGCAGAATACTCTTCTTCTCTCTCTCTATAGTTTCTCTCTATAGTTTCTCTCTCTAGAGTTCAGTGAATTCGTAAGAAATAATGAAGGAATGAGCTGCTATTTATAGAAAAATAGAATGCATAGTAACTAATCCATGAACGGTCCAGATTGATTACTTTAATCTGACGGTCCATATTTAAAGAAAAATCTTTTAAATAAAATATAATATATTCTATTTATAGAATAACTTTAATAAAGTATTTTGTTTTATATAAAAAGATGTTTCTGTTTTATTACGTTAATAATACGAATAAAACAAAACGTCATTATCGCTAAATAATTCATATTATTAACTGACAATAATTGAATCAAACTGAGTGACTTCTCATATAAGCATTAATAATCAATACCGTGTGCTACTATGCAACCACACGTATTACTGTACTTTTACTACCGAGTAGTTCAACAGTAACAATGGTAAAACTTCCGCCGTTATTTTTAATAAAATATTTTTGTCGTTTTCTCAATCCGATAATAATTTCGTTGTGGGGTCCACCAATGATTGTGTCATTGTACGAATATTCCCTGTTAAAACGAATATTCCCCGACCAATCGAATATTATATAACAACTTGCGTACTTTGCAAAATTTATAAATATTACCCACAACTATAACATTATATCAAATTAACTCCATAATATTCAAAAATGATATTTATAGAAAATTCATCTTTATTTATAAAAGTTGGGGTCTTACGAGAAGATAGAAACGTTTAAATTATTTCACATTTTATTAAGTTTAACATCGAATAATGATGTAAAATCAGAAGTTAGACGTGTTATTAACGACCAAAGTCGATAATTGAATTGCATAAATTTTGGGGTCGTTGCAGTAACTATCTGGTTACTACCAAAAAATAAAATGGTTACCCTTCTATGCATGTTTGGTTACCAACTGCTCCTTTCAAATAATGTATCAGACACAACTTAGAAGTAATAAATACGAACCAACAAACAATGTCAAATCACTGGTAATATAATCAAATATGTAATCCCATTTACGTAAGCTCCAATAAACATTACAGACTCACTAACCATAACAAATGGTTATGAATATCCAACAAAAACCAAAGTACGAAACACAATTCAGAAGGACAAGACAACGACAACCGAACTAATCAAAATCTCGTACAAATTTTCCTGGAAATTCTCTATCACTCTCATATCCCTCTAACTGTTTGTTCCTAGCATGCATGTAGAGGTTTGTGCATAATTTCTTCCGATATCGCGGAATGGGGAATGGACTAGGAATTTCAGCAAACTTCTGGTGAATAACATGCTCAGCAAAACAAATCGTGAACATCCCACAATCACTGTACAAACAGAAAAAACAAAACAAAAATCAAAACTAAAATCAACCTAGATGTAATAATTAAAGAAATGTAAACAATGTAAACCTTACCCCTCAGCTTGTTCAGATACCCCCTCTACAAATTTAAATTCAATTATATCATCTTCATCCTTGTTACGATACAGTTCACTACTAAAGTCAATATCATACCTATCCCTCCAAAAACCACTCTTACACAGTATTGTGGGTAACATGAAGATATAGGGCTCACAGACATCTATAATTTTTGTCTGCATTGTTCTCCTATTTGGTTGCAGAAAATTGTAAACTGTTAAACGTATGCGATGCACATTAAATGTTAGCAAAAACCAGTGATCCGGTGATGACATGTGAATGGAGAACAACACGTAATCAACATTGACCCATGGTGTGTTCACATCCATGAACAACCCATGGATGTATTCAGCAACATCACCCTCCCCAGACATGATACTCTTATCTACATTTTTACTTGTGTATTCCTCAAAAAGAGCAGTCATCTTGCCATGAAACCAACAGTCTGTGGTCGTTGCCCTTATCTGAACACTGTCAGAGTGTCTGGCCAATTTACTGAAGTAGTATAATGCAATATTTATGTGCTGAACCAAAAAAAAAATCCATAAGATATTAACAATTGCTGAAAAATATAAATCTGTAATGAAGGTAACCAGCACTGTTAACACTAGTTACTAAACCAACTAAATAATATAACCATAACTAGAACAACATAATTTGAAAAAAAAAGAACTCACATCGTCATCTAACCATTGTCCAGGAGTCTTCAATTTGTAGATCCACATTTTGGATGATATTGGGATAACCCCAAATATAAATGCAGGTTCAATTTTGTCATTGTTTCACGGGAATTTGTCAGTCCTTCAATATAAAAGCATATTAGTATACACGCTAACATTAACAATTACCATATTAGTATACACACTACCCAAATCAAACTTGAACAGTCAATAATTAACAATATAATCAACAACCGAATTGTAAACAATTACCTGGTAACCAACAAATAATAAGATAGTAGCCATAATCAAATAGTAGCCAACACATAACAAAACATTAACCAAAACATAAAATAATAGTAACCAGACCATAATTTAATAGTAACCAAAATACAAACATCATGTAATCAACCATAATTTAAGCAACCTGAATGAACTAAACAAATACCTAGTAATCAAATATAATATAATAGTAACAAACACTTTACTTTGATGGAACATTAACAGAAACCAAATATAGTATAATAGTAACCATAATATACTATAGTAGTAACCAAAACCTAATATGACAGTAACCAGAATATAATATGATAGTAAATCAAACAGAAACATCATGTAATCAAAACCAATTTAAGCAACTTATGTATACCAAACAATTACATAGTAACCAAAAATATAATATGATAGTAACCAAAATCCCATTTTGAGTGCACAATAATGGTATCCAAATCATAATATAATAGTAACCAGAACATGATAAAGTAGTAACCAGAACACAACATAATAGTAACTAGAACATTTATTTAATATTAACCATTTGTTTCTACAGGAAAACAAATTTATTTGTTTTATAAAAAAATTATACCATTGTTAAACAACAAAAAACAAACCTTTTCCTGTTGTTTAGTCTAATTTTAAACCATTGATTAAACAACGCCTCTTCATATTTTGATGGCATGGCCATGCATACTTTTGGGAATGCAGAAAGACCTGCAAGTATTTGACTAGCACCCACGACGGTAGACGATGAACCAGCCGATCCAAACTTTGTCATATATGGACTCCACAAAAACGACACTCTTTGCAGGTTCACGGACCGGTCTACCACCGGGTTTATGGATGCTTTTCTCCATCTCATCACACTGATTTATGTCCTGAGTGGTTAGAACCATCTGATTAATTGTAGACTTGCTTTCTGCCTCACATTTATCCCCCTTTATCAATTGACAGAAAAGGTAACAGATACAATTAAATTTTCAACCCAAACACATGCAGTTAACTAATATATGCAATAACAAACTGACTGAACAATATCCGACGGACTATAATGAACATATTATAATAGTACCCAACAGAAAATATAATAGTAACCAAATCATAATATAATAGTAACCAATACACAATGTAATAGTAACTAAACCACATTATAATAGTAATCATAACATAAATAATAGTAACCAAATCATAATATAACGGTAACCAAAACCTAAACAACATGTAATAAAAAGATGGCATGTCATTGTAACATTAACCTCAGCAACAACATACACAACAAGCTCTTTCCCAGTATATTGGCTTAATCTATCAAAAGATGGCATGTCATTGTTCTTACCAATCTGTGAAAAATAAAAAACAACTAATTAATCATTAAAACAAAACACATATAACACATAATAAAACAAACAAATATGTATAACCTTGACATTTTCTTCATCATCGTTATTTTTTATTTCATGGGGTTCTTCCACCGTAACATCACGTTCGACCTCATTAACAGTTTCAATTTCATTCTCATCCTTTTTCTCAACAACTTTCAACCCATTGTCACCATCATCATTCTCGTTCAGTTTTGAACCATCATCATCATCGTCATTCTCCTTTCCTTTATTACCATCATCATCCTCATCAGAGTGGAGCTCTTCCATCATAACATCATGTTCACCCTCTTTAACAGCTTCAGTTTCATACTCATCCTTCTTCTCATCAACTTTTGACCCATCGTCACCATCCTCATCATCATCGTTCTCCTTTCCTTTAAAACCATCACCATCCTCATCAACATCATCATCAACATCATCAACATCATCACCATCACATCATCATCATCAAAATCAAAATCATCATCAGAATCACCATCATCTTGTTTGTCATCGTCGTCCCCAACGCCTTTGTTCTCGCGTAACTCCTCATTAATAATGAACCTAAAGTCCCTGGATATCTGAATGTGTAAAATCTGTATTTCATCCCTAATATCAGCCCGTAATTTTCTAATGTCTTTCTTAATTTCAGACACTTTCTTTTCTAACGGCCTAAATCGTGCATCAATTGCATCTTTAACGTTAGATATAGAAAATCCAACGTCTTCAACCTTCACATTTTTTTTGACCTTCTTATCAGCATCGTTCCCATTGAAAAAGTTAACGCCGCCCAAATCCAGCCGATCCTTCTCCTCAGCCGTGGGAATCAAGCTTTTTATCCTCAGCTGAAAAACATTAAGTACACTTTAATATAGCATCTAACAAACATTGTACAATTAAAATAAAAAAATTAGTACATAAAGAATCATAAAATATAATCAGTAACCAACTACATATGTAAAGGTAACCAACTGTATAGTTATTAGTAACCTGCATAAAATATTATCAGTAACCAACTATATATGTAAAGGTAACCAACTACATTGTTATTAGTAAACTGAATAAAATATAATCAGTACCAACTGTGTATATTCAGGTAACCAACTACATTGTTATTAGTAACATGTATATAATATAATCAGTAACCATATGTGTATATAAAGGTAACCAACTACATTGTTATTAGTAACCTGCACAAAATATAATCAGTAACCAACTGTGTAACTAAAGGTAACCAACTGCATTCTTATTAGTAACCTGCATACCTATCCAGAAGCAAATACTAGATCATTCAGCTTGTCATTTGTGGGGGGCTTCACTAGTTCCTTCCATCTAAATAATCGAACATCCGACGGATGCTCGTCATTACATATACCCCGAGCTTTAAATGTCGGAATGGTTTCAAACAAGAAAACTTGGAAGACATAAGGAAGTCCATTCGACTTGTAAGATTTAGTATAATGCTCCTTATATAAATTATATATCTAACCACCATTCTTTCCCTTCTTCAAACGCCCCTTCAAAGCATTCGACAAAGAGTACTTTGTCTACTAAAATGCCACTTTCCCCAAGGATAACTACTAACATCGCCAAAACATAAAAAGTTAATCATTGCCCCATCCACATAGTTATCAGAAACAGTGGATAGTATAAAATTAAACACCAACATAATCATCGACATCCTTACAGCCTCATCATCATCATCAAAAACTGCCTCCCGATATACCCTCTCTATGCTACTATGCGTCACAGCCTCGTCCCCAAAAAAATTTTCCACCAGCAGATTTTCCATACCTTTATATGCAGATATGTCATCCTCACCTTACCATCTCAAACCAGAAATCAGACAGAACTCTGGCAAACTAAACCTGATCCTTTTCTCCCCGAACAGAAACCACATTTCACCGTTGTCCCTTTGGTGAACCTCCCTCACAAGAGCATGGTGAAGAATCTGGGAATATATTTGGTGTTCACCAAAATCAAGAAAATTCCCAAAACATGACGTCTTAAACTTGTCCAACTGACATTGGTTTAGTTTCTTCATAATAATACTGGGGACTTCCATGTCACACCAATATATTATTTTTCTAGTGAAATTTCTGTTGTGTTCCTGATAATAAAGATCCCACATATGCAAATAAACAAAATTAGATTTAAATATTCATTGGTAACCAATCTAAACAATATTTATACCCTAAACAGTTACCTAGTAACCACCAAATAATATCATATTAACCAAAACATAATATAACAATTACACAGTAACCATACCAAAATATAAAAGTAACCAACATCCCACATTGAGGGCACAATAATAGTAATCAAATTATAATATAACAGTAGCCATAACATAATAAAGCAGTAACCAAACAGTTATATTATAGTAACCATCACAGAATTTAATGGTAACCAAAACAGAAACAACACGTAGTCAAGCCCAGTTTAGGCATGTAACACTCCGAAATCTGGTCTATCTTCATACCCGGAATGTGATAACCCAAATTTTCGGGTAATATTAAAATAAGAATTAAATAAAAAAATTCTTATTAGATGATATGTTATGTGATATTATAGTACACAAAGGAATATGTGTCATGCAATAGGTGATGTTGTGTATAATAAATATATTAGAATTATATATTTATTATATGTAAGTAAAGTGTAGGAGTAAATTATGAAAGGAAATTAGATGGGTAAAATTAAAATAATTTACAATATTAAATTATTTTAATGTGGTAAATTGGTGGAATTAAATATACTTCATGTATAGTCACTATTTTATTAAAGAAATCATATATTACCTTATTGAGTGTAATGTATGCATGTATTTAATGAGGTGAATATATTAATATATTTACTGCAGTTAAATAAATTGTGAAGACAATTTATAGAAATGAAAGAAAATAATTAGATATATGGTATTATGTTATATGGATAATAATATAATATTTAATATTATACCAAAGGATGTAAAGTAATAATATGAGATGAGATCTAATATGTAAATATGTATGTTGGTATCAACTAGTTAGTAAATTAAATTCATATTTGAATAAATGATTGAATATAGTAAATTATATATTTAATATATAAATAAATTGTTTGAAAACAATTTATGGAGAGGATGGGGAAATTAAATTTAATTATACAATATAAATTGTATAATTTAAATAAGTATTATATATTAGGTATGGTAATTAACTAACCTAAGGGTTATAGTATTATAGAATTCTAGTATTGAATATATATACTAATGTAAGGGATTTATTTTATAAATCTCAAGTTATTATTTATTTTGAAACCTAATTATAACAAGTTTAATTGTGTTATGTAGGTTAATTGATATTATTGATATATGAGAATGTGTTTATATTAATAATAATGTATAAGAGTCCAAATGATAATTTATTTAATGGACTAAGGAGAATAAATAATTGAAACAAGCCCATTGGTTTAATTTAAGCATTGGACTTGTAGATAATTTAATTAAGGGTAACTAAATTATTAGCTAGCCCAATATTAGATTATCAAATATGTTAGTGTCCCAAATAAATACATTAAGAGAGCCCAAGTTGATTTTATTTAGTAGCCTAAACTAATTAAATATGGAAGCCCAAAGGAATTAAATGGGAGCCCAATCTTTTGCCCAATTAAGGAAGGGCATTAAAGTCATTTGTAAGCTTATAATGGCAAATAAAATAAAACAAATGTTGGACAAAAATAGCCTTATATTTTCGGCTATATGGATAAAAAAGAGAGCAAGGATAAGTTTTAATGTGTTGTCAAAGATCATTAAGTGCTCCACATGTGTCCATCTATAATTGGTCCAACACATTTAGTATAGCTTGCAAACAAACATAGAGATAATGATGAGTGAGAAAGATAAGATAAGTATTGGGTGATTAACCTTAGATATACAATTTGTAAGTATAATTTTTCACCAATACATTTTTAATTACCTACTTCATTTCTCTCTCCACAAATATACATTCCTAGTAACTAAGAGAGAGAGAGAGAGAGAGAGAGAGAGAGAGAAAGGCTCACGACATAGGGGAAGAAGAAAGAGGGCAGCCATGGATGAAGAAAGAAAAAGGAAGAAAATAAATATAAGGTAAAATCTATACTTGATTTCTAAAACTTTAACTTGTATGCTATTTATATTTTTGTGATGGATCTTTGGAGTTTAAGTTTTATGTGGCTAGATCCATGTATAAATGTTAGATCTAGAATTTTATTGGTTTGAGTTAGGATTTACATGAGTTTATATGGAAAGATTTGGAAAAAAGGTAAGAAAATATAATTTTTCGGAAAGCTTAAACTTGAAAGTGTGATCTAGCTTTTGATTTTTGAAATCTATGATGGATATTTGTGATTTATTTTCTTGGGATGCTAGATCTATGTATTAAGGATAAAACCCCTTTGGAATCACTCAATTAGGTTGAAAAATGAGCAAGTTATGAAATTTATCCCAAACTACTCAAAGCTAAGAAAACTGTTAGAACTACTATTTTGACCAACCACTTTCGGGCTAATTTTCGGGAGCTTAACATGTCATAATATGGATTGTGATAGATGAAAATTGTATATCAGAAAGATACGAATCCAAAAAAATTGACGGATCGTTAATTGGAGTTATAGATCTCATTTTATTTAAGTATTAGCAAAGGAGTCAAAAACATAAAAATGACAAAAGTAAACTGTCCAAAATTTTGTAAGGGCTGTTTCGGCCACTTAATTTATGAGAAAACTTCTGGCCTTTTGGAAAATGAAAATATATGGTATTAAGTAGCACTTGCCCAAAAAATGAGCTCATTCCGACTTAAAATGACCAAGTTATGACCGTTTCAATTTTTGTGATTTTTCGACGAAAACGGCTATAACCGGAGTTCTATAACTCTGATGGCCACAAAATATAAACTGAAAGTTCATGTTAACACGTATAAGATTGTGTCAAGAGATGGGAAATTTTGGAGTTGAGCATGATGAGGCTAAATTCTTAAGCTACACACTAAAAATAATTTTTTGAAAAATACTAAAGGAAGTTGGAAAATTAGGAAAAAATACTTTTTTTTGTATGAAATATATGTATATGTGTTTGGACAAATGATAGAAAAATAATAAGTTGATTTGATATTTTCATGAAAAGGATATGGAATCCAGCTTGCTGGATTGAATAATTTATGAATCCAGTTTGCTGGATTGAAGGAAAAATGAATCCAGCTTGCTGGATTGAAAAGCACTTTACCGAATTAAAAATATGTTGAATCCAGCTTGCTGGATTGTAATCTAGTTGCTGGATTTAGAATCCAGTTTGCTGGATTGCAGTTTGGTTTGTTGGATTGGCCATCTAGATGCTGGATTTGGAATCCAGGTTGCTGGATTTGGAATCCAGTCTGCTGGATTGGCAATTAGGTTGCTGGAATTAGAATCCAAGTTGTTGGATTAGTATTTGACTTATTAGATGTTAAAGAATAACTTATGAAATGAAAAAGCGAGTGTTAAATCATAATGGATATGATATAGTGATTAAAGAATTATCAAATGATGATAATAATGCTAATATTTTAAGGTGTTATCTAATATTTAATTATGTGATTAAGTGTTAGATAATTGATTGATAAAGTAATGGTATTATGATACAAAGTATGATATGCTGATTAAGAGATCAATCTTATTAATGATAGGTCTTACAAAAGAAGTTAATTTAAATTGCATAGCAGTAGTCAATGAATCAGACAAGTTTTCCTGACTCAAACTTGAGTTGTATATATGTTCAAAGCATGTTAGTGAATAATTATTGTAGATTATTCACGTCTGTACTGATTATTGATTCGCACTTAGTGCATGTTGCATATGTTCATCAGATATGAAAGGATGATCACCTTCATTACCATAAGGTTCAGTTAAATTATTCATGGTCATTGTTGACCTTCAAACATTATTGATTCAGTCATGCAGTTATTGAAATTTGATTCATGTTATTTCACAATTAGTACATTATTGAAAACTTGAAAGCTTATTCATTCTTTTCAATCATGAAATATCTTCATTGTATTTAAAACTTGCTGGGCAAATTTGTTGCTCACCCTTGCTATATCATGATAAAAATTTTTAGATTAAGATGAAAGCTCGAGTAAAGACATAAGCAAAGACAAAGTGCAAGATTAAATTATGGTGCAGTTAGATCTATTAATTTTTCTGACGAAAATATCATTGTAAACCTTTTTAGATATTGAAGGTATGTATTTAGTTAAGGTTGTAGACCTTGGGAATGATGTGTAAAAGTTTAATGTATAAACAATTTATGTTTATATCTTCCGCAATAATTATAGAAATGATGTACCAGATCTGAGATAAAAAATATAGGATTTGGGGGCGTCACACAGATTCCGTACACGATTCCATCTTCTTCCAAATATACATCATTATATAGTGAAATATAACAACATACATTCTCAAATCCCAGGTTCTATTACCTTATAACCTCATTCATTACAAAAAATGATAATTACATTATTCTTTCCATCTTACAAGAGTGACTTTTATCCTCCACCAAGGATACATAACAGTTTATTAAACTAATATATAGTTTAATTAAACTATTTTACATTACAAGTCTTGGCTTGATCTTCACATACATTCATCTACTAAATGACACTTCATCTGGATACCAGTCAGTTTGATCTTTACGGGATCCTTAAGTTCTTTTAACATCGTTCGCTGAAAATATTTTTCATTTAAAGCAAGTGTGAGCATTCAATTGCTCAACAAGTCATAACAGTTGAATAAACATCCTCAAGAATTTAAACATTATTTTAAAACTTTAATAATCGAACAAAGGTTATGAAGTAACTTGAATAATATGAATAAACTCTGATTCCTATCATTTTAAAATTTTAGTCACGTTCACTTTGAAATACTTTCATTCTTCTACCTATTCCATACACATCTTATCTGGCTAGAATCATTAGCACAGACTTAACAATAACAGTTCATGTATAAACAGAACATTCTCATAGTGAACAATTCAATCACAAAACAGTTCATCTTATAGAAACACCGAAGTGTTCAAATTGTGGCATAAGGCCTCATACATTCTACTACCTTGTACATATATCACACACATGCACATAGATAAGACTTCTCATGTTCAACATATGAGAAGTTTAAGAAACTAGCATTCATTTAAAATATGAATGAAGTTAGGAAACTTGCCTTACGCACAGCTACAACTTAAAGTTTATTCTGAGCTGCTTATTGCAAACCATATACAACACATAAGGAAATAGAACATACACCAATTAGTCATATACTTGACTTACGCATTGGTTTACTTAACTTTACTTCTTAGGGTTCGCATTGTTACAATCTAAGTTTACGCGACCAACTTTCTTTACCGGTTTACGGCTTCATGACATACGGAGATGTCTTACTCATACGATCATCATCTTTGATGATTTACATTATTATCTTCTTCTTATAACTTTTCTAGGACTTAGCACACACTGCGTCTCTGTTAGTAGTCCATATGGTACTCTAAGTGGTTTCCCCCAAACAACCAACAAACTAGTTTCCCATCTCATCTACACTGTCTTTCACAGTGAATTAGATCGATTGCCAGTTTTGTATATACCTCTGCTCTCTGAAGAAATTGTTTAGCCCAGCTCCCATATGTCAACCATCAAAGATTACGATTGTACCACAACCTAAACTTAAAATAACTTATTTGAACCATTAAAACTATAATGTTCATTAAGTCGATTTCTTATTCCTTATGGCTTTCTGGCAACTAAATGCCATACCTCAGGATTCATTCTTATCGTCTAAGTCATACAGTCTTTTGTATACTCAGAACGATCATTCAATGTTAATACTATGCGATCATAGTGTTAACCATTTTACATTACCCTATTCATATCTTATAACGTCCGGTTCACTCGACTCAGAACATTATCCAAGTTATAATCATTAACTCAGCTTCTCAACGTTATACGTCATTGTCTTTAATTCAGTTTCTTCACCGTTCACAGGTTTAATCATCATTCTTCATTACATTACGGTCAAACCATACACGGTGTGTAGGTTCTGTCCGTTTAATATTCGCGTACACTCAAACCTTACGTCGGTTAAAGTGTTTAATGCTTACTTTCATTCAATCCTTCTTTATCCGACTCACATTCAGAATTTCATTAATCTTATTATCGTTTGTTACGGCTTTCTTGATAATTCATATCTTACTTACTACTTTCGTCAATGTCTATGTCATACAACCATTGTATACGTAGAACGTTCGTCCGACGTGAATACGATTCATGAGAATCGTTTATGTATTCAACGTCCACATTATTCGCCTCTTAATCTCTCATTCAACCTTTACCTAAGGTTTTAATCACTTTCATTCGTTATTCATTACATGAACCCCATGTTCATTATTCTTTTTAATGTCAAAGCCATATGGTTCGTTGTATGCTAAGACCGATCATTCATCGCAACAACGTTGCGTTTACCTTCTTTGTCTTTTAATCCCGTTCAATCTTTTCGTTCAACCTTTACTAAAGGTTTAAATCACTTGATTAAGTGTTACATTATGTGAACTACATGTTCTTTATCTTTCCTTACACTTCCCCCCAGGAGTTGAGCAGTTAAACTCTCTTCTCTGGGTCTTGCTTTGCACCAGCGCTGCGGTGCCGGTTCCTTCGTTATTCCTCACGTTGTAGCACGACTTAACAGTGGTTGGTTGCCTAGGTTACCAAGGCATAACTGGCGCAGTAGCGCCAGTTCCAAAACTTTGAATTTTTTTTAAGTCTTGTACATGTTTGAGATGCTTACTTCACAATCTCATAACTTCTTCGTTATAACTCTTAACGAGGTCGTTCCAAAGTCATTCTCTTCCTTATCTTACGTACTTCAACTTTCCTCAAAAGAAATTCATTCTTAATCCGTTAACATGCCATTTAATTGGCTTAAATTTCATCCTTTGTTTATTTTACGTTATTAACGTTCTTCGTCCGTAATTCGGTCATTCGAACTCGGAACTCGTTCATTCTTGAGTCCACGGCTCACATTTTCTACGTCCTTTTATATTCTTATGAAACCTACACATTCAGGTTTATTTACATACTTTCTACTTCTCGTTCATCTTTTATGAAATTTTCATCATAACTTTGTTATAGCTAACTTCAATCTGTTCTTTATGAACGTTTTTATTGTTCCTAACCAAGCAATAAACATCTAACTTATACACCATGGTTTTAAAATTGTCCATTAACAACAAGTTCTAGCTACGATGGTTTTAAATTTGTCCGTCAACAACGTTCTTCGTGTTCTTCGCTCGTTCTTCATTTTTAATCGATATTTTGATTACTATTTCACTTTTTCTTGGAATTTGGTGTTATAAAACACAATTCCTTACTTATTTCACTGAATCATTCATATGATTCATTCGGATCGTTCAAATTCATTACGAATTCTTATTTCTTCGTTAAGAAATAAGAATTTCTTCGTTACGAATACTTCCTTAAGAAATTTATAAAATAAACTTCAAATTCTTATTTCTTTGTTTTCTCATGATTTCAACCATGTGAAATCATTCTTAACATCTTCTCCTCTTATTTTCATTAAGCTATGTTCTTAACATAGAAAACTTAAAGAAAATTTATATTAGACTAGGTTTTGGATTACCTTTCTTCTTTAATCTTCTCCCGTTGGACAAAGTTTGCACACGGGCTAGCTTTTCCTCTTCCTTTCTCTCCTCATCCAAATTCTCTCTCTCACAAGTGTTGGTGATTTTCAAAATCACCAACAAATGAGCTAAGGCTCTTCTTTTATAGAAAACCAAGGCTAGAGGCAAAATAATCATTTTACCCCAAAGTTACTATTCCCACCTCCTTACTATTCACGAAGCTTCTCTTGAAAGCTTCGTGCTTCCATCTTGCTGAATTCGTCCTACAGTTTGAAAAACTGCGATTCTCGGAATCCAAATATTTTTGGATATTTCGTCTTTTCTTTACATATTTACTTTTACGCATTCTTCAGAACTCCGAAAAACTAAAAAACACTTTTTGAGGTTAAGCGTTTTCTTTCATGTTTTCCCCTAATGTATTTAAACGAATGAAAAGTACATAACAGTACTTTTCGTCATTTTTTTTGTCCGATTTTTGCACGTTTTTCGAGAAAAACTTTTATCGGCTTACTTAACTTTTCACGACATATTATCGTCAAATCTTTCGACAGAATGTCATTTGGACATACCGAACTCTCGGAAAGGCTTAGGTTAGTTAAATCCTAACCCTTAGGTTTCGTCAGATGAATAGTGCCTATTTCGTCTTTTTCCTTGGAAATTTTTTTATTCCCGAAAATATTTTATTTTCTTCTTGAAAATTCGTACTCGTTCAGTTTAGCTTGAGCCAGAATCCTCCCGTTTTATAATCATCCTAGGTCCTAGAGCGATTAATAAACACATAACACATAATATTATTAATAAAAATTCATTTTATTAATAACTAATTCTTTAAACTTAATTTCTTGACAATCCGATTTTTTCGGGTTGTCCTTGGCAAGCCATGTATACCAAACAATTACATAGTAACCATAACAAAATATAAAATAACCATAATCCCACATTGATGGCTCACTTATAGTAGCCAAATCATAATATATCAATAACCATAACGTAATAAAACAGCAACCAAACATTTATATAATAGTAATCAGAACAGAATTTAATGGTAACCAAAACAAAAACATGTAGTCAAACCCATTTTAGGCAAGCCATATATACTACACAATTACATAGAAACCATAACAAAATATAAAAGTAACCAAAATCCCACATTAAGGGCACAATAATAGTAGCCAAATGATACGATAACTGTAACCAAAACATACTAAAGAAGTAACTGAACAATTATATGATAGTAACCAAAACATATTTTAATGGTAACCAAGACATAAAAAACATGTAGACCAAACCCAGTTTAGGTAACCCATGTATACTAAACAAATACATAGTAACTAGAACAACATATAAAAATAACCAAAATCCCAAATTGAGGGAACAATAATGGTAGCCAAATCATAAGCTAACAGTAACCAACACATAATAAAGAAGTAACCAAACCATAATATGATACTAAATCATGAATGAATGATATAAAACAGTTTATAATTATCTTTTAACACATAACAAACTCATAATTTCCATAACAATCATTTACAGAAAACTTTTTAGAAAATAACAAAACTTTAAAAAAAAGAATTCTACCGTTGCTTTCTTGTTTTAATGATGAAGGCTACTTTGTTAATCCCCTATTGGCTTCTAAACTTCCAACTTTTCTCTAAATTTCTCTAAAGTTCTCACTTTCTTTTCTCTTTTCTCTCTTCTTTCTCTTCTTTCTCTTCTTTCTCTTCTCTCTTTTCTTCTTTCTTTAGTATTAGGCTTAAACTGAAATTTAACGTAAAAAGAAAAACAGACGCTAGCGTATAAAAACTGACATATAATAATAACTCTACTAAATATATATTAGTTATTTTTATTTTAAATTCAAAAGTCATAAGGCCTTGTTTGGCAAAACACTTTTAAAAATAAAGACTTAAAATCCTTATGCCTTGTTTGGTAAAACCAAATTAAAACTTCTTTTAGTGTATTTTAATAACTCACTTATAGTTTAATGTCACACTCTATTTAATTAAATTCTAATATTTAAATTCAATTAAATTAAAACTAACAACAACTTATCACATTAACAAACCACATTATCAAATTACAACAAAAATTATAATTTTTATTATAATTTTATTTAATAACTTAGTACATCACTTGAATTAATAAATTAAATTAAAACCATATTATAACAACTCCTTTAATCCTTATCGACTCTCTAATTTAATTATAAAATTAAATTAGAATATTAGCACTATGTAACATAATAATTAATTCAACACTCATTTAATTTAATTAACTTCAAAATACCACATTACCAACTATCAACTTAATTAACATATTACCTTAATTAAGTTAATTCTCAAAACTCGTGAATTATTTATTTAAATAATAAATAATCAAATTAAACAAATATTTATTTAACAATAACCACATCAACTAAAATATTTATTTAATTCAATAAATATTTTAAATTACATACAAAATTTTGGATCGTTACATCCTTCTCTCATTACAAGGATTTTGTCCCTAGAATCACAACTCAAACAATTCATTCGTCACATTCTTCCCTTCTTATAAGGATTCTGTCCCCAAAATCGAAGACATAGATTACACAAATAACTCAGGATAACTTTTCATCATCTTATTTTCGAGTTCCCACGTAGCTTCTTCAACATTGTAGTCCCTCGACATTACCTTAGCAAAATGTGTCACTTTATTCCTGAAAACTTATTATTCTCTGTCAACTTACCTGAATAGAAATTTCCTAGTAGGATAAATCTTTATCAACTGTAACGGTTCGTACTCGATCACATGATTGTAGTTGAGCTTGTTCGATCAACATATTTCTTCTGTCTGTCTTGAGCAGCTGCCAACCTTGGTATTTCATACAACGCTTCTTATGGTAACATAACCATGTTTTGCGTGATAGATATTATTGTAGGCGAACTAAACTAAAATAAATGTCTTCCAATGTCTGGCTTGTCTTTTCATTTTGGCCATTAGTTTGAAAATGGAACAACGCGCTCATTCACAACTGCATCCCCATGCGTTCTTATAACTTTTTTGGAAATTCGATGTTAATTGCGGATCTCTGTCATACACGATTGATACCGTTACATCGCGCCTTGAAATAATTTCTTTGACATATAACTTCGCTCACTGATCGTTAGGAAATATACTAACTTTGACATACCATGAAATCTATCAGCATATCTTGCCACCAAAAGTATTATCGAAGGCGCAATATATTTTCGTGTGCTCTAGTTGATTCAACATATATTTTTTTTCTAGCAATACTTCATATTCAATTCCCGATACTGGCGAAACCTAGTTTCTTCCCTTAACATTCAGCCACCCTTCAATAAAGATCTTGAATTGACACCTTCATCTTGGAGTTACTCTTCCTTTACTCTGTCCAACAAAGTTGTACGATTTTCCATCTGAACAACTTCCCCTCTGACTTCTTCGGATATCTTAATTCTCACCACAACTTAACCATTTCTATTAAGAACCTATCTTGCGCAGTAAACAAAAAATCTTCTACATTTTTGTTTAAGACGTCGGCTGTGACGTCCCCCGATCCGGGTCCTAATCACCACGAATCTGGTGCACTAAATCTATAACTTTTGCGAAAGATATAAACATAAATTATTTATACATTAAACTAACACACTATCCCCAAGGTCGAGAACCTTCACGTAAAACCTATAATCCATATCTACCCGACATACAATGCCACTAGCTTCTTCTGTATCCGACGTATTCGTCTTAATCTACAATATTTATCATGATATAGCAAGAGTGAGCAACAAGTTTGCCCAGCAAGTATAAGTTTAATTGAGGATATATCATGATTGAAAGAATTGAACAAAAAGCTGACTATTATTCAACAATATAATTGTGAACTAGCATGAAAGAATTTTCATAACTAAACGAACATTAAACATAAACAAATCAACTGAACCAAATGGTAATGAAGGTGATCAGCCTTTCATACCTGATGAACACATGCAATATGTACAGAGTGCGAATCAATAATTTATAGACATGGTAATCAACAATGATTAACCATAAGTATATTTTATAATATCAACTCGAGGTCGAGTTAGAGAAAACTTGCACCATAAGTGAGTATAAGAAACTTGCCTGAATCACCGATTACTGCTACGCATTCTATTTAGCTTTATCTGAAGACCTAATATATAAATAATATCGATATATAAATTAGAATAATATCATCACAATTATAAAATAACCTAAACTCATTACCATATAATCCTATCAGTCTATAAAATACATAAGACCTAGTATCAAGTCAAACTATTTTAGTCTGAGTTGAGTTCGGTACTAATTCGACATCCCAATTGCCTAATCGGATAATATCAAGCCTATTTTACTTAAGACTCTATTGGTTCACAATTATCTTAGATAAATAATTTATCAGTCAAAATATTTTTCAAAGACTTATATTAATTTTTAAATAATTATTATCATTTATCATGATTTTTTAATCATTAATATCATATTTATATGATTTAATTACCACATTATTCTATAATCATTAATATTTATTTAATATCAAATATTAATGAAATACATAACATAATATTATAAATAATTTATAATATCTTAAAGTATTTTTAATACTTTAGTATTGCTTTTAAATAATTTTAAAGTAATTAAAACTATTATTAAATAACTGCCATTAATATTAAAATATTAATGTATTTCATGACAAAATATCAAAAGTTATATTTTATAACTTAAAATATTTTGATACCCTTTAAATTATTTTTATATGATTTTTAAATCATTAATTCTATTTTTTCATAATTTATTTAATATAATTATTAAATAAATCAATTAGTGCCAATATTAATTTATTAATTAAATTCATCACAAAATATTAAAAGTCATTAAAAATAACTTAAAATATTTTCTTATACCATAATATAATTTTAAATAAATTTTCAAGTATTAAAATCATTTTGAAGTTATTTATGTAATATAATAATTAAATAAATTAAATACCATTATTATTTCAAAAATATTAAATATTAATGAAATATATTCAAAATTATAAAAAGCCCATTTTTAGGCTTTAAAATAATTTTTAAAAATTTATTATGAGTTTTTAATAATTAAAAACTATTTTTCTCTATTTATTTAATGAAAATAATTAATTTGTAAGAAAACTGTCACTAAAGGGTGCCTATAGCGATATAACCGTCGCTATAGGTGTTCTTGAGTGTTCTTGAACCTGTCCAGATCTTCATGTCAGTTTACAAGGTGCTAGATTTGACCATTAATAGATCTATGATCTTGTTGTTTCTGGGCTGGTAATTGTGTTACGATTATAGTATAAGTGCTGTGACAATCCGAGAATTTGGGTATTTATAAAATCTTAAAAGATTGAATTGAGGTTAAATAATAAACCTAGACAGAAAATAAGTGAATGGATTTGACATTTTCCGAAAGGAATTTTATGGATTTAAAAAATTTTCTAGTGAATTATTCAGGATTAAGGATTTAAGTATATATGTTTTGTGAATATGGTTGTATATGTGTACAGTATGTGGTTAAGGGTCAAGGGTTGACTAGGTAACTTATATCAGTGTCAAACCCTAATATTATATTAAGAACGTCAAAGTTCAGTTAGAAAATTCTTACGATTTATAAGAAACCCTAAAACCAGTTCTGAAAACCCTAATTTCAGTTGCGGGAATTCAAAACCCTAATTCAGAAGTTGAAAATCCTAATTTGGGGTTTTAAATGTTGTGTATAAAGTTTGTGTGTACTAATCACAAATCTAATTAGGGATAAGCCTATTGATTAATTAGAAATTCTAATAATTAGAAACCCTAATTTATAAATTAGAAACCCTAACGTATAATTATGGACTTAATTGCTAAATTAGCAATTTTAATTAGGAAATGTTAATCCTAATTAGCAAGCTTGAATGATGATTAGAAAATTTTAATATAATTATCGAATCCTAATTATAATTTAGAAATATTAATTTTCTATTTTGAAATCCTAAATTAGAAATTCTAGAAATTAATTGGCAAAAATCTTAAGGGTTAAACCCTAAACCCTAAGGGTTTGGACAATTGACATGTATGCCATTAAAACTAAAATCAAAATGACTAAAGTACCCTTTTTGTATTATTTTGTAAGTAACTTGTAAATCTTGCCATGATCTTGAGTTGGTGAACCACCCTAGCCCTAGCCTTAGCCATGTGTCAAATATCAGCCATCAATTGCTAGCAAATATATTGAATCATATAATTTATATAGATTAAAGAGAGAGAAAATGCTAACTTTATTTTTCATATGAACCAAAACTTTTTCTCTCTAAGATTTCGAAAATGGAAAGAGAAAGGGAGGATTAAGTCAAGCTAATAGCATTCCATTGCAAGCCTAGATCAGATCACAAGGATCAGATTCAAGATCAAGCATCAAAGAGGTATAAAAACCCTAAACCCAGAAATCTTATCATCTGATGATAGATGATGTTGTTTGTTGTTTAGAATAGTGTATAAGGGTGTTACTTAGTGATCTGGGTTGCAATAACTTAGATCCATAACATCCAGATGCTCGAAAATAGATTTTTCAAAACTGATTTAAGAACCCTAAAATGTTGTTTGACATCCATTTGTCAGAGGCTGTAGATCCCTTCCCTGTTAATGATTTGTTCTGTTTTAAGTTATAGACTTGTAGTATGTTGTAAGGGCTTTGATCTGGAACTGGAATCAGGGTCAGATCATGTCTAGAACTTAAGTTATTAAGAGTCAAAGGTCGTTGACTGACCATGACCATCTGGTTTCTGGGCAGCCCAGAAACCCAAAAAGGGTTTGACAATGTTTTGCAGGCGTTATATCTTGCTGTAATTTGTTATTTTGGTCATGTTGTTAGGTTTTTATTGTGGACTGGTATATGAACTTCAAGTACATGCTATTCGATCATCTAGGTTAACTGTAGAATCAAAGTTAAAGGAGGTCAAAGTAGCGTTTACCATCACGCCGGATGAAGATTCTGGGCAACCCAGAAATCTTCAAAGGCAGTTCTTGGCATGCACTTTGACCAGCCTTGATCTGACATTTTTGTTGTTGTTAGGAAGATCTGGTTGTATAGAAATGGACCCTGACATCTCCTCTACATGTGTGAACCTTTCGAACATAATTAGAAAGTCTAGAATGTAAACTATAAGGAGCTAAACATAGCACCATCAACTGTTCTTCATTTTCTGGAAAACCCAAAAATGAAGAACATCGTTGTCAGAATTTTTAGAGGCTTTGATCTCTATGATGTGTTGTTGTATGGATCTGAACTTAGGTTTTTATTGTAGTATTACATTAATACTACAAGTATATAACATCAAGCAACCCAGAAACGTAAGGATCTAAGATTTATAGGCGATCAAACTAGCTACCCTGCACTCTGCCGATGAAGATCTGGATTTGATGAAGAACAACCCAAGAACACCTTTAGCCACGGTTTTGTCGCCTAATGCACCTTTAGCAACACTTAATTTCTGAAAATATTTATTTTATTAACTAATTAGAGAAAATTAGTTTTTAATTATTAAAAATACAAAAATAAATTCCTAAAAATTATTTTAAAGCCTAAAAATTAGTTTTTAATTATTCTGAATATATTTCATAAATATTTAATATTTTTGGAATAATAATGGTATTTAATTTATTTAATTATAAAATTAAATAAATTATTTAAAAATAATTTTAATACATAAAAAATCATATTATGGTATAAGAAAATATTTTAAGTTATTTTTAGTGACTTTTAATATTTTGTGAGGAATTTCATTAATTAATTAATATTAATGATAATTAATTAATTAAATAAATATATTAAATAAATTATGAAAAAATAGAATTAATAATTTAAAAATCATATAAAAATGATTTAAGTGTTATAAAAATATTTTAAGTTATAAAATATAACTTTTGATATTTTGTCATGAAAAATATTAATATTTAATATTAATGATTTTAATATTATCGGATAATATTAATATTTTATATGATTTTAAGGTATTAAAAATACTTTGATATATTATAAATATATTATAATATTATGTTATGATTTTTACTAATATTTGATATTAAATAAATATTAATGATAAAGGAATTAAGTGGTATTTAATTTTTATAAATACGATATTAATGATTGAAAAATCATGATAAATGGTAATAGTTATTTAAAAATTATTACGAGCTTATGAAAAATATTTTGACTGATAATAAAATTATCTAAGGTAATTGTTAAGTGTTTAGGCATAGTTTAATTGAACTTAAACTCGATATTTGTCCGACTAGGCCGTCGGGATGTCAGATTTGTACCGAACTCGACTCAGACTGTAAAGGTTTGACTTGAGGTGAAGTTTTATGTGTGTTATAGACTGGTAGGGTTATGTGTTAATGTGTTTAGGTTATTTTAAATACTGTGATGATATTATTCTAATTTGTAGATCGATATTATTTATATTAGGTCTTCAAATAAAGCTTATTAAAATGCGTAACACTAATCAATGGTTCAGGCAAGTTTTTTTTAACTCAACTTTGAGTTGTTTATTCAAATATACGTGTGGTTAATCATTGCTGATTGTAATGTCTAAGAATTATTATATCGCACTATGTGCATACTGCATGTATTCGTCAGGTATGAAAGGCTGATCACCTTCATTACCATTCAGTCCAGATATATATATGTTCATGTTCCATGTTCGTTTAACTATGTAAAATTTGTTCATGCTAGTTCGCAATTATATTGTAGAACTATATCCAGCTTTTATTCAATTCTTTCAATCATAATATATCCTTAATTTAGTGAACTTAAACTTGCTGGGCAAACTTATTGCTCACCCTTGCTATATCATGATTAACATTGCAGATTAAGACGAATACGTCGGATACAGGAAATGATAAAGCCAAGTTCAGCTTGGGACAATACGTGCAGCTAAATTGTAATAGTATAGTATGATAATAACATTATATGTTAGATAGTTTATGAATTGTGTATAAGTTAAGGTTACTTGACTTTAGAGAATAGTATGTAAATGTAATGTATAAACAATTTATGTTTATATCTTCCGCAATAGTGATGGAATGATTGCACCGGATCCGCGGTGATTTGGGACCTAGATTTGGGACTTTCACAAGTGCAATACTACAACTACATACTAAGTTCATGGCCATTTAATAACATATCAAAGAGATCTAAGCCATCAAAGTGGCTGTCAGAGACTGTTCTTCATTTCTGGGTTACCCAGAAATGAAGAACAGTTTGTGGGTCTTACTTTGAGCCTTTAAATCCTTAAGTTCTAGGCTCAGTTTGTGTTTCAATCATGTACTATGTATGTCAAGGAACAATAATACTACATTAGATAAACCTAACAACACAACATATAAGAGATCTAAGCCTGTCAAAGTGCATGTCAGGAATTGCCTTTGAAGATTTCTGGGTTACCCAGAATCTTCATCCGGCAGTTTCGTCAACCCTACTTTGACCACCATTTTCTTTGATTCTATGTAGGATCTAAGGATTCTAGAGGTATGGATCGATAGTACTCATGTTAGTCTACACAAATCAAACACTAACATGGCATAACAACTTAAACACATCAAGATCTAGGGCCTGCAAAAATGTTGTTAGAAATTTGTGGGAAATCTGGGTTACCCAGAATTCGATTTCCATGATCGGTCAACCGACTTTGACCACTTATATCTTGAGATCTAGACATGGTATGGATGTGATTCCAATTCTAATCTACTCTCCGCATGATAGAGAACAAATTTATATTACTAAACACACATATCATCTAACACAGAGAGATCTAAGGGTCCTGACATTTGCTTGTCAGACAATTTTTTTAGGGTTCATGAGCAGTTTCTAAAAACTCATTTTTGTGTATCTAGATGTTATGGATGTAGGATGTAACAACCCAGATCACTCAATAACATCCTTAAACACAACTTAAAACAACAAATCATAACATCTAACATAAATTACCAGATTTAGAAATTTTAGGGTTTATACCTCTTGAATGCATAAATTTTGATTCTGACCCTTATGATCTGATCTTGTTAAGGCATGAGGTGTTCTTGGCTTTTTTTTATCACTCACTTTCCCTCAAAATTTTTGGATGGAAAAGAGAGAGAAAACTTGGCTAGGTTGAAAAATAAAGTAATTTACTTTACTTACTTTTTAAGCTTTGATTCATGAATCTAATGTTGCTAGGTGTCCCCAAGTTGGCTGAGATAATTGATATATGGCACATGGTGAATATTGAGTGGGTAAGCAACCCAATATTTTGGCAAGATCTATACTCCACTTATTAAATAATACAAAAAGGGCACATTGGTCATTTTGCTCACATTTTTAATGGCAAATTAGTAACTTGAGCAACCCTTAGGGTTTAACCCCAAGGTTTTATAAATTTAAATTTTTAGCATTTTCTAATTAAATTTTAAAATAGAAAAATAAGATTTTTAAATTATAATTAGGATTTTCTAATTATATTAAGATTTCCTAATCACATTCAAGCTTGCTAATTAGGATTAAAGTTTCCTAATTAACCTTAAAATTTATAATTTAACAATTAGGTTTTACCTAATTGTACATTAGGGTTTTTGATTTAACAATTAGGGTTTTCTAACTAATTTGTTAGGTTTTCCCTAATTAGATATAATCAATAACATATAAACCTTTATACATGGCTTTTAAGTTCCCAAATTAGGGTTTTAATATTCCGAATTAGGATTTCAGATTCTCGGAATTAAAATTAAGGTTTCTGGAGCCGATATTAATGTTTCTTATCAATAGTTAGGGTTTTCTAATTGAACGTCGATGCTCTTAATATATGGTCAGGGTTCTTCACTAATATAGGTTATCTGATCAAACCTTGACCCTTAACCACATACTGTACACAAAAATCAGTATATACAGATTTGTATACACTTATTCACTTAACCCTAATAATTCTTCACCAAAAATTTTTAAATTCTCAAAAATCCTTCAAAAATGCCAAATTCATACACTTATTTACTTTCTAGGTCTATTATTTAACTTTAATTCAATCTTTTAAGATTTTAATAAATTTTCCAAATTCTTGGGTTGTCATAGTCACCCATTCTTCTAAGAATTTCGTCTCCAAAATTTTCCTTGCACCTTACACCATATATACACAACATCATATGCTACCCAATACATTACTCACAAGAGTTGAATTTTTCAAATCGTGCTGAGGAGTCATATAGACTACTAACTTTCATTTTTGAAATGGTTTAAACAGAAATTTATTTGCAAATCGCTCTGGTCTTACGGACACATTGGGTAATTAGCTTGTTATGCCCTGTACTTATTAAGTACTGCTGGTCGGGACAATCTTTCCTGTTCCTCTTATCCGCCTTTGTAACAGTCAAGAATTTTAAATTATAATGTTAAATATTTATTGAATTATATAAGTATTTAAAGGATGTGTTTATTGTTAAATAAATAATTGTTCAAATTTGATTCAATTTCGTTAACTATTTGTTAAATAAATAATTAAGAATATTAGTTATTTTTGCTAATTTAATTTAATTTAATTATTAAGTTAGAGAATTTTGATTAAATAAATTATTATATTTTAATTTGAATTTGTAAATTAAAAGGATGTGTTAGTGGATTAAATAAAGTTATGATTATAAAGGAAATTATAATTATGAGATAATGATCTATGTGTTAAAGTAATTTAATAGATTAATATTTAATTGATTAAATCGATTATTTAATTTAAATAGAAGTGTGACAAATAACCTTACTATAAAGGAGTTATTAAAATAAATTAAAAGAGTTTAATTTTAGTTTTTGCCAAACATGTCTTAATGCATAATAAGTCTTTAATCTAATGATGTTTTATCAAACAAGGTATAAGGATTAATCCATTTGTTTTAATTAAGTTTACCAAACAAGGTGTAAGGGTTAATGAGTTATTTTATTTTGATTAGCCAAACAAGCCTTATGACTTTTGATTTTCAAATAAAACATAACTGATATAATTATATCTATATTTATATTATATCATTAATATATATTATTACTATATACGTTATATTGTTAGCACGTGTGTTAGAGAAGAAGACTCAGTTGAAGTTTATAGAGAGAAAAGAAGAGAGGAAGGAAGGCTAGAGAAATTGAGAAAGGAATTGGGAGAGAAGAAGCTTGATAATCAAAAGGATAATCTAACTCTAGGATATCATCTTTTTAATCAAAGGTAGGAGCTCAATCTTTTTCTTTAAAAGTTTAGTTTTCCTCTTCCCAAAAAGTCTCTGTAAAATATTTGTATAAGATGAATTGTTGATATGTATATAGTTTTGTATGATTAGTAGTTATAAGGTTGTTTCATGAGTTTGTATGTGATTATAGAGAAATTAAGTGAGGTATGTATACAATTTGTGAAGAAAATCACAGAGTGTTCATATGAAAAATATATGAGTATGACTAAGTTTAAAATGAAATTAAGGTTTGATTAATTGCTAATATATATAAATTGACTATCGAATTTGATAGAGTATGTATAATCATAACCATGGTATTTTGAATTAACTGTTTTGGTTGAAAAATAAAATCACAGTGTTGTTTTTCATTGAAAACATCAAAAGTGGAGTTTTTGCCAAAAACATTGAAATTGGGTGTTGTAAATTTGATGTTTATGATATTTTATGGGTAGAATCATGTTAGAAGTCTTCACAATATGTTTACATGAAGTCTCTGTATGAATTTCATGTTAATTAGTCTATTACATTAGAGCTTGTAGGCCAAATTTGCTTTTTCTTGTACTGTTGCCGAAGCTGTCAGTCGAAACTGCAGTTTCGCACTGCGGCGCTGCCCAGCAGTACGTTAGTGGCGCCGCAGATCCGGTGCCACGTCGCAGCGCTGCCTTGTGGCTTTATTCTCCAGCCGCAGTGCCATTTCTGCGCCGCAGCGCGACCCACAATATAAACTGTGGCGCTGTAGCACGGGTTAGCAGAATGGTCTGACAGTGTACTTTCTGTACTCAAAATTTGAAGGAATTATTATGTGCTAATAGTAGGACTGTTAAATTATGATTTCAGTATTTCTATACCATGAATGAGCATGTTATTAGCAATTAACTTGTTTGTAATTCGATTATGTGAATTGAAAATCAAACCTACATGATGTATATACTTGTTGGTAAAGACTAATTATGTCATGATGACATATATATAGGGTATTGAGATTCAAGTTGTAAGGTTTAGCTTGTGCTCAAGGCAAGTTCCCTAACCTTTGCTACTTTATTATTCAGCAATGTTACTTTTCACTGTTATGTTATACTTGTGCAAGTTTTCTATTTCTAATCTCTTGTTTAACGATTTATTGTTAAGCAAGTTCTCTAACTCGATCTCGAGTTGATATTTTTGAAATTTTCTTGGGGTTAATCATTACTGATTATACCATATCTATGAATTATTGATTCGTACTCTGTGCACATTGCATGTATTCATCAGGTATGAAAGGATGATCACCTTCATTACCGTTTGGTTCAGTTGATTTATTCATGTTCATTATTCGTTCAGCTATGAAAATTTATTCATGCTCTTTTACAATGTATATATTGTAGAAAGTTAACCAGCTTATTGTTCAATTCTTTTAATCATGATATATCCTTAATTGAACTTATACTTGTTGGGCAAAATTGTTGCTCATCCTTGCTATATCATGATAAACATTGCAGATTAGGATGAATATATCGGATACAGGAAAAGTCAAAAGACAAGTCAACTTTAAATTATGTGTGCAGATAAGTTTGTAATAGTAATGTAGAATAATAATCTTGTATGTCTGATACGATATTGATTTAGGTAGTATAGGAAGGTTCTCGACCTTGGGAATATTGTGTAATGTTTAATGTATAAAAGTTTTAAATATTCTGCAATTTTAGTGTTTTTAATATCGAATAATGATGTAAAATTAGAGATTTAATGTATGGTTAACGACCGAAGTTGAGATTTAAATTGTATGGTTTTTGGGGTCGTTACAGCCTTGGGCACATAAACATTTTCTTACCTCAGTCTTTATCAGAATCCGCACCAAAACAATTTGATTCGGGAAAATTTTCAAAGAATGCTTACAATTTTATAAAAGTTGGTCTAGCTGAATAAAATAGCTTAGACTCATATCAATAATCAATTTCAACCGAAACATTTATGTATAGCCAAACCCCGTTGGTAAATTTAAAATTTTGAAAATATTTTGAAAATGACGTCATGATACCGTACTATAATAACAGCCCGTTTGAGGATGCCGTCATCGAGTGACTTTGTCATAACACATCATACAAAGTGGGACAACGATTTTTAAATTGAATTCAACACTAAGTAATCCTGTATTTACAACTCCATCAACTTTTTATCATCATTGCACCAGGTTACATGATACATTAATGATAAATAAAAAATATATTTTGATATTTCAAATCATTATCGTCTCGCCGAAACAAGTAGCATAGACTATTATTTAAATAGTTCAAAAATCATTGTAAATCTGTTTTATCATCCCAACAGGTAACTATGTGTCGGTGGCCCGAAGTCCACACATACACAATGGTTGCCAGAAGTTGAGAATAAAAATTCATTTTCAAAAGGCACATAGTGCGTATTTAGCTTGATGTTAAAAATTTTGAAGTCTAGCATTGCTAGAAGATTTGGAAAACCTATGTCTCCACTAATAATCCATTACCTAATTAGTTTATCTGTTCCTATTATCCGCAGTTCTCCATTCACACTTAGTTCTACCCAGTTCGTCAAACTAACCACACTTATGAGTTTAGGAACTTGCCCCAATCATATGAGTTTAAGAACTTGTCATAGATAGACTTTTGGCGTCCATTCGCTGAGGGGTTCAAAACTTACCATACGATTATGAGTCGCAAACTTACCATAAGTATGAGTCTTAAGAACTCGCACCTAATCTTATATTCTTTACCTATCCGTTATACACATGAGAAAATAATCACCTTTTTAACATGTATATAGCAAATAGCACGACACAAATATTTTAATGATTATCAAGGTGATAGACTAAGTGGTCGTTAAACGAAGCACAAAACCTCTTCCCATACAAAGGCTTGTACAACTCAGCTATCACATGAGTCCTCAATTGAAATCCCACACTTAATATCCTAGCCTCATACTTTCTCCATACGAATTTTATTCAATCTGTATTGCATCACCCCCAACCCTTTTTCTGAGTTGGCACCATATCAATTTATAGTACAACTAACGCATAACAATATTGCGATCTTCTTTCCCTTTTATACCATTAGTCTTTTAGACTCTACATATTCATTACTACTATTCACTTTTATTAACAAAGTTAGGCAACTCTATATCTTTTATAACTTATCGAGATTCGTCTTTGAATCTATCAACGCACTAACTCTATTTGAGTTAGTTCTTAACCTTATCCCACTGCGGTTAATAGCCTAAGGTAACCCTACCTAAGGTTTATAACCTACAACTTTGATACCAACTGTGACGTCCCCCGATCCGAGTCCCAATCACCACGAATCTGGTATACTAAATCTATAACTTTTGCGAAAGATATAAACATAAATGGTTTATACATTAAACTTACACATTATCCCCAAGGTCAAGAACCTTCACGTAAAACTTGTATTCCATATTTATCTGATATACAATGCCACTAGCTTCTTCTGTATCTGACGTATTCGTCTTAATCTGCAATATTTATCATGATATAACAAGGGTGAGCAACAAGTTTGCCCATCAAGTATAATTTTAATTGAGGATATATCATGATTAAAAGAATTGAACAAAAAGCTGGCTACTATTCAATAATATAATTGTGAACTAGCATGAATGAATTTTCATAGCTGAACGAACATTAAAGATAAACAAATCAACTCAACTAGATGGTAATGAAGGTGATCAACCTTTCATACCTGATGAACATATGTAATATGCACAGAGTGAGAATCAATAATTCATAGACATGGTAATCAACAATGATTAAACATAAGTATATTTTATAATATCAACTTGAGGTCGAGTTAGAGAAAACTATAAGTGAGTATAAGAAACTTGCCTAAATCACCGATTACCGCTACACAATCTATTTAGCTTTATCTGAAGACATAATATATAAATAATATCGATATACAAATTAGAATATTATCATCATAATTATAAAATAACCTAAACACATTACCATATAATCCTATCAGTCTATAAAACATATAAAACCTAGTATCAAGTCAAACTATTTTAGTCTGAGCTGAGTTCGGTACTAATTCGACATCCCGATTACCTAATCGGATAATAGTGAGCCTATTTTACTTAAGACTCTATTGGTTCACAATTATCTTAGATAATTTATTTATAAGTCGAAATATTTTTCAAAGACTTATATTAATTTTCAAATAATTATTATCATTTATCATGATTTTTCAATCATTAATATCATATTTATATGATTTAATTACCATAATATTCTATAATCATTAATATTTATTTAATATCAAATATTAATGAAATACATAACATAATATTATAAATAATTTATAATATCTTAAAGTATTTTTAATACTTTAGTATTGCTTTTAAATGATTTTAAAGTAATTAAAACTATTATTAAATAATTGGCATTAATATTAAAATATTAATGTATTTCATGACAAAATATCAAAAGTTATATTTTATAACTTAAAATATTTTGATACCCTTTAAATTATTTTTATATGATTTTTAAATCATTAATTCTATTTTTTCATAATTTATTTAATATAATTATTAAATAAATCAATCAGTTCCAATATTAATTTATTAATTAAATTCATCACAAAATATTAAATGTCATTAAAAATAACTTAAAATATTTTCTTATACCATAATATAATTTTAAATGATTTTTCAAGTATTAAAATCATTTTGAAGTAATTTATTTAATATAAAAATTAAATAAATTAAATACCATTATTATTCCAAAAATATTAAATATTAGTGAAATATATTCAAAATTATAAAAAAAAACCCATTTTAGGCTTTAAAATTATTTTTAAGAATTTATTATGAATTTTTAATAATTAAAGACTATTTTTCTCTATTTATTTAATGAAAATAATTAATTTATAAGGAAACTATCACTAAAGGGTGCCTATAGCGACAGAACCGTCGCTATAGGTGTTCGTGAGTGTTCTTGAACCTGCCAAGATCTTCATGTCAGTTTACAAGGTGCTAGGTTTGACCATTAATAGATCTATGATCTTGTTGTTTCTGGACTGGTAATTGTGTTACGATTGTAGTATAAGTTCAATACTACAACTACATACTAAGTTCATGGCCATTCAATAACATATCAAAGAGATCTAAGCCATCAAAGTGGCTGTCAGAGGCTAATCTTCATTTCTAGGTTACCCATAAATGAAGAACAATTCGTGGGTCTTACTTTGAGCCTTTAAATCCTTAAGTTCCAGGCTCAGTTTGTGTGATTACTTGGTTCAATCATGTACTATGTATGTCAAGGAACAATAATACTACCTTAGATAAACCTAACAACACAACATATAAGAGATCTAAGCCTGTCAAAGTGCATGTCAGGAAATGCCTTTGAAGATTTCTGGGTTACCCAGAATCTTCATCCGGCAGTTTCGTCAACCCTACTTTGACCACCATTTTCTTTGATTCTGTGTAGGATCTAAGGATTCTAGAGGCATGGATCGATAGCACTCATGTCAGTCTGCACAAATCAAACACCAACATGGCATAACAACTTAAACACAACAAGATCTAGGGCCTGCAAAAACGTTGTCAGAAATTTCTAGGAAATCTGGGTTACCCAGAATTCGATTTCCATGATCGGTCAACCGACTTTGACCACTTATATCTTGAGATCTAGGCATGGTATGGATGTGATTCCACTTCCAGTCTACTCTCCTCATGACAGAGAACAGATCTATAACACTAAACACACATATCATCTAACACAAAGAGATCTAAGGGTCTTGATATTTGCTTGTCAGACAATTTTTTTAGTGTTCATGAGCAGTTTCTAAAAACTTATTTTTGTGCATCTAGCTATTATGGATCTAGGATGTAACAACCCAGATCGCTCAATAACATCCTTAAACACAACTTAAAACAACAAATCATAACATCTAACATAAATTACAAGATTTAGAAATTTTAGGGTTTATACCTCTTGAATGCACAAATTTTGATCCTGATCCTTATGATCTGATCTTGTTAAGCCATGCGGTGTTCTTAGCTTTGTTTATCACTCACTTTCCCTCAAAATTTTCGAATGGAAAAGAGAGAGAAAACTTGGCTAGGTTGAAAAATAAAGTAAGTTACTTTACTTACTTTTTAAGCTTTGATTCATGAATCTAATGTTGCTAGGTGTCCCCAAGTTGGCTGAGATAATTGATATATGGCACATGGTGAATATTTAGTGGGTAAGCAACCCAATATTTTGGCAAGATCTATACTTCACTTATTAAAGAATACAAAAAGGGCACATTGGTCATTTTGCTCACATTTTTAATGGCAAATTAGTAACTTGAGCAACCCTTAGGGTTTATCCCTTAGGGTTTAACCCTTAGGGTTTAACACTATGGTTTTATAAATTTAAAATTTTAGCATTTTCTAATTAGGTTTTAAAATAGAAAATTTAGACTTCTAAATTATAATTAGGATTTTCTAATTATATTAAGATTTCTAATCACATTCAAGCTTGCTAATTAGGATTAAAGTTTCCTAATTAACCTTAAAATTTATAATTTAACAATTAGGTTTTACCTAATTGTATGTTAGGGTTTCTGATTTAGCAATTAGGGTTTTCTAACTAATTTGTTAGGTTTTCCCTAATTAGATATAATCAATAACATATAAACCTTTATACATGGCTTTTAAGTTCCCAAATTAGGGTTTTAATATTCCGAATTAGGATTTCGGATTCTCGAAACTGAAATTAGGATTTCCAGAGCCGGTATTAGGGTTTCCTATGAATAGTTAAGGTTTTCTAACTGAACGTCGATGTTCTTAATATATGGTTAGGGTTTGTCACTAATATATGTTATCTAATCAAACCTTGACCCTTAACCACATACTGTACACAAAAATCAGTATATACAGATTTGTATACACTTATTCACTTAACCCTAATAATTCTTCACCTAAAATTTTTAAATTCTAAAAAATCCTTCAAAAATGCCAAATCCATACATTTATTTTCTGTCTAGGCCTATTATTTAACCTTAATTCAATCTTTTAAGATTTTAATAAATTGTCCAAATTCTTGAATTGTCACATCGGCAACCATATTCATTTAGGATTTTGCAGTCACAATCCTTGATTAACTTTAACTATCACTTCAAACGCATTCTTAAATATCTTTGTCCGAGGATATACTTTAGACACTTATGGTCTATTTATATCTCTCTCTACTTCCCAAAATAATACCTCCAAATCCTTAGGGCAACCACTACTTCCGCTAACTCTAAATCATGAGTTGGATATCCCTTCTCGTAATATTTTAATTATCCCGGGGCATACACAATGACTTTGCCGTTTTGCATAAGCACACAGCCTAGGTAAAAACAACATAGGTGCCATACCTAACTTCTTCTTCAATTCTTGAAATTTCGCTTCATAATTTCCTACCTATATAAATTCCACCGATTTCCTCATCAAGTTAGATAACAAAGTGGCTATCTTGAACTTCGCGTATCTCACACACTATTTTCTTAACAACTTCTTGACTTACAACATCAATAGATAACTCTACCGTACAGGTGACCTACAACTAGAAAAATAAAATACTACCTTTGACTTCCACAGAGTCATAAGGTTTACTCACTTTCTTTGGCAATCACTTATCACCACCTGGTTCAACAATATCAAAGTTTCCCAAATCAAATTGGAAATAAATCCATTGACATCACGTGGCCTTTAATACCCATACCGCAATTCTACGCATCAACTTAAAAGGAATCACTATTCACACTTTCTATTTTTGGGGAATAGTCTAACTCTTCTCAAAGCGAATCTAATTTTTAATCGAATTCATCAGACATAAATTAAAAAATAACACCCAAATCAAATAACACATAATCGTTTAAATTATTGATCAAAATAGTACCTTGCATTGTGTCCTGCACCGTCACATCGAATGTAGGTTCGGTTGGTCGATTTGGTGGCTCCGCCTCTATAATAGCCAGCTTGCCACTACTGATGTCTCCCTTGCTTTCACTTTCTTTCCTAGCCACTTTCTTTGGGCAACCTCGAGCCAAGTGGTCCTTTGATCCACACGTGAAGCAGGCTCCCTTCCTCAGACTTCGACATTTTGGTGCAATGTGGCCCTTCAAGCCACAATTAAAGCACACTCTCTTTCCTTTCAAACAAACACCCACGTCTCTCTTTCCATAGTTGCTGCACGCCACCACTTTCTTCTTCTCATTCCCTTGTTGATTTCCAGCGGTGACATTTTCGTTCCACTTACTTTTCTGAACATTACCCCTACGGCTACCTCCTGCCTTATCTCCATTTTCACCTTTCTTTTCCCTCTGATCTTGATTGTATGTCAGTGTATTACCTTCCCCATCTAAGACGATCGTCCTTTCCAGCCCTGTTATGAACGAATTCAGTTAAAACATCGAGATTTGACTATACAACCAAGAATTCAGTTAATTTGCCAGTGCTCCCAACAACAAATTCACCAACTGCGGCACTGGATTTGAGTCAGCTTCATTATTATATGCATATTCCTCGCGGGTCTGTTGATGATGCTGTCTTCTTCTAGACGGCATCTTACTGTTTAAAATTTGCACTATTAGATCATTATTCATTCACGCATTAAAACTTTTAAGCTTATCTCAACCACTTTTAAACAACACATGATATATCTTAACAAACAATGGTATTTTTATTCATTTATTACTTCACCACATAGCAAAACAACCTCACTGCTATTTATATCATTTATCCAGTAATAATAAAATTCTAGGATTTCTTCATCATATCCCACTATTTATTTCAAAATTAGGATTTACATCTTATTAATTTTCATCATGATTTATGTATCATCTTATTGATTTTCTCGCAATCTACAAGAACATTCCATGTTGTACAGTGTTGGTCGGAAAATCGATCACTAAACACGTGCAAGTATACGTGGTCTAACAAGTAATACAGTGATAAGAAGTGTGTCGTACCCACGAGGAACTATGACTAATATTTACCAAATACCGACTATGTATCGCTAAAGTCTTATTCGAACAGCAATAAATGGAATTGTGATTAATCTAGTTAACTAATTAACATAGTAAGTAAATGGATAACGAATAGTAATCTAAGGAATTACAAGCTAAGGTCACAACTTCACCCCACACAGGCATTCTGTCGAACACCTGGTGTGCTATGTTTCATCAAACTTGCTACCCTTCTCTCTTTGGTCTTATTGGTCACGATAATTTGTCGACCGAGAACACACAGGTACCTATGCACCTCTGTCGAGGTATGCACAAACATATCATCTCCAGATCCACCCAAAAGGGAATAAAACAGAAAAGAACGTCCAAGCTAGACGCAATCCTACATATGTCTATGCGAAATAATCATAACAAGGATTTAAGCATAAGTTCTCAATTAGGTCGCACGTGGCGCACAGAGATATGTCTATTCTACGCATAACTTATGCAGTCGAGACCCACAATCACATGCTAATATATTTAGGTGTAAATCTACAATCCTTCTGTCGATATCGTGCATATTACCAAAATCATCACTAATGTCTTAGCGAGAATCATAAAGCACAAATATATTAAACCAAATCATATGGTCAATTTAAATAACAAAGGGTTCCATTATAACCTTAGAGCAAATATTCAGGTCATGATTATTAAACCAAATATAAGTAGCAGTAAAGACAACATTTATAGATTAAAAAATAAGAGAAAATAAATGAATAAGAGGAAACTCTGTCAAAGCCCTTCCATCTCCACGCATTCCTCTCAAATCAAGCTTTCCAATCCGTGTCGCTCACTGCTCTTGTCGTTCCAAGGATATGCCAGACTTCTCCCTAATCTATATTTACAGAGAATCTAAGAGAAAGAAATTGTAGAAGAAAATCCTAAGCTAAGCTATCCTATATGATTATGTGGTGTCTGGTGTTCCAGATCTCTCTCTCTGATATATGTTTGAAATGAAGAGGCTCTCCTGTGTTATATAGCCTTCCTCCTTCAAGCTAGGTCAAAAATCATTTGCCTCTGCATGGGCACCAGAGCTCGTGCTGCGGCGCGAGCAATAGCTCTATGGATGGCGCTGCGGCGCCACATTAGTATGAAAGACACAGAGCTCGTGCTGCGGCGCAAACCAGTACAGGATAAGTGGCACTATGGTGCGAGGTGATGTCAGCAGGGACACAGAGGTGGCGCTGCGGTGCGCCAATAGGCTTGACATTGGCGCCGCGATGCGACTATGCGTAAAATTCCCGTTTTGCCCCTGAATGCTAGAAAACACCTGTGAAGCTCTGCAATTCATCGATTAAGCACAATAACACTATAATCATATAAAACCATATAAAATCTACGAGAACAGGCAACTATTTAAGTAATAAAATATCCGATTCGCGGGTATAAATCCCACTCATCAACGGCCTCTAAGGACAATTCATGTCTTTGTGGCGGGTATGCGCCAAAAACTTGTTGGTAAACTTGGAGCAAAAATCGGTGGTAATGGTGGATTGAGATGGGGTACACGATCAATTGTTAAAGATGTTGGGATGGGGCGATGGTTAGTGCTTGGGTTCCTTAGTGCTTATGAATATTGTCGAGAAAGTGGAGATGAATGGCATAAACTGCTGGCTAAAAATTGCGCTTAAAAGGTAAAATCTCGCTGCCGGCGCCGCGGCGCGGCCTTCCCTTTGTTGGTTGGCACTGCGGCGTGAGTTAGCAAGGGGCATGGCTTGCTCTTGGTGCCGCGGCGCTAGTGTGACTTTGTTATTCGGCGCTGCGGCGCGAAGGAGAGAGACTGTGCAATAAGAACCGGCGCTGCGGCGCGAGATGTGGCGCTGTAGCGCGAAATAGAGAGTCTGGACAATAATTACCGGCACTGCGGCGCGAGATGCTACACATTTGATTTCGCCGTGGCGCGAGGGTCCTTTTCTAAGTTTTCCTATTTATTTTCTGCACATGCCAAGATAAGAATACTTCGAAGCGAAAATGCATTATTACAAACAATATAATGACTAACTACACACTGCTACAAACCATAAACATCTGAAAGCCACAAACACTTGCTTAAGGAAAAACATAGAGTAAAATATATATAAGTAAAGGAAAATAGATAAAATTTATATCGAGATGGGGGTGCCTCCCCACCAAGTGCTTGTTTTAAAGTCGTCTGCTTGACTATATCGACGCCATTCAATCCGGCTCATAAGCGAAAATGACCATTTCATGCCTCCTATTCATTAATTCCTTTGGATTTTTGGCAGACATGGATGATCGGTCATTCATGCTTTCCTCATCCATCAGCAGAAAGAATCTTTCACCACTGGAATTATCCACTAATTCCCATTGTTCGTTAATTTGAAAGCATACTTTATGCTCTATTGGGCCCTCTTGGGTTTCCACAGTCGTGAGCATGGGTTCTGGTTATTGATCAGTCTTGACAGTGTACCCACTAGTGATCCCCTCTGGTGATCCCCTCTTCTTCTAGCTCAGCCTCTGCAGGTTGGTCAAGTTACAAATTGACATTGCCCTCAAAACTTTGGTGAGACTCATCACCTTTTTCTCGAGTATCCACCGTGCACTGCTCCACTTCTTCATCATCGAGATCAATTATGACCGGTAGATTGCATTGCGGTGGCTTTGTGATGGCATTGACGAGTTACCCCAATTGATTCTCAAGGCTTTACACTGCGGCTTCTTGGCTTGCCATCCGAACCTTATTTCTCTCAATAAAGTTGGTGAGAAGCTCTTCAAGCTTGTTCTCTTCCTCTTGTGCTGAGTACTTGAAAAAGCTGTCATTGGGCTGAGATGTCAATTCATATTGCGGCGGAGACTGATTGTCAAACTGAAAGGCATGATTCGGATCATGATATGGCACTATAGCCCCAAGAGTGTGGATAACCCTGGCAGTTTGGATGTTAGGGAATCGGTTCATAGTCAGCTCGTTCCTGACAGTAGGCATTCTGAGTGGACTGACACTCAAGATTGTTAGAAAGCCTCAAGGCATTAGCAATTTGAAGTTGTAATTTCTCGAGTCCTTCTTCCGAGCTTGGTTGTGTCGTCCCCTCATAAGTCCATTGATAACATTGATCGTCCATATTCTGTAAACTTAAAAACAAAAAGAAAGGAAGATCAAACAAATAAAAGAAATAAATATATACAAGTTCAAAGTAAGACTAAATTGATTTCAATCAATATTGGACAATATTAGAATTATAGTTCCCCGGCAACGGTGCCAAAAACTTGTTGGTCGAAAAACCGATCACTAAACACGCGCAAGTATACGCGGTCTAACAAGTAATACAGTGATAAAAAGTGTGTTGTACCCACGAGGAACTATGACTAATATTTACCAAATACCGACTATGTATCGCTAAAGTCTTATTTGAACAACAATAAATGGAAGTGTGATTAATCTAGTTAACTAATTAACAAAGTAAGTAAATGGATAACGAATGGTAATCTAAGGAATTACAAGCTAAGGTCACAACTTCACCCCACACAGGCATTCTGTCGAACACCTGGCGTGCTATATTTCATCAAACTAGCTACCCTTCTCTATTTGGTCTTATTGGTCACGACAATTTGTCGACCGAGAACACACAAGTTCCTATGCACCTCTGTAGAGGTATGCACAAATATATCATCTCCAGATCCACCCAAAAGGGAATAGAATAGAAAAGAACGTCCAACCTAGACGCAATCCTACATATGTCTATGAAAAATAATCATAACAAGGATTTAAACATAAGTTCTCAATTAGGTCGCACGTGGCGCACATAGATATGTCTATTCTACGCAAAACTTATGCAGTCGAGACCCACAATCACATGCTAATATATTTAGGTGTAAATCTACAATCCTTCTGTCGATATCGTGCAGATTACCAAAATCATCACTAATGTCTTAGCGAGAATCATAAAGCACAAATATATTAAACCAAGTCATATGGTGCCAACCAAAGAGATACGATAGTTAATTTAAATAACAAAGGGTTCCATTATAACCTTAGAGCAAATATTCAGTTCATGATTATTAAACCAAATATAAGTAGCAGTAAAGATAACATTTATAGATTACAAAATAAGAGAAAACAAATGGAAAAGAGGAAACTTTGTCAAAGCCCTTCCATCTCCACGCATTCTGCTCAAATCAAGCTTTCCAATCCGTGTCGCTCGTTGCCCTTGTCGCTCCAAGGATATGCAAGACTTCTCCCTAATCTATATTATAGAGAATCTAAGAGAAAGAAATTGCAGAAGAAAATCCTAAGCTAAGCTGTCCTATATGATTATGTGGTGTCTGGTGTTCCAGATCTCTCTCTATGATATATGTTTAAAATGTAGAAACTCTCCTGTGTTATATAGCCTTCCTCCTTCAAGTTAGGTCAAAAATCATTTGCCTCTACCTAGGCACCAGAGCTCGCACTGCGGCGCGAGCAATAACTCTATGGATAGCGCTGCGACGCCACATTAGTATGAAAAACACGGAGCTCGCACTGCGGCGCGGGCCAGTACAGGATAAGTGGCGCTACGGCGCGAGGTGATGTCAGCAGGGACACAGAGGTGGCGCTGCGACGTGCCAATGGGATTGACATTGGCGCCGCGGCGCGGCTATACATAAAATGCCCGTTTTTCCCCTGGATGCTAGAAAACACCTGTGAAGCTCTGTAATTCATCGATTAAGCATAATAACACTATAATCATATAAAACCATATAAAATCTACGAGAACATGCAACTATTTAAGTCATAAAATATCTAATTTGCAGGTATAAATTCCACTCATCATACAGCTTCATTACGCTCTTGCTCCAGGATACGAATCATCGCCCTATAATCCATTGTGTACCCCATACAACCTCAATCTGCACATGAAAATGGAAGACTAAATTCTAAGTTTCATCATTTGCTTGGTCCTCTTTGACTTGTCTTCAACACGATCTGTGTTTATAATGTAACGCCCGAGAAAATTAAATTTTTATGACAATTAAATTTTTTATTTGATTATGTGAATTAAATGAATTTAGTTGAATTCTTTGTTAAGTAAACTATGTGAAGGTCGTTCTATGACCTAGAATTTGCTAACGTGGTTAGTATTCTGGCTACGTGGTAGAAATAGTTGTTTGGAATTTCCAAGACGATAATAATTGTTTTCTGAGAAGTTTCCGTAAAAACACTATTCATCCGTTTCTGTCCGAGGAATTATTTTGAAATTCCGAGAAACGCGTAATGATAGAATATCGTGATGAGATGGAATAGCTGACAATATTTCATTTATGGCTAAAACGAAGTTTTCGCATGCGGACTTAAAACCTAAGGGTTGAGTATATCGATTTCCGAGAAGGAAATAATATGCGTAGAAGGAATGACGTTAGGTTTTATTCAAGGGTTATACAATTGGTGGTGCTAGTTAGTACCTATGTATAATACGTTAAGTAAATACAAGGTACAATATGCTTATTGTACTTATGGTATATGAAAGGAATACGTGAATCATACGTGTAGAATACGATACGTATTATAGAATTAAGTTATGACTTAATGATTTATTCATTGAGTTGGGTTATAAGTTAGTCCAACTAATTGAAGGACTAAGCCCAATGAGTCAAGTGGGTTAAGTCAAAGTCAAGGCCCAATATTTATTTAATTAAGTCAATTCATAAAACTAAATCGTGGGTCGAACCGGTGGGTCACCCAATGGGTAAAACCCATGGGGCAACCCATGGGATGTCATAAAGGGGAGGTGGGCCGGCCACCTTGGTGTGCAAGCCAAGCATAAGGCTTGGTCACCAAGTATCTTACTTGGTGACCACACATGAATAGTAAGGAGGTGGGGGGGGGGTATATTGACCATTAAGCCCTCCATTCTAAATTCTATAAATAGGAAGCTAGGTTGATTCATTTGAGATTTTTACCAAGACTCAACTTAGATTATTTGAGAGAGAAAAGAGAGCTACACTTGCAAACATACACTTGGGAAGCTTTGACAATTATTTTTCCAAGAGATTTTCTTAAGGAACTTGAGGTAATACTTCTTGTTCTTCATTCTCCATCTATTTGATTTTATTTTATCATGGAGAGTCACAAAGGGGTGGTATATGCCTTGTATGAGGGAGTAAAGATGACTTACCCTAGATTCAATCTCTATAAGTCATAAGCTTTCAAAAATAATAAGGTTTAATATAGTTGTTAAACCATGAAAATATTAATTGTGGAGGATCGATTGTTGATAAACGTTTGAGCTCCATCAATATGATAGTTATGCATCTTATTTGGTTAGGGGTTAGATATGAAATCTATGGAGTATTCTATGTGATTTGGCTTAGAGAATATTAGTAATGAAGTTATGGCGAATTTTACGAAAATAGACGTTAAATGTCGAAAACGTAAAAATTTCGGATTGGTAGTCGAAAGTTACCGTGAGACTTGAAAATGTTAGTTTTCAATGTCAACACGTGAGATAGGGTGATTAAGAGTCGTGGGTTCGAGAATCGTCGGATTCCGACTTAAAACGAAGAAAACGAGCGTTAAACGCTCATTAACGTTTACGAATGTATAGAAAATGAACTTAATAGTGAATTATGAGTTAACGGATTTGAAAGGGTTAAATTCTAATATGAACACGTAGATTATGTCATTCGTGACGTGTAGGCTTTTGAACGGACCAAATCGGGCGTATAACGAAGTATTTACGGCCCCGGGAATCTCATATAGATTTTCAAAACTGTCAATAGTCTGGTATTAAAGTCTGGCGCCTCGGCGCCAGACGTAGTATAAAATGGCCGCGCTGCAGTGCCAGTTGTGGCCGGGAGAAAAATAAAGTGTCTGTAGTTTCACGTCGCAACGCGAAAGTTTGTACATGGGACTGGCGCCGTAGCGCCAGACTCGGCCGAGCCCTCTGCAGACTCGCGCCCCAGCGCCAGGTGCCGCGCCCCAGCGCCTGTGTTGTGCCAGTGTCGCGCCCCAGCGCCAGGTACTGCGCCCCAGTGCCTGTGTTGTGCCAGGCCTGTGCCCCATCGCCAAGGTGCCGCGCCGCAGCGCCGGCAGCAAGAAAAAAAAACTTGACCCAGCTGTGCTTTAGACTTCAGTCGGTTAGGGATCAATCGGACTTGAGTTTATATACTCAATGAATGTATAAAGACTAATCCTATTATACCTATACTAAGGTATATGGTATGAAATTTAGGAGTCTAATGTAGGTAAACAAAATATGTAAAATAAACGAAGTAATACTTTATTAATGAAGATGAGTCCGGTTAATAAAACGTCCATAGGGAGGTAAACCGGGACGAAGGGTAATAAGTCATGTTGACTTTAATAAAATATTATGTTAACAAAAAACATAGAAGAGAAAGAAACTAGTAGGAACAATGTGAAGAGTTGTTTGATAGCTAATTACGGTGTGCTATGTGAATATATCATGTAGATTCTGTAAAGGCTGTGGTCAGTCGAGTAAGTTATTTGAAGACGCTGAAAGGCAAGTTTTCTTAACGCTTGTCTAACTTCTGAGTTAGCCAAGTTTTATGTGAACTGAATTGCAAGCTTTGTTTTAAAAGAAAGGGTCGATGCCAAATTTTAACTCGGCTAGACTATTCGTAAGATAAATTGATGATTTTCCATATCATTCTATATAGAAATGTTAACGCTATCTTATGCCAAGTAATTGGTACGGATGTGAAGGTAAGGTTTGTCTATGAACAAACAAAAGTATTTTCATCGATATTTCGATGGGCACGCGAGTTTGCCAAAAATATTAAACGTAAATACATTTAATGAATGTAGTGTTGATCAACATAGAGTACTATAGGCTGATCACCTAGAAGTGCTCGTAAGTTATACGGATGAACGGCCTTAGTGCTGTGGACTCCTTTTCAAGTATGTAAACTGAAATTTACTGTTCATCGTCTATCGACCGGTTCAGAATTCCTAATCTATTCTATACATTGGGAAATGATGTTATAAACTGTTATGGTAGTATTAATTCATAATACTTCATAACTATTGTTCAGTTATGTTGGAATTGTTATATAATTCCCGAATATGGTATTTCTGTTATCCTTGATTAAACTTGCTGAGCTGTCATGCTCACTTCTTGCGTGAATTATATAACTGCAGTTAAAGGTGAACGTACTGAGAATGCCAAGAAAGATAAGGGCAAAGCTAAGATGGATGCTTAGGCATTGTGTAATAGTTTAGTAAGTTTGTATGTATTATACCTTATGAACAATGAACGATGTAACCGGTTTATGAACCTGGGATGGATTATATTTTGATTTTAATAAGAATATAGTAATTACTCTCATTTTGTTGTATTTCAATGGAATGATGGTATGGATGTTAGTATAGTGGAGCACCATCTGTCGGGTTGGAAGATACCCGAATTTGGGGGCGTCACATGTTGGTATCAGAGCCTTAGGTTATAAAACTTAAGGGGGGAAAACCTTAGGCTAATAACCTTGTACGGAAGGTAAAGTCCGAGAAATGAAATTCAAGTCTATTGAATTAAGAAGATATTGAGATAATTCAGTATCGAAATAATTAAAAGATGAAAATTAATCTTAAAGATATTAAATGTGATTTGTGCTTATACTATTGTGTATTATGTACTAATCAACGTGTTATGTGTTTGTAGATGTCAACCGATAGCTTGATGTTTAGAAACGTGGAAATGATAAGTGAGGACTCAGTTAACCAAGTTGAGGAAGTACCAATGCCAGTGGCGGAGGTACCGATAGTTGTACTAGAAGACTCATACATTGAGGAGTACATCTCCGAGGAGGAATACTCTGAGGAGACTATGGGATTAGCATCATACCTTAAGGAGATGCTAGATGTGGAGGAGGAAATGGAGGTGACATCGATTAACACGGTGTTACCTACTCTGGAGCCAGCATCTTTGGATACAACTAGAGCACTGTATCTAGCAGTGTTGGATAGGAATGTGCACCTACGTACTCAGGTAGAGGCACAGATTGAGGAGATAAATGCCCTATATGAGGCGAAAGAATCTGCAGAGGCAGACTTTGAGTCAGAGCACGATGAAAAAGTGTTTATGACTGATAAGGCTCATAGCTATAAGGATGAGGTCCTCGAGCTAAAGCAGAAACTGGTTGAGAAAGATCAAAAAATAGCTAGGATGTCATACATCCATGAATGTGCTCATGAGGATTTCAAGCTGAAAATTGCTTGTTATTCTATTGAGTCCGGGCAGACTCGACATACCGTAAGTTGAGATATAGTGTCGATTCTGGCAAATCAGAAATATGAAAATGCCGTTCGACAGTGTTAGTAGGTCGCTAGAACTTTTTGTATATAAGTAGTGACGTAAAACCCTCTTTTGTATAATTAAGGGTAGTCGTTTAGTAAATCCCAACTTTTGTAGAAGGCAATCGCGGGATAGTATATGATAGCTTTTGGCTAAGGGAACATGATGTAAATAGTTTTGACTATGAAAGCATATTAATACAATGACGTTTTTATTTAACATGCTTATGTGGTATGAATGGTTGTTGTTAATTTAAAATGATAACCGAGTAATTAAATAGATAATAACGAAATTTTATTTATCAGAATTATGCCGCCAAGAAGGAGACAACGGAACCAAGAGGCCGAGTCTCATAATGAAAATCAAGGGGGTCCTAACAACCCTATGTAAGAGTTCGTTAATTTATTAACGGCTGCATTTAACCAAGTGGGGGGTGGGATTCCTGTAGCTCCTGGGGTAGTAAGAACAACTACCTTTAAGGACTTTAAAAGTGTGGGTCCTCCAGAGTTCCGAGGAACGACGGATCCACTAGAGGCCCAAACATGGATTAGGGAAATTGAAAAGGCGTTTGTGATAACAAACGTAGGTGAGGCGCAAAAGACTTCTTTTGCGACTTACATGATGAAGGGAGAAGCCAACTACTGGTGGGAAGCTCACCAGGGTGGGGCTAGGACAGAGGCTGTTACGTGGGAACAGTTTAAGAAGGTTTTCTTCGAGAACTATTTCCCTACTAGCATGCAGGGTAGGATGAAAATTAAGTTCCTAGAACTTAAGCAGGGGGATATGACTGTTCCCCAATATGCCGTAAAATTTAATGAGTTGGCAAGATTTGCTCCACATCAGGTGGATACGGAGGAAAGAAAGGCGCGCAGATTTGAGCAGGGTTTAAAACCTTGGCTCTATAGTAGAATATCGGTTTTCCAGAGTACTTCCTATGGGACCATTCTGGAGAAGGCGATAATAGCTGAAGGTGGTGGTGAGGCCTTGTCTTAGTACCACAAAGAGCGGAAGATTAAGAGTAAGATAGAAGGAAGTAATAAGGCTGAAGTTACCGGCGGAAGTGGTAACTTGCCAAAGAGGAAGGGTTTTAATCCCGGGAATACCGGGGTAAAACAGGGAGATCCCAAAAGGAGAACGGAAGCATGTAAGACATGCGAAAAATCTCACATGGGAGTCTGTTTAAAGGGGAAAGTAGTATGCTACAACTGTGGGCAGGAGGGACATTTGTCACCCAATTGTCCTAACCCTAAGAAGAATCAGGGGTGTTTTGTCTGTGGGTCAAAGGACCACATGGCAAGAAATTGCCCAAAGAAGGGTTTAGAGGGAAATAAAAGTTCTGGTAGTGGTAAATTAGCCATTACTGGACCAACACCATTTGTGGGTAGACCCTCGACTCGTACGTTTAATATGACTGTTCAAGATGCAGTTGCATCAACAGATGTGGTAGCAGGTATCATTCTGGTCAATGAGATAAATGCTTATGTGCTATTTGACTCGGGTGCCACTTGTTCTTTTATAGCATGTGAATTTGCTAAACCGTTAGGATTAATTCCTGAGAAGTTACCTATACCTTTAGATGTTAAGGTAGCAAACGAGGAGATAATCCCCATTGAATATATTCATAAGAACTGTTGCGTAGAAATTAGGGGAAATAAGTTATCGGTAGATTTGGTACCGATAAGGCTAAAAGAATTTGATGTAATTCTTGGTATGGATTGGTTGGTGAACCATGAGGCAATTATAGATTGCCATAGGAAAAGTGTAAACCTTCGGCTTTCTAAGAAAACCAAGGTAGTGTTTTTCGGTAGTAATTCACCGAAACACTCTTGTTGTCTGTCTATGACACAAGCTAGGAAGATGTTAAGAAAAGGGTGTGTAGGTTATCTATGCCATGTGGTGGATACCCAAAGAGTGGGGACATCCTTGGAGCAGATACCAGTTGTGCAAGAGTTCGTGGATGTATTTTCGGAGGAATTATCGGGTATTCCACTGGATAGGGAGGTAGAATTTATAATTGATTTGTTACCGGGAACGACACCAGTTTCAAGGGCACCATATAGAATGGCGCCAATTGAAATGAAGGAGTTAATGATTCAATTACAAGAACTGTTAGATAGGAAGTACATTCAACCAAGTGTGTCTCCTTAGAGAGCACCGATGTTGTTTGTAAAGAAGAAGGATGGGTCGTTGAGACTTTGTATCGACTATCGAGAGTTGAACAAGTTAACGATTAAGAATAAGTACCCTTTTCCCAGGATCGATGATCTATTTGATCAGTTGAAAGGGGCAAAGTATTTTTCTAAAATAGATTTGCGCACGGGGTATCATCAGTTGAAGGTGAGGAAGGAAGATATACCTAAGACCGCATTCAGAACTCGTTATGGTCACTACGAGTTTCTGGTAATGTCGTTTGGGTTGACTAATGCGCCAGCCGCATTTATGGATATGATGAACAGAGTGTTCAAACAATATTTGGAAAAGTTTGTCGTAGTGTTCATTGATGATATTCTAGTCTATTCAAAGACGCTAGAAGATCATACGAAACATTTAAGAATAGTGTTGGAAACGCTAAGGAAGGAGAAGTTGTATGCGAAATTCACAAAGTGTGAATTTTGGCTTGAGAGAGTGCAGTTTCTAGGGCATGTTATTGATAAGGATGGCATTTCCGTAGATCCGGCCAAAGTAGAAGCAATAAACAAATGGGAGCAACCGAAGACGCCGACTGAGATTCGGAGTTTTCTGGGGTTAGCAGGATACTATAGAAGGTTCATTCTAGACTTTTCTAAATTAGCTACTCCGTTAACCAATCTGACAAGAAAGTCAGTGAAGTATGTGTGGACTGAAAAATGTGAGAACAGTTTTCAGGAATTGAAGAAGAGATTAAGTGAGGCACCGGTATTGTCCTTACCAGACGATACCGGGAATTTTGTAGTGTATAGCGATGCTTCACATAAAGGATTGGGTTGCGTGCTCATGCAGCATGGCAAGGTCATTGCGTATGCATCACGCCAATTGAAGGATTATGAGAAGGTTTATCCTACTCATGACCTGGAATTGGCAGCTGTAGTTTTTGCCCTAAAGATATGGAGACATTATCTGTATGGTGAGAAATGTGAGATATACAAGGACCACAAAATTCTGAAATATATCTTCACACAGAAGGAGTTGAACATGAGACAGAGAAGATGGTTGGAGTTAATAAAAGATTATGGCTGTGATATTTTATATCATCCGGGAAAAGCAAATGTAGTAGCAGATGTGCTAAGTAGAAAGGATAGTGAGAAATTATCAATGTTAACAACTCAGAATGAGTTGGTAACAGCAATGGCAAAAATGGAACTAGAAGTTAAGTTACCGGGGGAATCGATAGAATTGTTATTTTCCATGGAAACTCAACCTACCATAGTGGAGAGGGTTAGGACTGTACAACTGAGCAATGAGGGGTGCAAGCAAATGCTGAATAAGATTGAAAACGAAGAAAAAACTGAATATAACCTCGATAAGGAGGGATTACTTCATTTTGAGAGAAGAATTTGGGTTCCTAATGATCCCGAATTAAAAGAAGAAATTATGATGGAGGCCCATAGTTCGAGGTACTCGATACATCCCGGTAGTACGAAGATGTATCAAGACCTTCGGCGGAACTTTTGGTGGCTGAATATGAAGAGGGAGATAGCAAAATATGTTAGTAAGTGCTTAACTTGTCAAAAAGTTAAGGCTGAACATCAATGACCGAGCTGGTTATTACAACCATTAAAAATTCCAGAGTGGAAGTGGGAGCACATCACGATGGATTTTGTGGTGGGACTTCCAACAACAAGAAAAGGATACGATGCTAATTGGGTGATAGTGGATCGATTAATGAAATAGACTCATTTTCTACCAATAGGAATTAGGTATAACTTAGATCAGTTAGCTAAGCTGTATGTCAAGGAAATTATTTCCAGACATGGAGTGCCTGTGTCGATTGTGTCAGATCGTGATCCACAATTCACATCGAACTTTTGGAGAAGTTTGCAAGAGCAAATGGGAACGCAGTTAAGATTAAGTACGGCGTATCATCCTCAGACGGATGGTCAGAGTGAGCGGACAATTCAAACGCTTGAAGATATGTTAAGATCTTGCGTTATGGATTTCAAAGGGAGTTGGGACGAATTTCTACCATTGGTAGAATTTTCGTACAACAATAGTTTTCACGCTAGTATAGGCATGCCGCCTTACGAAGCATTGTATGGTAGGAAGTGCCGAACTCCATTGTGTTGGGATGAGGTGGGTGAACGTCAGATGTTGGGACCAGAGATGGTTCAGCAGACGGCGGGCATGGTAAAATTAATACGTGCTCGATTAGTTGCGGCTCAAGACCGGCAGAGGAAGTATGCAGATCCTCACAGAGAAAATAGAGAATTCGATGTAGGATCTTTTGTTTTTCTGAAAGTATCACCTTGGAAAGGGAAAATACGTTTTGGAAAGAAAGGGAAGTTAAATCCAAGGTTTGTAGGAACTTTTGAGATTTTAAAAAGGATAGGGGAAGTGGCTTACGTAATAGCTTTACCTCCAGAGATGGAACACGTTCATAATGTGTTTCATGTGTCAGTGTTGCGTCCTTATAAACCAGACTATAAACACGTGATAGAGTATGAATCTATTCAGTTAGAGAAGGACTTGTCCTATGAGGAACTTCCAATTCAAATTATTGATAGGAAGGAACAAATTTTAAGAAATAAGGTCATACCTTCAGTGAAGGTGTTATGGAGAAACCACAATGTTGAAGAAGCAACATGGGAGCTCGAAAGTAAAATGAAGGAAGATTTTCCTCATTTGTTTATGTAATTATAAGCTAATATTCTGAGGACAGAATCCTTATAAGGGGGAGAGAATGTAACGCCCGAGAAAATCGAATTTTTATGACAATTAAATTTTTTATTTGATTATGTGAATTAAATGAATTTAGTTGAATTCTTTGTTAAGTAAACTATGTGAAGGTCGTTCTATGACCTAGAATTTGCTAACGTGGTTAGTATTCTGGCTACGTGGTAGAAATAGTTGTTTGGAATTTCCAAGACGATAATAATTATTTTTTGAGAAGTTTCCGTAAAAATACTATTCATCCGTTTCTGTCCGAGAAATTATTTTGAAATTCCGAGAAACGCGTAATGATAGAATATCGTGATGAGATGGAATAGCTGACAATATTTCATTTATGGCTAAAACGAAGTTTTTGCCTGCGGACTTAAAACCTAAGGGTTGAGTATATCGATTTCTGAGAAGGAAATAATATGCGTAGAAGGAATGGCGTTAGGTTTTATTCAAGGGTTATACAATTGGTGGTGCTAGTTAGTACCTATGTATAATACGTTAAGTAAATACAAGGTACAATATGCTTATTGTACTTATGGTATATGAAAGGAATAAGTGAATCATACGTGTAGAATACGATACGTATTATAGAATTAAGTTATGACTTAATGATTTATTCATTGAGTTGGGTTATAAGTTAGTCCAACTAATTGAAGGACTAAGCCCAATGAGTCAAGTGGGTTAAGTCAAAGTCAAGGCCCAATATTTATTTAATTAAGTCAATTCATAAAACTAAACCGTGGGTCGAACCGGTGGGTCACCCAATGGGTAAAACCCATGGGGCAACCCATGGGATGTCATAAAGGGGAGGTGGGCCGGCCACCTTGGTGTGCAAGCCAAGCATAAGGCTTGGTCACCAAGTATCTTACTTGGTGACCACACATGAATAGTAAGGAGGTGGGGGGTATATTGACCATTAAGCCCTCCATTCTAAATTCTATAAATAGGAAGCTAGGTTGATTCATTTGAGATTTTTACCAAGACTCAACTTAGATTATTTGAGAGAGAAAAGAGAGCTACACTTGCAAACATACACTTGGGAAGCTCTGACAATTATTTTTCCAAGAGATTTTCTTAAGGAACTTGAGGTAATACTTCTTGTTCTTCATTCTCCATCTATTTGATTTTCTTTTATCATGGAGAGTCACAAAGGGGTGGTATATGCCTTGTATGAGGGAGTAAAGATGACTTACCCTTGATTCAATCTCTATAAGTCATAAGCTTTCAAAAATAATAAGGTTTAATATAGTTGTTAAACCATGAAAATATTAATTGTGGAGGATCGATTGTTGATAAACGTTTGAGCTCCATCAATACGATAGTTATGCATCTTGTTTGGTTAGGGGTTAGATATGAAATCCATGGAGTATTCTATGTGATTTGGCTTAGAGAACATTAGTAATAAAGTTATGGTGAATTTTACGAAAATAGACGTTAAATGTCGAAAACGTAGAAATTCCGGATTGGTAGTCAAAAGTTGCCGTGAGACTTAAAAACGTTAGTTTTCAATGTCAACACGTGAGATAGGGTGATTAAGAGTCGTGGGTTCGAGAATCGTCGGATTCCGACTTAAAACGAAGAAAACGAGCTTTGAACGCTCATTAACGTTTACGAATGTATAGAAAATGAACTTAATAGTGAATTATGAGTTAACGGATTTGAAAGAGTTAAATTCTAATATGAACACGTAGAGTATGTCATTCGTGACGTGTAGGCTTTTGAACGGACCAAATCGGGCGTATAACGAAGTATTTACGGCCCCGGGAATCTCATATAGATTTTCAAAACTGTCAACAGTCTGGTATTAAAGTCTGGCGCCGCGGCGCCAGACGTAGTGTAAAATGGCCGCGCTGCAGCGCCAGTTGTGGCCGGGAGAAAAATAAAGTGTATGTAGTTTCGCGCCGCAGCGCGAAAGTTTGTACATGGGACTGGCGCCGTAGCGCCAGACTCGGCCGAGCCCTCTGCAGACTCGCGCCCCAGCGCCAGGTGCCGCGCCCCAGCGCCTGTGTTGTGCCAGTGTCGCGCCCCAGTGCCAGGTACCGCGCCCCAGCGCCTGTGTTGTGCCAGGCCCGCGCCCCAGCGCCAAGGTGCCGCGCCGCATCGCCGGCAACAAGAAAAAAAACTTGACCCAGCTGTGCTTTAGACTTCAGTCGGTTAGGGATCAATCGGACTTGAGTTTATATACTCAATGAATGTATGAAGACTAATCCTATAATACCTATACTAAGGTATATGGTATGAAATTTAGGAGTCTAATGTAAGTAAACAAAATATGTAATATAAACGAAGTAATACTTTATTAATGAAGATGAGTCCGGTTAATAAAACGTCCATAGGGAGGTAAACCGGGACGAAGGGTAATAAGTCATGTTGACTTTAATAAAAATATTATGTTAACAAAGACATAGAAGAGAAAGAAACTGGTAGGAACAATGTGAAGAGTTGTTTGATAGCTAATTACGGTGTGCTATGTGAATATATCATGTAGATTCTGTAAAGGCTGTGGTCAGTCGAGTAAGTTATTTGAAGACGCTGAAAGGAAAGTTTTCTTAACGCTTGTCTAACTTCTGAGTTAGCCAAGTTTTATGTGATTCATTGAACTGAATTGCAAGCTTTGTTTTAAAAGAAAGGGTCGATGCCAAATTTTAACTCGGCTAGACTATTCGTAAGATATAGATTGATGACTTTCCATATCATTCTATATAGAAATGTTAACGCTATCTTATGCCAAGTAATTGGTACAGATGTGAAGGTAAGGTTTGTCTATGAACAAACAAAAGTATTTTTATCGATATTTCGATGGGCACGCGAGTTTGCCAAAAATATTAAACGTAAATACGTTTAATGAATGTAGTGTTGATCAACATAGAGTACTATAGGCTGATCACCTAGAAGTGCTCGTAAGTTATACGGATGAACGACCTTAGTGCTGTGGACTCCTTTTCAAGTATGTAAACTGAAATTTACTGTTCATGGTCTATCGACCGGTTCAGAATTCCTAATCTATTCTATACATTGGGAATTGATGTTATAAACTGTTGTGGTAGTATTGATTCATAATACTTCATAACTATTGTTCAGTTATGTTGGAATTGTTATATAATTCACGAATGTGGTATTTCTGTTATCCTTGATTAAACTTGCTGAGCTGTCATGCTCACTTCTTGCGTGAATTATATAACTGCAGTTAAAGGTGAACGTAATGAGAATGCCAAGAAAGATAAGGGCAAAGCTAAGATGGATGCTTAGGCATTGTGTAATAGTTTAGTAAGTTTGTATGTATTATACCTTATGAACAATGAACGATGTAACCGGTTTATGAACATGGGAAGGATTATATTTTGATTTTAATAAGAATATAGTAATTACTCTCATTTTGTTGTATTTCAATGGAATGATGGTATGGATGTTAGTATAGTGGAGCACCATCTGTCGGGTTGGAAGATACCCGAATTTGGGGGCGTCACATATAAACCTTCACCCACGCGTCTTCAGCTCTCGCCCGCTTTGCTGACTCCTTTTCCCAAGTCATTCCTGCGCAATCTCGTTAATAACTATCCTATTTAATACTCTAACGAAGATAATCTCTACTCTACCTTTGCAAGTCGTGCGATAAAGTCTTGAGTTGCGACATCTTTTTGCGCTAGCGTGGCTTTGCGCTCTATGGCTTTCTTAACTCCTCTTACTCATACTTCATCTTTACTTTCTCAAATTTATCTTCACGATCAAACTCAAGCTCATACCCAAGTTCTACAACAAAAATCAATGGGTATGGCTTTCCCAATACTAACCATACTCAGACTGTACGAACTTCTCAGGGCTCCTAATCCCTATCCTCCTTTATCAGTCATTTTGATAAAAAAGTTTTAGTAACTCCCACAACTCGATATGTATAATACTTGCGAGCACATAGGTTGTTAACAAATGAGCACTTAAAGTCTTTTATCATTTTATCTTCAATGAATTTCCTTAATTCATTCCTTAGAACTCGATGAGAGTTTGTCACCTCTATGTTTGCGATCTCCTAGAAGGTTATAGCCTAAGATTTCGCCACCTAAGGTTCATAACCTAAAGCTTTGATACCAACTTGTGACACCCCAAAATTTGGGTACTTCAATCCCACAGATTTGGTGTTCACTGTCCAATTAAATCATAACTAACTACCTATAAATAAAGGATATAATTAAACTTAAAAGTTTAAACAATAAATCTCCCATTAAAGGGTTACATAAACTCAAGATAAATCCCAGGTCATCTGACCTTTATTATTACAATCATCATCGGAATATTAAAACATAATAATAATCAAGTCTATTACACAAGCTTCATAAATAAAAGGTAAATTAAATGTCATCTAATCAAGTAATTTTCCCTTGCCCTTGCTTGCAAAAAGCTCTTCAAACTTCTTAACTTCATCTGCATTATTTTGTGCAAGAGTGAGCAAACAATTGCCCACAAGAAGGATAGTATACAATAACATTCTATGAATGACAATTAACTGAGCTTTCAATGGTAAAGTACTTTTACTGAAACAATAAACTCTAATTCAAAAGCTATGAGTTCAAAGGAATAATGAACTTTTTAAGTTAACTGTGACAACCCAAAAATTTATAAAATCTTGAATGATTAGAATAAAGGTTAAAGAATAAAATCTAGAAGAGAATTTGAGGATTTATTTAAAATTTTTAAGAAGAACCTATATGGTTTCTTAATTGAGTGAGAATAAAGAAATATGTGTTACAAAATTTCAAAACCCTAGAAATGAATTGATATGTGTTTGAATGAATATCAAGAATAAGGTATTATGATACCTGTAAAATTTGATGTGAATTGAATAGTGCAAGAAATGTTATATTAATACATGTGAAATTTTATTAACGAAATAAGATTTCATAGGAAGAAAAGCTATGAGGTTAAACGAAGATGAGTATATAGAAATATATATATACTTAGTAAGGTGCTATATATATTTTAGCAAGAGGAATAATGAATTAAGTTAATGATATAAGGATCAACATAAAACTATGTTAGTAATTAACATAGTTTGACCGTTGGCCTTGACTGGAAAATAAGAATTTGAATAAGTATAGAGTCGTTAGTTAATACGATTAGAAATAAGAAGGGAGTAAGTTAAAACTTAAAATTTGAGTTAGAGATAGAATTTTGAAGCACGGACTGCTCGGTTGCGTCCGGAACGTCAAGTTTAACCAGAAAGGACAATTAACACAAAATATGTAAATATTGATTTTTGGTCAAAGTCAACAGTTGACTTTTATAGAAAAATGTCAAAATTAGAGTTAGAAGTGAAATATGTTATTATGTATATGGTTAAATAAATATACATTATATAATGTGAATACATTTATTTTGTATATAGAAGTGAATTAGGAATTAAGTTATGTAACCTAATATATATATTAGGTGTGTTAATTAAATAACCTGAGTGGTTATAATATGGTAGAATATTAGTATATAAATATATACTAATATTAAGAGATTTATTTTATACATCTCGGTTAATTAATTTTATAACCAAATTATAGCAAGTCTAATTGGGCTAAGGAAATAAATGTGCATGAGTAAGGATTTATGTTATAATTGAGGAAATAAAAACCCTAATTAAATAATTAGGGAATGATAGTATTAAAAGTATTGGACTATGTAAATTTCATGGCCTAAGAAATTAAATTTAAAAGTCCAAAGAGATTAAATATGGTGACTCAAGAGTTGGCCCAATCAATAAATTTAAAAAGCCCAAAACCTGGTCCAATTATGGAGGGACATTTTGGACATTTAATAAGCAAGATATTTCATAAAAAAACCCAAATGGGAGAAAAGGAGAGGTCATTTCGGCAGCCAAGAAGGGAGAGAAAGAGGAGTTTTTGGATTAAATCATTAAGTTTACTAACTCAACAACTTCCAACAAGTGTCTAATTTTCATTTAACCAACACATTAAGCATAAAGTGCAAGCAACCACATAATCTATGAGAGAGACAAAGAGCTAGAATGTGGAGAGTAGATATAGATATACAAAATATATCTATACAAACTTTACTAACATCTAATTCCTTTCTCTTTTATCTTTTTGTTTCATTTTCATCTTTTATATCTCTCACTTCATAAGTTAGCAAAAGCGAAGACTAGAGAAAGATAAGAGAGAGAGAGGAGAGAGGCGGCTACTTTGAGGAAGAAGGAGGAAAAGAAAAGTTTATAATTTCAAGCCCTATAATCAACCATAGAAGAAGGAGAACATGAAGATCCCATGGTATAAATATCTTTTGTTTATGTAATTTTTGATTATTGTAATCAAATCTTGAAACTATGTTTCTAAACTTAAAAACCATGAATATACTTGTTAATGAGTGTTTCATGTTTAGATATACCCATATTGAGTGTTGTTATAGTTGGAAATCAAAAGTAAAGAAAATTGATTTTTCTAGTTTATAAGCCCTAAAATTTCTATGTATTTTGGATTTCCACCATTTTTGATCTACACCTTTTCGCGATCCGTCAAAGAGAGTTTCTAGATATATAAGTTAGCTACTAAACCCAAGTGGTATAACTCTAAAATGTTGAGTACACAGTCCGTAGTGATTAATTTAGCAAAAACAGTCTCGTATCATTTAAGGAAAAACAGACTATTTTGGACAGCCAAGGGTAGGGGTAGTTTCGTTATTTTTCTGACATTCAAAAATTTTGGAAAATTTTGGGAGAATAATATGATAAGTTTTCTAACATCTCCAAGTGGAATCACTGAAAAAAGAGTTGTAGATTTCTATATGGATTATTTTTAGCAAAATACGAAAACCTTATTTTTCCAATTTAGCTACTGCCCAAAATATTAAAAGAGCATTTTCGGCCACTTAAATTGTGAAATAATTTCCGGTCTTTTGGTACATAAAAATATATGGTATTAAGTACCTCATTTCCAAAAATGAGCTCATTCCGACTTAAAACGACCAAGTTATGGTCATTTCAATTTTTAGGATTTTCTAACAAAAATTGCTATAACTGGAGTTCTATAACTCCGATGGCCACGAAATTTAAACTGAAGCATCATGGTAACACGTATAAGATTATGTCAAAAGATGAGAATATCTGGAGTTGAGCATGATAGGGTTAATTTCTTAAGCTACACATTAAAAATGATTTTTGAAAAATACTTTTTGTGTATGAAATATATGTATATGTGTTTGGTCAAAGGATAGAAAAATAATAAGCTAATTTGGTATTTTTGTGAAAAGGATATGGAATTCAGCTTGCTGGAATGAAAAATAGTTTACTAAATTAAAAATTTGTTGAATCCAGTTTGCTGGATTGCAATCTAGTTGCTGGATTTGGAATCCAGTTTGCTGGATTACAGTTGGGTTTGTGGATTGACAATTCAAGTTACTGGATTTGGAATCCAGGTTGCGGGTTTGGTATTTGACTTATTAGTGTTTAAAGAAGAACTTATAATATATAAGATTAAAGTGTTAAATCATAATGTATATGATATAGTGATTAAAGAATTATCAAAAGATGATAATAATATTGATGTGTTAAGATGTTATCTAATATTTGATTAAGTGTTAGATAATTTATGAATAAAGTAATAGTATTATGAGCTAACAGGTATGTTATGCTGACTGAAAGATCAATCTTATAATTGATAGGTCTTTCATAAAAGATTACATTAGATTGCTTAGCGGTAATCAGCGGTACATGCAAGTTCCCTGACTCAAACTTAAGTTATATGTTCAAAGTATGTTAGTGAATAATTTTTGTTGATTTTTCACGTCTATACTGATTATTGATTCGCACATTGTGCATGTTATAAATGTTCATTAGGTATGAAAGGCTGATCACCTTCATTACTATTTGGTTCAGTTAATCTGTTCATGTTCATGCTTGACCATTCATATTTATTGACTTAGTCATTCAGCTAAAAAAATTTGTTCATGCTCTTTCTCAATGTTTATATTGTTGAAAGTTAGCTAGCTTATTGTTCAATTCTTTCAATCATGATATATCCTCAAAAAAATTTAAACTTACTAGGCAAATTTGTTGATCACCCTTGCTATATCATGATAAAAATTTTCAGATTAAGATGAAAACTCGAGTTAAGATAGAAGCAAAGACAAAGTTCAAGATTAAATTATGGTGCAGTTAGATCTATTAAATTTTCTGACGAAAAAAGTATTGTAAACATTTAAGATATTGTAGGTATGTATTAACTTAATGTTGTAGACCTTGGGAATGATGTATAAAAGTTTAATATATAAACAATTTATGTTTATATCTTCCGCAATAGTTATAGTATTAGTATACCAGATGTGTGGTGATTAGTACCCGAATTTGGAGACGCTACAATTGGTATCAAAGTTGTATGTTATAAACCTTAGGTATGTGTACCTTAGGCTATAACCACAGAAATGATGATAAGGAATAAACTCAGATCGAGTTTAAGGGATAAGAGATCAATTTGAGAAATTCATCATTAAAGTAAATAGAAGGATAAATAAGATTCAAAGAAGAATCTTGAAGAGATATAAGGATAAGAATTTGGAGTTACCTGACTCTAGTAATAAAGATAAAAAGTGAAAATAAATAGACTATGTCTATAAGATGAAAAGTGTAAGTCAAATCATAATATAATATGATTAAAGAGAAGAATAAGAAGATCGTAGTATAACACGATCGTAAGTATAAGGAGAAATGATTACGAAATAAGATCACGACGTGATCAAATTAAATCGTTGAATAACATATGATATGTTAAGTGATTAGAATGATATAGCTTGAAGCTATAAAGAGAAGGTACTATGTAAACTCAGAAAAGAGTGGTAAATGTTAAGATACGGATTAAAGAAAATTTGTATTAAGAAAAAAGAAAGTAAGAATGGTGTGGGTTTTCAATTGAGGACTCATATCAGCAACTGAGTTGTATGATTCCTTATATGGGCGGGGAATTTTTACTTAGTTTTATAATCACTTAGCTTCCTGGTCGATATAGTGGTTAGGTTGACCAATTCTTTGTATGGGCGGGGAATTGACCGCTTAGCCTCCTATATTGATTAGTGGCCGAGTTTGGTTTGACAACCACTTAGTTTCTTACATTGATAATCATTGAAACCTAATCTCGCGTTATTTGCTATATACGTGTTGATAAGGTGATTCTTTTCTCATGTGTATAACAAATAGGTAGAGAATATAAGGTTAGTTGCGAGTTCATAAAACTCATACTTATAGTAAGTTCATGACTCATAATCATATGATATGTTTTGAACCCCTCAGCGAATGGACGCCTATGGTCTGACTAGGATAAGTTCTTAAACCCATATGATTTTGGCAAGTTACTAAACTCATAATGTGTGGTAAGTTTGATGAACTGGGTATAGGAAAGTGGTGAATGGAGAGGATGATAAAAATAGATAGATATATTTATTAAGTAATGAATCATTAGAGAAATTGAAGTTGATGATGGAAGAATAGGTATTCTAAGTCTTTTAGCTATGCTAGACTTCGAAATTTTTGACATCAAGCTAAATTCGCACTGAGGTGCCTTTAAAAATGAATTTTTGTTATCCTCAACACATGGTGACAAGTGTGTAGGTGTGGACTTCGGGCCACTAACACATCGTTACCTATTGTGGCATGATGACATCAAAGGTGATTTTTAATAGTTTTGAACTATTTAAAGAAGAGTCTATGCTAATTGATTCGGCTAGACAAAAATGATTTGAATTATCAAAATGTATTTTTATATCATCAATGTATCATGGAACCTAGTGCAAAGATGATAAAAATGATGGAGTTATCACTGCAGAATTACTTAGTGTCGGATGTGACCTAAAGATCGTCAGCCCACTATAGAATGATGTAGTATGACAAAGTCACAAAATGACAAAATCCTCAAACGAACTGTGAATACATTGCGGTATCATGACGTCATAAAATGATTTTATAAATTTTAAAGGTAAATTATTGCCAACTGAATGTGGCTAGCAATGTTTCGATTGAAATTCAAATTATTTGATATGCGTGTAAGCTACTTGATTCAGCTAGACAAATGTTTATGAAAATTCAAAGTATTTTTGAGAATTTATCCCGAACCAAATTGTTTTGGTGCGGAATCCAATGATAAGACTGAGGTGAACTATGTTGATTGGATAAAATAATCCCATCTAAGTAGCGTAAATATTCGCTAGACATGATTGATATGTTATGCATGACGTAAGAGTACGATAGGCTAATTACCTAAAGTACTAGCAACGGTAGTTTACCTTCTTTGTGATTGTAAACATACCTAGTAATTTATTGTTTTGCAATATAAATATCGCTAAAACTATGTGTTCATGGTCTATATGACCCCTTATCATGATTTAAAAAGTTTTAACTCCTTAGACTGAAGTTATGGAAGAATGTGATAGTAGCAGAGCTCCTCATAGTAGGAAGCAAGATGTACTCATTAAATTGAGCATAAAATCAAGTAAATGTTAATTTGAAAACCTAGTTTTGATGAATAAAAGGAGTGGTGATAAGTAGACTGAAATTCTTAGAAGAAGGGGTGAATGTGACAACCCGAAAATTTATAAAATCTTGAATGATTAGAATAAAGGTTAAAAAATAAAACCTAGAAGAGAATTTGAGGATTTATTTAAAATTTTGATGAAGAACCTATATGGCTTCTTAATTGAGTGAGAATAAAGAAATATGGGTAACAAAATTTCAAAACCCTAAAAATGAATTGATATGTATTTGAATTAATATCAAGAATAAGGTATTATGATACTTGTAAAATTTGATGTGAATTGAATAGTGTAAGAAAGGTTATATTAATACAGGTAGAATTTTATTAACAAAATAAGATTTCACAAGAAGAAAAGCTATGAGGTTAAACGAAGATAAGTATATAGAAATATATATATATACTTAGTAAGGTGCTATATATATATTTTAGCAAGAGGAATAATGAATTAAGTTAATGATATAAGGATCAAGATAAAACTATGTTAGTAATTAACATAGTTTGACCGTTGGCCTTGACTAGCAAATAAGAATTTGAATAAATATAAAGTCGTTAGTTAATACAATTAGAAATAAGAAGAGAGTAATTTAAAACTCAAACTTTGAGTTAGAGATAGAATTTTGAAGAACGTACTGCTCGATTGCGTCCGGAACGTCAAGTTTAGCTAGAAAGGACAATTAACACAAAATGTGTAATGGTTGATTTTTGGTTAAAGTCAACAGTTGACTTTTATAGAAAAAGGTCAAAATTGGAGTTAGAAGTGAAATATGTTATTATGTATATGGTTAAATAAATATACATTATATAATGTGAATACATTTATTTTGCATATAGAAGTGAATTAAGAATTAAGTTATGTAACCTAATATATATTAGGTGTGTTAATTAAATAACCTGAATGGTTATAATATGATAGAATATTAGTATATAAATATATACTATCATTAAGAGATTTATTTTATACATCTTAGTTAATTAATTTTATAACCTAATTATAGCAAGTCTAATTGGGTTAAGTAAATAAATGTGCATGAGTAAGGATTTATGTTGTAATTGAAGAAATAAAACCCTAATTAAATAATTAGGGAATGATAATATTAAAAATATTGGACTATGTAAATTTCATGTCCCAAGAAATTAAATTTAAAAGTCTAAAGAGATTAAATATGGTGTCCCAAGAGTTGACCCAATCAATAAATTTAAAAAGCCCAAAACATGGTCCAATTATGGAGGGACATTTTGGACATTTAATGAGCAAGACATTTAATAAAAAAAAACCCCAATGGGAGGAAAGGAGAGACCATTTCGGCCGCCAACAAGGGAGAGAAAGAGGAGTTATGGGATTAAATCATTAAGTTTACTAACTCTCAACAACTTCCAACAAGTGTCCAATTTTCATTTAACCAACACATTAAGCATAAAGTGTAAGCAACCGCATAATCTATGAGAGAAACAAAGAGCTAGAGTGTGGGGAGTAGATATAGATATACAAAATATATCTATACAAACTTTTCTAACATCTAATTCCTTTCTTTTTTATCTTTTTATTTCATTTTCATCTTTTATATCTCTCACTTCCTAAGTTAGCAAAAGCAAAGACTAGAGAGAGATAAGAGAGAGAGGAGAGAGGCGGCTACTTTGAGGAAGAAGGAGGAAAAGAAAATTTTATACTTTCAAGCCCTATAATCAACCATAGAAGAAGGAGAACATGAAGATCCAAAGGTGTAAATATCTTTTGTTTATGTAATTTATGATTATTGTAAATCAAATCTTGAAACTATATTTCTAAACTTAAAAATCATGAATATGCATGTTAATGAGTGTTTCATGGTTAGATATACCAATATTGGGTCTTGTTTTAGTTGAAAATCAAAAGTAAAGAAAATTGATTTTTCTAGTTTATAAGCCCTAAAATTTCTATGTACTTTGGATTTCCACCGTTTTTGATCTACACCTTATTTTTGTGATCCGTCAAAGAGAGGTGCTAGATATATAAGTTAGCTACTAAATCCAAGTGGTAGCACTCAAAAATATTGAGTACACAGTCTGTAGTGACTGATTTAGTAAAAATAGTTTCGTATCATTTAAGGAAAAACATACTGTTTTGGATAGCCAAGGGTAGGGGCAATTTCGCCATTTTCTGACATTCAAAAATTCTGGAAAATTTTTGGAGGATAATATGATAAGTTTTCTAACATCTCCAAGTGGAATCACTGAAAAAAGAGCTGTAGATTTCCGTATGGATTATTTTTAGCAAAGTACGAAAACCTTGTTTTTCCAATTTAGCTACTGCCCAAAATTTTAAAAGGGCATTTTTATCCACTTAAATTATGAAATAAATTCTAGCCTTTTGGGACATGAAAATATATGGTATTAAGTACCTTCTGTCCAAAAATGAGCTCATTCTGACTTAAAACGACTATGTTATAGTCATTTGAATTTTTAAGATTTTTTGACAAAAATCGCTATAACCGGAGTTCTATAATCCAATGACCACAAAATTTAAACTGGAGCATCATGTTAAAATGTATAAGATTATGTCAAAAGGTGGGAATTTCTGGGGTTGAGCATGATAGGTCTAATTTCTTAAGCTATGCACTAAAAATAATTTTTGAAAAATACCAAAAGAAGTTGGAAAATTATGAAAAAATACTTTTTGTGTATGAAATATATGTATATGTGTTTGGCCAAAGGATTGAAAAATAATAAGCTAATTTGGTATTTTCGTGGAAATGATATGGAATTCAGCTTGCTGGATTGAGTAATCTGATGAATCCAGCTTGCTGAATTGAAAAACAGTTTACTGAATTAAAAATTTGTTGAATCCAGTTTGTTGGATTGCAATCTAGTTACTGGATTTGGAATCCAGTTTGCTGGATTGCAGTTGGATTTGTAGATTGACAATCCAAGTTGCTGAATTTGGAATCCAGGTTGCTGGATTTGGAATCCAGGTTGCTGGATTTGGAATCCAGGTTGCGGGTTTGGTATTTGACTTATTAGTGTTTAATGAAGAACTTATAATATATAAGATTAAAGTGTTAAATCATAATGTATATGATATAGTGATTAAAGAATTATCAAAGGATGATAATAATATTGACGTGTTAAGATGTTATCTAATATTTGATTAAGTGTTAGATAATTTATGAATAAAGCAATAATATTATGAGCTAACAGGTATGTTATGCAGACTGAAAGTTCAATCTTATAATTGGTAGGTCTTTCATAAGAGATTACATTAGATTGCTTAGAGGTAATCAGCGGTACAGGCAAGTACCCTGACTCTAACTTGAGTTGTATGTTCAAAGCATGTTAGTGAATAATTGTTGTTGATTATTCACGTCTATACTGATTATTGACTTGCACGTTGTGCATGTTGTAAATGTTCATCAGGAATGAAAGGCTGATCACCTTCATTACCATTTGGTTCAGTTAATCTGTTCATGTTCAGGCTTGGCCATTCATTTTTATTGACTTGGTCGTTCAACTAAGAAAATTTGTTCATGCTCTTTCACAATGTTTATATTGTTGAAAGTTAGATAGCTTATTGTTCAATTCTTTCAATCATGATATATCTTCAAATAAATTTAAACTTGCTGGGCAAATTTGTTGCTCACCCTTATTATATCATGATAAAAATTTTCAGATTAAGATGAAAGCTAGAGTAAAGATAGAAGCAAAGACAAAGTTCAAAATTAAATTATGGTGCAGTTAGATCTATTAACTTTTTTGACGAAAATAGTATTGTAAACATTTAAGATATTGTAGGTATGTATTAAGTTAAGGTTGTAGATCTTGGGAATGATGTATAAAAGTTTAATGTATAAATAATTTATGTTTATATCTTCCGCAATAGTTATAGTATTAGTATACCAGATCTGTGGTGATTAGTACCCGAATTTGGAGACGCTACAATTGGTATAAAAGCTATAGGTTATAAACCTTAGGTGGGTGTACCTTAGGCTATAACCACATAAATGATGATAAGGAATAAACTCAGATCGAGTTTAAGTGATAAGAGATGAATTTGAGAAATTCATCATTAAAGTAAAGAGAAGGATAAATAAGATTCAAAGAAGAATCTTGAAGAGCTATAAGGATAAGAATCTGGAGTTTCCTGACTCCACTAATAAAGATAAAAAGTGAAAATAAATAGACTATGTCTATAAGATGAAAAATGTAAATAAAATCATAATATAATATGATTAAAGAGAAGAATAAGAAGATCGTAGTATAACACGATCGTAAATATAAGGAGAAATGATTACGAAATAAGATCACGACGTGATCAGATTAAATCGTTGAATAACATATGATATGTTAAGTGATTAGAATGATATAGCTTGACGCTATAAAGAGAAGGTACTATGAAATGGCACGATGTAAACTCAGAAAATAGTGGTAAATGTTAAGATACAGATTAAAGAAAATTTGTATTAAGAAAAGAGAAAGTAAGAATGGTGTGGGTTTTCAATTAAGGACTCATGTCAGCAGCTGAGTTGTATGATTCCTTGTATGGGTGAAGAATTTTTACTTGCTTTTAGAATCACTTAGCTTCCTGGTCGGTATAGTGGTTAGGTTGACCAATTCTTTGTATGGGCGGGGAATTGACCGCTTAGCCTCCTATATTGATTAGTGGCCAAGTTTGGTTTGACAACCACTTAGTTTCTTACATTGATAATCATTGGAACCTGATGTCGCGCAATTTGCTATATGCATGTTGATAAGGTGATTCTCTTCTCATATGTATAACGAATAGGTAGAGAATATAAGGTTAGTTGCGAGTTCTTAAAACTCATACTTATGGTAAGTTCATGACTCATAATCATATGGTATGTTTAGAACTCCTCAACGAATGGACGCCTATGGTCTGACTAGGATAAGTTTTTAAACCCATATGATTGTGGCAAGTTACTGAACTCATAATGTGTGGTAAGTTTGATGAACTGCGTATAGAAAAGTGGTAAATAAAGAATTGAGCATGATAAAAATAGATAGATATATTTATTAAGCAATGAATCATTAGAGAAATTGAAGTTGATGATGGAAGAATAGGTATTCCAAGTCTTCTAGCTATGCTAGACTTCGAAGTTTTTGACATCAAGCTAAATTCACATTGAGGTGCCTTTAAAAATGAATTTTTGTTATCCTCAACACATGGTGACAAGTGTGTAGGTGTGGAACTTGAAGAACTTATGCAATTTCTGGATACTACTCCACAATTCCAAAAATTCAAAGCACCTATTGAGCCATTGAAGAAAGCTAGAGAGATGTTAGTAAAATTGAAGCCACCTCTTGAGACACCTCCAGAACTTGAATTGAAACCACTTCCAGATCATCTAAGGTATACATTTTTAAATAAAGATTCAAAGCTACCTGCGATTATTTCTTCTGTACTAACATCTTTTCAGGAAGAAAAACTGCTACGAGTCCTTAGAGAGTTCAAGTCGGCTATTGGATGGCCTATAGCAGACATAAAAGGGATCAACCCTTCTTTTTGCATGCATAAGATCTTGTTGGAAGATGATAGTAAGCTGTCGGTGGAGCAACAAAGAAGACTTAATCCGATAATGAAAGAAGTGGTCAAGAAAGAAGTATTGAAATGACTTGATACATGCATAATCTATCCAATTTTAGATAGTTCATGGGTAAGCCCAGTGCAATGTGTACCAAAAAAGGGTGGTATGACCGTGGTTTTAAATGAGAATAATGAGTTGATTCCAACACGAACAGTGATGGGGTGGAGAGTCTGCATGGACTAACGCAGGCTGAACAAAGCTATGAGGAAAGATCACTTCCCACTGCCATTCATCGATCAGATGTTGGACAGACTAGCAGGTCATGAGTATTATTGCCTTCTGGACGGATATTCAGGGTACAATCAAATTGTTATAGCTCCAGAAGACCAGGAAAAGACAACCTTCACATGTCCATACGACACGTTTGCTTTCAGAAGGATGTCTTTCGGGTTGTGCAATACTCCAGCCACCTTTCTGAGATGCATGATGGCTATTTTTTTGGATATGGTGGAACAGAATGTGGAGGTATTCATGGATAATTTCTCAGTATTTGGGGATTCTTTTGATTTATGCCTTGAGAATTTGGTGATGGTCTTGAGAAGGTGTGTTGAAACGAACTTAGTACTGAATGGGGAAAAGTGCCATTTTATGGTACAAGAAGGAATCATTCTGGGACACAAGGTTTCGAAGAGGGGACTTGAGGTGGACAGGGCTAAGCTGGAAACTATTGAGAACTTGCCACCACCTACTTCAGTAAAAGGTTTTCGCAGTTTTCTTGGATATGCAGGCTTCTACCGCGCGCAGATTCATCAAGGAAGATAAGTATATAGAAATATATATATATACTTAGTAAGGTGCTATATATATATTTTAGCAAGAAGAATAATGAATTAAGTTAATGATATAAGGATCAAGATAAAACTATGTTAGTAATTAACATAGTTTGACCGTTGGCCTTGACTAGCAAATAAGAATTTGAATAAGTATAAAGTCGTTAGTTAATACAATTAGAAATAAGAAGAGAGTAATTTAAAACTCAAACTTTGAGTTAGAGATAGAATTTTGAAGAACGTACTGCTCGATTGCGTCCGGAACGTCAAGTTTAGCTAGAAAGGACAATTAACACAAAATGTGTAATGGTTGATTTTTGGTTAAAGTCAACAGTTGACTTTTATAGAAAAAGGTCAAAATTGGAGTTAGAAGTGAAATATGTTATTATGTATATGGTTAAATAAATATACATTATATAATGTGAATACATTTATTTTGCATATAGAAGTGAATTAAGAATTAAGTTATGTAACCTAATATATATTAGGTGTGTTAATTAAATAACCTGAGTGGTTATAATATGATAGAATATTAGTATATACATATATACTATCATTAAGAGATTTATTTTATACATCTTAGTTAATTAATTTTATAACCTAATTATAGCAAGTCTAATTGGGTTAAGTAAATAAATGTGCATGAGTAAGGATTTATGTTGTAATTGAAGAAATAAAACTCTAATTAAATAATTAGGGAATGATAATATTAAAAATATTGGACTATGTAAATTTCATGTCCCAAGAAATTAAATTTAAAAGTCTAAAGAGATTAAATATGGTGTCCCAAGAGTTGACCCAATCAATAAATTTAAAAAGCCCAAAACATGGTCCAATTATGGAGGGACATTTTGGACATTTAATGAGCAAGACATTTAATAAAAAAAAACCCCAATGGGAGGAAAGGAGAGACCATTTCGGCCGCCAACAAGGGAGAGAAAGAGGAGTTATGGGATTAAATCATTAAGTTTACTAACTCTCAACAACTTCCAACAAGTGTCCAATTTTCATTTAACCAACACATTAAGCATAAAGTGTAAGCAACCGCATAATCTATGAGAGAAACAAAGAGCTAGAATGTGGGGAGTAGATATAGATATACAAAATATATCTATACAAACTTTTCTAACATCTAATTCCTTTCTTTTTTATCTTTTTATTTCATTTTCATCTTTTATATCTCTCACTTCCTAAGTTAGCAAAAGCAAAGACTAGAGAGAGATAAGAGAGAGAGGAGAGAGGTGGCTACTTTGAGGAAGAAGGAGGAAAAGAAAATTTAATACTTTCAAGCCCTATAATCAACCATAGAAGAAGGAGAACATGAAGATCCAAAGGTGTAAATATCTTTTGTTTATGTAATTTTTGATTATTATAAATCAAATCTTGAAACTATATTTCTAAACTTAAAAATCATGAATATACATGTTAATGAGTGTTTCATGGTTAGATATACCAATATTGGGTCTTGTTTTAGTTGAAAATCAAAAGTAAAGAAAATTGATTTTTCTAGTTTATAAGCCCTAAAATTTCTATGTACTTTAGATTTCCACCGTTTTTGATCTACACCTTATTTTTGTGATCCGTCATAGAGAGGTGCTAGATATATAAGTTAGCTACTAAATCCAAGTGGTAGCACTCAAAAATGTTGAGTACACAGTCTGTAGTGACTGATTTAGTAAAAATAGTTTCGTATCATTTAAGGAAAAACATACTATTTTGGATAGCCAAGGGTAGGGGCAGTTTCGCCATTTTCTGACATTCAAAAATTCTGGAAAATTTTTGGAGGATAATATGATAAGTTTTCTAACATCTCCAAGTGGAATCACTGAAAAAAGAGCTGTAGATTTCCGTATGGATTATTTTTAGCAAAGTACGAAAACCTTGTTTTTCCAATTTAGCTACTGCCCAAAATTTTAAAAGGGCATTTTCATCCACTTAAATTATGAAATAAATTCTAGCCTTTTGGGACATGAAAATATATGGTATTAAGTACATCCTGTCCAAAAATGAGCTCATTCTGACTTAAAACGACTATGTTATAGTCATTTGAATTTTTAAGATTTTTTGACAAAAATCGCTATAACCGGAGTTCTATAATCCAATGACCACAAAATTTAAACTGGAGCATCATGTTAAAATGTATAAGATTGTGTCAAAAGGTGGGAATTTCTGGGGTTGAGCATGATAGGTCTAATTTCTTAAGCTATGCACTAAAAATGATTTTTGAAAAATACCAAAAGAAGTTGGAAAATTATGGAAAAATACTTTTTGTGTATGAAATATATGTATATGTGTTTGGCCAAAGGATAGAAAAATAATTAGCTAATTTGGTATTTTCGTGGAAATGATATGGAATTCAGCTTGCTGGATTGAGTAATCTGATGAATCCAGCTTGCTGAATTGAAAAACAGTTTACTGAATTAAAAATTTGTTGAATCCAGTTTGTTGGATTGCAATCTAGTTACTGGATTTGGAATCCAGTTTGCTGGATTGCAGTTGGATTTGTAGATTGACAATCCAAGTTGCTGAATTTGGAATCCAGGTTGCTGGATTTGGAATCCAGGTTGCGGGTTTGGTATTTGACTTATTAGTGTTTAATGAAGAACTTATAATATATAAGAGTAAAGTGTTAAATCATAATGCATATGATATAGTGATTAAAGAATTATCAAAGGATGATAATAATATTGACGTGTTAAGATGTTATCTAATATTTGATTAAGTGTTAGATAATTTATGAATAAAGCAATAATATTATGAGCTAACATGTATGTTATGCTGACTGAAAGTTCAATCTTATAATTGGTAGGTCTTTCATAAGAGATTACATTAGATTTCTTAGAGGTAATCAGCGGTACAGGCAAGTACCCTGACTCTAACTTGAGTTGTATGTTCAAAGCATGTTAGTGAATAATTGTTGTTGATTATTCACGTCTATAGTGATTATTGACTTGCACGTTGTGCATGTTGTAAATGTTCATCAGGAATGAAAGGCTGATCACCTTCATTACCATTTGGTTCAGTTAATCTGTTCATGTTCATGCTTGGCCATTCATTTTTATTGACTTGGTCGTTCAACTAAGAAAATTTGTTCATGCTCTTTCACAATATTTATATTGTTGAAAGTTAGATAGCTTATTGTTCAATTCTTTCAATCATGATATATCTTCAAATAAATTTAAACTTGCTGGGCAAATTTGTTGCTCACCCTTACTATATCATGATAAAAATTTTCAGATTAAGATGAAAGCTAGAGTAAAGATAGAAGCAAAGACAAAGTTCAAGATTAAATTATGGTGCAGTTAGATCTATTAACTTTTTTGACGAAAATAGTATTGTAAACATTTAAGATATTGTAGGTATGTATTAAGTTAAGGTTGTAGATCTTGGGAATGATGTATAAAAGTTTAATGTATAAACAATTTATGTTTATATCTTCCGCAATAGTTATAGTATTAGTATACCAGATCTGTGGTGATTAGTACCCGAATTTGGAGACGCTACAATTGGTATAAAAGCTATAGGTTATAAACCTTAGGTGGGTGTACCTTAGGCTATAACCACATAAATGATGATAAGGAATAAACTCAGATCAAGTTTAAGTGATAAGAGATGAATTTGAGAAATTCATCATTAAAGTAAAGAGAAGGATAAATAAGATTCAAAGAAGAATCTTGAAGAGCTATAAGGATATGAATCTGGAGTTACCTGACTCCAGTAATAAAGATAAAAAGTGAAAATAAATAGACTATGTCTATAAGATGAAAAGTGTAAATAAAATCATAATATAATATGATTAAAGAGAAGAATAAGAAGATCGTAGTATAACACGATCGTAAGTATAAGGAGAAATGATTACGAAATAAGATCACGATGTGATCAGATTAAATCGTTGAATAACATATGATATGTTAAGTGATTAGAATGATATAGCTTGACGCTATAAAGAGAAGGTACTATGAAATGACACGATGTAAACTCAGAAAATAGTGGTAAATGTTAAGATACAGATTAAAGAAAATTTGTATTAAGAAAAGAGAAAGTAAGAATGGTGTGGGTTTTCAATTAAGGACTCATGTCAGCAGCTGAGTTGTATGATTCCTTGTATGGGCGAAGAATTTTTACTTGCTTTTAGAATCACTTAGCTTCCTGGTCGGTATAGTGGTTAGGTTGACCAATTCTTTGTATGGGCGGGGAATTGACCGCTTAGCCTCCTATATTGATTAGTGGCCGAGTTTGGTTTGACAACCACTTAGTTTCTTACATTGATAATCATTGGAACCTGATGTCGCGCTATTTGCTATATGCATGTTGATAAGGTGATTCTCTTCTCATATGTATAACGAATAGGTAGAGAATATAAGGTTAGTTGCGAGTTCTTAAAACTCATACTTATGGTAAGTTCATGACTCATAATCATATGGTATGTTTAGAACTCCTCAACGAATGGACGCCTATGGTCTGACTAGGACAAGTTTTTAAACCTATATGATTGTGGCAAGTTACTGAACTCATAATGTGTGGTAAGTTTGATGAACTGCGTATAGAAAAGTGGTAAATAGAGAATTGAGCATGATAAAAATAGATAGATATATTTATTAAGCAATGAATCATTAGAGAAATTGAAGTTGATGATGGAAGAATAGGTATTCCAAGTCTTCTAGCTATGCTAGACTTCGAAGTTTTTGACATCAAGCTAAATTCACATTGAGGTGCCTTTAAAAATGAATTTTTGTTATCCTCAACACATGGTGACAAGTGTGTAGGTGTGGAACTTGAAGAACTTGTGCAATTTCTGGATACTACTCTACAATTCCAAAAATTCAAAGCACCTGTTGAGCCATTGAAGAAAGCTGGAGAGACGTCAGTAAAATTGAAGCCACCTCTTGAGACACCTCCAGAACTTGAATTGAAACCACTTCCAGATCATCTAAGGTATACATTTTTAAATAATGATTCAAAGCTACCTGCCATTATTTCTTCTGCACTAACATCTTTTCAGGAAAAAAAACTGCTACGAGTCCTTAGAGAGTTCAAGTCGGCTATTGGATGGCCTATAGCAGACATAAAAGGGATCAACCCTTCTTTTTGCATGCATAAGATCTTGTTGGAAGATGATAGTAAGCCGTCGGTGGAGCAACAAAGAAGACTTAATCCGATAATGATAGAAGTGGTCAAGAAAGAAGTATTGAAATGACTGGATACATGCATAATCTATCCAATTTTAGATAGTTCATGGGTAAGCCCAGTGCAATGTGTACCAAAAAAGAAAGGTATGACCGTGGTTTTAAATGAGAATAATGAGTTGATTCCAACACGAACAGTGATGGGGTGGAGAGTCTGCATGGACTAACGCAGGCTGAACAAAGCTACGAGGAAAGATCACTTCCCACTGCCATTCATCGATCAGATGTTGGACAGACTAGCAGGTCATGAGTATTATTGCCTTCTGGACAGATATTCAGGTTATAATCAAATTGTTATAGCTCCAAAAGACCAGGAAAAGACAACCTTCACATGTCCATACGACACGTTTGCTTTCAGAAGGATGTCTTTCGGGTTGTGCAATGCTCCAGCCACCTTTCATAGATGCATGATGGCTATTTTTTTGGATATGGTGGAATAGAATGTGGAGGTATTCATGGATAATTTCTCGGTATTTGGGGATTCTTTTGATTTATGCCTTGAGAATTTGGTGATGGTCTTGAGAAGGTGTGTTGAAACGAACTTAGTACTGAATGGGGAAAAGTGCCATTTTATGGTACAAGAAGGAATCATTCTGGGACACAAGGTTTCAAATAGGGGACTTGAGGTGGACAGGGCTAAGCTGGAAACTATTGAGAACTTGCCACCACCTACTTCAGTAAAAGGTTTTCGCAGTTTTCTTGGATATGCAAGCTTCTACCGCACGCAGATTCATCAAGGACTTCTCCAATATAACTAAACCATTATGCAGTTTGTTGGAGAAGGATGCACACTTTAAATTTGATGAGGAATCCGTGTCGGCATTTGAGCACTTGAAGGGGAAATTAACTTCAACACCAATTATTACTACTCCAGATTGGGATTTGCCATTTGAGTTGATGTGTGATGCCAATGATTATGTTGTGGGGGCTGTGTTGGGTCAGAGAAAGGAGAAATTTTTTCATGTGATCTATTATGCCAGCAAGACCCTTACAGATGCACAGTTGAATTACACCACCACAGAGAAAGAGTTATTAGTAGTGGTGTATGCCTTTGATAAATTTCGAGCATATCTGATTGGTACAAAGGTGAAAGTGTACACGCATCACGCAGCAGTTCGACACTTATTGGCAAAGAAGGATGCTAAGCCCCAGTTGATCAGATGGATTTTATTATTGCAAGAATTTAATTTAGAGATCAAGGATAGAAAGGGCACTGAAAACCAAGTGGCGAACCACTTATCTCGACTAGAGAATCCAGAAAAGGAGGCTGACAACAAAGATGTAATTAATGAATCCTTTCCAAATGAGCAGTTGTTTGTGGTGAAAGGGGAAGTGCCATGGTTTGCATACTACGCGGACTATTTGGTAAGTAAGATGGTACCTTCTGACTTGGTGGGTCATCAAAAGAAAAAATTTCTATATGATGTCAAATGGTATATATGGGATGAGCCGTATTTGTTTAAACAGTGTGCTGATCAAATGATAAGAAGGTGTATCCCATATAGCTAGACCGAGGGAATTTTGCAGGATTGTCACGCTTCTATGTATGGGGGTCACTATGGCCGAGAGCGAACGATGGCTGGAGTGCTACTAGCGGGATTCTACTGGCCGACAATATTCAAGGATGCATACAGTTTCGTCCAAAGATGCGACAAATGTCAGATAGACATGAAGATTTCGAAAAGAAATGAAATGCCTTTGAACACAATCCTCGAAGTGGAAATTTTTGATGTGCGGGGGATAGATTTCATGGGTCCTTTCGTTTCTTCTTGTAGAAATCTGTACATCTTGCTTGTAGTGGATTATGTATCGAAATGGGTAGAAGTGGCAGCTCTTCCAACAAATGATGCCAAAGTAGTCCTCAGGTTTTTGCAAAAGAGTATTTTCACGAGGTTTGGGACTCCTAGGGCCATCATTAGTGATGAAGGCAGTCATTTTTGCAACAGGCAGTTTACAGCTTTGTTGGCTAAGTATGGGTGAACTATCGTGTTTCTACAGCTTATCACCCACAAACTAATGGCCAAGCAGAAGTGTCAAATCGAGAAGTTACAAGAATTCTGGAGAAAGTTGTGAATCCCACTAGGAAGGATTGGTCTTTAAAGCTTGATGATGTTGTGTGGGCATAAAGGACTGCATAAAAAACTCCGTTGGGCATGTCACCTTTTCAGCTAGTTTACGGCAAAGCATGTCATCTTCATATTGTAACGACCCAAAAATCCATACAATTTAAAATCTCAACTTCTGTTGTTAACCATACATTAAATCTCTAATTTTACATCATTATTCGATATTAAAAATACTAAAATAGCGGAATATTTAAAACGTTTATACATTTTCTTCTTTCTTGCCCTGAATTGCAACCTTTACACTACATCTCTTTGATTCAATCTTATATCATGAATCGTTACAACAAAATGACTATACAAAGTCTTACATCATAACTAAATATCCATATACATTGGATAGCTCAACTTACAATTTAACAACATGTTACGTTCAAAATATGAAATACATTTCTCATAAAACATAAGTAATCTTCGTGAATATAGATCTCTATAACTCCCTTAGCACATATCTTTACCTTAAAATCTTGACCTGCAAAAGTGGTTATTTGCAAGAGTGAGCTCGACAGCCCATCAAAGTCTAACAGTTTTCATGCATCACATAACACATAATAACATGCTTGATATACATCTCATTAAAGTAACATGACATACATGCTTTTAATTCACATAGCAAATATAAAGATTGAGTTCCTTACTCAATCATCATTACTTAGCCAAAATAATGCAGTCATATATTGACTTTAACATTTCATGATTCAACATGCATAACATATCATGCAATTTAAAATAGTTCATCAAGTCCACGTAGAAAATAGGAACCGAAAGATTTATCTTGATCGTTGTTTACTAATAACAGTTTAACAGCTTACAGCTATCTACACTTCACGTGCCCTACGCAATTATATAATCATACACATCAAATATTAGTCACATAACAACACATAGTAATTGTAATGTAAACTCTAGTCTATGTCTCATAATCTTTCCTATTAATAAATACACAATGTTCAACTTAATTGTGTTAACTTTCAACTTATATCTCACTGTATTTCATATTCGCAGTTCATTCGAGTACTTAAGTCTTGCTAGGACTACTTATCAGCTTTATATTAAATCCACTCCATATCTTATAATATTCATTTCAATTGAATTGAAACACTTTTTAAGTTCATTAACACTTGGCACGACGTTTCGACGTTCATTCGTCACATGCCCGATTTGCCTCTCTTATGTATGCTTACTATGCTTCTATAACTTATCTAATACATTATTTATTAATGTTAAGCATCATTATATTTACTAACATTCATGTTTTATAACTTAGGACATCATCTTTTATGGTCTGGAGCACTACACATGCATATGTGCATGCTTGACACCCTCCGATTGCCTCTGAAAACATAACAGTCCTAAAGATGACCATTTTGACCCATCATAATGACCTCAAATTGAAAAACGTAAAGAATGTAAGTTATAGGTCTACTCGTCCTCATTCTGGATCATCTTGAATCACCTCAATCGGAGTTCGTATGAGGAAGTTATGACCATTTTACTATAGGAGGTCAAAACTGTCCAAGTCAGACTACAAATCCGGCGCTGGGGCGCGAGGACTAAGCCAACTAGTGGCACTGGGGTGCGAAATTAGCGCTGGGCCACGAATTTCAGTGCCGCGGCGCGAATTTCTGGCGCTGGGGCACCATTTTTGGCGCTTGGGCGCCATTTTTGGCGCTGGGGCGCTATTTTTGGCGCTGGGGCGCCGAAACTTGCAGAATCGCAACCCACGAAGAACAGAACAACTAAATTTCTTTCAATAACTTGATTTCTAACACTAATTAATATGTATAACTTATGCAAATTACATATACACATTACTTAATCATGCATATATGAATTACCAACGACTAAACCATGATTCTAGAAACTTAAATTTTGAAAGCACGGTTTAAACATCAAAACTTCATATTTGATAAATTTTAACACAGTAAACACTGTAAATTCTAATAACCTCCAATTGGTTTACTTTAACTACGATTCTCTGAACTTCTTAACAACAGAATTAACATGTTCACAGTTTTAATTTCCCAATTAGCTAACAACAATTTACTGATTTTGATCTTCTTAACAACCAAACTAAACTAATGAATATTTTGACTGTTAACATCCATGTGCCGGAATATATACTAAAAAAATAGTTTCCTTCCTTTTAAACGAAATTAACATAACCTTTCATGTTTAAACACTACTTCTAACATCATACATCCATAAAACACCATAGTTCAGTTATATAACAACTACTACATAATTTTGTAAAAACTTTATATTTACTGTGAAATAGAAGAACACAGAGACGTAAAAACATATATATATATATATATATATATATATATATATATATATATATATATATATATTAAGGTTTTAAAACATACCTTTTGTTGTTAAGAAATTCTTGTTAACCCTTGCTAGTCACAGACAACCTTGCAACTTCAGACACCTTTTCCTCTCAATTTACTCTATTCTCTCTCAATTTCTACAATCTTCCTTTTCTTTTCTCTTAAGCCAAAACCCAAATACTCTTTACGTAAAAACAAAATAAAACCAATGCACGCCCGTTTAAAACAAAACCGACGCCTACTCAATACCCCTATTCAATTTATCAGTTACCAAATTAATATATATATATTTTATTTATATTATATTATTAATAATTCAAAATTTAAAATCCAAAAGTCATAAGGCTCCATTTGGCAAAACTCTTTAAAATTAAAGACTTAATATATTTAAGCCTTGTTTGGCATAATAAATTAAAACTACTTTAATTTATTTTAATAACCATTTATAATATAATTATTTGTCACACTTCTAATTAATTAAGTTTTCATACTTAATTTAATTAATTCTAATAACAATTCATTGCATAATATAATAATTTATTTAATCATTATAAACTCTCTAACTTAATTATTAAATTAAATTAGATTACTATTTCAAAATAATTATTTTCCTTAACTCATTAATTATTTATTAAACAAATAAATAACCAAATCACATCAAATCAATTAAACAAATACTTATTCAACGATAAACACATCTATTAAATAGTTATATAATTCAATAAATATTTAAATATTATAATTAAAAATTTGGATTGTTACATCATTCCCTCCTTACAAGGATTTTGTCCTCAGAATCGCAACTCAAACCACTCATTCGTTACAATCTTTCCTACTTACAAAGATTCTGTCCCCAGAATTGAAGACACAAATTAAACAAATAACTCAGAGTAATGTTTCATCATTTTATTTAAATATATATTTTATATTTCCTACTACATTCATTACTTTAACAAATTCTAGGTTTCATTTCATAACTTTCACTTGAACTCAATTATATTCTGAATATTATATATCTTAACCCATTCATTTCCTTTTCTAAGGATCGCTATCATAAACACTCGGGATATTACACCTATGAAGCTAGAACATAAAGTATATTGGGCGATTCGGAAGCTGAATTTTGATTTGAAAGCTGCAGGGGAGAAACGCCTACTCCAACTCAACGAGTTGGATGAATTCCTATTACAGGCGTATGAAAATTCTAAGCTGTCCAAGGAGAAGGTGAAGAAATGGCATGATCGCAAGCTCATAGAAAGAACATTTGAGCCGGGACAAAGAGTTTTGCTTTTTAACTCCAGACTTAAACTTTTTCCCGAGAAGCTGAAATTAAGATGGTCAGGGCCATTTATAGTGAAGACTGTCTTCCCACATGGTGCGATAGAAGTGCTTGATAAATTCCCTGACCAGCCTTTTAAAGTGAATGGGTAGCGATTGAAGCATTACTTTGGCGGCGAGGTGGACAGACAAAAAGTCACCTCAATTCTCTCTTCGACATGAGATCCAGAGACAGTTAAGCTAATTGACTATAACTTAGCGCTTGATGGGAGGCAACCCATTATTTCTATCTCTATTTTTATTTATTCCGTTTAGGTTGTTTTTGTTAGTTCATTTTCATTTGTAGTTGTGCCAGTTTGATAGTTTTGCATAAATATATTAGTAGCTGAATGTCATATGATTTTGTTAGAAATTATGGTGTTAAGATAGACACTCATGCTTATTTAGTAAATCATGCTTTGACAGTGTTTATTGGTGATATTGTAGGTGTATTAGATTGAATGCATTACTGTCTTGCAGTACTGGGAATAAAAACTAACAGTGTAGGAACCAGAGATGCGCGACCGCACCTGAAAAAGCTTTAGAAATCGCGTGCCCGCGTTGCAAGCAATGATGCGAAGAAAAAGTCACTCGCGAGCCCGCGCCACATCCTCATTGAAAACGCGCGCGACCGCGCCAGGCACCAGACATTGATTTTTTTAAAAGTTTTAAAGCGTGTTGTGCCTCATATCTTATATCACTCGATATAATAGAGAGCCATCTCAATCCCCACAACGCACACGATTCCCTTTCTCCAAACAGTTACAAATTGATAAATCAGAGAGTCATAATCTTTTCTCCATCCATTCATCTTATCCCACGTTGTGCGCATCGGTTACTTTACCCACTGATATAAACTAGGGTTTCAGAGTGGGGTGTGCAAAATCAATTTGGGGGTAATCAACTATTCGGCTATCACTCATTATCAACCAAATCTTCATCTTCAACATTCAAAGCAATAGGTCCTAAGCGAGCTCGCTCCGTTTCTTCTTCATCATCGTCTTCATCTAGTAACCAAGGCGAGGATGTTGTGGACCACATGAAATTCCTCCGTCTAGAGGCCCAAATCGAGTATTATAGAATCGTGACAAAAATATTTGTGAAGGAACACGGGTTCACGCCTGAAAAGCTGGATGGCCAGTTATGTGATATGATTTGCGAGAGAGGATGGGTTGGACTGACTGCAACACCTATGCCTGTTCCAATGAGTATCGTCCGAGAATTCTATGCTAATGCTAAAGAAATAATGAGTGGTCTATCTGTGGTTCGAGGGTTTTAAATAGATTATAGACCACCAACAATCAGAGAAATCTTCAGGATAGTTGATACACCACCGACTGGGTCCGACAATTGGGTTGAGGCTGCCCGCTTTGAAATAAATTTAGATGTAGTCATTATTGATTTGTGCGTTCCAAACACAAAATGGAATTATAGGGTAGGCACAAATCAACCTAGAACTTTCCCTGCCTCAGCCTTGAATCGATATGCTAAAGCGTGGAATTTATTTGTATGTGCAAAGCTCTTGCCTTCGTCGCATCAGCACGAAATCACAACGGAAAGGGCTATCATTCTGTGGAGAATAGTCACCGGCAAGTATATTGATGTGGGTCACCTCATCAATAAAAATATGTTACGTTATATGTGGGGGAGCACTACAGGGAGTATTCCACACGCGTCTGTTGTCGCTAGCCTGTGTGCCCATCAAGGATGCCGTTGGGATAATGATCAAATACAGAACCCGAGCCAAGATATCACTCATGCAACCATCACAAAATTTGAGAATTGGGCTAGAGGTATACCGCACCTAAGAGGAAAAGGCTTTCTCATTCAACCCACATTCTCAGTGCCTCCACCACAGCCCACACACGAAACTGAAGCGGGAACATCGGCATAAGCAACAACTAATATTGGGGAAAGACAGCTCTGAAGGTTGGAGCGAAAGGTCGACGCAATGTATGATAACTTTACAGCGTTTGCTACGGGTCTGAAGAGGTCGCTGGCAGAGTCGTTTACACAACATGGGACCATACTTGAGTGGCCACAGTTCTGGACCGTCGTGGCATATCCACCACCGGATTCACCACCCGATGAGGGTGGTGCCGCTGAGTATTAGGAGAGTTTCTCTAACCCTATAACTTCATTCATTGAGGTAATGAATATTATAAGTTTGGGGGTATTGGGGTAGTAGCGTAGTGCATATAGTATTTGCATGTTTAGTTTACAGTTTCATATTTAGTTTAACAGTTTGCATGTGTAGGGTTAGATAATGATTGCATGTTATATTGTTCGATTTTTAGTCATCATTATTTGCGTTAGTATATGTTTAGTTGCATGTCTCACGGTTCTGGCGTTATGGAAATTTTGTCTAGCCTATGATGAAAGTGAATTTTGAAGGATTGTTGAGTATTTTGGATAATATGAGCTTAGATATAATGTTTTACACGATGTAATTCATGATGCTGTTTAGATGCTTTCGGTTTGCACTGCCGTGTTCACAATCGTTTGTAGGCATAAGAATGATGTGTTGCATTGCTTAATAAGAAATGTGATTTTAAAAAGAGAAATATGTGGAAAATAGACTTAGACTGTATAAAACATTGATAATCAAACTTTTGGGAACACATGGGTATGCTATATAAAAAAAAAAGAAAAAAGAAGAACAAAAAAAGAAAAAGCAATAACGTGGCTAGTCTTATTTCGGGGCCCATATTACTTGAGTAAGTACGCCAATAGGGGTGTCTTAACACCTAGCGCCCTAAGGTCTTTTATGGTCTAGGAGTCGTTGGTTAAAAGCTCGCTAAGGGGTAGCATTGTTAGCCTAATGGAATGAGGCATTGAATAGTCATGTAAAAAAAATAGCAATAAACACCGCGGGAAAGAGCGAAAATCGCCCTCGTGAGTAAAAATAAAGCAGTTAAACCCATTGTTGAACCTTAGTTTGATTTGATGTGTTGGAACAATTTTTGTTGCATAAGTATACATGAATCTTGATTTAGATTATAATTTTCTATTTGAGCAGTTTAACATGTGTATTCTTGCTTTAGTCAAGTTTTGGTGAACACAACACACACACACATCATCTTTATAGCATATATGGGTTATGTGAGTGTATGATATTATGCCTATAGTTTGGTTTGAATTTGTATTCTCGAATCTGGATAATTCGCTGAGGCATTTTGGATTGGAGTTCTGTTATAGCTGGAGAATGAGAGACTCTTTTGCATCATGATTTAGTTGCAAAGCATGTAGTTGCATTTTTAGTGTTTAATGTGGTATGCATTTCTTGAGGGCAAGCAATAGTTCAAGTTTGGGGGTATTTGATAAGTAGGTTTCATACCTACTTATTGGATATCAATTCACGAGAACTATGCCCATTTTAAGTACATTTTAGTATGTTTTTAGTTACATTTTGTTTTGTTTTGCATTGCATGTACTGAGAACTCCTTTGGTGAAAAAGTGCAAGAAATGGCATAGCTCGTCGTTGGTTGGATGAAATGAAGCTAATGTAGGTGTGGCACGAGGAACAAGTGGAGATAAGGGATTGAACTGTGATGAAGGAACAAGCAACAAGCAGTGGAGCAACATGAAGCAATAGCAGAACACAAGATTTCAGACTGCAGGAGCCGCGCGGCCGCGCAGCTGAATAGGTTGGGACACGCCGTGCTTTCAACTAGACAGAGATGATTTTACATATGCGTGCCCGTGCTATATTAATGAAGGGATCGCGCGCGACCGCGCTTGTTAAAAACTACAGTTGCTGACGTTATTTTATGTTTGAAATTTTAAGTGTTTGGGGGGATATAAACTACTTTGATTGGTACCAGACGCATCTATCGTTAGTTTTTATGAGTTTTCCATGTTAAAGAAATAGGGTTTTACGCTTTGAGCGATTTCCAACGAAGATCCATGCATAGTCTTAATATTTTCTTCTTCTTCTTTGGAATTCAATCATTGTTTATTAACTATGTTTATGTTGCATGGAGATTATTGAGGATTTGAACAGCACCTTGGGATTTTAATCAGTAGTTGGGTTTGATCAATTCTATATAATCTCTCAATTATTTTCAATTATTTTTTCATGTGTTACTCTAATCCCATAATGGCTTCTGCTTCAGACATGAACTAAACTCCATTATGGGATTCTAACGAATTTTAATATGTAGTCTAATTGATGGCTTGATTGTTGGACTATTCGTGTATTATCAAGAACTTCTATTATGGTTGATTTGAATGCATGAATGATTAATCACCATTCATTTTATATGCTTGTATAGAATTGAAAAATAACATGCGAGTATGGTTGTAATAATGATATCATGCTTATACGGGGCTGATTTGCTTAGCTTTATACTTCGTGAAGCAGATAGACATATACTGTTTCACCGTGTGAGTTATATAAGGGCTTGTGCTTAAATTCAATATGGCTAAAATTTCACATAGAAATATAGTGATTTTAGTTTTATTGATGATTACATGATTTCTATTGTATGTGGATATTATGTAAGTAGGTCATAATTCATTAAAAAATGGTTCTGTCTACATTCGTGCTCTTGGCTAATTTTCTGTGATACGTGAATAATCTTGGATGATGGAGTTATTTAGATGAACTATTAAATGAAGTTAGGATCCCATTATTTTTAGATTTGATTTATCATTTTATTATTCTTCTTTTATTTATTACTTAGTTAAATTCATTCAAAATCATAAGTGTTCGTTTAAACATATAAAGTTAGTGATATAGTTGATGTGTGATAATTTAATCTTGAAACCTTTCTCCATGGATCGATACTCTACTTACTCTGTATTACTTGTTGACCCATGTATGCTTGTATGTGTTAGAGTCCTTTTACTAGAACTAAAAAGGAGGCAACAGTCGGCCACATTCTGTAGGACTTACCCTGCAGGGGTATTCACAGGTAGTTCGATTATGCTATACGTGTGGTTTATGTCACACCTGAGGCTGATTGGCACATTTAAATGACACGAGTATTGTTTCACCCATGAGATAGCTATGTCGTATTCCTTCTAGCCTACGGAGTGTACAGATCCTGCATCTTGGTCCATTTTCCTAGCTGAGATTGGAGATCCATTTTCTATCTTGCCGTGTACAGGGCTCAGTTCGCCCTACAGTTTCATTACTCATACTTCGGGCATGGATTATCTCCCTCTGGCTGGTTTGAGGGGCATGACTACCTATCACCCACTGGCCGTGATGTCACAATTTGACAAGTTCCAAGATTTCCATCCTTTCGATGGGACGTTAGGTCAGCACTTAGCTTCTTGCTAATTGTCAACAGAGGACCGATCCAGAGTGTATGCCTGTTGGGATCAGCGTGAGATAGCCTCTTTTTCTGTTAGCCATCCGGGTTGTTCACCAGAGTATTCTGCGTGGATGGAGATAGAGACTTCATCGGCTGCGGCACTATCCACAGTGCTGGATAGTGATTCAGATGATGAAGAGCACATGGAGGACATTGATTCTCACACCGAGGAGGTGCCATTTACTGGGTTACCAGCATCTCTCTTAGATTCTCCCAGTACTATTACTGTCGCCCTACAGTCTCATTACTCATACTTCGGGCATGAATTATCTCCCTCTGGCTGGTTTGAGGGGCATGACTACCTATCACCCACTGGCCGTGATGTCGTAGTTTGACCAGTTCCAGAATTTCCATCCTTTCGATGGGACGTTAGGTCAGCGCTTAGCTTCTCGCTAATTGTCAACAGAGGACCGATCCAGAGTGTATGCCTGTTGGGATCAGCGTGAGATAGCCTCTTTTTCTGTTAGCCATCCGGGTTGTTCGCCAGAGTATTCTACGTGGATGGAGATAGAGACTTCATCGGCTGCAGCACTATCCACAGTGCTGGATAGTGATTCAGATGATGAAGAGCCCATGGAGGACATTGATTCTCACACCGAGGAGGTGCCATTTACTGGGTTACTAGCATCTCTCTTAGATTCTCCCAGTACTAGTACTGTCGTGATCCAGTATTCAGCACAGTACTTCGAGCAGAGTCTTCATTTGATGACCTTTGAGAGGGATCAGGCTACATCCTTGGTATTGACAGCTCCTGATGGGAGAGACGCAGCTCTGTTAGAGAGAGATGAGGCATTAGCTCGTAGAAATTTCGCTGTTGTTGAGCAGGATGAGGCCATATCAGCCAGAGATGCAGTGATCGTGGAGCGGAACGCTGCCCTATCTGATAGGGATGTAGCTATTATAAATAGTACTACAGTGAGATCCCTGACCACTGGTATGCTTGTTGAGATGAGTGCATATATTGATGAGCATTACGTCACCATGCAGATGGCCTCGGACTTGCTGTCTCGTGTGGATATCCTTGTACAGGAGACCACAACGTTACCTCCTTCTTCGGATAGAGATGCTATGTTAGATCTGTTAGCCCGCATGCATATCGATCTGTAAATAGCCTTGTATTTTCCTGCACATACTAGCTTAGCCATTTTGTCATGTACAGTTTACATTGTGTATGTAAGACCCAATTTTTTTTTAATAAAATTGAATTTCTTCTAATTATTATTTTGAAATAATAAGGTGTTAATTTGATATAATGATTTGGTTATGGGTGAAATGTGCAAATTTTACAAAATAAACAAGTGGTTATAAAATAATCATTATTGTTGGGGAATATTCGTTTGGTCGTGCAATACTCTTTTTGTCGAGAATATCCGTATGATGACGCAGTCATTTGTGGGCCTCATAACAGAATAACTATCGGATGAAGAAAACGACAAGTATGAGTTTTTATAAATAACGACGTAGTTGTTACCGTTAACACTATTGGAATACCTGGTGGTTAAAATACAGTAATACGTGTGGTTGCACAGTAGTACATGGTATTGCACAGTATTTTTGAATTATTGATTCTTACGTAAGAAGGCACTACTCAATAATTGTTACAGTAATTACTGTTCGATATTTTATTTTATTGATTCAATAATTGCTACGTTGATATTTTATATTATTGTTGTTTCAATAATTGTCACTGCACAATATTTCCCATTATCAGATCAATAATTCATATTATTTGAATCATATTATTTGATAGCATTATTGGCAATGTCTAGAAAATTCTGTCGAGGAAAGGGTTAGGTCATCTAATTGCGTGCCAGTAAGGAAAAATTCTTATCGGAAAACCCTCTCTTTCCTGGGAACGACCTGGTTGTTATTATTGTGATTCTGTAATATTATTTATAAATAATTAATTATTGATTTATATGATAAGAAAATATTTATTCAATGTGGATTTAAACGGAGTAATTTTATTAGCATTTGACATTTGTTGAAAGTTGGTATTTTATCTTTTCTCCGATAAAATATTCATTCAAATATATTATAATAGTTATAATAATAATATTATTATAATATATATATATATATATATATATATATATATATATATATTTATGCATGTGATTAAAGAGAAGGAGTAAGCAAATTGTATAACTTGTCTGTTGTTTTCCTAAGTTGGTTGGTGGTGGAGTAATGCCTGCAAACTTGTTTCCAAAAGAAATACAATAAGCCGTCTTTTTCTTTTTTCAAAGATGGCTTATTTTTCTTCCTGCAAATCATTTTTCAAAGGGTGGCCCCTATTTGTTTTCTTATTTCCTAGTGAGTGGTAGGTTTTATGCAAAATCATTTCAAAATGTGGCCCCAGCCATATGGAAAATAATGAATTAGGCAGAGAAGTTAGGCGTGAAGAGAAAGAAAAGTTAGGCAAATCTGCTGAACTTTTCTCCCTCCGTTGCTATAAATAGGGGGTAACCCCTCCTTCCTCAACACACCATTTCAAATTCAGAAATTCTTATTCTAAAGTATTGTGAGTATTTTTCTTGAGTATAAGAATACTTTGAGCGTAGTTTTTCTGCAAGATTTTCTTAGAATAATATCCGATATTCCAGTCAAATCCAGATTCTACTAAAGTAAATGATATTATTTTATTACAATACTCGTGAGAAATAATATTTTCTTTCATACTCCATAATACGTAAGCGATATTATTTCATCTCGTATTCCTAAATTTGAACTTACTATAGTAAGTATTGCTTCTATAATTTCAAAAATGATTAGAAATTTTGCTTCATCTAATTTCATTTCATAGGAATATTGGTCTGAACTTTTTATCAAATTTGGAACTTTTCATCACTGGGTACTGTTCATGGGTACTGTTCACGGGTATTGTTCATACGGTACTGTTCACGGGTATTGTTCACAAAAGAAAAAAAATTCATTTTTTTTCCTTCCAAGTTATCTGTTGTGACCCTTATTCTTGAAATTTAATCCATATTTTGATATTCATTTTTGAATTTTACTCCACTATGATTTATTATGGAGTATTTTTGAACTTGGATAAACTGTAGTATGAATCCCTAATATTTGTCCTTTTTGTCTCACTGGATTCATTTTCTTTAAGATATTTTTCATCATCCTCAGTCCTAAATGATGATATTACTGAATATCTTTGGCTTGTAGTGCAAATATGAATGATTAACTGATGAATATCTTTGGCCCGTAGTGTAAAGATGAACAGGACCAACTGGTGATACAAATGAATATCTTTGGCCTGTAGTGCAAAGATGAATATTTAATTCAAGTTGTATACTGATTGATGTTACAGGGATAAAATATTGATGATGGACTTTTAAATCTGAGAAGATAGTATAATTAGTTCTCTACTTGACTCTTCTAATGAATTGTTATTTTTGCTGCAGTTGTTGATCTAAAACTTGTTGTCTATTATATTCTATCAAATTTTTCCTTGTTGAAAACTAATGATAATTTGTTGTATATTATCTTAGTTATAATATTTTTTACTGGGCTAGTTGAGCTCACCCTTTTCCTTTTTGTTCCATTTTTCTTTTCAGGAGGTGAGAATTTAGCAGGAACTAGCCGGGGTATGGAGTGATGATTCAAGATAATTGTTTTAGTAGTCCTCACTATTTTGTAAAATAGTGTATCAATAAATGTAGTGAGGACTTATTTGAGTGTGGATATTGTCTAGAAGACAATATTTGTATTTAAACTCACAGCATGTGTGTTGTCGTATTTTGTACGACAATTGTAATAATAAAGTTGTAGTTGTTTCTGTACCATGTATTTGGCGACTAAGAATGGGTGATGTATACCTATTTTGGGGGCATCACAGTTGGTATCAGAGCTTAGGGATATGGTGTCTGGCGGAGATCGGTGAATAGAACTAGGAGGGGAGAGACGAGTAAATCCTTCGCTAGCGTGTCCTACCTAAGCTTATTTGTTGGTCGGTCATAATATAGGGATATTATGTGATATGTTAATTTGTTTAATTAACTCTCGTTTTATGGCAGTATTTAAGAATGACAGCTGAGAACGTTAACAATGGAGCATATGAGACCGTGGAAACACCTTTAATCACAAATCAGGAGAACGTGCAACAAGAAGGCAATATTCCTCCTATAAACAACACTACCGAACAAACGATGAATGATGTTATGTTTAGAAGCTTTTTGCAGTTCATGCTAAATCAGACGAGGGATACTCGTGTACAAAATACGAGTGGAAATGATAGCAGCGCGCGGTTTGTCACAACCAAGCAGTTCAAAGAGTTGGGACCACCAGAGTTCTGGGGAAAGCCAGATCCGATTAAGGTGAAAATATAGGTCAAGCAAATTACCAAGATCTTTGATGTCTTGGGATGCATGGAGGAACAGAAGGTTCCATTCTCCACCTTTATCGTCCGTGGTGAGGCAGATTACTGGTGGGAATCTGTGAAGCGTACCTAGCCTGCCACACTCAATATGTCTTGGGAAACATTTCAAAAACTATTTAATGACAAGTACTTTCCTAGAAGTATTCGTCATATGAAGGGGGTAGAGTTTATTAGACTAGAACAAAACAACACGACGGTGTCCTAGTACGAGGCGAAGTTAGCAGAGTTGTCCAGGTTTGCACCTCATTTGGTAGAGAATGAGGAATGAATGACGCAGATGTTCCTAAGAGGTCTAAAACCTGAGATTCGACAATATCTTATTTCTCACAAATTTTCTCTATATTCAGATGTTGTCAATAGGGCTCAATTATTAGAGTGAGATAATGAGTATGTTCAACCAAGGGACCACAACCAGGGTCATACCGGTGGCAGCAGCCATCAGAGCAATGATAACCAGCGGGGAGGAAAGAATACAGACAAAAGCGGTAACCACTCTGGTGGTAATCGTGGCCATGATAATAGAAGAAGCGAGTCGGGATGAGATTTCAAGAAGAGAAGGTACAACAATAACAACGTAAAGACGTCAGCATCAACATCAACTATTTCTAGGAGAGGAGAACGACCACCGGTCGTATGTTTCAAATGTGGGAAAGAGGGACATATCAACCCAAACTGCCCACAACAATCCAAGGTATGTTATAACTGTGGAAAGGAAGGTCATATAGCTCTAGATTGTTCTGTAGTGAAACCAAGTCCAGCGGGGATTGTAACTCCAAAAGCTATCCTGAACAAGTCAAAATCATCGGTTCCTAGAAGAGCGTTTGTCGTGACTGGCCAAAACGAGAGAAACCCGAACGAGGTGATCACGGGTAAGCTAATCATAAACTCTTGCGAAGTTTATACCTTACTAGATACCGGTTCAACTCATTCTTTTATCTCTCCTGCTTGTGCTCAACGTGTAAACTGACTCCGGAGAAATTAGACTTTGACTTATCTGTTGAGACTCCGTTAGGAGAAACTTTTATTACATCCACTGTTTATAAATCTTGCTTGATCCAAGTTGGCACCATCACATTACCTGTTGATCTTATCTCTTTAAAGATATTTGCATTTGATGTGATTTTAGGGATTGATTGGTTAACCACTCATCATGCCAAAATTGATTATTTTTGTAAGGTTATTAGTTTTCATATTCCTAACCAACCTGTTATGCGAATTCAAGCAACTAAACCACTAAAATCAATCACTGTCATATCAAGCCATAAAGCCATTCGTTTATTAAAAAACAGATGTCAAACTTTCTTAGCCCATGTTATGGACTTAAACAAAAACAAGTCAGATTTGAATAATAATTCCGTTGTTAGTGAATTTCTTGACGTATTTTCTGAAGAACTTCCCGGTCTACCCCAAGAACGTGAAGTTGAATTCTTTATTGACCTTGAACCTGGTACAAAGCCCATTTCTAAAACCCCATATCGAATGGCTCCTGTTTATTGATTTCGCAATCAATAAATATGTGCAAGTATACACGGTCAACAAGTAATAAATTGAAAGTAGAGTATCGTTCCCACGAGGAATTATATAATAAAAATCACCAAGTACTAATTCTTAACCAAATCAATTTTATTTAAACAACCAATAATTGTGATTTCTAGATTTAAGAAAACTAAATTAAACAAAACAAAAAGATTATTCTAAAAGAAAGCAAATAAACAACTAAGAATTGATGGAATTCAGATAAATAATAATTAAGACTCCAATATCCCCAATTATGAATTATAAATCATTTATTCAACTATCCCAATTATTATATCAACTAAATTGTTAACAGGAATTCTCGAATGCCAAAAGCCCTCTCTCGAGTGATCAATTGCCTTCTATTTAACCCAGATTAATTTTGCTATATCTCTATGCAAAACAATTGAATTAAACTCGTTACAAACCCAATTCCTTTTATGTTGCATGCGGCAAATAGATATTCTCATTCTATTCATAAACCTAATTATTCACTGTGCAAATAACTAAGTCACACGTCACCAAGCCCAGTTCTAACCCTAGAATTCCTTTCCCAATTCCTTCTAGAGTAACAAGGTAATTATTGGCCAGATAATTAATCAATAAGCACAAAGCAAGATGAACAATTCACTTCAACATAAATAATTGGAATAAATTAAATAATCAATTCATAACCATAAAAAGTTTAATTGAAATCTTAATAAAAGAGTTAGTTCATAATTAATGAATTAAAACCAAGAATCCACAATTGAATAAACATTAAAAGATAAAAGTATGATAAGAGAAGATAATAGAATCTGTTGTCAGCAAATCTGATGCTCCCCTCTTGCTCTTGCTCTTGATCTTTAGTGTTCTCCAAGTTGTTTCAATCTCCAATGGCTAATTAAGAACTAGGGTTTATATTCTAATCTAATAGAGTGTTTTATCTAAGCTAAGCTATGTAATCCCCCTTTATTTTATGTCTTACATCATGTATTTATAGGTTACAAGTCCAATTTTTAGCTTAGGAACAAACCCAATCCAATTTGGAGTCAAAAAGGTGTCAAAATTCGTCCAAAACGCGTCCAGGCCGCACCAAACCCTTCCCCCAGCGCCCCAGCGCTGGGCTTAACGCTCAGACACTGCCTTATAGCGCCTCGGTGCTAGAAATGGCCTTTAAATGGGCGCCCTGGCGCTGGTGCTTTTTTGAAAATTTTCTGCTCCGACGTCCTTTGGGAAAATGGCCATAACTTCTTTGTCTGAACTCCGATTTCGATGATTGAAGATGTTCCGGAAAGAGGAGACGTAGATCTACAACTTTTATTCTTTGAGTTTTCCGAAATAATGTCTCTAGAAATACTCAAATAGGCTCTGAAGTGACTGTTGTGTAAATGGCAAGCCGAAAACGCACATCTAGCCACCCCAAATGTCGATCCAAGTAACTTTTGTCCCAATTCCTACAAAACAATGTAAAACATGCATAAATGGACACAAATACTTAAAAACAACCAAAAGATTAAGTTCAAACGCAATCAATTTTGAGTATAAAACTCACTCATCAAATACCCCCAAACTTAAACCTTTGCTTGTCCTCAAGTAAAAACACAAAAGAACTAAAAATAAACAAACAAACTCAACTACATGAATGCATATGCATGATCTACTTCCTAATATACATACGAACCCAGTAATAAATCAGTATGATATATAGCAACAGGCCTCAAAGATACCATTGGTACTCAAACAATATATCCGATCAAATCAAAATTCATAACTCTAACCAATTAGTCAATCCACACCTGTGATCACCCATGTTGTGCGTGTGTGCTTGCTAACCATTCTAACCAACCACAATTCAAGATAATCACATAACAAACTTCGTAGAAGGAAAATTTCAGTTCCAATTCAATTACTTTTGTGAACATGACAACTCCGGTTAAAACTAAGCAATTACCAAGTCTAAGGGTAAATACAAGATTTATTTATACTTTTATTCAACCACGAGGGCATTTTTTCTCTTTCTCGTGTTTTATTCATTTTTTTTATTTTTTCATGGCTGTGCAATGTCTTATTCCCTTAGGCTTTTTAGTGCTACCTTAACGAGCTTTCGACCAATGACTCCCAAGCCATTAAGACCTTAGGGCGCTAGGTGTAAAGACAATCCCTTCGGGCTTACTTACTCAAGTAACAAAAGCCACAAAACTAGACAAGCATGCCACGGTGTTTATTCATTTTTTTCTGAATTTTCTAATTTTTTTTTTCTTTTCATTTTTTCTTTTTTTTCTTGTTGCAATATATATATCCCACAGATTCCCCCAAACTCAAGCTTTTACGTCATTCTAACCTTTACCGCCAGTTCACTAATTTCCTTAAATTTTAACCAAGATTTTCCCTCAGAAACAAATTATGAAACCCTTGAACCAAGTGGATTAAAACAGTTAAACTTTAATTGCTAACCGGTTACATAAGTTTCAGACATGCTCAAATTATCATCATGATTAAAATTAGAACTCATCATCAATTATCAACATTGTTCAAGTTAACAATTAATACCAATCTTATCATAGGTCAAGCTAAGACCACACCAACTAATCACACAGATTCATGCAAAAATAAATAAAATAAAATGGAATTATACTACACGAACATATACTAATATAACCTATGTATGCATATGCAATTAACTACCTTGTATTATATGCAACCTAAAAAACAACAACGCTAACACATAAAAATAACGAACTACAATGCAAATAACTAGCTATATGCCATACGACACTAAAATGCCCCCAAACTTAAACTAGACATTGTCCTCAATGGATGAAATATAAAAAAGTAAAGCAGAGGACTTGTCTGAAAATATAGCAATCTTCCTCATTGTCCACTAAGTTTGGAGAATATGCTAGGCACATGGAACGAATTGGTCACCACTTGAATTTGACTTGACTAACCTGTAAACCATGATAGAAGCAATTTTATTAAATCCTAAATAAATACAAATTTAAAACTACTAATATAAAACCTAATAAAAACTAAAAATAAAAATTAAACTTGGGTTGCCTCCCAATAAGTGCTTGTTTTATAGTCTCAGCCTGACTTCTTCAATTCTCTATCCAATTCCTCTTCGAAAGTTGAGGAACCCTCCATCTATCGGAAATAATATAGCTTTTGGTAGGTTCCCATTTACGATAACCATTGTATTAAAGTCACCTAGCATGCTTTGTTTAGATAAGATCACATTAAAGAACGTCCAACATCTAGGTGTTTTTTCCATTGTGTCTGCGAATAGATCCTGGCATTGAGGCTTGTCAGACACAACAATCTCTTCTTCTATCTTCTCCAACTCATTGAACCATGGCTTCGAAGTTGTACTCACTTTTACGTCACAAGGAGTATTGCCGACGACATGACTACCTAGCGGACATGGTTTTGCAAATCTAACCGGATTCTTGAACTTCGGTGGAGAAGGTACATGGGACACTAACAAAAATGGCTCATCTTCGTTGGTACTCAAAGTTAGATCTGTGCTGATCTCTTTTTGTTGGTCTCCAAGTCTTTCCTCTCTTTCAACATCTGTATCATTTGACACATCCAGTTGCAGATTTGGTCTGGGCTCACCATCAGTCTCGAAATTCATGTCATAGAGCCAAGTGTATTGAGGATGGTTGTTCAACGCATGTGCTATCTGCCCCAATTGATTTTCTAGATTCTTGATCGATGCACCTTGGCTTTGCAAATGCAGCTCTATTTGATTCATTTTTTTGTCTTGTTCTTCGTTCCTTTTGTCGGATGCTCTAATGAATTTTTCCAAGGCTTCTTCCCAACTCGATTTCCTCTCTGGTTGTTGTTGAGTCTGATTTTAAAATTCGGATGTATTTTGTTGTCTAGGCGCTTGAGCTTGGGCTTGATTGTTATTCCATGAAAACCTCGGATGATTTCTCCAACCCGGATTATATGCGTTTTGATTCAGGTAAGGTTGGGTAGATCGATTATAGCACCCTATGAACTGAGCTGATTCAGAATTTATGGCACACTGATCCGTAGCATGACCCCCAGCACATAATTCACAAACCGTTGCTACCTGCTGTATGGATGGTGGACTCCATGTTTCCATTGGTCGAGTTATGTTCGTGTATGACCATTGATACGCAAAGTAATCCATGGTACCTGAAAAGAGATAAAGAAAAAAAAATTGAAAGAGAATTAAAGAAAAAAACGTTTAAATTAAAACTAATTTGATAAAAATTAATATTGGCAAAATTATTAAACTAATTCCCCGGCAGCGGCGCCAAAAACTTGTTGATTGATTTCGCAATCAATGAATACGTGCAAGTATACACGATCAATAAGTAATAAAGTGAAAGTAGAGTATCGTTCCCACGAGAAATTATTTAATAAAAATCACCAAGTACTAATTCTTAACCAAATCAATTTTACTTAAACAACCAATAATTGTGATTTCGAGATTTAAGAAAACTAAATTAAACAAAACAAAAAGATTATTCTAAAAGAAAGCAAATAAACAACTAAGAATTGATGGAATTCAGATAAATAATAATTAAGACTCCAATATCCCCAATTATGAATTATAAATTAATTATTCAACTATCCCAATTATTATATCAACTAAATTGTTAACAGGAATTCTCGAATGCTAAAAGCCCTCTCTCGAGTGATCAATTGCCTTCTATTTAACCCAGATTAATTTTGCTATATCTCTATGCAAAACAATTGAATTAAACTCGTTACAAACCCAATTCCTTTTATGTTACATGCGGCAAATAGATATTCTCATTCTATTCATAAACCTAATTATTCACTGTACAAATAACTAAGTCACACGTCACCAAGCCCAGTTCTAACCCTAGAATTCCTTTCCCAATTCCTTCTAGAGTAACAAGGTAATTATTGGCCAGATAATTAATCAATAAGCACAAAGCAAGATGAACAATTCACTTCAACATAAATAATTGGAATAAATTAAATAATCAATTCATAACCATAAAAAGTTTAATTGAAATCTTAATAAAAGAGTTAGTTCATAATTAATGAATTAAAACCAAGAATACACAATTGAATAAACATTAAAAGATAAAAGTATGATAAGAGAAGATAATAGAATCTGTTGTCAGCAAATCTGATGCTCTCCTCTTGCTCCTGCTCTTGATCTTTAGTGTTCTCCAAGTTGCTTCAATCTCCAATGGCTAATTAAGAACTAGGGTTTACATTCTAATCTAATAGAGTGTTTTATCTAAGCTAAGCTATGTAATCCCCCTTTATTTTATGTCTTACATCATGTATTTATAGGTTACAAGTCTAATTTTTAGCTTAGGAACAAACCCAATCCAATTTGGAGTCAAAAAGGTGTCAAAATTTGCCCAAAACGCGTCCAGGCCGCACCAAACCCTTCCCCCAGCGCCCCAGCGCTGGGCTTAACGCTCAGACACTGCCTTATAGTGCCCCGGCGCCAGAAATGGCCTTGAAATGGGCGCCCCGGCGCTGGTGCTTTTTTGGAAATTTTCTACTCTAACGTCCTTTGGGAAAATGGCCATAACTTCTTCGTCTGAACTCTGATTTTGATGATTCAAGATGTTCCGGAAAGAGGAGACGTAGATTCTTTCATTCTTTGAGTTTTCTGAAATAATGTCTCGAACAATACTCAAATTGGCTCTGAAGTGACTATTGTGTAAATGGCAAGCCGAAAACGCGCATCTAGCCACCCCAAATGTCGATCCAAGTAACTTTTGTCCCAATTCCTACAAAACAATGTAAAACATGCATGAATGGACACAAACACTTAAAAACATCCAAAAGATTAAGTTCAAACGCACTCAATTATGGGTATAAAACTCACTCATCAGCTCCTATTGAACTTCAGGAGTTAAAGGTCTAACTACAAGAGTTGTTGGACATCAGTTTCATTCGTCCTAGTACATCTCCTTGGGGTACTCCTATTTTATTCGTAAAGAAGAAAGACGGGAGTATGCGATTTTGTATTTACTACCGAGAATTGAACAATGTCACCATCAAGAATAAGGGGCTCGCACTAAGCTCGAAAATTCACAAACAAAAAATCTGAGAAGAGGGATCAAGAAGTTATCGAAATTTTTTTTCTATTTCTATAAGAATTTAGTTCAGGGACAAATATAATCTCTTCATCACATGATTTGATGAAATATCTTGAATCTATGTCGAATTGATAGGTGTACATGTATTAATCAAATGAATTTCGTTCTGATGGGGATAATTTCATTCAATAAAAGAAAAGAAATTAGGATCGGTTTTGAAACGATTCATTGCTAGACTTGCTAGGTAAATAAATTTGATTATTCAAGAATAAGCCACTATCCACTATGAGTTTACTGGATGGACTTATGTATATATATACTACTTATGTATATATATACTTAAGTATATAATATTATGTATATGGATAGACTTTACCTATATAGTGGCTGATTCAGGAGTTATCCACTACCTCACATTGATGACCTGTTTGACTAGTTGCAAGGAGCACAATTTTTTTTAAAGATCGATCTTCGTTCTAGATATCATCAGCTGAAGATTAAAACTGAGGATATTCCGAAGACTGCCTTCAGAACTCGGTACGGGCATTATGAATTCTTAGTCATGTCTTTTGGATTGACTAATGCTCCTGCTGCTTTCATGGATATGATGAACTGTGTGTTCAACGAATATTTGGATCAGTCTGTTGTTGTCTTTATTGATGACATCCTCATCTATTCCAAAAGCCGTGAAGATCATGAGCACCATTTGAAGCTGGTACTGCAAAGGCTTTGTGACAGCAAGCTATATACCAAGCTGAAGAAATGCGAGTTCTGGCTTGAAGAAGTAGCATTCCTTGGGCACGTGGTGTTAAAACATAGAGTATCTGTTGACCCGGCGAAGATAGAAGCAATACAAAGTTGGGAGCAACCGAAATCGGTGATCGAAGTACGTAACTTTCTAGGCTTAGCAGGTTATTATCAGACATTCGTGGAAAAATTTTCTCGAATTGCTACTCCGTTAACTCAGCTGACTCGGAAATATACAAAATTCGTATAGAACGAGGAATGCGAGAAGAGTTTCCAAGAGCTTAAGAGGAGACTCATTTCGGCACCTGTTCTGACAATACCATCTGGTTTGGATGGATTTATTTTCTACAGCGATGCTTCAGGCAAAGGGTTAGGATGTGTTCTCATGAAACATGGGAAAGTCATAGCCTATGCCTCGCGATAACTCAAAGAATATGAGAAAAATTATCCTACTCATGATCTAGAGTTGGCAGCAGTCGTTTTCACGTTAAAAATCTGGAGACACTACCTATATGGGGAGAAAGTGGAGATTTATACGGATCATAAAAGCCTCAAATATTTCTTCACCCAAAAGGAACTTAACATGGGGCAACGACGTTGGCTCAAACTGCTGAAAGATTACGACCATAGCATTCAATATCATCCTGGAAAAGTAAACGCTGTAGTTGACGCATTTAGTAGAAGATCGTATGCGGGTACGAGTGCGATGTTGTTAACTCAAAGAACCATTTTGTACGACTTAAAGGATGGAGATAGAGTTAAAGGCTCCAAGTACCCACGTGATGATATCAAACATACGAGTAGAACTGACTTTAATCGATAAAGTTACAGCTGCTCAAGCCACAGACCCAGAGCTGATGCGTATGAAGAAGAAAGTGCAAGAAGGTGCTATTCCAGAAGCAAGAATCGATGAAGAAGGAATACTTCAAGTCAACTACAGACTTTGCATTCCTAATGATTCTGACTTGAAGCATAGAATCATGATGGAGGCACACAACACACCGTTTGTAATCCTTCATGGTAGCACCAAAATGTATCATGATCTTCGACATACATTTTGGTAGAACAATATGAAGAGAGAGATCACAGAATTTATCTCGAGGTGTTTAACTTGTCAACGTGTAAAGGCGGAGCATCAAGTACCAAAGGGTCCATTACAACCACTTGAGATTCCGAAATGAAAGTGGAAACATGTTACCGTGGATTTTGTTACGGGTCTTCCAAAGGTTTCTCAAAGCATAGATGCGATTTGGGTTATTGTTGATAGATTAACCAAGTCTGCTCATTTCTTGTCGATACGAGAGACTTATTCCCTTGAACGTCTTTCTCGTATGTACGTGAATGAGATTGTGAGATTGTGAGATTTTATGGCATGCCAGTATCCATAGTTTCAGATCGTGACCCATGATTTACTTTACAATTTTTGGTTAGCTTGCAGAAAGTTATGGGCATGGATTTACGATTTAATTTGGCATACCATCCTCAAACAGATGGGCAATCAGAAAGGACTATTCAAACTCTTGAAGATCTATTAAGACTCTGTGTCCTTGATTTTAAAGGAAGTTGGGATAAGTATTTGCCATTAGTGGAGTTCTCCTACAACAACAGTTATCAAGCAATTATAGGCATGGCTCCACTCGAGGCGTTGTATGGATGAAAGTGTCGTTCTCCAGTATGCTAGGACGAGGTGGGTGAAGCAACGTTGTTGGGACCAGAATTGGTACGCATGACTACAGAAAAGATCCAAATGATCCGACAACGTATACAAACCTCACAAGATCGACAAAATAGTTATGCAGATCTTTATCGAAAGGATATGGAATTTAATATCGGGGATCATGTAATGTTACGTATTGCTCCATGGAAGGGAGTTACAAGATTCGGGAAGAGAGGAAAGTTCAATCCACGATTTGTTGGTCCATTTGAGATCCTTGAACGAATAGGAAATGTGGCCTATAGACTCGCATTACCTCCAAGCATGTCTCGTGTTCATAATATTTTTTACATATCTATGCTTCGTAAATATGTAAAAGAACCAAATCATATTATTGAGTTAGAACTAGATGAGATAACCAAAAATTTAACGTACGAGGAGGTACCTGTGACAACCCCAAAATAGGTCCATTCCATCCAACCCATTCTGAGTCGTCAAATACATGGTACAGAAAATAACTACAACTTTATTACAACAATTGTCGTGCAAAATACAACAACACATATGCTGTGAGTTTGGATACAAATATATACCAACTGTGACGTTGGACACCATCATGTATCAGCACTTCACAAAGGTACCTTACATAAAGGTATAGTCAAAAACTGTTTTAGAAATTAGAATCTTTGGGAAATGCTCAAGGAAACCTTCGTACATGGGAGACCACGCGTCTAGGTTATGATAGATATCATATGGCCACAGAATTATCCTTGGTTGACCCAATAGACCCCAAAGAAAAACGAGAAGATTACTATCATATTCTTCCCAATGGTGAGTCTTCTCTTGACTTATCATTATCTCCACTGTATCTAACTGAGAATTATACTTCAAACAAACACCAAGATTATATAGGTAGTGCTCGTATATATACTCAGCAAGTGGATGAGCACATCCCTGTCTTATGATGACACGAGGTTGTATGTCGTTAGATATCTTGTATGATAGTGGCAAACCACCCTTCCAACGTTGGGTACACCTTACCCTATTGGATTCACCAAATATAACTACTAAATGAACTTTTCTATACTGCTTCGGGAGAACATCCACAGCTAGAGACCACCGTTCTATTTCCCCGTTACCCTCGCTCGACCCAGCTACACTCTTATTACCTGAAAGGAATTGTGAAGCAAAAGGGTGAGCACAACTAGCTCAGTAAAGAATATCATGACTAAAGATAATTAAATTATCAATAGCCTTCATCAACAATAAATCAGAGATTTAGAACATATGGTAAATGATAAAAATTTCAACCATAGTTGCAGCGGAACATGCAATCCATTAGAAGAGTCAAATAGACTATAAAGTCTATTATCTTCTCCATGTTAAAAATCCACCAATAATATTTTATCCATGTAACATCACTCAACAGTTCCTTTCCACAATCATATGAATAACTTATAATCATAATTGTGACTATAAATTTTTCTTCGCACCCAGGACGAAGAATATTTTCATCACCTGTCTTTACCTGAAACATCAAAGATCATGGTTATACCAAATCACAATTCCTGTTTATAATCATACTAACAAATCCATCTTTGCACTACGGGCCAAAGATATTCGTCAACAGTTTATCTTTGCACTACTGGCCAAAGATATTCAACAACAGTTCATCTTTGCACTACAGGCCAAAGATATTCAACAACATATCATCTTTGCACTACAGGCCAAAGATATTCATCAACAGTTCATATTTGCATTACAGGCCAAATATATTCATCAACAGTTCATATTTGCACTACATGCCAAATATATTAATATCTCAAAGAATTATAATCATTTTAGAATTTATATAAACAATAATTATAACCATGTTGATCAATTCACCTTTGCACTTAAGCTTAAGATATTCAATTATAAATTCAATGGTCATGATCATACCAGTCACAATTCAACTTTGCACTACAGGCCAAAGAGAACCCTAGTCATGATCATACCAATAATCTACCCATCTTTACACTCCAGTGAAAGAGAATTTCAACATCAAGGTTATAAAAATGTTATATATGATAATAAAAATAATATGATCAACATATAGATTTAATCTCAAGAGTAATATTCATAACTCAACTATAATTTGGTCAGAAAAAGAAACCAATTTTATCATGAATAGTAACTCGTGAATAGTAACCCATGAATAGTAACTCGTGAATAGTAACTCGTGAATAGTAACTCATGAATAGTAATCCCAACACAAAAGATAGAAATTCCACAATAAAATCCATACCAATATTTTGGTATAATGATATTGAAAGAATAACATTTCTTAAATTTATAAACAATTTATTTTAATTGTTTACACTTTACTAAATAAATCATTTAATCATTCTAAAATGCCAAACTCATAAGATTTCATCACCAATAACCAAAAATCCTCATCAAAAATCTGCATATACCTCATATAGGATTCTCAAGCCATAAAATCCTATTTTCTAATTTTTTTTCTTCACAAAACATATTTAATTCATTTACTCATAGCTAGACCATTTTCATGAAAAATATCAAATCAGTTCCAAAAATATTTCTTTTCTGGGATTTAGCATAATATAGTCCCATAGTGAACATATATTTTTCTCAGAATTTTTAAAAGTCATTTACTATTTTTCATATGGCCAAAATAGCCGAATATTTAGACATTTATCAAAAATTGTACTTTTGTCTAAAAATTCTGAAATTTACAGAGTATACTTCTATCATATACATGTACTCCCAATAAAAATTTCATCAATTTTGGAGTTAAGCACAAGGAATTATAAGCTGTTACTTTTAAAATAGTCTTTTCTCATAAAATTCATAACTCTCAATCTATACATCCAAAAATCACCATTTTTGGACACAATCAAGAAAACTCATCAAAATATCAATTCAAATTTTTCCAAAATTTTTGAAGATCAGAAAAATTACGAAACTGAAAATCATAACAACCCTTAAAATCTCTTAATATCCCTTACAATCCCTTACCTCAAAAGAGCAGTACTTCTGACTGGATATCGGATATGATGCTGAAGGAAACTTGCACTGATGAATAGCAACTCACCAAGTATCTAAATACTCACAAAATACACTCAATAATCTAGAGAGAGAAAGAGAGAAAGCTTATGTTTTTGGTGTGATTTTCAATTCTAACTTAGCCCTCTATTTATAGGAAAATTTTGGTAGGTTTGACCTGCAACCTGATGGCTTTACCTGCTACTATTCCCACCCACCACATTTGAAATATAATTCAGCACATTTCTTCACCAACCACAAGTGGGGCCCACCAATTCTAGAATTTTCCACCAAAATGATAAACTCCGAAAATTCAACAATTTCTGAACCAGTCATCTTGTAAAATTCATAATAAATCATACGTTCATTTTTAACGGTTCAAAATTTGTGGACATATACTCAACTTATATATGTATAACATATCCAAAAATTACCACGATCCAACGGTCGGATTAAAAATTATAACCCTCGCAAAATATCTCAAAAACCCTGATTTTTAATACCTCCATTCCGACAAAAGTACGGATAAAAACCTCAACATTAACTCCTTCATTTTTTAACCACAAAAATATATCCTTCATTTATATCCACATAAAATAAATATTTTCTTATCATATAAATCAATAATTAATTATTCACAAATAATATTACAGAATCACATTTATGACAACCAGGCCGTTCCCAGGAAAGAGGGGGCTTTCCAATAAGAATTTTTCCTTACTGGCGCGCAATTAAATGACCAAACCTCTCCTTAGACAGAACTTTCTAGACATTGCCAATAATGCTATCTAATAATACTATTCAAATAATATGAATTATTGATCTGATAATGGAAAATACTGTGCAGCAACAATTATTGAACAACAATAATACAAAATTTCAACGTAGCAATTATTGAATCAATAAAATAAAATATTGAACAGTAATTACTGTAACAATTATTGAGTAGTGCCTTCTTACGTAAGAATCAATAATTTCAAAAATATTATGCAATACCGTGTGCTACTGTGCAATAACGCGTATTACTGTATTTTAACCACCGGGTATTCCAACAGTGTTAACGGTAACAACTACGTCGTTATTTGTAAAAACTCAAATTTGTCGTTTTCCTTCACCCGACAGTTATTCGTTATGGGACCCACAAATAGCTGCGCCGTCGTACGAATATTCTCCGACAGAAAGAATATTCCACGACCAAACGAATATTCCCCGACAACAATGAATATTTTATAACTACTTGCTTATTTTGAAAAAAAATCATATCACTCATAACTTTAAACTTTTATCAATTTAACCATTTACTGAATAGTAATTATAAGAAAAATTGAATACTTTTATTTCATAAAATTCGGGGTCTTACAATCTCCCCTCCTTATGAAATTTCGTCCCCGAAATTTACGTACCTGGTATTTCAAAGAGTTGAGAATACCTTGCTTTCATTTCAGATTCCATCTTCCCTATCATCATGATTTCTCCATTGCTCATCTCCTGTATTTCAGATATCATTCTAGAATACAGCTTCAAAACAAAGGTTAATTTAACAAATTAACATATCACATAATATCCCGATATTATGACTGACCAACAAATAAGCTTAGGTAGGACACACTAGCGAAGGATTTACTCATCTCTCCCCTCCTAGTTGTATTCCCCGATCTCAGCCAGAGATCATATCCCTAAGCTCTGATACCACCTGTGACAACCCCAAAATAGGTCCATTCCATCCAACCCATTCTGAGTCGTCAAATACATGGTACAGAAAATAACTACAACTTTATTACAACAATTGTCGTGCAAAATACAACAACACATATGCTGTGAGTTTGGATACAAATATATACCAACTGTGACGTTGGACACCATCATGTATCAGCACTTCACAAAGGTACCTTACATAAAGGTATAGTCAAAAACTGTTTTAGAAATTAGAATCTTTGGGAAATGCTCAAGGAAACCTTCGTACATGGGAGACCACGCGTCTAGGTTATGATAGATATCATATGGCCACAGAATTATCCTTGGTTGACCCAATAGACCCCAAAGAAAAACGAGAAGATTACTATCATATTCTTCCCAATGGTGAGTCTTCTCTTGACTTATCATTATCTCCACTGTATCTAACTGAGAATTATACTTCAAACAAACACCAAGATTATATAGGTAGTGCTCGTATATATACTCAGCAAGTGGATGAGCACATCCCTGTCTTATGATGACACGAGGTTGTATGTCGTTAGACATCTTGTATGATAGTGGCAAACCACCCTTCCAACGTTGGGTACACCTTACCCTATTGGATTCACCAAATATAACTACTAAATGAACTTTTCTATACTGCTTCGGGAGAACATCCACAGCTAGAGACCACCGTTCTATTTCCCCGTTACCCTCGCTCGACCCAGCTACACTCTTATTACCTGAAAGGAATTGTGAAGCAAAAGGGTGAGCACAACTAGCTCAGTAAAGAATATCATGACTAAAGATAATTAAATTATCAATAGCCTTCATCAACAATAAATCAGAGATTTAGAACATATGGTAAATGATAAAAATTTCAACCATAGTTGCAGCGGAACATGCAATCCATTAGAAGAGTCAAATAGACTATAAAGTCTATTATCTTCTCCATGTTAAAAATCCACCAATAATATTTTATCCATGTAACATCACTCAACAGTTCCTTTCCACAATCATATGAATAACTTATAATCATAATTGTGACTATAAATTTTTCTTCGCACCCAGGACGAAGAATATTTTCATCACCTGTCTTTACCTGAAACATCAAAGATCATGGTTATACCAAATCACAATTCCTGTTTATAATCATACTAACAAATCCATCTTTGCACTACGGGCCAAAGATATTCGTCAACAGTTTATCTTTGCACTACTGGCCAAAGATATTCAACAACAGTTCATCTTTGCACTACAGGCCAAAGATATTCATCAACAGTTCATATTTGCATTACAGGCCAAATATATTCATCAACAGTTCATATTTGCACTACATGCCAAATATATTAATATCTCAAAGAATTATAATCATTTTAGAATTTATATAAACAATAATTATAACCATGTTGATCAATTCACCTTTGCACTTAAGCTTAAGATATTCAATTATAAATTCAATGGTCATGATCATACCAGTCACAATTCAACTTTGCACTACAGGCCAAAGAGAACCCTAGTCATGATCATACCAATAATCTACCCATCTTTACACTCCAGTGAAAGAGAATTTCAACATCAAGGTTATAAAAATGTTATATATGATAATAAAAATAATATGATCAACATATAGATTTAATCTCAAGAGTAATATTCATAACTCAACTATAATTTGGTCAGAAAAAGAAACCAATTTTATCATGAATAGTAACTCGTGAATAGTAACCCATGAATAGTAACTCGTGAATAGTAACTCGTGAATAGTAACTCATGAATAGTAATCCCAACACAAAAGATAGAAATTCCACAATAAAATCCATACCAATATTTTGGTATAATGATATTGAAAGAATAACATTTCTTAAATTTATAAACAATTTATTTTAATTGTTTACACTTTACTAAATAAATCATTTAATCATTCTAAAATGCCAAACTCATAAGATTTCATAACCAATAACCAAAAATCCTCATCAAAAATCTGCATATACCTCATATAGGATTCTTAAGCCATAAAATCCTATTTTCTAATTTTTTTTCTTCACAAAACATATTTAATTCATTTACTCATAGCTAGACCATTTTCATGAAAAATATCAAATCAGTTCCAAAAATATTTCTTTTCTGGGATTTAGCATAATATAGTCCCATAGTGAACATATATTTTTCTCAGAATTTTTAAAAGTCATTTACTATTTTTCATATGGCCAAAATAGCCGAATATTTAGACATTTATCAAAAATTGTACTTTTGTCTAAAAATTCTGAAATTTACAGAGTATACTTCTATCATATACATGTACTCCCAATAAAAATTTCATCAATTTTGGAGTTAAGCACAAGGAATTATAAGCTGTTACTTTTAAAATAGTCTTTTCTCATAAAATTCATAACTCTCAATCTATACATCCAAAAATCACCATTTTTGGACACAATCAAGAAAACTCATCAAAATATCAATTCAAATTTTTCCAAAATTTTTGAAGATCAGAAAAATTACGAAACTGAAAATCATAACAACCCTTAAAATCTCTTAATATCCCTTACAATCCCTTACCTCAAAAGAGCAGTACTTCTGACTGGATATCGGATATGATGCTGAAGGAAACTTGCACTGATGAATAGCAACTCACCAAGTATCTAAATACTCACAAAATACACTCAATAATCTAGAGAGAGAAAGAGAGAAAGCTTATGTTTTTGGTGTGATTTTCAATTCTAACTTAGCCCTCTATTTATAGGAAAATTTTGGTAGGTTTGACCTGCAACCTGATGGCTTTACCTGCTACTATTCCCACCCACCACATTTGAAATATAATTCAGCACATTTCTTCACCAACCACAAGTGGGGCCCACCAATTCTAGAATTTTCCACCAAAATGATAAACTCCGAAAATTCAACAATTTCTGAACCAGTCATCTTGTAAAATTCATAATAAATCATACGTTCATTTTTAACGGTTCAAAATTTGTGGACATATACTCAACTTATATATGTATAACATATCCAAAAATTACCACGATCCAACGGTCGGATTAAAAATTATAACCCTCGCAAAATATCTCAAAAACCCTGATTTTTAATACCTCCATTCCGACAAAAGTACGGATAAAAACCTCAACATTAACTCCTTCATTTTTTAACCACAAAAATATATCCTTCATTTATATCCACATAAAATAAATATTTTCTTATCATATAAATCAATAATTAATTATTCACAAATAATATTACAGAATCACATTTATGACAACCAGGCCGTTCCCAGGAAAGAGGGGGCTTTCCAATAAGAATTTTTCCTTACTGGCGCGCAATTAAATGACCAAACCTCTCCTTAGACAGAACTTTCTAGACATTGCCAATAATGCTATCTAATAATACTATTCAAATAATATGAATTATTGATCTGATAATGGAAAATACTGTGCAGCAACAATTATTGAACAACAATAATACAAAATTTCAACGTAGCAATTATTGAATCAATAAAATAAAATATTGAACAGTAATTACTGTAACAATTATTGAGTAATGCCTTCTTACGTAAGAATCAATAATTTCAAAAATATTATGCAATACCGTGTGCTACTGTGCAATAACGCGTATTACTGTATTTTAACCACCGGGTATTCCAACAGTGTTAACGGTAACAACTACGTCGTTATTTGTAAAAACTCAAATTTGTCGTTTTCCTTCACCCGACAGTTATTCGTTATGGGACCCACAAATAGCTGGCCGTCGTACGAATATTCTCCGACAGAAAGAATATTCCACGACCAAACGAATATTCCCCGACAACAATGAATATTTTATAACTACTTGCTTATTTTGAAAAAAAATCATATCACTCATAACTTTAAACTTTTATCAATTTAACCATTTACTGAATAGTAATTATAAGAAAAATTGAATACTTTTATTTCATAAAATTCGGGGTCTTACAGTACCTGTTAAGATCTTAGATAGGAAAGAGCATGTCCTACGCACAAAGGTTATACCACAAGTCAAGGTTTTGTGGAGGAACCATGCTATTCAGAAAATGACCTGGGAGTTGGAATCGAAAATGAAAGCGAGGTACCCTCACCTTTTCGAAATACCAGGTATGTACGTCGATTTCGAAGACGAAATTCTATAAGGAGGGGAGGTTGTAAGACCCTAACTTTTTTTTTAATAAAATTGAATTTCTTCTAATTATTATTTTGAAATAATAAGGTGTTAATTTGATACAACGCTTTGGTTATGGGTGAAATGTGCAAATTTTATAAAATAAGTAAATGGCTATAAAATAATCATTATTGGCAGGGAAGATTCGTTTGGTCATGGAATATTTTTTTTGTCGAGAATATTCGTATAATGGCGCAGTCATTTGTGGGTCCCATAACAGAATAACTGTCGGATGAAGAAAACGACAAGTATGAGTTTTTATAAATAATGACATAGTTGTTACCATTAACACTGTTGGAATACTTGGTGGTTAAAATACAGTAATACTCTTGGTTGTACAGTAGCACACGGTATTGCACAGTATTGTTGAATTATTGATTCTTACGTAAGAAGGCACTACTCAATAATTGTTACAGTAATTACTGTTCGATATTTTATTTTATTGATTCAATAATTGCTACGTTGATATTTTATATTATTGTTGTTTCAATAATTGTCACTGCACAGTATTTTCCATTATCAGATCAATAATTCATATTATTTGAATAATATTATTAGATAACATTATTGGCAATGTCTAGAAAGTTCTGTCGAGGAAAGGGGTTAGGTCATCTAATTGCGCGCCAATAAGGAGAAATCCTTATCAGAAAGCCCCCTCTTTCCTAGGAATGGCATGGTTGTCATTATTGTGATTCTGTAATATTATTTATGAATAATTAATTATTGATTTATATGATAAGAAAATATTTATTCAATGTGGATTTAAACGGAGTAATTTTATTAGCATTTGACATTTGTTGAAAGTTGGTATTTTGTCTTTTCTCCGATAAAATATTCATGTGATTAAAGAGAAGGAGTGAGCAAATTGTATAGCTTGTCCGTTGTTTTCTTAAGTTGGTTAGTGGTGGAGTAATGCCTGCAAACTTGTTTCCAAAAGAAATACAGTAAGCTGTCCTTTTCTTTTTTCAAAGATGGCTTATTTTTCTTCCTGCAAATCATTTTTCAAAGGGTGACCCCTATTGGTTTTCTTCTTTCCTAGTGAGTGGTAGGTTTTATGCCAACTCATTTCAAAATGTGGCCCCAGCCATATGGAAAATAAGGAATTAGGCAGAGAAGTTAGGCGTGAAGAGAAAGAAAAGTTAGGCAAATCTGCTTAACTTTTCTCCCTCCGTTGCTATAAATAGGTGGTAACCCCTCCTTCCTCAACACACCCTTTCAAATTCAGAAATTCTTATTCTAAAGTATTGTGAGTATCTTTCTTGAGTATAAGAATACATTGAGCGTAATTTTTTTGCAAGATTTTTTTAGAATAATATCCGATATTCTAGTCAAATCCAGATTCTACTAAGGTAAATGATATTATTTTATTGAATTACTCGCGAGAAATATTATTTTCTTTCATACTCCATATTACATAAGCGATATTATTTCATCTCGTATTCCTAAATTTGAACTTACTATGGTAAGTATTGCTTCTATAATTTCTGAAATGATTAAAAATTTCACTTCTTCTAATATCGTTTCATAGGAATATTGGTCTGAACTTTTTACCAAATTTGGAACTTTTCATGACTGGGTACTGTTTATGGGTACTGTTCACGGGTACTGCTCACAAAAGAAAAAAAATATTATTTTTTTTCCTTCCAAGTTATTTGTTGTGACCCTTATTCTTTAAATTTAATCCATATTTTGATCTTTATTCTTAAATTTTACTCCACTATGGTTTATTATGGAGTATTTTTGAACTTGGATAAACTGTAGTATGAATCCATAATATTTGTCCTTTTGTCTCACTAGATTCGTTTTTTTAAGATATTTTTCATCATCCTCAGTCCTAAATGATGATATTACTAAATATCTTTGGCCTGTATTGCAAAGATGAATGATTAACTGATGAATATATTTGGCCCGCAGTGCAAAGATGAACAGGTGTTGAGATGAACATGACCAACTGGTGATACAAATGAATATCTTTGGCCTGTAGTGCAATGATGAATATTTAATTCAAGATGTATATTGATTGATGTTACTAGGATAAAATATTGATGATGGACTTTTAAATTTGAGAAGATAGTAGAATTTATTCTCTACCTGACTCTTCTAATGGATTGTTGTTTCCGCTGCAGTTGCTGATCTAAAACTTGTTGTCTATTATATTCTATCAGATTTTCCCCTGTTGAAGACTAATGATAATTTGTTGTATATTATCTTAGTCATAATATTCTTTACTGGGCTAGTTGAACTCACCCTTTTCCTATTTGTTCCATTTTTCTTCTCAGGAGGTTAAAATTTAGCAGGAATTAGCCGGGGTATGGAGTGATGATTCAAGATAATTGTTTTAGTAGTCCTCACTATATTGTAAAATAGTGTATCAATAAATATAATGAGGACTTATTTGAGTGTGGATATTGTCTAGAAGATAATATTTGTATTTGAACTCGCAGCATGTGTGTTGTCGTATTTTGCACGACAATTCTAATAATAAAATTGTAGTTGTTTCTGTGCCATGTATTTGGCGACTCAGAATGGGTGATGTATACCTATTTTGGGGACATCACATTGTATATCAAATAGTATTATATATATAGCATAGAAATATATTTTTGATCACTTCCCTTTTAGATATGTCTGAATAGTTTCTTGATATTTGCCTGCTTCTTCAGGTCTTGTGATCTTGATGTATTCTGAATTCCTCCTTGCTGGATGGACATTGAGTTGTCTCTGGACAGTTCAGAATAGATCATTGATCTGTGTGCATTCCTACCATCTTTGGTGTCTTGGGACTGGTTTCTGTATAGAAATATGGAGAGGAATATGGCTTTCCTCTCTGAGATTGACCGCACCACAGATGGTCGCCAGTACTCTTATTTAGGAGGTGCCTAGTTAATTCCATCTCTTATGGATTGGTATTGCTCTTTAAGGTACAACCGCAGCTTAGATGGTCATCGAGCCTCCCGTTTACATGGGGAGGTCAGGTAATTCCATCCCTTTGGTCTGAATCCAATGAAATGTGGTGGATTGAAGTTTGATCACAGTACCGTTGACAAGTATTTGTGTTTTGGTAGGGCGTTAGACCGAACCATAAATGGCTGCCTAAGAAATGTTTTTGGTGTTTTTGTTTTATTGCGACTGGGCCATATAAAATGGTTGCCTACGTAGTCTCGTGTATCAAGGAGATCTGGTCAACTTAGTTCACCCCTCAGGACAATTTGGTAGCCACAAAAAAGTTTGATCCTATGTGGAGGACAAACTGTGGTGGGGAAGAAAGTTTAATCCTAAGTTCAGGATAAACTGCAGGTGTGAAAAGTTTGTTCCCATGTTTGGGGAAAAACTGCAAGTGCGAAAGGTTCAATCCCTAGTGGGATAACCGAAGTTGAGTAAAGGTTAAAAAACTGAGTGAAGAGGAAAGGATATGATGATCCGAAAACCAGGCTGCTGGCTTGAAAAGTGTGGCGCAGTATGGAAAAAAGAGTTGTATGTAGTGAATGGTTAAAGAACCGAAATGACTGGTGATATGATGATCCAACACCAGGATGTTTGCTTGATGGTAACTTCAGACATAGTACCGTTTCATGGTGTCTGAGTTAATGAGTTGAGGAAATTCATCGTCGTCCATTTCCTGCAATCTGAGAGCCCCTCCTGTCAACACCTCCTTGACAACAAATGGACCTTCCCAGTTAGGAATGAATTTTCCCTTAGATTGATCTTGGTTGTCGATGATCTTCTTCAAAACCAAGATATGTTGTTTAAACTGCCATAGCCGAACTTTTCTGTTATAGGATCGGGCGATTCTTTGTTGATATAACTGACCATGGAAGATAGCCACGGTTCGCCTTTCATCTGTTAGAGACAATTGGTGATACCTATTTTGTACCCATTGGTCTTCTTCCAGCTGAGCGTCTATCAACACTTTGAGGGATTCCATTTCTACCTCTATGGGGAGTACTTCTTCCATCCCATAGGTTAATGCGTAAGGGGTTGCCCCAGTTGAAGTGCACATTGATGTTCTGTAAGCTAACAGAGTAAGAGGCAATAAGTCAGGCCACTCTTTGTGGTTGGCGGACATCTTTTGCATCATCTTCTTGATGTTTTTGTTAGCCGCTTCAACAACACTATTCATCTTTGGACGGTAGATGACGGAGTTAAGATGTTTGATGTGGAATTTACTGCATAACTCCTCCATCATTTTGTTGTTGAGGTTCTTAGCATTGTCTGATACAATGACCTCTGGTTGTCCATATTGACAAATGACATTGCTTCTGATGAAAGCAATGATGACTTCTTTGGTAACCCTGGGGATGGAGGCTGCTTCTACCCACTTGGTGAAGTAATCGATCATGGTGAAGATAAAGCGATGTCCATTACTGGCTTTGGACTTGATGGGCCCGATCACGTCCATTCCCCACATTGAGAAGGGCCAAGGAAAACTCATATTGTGGAACTCCCGTGGAGGGGCATGTATAGCATTCTCATGAATTTGGCATTGATAACATCTCCTGACGTGGTCATTACAGTCAGCCTTGAGTGAAAGCCAGTAATGTTCTGTTCTGAGGATCTTCTTTACAAGTAAAGGGCCGCTCATGTGTGGGCCACATACTCCACCATGGACCTCATCCATGAGTCTCTGAGCTTGATCCTTGTCCAGGCATCTGATGAGACCTAGTCCCGTATCTCTCTTGTAGAGTGCATCTTCGCTCAGGTAGAATTTCATAGTAAGTCGATGAATCTACCTTTTCTCAGCCGGGCTCACCTCAGCGGGTGTAGATTCATCTCGTAAGTACTCCTTGATATGTTGATACCAAGGTTGTTGGATGGGAGGTAGCTCATCTGATACTTCTCCAACATAGTTCCCATAGGCTGGTGCCTTTTGCAGGACCAATGTGATGCTTGGCATGTGTTCCTTATCAGGTATGTGAATCAAGGAGGCCAAAGTTGCTAGTGCGTCTGCGAAATAATTCCTATTACGAGGAATGTGTAGAAAGGAGATCTCTTTGAACTCCGAAGCTATCTGTAAAACTTGTCGATGATAAGGCAGCAAATATAGCTCTTTGGTTTGATAGATTCCCGTGGATTGTTTGACTACCAACTCTAAATCCCCAAAGATAGTTAACCGCCTGATGCCCATTGAATGGGCAAGTTTTAGCCCCATGATACAGCCTTCATACTCAGCTGTTTTGTTGGTGCTGACAAACTGCAATTTAACAGCGACGGGATACTGCTCCCCCGTACCGGATACTAGAACTGCTCCAGCTCCAGAACCTTCCATATTAACAGCTCCATCAAAATACATTTTCCAAATTTGGCGTTTATCGTACTGATGGTGTTGCTGAATTGCCATTACCCCTTTATCGGGGAAGTATGTTTCCAAGGGTTTAAAATCCCCTGAAGGAGCGGCGGCCAGTTGATTGGCGATTCCTTGACCTTTAATGGACTTCTGCGTCACGTAAATAATGTGAAATTGTTGAAGAATCAACTGCCATCTGGACAGTCGACAATTCAGTATGGGCTTGCTGAGCACATACTTGATAGGATCCACACGGGATATGAGATGGGTTGTGTGCCCATAGAGGTAATGTTGTAACCTCACGGCAACCCATGCTAAAGCACAACAAGTCTTCTCAATCAAAGTGTACTTGTGTTCACTGCTGCTGAATCTTTTTTGCTGAGGTAATAGATAGCTCGTTCTCGGCCTCTATCATCTTTCTGACCCAACATGCAGCCCATGGCCTTATCACTTATGGACAGGTACATGAATAGGGGAACATCATCCCTGGGTGGTACCAAGATAGGGGCTTTGACTAGCTACTCTTTGATTGTAAGGAAGGCCTTCTAGCACTCATCATTCCATTTCATGGAGGAGTTCTTCCTTAATAGCTTGAAGATAGGCTCACAGGTTACTGTGAGTTGAGAAATGAACCTACTAATGAAGTTGACCTTTCCCAAAAATCCCCGTATTTCCTTCTTTGTCTGAGGAATGGGCATTTCTATAATGGCCTGGATTTTGGTGGGATCCAGCTCAATCCCTTTGTGGTTGACTAGAAATCCTAGCAACTTGCCTGATTTAACGCCAAAGGCGCACTTAGCTAGATTCAACTTCAAGTTGTACTTACCCAACCGGTTGAAGAGCTTTCTGAGATGGTCTAGGTGGTCTTCCTCCCTTCGAGATTTGACTATAATGTCATCCACGTAGATCTCTATCTCTTTGTGCATTAAGTCGTGGAAAAGAGCCATCATGGCTCGCTGATAGGTAGCTCCGACGTTGATGAGGCCGAAAGACAACCGTCTATAGAAAAAGGCTCCCCAAGGTGTGATGAAAGCAGCTTTCTCACGATCCTCCTCAGCAACCATGATCTGATGATACCTCACAAAGCAATCAGCGAAGGAGTATATGTCGTATTAAGCAGTATTGTCAATGAGAATGTAGATAAATGGCACGGGGAAGCTATCTTTAAGGCAAGCTTTATTCAGATCCTGATAATCCACGCAAACTCGCACCTTTCCTCCAGGCCTATACACGGGAACGATGTCAGATATCCATTCAGGATAAGTGGACACCATGATAATACCAGCTTGAAATTATTTCACAATTTCTTCATTCACCTTTAAACTCCACTCAGGTTTCAATCGCCTGAGTTTTTGCTTGATTGTCTTGAATCCCTCTTTAATGGGAAGGCGATGAAGGACAATATCAGTGGACAAACCCACCATGTGTTCATGAGACCATGCAAACACATCCTAGAATTGGGTTAGTAGTGTAACCATGTCATTCCTCTGGTTTGGGGTAAGGTCTGAACCAATCTGGATTAACTTAGGGCTTTCTAAGGTTCCGATATTGAAGGAGGTGGTTTGATCAAGGTTGGGTTTAGGTTTATCTTCGACCCATTCTTTGATCTCCGGAGGCACCTCAATGTCCTCTTGTATTTCCATCAAGTCTGAGTCCAACTTTTCATCAAAGTTACAATCCTTGTGGAGAAGAGGCATCTTATCAGCAAGTACAGGCACATCTAAGTTCAGAGTCCTAAAACAAAATATGCTTTCACATAATATATATGAAACTGTTTAATTATACAAAGTATTAGCATGTACGGACAAAATAACTACTAATACTGTATAGAAAAGTAAGCAGTTATGATATCTAAAGGGCAAAAAGAAGTCCTACCCGTTTTACCCTTGTCGACTAATGCAAGGAGTGCTACTCCAATTGGCAAGGGCAAAGTCCTGGTGGACTGCAGTGATGGAGGGGCTGTCATCGTCCTCTTTCTCCCAAATGATGACCATTACGTTTAGGCAATCATCGTCTGGGGTGTATCTATTTGTATGTTCATCATGAATAATGATGCGTATGCCCGACATCATTTAGACGATGTCTTGTTTGAGTCTTTGTTCCTCTTCTTCCACATTGGGATCTGGAACAAAGACTTCCTTCTCCTTTACCGGCATCGGTTTGGGAAATAACATAGCCATTACATTGGCTGGCACCTTTATCGGAGGTTGAGCGGACTCTGGATTTACAGGTGGAAATGATCGTCGTACGACTGAAACTGAAGGAATTTGCTTATGATTATGCAGATTCCTGTAACTAGAACTGGCAGAATAGCCTAGTCCGGCTGTTCTAGTTTGACTGGACACTTGAATTGGGTGCTTAATACCCTGTTTATTTTTACCCAGCCCTTGTCCTGGCTGGTGTCCCAATGATATCATTTCTTGAGTAGCTGCCATCACTTCGGCAGAAATCTTGGGTACGGGAAATGGCGTCCCAATGGAATGGTATTGAGTATTGCTCACTTCCAAAGCATGAAAACTAATCGGCTCAAGATCCAAATTGATATTGATGAGTGGTATGTCACCATGTTGAGGACATTCCAGTTCAGCGTTGACTGTGACTAGGCTATTGTTGATAATGTATTTAAGTTGCTGATGAAGAGTGGATGGGACTGCCCCGGCCGTGTGAATCCACGGTCTCCCTAGAAGCTGGTTGTATCATGTATCTATTTTGAGCACGTGAAAACATACACAGAATGTATGGGGACCAATCTTAATTTGTAGCTCAATCTCTCCGACTGAATTCCGGTGTGCTCCGTCAAAAGCTTTAATAACCGTATGGCTGCTTCGGATCCATTTAAGATTGACGTTCATCTTCACCAACGTAGCATAAGGACAAATATTTAGAGACGAACCTCCATCTATCAAAACTCCAGCTAGCATATATCCGGAGGACAAAACCACAATGTGTAACGGCTTGCAATTACTGGTCCCTTCGGGCGGTATGTCATCATCAGTGAAAAATATCACATTGTTGTTGAAAATGTGATCAAGCAGATGTTAAAAATTTTCCACATCCACTGATTTCGGCAAATATGCTTCTTCCAAAACCTTCAGTAGAATCTTCTGATGATCCTCGAAATTTAAAACCAAGTCCAGTATTAAACTTTGATGTGGAGCTTCTCTTATGCTTAAAACCAGCTTGGCTTCATTATGACCCATAGTATGGAGGAATTTTTCAATCTTTTCCATGGGAATTTTCTCCTTTGATTCGATGGTAGGCGTCATCACCTGTTGGGGAAGACACAGTGGATTTTCCTTTGACACTACATGTAAAACCCCAACTTATTAATGAATAAAATCAAATTTTCTCTAAATATTATTGTGAATAATAAGGGGTTAATTTGATATAATACTTTGGTTATGGGTGAAATGTGCAAATTTTGCAAAATAAGCAAGTGGTTATAAAATATTCATTTTGTCGGAGAATATTCGTTTGGTCGTGGAATATTCTTGATGTCGGGGAATATTCGTACGACGGCGCAGCCTTGTGTGGGCCCCATAACGGAAAGCGATTAGATGAAGAAAACGACAAGTATAAGTTATTTATAAATAACGGCGTAGTTGTTACCGTTAATATTGTTGAAATACCCGGTGGTTAAAATACAGTAGCACACGGTATTGCACCAATTATTGATTCTTACGTAAGAAGGCACTACTCAATAATTGTTACAGTAATTATTATTCAATATTTTATTTTATTGATTCAATAATTGCTGCGTTGATATTTTATATTATTATTGTTTCAATAATTGTTGCTGCACAGTATTTTCCAATATCAGATCAATAATTCATATTATTTGAATAATATTATTAGATAACATTATTGACAATGTCTAGAAAGTTCTGTCTAAGAAGAGGTTTGGTCATCTAATTGCGCGCCAGTAAGGAGAAATCCTTATTGGAAAACCCCCTCTTTCCTGGGAACGGCCTGGTTGTCATAAATGTGATTCTGTAATATTATTTGTGAATAATTAATTATTGATTCATATGATAAGGAAATATTTATTTTATGTGGATATAAATGAGGGATATATTTTTGTGGTTAAATGTGACGCCCCCAAAATTAGGTATACATCACCCATCTTGGGTCGTCAGATACATAGTACAGAATACAAATACAACTGATTAATACATCTGTCGTGTACAATACGACAAAACATAAACTGTGAGTTTGAATACAAATATTATCTTCTAGAGAGTATTCATACTCAAAAGGAGTCCTCATTACATTTATTAACACACCATTACATAGAATAGTGAGGACTACTAACTAATACTATCATTCGGACCATCACTCCGTACCCCGACTTGTCCCAGCTACGTTCTCATTTCCTGAAGAGAACAGTGAAAGAAAGGGTGAGCTCAACTAGCCCAGTAAGAAATATTATGACTAAGATAATGCAGAATAAATTATCATTAGCCTTCAACAATGTTAAACTGATAAAATATAATAGACATCAAGTTTAACTGCAGCGGAACAAGCAATCCATTAAAAGAGTCAAGTAGAAAATAAACTCTACTATCTTTTATGATTTAAAAGGTTTTTCAACACTGTGATCGCTGAGACTCAGCTTAATAAAATAATCCACATCATCGAATCACCCCTGCACTACGGCCAAGGATATTCGTGTATTCATTAATGGTCATGATCATGCCAACAACTGTCCATCAATGCACTACGGGCCAATGAGGACTTTTACCACATCATTTGTAACATTACGGTCATGATTATACCGAATAATCCCTGGTCATAATCATACCAAGTCCATCTATGCACTACAGGCCACAGATGACTTTCAACATTTTATAAACATGAGGATGATGACAATGATATAAGAATTCAATAAAACAAGTTCAAGAATTAATTTATCCAGGAATTAACAACGTCCAAATTGTCAACATGATACTGCATTGTGGAGTAAAATTCAAGAATGCTTAGAAGAATATTTTCTTGAAAAGATACTGGATGAAACGCAACTATCAAGGATATTCCACAAATTTCATGGAGTATAGAAGTCAAAACTTAACCAACTGAGTACAATAAAGAATGGAATAACAAAAGAAATCACCATGCATGCGATAGACCGCACAGACAGGTTATTCCAATAGAATAATAAATAATGGAACCAGGTCCGGCGTAAACGCACAGACAGGATATTCCGACAGAATAATAAATAATGGAACCAGGTCCGGTGTAAAACACACAGACAGGATATTCCAACAGAATAATAATAAAACGGAACCAGGTCCGGTGTAAAACACACAGACAGGATGTTCCAACAGAATAATAAACGGAACCAGGTCCGGTGTAAAACACACAGACAGGATGTTCCAACAGAATAATAGAAGAATGTCACCAAGTATAGGGTAGACCGCGTATACTGGTTATTCCAACAGAATAATAACGAATGGAATAACAGAAGTTCTCTTCATGAATATAAAAGAAATAATATTCCCTACCGTTTTAAAGAAGAGCTGAAGTAAGGAAGTAGTTAAGTAGCAGAATACTCTTCTTCTCTCTCTCTATAGTTTCTCTCTATAGTTTCTCTCTCTAGAGTTCAGTGAATTCGTAAGAAATAATGAAGGAATGAGCTGCTATTTATAGAAAAATAGAATGCATAGTAACTAATCCATGAACGGTCCAGATTGATTACTTTAATCTGACGGTCCATATTTAAAGAAAAATCTTTTAAATAAAATAAAATATATTCTATTTATAGAATAACTTTAATAAAGTATTTTGTTTTATATAAAAAGATGTTTCTGTTTTATTACGTTAATAATACGAATAAAACAAAACGTCATTATCGCTAAATAATTCATATTATTAACTGACAATAATTGAATCAAACTGAGTGACTTCTCACATAAGCATTAATAATCAATACCGTGTGCTACTATGCAACCACACGTATTACTGTACTTTTACTACCGAGTAGTTCAACAGTAACAATGGTAAAATTTCCGCCGTTATTTTTAATAAAATATTTTTGTCGTTTTCTCAATCCGACAATAATTCCGTTGTGGGGTCCACCAATGATTGTGTCGTTGTACGAATATTCCCTGTTAAAACGAATATTCCCCGACCAATCGAATATTATATAACAACTTGCGTACTTTGCAAAATTTATAAATATTACCCACAACTATAACATTATATCAAATTAACTCCATAATATTCAAAAATGATATTTATAAAAAATTCATCTTTATTTATAAAAGTTGGGGTCTTACAACCCCCACTTCTTATGAAATTTCGCCCTCGAAATTAGGGTACGTACCTGGTATGTCGAAGAGGTAAGGATACCTTGATTTCATTTCTGATTCTAACTCCCAAGTCATTTCCTCAACATCGTGGTTTCTCCACAAAACTTTGACTTGAGGTATAACCTTGGAGCGTAGAATATGTTCCTTCTTATCCAAGATTTGAATAGGAACTTCTTCATACGTCAAATCCTCCGCTATTTCGTCCGGTTCTAACTCAATAATGTGGTTCGGGTCTTCCACATATTTGCGTAACATGGATATGTTATGAACACGAGACATACTTGGCGGTAAAGCGAGTCTATAAGCCACAGTTCCTACTCGATCGAGGATTAAAAATGGACCGATGAATCGAGGATTTAGCTTTCCTCTCTTTCCAAATCTCGTAACACCTTTCCATGGAGCAACACGTAAAAACACATGATCTCCTACATCAAATTCCACGTCCTTTCGATGAAGATCAGCATAACTCTTTTGTCGATCTTGTGAGGTTTTTATACGTTGTCGGATCGTTTGAATCTTTTCTGTAGTCATACGTACCAACTCCGGTCCCAACAACGTTGCTTCGCCCACCTCATCCCAGCATACTGGAGAACGACATTTTCTTCCATACAATGCTTCGAATGGAGCCATGCCAATACTTGCTTGATAACTGTTGTTGTAGGAAAACTCCACCAATGGTAAGAACTTGTCCCAACTTCCCTTGAAGTCAAAGACACAGAGTCTTAATAGATCTTCAAGAGTTTGAATAGTCCTCTCTGATTGTCCGTCCGTCTGAGGATGATATGCTGAACTAAATCGTAACTCCGTGCCCATAGCTTTTTGTAAACTAACCCAAAATCGTGAAGTGAATCTTGGGTCTCGATCAGAAACTATGGATACTGGCATACCATGCAGTCTTACAATCTCGTTTATGTACATACGAGCAAGACGTTCAAGTGTATAAGTTTCTCGTATCGGTAAGAAATGAGCAGACTTGGTCAATCTATCAACAATGACCCAAATCGCATCAATACCTTGAGAAACCCTAGGAAGACCGGTAACGAAATCCATGGTAATGTGCTCCCACTTCCATTCTGGAATTTCAAGTGGTTGCAATGGACCTTTTGGTACTTGATGCTCCGCTTTGACTCGTTGACAAGTTAGACACCTTGAGATAAACAACGCTATCTCTCTCTTCATATTGCTCCACCAAAATGTATGACGAAGATCATGATACATTTTGGTACTTCCAGGATGGATTGCAAACGGTGTGTTGTGCGCCTCCATCATGATTTCATACTTTAAATCAGGGTTGTTAGGAACACAAAGTCTGGAGTTGACTCGAAGTATTCCTTCTTCATCGATTCTTGCTTCCGGCATAGCACCTTCTTGCACTTTCTTCCTCATACGCATCAGCTCCAGGTCTGTAGCTTGAGCAGCTTTAACTTTATCGATTAAAGTCGGTTCTACTCGTATATTCGCCATCATCACATGGGTCCCTGGAGTCTTCAACTCTATCTCCATCCTTTGCAAGTCACACAAAATGGGCCTTTGCGTTGTTAATATTGCACTTGTACCCGCATATGATCTTCTACTCAATGCGTCAGCTACCACGTTCGCTTTTCCAGGATGGTATTGAATGGTATGATCATAATCTTTCAACAGTTCAAGCCAACGTCGTTGTCGCATGTTGAGTTCCTTTTGAGTGAAGAAATATTTGAGGCTTTTATGATCCGTAAAGATCTCCACTTTCTCCCCATACAAGTAATGCCTCCAAATTTTAAGTGCAAAGACAACAGCTGCCAACTCTAGATCATGAGTAGGATAATTCCTCTCATATTCCTTGAGTTGTCTTGATGCATAGGCTATGACTTTTCCATGTTGCATGAGAACGCATCCCAACCCTTTGCTCGAAGCATCACTGTAGATGACAAATCCCTCCGAGCCAGATGGTATTGTTAGAACAGGTGCTGAAATGAGTCTCCTCTTGAGTTCTTGAAAACTCTGCTCACATTCTTCGCTCCAACCAAACTTTGTATCTTTCCGAGTCAGCTGAGTTAATGGAGTAGCGATTCGAGAAAATCCTTCCACGAATCTCCGATAATAACCAGCTAAACCAAGAAAGCTACGTACCTCGGTCACTGATTTAGGTTGCTCCCAGCTTTGAATAGCTTCAATCTTTGCCGGGTCAACAGATATTCCACGACTTGATACTACGTGCCCAAGGAATGCTACCTCTTCCAGCCAGAACTCGCATTTCTTCAACTTGGCATAAAGTTTGTATTCACGAAGCTTTTGGAGTACCAGCCTCAAGTGTTGCTCATGATCTTCACGGCTTTTGGAATAAACAAGGATGTCATCGATAAAGACGACCACAAAGTGATCCAAATATTCCTTGAATACCCTGTTCATCATATCCATGAAGGCAGCAGGAGCATTAGTCAATCCAAAAGACATAACTAAGAATTCATAATGCCCGTACCGAGTTCTAAAAGCCGTCTTTGGAATATCCTCAGTTCTAACCTTCAGCTGATGATATCCAGAACGAAGATCGATCTTTGAAAAGAATTGTGCTCCTTGCAACTGGTCAAACAGGTCATCAATACGTGGCAATGGGTACCTATTTTTGATGGTGACATGATTCAACTCCCGATAATCAATACAAAGTCGCATACTTCCCATCTTTCTTCTTCACGAACAGAACAGGAGCACCCCAAGGAGAAGTACTAGGACGAATAAAACCAATGTCTAACAATTCCTGCAGTTGGGTCTTTAACTCCTGAAGTTCAATAGGAGCCATTCGATATGGGGCTTTGGAAATGGGTTTTGTACCGGGTTCAAGGTCGATACAAAATTCAATTTCACGCTCTGGGGGTAGGCCAGGAAGTTCTTCGGGAAATACGTCAGGAAATTTATTAACAACAGAAATATCATTCAAAGCTGACGTATTTTTGTTTAGATCTGTGACATGAGCTAAGAAAGCTTGACATCCGTTTTTCAATAAACGAATAGCTTTATGGCTTGAGATGACAGCGATTGATTTTAATGGTTTGGTTGCTTGAATTCGCATAATAGGTCGATTAGGAATATGAAAGCTAACAACCTTACGAAAACAATCAATTTTTGCATGATGAGTAGTTAACCAATCAATCCCTAGAATCACGTCAAATGCAAGTATTTTTAATGAAATAAGATCGACAGGTAATGTGTGGGTACCAACTTGAACCAAACAAGACTTATAAACCGTGGATGTAATGAAGGTTTCTCCCAATGGAGTTTCAACTGCTAAGTCAAAGTCTAATTTCTCCGGAATCAAATTTAATCGATGAGCGCAAGTAGGAGAAATAAAAGAATGGGTTGAACCGGTATCAAATAAAGTATAGACTTCGTTAGAGTTTATGATAAGCTTACCCGTGATGACCTCATTCGGGTTCCTTGCTTCTGGGAGGTCACAACAAACGCTCTCCCTTGCACAACCGGTTTTGACTTTTCTGGGACGGCCTTTGGTGCCTCCATCCTAGCTGAATTTGTCTTCGGTAAACGACAAAATCGGGCTAAATGACCTTCTCTTCCACAATTATAACATGCTTTGGACGGCATCGCGCAGTTTGGACTGATGTGCCCCTCCCCTCCGCATTTGAAACATATGATAGGTGGTCGTTCTCCTTCCTTAACGACAGGTGCTGGTGCTGACGTCTTTCCATCATTGTTGAATCTCCTCTTCTTGAAATGTCCATTCTTATTGTTTTGGCCCTGATTACCACCGAAGTGGTTACCATTTCTGGCCTGTTGATTCCCTCCACGCTTGTTGTCACCGCTTCGATGACTGCTCTCACTGGTATTATCATTTTGCCGGCTGCTCTCTTTTGGTTGCGTTGTCTCGTTATCGCGCTCCACCAACTGAGCCCTATTTACAACATCTGAATACAAACACAGTTTATGAGAAACAAGATGTTGACGTATCTCCGGCTTCAAACCTCTTAAAAACATCCGCGTCATTCTTTCTTCATTATCCACCAGGTGGGACGCAAACCGGGATAACTCCGCAAATTTTGCCTCGTACTGCGACACGGTCATATTATTCTGCTCCAATTTGATGAACTCCACCTCCTTCATGTGACGAATACTCTCGGGAAAGTATTTGTCGTTAAACAGCTCTTGGAACTTCTCCCAAGACATCTTCAGTGCGGCAGGTTGAGTACGCTTTATCGATTCCCACCAGTAATCTGCCTCTCCTCGCAACATAAAGGCGGCAAAGGGAACCTTTTGCTCCTCGGAGCAACCCAAGACATCAAATATCTTGGTGATCTGCTTTATCCATGTTTCAGCTACAAGTGGTTTGGGTTCTCCCTTAAACTCCGGTGGTCCCAGCTCCTTAAACTGTTTAGCGGTGACCGCCTGAGAGTTTCCAGTATTTCCACCTACGTTGTGGACAGGAGCCGCTTTCACCTGTTGTTGCATGAATTGCATAAACCTCTGAACATTTGATCATTCATCATTTGGTCAGTGTTGTTGTTTGCATGAGGATTGACACCTTCCTGATGCACATTATCCTGATTATTGATATGTGGTGAATCAACAGTCGTCTGTGCTCCATTGCTATTCTCAACATTCTCAGATGCCATTTTCAGATACTGCCACAAAATAAAAATTAATTGATATGTCATATATTATCCTTATATTATGACCGACCAATTAAATACCATGCAAATAAACTTAGGTAGGTCATACTAGCGAAGGAATTCCCCGTCTCTCCCCTCCTAGTTCTATTCTCACATCTTAGCCAGGGATCATATCCCTAAGCTCTGATACCAACTGTGACGCCCCCAAAATTAGGTATACATCACCCATCTTGGGTCGTCAGATACATAGTACAGAATACAAATACAACTTATTAATACAACTGTCGTGTACAATACGACAAAACATAAACTGTGAGTTTGAATACAAATATTATCTTCTAGAGAGTATTCATACTCAAAAGGAGTCCTCATTACATTTATTAACACACCATTACATAGAATAGTGAGGACTACTAACTAATACTATCATTCGGACCATCACTCCGTACCCCGACTTGTCCCAGCTACGTTCTCATTTCCTGAAGAGAACAGTGAAAGAAAGGGTGAGCTCAACTAGCCCAGTAAGAAATATTATGACTAAGATAATGCAGAATAAATTATCATTAGCCTTCAACAATGTTAAACTGATAAAATATAATAGACATCAAGTTTAACTGCAGCGGAACAAGCAATCCATTAAAAGAGTCAAGTAGAAAATAAACTCTACTATCTTTTATGATTTAAAAGGTTTTTCAACACTGTGATCGCTGAGACTCAGCTTAATAAAATAATCCACATCATCGAATCACCCCTGCACTACGGCCAAGGATATTCGTGTATTCATTAATGGTCATGATCATGCCAACAACTGTCCATCAATGCACTACGGGCCAATGAGGACTTTTACCACATCATTTGTAACATTACGGTCATGATTATACCGAATAATCCCTGGTCATAATCATACCAAGTCCATCTATGCACTACATGCCACAGATGACTTTCAACATTTTATAAACATGAGGATGATGACAATGATATAAGAATTCAATAAAACAAGTTCAAGAATTAATTTATCCAGGAATTAACAACGTCCAAATTGTCAACATGATACTGCATTGTGGAGTAAAATTCAAGAATGCTTAGAAGAATATTTTCTTGAAAAGATACTGGATGAAACGCAACTATCAAGGATATTCCACAAATTTCATGGAGTATAGAAGTCAAAACTTAACCAACTGAGTACAATAAAGAATGGAATAACAAAAGAAATCACCATGCATGCGATAGACCGCACAGACAGGTTATTCCAATAGAATAATAAATAATGGAACCAGGTCCGGCGTAAACGCACAGACAGGATATTCCGACAGAATAATAAATAATGGAACCAGGTCCGGTGTAAAACACACAGACAGGATATTCCAACAGAATAATAATAAAACGGAACCAGGTCCGGTGTAAAACACACAGACAGGATGTTCCAACAGAATAATAAACGGAACCAGGTCCGGTGTAAAACACACAGACAGGATGTTCCAACAGAATAATAGAAGAATGTCACCAAGTATAGGGTAGACCGCGTATACTGGTTATTCCAACAGAATAATAACGAATGGAATAACAGAAGTTCTCTTCATGAATATAAAAGAAATAATATTCCCTACCGTTTTAAAGAAGAGCTGAAGTAAGGAAGTAGTTAAGTAGCAGAATACTCTTCTTCTCTCTCTCTATAGTTTCTCTCTATAGTTTCTCTCTCTAGAGTTCAGTGAATTCGTAAGAAATAATGAAGGAATGAGCTGCTATTTATAGAAAAATAGAATGCATAGTAACTAATCCATGAACGGTCCAGATTGATTACTTTAATCTGACGGTCCATATTTAAAGAAAAATCTTTTAAATAAAATAAAATATATTCTATTTATAGAATAACTTTAATAAAGTATTTTGTTTTATATAAAAAGATGTTTCTGTTTTATTACGTTAATAATACGAATAAAACAAAACGTCATTATCGCTAAATAATTCATATTATTAACTGACAATAATAGAATCAAACTGAGTGACTTCTCACATAAGCATTAATAATCAATACCGTGTGCTACTATGCAACCACACGTATTACTGTACTTTTACTACCGAGTAGTTCAACAGCAACAATGGTAAAATTTCCGCTGTTATTTTTAATAAAATATTTTTGTCGTTTTCTCAATCCGACAATAATTCCGTTGTGGGGTCCACCAATGATTGTGTCGTTGTACGAATATTCCCTGTTAAAACGAATATTCCCCGACCAATCGAATATTATATAACAACTTGCGTACTTTGCAAAATTTATAAATATTACCCACAACTATAACATTATATCAAATTAACTCCATAATATTCAAAAATGATATTTATAAAAAATTCATCTTTATTTATAAAAGTTGGGGTCTTACATTAAAAATGAAGGAGTTAATGTTGAGGTTTTTATCAGTATTTATATCGGAATGGAGGTATTAAAAATCAGGGTTTTTGAGATATTTTGCGGGGGTTATAATTTTTAATCCGACCGTTGGATCGTGGTAATTTTTGGATATGTTATACATATATAAGTTGAGTATATGCCCACAAATTTTGAACCGTTAAAAATTAAAGTATAATTTATTATGAATTTTACGAGATGACTGGTTTAGAAATTGTTGAATTTTCGGAGTTAATCATTTTGGTGGAAAATTCTAGAATTGGTGGGCCCCATTTGTGGTTGGTGAAGAAATGTGCTGAATTATATTTCAAATGTGGTGGGTGGAAATAGTAGCAGGTAAAGCCATCAGGTTGCAGGTCAAGCATACTAAAATTTTCCTATAAATAGAGGGCTAAGTTAGAATTAAAAGTCACACCAGAAATAAGTTTTCTCTCTTTCTCTCTCTAGATTATTGAGTGTATTTTGTGAGTATTTAGATACTTTGAGAGTTTCTATTCATCAGAGCAAGTTTCTTTCAGCCTTATACCGGTATTCCGACTAGAAGTACTGATATCTTGAAGTAAGGGATATTATTTTCTTCTTAAATGATATTATTTTCTCCAATATCATTATGCTGAAATATCAGCATGAGTTTTTATCAAATTTGGAACTTTTTGTGTCGGGATTACTATTCACGTATACGTTACTATTCACGTATACGGCACTATTCACGAATACGACACTATTCACCGAAAAATAAAATTTTCCCTTTTTGTCCAAGATGTCTATTATGGTTACTATCTTTGATTGTATCCATGTTTTGATCTTTATTTTTGAATTCTGCTTCACAATTGATTATTATGAAGTATTATTGATCTTGGATAAACTGTTATACGAATCCCTACTATTTGTCCTTCTGTCTCACTGGATTCGTTCTCTTTAAGATATTTTTCATCATCCTCAGTCCTAAATGATGATATTACTGAATATCTTTGGCCTGTAGTGCAAAGATGTATGATTACTTGATGAATTTCTTTGGCCTATAGTGCAAAGATGAATAGGTGTTGAGATGAACATGACTGACAGGTGATTCAAATAAATATCTTTGGCCTGTAGTGCAAAGATGAATATTTGGATAAAGATGATTATTAATTGATGTTACAGTGATAAAATATTGATGATGGACTTTTAAATCTTAGAAGATAGTAGAATTCGTTCTCTACTTGACTCTTCTAATGGTTTGCTATTTCCGCTGCAGTTGTTGATCTAAAACTTGTTGTCGATTATATTCTATCAGATTTTTCCCTGTTGAAGACTAACGATAATTTGCTGTATATTATCTTAGTCATAATATTCTTTACTGGGCTAGTTGAGCTCACCCTTTTCCTTTTTGTTCCATTTTTCTTTTCAGGAGGTGAGAACATAGCAGGATCTAGTCGGGGTATGGAGTGATGGTTCTAAAAAGATATTTTAGCAGTCCTCACTATTTCTGTAAAATAGTGTTTGAATAATTGTATTGAGGACTTATTTGAGTGTGGATATTGTCTAGAAGACAATATTTATATTTAAACTCACAGTATGTGTTGTCGTATTTTGCACGACAATTATATTATTGAAGTTGTAGTTTGCTTTCTGTACCATGTATTTGGCGACTCAGAATGGGTGTTGTATACCTATTTTGGGGGCGTCACAGTTGGTATCAGAGCTTAGGGATATGATCCCTGGCTGAGATGTGAGACAAGAACTAGGTGGGGAGAGACGAGGAATTCCTTCGCTAGTATGACCTGACTAAGTTTATTTGGTGTTTATTTGGTCGGTCAGTGTATAGGGATAATATATGACATGACTATTAACCCTTGATTTATGGCAGTATTTAAGAATGGCAGCTGAGAACGTTAATAATGGAGTAAATCAGACCGTGGAGACACCTTTGATCACCACCCAGGGGAACGTGCAACAGGAAGGCAATATTCCTCCTGTAAACAACGTTACCGAGCAAACGATGAATGATGGAATGTTTAGGAACTTTTTGCAGTTCATGCAAAATCAGACGAGGGAGACTCGTGTGCAAAATATAGGTAGAAATGATAACAACGCGCGGTTTGTCACAGCTAAGCAGTTCAAAGAATTGGGACCACCAGAATTTAAGGGAAAGCCGGATCCGATCATGGCGGAAACGTGGGTCAAGCAAATTACTATGATATTCGATGCTTGGGATGCACGGAGGAACAGAAGGTTCCATTCGCCACTTTTATGTTCCGCGGTGAGGCAGACTACTGGTGGGAGTTTGTGAAGCGTACCCAGCCTGACGCACTCAACATGTCCTGGGAAACGTTTCAGAAACTGTTTAATGACAAGTACTTTCCTGAAAGTATTCGTCATATGAAGGAGGTAAAATTTATTAGACTGGAAAAAAACAACATGACGGTGTCCCAGTAGGAAGCAAAGTTTGCAGAGTTATCCAGGTTTGCACCTCATTTGGTCAAAAATGAGGAACGAATGACAAGGATGTTTCTAAGAGGTCTAAAACCCGAGATTCGACAATATCTTATCTCTCATAAATTTTCTTTATATTCAGATGTCGTAAACAGGGCTCAATTATTAGAGCGAGATAATGAGTATGTGCAACCGAGGGACCACAACCAGGGTCATACCGGTGGCGGCTGTCATCGAAGCAATGAAAACCAGCAGGAAGGAAAGCATTTGGACAAAAACGGTAACCACTCTGGTGGTAATCGTGGTCGTGATAATAGAAGGAGCGAGTCGGGAGGAGATTTCAAGAAGAGAAGGTACAACAATGATAACGTGAAGACGTCAGCACAAACATCAACTGTTTCTAGGGGAGGAGAATGACCACCGGTAGTATGTTACAAATGTGGGAAAGAGGGATATATCAGCCCAAACTGCCCACAACAATCCAAGGTATGTTATAACTGTGGAAAGGAGGGTCATATAGCTCGAGAGTGTTCTATAGCAAAACCAAGTTCAGCGGGGATGGTGACTCCAAAAGCTGTCCCAGAAAAGTCAAAGTCAACGGTTCTTGGAAGAGCGTTTGTCGTGACTGGTCAATATACGAGGAACCGAAACGAAGTTAGCACGGGTTAGTTAATTATAAATTCTTGCGAAGTTTATACCTTACTAGATACCAGTTCTACCCATTCTTTTATCTCTCCTGCTTGTGCTCAACGTTTAAACTTGACTTCGGAAAAAAATTAGACTTTGACTTATCTGTTGAAACTCCGTTAGGAGAAACTTTCGTTACATCCACTGTTTATAAATCTTGTTTGATCCAAGTTGGCACCATCACATTACCTGTTGACCTTATCTCTTTAAAGATATTTGCTTTTGATGTGATTTTAAGGTTAACTACTCATCATGCCAAAATTGATTGTTTTCGTAAGGTTGTTAGTTTTCATATTCCTAACCCACCTGTTATTCAAATTCAAGCAACCAAACCATTGAAGTCAAACTCTTTCATATCAAGCCGTAAAGGCATTCGTTTATTGAAAAACGGATGTCAAGCTTTCTTAGCTATGTCATGGACTTGAACAAAAATACGTCAGATTTGAGTGATATTTCTGTTGTTTGTTTCCTGACGTATTTCCTGAAGAATTTCTTGGCCTACGTGTGATATTGAATTTTGTATCTTCTTTAAATCTGGTACAAAACTCACTTCTAAAATCTAATATCGAATGGCTCCTATTGAACTTCAGGAGTTAAAAACCCAACTATAGAAGTTGGTACCCGAGCCTCTATCTGGTGACTTCCTTTGTGGAATGCACCAAAGCCAGACTCTCCGTAGGGGACGCCATATTCGTACGATAGTAAACTGATAGGTGTCATTGTGACGTGCTATCCAAGGTTGGGATATGAGTCACAGTTGAGAGCAATCTAAGTCGGTAATTGAAATATGTAGCTTTCTAGGCTTAGTTGGTTATTATCGGAGATTCGTTGAAGGATATTCTTGAATCGCTATTCCATTAACGCAGCTAACTCGGAAAGATACAAAATTCATATAGAGTGATAAATGTGAGAAGAGTTTTCAAGAACTCAAGAGGAGACTCATTTCGGCACCTGTTCTGACAATACCATCTGGTTCGGATGGATTTTTTATCTACAGCGACGCTTCAGGCAAAGGGTTAGGATGTGTTCTCATGCAACATGGGAAAGTCATAGCCTATGCCTCGCGACAACTCAAAGAATATGAGAGGAATTATCCTACTCATGATTTGGAGTTGGCAGCAGTCGTTTTCGCGTTGAAGATTTGGAGACACTACCTGTATGGGGAGAAAGTGGAGATCTATACAGATCATAAAAGCCTCAAATATTTCTTCACCCAAAAGGAACTCAATATGCGGCAGCGACGTTGGCTCGAGCTGTTGAAAGACTACGATCATACCATCCAATATCATCCTGGAAAAGCGAACGTAGTAGCTGACGCATTGAGTAGAAGATCATACGCGGGTACGACTGCAATGTTGTTAACACAAACGCCCATTTTGTATGACTTGCAAAGGATGGAGATAGAGATGAAGGCTCCAAGTACCCACATGATGATATCAAATATACGAGTAGAACCGACTTTAATCGATAAAGTTAAAGCTGCTCAAGCTACGGACATAGAGCTGATGCGTATGAAGAAGAAAGTGCAAGAAGGTGCTATTCCAGAAGCAAGAATCGATGAAGAAGGAATACTTCGAGTCAACTTCAGACTTTGTGTTCCTAACGATTTTGACTTGAAGCATAGAATAATGATGGAGGCACACAACACACCGTTTGCAATCCATCTTGAGAGTACCAAAATGTATCACGATCTTCGACATACATTTTGGTGGAGCAATATGAAAAGAGAGATCGCGGAGTTTATCTCGAGGTGTTTAACTTGTCAACGTGTAAAAGTGGAGCATCAAGTACCAAAGGGTCTATTGCAACCACTTGAGATTCTGAAATGGAAGTGGGAACACATTACTATAGATTTTGTTACGGGTCTTCCAAAGGTTTCTCAAGGTATAGATGCGATTTGGGTTATTGTTGATAGACTAACCAAGTCCGCTCATTTCTTGCCGATACGTGAGACTTATTCCCTTGAACGTCTTGCTAGTATGTACGTGAACGAGATTGTGAGATTGCATGGCATGCCAGTATCCATAGTTTCGGATCGTGACCCAAGATTCACTTCACGATTTTGGGTTAGCTTGCAGAAAGCTATGGGCATGGATTTACGATTCAGTTCGGTATACCATCCTCAAACGGACGGACAATCAGAGAGGACTATTCAAACTCTTGAAGATCTATTAAGACTTTGTGTCCTAGATCTCAAAGGGAGTTGGGATAAGTACCTACCATTGGTGGAATTCTCCTACAACAACAGTTATCAGGCGAGCATAGGTGTGGCTCCATTCGAGGCGTTGTATGGAAGAAAATGTCGTTCTCTAGTATGCTGGGACGAGGTGGGTGAAGCAACATTATTGGGACCAGAGTTGGTACGCATTACTACAGAGAAGATCCAAACGATTCGACAACGTATACAAACGGCACAGGATCGACAAAAGAGTTATGCGGATCTTCATCGGAAGGACGTGAAATTTAATATTGGGGATCATGTATTGTTACGTGTTGCACCATGGAAGGGAGTTACAAGATTTAGGAAGAGAGGAAAGCTCAATCCAAGATTTGTTGGTCCATTTGAGATTCTTGAGTGAATAGGAAATGTGGCATATAGACTCGCATTACCTCCAAGCATGTCTCGTGTTCATAATGTTTTTCACATATCTATGCTTCGTAAATATGTTAAAGACCCGAACCACATTATTGAGTTAGAACTAGATGAGATAACTGAAGATTTAACGTACGAGGAGGTACCTGTTAAGATCTTGGATAGAAAAGAGCATGTCCTACGCACGAAGGTTATACCACAAGTTAAGGTTTTGTGGAGAAACCATGCTATTGAAGAAATGACCTGGGAGTTGGAATCAGAAATGAAAGCGAGGTATCCTCACCTTTTTGAAACATCAGGTACGTACATCAATTTCGAGGATGAAATTTCATAAGGAGGGGAGGTTGTAAGACCCCAACTTATTAATGAATAAAATCAAATTTTCTCTAAATATTATTGTGAATAATAAGGGGTTAATTTGATATAATACTTTGGTTATGGGTGAAATGTGCAAATTTTGCAAAATAAGCAAGTGGTTATAAAATATTCATTTTGTCGGGGAATATTCGTTTGGTCGTGGAATATTCTTGCTGTCGGGGATTATTCGTACGACGGCGCAGCCTTGTGTGGGCCCCATAACGGAAAGCGATTGGATGAAGAAAACGACAAGTATAAGTTATTTATAAATAACGGCGTAGTTGTTACCGTTAATACTGTTGAAATACCCGGTGGTTAAAATACAGTAGCACACGGTATTGCACCAATTATTGATTCTTACGTAAGAAGGCACTACTCAATAATTGTTACAGTAGTTATTATTCAATATTTTATTTTATTGATTCAATAATTGCTGCGTTGATATTTTATATTATTATTGTTTCAATAATTGTTGCTGCACAGTATTTTCCAATATCAGATCAATAATTCATATTATTTGAATAATATTATTAGATAACATTATTGACAATGTCTAGAAAGTTCTGTCTAAGAAGAGGTTTGGTCATCTAATTGCGCGCCAGTAAGGAGAAATCCTTATTGGAAAACCCCCTCTTTCCTAGGAACGGCCTGGTTGTCATAAATGTGATTCTGTAATATTATTTGTGAATAATTAATTATTGATTCATATGATAAGGAAATATTTATTTTATGTGGATATAAATGAGGGATATATTTTTGTGGTTAAAAATGAAGGAGTTAATGTTGAGGTTTTTATCAGTATTTTTATCGGAATGGAGGTATTAAAAATCAGGGTTTTTGAGATATTTTGCGGGGGTTATAATTTTTAATCCGACCGTTGGATCGTGGTAATTTTTGGATATGTTATACATATATAAGTTGAGTATATGCCCACAAATTTTGAACCGTTAAAAATGAACGTATAATTTATTATGAATTTTACGAGATGACTGGTTCAGAAATTGTTGAATTTTTGGAGTTAATCATTTTGGTGGAAAATTCTAGAATTGGTGGGCCCCACTTATGGTTGGTGAAGAAATGTGCTGAATTATATTTCAAATGTGGTGGGTGGAAATAGTAGCAGGTAAAGCCATCAGGTTGTAGGTCAAGCATACTAAAATTTTCCTATAAATAGAGGGCTAAGTTAGAATTGAAAATCACACCAGACACAAGTTTTCTCTCTTTCTCTCTCTAGATTATTGAGTGTATTTTGTGAGTATTTAGATACTTTGAGAGTTTCTATTCATCAGAGCAAGTTTCTTTCAGCCTTATACCGGTATTCCGACCAGAAGTACTGATATCTTGAAGTAAGGGATATTATTTTCTTCTTAAATGATATTATTTTCTCCAATATCATTATGCTGAAATATCAACATGAGTTTTTATCAAATTTGGAACTTTTTGTGTCGGGGTTACTATTCACGTATACGGCACTATTCACGAATACGACACTATTCACCGAAAAATAAAATTTTTCCTTTTTGTCCAAGATGTCTATTATGGTTACTATCTTTGATTGTATCCATGTTTTGATCTTTATTTTTGAATTCTGCTTCACAATTGATTATTATGAAGTATTATTGATCTTGGATAAACTGTTATACGAATTCCTACTATTTGTCCTTCTGTCTCACTGGATTCGTTCTCTTTAAGATATTTTTCATCATCCTCAGTCCTAAATGATGATATTACTGAATATCTTTGGCCTGTAGTGCAAAGATGTATGATTACTTGATGAATTTCTTTGGCCTATAGTGCAAAGATGAATAGGTGTTGAGATGAACATGACTGACAGGTGATTCAAATAAATATCTTTGGCCTGTAGTGCAAAGATGAATATTTGGATAAAGATGATTATTAATTGATGTTACAGGGATAAAATATTGATGATGGACTTTTAAATCTTAGAAGATAGTAGAATTCGTTCTCTACTTGACTCTTCTAATGGTTTGCTGTTTTCGCTGCAGTTGTTGATCTAAAACTTGTTGTCGATTATATTCTATCAGATTTTTCCCTGTTGAAGACTAACGATAATTTGTTGTATATTATCTTAGTCATAATATTCTTTACTGGGCTAGTTGAGCTCACCCTTTTCCTTTTTGTTCCATTTTTCTTCTCAGGAGGTGAGAACATAGCAGGATCTAGTCGGGGTATGGAGTGATGGTTCTAGAAAGATGTTTTAGCAGTCCTCACTATTTCTGTAAAATAGTGTTTGAATAATTGTATTGAGGACTTATTTTAGTGTGGATATTGTCTAGAAGATAATATTTGTATTTAAACTCACAGTATGTGTTGTCGTATTTTGCACGACAATTGTATTATTGAAGTTGTAGTTTGCTTTCTGTACCATGTATTTGGCGACTCAGAATGGGTGTTGTATACCTATTTTGGGGGCGTCTCACTACAACAGTTATATGAGAGGTGGATCCTTCAGCTTCTCCATAATTCTAGGGACTTTTTGTAAGCTGATAACAGGATATTGTGGTCTGAATGGTAAGTTAATTGGCACTGGCGCAGCCACTTTCAAAGGATTGTCAACTCCTTTGAGTCGAATTACTTGTATTGTGAATGGTTTGACAGTCCCATCAGCCTCAGCGGATATAACTGCCACCAACCCCTTCCATTTAGTAGGACAAGTATTTTAACTCTCAAATAGCATAGTATCGTTGTCTGCCAGTTGTAGGACACTGCTATCAATTAGATTCTGAATAAGGTGGTGGAGTGCCCAGCATTCTTCTTTGTTGTGACCGCGAGAATGGGAGTGATATTGGCATACTCCATCAGAATTAAATCGTCCTGAACGGGGATTAATTGGAGGTAGAAGGGATGTGATCCTTCCTTCATTGATTAGCATATGAAGTATCTCCTCCATAGGTTGGCCCAGGTATATAAATTCCCTTCTATTGGCAAAACCCCAACGGGCTCTGGCAATTGCTCTCTTCGTCACTTTGTCCTCTAATGTTTCATATTTTGAAGGTGACAAGGGAGTACTCATAACCAAGGGGAGGAGACTAGCATGCTCCCAGCTGACTAATTGGCGTGTGACTTGATGCTGATAGGTCACCAATTCGGCCAATTGCTCAATCTGTTTATACAAAGCTTTCATCTTTCGTTCCATCATAAACTGGAACTTTGCATAATCCCATTTTTCAACACCGTCTTTGATGATCTTGGATGATTCACAGTTAAACTCGTAACTGTGTCCATTGCTCTAATTAATCATGTTAACCTCTTCCTCTTTGTGTGGAGGACGAGGGTTATCTTGCACGTGAGGTTGATCTGTCTTGGTGACCACGATTTCACCATTGTCTATCAAATCTTGGATCTTGTGTTTCAAGGCCCAACAATCTTGAGTATCATGCCCAGGTGCCCCGACATGATAAGCACATTTTCGAGCAGCATTGAAACCCTTCCCATTAGGGTTGGCTGGTGAAAGAAGATGCGTAATTTTCTTCTGAGTGGTCAGAAGATTGAGAATGTTCTCGAGTGAGTCCCTTAGGGGTGTGAACACTCGAGGGCGTTTGGCTTCTCTACCCTTAGGCAATGGAGGGTTTGAAGACTGTGCTTGAAAGGGAGTGTAATTCCTCCTATTAATAGGCATATTCTGATTGCCCTTTTGACCTTGTAGTGTTAAGGAAACATCCTCTTCTTTCTTTTTATGGACCCTCTGGGGTTGTTTCCATAATTTTGGATTGGATGTGTTCAGCAATAGTTTTAAGAGCGGCTAGGTCTTGAATCTTTCTTGACTTCAACCCCATCTCAGCCATCTCTCTATGTTTGATCATTTCAGAAAATGGTTTACTAATGCCAGCTAAAACTCTCTCATAGAAAGGAGCTTCTTGTATGTCGATAAAGGTCATGACCATTTCTGACTCTGTCATAGAAGGAATCACTTGAGCAGCAAGGCGCTTCCACCTTTGAGCATACTCTTTGAAAGACTCATTAAACTGTTTCTTGACCTTGGTAATCTGGTACCGATCAAGAGCCATCTGAGATTGGAAACTATATTGTGTGAGGAAGGCATGAGCTAGTTCTTTCCAACTATAGATCTTTGAGTTGTCTAATCTAGTATACCATGAACAAGCTTCTCTAGTCAGACTCTTTTGGAACAACTGCATTCTGAGCTTCTTATCTTCTGCATAAGATCCAAGTTCTCCAATGAACACCTTTAAATGTGTGTAAGGGTCTCCTAACCCGTCATACTTTTCGAAGTTAGGAGTTTTGAACTTCTCTGGATAATGGACACCAGGGAATATACAAAGGCCAACATATTAGACACTCCCATGTGCTCCAATTCCTTTGATAGAACGAAGGGTTTCTTCCATTTGAAGGACCTTTTTCCTAATGTCACCGGTGTCTAGATCTCCTTTGAGATTTGTGGTATCATAAATTTTGTTGGTTGTATCCAACTGGAGCTCAGGTACTATAATGGCTTTATCAGAACCTTGGATTCCTCCTTGTGCAGAGGATTCAACATGCACGTGTATCTTCGTACCTTGAGCAGACTGATGTAGTTCTTTAAGCAGAACAACCAAATCTGTGATTTGTGTACTTAATCCGTCAAATTCTTTGCGAGAAACTGGATTAGACTGGTCAGATGAAGACATGATTGGCTGTAGGCCTGCGGACTTTTTGGACTTTGACCGGGTAATAGGTCCGATTGCTTCCCTGTAACAAAACTTGCATAGTTTAGTCTTAGGGATTTGTATAAATGTCTACATGCTATGTGATGTATCCGCTTTAGGATTATTATCCTGCAAAACGGATGTTAGCTGTTTGTAATGCAGGATAGCATATTAATTTAAAAATATGCACATGCATATATTTCTTCATATTTCTCATTACAGGGGGATGAATATGGAATGAAATTTGTGGCAAACGAGATTTTTGTAATTTAATTTTAATATTTATTGAATTAAATAAATATTTTTGATTATTTAATTTTTAGATTAAATAATTAATGGATGCAATTATGATAGATTAATTTAATTATATGTGTTATATTTATTAAATTAATGTGGAGAATTTTTATTATTCAAAGTATATAATTATGTGAGTTTATTGAATTAAAAGAAATATTTAATAAGCCTAATATTATTTATAATTAATGAGAAAATTAATTATAAGGCTGTGTGAATTAATGAGAAATTATCATATTTTTTTAATTAAAGTAAGTAAGATATTTGATTTATTTTATAATTGGGTGTGACATTATTAAACCATAGGATGAAAGAGTTATTAATTTAAATGGGTGTAAGCCTTTTAAGGCTAGCCAAACATGCCATTAGTGGGGGTTGGGAGCAGTTAACCCATGACTGGGCAACTGACCACCACCACGCCAGTTCTTATACGCATCATGCGTATTATTTTGCTTTTCACATATGCTAAGTTAATTAAAAGTTGAGATCTTAGAGAGAATTCAGAGGAATTATGGGAGAAACTCTGTGATTGAAGAAGAATCTAAAAAGGGACGTCACTCTTATTCATTCGTAATAGGGTAATCTCTTCATCCCCAAATCTCAAACTTATGTGGTTTAAGTTTTTGGCTTTTAAGTTTCTGTTAAATTCATGTAATTGGAAAGAGTACTAATTATGTGTATATATATGTGATAAGAAGTTGTTATAATGTGTTTCACTATATATTGTATGGTTCCATATCATCAGTTTCATAATATTATAGCGTATATTATTGCTTCAAAATTTACAGAGTATAGAAATATGGCCATATGACCCTTATCCGTAAATTTAATATGTCAAACATATACTGTTTTATAAAATTCACACTCGTATATAATTATATATATTAAAATGAAGAGACTAAACTTTAAATGAAAGGATTCGGTGTTATAATGAATCCGTAGTGTTGATTTTTATGTTTTGCGGTCAAAACCTTCAAGAACATCAAGAACAGTGAAATTGCATGTTTTAATTCTAAAATTATGTGTTTTAATTTATTAAAATCACTCTATAAAGGTTGGGTAATGATTATGTACGAATTCTAGTATGTGGGTATGTTTAATTTGATGAATTTAATGATCATGTAATGATAATTTCGCCTGATTCTGTGTTCTTCGCGAACTGAAAATTCAGAAACTGGAGTTTCGCGCTGCGGTGCCAACTCCATGCTTAATTCCCGCACTGCAGCGCCATGTCTCAAGCTGCAGTGCCAGGGCGCCGCAGCGCCAAGAACCAGTATAATAGTGGCGCCGCAGCACTACTTAGCAGAATGGTCCAGAAATGAATTTTTTTAAATGCTCAAGTCTAGCAATGTGTTAGTAACTTAATCTAACGAACATAAAAACATGTTAGACATATAATGAGGTGTTAGAATAAATTCTTAGCATGTCAATAACACATTTATGTGTGAATTGAATGATTGATCACATAGTTAGCTTATTGTTCATAAAGTGTAAATTATGTGGCAATGAGTATAGTAGTCGACTAAGTATAGTCATAATTCGAGATTAGACAAAAAGAATGAACTTATGATGACTAGTTACATTATAATTAACTAGAGTTGTGAATGGAAATGGCATGTAGGATCATATCGAAGAACGTGTATAATTAACGTGTAATCTACGCACGAGGCAAGTTTCCTAACCTTACTTGTTATCATTATTCAAGTTTATAAATTTAGCCGAGTAAATTCTCGTTATTATTAAATCAAGTTCAAATTGTTATATTGAAGATTATTTATATTTTCAAAGTATGATTCTGTTATACAATACTTGTTCTATTGTATACCTATTGAGATTGTTATTCAATTTAAATATCATTTATTGTCGAACCATATTAGACTAGTGAACCTTATTTGATTCGACTAGCCCTTATTTGATGAACGTTCTAAATTTCAGAACCTTTGTTGAATTATCCAAACCAAACTTCCTTTGGTGCGTACTCCGATGTCAAACTAAGATGAACAACCCTGTATAGGGATCACTTATGCGTTAGTGTTAAGATATTGTGCATAATATGGTACTAAGGGCTGATCCCCCTAAGTACGAGAAGAAGAGTCCATAGTCTTATGACTGTTAAAGGTTTCAAGTATAACCCTTGATACCTAGGACATAGTTCAAGGTCTTATGACCCTCAGAATTATTTTGATTCTTGTCATTCGCTCTTGATTAAAAAGTTGAGTTTTATTTCAGAAGTCTTCGATTCACTCGCATGTTATTATATTGTTATTTCATTGTTATACTTGCGGGCAATCGTGCTCACTCTTGCGAAATAATAACATTGTAGTTAAGAACGAAAGATCCGACGAGCCTTCTTCTAGTAGGGGCAAGGGAAGGATTAACAAGTGATGAAGACTTGTTATTTTATGTGATGTTGAACTTATGTGTTAAGACTTCTGTTGATGTTGTGTAAGACTATAAATTGTTTATGTTTCCGCAGTTAAGATTTAAGGTTAGTATGACCTGGGATTGATGTATTTAATTCAAATGTTGTAACTCCTTAAGGAGAGGACTGATTTCTATCTATTAATGTTTTCATTTATTATGGGTAGATAGATATATTGTATTTGAATAGTGAACACCAAATCACGTAGAAATTTAAGTACCAGATTTGGGGGTGTCACAGGTTGGTATCAAATCTGTAGATTATGAACCTTAGGTGGGGGAGCAACCTTAGGTAGTAGCCTTATAGGAATAACATAATGATGGAAAACTCTTATCGAGTTCTAAGAAATGAATTTTTAATTCATTAAAGATAATAAAAGATTTTATGTGCTTATGTGCTAAATTTTGTGCTCACTAGTACGTCTTAGTAACTAAAACTTGAAATGTGTTGTCAGGATGTTGGATGTTGAAGGAGCTAGTCGAGCTGAGGAGGAGGAACCCCGAGTGCCTATGGAGGAGGAGCCCCAAGACATTCATGTCGTCAGGGAGCAGTTAATACGGAGAGAGCCATCTCCATTGATCACTGTTGTTGGTCAGGAGCATGAGCCTTAGACTGATCCAGAGGAGGATCCTGAGGAGGAAGAGGAAGAAGAGGAGTTCCCACCGAACTCCATCGATGCTGAGATGTATGATGAGAGTCAAAGTGACGTGCTATCCAAGTCTTGGATGAGAGTCACAGTTTTGAATAATATTTATATTGTTAATAAATTTTCTGTCGTATCCCTGAAGACTTCCTAGTCTACTTAGAGCGTGAAATCGAATTTTGTATTGACCCCAGTACAAAACCCATTTCTAAAATCCTTAAATATTTCTTCAAGTGAACGAACGTATTATGGGTCAAAGACGTCGGCTCGAGCTGTTGAAGATTGCTACTATACCATTCAATATCATCGTGAAAGAGCGAACGTGGTAGCTGACGCGTTGAGTAGAAGATCGTATGAGGTTACAAGTGCGAATATACGAACTCACGTGAAGATAACTAATATACGATTAGAATCGACTTTAATCGATAAAGTTAAAGCCGCTCAAGCTACATACTCAGAGCTGATGAATGTGAAGAAGAAGGTTCAAGAGGACGTTATTCTAGAAGCAAGAATTGATGAAGAGAGGAAATCTTAACCCTCGATTTAATTGGCCCATTTGAAATCCTCGATCAAGTAGGAACTGTATAGACTCGTTTTATCACCAAGTATGTTGCGTGTTCAGAACATTTTTTTTGTATCGATGTTACGTAAATATGTGGATGACCCGAACCACATTATTAATTTAAAACCGGACGAGATAGTAGAAGATTTAATGTAGGAGGAGATAAGTGTTAACATCTTGGATAAGAAGGATCATATTCGACGCTCAAAGGTTATACCTCAAGTGTTAGAATTTGAAGTGAAGTCAAGGTATCCTCACCTGTTCGGCATACTAGATACGTACGTAAATTTCGAGGGCGAAATTTCATAAGGAGGGGAGATTGTGAGACCCCAGATTTTATGAATAAAGATTTAATTTTTTCGAAATAATTTTTTAAATATTATGGTGTGGATTTAATATAATGTTATAGTTATGGGTAATATTTACAAATTTTTTAAAGTAAGCAAGTGGTTATATAATATTCGATTGGTCGGGTAATATTCGTTTTAACAGGGAATATTCGTACAACGACACAATCATTGGTGGACCCCACAACAGAATTATTATCGGATTGAGAAAAAGACAAAAAATACTTTATGAAATAACGGCAGAAGTTTTACCGTTAACTGTTGAAATACCCGTTGTTAAAAGTACAGTAATACGCGTAGTTGCACAGTAGCACACGGTATTGATTATTGATGCTTACATGAGAAGTCACTTAATTATACTCAATTATTGCTACAATAATTTTTTATGTCTGGAGGTTATATTGACCAATCAGGTATTCGGGACACTTTTCGTGTCAGGTTACTATTCACGGGGTATTATTCACCCGTAAGATATATTTATTTTCGGTCCAAATTATTTTTGGGTACAATATTATTCCATGAGGAGATGTGCTAATTTTTCAGACCGTTGGTTGAAGATATAATAGTAAATCAATATGGACCGCTGGTGGAAAGTTATAATAGTAAATCAATATAGATCGCTGGTTTAAAGTTTTAATAGTAAATCAGTATGGACCGTTGCTTTAAGTTTTAATAGTAAACCAATATGGACCGTCCGTTTAAAAGTAAATCAATCTAGACCGTTCATGAGTTAGTTACTATGCAGTCCATTTTTCTATAAATAGAAGCTCATTCCTTCATTATTTTCTTACGAATTCACTGAAACTCTAGATAGAGAAATTATAGAGAGAGAGAAGAAAAGTATTCTGCTACTTCACTACTTTGATAATAAGTTTCTTTTACAGTAAGAGATATTATTTGTTGTACTCATAAGGAGTATTATTTCTTTCATATTCATGAAGAGAACTTCTGTTATTCCATTCTTTATTATTTTGTTGGAATAACCTGTATACGGGGACTACCCTATACTTGGTGAAATTCTTCTGTCATTCCATTCTTTATCATTATGTTGGAATAACCTGTCTATGCGAAGTACCGTATACATGGTGAAATTCTTCTGTTATTTCATTCCTTATTATTCTGTTGGAATAACATGTTTATGCGAAGTACCGCATACATGCTGAAATTCTTCTAATATTCCGTTCATTATTATTCTGTCAAAATATCCTGTTTGTGCGTTTACGACGGACCTGGTTTCATTATTTATTATTCTGTCGGAATATCATGTCTGTGCGTTTACGCATGACCTGGTTCCATTATTTATTTTTCTGTTGTAATAACCTGTTTGTGCAGTCTATCGCATGCTTAGTGAATTCTTTTGTTATTCCATTCTTTATTATACTCAATTGGTTAAAGTTTTCTCTTTTGTACTCCATGAAATTAGTGGAATATCTTTGATATTTGCGCTTCATTCAGTATTTTTTTCATGAAAATATTCTTCTGAGCATTCTTGAATTTTACTCTACAAAGCAGTATCATGTTGACAATTTGGACGTTGTTGGTTCTTGGATAAATTAATTCTTGAACTTGTTTTATTGAATTCTTATATCATTGTCATCATCCTCGTGTTTATATTATGTTGAAAGTCATTTGTGGCCTGTAGTGCATAGATGGACTTGGTATGATTATGACTAGGGATTATTTGGTATAATCATGACCGTAATGTTACAAATGATGTGAAAAAAGTCCTCACTGGCCCGTAGTGCATTGATGGACAGTTTTTGGTATGATTATGGCTATGGATTCTCTTCGGCCAAGGGTTCAAAGATGAATTGTTTTATGGCATGATCAGGACCATTGATGAAAACACGATTATCTCTGGCCCGTAGTGCATGGATAATTTGTGGTCGTGATACTAATGAATATCCTTGGCCGTAGTGCAAGGATGATGTGGATTATTTATTAAGCTGAGTCTCAGCGATAAAAGTGATGAAAAACCTTTTAAATCATAAAAGATAGTAGATTTTATTCTGTACTTGACTCTTTTAATGGATTGCTTGTTCCGCTGCAGTTAAACTTGATGTCTATTGTATTTTATCAGTTTAAATATTGTTGAAGACTATTGATAATTTATTCTGCATTATCTTAGTCATAATATTTCTTACTGGGCTAGTTGAGCTCACCCTTTCTTTCACTGTTCTCTTCAGGAAATGAGAATATAGCTGGGACGAGTCGAGGAAGGAGTGACGGTCCAGACGATAGCATTAGTAGTCCTCACTATTCTGTTAAATAGTGTGACAATAAATGTAATGAGGACTCCTTTGAGTGTGGATATTTTCTAGATGACAATATTCCTATTAAAACTCTCAGTTTATGTTTTGTCGTATTTTACACGACTGTTGTATAATTAAGTTGTATTTGTATTTCGTACCATGTATTTGGCGACTCAAGATTGGTGATGTATACCTATTTTGGGGGCGTCACATTGAAGAAGAATCTAAAAAGGGACGTCACTCTTATTCATTCGTAATAGGGTAATCTCTTCTTCCCCAAATCTCAAACTTACGTGGTTTAAGTTTTTGGCTTTCAAGTTTCTGTTAAATTCATGTAAATTGAAAGAGTACTAATTATGTGTATATATGTGATAAGATGTTGTTATAATGTGTTTCACTATATATTATATGGTTCCATATCATCAGTTTCATAGTATTATAGCGTATATTATTGCTTCAAAATTTACAGAGTACAGAAATATGGCCATATGGCCCTTATACGTAAATTTAATATGTCAAACATATATTGTTTTGTAAAATTCACACTCGTATATAATTATATATATTAAAACGAAGAGACCAAACTTTAAATGAAAGGATTCAGTGTTATAACGAATCCGTAGTGTTGATTTTAATGTTTTGCGTTCAAAACCTTCAAGAACATCAAGAACAGTGAAATTGCATATTTTAATTCTGTAATTATGTGTTTTAATTAGTTAAAATCACTCTATAAAGGTTGGGTAATGATTATGTACGAATTTTAATATGTGGGTATGTTTAATTAGATGAATTTAATGATCATGTAATGATAATTTTGCCTGATTCTGTTTTCTTCGCGAACTGGAAATTCAAAAACTGGAGTTTCGGGCCGAGGCGCCAACTCCATGCTTAATTCCCGCGCCGCAGCGCTATGTCTCAAGCTGCAACGCCACGGCGCCGCAGCGCCAAGAACCAGTATAACAATGGTGCCGCAGCGCTATTTAGCAGAATGGTCCAGAAATGAATTTTTTTAAATGCTCAAGTCTAGCAATGTGTTAGTAACTTAATCTAAATAACATAAAAACATGTTAGATATATAATGAGGTATTAGAATAAATTCTTAACATGTCAATAACACATTTATGTGTGAATTGAATGATTGATCACATAGTTAGCTTATTGTTCATGAAGTGTAAATTATGTGGCAATGAGTATAGTAGTTGACTAAGTATAGTCATAATTCGAGATTAGACAAAAAGAATGAACTTATGATGACTAGTTACATTATAATTAACTAGAATTGTGAATGGAAATGGCATGTAGGATTATATCGAAGAACGTGTATAATTAACGCGTAATCTACGCACGAGGCAAGTTTCCTAACCTTACTTGTTATCATTATTCAAGTTTATAAATTTCGCTGAGTAAATTCTCGTTATTATTAAATCAAGTTCAAATTGTTATATTGAAGATTATTTATCTTTTCAAAGTATGATTCTGTTATACAATACGTGTTCTATTGTATACCTATTAAGATTGTTATTCAATTTAAATATCATTTATTATCGAACCATATTAGACTAGTGAACCTTATTTGATTCAACTAGTCCTTAGTTGATGAACGTTTTAAATTTCAGAACCTTTGTTGAATTATCCAAACCAAACTTCCTTTGGTGCGTACTCCGATATCAAACTGAGATGAACAACCCTGTATAGGGATCACTTATGCGTTAGCGTTAAGATATTGTGCACAGTATGGTATTAAGGGTTGATCCCCCTAAGTATGAGAAGAAAAGTCCATAGTCTTATGACTGTTAAAGGTTTTAAGTATAACCCTTGATACCCAGGACATAGTTCAAGGTCTTATGACCCTCAGAATTCTTTTGATTCTTGTCATTTGCTCTTGATTAAAAAGTTGAGTTTTATTTCAGAAGTCTTCGATTCACTCGCATGTTATTATATTGTTATTTCATCGTTATACTTGCGGGAAATCGTGCTCACTCTTGTGAAATAATAACATTGTAGTTAAGAACGAAAGATCCGACGAGCCTTCTTCTAGCAAGGGCAAGGGAAAAATTAACAAGTGATGAAGACTTGTTGTTTTATGTGATGTTGAACTTATGTGTTAAGACTTATGTTGATTTTGTGTAAGACTATAAATTATTTATGTTTCAGCAGCTAAGATTTAAGGCTAGTATGACCTGGGATTGATGTATTTAATTCAGATGTTGTAACTCCTTAAGGAGAGGATTGATTTCTATCTATTAATGTTTTCATTTATTATGGGTAGATAGATATATGGTATTTGAATAGTGAACACCAAATCACGTGAAAATTTAAATACCGGATTTAGGGGTGTCACAAAATTACAAGTAATTGACTTTACGAGTAATATTGAAATGAGAAAGCATGAAGAGACTTTCCTCCGCATTTGGTTTATCAGAGACTGACCTATCTTAGGTTACTCTCGCGACTTTTTGGCATGAAGGTTCCCAAATCATCTCAATTTACTCAACAGGAAGTTAATCCGGTCTTTCAACTTGAGCGAATTTGGGTGGTGCCTTTTCTGAGCCACTTTGGAATTAGTCTTCCTATGAGTCCAGTAATCAAACACCGACAGGCTAGCCTCCTGGTGGAGGAACCACACAGAATACATTCATATACAACGTGTCTCACCGTTTATGAAAATGATGACATGTGCGAAGCACTAATATCATAAGCGGATATAGTGTAAAGCATTAAGTTCAGTAAATATATGCATTCGTACACATTCATCATATATGTAAATGCAACATCCACACACAAGCAGATAACAGTTTTGAAAAGTTTGGATTAGCGGCTTAAGTCGTCTTACTTGCGTTCCCAGCAGAGTCGCCACCTGTCGACGTCGGGATTTTTATTTGTCCCTTTTGTGTTCTTGTTCTTTTGTGTTCTCATGTTAGGTGAACTTTGTTTAAAAAAACAAGCGAAAAAGGTCCGACATGTATATGTCGACGATTGGAGTATAAGAGTCGCCAATTGGTTTTTTAACTGGTTGTACCAACACAATCGATAAAAGGTTTGCACGGGTCTGTGAAACCGAGATTCGTTAGGGTCCGGGGACTTGCTTATGCGGAGGGAAGGTGTTAGGCACCCCCCGACATCCGTGTTGCCACGGTGACCGCCACTTTTCAAGAAACTTTTATATGAATGTGTGTGTGTGTGTGGGTCAATGTGCTTTTATTTGGAAGTAGTGCGAGGGCACCTATATACACAAGGTTTGAATTTGTGTAAGAATTCAGTTTTAAACAAGATATAGCAGTGAAGTACAAAGCAGTGCCGAACTCCTCGTGGGCATGAAAACCATCTGAGGAAATCCAAACACCGTAAATAAATTTACAAGCTACTTACAGCTCAAAATGTCCATCACGGGAACCGAATCTTGATTCAATAAACTGAATCTGTGATCACATGATTCCTAGGCTCACATGATACTGCAGTTTGTATGAAAGCAGTAAGCAGTTATGTATATAAAAGCTGTAAATATATATATATATATATATATATATATATATATATATATATAGACATGATCAACCACCATGAAGCACCTCCATGGGGGATCAAAAATATAAATAAAGATGTAAAAGCGATCAACCGCCACGGAGGAAACTCCAAGCGGGACGAAATGTACAGAAAGCAATAAAAATAGTCAACCGCCATGAAGTAAACTCTAGGCGGGACGAAATGTAAATATATATATATATATATATATATATATATATATATATATACACACACACACACACAGGATCCTGTCCGAACTCCCGAACAGGTCCTAAAATACGGACCTTATTATTTTATTTTATTTTTTGCTTTTTTTTTTTAAAACAACTAGAAAAAATATTTAATATTTTATGGAACTGAAATTTTTCCATAATACAATCTTTTGGACGTGTTTTGAATACCTATACCAAAAAGTGGTGGTACAGTCTGCATAGACTGTACATACATGTTTTGTTATACGTACCCAAATCACACCCAAAACACTGTATTATGAAAAAATTTCAATTCCATAATTATTTATTTATTTTTTTTAGTTGTTTCAAAAAAAAAAGCAAAAAAAAGAAAAAAAAAGGGTCCGTATTTTATAATGTCCGGGATCTCGGACTGGATCCGGACTCAATATATATATATATATATATATATATATATATATATATATACATACAAACTGAAATGAAACCATGGACCGAAGTTCGGGCATACACACGCAACACGACTCTCAACGAGTAGAATGGTGTGTGCAAAAATGAAGAGAAATGCTTTAAAGTGTGTAAGAAGACTTACAGTGGGCTACCAAAGAAGACTTCCATAGCTTTAAGTGGATGAACACTCGGCTCCCACCGATAAAAAGTAGCTATATATGAGCTTACAAGTGTTTAAAATGAGAAAGAACTCAGTTTAGGGTGTGTACAGAGCAAATTGGACATGGCTTCTGTAACGCCCCCAAAATAGGTCCATTCCATCCAACCTATTCTGAGTCGTCAAATACATGGTACAGAAAACAACTACAACTTTATTACAACAATTGTCGTGCAAAATACAACAACACATGCTGTGAGTTTGGATACAAATATATACCAAATATGACTCATGTTCCAACCGTGGACATCACCTCACAATGACACCTTACATAAAGGTATAGTCAAAAACTGTTTTAGAAATTAGAATATTTGGGAAGTGCTCAAGGAAACCTTCGTACATGGGAGGCCATGCGTCTAGGTTATGATAGATATCATATGGCCACAGAATTATTCTTGGTTGACCCAATAGACCCCAAAGAAAAACGAGAAGATTACTATCATATTCTTCCCAATGGTGAGTCTTCTCTTGACATATCATTATCTCTACTGTCTCTAATTGAGAATTATACTTCAAACAAACACCAAGATTATATAGGTAGTGCTCGTATATATACTCAGCAAGTGGATGAGCACATCCCTGTCTTATGATGACACGAGGTTGTATGTCGTTAGACATCTTGTATGATAGTGGCAAATCACCCTTCCAACGTTGGGTACACCTTACCCTATTGGATTCACCAAATAAAACTACTAAATGAACTTTTCTATACTGCTTCCGGAGAACATCCACAGCTAGAGACCACCGTTCTATTTCCCCGTTACCCTCGCTCGACCTAGCTACACTCTTATTACCTGAAAGGAATTGTGAAGCAAAAGGGTGAGCACAACTAGCTCAGTAAATAATATCTTGACTAAAGATAATTAAATTATCAATAGCCTTCATCAATAATAAATCAGAGATTTAGAACATATGGTAAATGATAAAAATTTCAACCATAGTTGCAGCGGAACGAGCAATCCATTAGAAGAGTCAAATAGACCATAAAGTCTATTATATTTTCCATGTTAAAAGTCCACCAACAATGTTTTATTCCTGTAACATCAATCAACAGTTCCTTTCCACAATCATATGAATAATTCATAATCATAATTGTGATTCTAAATTTCACATCCAAGACAAAGATAATTTTCATCACCTGTCTTTACCTGAAACATCAAATATCATGGTTATACCAAATCACAGTTCCTGTTCATAATCATACTAATAAATTCATCTTTGCACCACGGGCCAAAGATATTCATCAACAGTTCATTTTTACACTACATGCCAAAGATATTCAACAATAAGTCATCTTTGCACTACGGGCCAAAGATATTCATCAACAACTCATCTTTGCACTACAGGCCAAAGATATTCCTCAATAGTTCATATTTGCACTATAGGCCAAATATATTATTATCTCAAAGAAATATATAATCATTTCAGAATTTATATAACCAATAATTATAACCATGTTGATCATTTCACCTTTGCATTTAAGCTAAAGATATTCAATTATAAATTCAATGGTCATGATCATACCAGTCAACAATTCAACTTTGCACTACTGGCCAAAGAGAACTCGTAGTCATGATCGTACCAAAAATCTACCCATCTTTACACTCAAGTCAAAGAGAATTTCAACATCAGGGTTATAAAAATGTTATATATGATAATAAAATCAATATAATCAATACATAGTTTTAATCTCCAAAGTAATATTCATAAATCAACTATAATTTGGTTAGAAAAAGAAACCAATTTTGTAGTGAATAGTACCCGTAAATAGTAACTCGTGAATAGTAACTCATGAATAGTAACCCGTCGTGAATAGTAACTCGTGAATAGTAACTCATGTATAGTAACTCGTAAATAGTAACTCATGAATAGTAACTCGTGAATAGTAACTTGTGAATAGTAACTCATGAATAGTAATTCGTGAATAGTAACTCATGAATAGTAACCCCGACATGAAAAGTTTTAAATTTGATAAAAATTTCCAACCAATATTTCGGCATAATGATATTGAAGAAATAATATCATTTTCGAATAAAATAACATTCCTTACGACAATATCCCTTACAATCCCTTACCTCAAAAGAGCAGTACTCTTGACTAGAATAACGCTGAACGAACTTACACCGTATAGCAACACTCAAGATATCAAAATACTCACAAGAATACACTCGATAATATAGAGAGAGAAATAGAGAGAAAACTTCAGTTTCTGGTGTGATTTTCAATTCTAACCTATACACCCTATTTATAGGAAATTGCTTAGAACACCAAAGTAGAAAATTTAATAAAATAATAATATAATTAAAAAATTTCCTTAGCCCACCTTTGAAAATTTGGATTCAGCCATCAACATGTGCAAGTGGAGCCCACCAAAGTGTAAAAAACGTTTTTGTTAATAAAAATAAATAAAACTTCCAAAAATCAATTATTTCGGAACTTCAGAACTTCAATAATTCATAATAAATAGCCCTTTTATCAGAAAATTCGAATCTCGCGAGTTTTTATAGGAAATTCAATTCTCTACAACTTTTCAGAAGAAAGTTTTTCCAAATTCCAAACAAAAATTGACCGAAATCCATAAACGGACGATTTTACAGTCTATAATAAATTTTCGGTCAAGAATTGTGTCCACCAACACACAAAACATGTGTTAAACATTTAATCCAACAAAAATACTCTTCATCCTCATTTATTTATATATCCCACATTTAATGTAAAAATATCACCATTAATATATTATTAAAATAATATATTTAAATAAATTATTTTATCAGAAAAAATAAAATATTAATTTTCAACAATTGTCACATTAAAATTTTTCTCCATCTATATCCACATAAAATCAATATTTTCCTCATCATATAAATCAATAATTAATTATTCACAAATAATATTACAGAATCACATTACTGACAGCCAGACAGTTCCCAGGAAAGAGGGGGCTTTCCAATAAGGATCTCTCCTTACTGGCGCGCAATTAGATGATCAAACCTCTCCTTAGACAGAACTTTGTAACATTGCCAATAATATTATCTAATAATATTATTAAGATAATATGAATTATTGCTCCGATAATAGAAAATACTGTGTAGTGACAATTATTAAAACAACAGTAATATAAAATATCAACGCAACAATTAGTGAATCAATAAAATAAAATACTGAATAATAATTACTGTAACAATTATTGAGTAATGCCTTCTTACGTAAAAATCAATAATTGGTGCAATACGTGTGCTACTGTGCAATAACGCGTATTACTGTCTTTTAACCACCGGGTATTCCAACAGTGTTAACGGTAACAACTACGCCGTTATTTATAAACAACTTACTCTTGTCATTTTTTTCATCCAATCGCTTTCCGTTATGGGGCCCACAAAAGGCTGCGCCGTCGTATGAATATTCCCTGACAGTAAGAATATTCCACGATCAAACGAATATTCCCCGACAACAATGAATATTTTATAACCACTTGTGTATTTCAAAAAAAAATTCATATATCACCCTTAACTTTAACATTTTTCAATTTAACCATTTACTGAATAGTACTTATAAGAAAAATTGAATACTTTTATTTCATAAAATTCGGGGTCTTACAATCTCCCCTCCTTATGAAATTTCGTCCTCGAAATTTACGTACCTGGTATTTCAAAGAGTTGAGAATACCTTGCTTCAATTTAAGATTCTATCACCCGTCATCATGATTTCTCCATTGCTCATCTCCTGTATTTCAGATATCATTCTAGAATACAGCTTCAAAACAAGGGTTAATTGAACAAATTAACATATCACATAATATCCCGATATTATGACTGACCAACAAATAAGCTTAGGTAGGACACACTAGCGAATGATTTACTCATCTCTCCCCTGCTAGTTATATTTCTCGATCTCCGCCAGAGATCATATCCCTAAGCTTTGATACCAAATGTAACTCTGGACACCAACCTATGTCAGCACCTTACATTGATACCTATCAGTTTGCCACCGCAGAACGGCGTCCCCTACGGAGAGTCTGGCTTCGGTGCATCCCCCATCAACAGGAAGTCACCAGCGAGAGGCTCGGGGCTCTTTACTTATGGCTCTGATACCAAATGTAACGCCCCCAAAATAGGTCCATTCCATCCAACCTATTCTGAGTCGTCAAATACATGGTACAGAAAACAACTACAACTTTATTACAACAATTGTCGTGCAAAATACAACAACACATATGGTGTGAGTTTGGATACAAATATATACCAAATATGACTCATGTTCCAACCGTGGACATCACCTCACAATGACACCTTACATAAAGGTATAGTCAAAAACTGTTTTAGAAATTAGAATATTTGGGAAGTGCTCAAGGAAACCTTCGTACATGGGAGGCCATGCGTCTAGGTTATGATAGATATCATATGGCCACAGAATTATTCTTGGTTGACCCAATAGACCCCAAAGAAAAACGAGAAGATTACTATCATATTCTTCCCAATGGTGAGTCTTCTCTTGACATATCATTATCTCTACTGTCTCTAATTGAGAATTATACTTCAAACAAACACCAAGATTATATAGGTAGTGCTCGTATATATACTCAGCAAGTGGATGAGCACATCCCTGTCTTATGATGACACGAGGTTGTATGTCGTTAGACATCGTGTATGATAGTGGCAAATCACCCTTCCAATGTTGGGTACACCTTACCCTATTGGATTCACCAAATAAAACTACTAAATGAACTTTTCTATACTGCTTCGGGAGAACATCCACAGCTAGAGACCACCGTTCTATTTCCCCGTTACCCTCGCTCGACCTAGCTACACTCTTATTACCTGAAAGGAATTGTGAAGCAAAAGGGTGAGCACAACTAGCTCAGTAAATAATATCTTGACTAAAGATAATTAAATTATCAATAGCCTTCATCAATAATAAATCAGAGATTTAGAACATATGGTAAATGATAAAAATTTCAACCATAGTTGCAGTGGAACGAGCAATCCATTAGAAGAGTCAAATAGACCATAAAGTCTATTATCTTTTCCATGTTAAAAGTCCACCAATAATGTTTTATTCCTGTAACATCAATCAACAGTTCCTTTCCACAATCATATGAATAATTCATAATCATAATTGTGATTCTAAATTTCGCATCCAAGACAAAGATAATTTTCATCACCTGTCTTTACCTGAAACATCAAATATCATGGTTATACCAAATCACAGTTCCTGTTCATAATCATACTAATAAATTCATCTTTGCACCACGGGCCAAAGATATTCATCAACAGTTCATCTTTACACTACATGCCAAAGATATTCAACAATAAGTCATCTTTGCACTACGGGCCAAAGATATTCATCAACAACTCATATTTGCACTACAGGCCAAAGATATTCCTCAATAGTTCATATTTGCACTATAGGCCAAATATATTATTATCTCAAAGAAATATATAATCATTTCAGAATTTATATAACCAATAATTATAACCATGTTGATCATTTCACCTTTGCACTTAAGCTAAAGATATTCAATTATAAATTCAATGGTCATGATCATACCAGTCAACAATTCAACTTTGCACTACTGGCCAAAGAGAACTCGTAGTCATGATCGTACCAAAAATCTACCCATCTTTACACTCAAGTCAAAGAGAATTTCAACATCAGGGTTATAAAAATGTTATATATGATAATAAAATCAATATAATCAATACATAGTTTTAATCTCCAAAGTAATATTCATAAATCAACTATAATTTGGTTAGAAAAAGAAACTAATTTTATAGTGAATAGTACCCGTAAATAGTAACTCGTGAATAATAACTCATGAATAGTAACCCGTCGTGAATAGTAACTCGTGAATAGTAACTCATGTATAGTAACTCGTAAATAGTAACTCATGAATAGTAACTCGTGAATAGTAACTTGTGAATAGTAACTCATGAATAGTAATTCGTGAATAGTAACTCATGAATAGTAACCCCGACATGAAAAGTTTTAAATTTGATAAAAATTTCCAACCAATATTTCGGCATAATGATATTGAAGAAATAATATCATTTTCGAATAAAATAACATCCCTTACGACAATATCCCTTACAATCCCTTACCTCAAAAGAGCAGTACTCTTGACTAGAATAACGCTGAACGAACTTACACCGTATAGCAACACTCAAGATATCAAAATACTCAAAAGAATACACTCGATAATATAGAGAGAGAAATAGAGAGAAAACTTCAGTTTTTGGTGTGATTTTCAATTCTAACCTAAGCACCCTATTTATAGAAAATTACTTAGAACACCAAAGCAGAAAATTTAATAAAATAATAATATAATTATAAATTTTCCTTAGCCCAACTTTGAAAATTTGGATTCAGCCATCAACATGTACAAGTGGAGCCCACCAAAGTGTAAAAAACGTTTTTGTTAATAAAAATAAATAAAACTTCCAAAAATCAATTATTTCAGAACTTCAGAACTTCAATAATTCATAATAAATAGCCCTTTTATCAGAAAATTCGAATCTCGCGAGTTTTTATAGGAAATTCAATTCTCTACAACTTTTCAGAAGAAAGTTTTTCCAAATTCCAAACAGAAATTGACCGAAATCCATAAACGGACGATTTTACAATCTATAATAAATTTTCGGTCAAGAATTGTGTCCACCAACACACAAAACGTGTGTTAAACATTTAATCCAACAAAAATACTCTTCCTCCTCATTTATTTATATATCCCACATTTATTGTAAAAATATCACTATTAATATATTATTAAAATAATATATTTAAATAAATTATTTTATCAGAAAAAATAAAATATTAATTTTCAACAACTGTCACATTAAAATTTTTCTCCATCTATATCCACATAAAATCAATATTTTCCTCATCATATAAATTAATAATTAATTATTCACAAATAATATTACAGAATCACATTACTGACAGCCAGACAGTTCCTAGGAAAGAGGGGGCTTTCCAATAAGGATCTCTCCTTACTGGCGCGCAATTAGACGATCAAACCTCTCCTTAGACAGAACTTTGTAGACGTTGCCAATAATGTTATCTAATAATATTATTAAGATAATATGAATTATTGCTCCGATAATAGAAAATACTGTGTAGTGATAATTATTAAAACAACAGTAATATAAAATATCAACGCAGCAATTATTGAATCAATAAAATAAAATACTAAATAATAATTACTGTAACAATTATTGAGTAATGCCTTCTTACGTAAAAATCAATAATTGGTGCAATACCGTGTGCTACTGTGCAACAACGCGTATTACTGTGTCTTAACCATCGGGTATTCCAACAGTGTTAACGGTAACAACTACGCCGTTATTTATAAACAACTTACTCTTGTCGTTTTTTTTCATCCAATCACTTTCCATTATGGGGCCCACAAAAGGCTGCGCCGTCGTATGAATATTCCCCGACAGTAAGAATATTCCACGATCAAATGAATATTCCCCGACAACAATGAATATTTTATAACCACTTGTGTATTTCGAAAAAAAATTCATATATCACCCTTAACTTTAACATTTATCAGTTTAACCATTTACTGAATAGTACTTATAAGAAAAATTGAATACTTTTATTTCATAAAATTCGGGGTCTTACAGCTTCCTCGCCGTTTTCTCTTATAAAATGGCCACCCCAAGCCCTCTATTTATAGAGGGGGAGCCGCAGGTGTGACAACCGAGATTTTGTATTTATTTTAATAATTATTAGAGTGAATAAATATTTTTCGATGAATTAATTATTAGAATAAATAATTATTTGATAAAATTATGGTAGATTAATTTAATTACATGTGTTGTATTTATTAAATTGATGTGGAGAATTTTATTATTTGATGCATGTATTTATGTGGGCTTATTGTATTAAAAGAAATATTTAATAAGCCTATTGGTATTTTAATTAATTTAATTATTAATTAGAGAGTTAATAATTTGACATTATTTATTAATGAGAAATTATTATATTTTATTTAAAATAAATTAAATAAAATATTGATTTATTTTACAAGGAGTGTGACATTATTTAAACTATATGATAAAAGGCTTTATTAAATTAATTGGTTTTAAATCCCTTTCTTGTTAGCCAAACATGGCACTAAGGGGAGTTGGAGGTAGTTAACCCATGATTGGGTAACTGACCACCAACACGTCAGTTCTTTTTCTATTTATTTCATACGCCTTCTTCTTCTTCATTTTTTTTTCTAAGTCTGGCATAACATCACAGAGAGAGTTGAGAAATTATTTGTAACATTCCAGATTTTTTTAAAATGTAAGTTATAAATATTTATTGATTTATATAAATATTTATTGGATGTGTTTATTATATAATTGTTCAATTTGATTGAGTTGATTTAGTTAATTATTTATTTGTTAAACAATTAATGTGATTAGTTAATTATTTATTTGTTAAATAATTAATGTGTTATGTTGATTGAGTTATGTGATTAAGTAATTGATTTAATAAATTATTATTAAATAAAGTGTGACAAATAACTATGTTATAAGAGTTATAAAAATAAATTAAAGTAGTTTATTTTAGTTTTACCCAAACAAAGCTTAAGGATATAAACTATTTTATTTTAAAGTGATTTGCCAAACAAAGCCCTATGGCTTTTGGATTTTTGAAATTTAAATTATTTATAAAATAAACTAAATAATATATATATATATATATATATATATATATATATATATATATATATATATAAATGGTACGTTATATATTTTTATAGCTGATGTTATTATTGATTAGACTTATTATGGTCATGTCCGTTTTATGTTACGCGTATTGGATATCAGTTGAGTTACGTGGTTAGTAGTCTAAATTATTACTGAGAAAAGAAAGAAGGGCTAGAGAGAGTTTTGAGAAAAAGATAGAAGTTCAGAGTTTGAGAGAGAACGTAATTTTCAAAGCAAGTCCGTTAACAAAGATTCGTAAGCAAGCAAAAAGGTGGGTTTCTTTAACTTTAATTTATGTACATATATATATATATATATATATATATATATATATATATATATTTGTGGTTTCATGATGCCTAATGTCTCTGTGTTCTTCAACTTTACGGTGTATAAGATTTTTACAAAACTCTTTGTAAAACTATGTTTGTATAATTGGTTAGAGAAGCATGTATATGTATAGTTGCAATTGTTATCACTAGCATGTGTGTGTGTGTGTGTGTATATATATATATATATATATATATACACACACACACACACACACACACACATGCTAGTGATAACAATTGCAACTATATATATATATATGATTGTATGCTAATTATAGGCTAAATGAAGAAATTGATTTGTTCAATGAAGTATATATATACGAATATATGTTTTGTAGAAATATCAAAAGTTATGTATGCTAACTGAGGAATTGAACTATACATGTTAATTTGTTATGTGTTGGTATACTTGTATTTCAAAGGAATCAAATTTGGTTGATAATAGTGAAAATTTCGTTCACTGTACATTAGATATCAACAATGGAGTTTTGAGTTTTAACCAAATATTATTTTAGTGATTTAAGTCTTTTAAATTTGTTGTTCAATTGTTGGAAATTGGTATATGAATGATTGTTAGCAATTATGTGTACTTTATATTAGTTATACATGTTGTTTGGGGCGAATTGTTGTTACAAATTTAAGACAGTAGCTTTGACTCTATTCTTCGTTTGGTTCTGTGAGTTTCGGCGCCCCAGCGTCAAAATTCACGCTCCAGCGCCAAATTTCGCGCCCCAGTGCCAAATTTCGCTCCCCAACGCCAAAAATAGGCTAGAAGTTCGCGCCCCAACGCTGGAATTCGCGCCCCGACGCCGGAATTCGCGACCCGGAGCCACTACCTCGCGCCCCAGCGTTGGAAAAGTGGTCTGGGTCAGACAATTTTGACCTCTTGTAGTAAAACGGCCGTAATTTTCTCATACAAACTCCGATTGAGTTGATTCAAGATGATTCGGAACGAGGACGAATAGACCTACTACTTTCGTGCTTTAAGTTTTTTAATTTGAGTTCTGTAACAGTAGTCAAAATGGTCATCTTTAGGACTATTGTGTATTTAAAGCCAATCGGAGGGCGTCGGGATGCGCGAATGCAAGTGCAACCCTTTGTGTATTAGTATAACTTAATGATAACATGTTGGACATATAATATGATGTTATATTAAGTTGTCAATGTGTATGTGGTGCAATGACTTGATCACTTAAGTAGTTGTAATAATGCTAAATAGTGATGTTCATGAAAAGATGTGATATTGTTAGTAAGTTATATGAAACTAATATTAGTGTAACTAATGTGTATTGTCAATACATATGGTATGTGTAGGACTTGTGGTGAACGTGAGTAGTGATTGTTTAACCTACGCACGAGGTAAGTTCCCTAACCTTTGCTACTTTATTATTCAGCAAGGTTACTTTTCACTGTTATGTTGTACTTATGCAAATTCTCTATTTCTAATTTATTGTTTAACGATTTACTATCATGCAAGTTCTTTAACCCTCATTTATCGTTGAGCAAGCTAGTTAATCTTTGTTTCTTTATTCAAAGTCTGTATTATTATTGTAAGAAGTGTGTTTGTTCAGCTACTAATAACTGTTGTTTGATCTTCATTCTTCAATATCACTGTACTATCTTACGTTATTGTACCGAACTCTAAGTTGCTTAGCGATTCTTTACCAATTCAACTAATTCTTAGTTGATGAATGTTCTAAACTCTAAATTACCCTTGAAGTCTACCCAAACCAAACTTTATTTGGTTTGCATATGTACTCACACAAATTTTGAAAGCATGTTGTCGATGATAACATTTGTTCAATTTAGAAATTATTAATACTCTAGCTCTTATTGATTCATCGATATACCTTGTTCATAAAGATATTATAATCAAACTCTTGAATAGTTAATTGTTTCTATATGATTCAACCAGTACTTGGTTGATGAGCATTCTAAAGATCTAGAATTCCTTGAAAACTAATTCCCAATAAAACTTCATTTGGTTCGGAACCTGATGATCTAAGCTGAGATTAACAACCATATTATTAGGGGATTATTTTAGAATTACACAATAGCGTTAAAATATTTGTGCAATACATAGTACAAAGGGCTGATCACCTAGAGTACGAGATGATGGTCCATATAGTCGTTTAGACTGTTAAAGGTTACAGTAGAAACACCTATGAACCTAGGACATATATGATGATTATAGTCTTTTAGACTGTTAAAGGTTAAAGTAGAAATACTTGTAAACCTAGAATAGAGTTCGTGGTCTTGTGACCCTCAGTATATTCTTTGATGTTGTTATCTATTGTTAACTTAAACGTTCATTATTCCTTTGAACTCATTGCTGTTGAATTAAAGTTTCTTGTTCCGGTAAGAATACTTTACCATTGAAAGCTCAGTTAACTGTCATTCATAAAACGTTATTGTATATTATCCTTCTTGTGAGCAATTGTTTGCTGACTCTTACACAAAACAATGCAGATGAAGTTACGAAGTTTGAAAAGCTTTCTACAAGCAAGGGCAAGGACAAAGTGCTTAATTAGACGACAACATTTAATTTATATTTTTATTTATGAAGCTTATGTAATGGATTTAATTATAATCATATTTTAATTTTCCGCTGGTGATTGTAATAAAGGTTAGATGACCTGGGATCCCTTTAATGGGAGATTTATTATTTTAACTTTTGAGTTTAATTTAATCCTTTGGATATGTGTAGTTAGTTATGATTTAATTGGATAGTGAACACCAAATCTGTGGGATAGAAGTGGCCAGATTTGGGGGTGTCACAAGTTGGTATCAGAGCCTTAGGTTATGAACCTTAGGTGGGGGAAACCTTAGGCTATAACCTTCAAGGAGATCGAAAAACATAGAGGTGATAAACTCTTATCGAGTTCTAAGGAATGAATTAAGGAAATTCATTGAAGATAAAATGATAAAAGACTTTATGTGCTTATGTGTTAATGACTTACGTGCTCGTGAGTACTTAGGAGTAGCAAGTATTATACATATCAAGTTGTGGAGTTATTAAAACTTTGTTGTTAGAGAGATTGATGAAGGAAGATAGGGATTAGGAGCCCTGAGAAGTTATATAGTTTGAGTATGGTTGGTATTGGGAAAGCCATACCCGTGGATTTTTGTTGTAGAACTTGGGTATAAGCTTGAGTTTGATCCAGAAGATGAATTTTAGTAGGTAAATGTGAAGTATGAGTAAGAAGAGTTAGGAAAGCCATAGAGCTAGCGTAAAAAGATGTCGCGACTCAAGACTTTACCGCGCGACTTGCAGATGTAGAGTAGAGATTATCTCAGTTAAAGTATTAAAGAGGATAGTTATTAGTTATTAACGAGATTGCGCATGAATGGTTAGGGAAAGGAGTCAACAAAGCGGGCGAAAGCTGAGGACGCATGGATGAAGGCTTCTAAACGCAAAAAAAAATAAAATATCGTGTTGAAGACAAGTTGAAGAATGCCAAATGAATGATGGAATTTAGCATTTAATCTTCCACTCTCCTGATGATTCGTATCGTGGAGCAAGAGCGAAATGAAGTTGTACAACGTAGATTGTTCTTGTAGATTGCAAGAAAAACAATAAGATGATATATAAATTAGAATGAAAATTAATAGATGTGGATCCTAACTTTTGAATTAAATAGTGGGATGTGATGAAGTAATCCTAGAATTTTATTATTTCGGGATAAATAATATAAATAGCAGTGTGGTTATTTTGTGATGTGGTGATGTAATAAATGAATAAAGTATTATCATTGTTTATTAAGAAATATTATGTGTTATCTAATAGGTCAAGTTTTAAACAGTAAAATGACGCCTAGAAGAAGACAACAGCGTCAACAGAGCCCCAAGGAAAATGCATACGATAGGGAAGCTAACGCAAATCCAGTGCCACAATTGGTGAATTTACTGGTGGGAGCACTGGCAAATCAACTGAATTTCTGGCTGTATAATCAAATCTCGATGTTCCAACCAAATTCGTTTACAACAAGGTTAGAAAGAACGATTGATGTAGACGGGGAAGGTAATACGCTGGCATACAATCAAGAGTAGAGGGGAAAGAAGAGTGAAGATGATAAGGTAGGTGATAGTCATACCGGTAACGCTTGTAAAAGAAAGTGGGACAGTAATATTAACGCTGAAAATCAGCAAGGGAAGGAAAAGAAGAAGGTAGAGGCGTGTAGCAACTGCGGAAAGAAACTTGTAGGTGTTTGTTTGAGGGGAAAAAGGGTGTACTTTAATTATGGATCGAAGGATTACATTGCACCAAAATGTTCAAGACCGAGGAAGAGAGCCTGCTTCATGTGTGGATCGAAGGAGCACTTGGCTCGAGGTTGCCCAAAGAAAGCGGTAGGAAAAGGAAGTGAAAGCAAAGGGGGCAATGGAAAACTGGTTATTGTAGAGTCAACTCTGCCGTGTCGACCAACTGAACAATCATCCAACATGAAGATCCAGAACGCAATGCAAGGTATGGTTCCGATCAATTATCTATACGGCTGCGTGTTATTTAACTTAACCGCCACTTGTTAATTTATGCCTGATGAATTAATTTAGAAGCTAGATTTGCTTCGGGAAGAGTTAGATTATTCCTTAAAAATTAGAAAGTGTGAATAGTGATTTCTTTTAAGTTGATGTGTAGAATTGTCGTGTTGTATTAAAGGCCACGTGTTAAATCATGTGGTGATAAGTTATTGTCAAAGAAAGTGCATAATCTTAAGACTTTGAGGAGGTCAAAGGTAGTATTTTGTTCTTTTAGCTATAAGACGTCTGTATGGTAGAATTATTTATCGATTTTGTAAAACAAGAAGTTATTAAGAAAATAATTTATGGGTTATATGAAGATCAAGATAGTTACTTAGTTAGCTAAGTTGTGGAGGAAATCGGTGGAATTTATATGGGCAAGAAATTATAGAGTGAATTTTCAAGAATTGAAAAAAAATTTAGTTAGCACCTATGTTGTCTCTACCAGATAGTACAGAAAACTTTGTGTTATATAGCGACGTATCGTACCATGTATTAGGCGGTGTGTTTAGGCAGAATGACAGGGTCATTTCTTAAGGATCACGTCAGTTAAAATTTTTAATTGAAAGGGGATCCGACTCACGATTCAGAGATAGGGGTATTTAAACATGCGTTGAAGTGATAGTGGGAGTTGATCAAGGATTGTGAATACAAAGTCCTAAATAGTCATAGTTGAAAGTAGAAGGAAGAAACTAGGTTTCGCTAATACCAGGAATTTAAAAAGGAAGTTTTGCATAAAATTTATATATTGAATCAACTAGGAAGCACGAAATTATATATTGCCTTCAATATTACTATTGTTGGCAAAATATGGCGGTAGATTTTTGGTATGTCAAAGTTACAATATTACATATCGAGCAGTGTGTGAAGTTATGAAATCGTTTCAAGACACGATGTTTATGTGTCAATTGTGTCGAACCGAGATTCACAATTTACATCAAATTTTGAAAAGGGTTAACAAGAATGTGTGGAACGTAATTAGAAAGAAGTATGTCATATCGTTTGCAAATCGATTGCCAAACTAAAAGGAAGTTCAAACATCAAAAGACGTGCTAAGTGCACGAGAAGTTTTTGATAATGTCCTACGAGGAATCCATATTGAGCAAGTTATGGGTAAGTTAAAATAATTTAAGAGTAAGGTAATGTTAGGTGGGATTTCAACTGAGGACTCATATGGTGACTAAGTCGTACAAACCTTGGTATGGGCAGAAGTTTTGTGCATGTACTTGGTTTATCACATTGATAATCATTGGAATATCGGTATCGCACTATCAAGGTATATGTGGTGGAAAGGTGATTCTTCTCTCATGTATATATTTAATAGCTAGAGGTTTTTAAGATTAAGTTAGATGATATTAGGATTAGGTTCGATTCTTAAAACTAAAGCATATGGTATGTTTTGAACCCCTCAGCGAATGAACGCCTATGGTCTGACTAGGATAAGTTCCTAAACTCATATGATTATGGCAAGTTCCTGGATTTCCAAAGTGTGGTAAGTTTGATGAACTATTGGGTATAAAGCGGTTATAGTATAGGAAGCGTTGATGAAGTTGAAAGATGGTTTTGAGGTAGCCTTACCTCTATAGTTAGAGCACATTCGAAATGTTTTTCATGTTTCGGTGAGATGATCGAACAAGCTTGACTGCAATCATGTGATCAAGTACGACAATGTCGAATATGCTACATGGGAACTCGAAACTGAAATGATGAAGAATTACTCTGAGTTATTTGTTTATTCTATGTCTTCGATTCTGGGGACATAATTTTTGTAAGTAGGGAAGAATGTAACGAATGATTTGTTTGAGTTGCGATTCTGAGGACAGAAACCTTTTAAGAGGGGAATGATGTAATATTCCAGATTTTTTTAAAATGTAAGTTATAAATATTTATTGATATATATAAATATTTATTGGATCTGTTTATTATATAATTGTTCAATTTGATTGAGTTGATTTAGTTAATTATTTATTTGTTAAACAATTAATGTGATTAGTTAATTATTTATTTGTTAAATAATTAATATGTTATGTTGATTGAGTTATGTGATTAAGTAATTGATTTAATAAATTAATATTAAATAAAGTGCGTCAAATAACTATGTTATAAGAGTTATTAAAATAAATTAAAGTAGTTTATTTTAGTTTTACCCAAACAAAGCTTAAGGATATAAACTATTTTATTTTAAAGGGATTTGCCAAACAAAGCCCTATGGCTTTTGGATTTTTGAAATTTAAATTGTGTATAAAATAAACTAAATAATATATATATATATATATATATATATATATATATATATATATATATATATATAAATGGTACATTATATATTTTTATAATTGATGTTATTATTGATTAGGCTTATTTTGGCCATGATCGTTTTTTGTTACGCGTATTGGATATCAATTGAGTTACGTGCTTAGTAGTCTAAATTATTACTGAGAAAAGAAAGAAGGGCTAGAGAGAGTTTTGAGAAAAAGATAGAAGTTCAGAGTTTGAGAGAGAACGTAATTTTCAAAGCAAGTCCGTTAACAAAGATTCGTAAGCAAGCAAAAAGGTGGGTTTCTTTAACCTTAATTTATGTACATATATATATATATATATATATATATATATATATTTGTGGTTTCATGATGCCTAATGTCTCTGTGTTCTTCAACTTTACGGTGTATAAGATTTTTACAAAACTCTCTGTAAAACTATGTTTGTATAATTGGTTAGAGAAGCATGTATATGTATAGTTGCAATTGTTATCACTAGCATGTGTATCTGTATATATATATATATATATATATATATATATATATATATATATATATATATATATATATATATATATATATATATATATATATATATATATATATATATATATATATATATATATATATATATGACTGTATGCTAATTATAGGCTAAAGGAAGAAATTGATTTGTTCAGTGAAGTATATATATACGAATATATGTTTTGTAGAAATATCAAAAGTTATGTATGCTAACTGAGGAATTGAACTATATATGTTAATTTGTTATGTGTTGGTATACTTGTATTTCAAAGGAATCAAATTTGGTTGATAACAGTGAAAATTTCGTTCACTGTACTTTAGATATCAACAATGAAGTTTTGAGTTTTAACCAAATATTATTTTAGTGATTTAAGTCTTTTAAATTTGTTGTTTAATTATTGGAAATTGGTATATGAATGATTGTTAGCAATTATGTGTAGTTTATATTAGTTATACATGTTGTTTGGGGCAAATTGTTGTTACAAATTTAAGAAAGTAGCTTTGGCTCTATTCTTCGTTTTGGTTCTGTGAGTTTCGGCGCCCCAGCGTCAAAATTCACGCTCCAGTGCCAAATTTCGCGCTTTCGCGCCCCAGCGCCAAATTTCGCTCCCCAGTGCCAAAAATAGGCCAGAAGTTTGCGCCCCAGCGCTGGAATTCGCGCCCCAGCCCTGGAATTCGCGCCCTGACGCCACTGTCTCGCACCCCAGCGCTGGAAAAGTGGTCTGGGTCATACAATTTTGACCTCCTGTAGTAAAACGGCCATAACTTTCTCATACGAACTCCGATTGAGTTGATTCAAGATGATCCGGAACGAGGACGAATAGACCTACAACTTTCATGCTTTAAGTTATTTAATTTGAGGTCTATAACAGTAGTCAAAATGGCCATCTTTAGGACTGTTGTGTATTTAAAGCCAATCGGAGGGCGTCGGGATGCGCGAATGCAAGTGCAACCCTTTGTGTATTAGTATAACTTAATGATAACATGTTGGACATATAATATGATGTTATATTAAGTTGTCAATGTGTATGTGGTGCAATGACTTGATCACTTAAGTAGTTGTAATAATGCTAAATAGTGATGTTCATGAAAAGATGTGATATTGTTAGTAAGTTATATGAAACTAATATTAGTGTAACTAATGTGTATTGTCAATACATATGGTATGTGTAGGACTTGTGGTGAACGTGAGTAGTGATTGTTTAATCTACGCACGAGGCAAGTTCCCTAACCTTTGCTACTTTATTATTCAGCAATGTTACTTTTCACTGTTATGTTATACTTATGCAAATTCTCTATTTCTAATTTATTGTTTAACGATTTACTATCATGCAAGTTCTTTAACCCTCATTTATCGTTGAGCAAGCTAGTTAATCTTTGTTTCTTTATTCAAAGTCTGTATTATTATTGTAAGAAGTGTGTTTGTTCAGCTACTAATAACTGTTGTTTGATCTTCGTTCTTCAATATCACTGTACTATCTTACGTTATTGTACCGAACTCTAAGTTGCTTAGCGATTCTTTACCAATTCAACTAATTCTTAGTTGATGAATGTTCTAAACTCTAAATTACCCTTGAAGTCTACCCAAACCAAACTTTATTTGGTTTGCATATGTACTCACACAAATTTTGAAAGCATGTTGTCGATGATAACATTTGTTCAATTTAGAAATTATTAATACTCTAGCTCTTATTGATTCATCGATATACCTTGTTCATAAAGATATTATAATCAAACTCTTGAATAGTTAATTGTTTCTATATAATTTAACCAGTACTTGGTTGATGAGCATTCTAAAGATCTAGAATTCCTTGAAAACTAATTCCCAATAAAACTTCATTTGGTTCGGAACCTGATGATCTAAGCTGAGATTAACAACCATATTATTAGGGGATTATTTTAGAATTACACAATAGCGTTAAAATATTTGTGCAATACATAGTACAAAGGGCTGATCACCTAGAGTACGAGATGATGGTCCATATAGTCGTTTAGACTGTTAAAGGTTACAGTAGAAACACCTATGAACCTAGGACATATATGATAATTATAGTCTTTTAGACTGTTAAAGGTTAAAGTAGAAATACTTGTAAACCTAGAATAGAGTTCGTAGTCTTATGACCCTCAGTATATTCTTTGATGTTGTTATCTATTGTTAACTTAAACGTTCATTATTCCTTTGAACTCATTGATGTTGAATTAAAGTTTCTTGTTCCGGTAAGAATACTTTACCATTGAAAGCTCAGTTAATTGTCATTCATAAAACGTTATTGTATATTATCCTTCTTGTGAGCAATTGTTTGCTCACTCTTGCACAAAACAATGTAGATGAAGTTACGAAGTTTGAAAAGCTTTCTACAAGCGAGGGCATGGACAAAGTGCTTGATTAGACGACAACATTTAATTTATATTTTTATTTATGAAGCTTATGTAATGGATTTAATTATAATCATGTTTTAATTTTTCGCTGGTGATTGTAATAGAGGTTAGATAACCTGGGATTTATTTGAGATTATGTAACCCTTTAATGGGAGATTTATTATTTAAATTTTGAGTTTAATTTTATCCTTTGGATATAGGTAGTTAGTAATGATTTAATTGGACAGTGAACACCAAATCTGTGGGATAGAAGTGGCCAAATTTGGGGGTGTCACATTATTGAGTTAGAGTTTGAGTTGTGTGATTGAAGAGTTTGAGAAGGGTTCCAATTTGTCATCCTTATTCACACTACGTTTTGGGTATTTCTTTCCAACCCAATTCTTATTTTACGTCTTTTAAGTTTCACGAATATGGCTTAAAGTCTTCTATGAATCTCTATAATTTTTTAGGGATATACGTAATAATTCGAGAAGCATAGCATGTTTTATATATATATATATATGGCATGATTCCATATCATAACTTTCATAATACGATGACTTGTTATTTCAAAATTTACAGAGTTTGGGTTTTGGCCTTATAGCCTTTATACGTAATTTTAGTGTGTCAAACATGAATGTTTTCGTAAAATTTACACTCGTATATTATTATGCATGTTGATACGAAGAGACCAAAGTTTAAATGAACGGATTCGGTGTTATAACGAATCCGTAGTGACAATTTTCATGTTTTATTTTCAAAACCTTCAAGAACATCAAAGTCAGTGAAATTGCATGCTTTAATTCTGTAATTAAGTGTTTAAATTGGTTAAAGTCATTATATAAATGTTGGGTTATGTTTATGCATAAATTATATCATGTGGGTATGTGTAATTTGGTGAAATTAGTGTTTATGTAATGTTTAATTCGCTGAACTCTGTGTTCTTCGCGAACTGGGAATCAAATTCTAGAGTGTCGCGCCGCGGCGCCAACTCCAGAACTGATGTCCGCAGCGCCACCGTGCCAACTCCAGAACTGATGTCCGTAGCGTCACCGCGCCACAGCGCCACAGTGCAACCCCAGCACTGATGCCCCGCACCGCAGCGCCACATTACCATGTACCAAGCCACAATGCCACGGCACCGCTGCGCGAAGCCTTAGTACAAAAGTGGCGCCGCAGCGCCACTCTCCAGAAAGTTCAAAAACGAAAATTTTAAAGTGTTTAAGTCTATGAATGTGATGTTATCTTAATGTAATGAACATAAAATTTTGTTATAAGTATAATGAGATGTTAAAATAGATACTTAACATATAAATAACATAATTACATGTGGATTGAATTATTGATTACATAATTAGCTTGTTAATTGTGAGGTGTAAATTATGTGACAATGAATGTGATAAGTTGACTAAGTATAGTCATAATCAAAGTTAGACAAAAGAGAATGAACTTATGATGATTAGTTAAGTTATAATTAACTGGTATTGTGAATGTAAATGGTATGTAGGATTATATTCAAGGAACGTGTTTAATTAATGTGTAATCTACACACGAGGCAAGTTTTCTAACCCTACTTGTTATCGTTATATAAATTGATTAATTCACCTTTCTACGTTGAGCAAGTTCTCATTATTATTGATCAAGTCTGTTTTGTATATTAAAGTGTATAAATCTTCCAAGTATGATGCTGTTATACAATACTTATTCTATTGTATACCTTTTGAGATTCTATTCAATTAAGTTATCAATTATTATTAAATCTTATTAGACTAGCGAACCCTTATTGATTCGACTAGTCCATAGTTGATGAGCATTCTAAATTTCAGAACCCTTGATGAATTATCCAAACCAAACTTCCTTTGGTGCGGATTCGAATGTCAAACTGAGATGAACAACCCTGTATAGGGGATTATTTAAGCTTTAGTGTTAAGATATTGTGCACAGTATGGTACTAAGGGTTGATCCCCCTAAGTACGAGAAGAAAGGTCCATAGTCTTATGACTGTTATAGGTTTCAAGTATAACCCTTTATAACCTAGGACATAGTTCAAGGTCTTATGACCCTCAGAAATTTCTTTTGATTCTTGTTATCCATTCTTGATTCAAAAGTTGATCTTTTATATTCGAAGTTATTATTTTTCTCGCATGTTATTATTCATTGTTATATTGTTATACTTGTGGGCAATCGTGCTCACTCTTGCGTAATAATAACATTGTAGTTAAGAACGAAAGAGCAGACGAACATTCCACTAGTTAAGGCAAGGGCAAGCTTAGCAAGTAATGAAGATTGATTATTTATGTGGTTATGTAATGATAATTAGAATTGATGTTACTTAAGACTTATTTGTTTATGTTTTCGCACAGATAATTTAAGGTTAGAGTTACCTGGGATTTATTTATTATAAAGTTGATGTAACCCCATAAGGGGAGAGATTTATTATTTATTTCTATCTATTGCATGGTTTGTATTTTTATGGGTAGATAGATAGATGATGTTTGTACAGTGAACACCAAATCCTGTGGAAATGGAAGTCCCGAATTTGGGGGTGTCATATGTTGGTATCAGAGCCGTAGGTTATGAACCTTAGGTGGGGGAACAACCTTAGGTAATAGCCTTATAGGAAGAACATAGTGAAGGAAAACTCTTATTGAGCTCTAAGAAATGAATTTCTAAATTCATTGAAGATAATAAAAGACTTTATGTGTTTATGTGTTAAATTATGTGCTCATTAGTATGACTTAGTAACAAAAACTTAAAATTATGTTGTCAGGATGTCAAATGTTGGATGAGCTAGTCAAGCTGGGGAGGAGGAACCCCGAGTGCCTATTGAGGAGGAGCCCCGAGACATTCATGTTGTCAGGGAGCAGTTGATTCAGAGGGAGCCATCTCCGTTGATCACAGTTGTTGGTCAGGAGCATGAGCCTGAGACTGATCCAGAGGAGGATCCTGAGGAGGAAGAGGAAGAAGAGGAGTTCCCACCGAACTCCATCGATGCTGAGATGTACGATGAGCTATATGACCGTAACATAGAGTTAAGTGACACCATCCAGGATCTGACTGAGCAGGCGGTTAGTCAGCAAATTACCATCGAGCAGAGGGATAGGGAGATTGTGACTCTTCACACACGACTGGGAAATTTAGAATGGGATTTGGTCCATGAGAAGGGTCAAAATGAGGAGAAGTCTGAAGAAATAGAGAAGTTAAAGAAGGAACTGAAGGAAAGCTCAGAGAGGCTTGCCATAGCAGAAGAGGGCTGGGTACGAGAGTCACGTCGTGCTGATCTTGCAGAAGACGATTGTCGTGCGAAGAAGGCTAAACTTGAGGAGACATACTCTGCACTTAGTAATGCAATGGATGAAGCCCATGATCGAATTTTGAGGTACCCAATCCAGTTTGAAGGTCTACCATCGTACATGCTGGATCGTAGAACGATGTCTCGCATCATGGAAGAGGAACGTAGCAAGGCTATTCGGAGCCTTAACAGACAGTAATAGTATTAGTATTTAATTATGTGAAAACTATTTGGTAGTTAATGATGTAAATTCCGATGTGTTTATAAACAAAGGAATATTTTGATGTTTTAAATCCTGTAGATTCTTTATCTGGGGATAGTTGATGTAAATAGCAGTGATGCTATCGTTTGATGTTAAAACTTTTGATTTGAATAAATATATCAAGTTATTTGAGATAATGTGTTAAGTGATTATGTTAAATTGTTGAGTTAAGCATTAACTATTTAGAGAATTTAATAAAGATCTAATAAGCGTATATTCTTAACAGAAATATATTGCCGAGAAGAAGACAAAACCGTCAACTAGCTCAGGAAGAGTCAACGAATAATAACAATAACGCCAATGCCAATCCCGTCCAACAATTAGTGAATTTACTAGCTGGAGCAATGAATAATCAACCTCAAGCTCCACTGAATACTTCGTTTAAGGATTTCAAGGAGGTGGGACCGCCAGAGTTTAAAGGTTCCATGAACCCGATCGAAGCTCAGACTTGGGTTATGGAGATGGAGAAGGTTTTTGAGGTCGCAAGAGTCAGAGAGGACCAGAAGACTTCTTTTGCAACGTTTATGCTGAAATCTGAAGCCAATTTTTGGTGGCAAGTAAACAAGGTCCGTGGAGGAGAAGGTATGATAACCTGGGAGAGGTTCAAGGAGATGTTTTTCGAGATGTATTTCCCGACTACCTCGCAGAACCAATTGGAGGTTCAGTTTCTGGAATTGAAGCAAGAGAATATGTCTGTATTAGATTATACGACTAGATTTAACGAATTTGTAAGGTTCGCCACATATTAAGTGCATACCGATGATAGGAAGGCAAGGCGTTTCAAACAAGGACTGAAGTCGTGGTTCTATAGTAAGGTGTTGATGTTTTAGTTGAAGACATTCGCCGGGGTACTAGAGAAGGCCATACTCGCTGAGGGTGGAAGCGATGCAGTAACGAAATACAATCAGGATCAAAAGAAGAAGAAGAATGAAAGTGAAGGAAATAACAAGGCTGGTGGAAGTAGCACTGGGGGTAGCCATAATCAGAAGAGGAAGTGGTCTGATAACTCGTCGACTGGAAGTCAGCAAGGAGGGCAGAAGAAGAAGATCGAAGCGTGCTCAAACTGCGAAAAAGTTCATTTGGGAGTTTGCATGAAAGGAAAGCGAGTGTGCTACAATTGTGGTCAGGAAGGCCATATAGCACCAAACTGTCCAAACCCAAAGAAGGGTGCCTGCTTCACTTGTGGTTCAAAGGATCATCTGGCAAGGGATTGTCCTAAAAAGGGGTTTGGAGGAACGAGTTCAGGAGGAAATAGAGGGAATACTGGTGGAAGCACTCTGACTATTGCAGCACCAACTGCAACCAACCGACCGACTGCCAGAACATTCAACATGATAGTGCAGGACGCAGTGCAGTCTCGCGATGTGGTGTCAGGTATCATTTCGATCAATAGAGTTAATGCTTACGTATTATTTGATCCAGGTGCTACTTGTTCATTTATATCCGATGACTTTGCTAAGAATGTAGAATTGCTTAAGGACGAGTTAGAATACCCCATGAACATAGAAATTGCGAACAGAGAAATTATCCCTGTTAAGTACGTGCATAAGAACTGTAGAGTGGATAATAAGGGTAATATCATGAACGTAGATCTTATCCCTATTCGACTTGGGGAATTTGACGTTATCTTAGAAATGGACTGGTTATCCAATTATGGAGCGGTAATTGACTGCCAAAAGAAGCGTATTAACCTTATGACTCCGTCAAAGGTTGTGTTTTATGGTAGCAAGTCACCTACGCAAGTGAGTTGTCTAACGATGATGCAGGCCATAAAGTTGTTACGACAAGGATGTATAGGATATCTAGCTTACATAGTCGATAGTCGTAAAGAGAATCAAAAAATAGATGAGATACCAGTAGTGAGAGATTTCGCAGACGTATTTTTGGACGATTTGCTGGGACTTCCTCCAGATAGAGCAGTTGAATTCGTGATCGATTTGGCTCCAGGAATGGCTCCAATATTAAAGGCACCGTACGAAATGGCACTGGTAGAGATGAAAGAACTGATGGTCCAACTACAAGAATTACTGGACAAAAGGTATATACAACCAAGCATATCACCATGGGGAGCGCCGACTTTATTTGTAAAGAAGAAAGACGGGACAATGCGGCTTTGCATCGATTATAGAGAACTAAATAAGGTTACGATTAAGAAAAGATATCCATTACCGAGGATCGATGATCTGTTTAATCAATTGAAGGGAGCAAGATACTTTTCAAAGATAGACTTGAGGAGTGGTTATCATCAACTGAAGGTGAGACCAGAGGATGTACCGAAGACAGCGTTCATAACACGATATGGTCCCTACGAATTTTTAGTAATGTCGTTTGGTTTAACGAATGCTCCTGCAACATTTATAGGACTAATGAATGGTGTGTTCAAGCCATTTTTTGACAAGTTCGTAGTGGTATTTATAAATGATATTTTGGTATATTCAAAAACCAAGGAAGAACATGAAGAGCATTTGAGATTAACGTTAGATGTGTTAAGAAGGGTGAAGTTGTATGCCAAGTTTTCAAAATGCGAATTTTGGAACGAGCGGGTGCAATTTCTTGGACATGTGATCGATAAAGATGGAATTTCGGTAGATCCATCCAAAGTCAAAGCCGTGATCAACTGGGATCAGCCGAAGACGCCGTGGAAGTACGAAGTTTTCTTGGATTGGCAGGTTATTATAGAAGATTCATTCAGAATTTTTCCAAGATCGCAACTCTGTTGGCGAATTTGACTAGGAAATCGGTGAAATTTGTTTGGACGGAGAAGTGTGAGGAAAGCTTTCAAGAATTGAAGAAGAGGTTGAGTACAGCACTTGTGTTGTCTCTTCTGGATGATAAATGAAATTTTGTGGTTTATAGTGATGCGTCGCATAAGGGACTTGGTTGTGTGCTTATGCAGAATGGTAGAGTCATTGCATATGCGTCGCGACAACTGAAAGATTACGAGAATGGGTATCCGACCCATGACTTGGAGTTAGCTGCAGTGGTTTTCGCTTTGAAAATCTGGAGGCACTATCTCTACGGGGAGAAGTGTGAAATATAAACGGACCATAAGAGTCTGAAATATATTTTTACACATAAAGAATTGAATATGCGCCAAAGAAGGTGGTTGGAATTAATTAAGGACTACGATTGTGAGATTTTATACCATCTGGGTAAGGCAAACGTGGTTGCCGACGCCTTAAGTAGAAAAGGTCGGGAGAAGCTGATGATGTTGACCGAACATGAGGAGTTAATTTTGGCCATAGAGAAGTTAGAACTGGATGTGAAGTATCCTATGAAAATTGATGAGAAGTTTTTTCAGATGCAATCTGGTACAACCCAACTGGATAAAGTTAAGGAGGCTCAACTTCAGGACGATGAATGCAAAAAGGTGATAAGGAAGATATCTGAAGGAACTGAACCAAGATTTAAGATGGATAAGGAAGGAATACTGAGATTCGAGAACAGAATTTGGGTACCACCAGTACCAGAGATTAAGGATGAAATTTTGAGCGAAGCTCATAACTCACGATATTTGATTCACCCTGGTAGTACCAAGATGTACCAAGATCTTCGACAATAATTTTTGTGAGAGCCCCGAATCAGGGACCCAAATCACCGCGGATCCGGTACAATCATTCTAACACTATTTGCGGAAGATATAAACATAAATTGTTTATACAATAAACGTACACATTATTTTCCCCAAAATCGAGTAACCTTAACTTATACACAATTCATAAACTATCAGACATATAACATATTTATTAAACTATTCTATTACAAATTATCTGCACATCTTATCCCAAGCTGAACTTGACACTATCCTTTTCCTGTATCCGACGTTTTTGCCTTAATCTGCAATGTTAAATCATGATATAGCAAGGGTGAGCATGAAAGTTGCCAACCAAGTTTAAATTTATTAAGACATATCATGATTGAAAGAGTCTGAATAATAAGCTGGCTATAATTCAACAATATAATTATGAACTAGCAGGAACAAACTTTTGACTGAACAAGTATTAAACATGAACAAATATATCTGGACCAACTAGTAATGAAAGTGATCAACCTTTCATACCTGACTTATACATGTAATATGTACAGAGTACAATTCATGGCAACCAACAATGATTAACCATAAGCTTATCCGAATGAAACACTCTTAGTAGAGTTAAGTAAAAACAAACTTGCTTGAACCGTTGATTACCGCTACATAATTTAATAAGCTTTGTCTGGTTGAAGACCTAATATATAAATAATATCGATATACAAATTAGAATAATATCATCACAGTAATTAAAATAACCTAAACATATAACACATAACCCTATCAGTCTATACCACATATAAGACTCGGTATCAAGTCAAACTATTGCCGTCTGAGTTGAACCCTACACAATTCTGACACCCCGACGGTCTAGTATGACTTTTATCGAGTCTAAGTTCAATTAAACTCTGTCTTAACACTTAACAATTATCTCAGATAATTTTAATAACAGTCAAAATATTTTTCATAAGTTTGTAATAATTTTTTTTAAATAATTATTACCATTTAAAATGATTTTCCAATCATTATTATCGTATTTAAATGAATTAAATACCACACAATTCTAATATCATTAATATTTATTTATTATCTAATATTAATAAAAATCATTAATTCTATTTTTTTCATAATTTATTTAATATATTCATTAAATAAACTAATTATCATTAATATTTATTAATTAATGAAATTCATCACAAAATATTAAAAGTCATTGAAAATAACTTAAAATATTTTATTATACCATAATATTATTTTTCATGATTTTTTATGTATTTAAATCATTTTTAAATCATTTATTTAATAATATAAATAAATAAATTAAATACCATTTATATTCCAAAAATATTAAATATTTATGAAATATACTCAAAATAATTAAAAACTATTTTTCAGACTTTAAAATAATTTTTCGGAATTTATTTAGTATTTTTAATAATTAAAATCTATTTTTTTCTATTTTTAATTAATTTTCGGAAAATCAGAAAATAAATTAAATAGAAACCGTTACTAAAGGGCCCTATAGCGACAGACCCGTCGCTATAGGTGTTCTTGGTGTGTTCTTGAGCTTCAAGTCAGACTACATGATACCTACTTTGACCGGCTATAACTCTTTGTCTGCCATGATTATGGGACATGTTAAATATTTATCGTGTAGTGTTTATGTAACACTACACAAATCAGTCATCAACTATATCATACAATCACATGACTGCAAGATGCAAGTCCCTAAAGTCATTGTCAGAGGCCTGCTGGGTTTTCTGGGTAACCCAGAAACCCAGGCAGTTACAAGTGACCTCCTTGTGGCTCAATTTTATACATTTTTCTGTCATGTTTCCTGTGATGTTAAGGTTCCAATATATAGTAGGTATGTCAAGGTACATCAAACAATCACCAGATCAGCTTATCAACATCAAACGAGTACGATCTAGGTCGGTCAAACGGATGTCAGGAACTGTTCTTGACGATTTCTGGATTTTCCAGATTTTGTCAAGAACAGTCAGTCAACGCTTGTTTAACCCTACTTATTTACGATTCTGTTAATTCTATGAGTGAAATAAAGACTTAATAATGTAGTCATAATGTCCAGCTACAATGTTCAAACAACAAAATGACTAAAACAACTTAACAGAAGCAAGATCAGGGGCTTCAAAAACTTGCCAGACCACCTGGAAAATTTCTAGGTTGCCCAGAAAGTTACTTCGTGCTTGGTCAGCGCCTATTGACCGGTCATATCTTACAACATACTCACGATCTGAGCTTGATTAAAGTCTCAGATCAAAGCCCTAACAACAAAGAACTAATATATAACATAAAATACACTAACACATTAACAGATAACGATCTAGGGCCTCTGACATATGGCTGTCAGGCCATATTTTCCAAGTTTTCCAGATTTTTTCAAAACATCATTTCGTGCACTTTAATGTTATAGATCCTTGATCTATCACCCCAGATCACTAAAAGACACATTATTACATAACTCTAAACAATCAATTACAACATCTAATATCAGATCACATGATTTCTAAAAATTAGGGTTCAATACCATTTTGAGCTTTGATCTTGGATTCTGACCCTTGGATTTGTTATTGGATTGCTAGAACTTGATCATGGCTTGGTTTCTCTCTCTCTCTCTCCCTCTCTCTAAATCCCGAATTTTTAGAGAGAGAATGGGATTGGAGAAATGATAAACTAAAGTAAGATATTTCTTACTTTTAATCTTCTAATTTTTTTGATTCAATGTATCTAGTTAGCAATTAGTGGCTGATTTTGGACAATTAATTCTCATGCTAGGCTAGGGCTAGGTTTAGTCACCCACCTAAGGATATGGCAAGATTTTGTAAGCTAAAATACAAAAAGGACAAAATGGTCATTAAACAATTAAATTTAATGGCATTTATGTAGATAGTCCAAACCTTTAGGGTTTAGGGTTTGGGTTTGGGTTTGGGTTTAGGGTTAAAACCCTTAGGTTTTGAAAATAAATTCTAAAATTTCCAAATTAGGTTTTTAAAAATAGAAATTTATATTTCTAAATTATAATTAGAAATTTCTAATTATATTAAAATTCCTTAATCAAAATTTAATTATTGCTAATTAGGATTAATATTTCCTAATTAAACTCACTAATTAAGCAATTAGGGTCAAAATCATATATTAGGGTTTATAACCCAAAAATTAGGGTTTCTTTAAAAATAAAATTAGGGTTTGCTAATTAATTAAGTGTTACCCTAATTAATATTATAATTATTTACACTTATGCCATTAAGTTCCCAATTTAGGGTTTCCAACTTCGGAATTAGGGTTTCGAATACCCGAAATCGAAATTAGGGTTTCAGAACCAGTTTCTAAGCTTTCTTATACAGTTCTAGGATTTTCTAACCGAACGTTGACGTTCTTAATATATACTTAGGGTTTGATACAGATTTCGGTTATCTGGTCAACCCTTGACCCTTAACTACATTTTGAACACATAATACCATATACACAGAACATAAACGCTTATTCCCTTAATCCTGAATAATTCACTTAAATCATTCACATAATTTTGAAATCCTCAAAATTCCATCTCAAAAATATCAAACGCATACACTTATTTTCTGTTTAGGTTCTAATTTTGAACTTTAAATCAATTAATAAAAATTTTAAAATTTTTTCTAAATTCTCTGGTTGTCACATTCACCCTTTCTTCTAAAAATTTCATCCCCGAAATTTACCTCACACCATACACCTTACACCATTTATACTCATCATCCCATGCTACCCAATATACCTCTCACCAGAGTAAAAATTTTGAAATTGTGCTGAGGAGTTTTACAGACTATTGTCTGTCATTTTCGCAAAGGTTATAGAGAAATTCATCCGCTAACCGTCTTAACTTACAGACTTAGTGGGTAATTAGCCTGATATGCCTTGTACTTATAAAGTACTTCTGGTCTGATCTGTTTCTCGTATTCGCCTTGGGCACATAAACTTCTACCTCAGTCTTAATGGATTCCGCACCAAAATAATTTGGTTCGGGAAATTTCTTTCAATGAACACTTAGAGTTTTTATAACATTAGTCTAGCTGAATCGAATAGCGTAGACTCATACTAATAATTCAATTCAATCGAATTATTTAGGTGTAGCCAAACCCCATTGGCAAATTAATATTTTTGAAAATATTTTTGAGAATGTCGTACTATATTAACAGTCCGTTTGAGGATGCCGTCATTATATGACTTTGTCATAATACATCATACAATAGTGGAACAATGATTTTTAAATCGAATTCACACTAAGTATTCCTGCATTTACAACTCTATCAACTTTTTATCATCTCTGCACCAGGTTACATGGTACATGAGTGATAAATAAAAATAAATTTTGATATTTCAAATCATCTTCGTCTAGCTGAAATAAGTAGCATAGACTATACTTTAAACCGTTTCAAAAATGATTACGAGTCTACATTTTTTTATTTTTTTATTTTTAAAAGCACATAGTGCGTATTTAGTTTGATGTCCAAAAAGTTCGAAGTCTAGCATAGCTAGGAATTTTGGAAAACCTATGTCCCCACTAATAATCATTTGCTTAAACAGTCTATCTATTCCTATTATCCTTAATACTCCATTCACACAAAACTATACCCAGTTCGTCAAACATACCACACTTATGAGTTCAGGAACTTGCCATAATCATATGCGTTTAAGAACTTGTCCTAGATAGACCTTTGGCGTCCATTCGCTGAGGGGTTCATAAACATTTCATATAATTATGAGTCACGAACATACCATAAGTATGAGTTTTAAGAACTCGTACTTAACCTTATATTCTCTACCTATAACATATCTATCTGTTATACATGAGAAAGGAATCACCCTCTTAACATGCATATAGCAAATAGCGCGACATAAACATTTCAATGATTATCAGTGCTATAAACTAAGTGGTTTTTGTACCAAGTACAATTTCCCGCCCATAACAAGGAATCATACAACTAAGCTACTGACATGAGTCCTCAATTGAATCCCCCATCTAAACCTACTCCCTTTTCAATACGAATTTCATTCAATCCATAATCCTTTCCTGAATCTGTACAAATTCATAGTACAACTGTCACAGAACATTCTTGCCGTAAACTTGTCAATCATTTTCTCGATCCATATCAGAACACGGGGTGATCTCATCGTATATATTACGATTCAATTCTATATCTTGATCGTTTTGTTTTACGATCTCCTATCACTGTACTATTAGTCTTTTAGACTCTATCTATTCGCCACTATTGTTAAACTTTATTATCAGAGTTAGGGAACTCTGTATCTTATAACTTACCGAGATCCGTCTTTGAATCTTACCGACACACTAACTCTATTTGAGTTAGTACTTACCCTAATCACTGCGGTTATTAGCCTCAGGTAACCCTACCTAAGGTTTATAACCAACAGCTCTGATACCAACTGTGAGAGCCCCGAATCCGGGTCCCAAATCACCGCGGATCTAGTACAATCATTCTAACACTATTTGCGGAAGATATAAACATAAATTGTTTATACAATAAACGTACACATTATTTTCCCCATAATCGAGTAACCTTAACTTATACACAATTCATAAACTATCAAACGTATAACATATTTATTAAATTATTCTATTACAAATTAGCTGCACATCTTATCCCAAGCTGAACTTGGCACTATCCTTTTCCTGTATCCGACGTTTTCGCCTTAATCTGCAATGTTAAATCATGATATAGCAAGGGTGAGCATGAAAGTTGCCCAACAAGTTTAAATTTATTAAGACATATCATGATTGAAGGAGTCTGAATAATAAGCTGGCTGTGACACCCCCAAATCCGGATACTTCGATTCCACGGGATTTGGTGTTCACTGTACAAATATCATCTATCTATCTACCCATAATAAATGCAAACCATGCAATAGATAGAAATAAAAAACTTCCCCTTATAGGGTTACAACATCTGAATCATAAACATAATCCCAGGTTGAACTAACCTTAAACATCTTTGGGGAAATATAAACAATAAGTCTTAAACAACATCATTAACTCAAGTCTAGCATAAATACATCATCAAATAAAATAACAAGTCTTCAACACTTGCTAACTTTGCCCTTGCCTTTACTAGTGGAAGGTTCGTCGGTTCTTTCATTCTTAACTGCAATGTTATTATAACGCAAGAGTGAGCATGATTGCCCTCAAGTATAAAAATGAAATAACAATATAATAACATGCAAGTGAATCAAAGACATCTGAAATAAAAGCTCAACTTTTGAATCAAGAATGAATAACAAGAATCAAAAGATTTCTGAGGGTCATAAGACCTTGAACTATGTCCTAGGTTATCAAGGGTTATACTTGAAACCTTTAACAGTCATAAGACTATGGACCTTTCTTCTCGTACTTAGGGGGATCAGCCCTTAGTACCATACTGTGCACAATATCTTAACGCTAACGCATAAGTAAATCACTTTGCAGGGTTGTTCATCTCAGTTTGACATTCGAGTCCGCACCAAAGGAAGTTTGGTTTGGATAATTCAATAAGGGTTCTGAAATTTAGAACGTTCATCAACTAAGGACTAGTTGAATCAATAAAGTTCACTAGTCTAATAAGGTTCAACAATAATGATATTTAATTTGAATAATAATCTCAAAAAGTATACAATAGGACAATTATTGTATAACTGAATCATGCTTTGAAAAAATAATATAACATTTGAACTTGAATAATAGTAATGATAATTTACTCGAGGTAAATAATAATCTTGAACAATAATGACAAGTAGGGTTAGGAAACTTGCCTTGTGCGTAGGCTAAACGAGTACTACTTCCGTTCACCACAAATCCTACACACTTACCATATGTATTCACGACATTCATTAGTTACATTTTCACTTAATATAAACTCCACTTTATTTAACAAATCATTACCCTTCTAATTTAATTACTTAATTAAATTAGAATATTTTCATTCTCTTACTATTATTACACTCGAATAAATTATTTCATAATAATTTCCATCGAATATTTATTTTATTCCATAAATATCTCAATTAAAATATTTACTTTATTTTATAAATATTTTAATAATAATTTTCATCGAATATTTATTTTATTCCATAAATATCTCAATTAAAATATTTACTTTATTTTATAAATATTTTAATAATAATTTTCATCGAATATTTATTTTATTCCATAAATATCTCAATTAAAATATTTAATTTATTTTATAAATATTTTAATATTAATTTTCATCGAATATTTATTTTATTCCATAAATATGTCAATTAAAATATTTAATTTATTTTATAAATATTTTAATAATAATTTTCATCAAATATTTATTTATTTATTTATTTTATTTATTTATTTTTATTTTATTATTTTTTTTTGACCGCCGGGGCGGGGTAATTTAGTTTGGTAACACCCGCCGGGGGCGGGGTTACCCAGGCTCATTTTCTGCTGTTTCTGCAGTTCTGCAGTTCACGAACATAACAAGGCCAAATTAGGCCAAAAATCAATCACACGTAAAATTATACATGAATATGGCCATAACTTCCAATTAGTAATTTTATACGAATTTAGACTTATCCAATCATTGTAATATATATATATAATCATTACTTAACCCATCTAGCATGATTTTTAACAAGTTACAACACATAATTTGCAAAATCAACACATTTACTTTCACTGTTCTTGATGTTCTTGAAGGTTTTGAAAATAAAACATGAAAATTGTCACTACGGATTCGTTATAACACCGAATCCGTTTATTTAAACTTTGGTCTCTTCGTATCAACATGCATAATAATATACGAGTATAAAATTTAGGAATAACATACGATCAATACATGAAATATCACGTATAAGGCCATATGGCCAAAACCCAAACTCTATAAATTTTTGAAATAGCAAGTCATCATTTACTGAAACTTATGATATGGAATCATATAAAATATATATAAAACATGTTATGCTACTCGAATTATTACATATATTCCTAACTCAATTTCTCAATTTACAGAAATTCCACAGAACTTGAGTGAAAGCCATTTTCATAAAAAACTAAATGACGTAAAAGTATAATTTGGGTTGGAGAGAATTACTCACAGATTAGTGTAGATCGGAGGTATTAAACTTTCTCAATCAATCAAACAACTCACAATTCTCTTAATTTCTTAATTCTCTCTCTTTGTGATAATTCTCTAGACTTAGCAATAATGGAATGAATGAAGAAGAAGACGTCGCATATAATAATTAAACTAATGTAGTTGTGGTCAGTTAACCAATTCGTGGTTAACTGCCCTCAACCACTACTAAGGCCTTGTTTGGCTATTCAATATAATTCATTCTCATTTAATTTGATAAACTTCTTATACTATAGTTTAATTAATGTCATATTCCTTATAAAATAACTCCAATATTTTATTTAATATATTTTAAATAAAATATAATAATTTCTCATAAATTCACATAGTCACATAAATAATTTTTTCATTAATAAATAATGTCAAATTATTAACTCTCTAATTAATAATTAAATTAATTAAATAACATCATGCTTAATTAAATATTTCTTTTAATACAATAAGCTTACATAATTACATATTTGAATAATAATTATTCTCTACATTAATTTAATAAATGTAACACATATAATTAAATTAATCTACCACAATTGCATCAATTAATTATTTAATCTAATAATTAAATCATCGAAAAATATTTATTTAATTCAATAAATATTAAAAATTAATTTATAAAATCTCGTTCGTCACATCTTTCCCTCCTTAAAAGGATTCAGACATTAGAAGATATGTTAAGAGCTTGTATAATGGACTTTAAAAGAAATTGGGATGATCATCTACTACTCGTAGAGTTCGGCTACAACAACAGTTACCACGCTAGTATAGGCATGCCGCCTTACGAAGCGTTATACGGCAGAAAGTACAGAACTCCACTTTACTGGGATGAAGTTGGCGAAAGACAGATGCTAGGACCAGAATTGGTACAACAGACAGCAAAAATAGTCAAAGTGATTCGAACATGATTGACAGCAGCTTAAGATAGACAGAAGAAATATGTCGATCCACACCGTAAGAATGTTGAGTTTGAATCGGGCAGTTATGTATTCTTAAAGGTCTCTCCCTGAAAGGGAAAGATCAGGTTTGAAAAGAAAGAGAAATTAAGCCCAAGATTCATTGGACCCTTTGTAGTACTACGAAGAATCGGAGATGTTGCTTATAAGGTAGCCTTACCTCCAGCTCTAGAGAATGTCCACAACATTTTTCATGTTTCAGTTTTACGACCCTACAAATCCGATTACAAGCATATAATTGAATACGAACCCCTACATTTTGGAAAAGACTTGTCTTACGAAGAAATCCCTGTTCAAATTATCGACCGAAAAGAACAAATTCTGAGAAATAAAGTCATACCTTCTATTAAGGTAATTTGGAGGAACCACAACGTTGAAGAAGCTACGTGGGAACTCAAAGAGAATATGATGAAAAATTATCCTCATTTATTTACCTAGATTGTTGTAAGCGATTCTGGGGACATAATCTTTGTAAGGGGGGGGGGGAATGTAACGGGTCGGATTTATTAAGTAGTGATTATGGGGACAGAATCCTTTTAAGGGAGAAAGATGTGACAACCGAGATTTTGTAATTTATTTTAATAATTATTGGAGTGAGTAAATATTTTTCGATGAATTAATTATTAGAATAAATAATTATTTGATAAAATTATGGTAGATTAATTTAATTACATATGTTGTATTTATTAAATTGATGTGGAGAATTTCATTATTCGATGTATGTATTTATGTGGGCTTATTGTATTAAAAGAAATATTTAATAAGCCTATTGGTATTTTAATTAATTTAATTATTAATTAGAGAGTTAATAATTTGACATTATTTATTAATGAGAAATTATTATATTTTATTTAAAATAAATTAAATAAAATATTAATTTATTTTACAAGGAGTGTGACATTATTTAAACTATATGATAAAATACTTTATTAAATTAATTGGTTTTAAATCCATTTCTTGTTAGCCAAACATGGCACTAAGGGGAGTTGGAGGCAGTTAACCCATGATTGGGTAACTGACCACCAACGCGTCAGTTCTTTTTCTATTTATTTCATACGCCTTCTTCTTCTTCATTTTTTTTTCTAAGTCTGGCATAACATCACAGAGAGAGTTGAGAAATTATTGAGTTAGGGTGTGAGTTGTGTGATTGAAGAGTTTGAGAAGGGTTCCAATTTGTCATCCTTATTCACACTACGTTTTGGGTATTTCTCTCCAACCCAGTTCTTATTTTACGTCTGTTAAGTGTCATGAATATGGCTTAAAGTCTTCTATGAATCTCTGTAAATTTGGAAAGTTGTGTTAGGGATATATGTAATAATTCGAGAAGCATAGCATGTTATATATATATATATATATATATATATATATATATATATATATATATATATATATATATATATATATATATATTGCATGATTCCATATCATAACTTTCATAATACGATGACTTGTTATTCCAAAATTTACAGAGTTTGGGTTTTGACCTTATGGCCCTTATACGTAATTTTAGTGTGTCAAACATGAATGTTTTCGTAAAATTTACACTCGTATATTATTATGCATGTTGATACGAAGAGATCAAAGTTTAAATGAACGGATTCGGTGCTATAACGAATCCGTAGTGACAATTTTCATGTTTTATTTTCAAAACCTTCAAGAACATCAAAGTCAGCGAAATTGCATGCTTTAATTCTGTAATTAAGTATTTAAATTGGTTAAAGTCATTATATAAATGTTGGGTTATGTTTATGCATGAATTATATCACGTGGGTATGTGTAATTTGGTGAAATTAGTGTTTATGTAATGTTTAATTCGCTGAACTTTGTGTTCTTCGCGAACTGCGAATCAAATTCTGGAGTATCGCGCCGCAGCGCCAACTCCAGAACTGATGTCCCGCGCCGCAGCGCCAACCCCAGCACTGATGCCCCGCACCGCAGCGCCATGTACCAAGCCACAGCACCACGGCGCCGCAGCACGAAGCCTTAGTACAAAAGTGGCGCCGCAGCGCCACTCTCTAGAAAGTTCAGAAACGAAAATTTTAAAGTGTTTAAGTCCATGAATGTGATGTTATCTTAATGTAATGAACATAAAATTTTGTTATAAGTATAATGAGATGTTAAAATAGATACTTAACATGTAAATAACATAATTACATGTGGATTGAATTATTGATTACGTAATCAGCTTGTTAATTGTGAGGTGTAAATTATGTGACAATGAATGTGATAAGTTGACTAAGTATAGTCATAAACAAAGTTAGACAAAAGTGAATGAACTTATGATGATTAGCTAAGTTATAATTAACTGGTATTGTGAATGTAAATGGTATGTTGGATTATATTCAAGGAACGTGTTTAATTAACGTGTAATCTACGCACGAGGCAAGTTTCCTAACCCTACTTGTTATCGTTATATAAGTTGATTAATTCACCTTTCTACATTGAGCAAGTTCTCATTATTATTGATCAAGTCTGTTTTGTATATTAAAGTTTATAAATCTTCCAAGTATGATGTTGTTATACAATACTTATTCTATTGTATACCTTTTGAGATTCTATTCAGTTAAGTTATCAATTATTGTTAAACCTTGTTAGACTAGCGAACCCTTATTGATTCGACCAGTCCATAGTTGATGAGCGTTCTAAATTTTAGAATCCTTGATGAATTATCCAAACCAAACTTCATTTGGTACGGACTTGAATGTCAAACTGAGATGAACAACCCTGTATAGGGGATTATTTACGCTTTAGCGTTAAGATATTGTACACAGTATTGTACTAAGGGCTGATCCCTCTAAGTACGAGAAGAAAGGTCCATAGTCTTATGACTGTTAAAGGTTTCAAGTATAACCCTTGACAACCTAGGACATAGTTCAAGGTCTTATGACCCTCAGAAATTTCTTTTGATTCTTGTTATCCATTCTTGATTCAAAAGTTGAGCTTTTAAATTCGAAGTTATTATTTTTCTCGCACGTTATTATTCATTGTTATATTGTTATACTTGTGGGCAATCGTGCTCACTCTTGCATAATAATAACATTATAGTTAAGAATGAAAGAGCAGACGAACCTTCCACTAGTAAAGGCAAGGCAAGCTTAGCAAGTAATGAAGATTGATTATTTATGTGGTTATGTAATGATAATTAGAATTGATGTTACTTAAGACTTGTTTATTTATGTTTCCGCACAGATGATTTAAGGTTAGAGTGACCTGGGATTTATTTATTATGAAGTTGATGTAACCCCATAAGGGGAAATATTTATTATTTACTTCTATCTATTGCATGGTTTGTATTTTTATGGGTAGATAGATAGATGATGTTTGTATATTAAACACCAAATCCTGTGGAAATAGAAGTACCAAATTTGGGGGTGTCACAGCAGGTGTACCTGTGGCTGCCCGGGGTACCCCGGGCTCCGCAGGTTCTGCCGTCTCGAAGTACGTGCATGCATGCAACGTGATGTCTGCTCGAACTTTTAGAACTTCAATTCGGGCATCCGACTAAGGTGTATAAGACCTATTTTGGACCGTCGTTGTCGAGAGTTATGCAATGACATGGGATTAGAAATTGTTCGAAGTTAGGAAGATGGGACCATGCCCTCCGGTCTTCAAGCTTCAAATTATATCTGTTATCTTGTGCAATAGTCACTCGGGATTGGACTTCTTTGGTTGTTGTGGGAAATTATTGTGTAAAAATGTATGTCTAAAATGTTGAGACGATGCAATGTGGCATCAAGGTGGCAAGATGTTGACTTTGCCCCTCACCGGGGTTATCTCCAGTTTGGTCTGATAAAGCAGACGTTACTCAGGGTTATCTCTGAGATTGGACTGCTGCAAGTGTTGAAGGTCCTCAGTGTCATCTCTGAGGTGTGCATGCCTTCTCGATGTTATCTCCGGGTCTTGTACTGAGTGCCTCGGTGTGAATGCCGAGTGTTCTGCAGCTGTTTGCATGGCTTTGAAACAACCATTTCTGGGGTTATCTCTGAAACTGTAACTGCATTCCTTGAGGTTATCTCCAAGGTTGGCGATGCTATTCCCGATGTCGGGTCTGAGACTGAACATTTCGGGGTTATCTCCGGGATGAATCGGCCTTCTCCGGTGGAATTTTCGGTATTAGAACTGCAGGCCTCAGGGTTATCTCCGAGGTTGGAACTGATACTCCCGGTGTGTGTTTCGGGGTTGAGACTGAACTTCCAGTAGTATTCGGACTGGATATAAGCTGTCTTCCAAGGTTATCTCTGAAAGAAGAATCTGCCCTCCTGTAATGTCAGTAACAGGTGTGTATAAAATTTTGAGTGTCTATAATTTAGAGTTTAGAACATTCATCAACTAAGGATTAGTTGAATCAATAAAGAATCGCTAGTCAACTAAGAGTTCGGTACAATAATGTAAGATGGTGCAATGACCTTGGTGATCAGAGATTGAACAATAATTAATTTTAGCTGAACAAATATTTTTCAACATGATCAAGCTTTCAATAATAGTACATACTTTGAATAAACAAAACAACCTCACTTGAAATGAAGGAGTGAAGATTAATTAACTAGCTCAATGAAAAGTGTATTTCAAAAACTTACTCAATAACAATTCAGAGTTAAAGAATATGCATAACAATAACAAGTTAGGAATAAGAACTTGAATAATGAAAGATTAAAGTTAGAGAAATTTCTCAATTGAATAATAACTTCAAGAAATTTGCATAATCATAAAATTAAGGTTAGGAAACTTTCTTAACAATAACAACTTAACTTCTTAATAAGAGATTAAAGATAGAGAACTTGCATAAGTAGAACATGAAAACGAAAAGTAAACCTTGCCGAATAATAAAGTAGCAAATGTTAGGGAACTTGCCTCTTGCATAAGCTATACAATTACAACTCATGTACTACAGTATCCTACATATACCATTAGGATTATCACATCAATTAGATACATGCACATTATCCTTATAGACTCAAATCTCATCTTAGTTAAGTTATAACCTTTAGCTTAAGGTTTAACTATACTAATCAACCACATAACACGAATATGAAAACTCACTAAAATATAATATAAGACTTTTAGCATCCAAATCACATTCTCAACTCTTACAACGTTGAGTTTCAATCTAATATAACTTATTAATCAATACTATATTTCTTCTTAGTCATACTCGAAATTCATTCAAGTGTTTAAGTCTTATGCGGACTCCTTATTAGTTTTATATTAACCCCATTCCATATCTTATAATGTTCACTTTAATTGAATTGAAACACTTTTTAAGTTCATTAACACTTGTCACGGTGTTTTGACGTTCATTCGTCACATGCCCGAATCGTCTCTCTTGTGTATGCTTACACAACTTATCTAAGACATCATTTATTAATGCTAATCATCATTATATTTACTAATATTCATGTATTATAAGATAGAACAACATCTTTTATCGTCAGAAGCACTACACTTGCATACGTACATGTCCGACACCCTCCGATTGCCTCCAAGTGCACATCAGTCCTAAAGATGTCCATTTGTACCCTTGCTAATGACCTCAAATTGAAAAACTTAAAGAACAAACGTTGTAGGTCTACTCGTCCTCTGTAAAGACCCCAGATCCTGGTACTAGTCACCACGAATCTGGTATACTAATTCTATAACTATTGCGAAAGATATAAACATAAATTATTTATACATTAAACTTACACATTATCCCCAAGGTCTAGAGCCTTCACGTAATACATGTATTCCATATCTATCCGACATACAATATCACTGGCTTCTCCTGTATTCGATGTATTTGTCTTAATCTACAATGTATATCATGATATAGCAAGGGTGAGCAACAAATTTGCCCAGCAAGTATAAGTTTAATTGAGGATATATCATGATTGAAAGAATTGAACAATAAGCTGGCTACAGTTCTACATTATAATTGTGAACTAGCATGAACAAATTTTCATAGCCGAATGAACATTAAACATAAACATAGCAACTGAACCAGATGGTAATGAAGGTGATCATCCTTTCATACCTGATGAACACATACAATATGCACAGAGTGCGAATCAATAATTCATAGACATGGTAATTAGCAATGATTAACCATAAGCATATTCAAATGAAACAACTCAAGGTCGAGTTAGAGAACTTGCCTGTACAGTTCAACGATACGTAACCTAAATCGCCTTGTCTGAACACTAATATAGATAATACCGATCTCCAAATATTAGAATAATATCATAACAGTGTAATACTGTTAATATAATTATAAAATAACCTAAATACATAAACACACATTCCTATCAGTTCACAAACTACCTAGGACTCGGTATTAAGTCAAACTATTTCAGTCTGAGTTGAGTTCGGTACAATTTCGACACTCCAATTGCCTAATCAGATAATTCTCGAGCCTAATATCCATAAGACTCTGCCTAAACACATCACAATTATCTTAGATAATTATATAATCAGTCAAAGTATTTTTCAAAGACTCATAATAATTTTTCAAGTAATTAGTATTATTTATCATGAATTTTCAATGATTAATATCGTATTTATATGATATAAATACCACAATATTCTATTATAATTAATATTTATTTAATATCAAATATTAATGAAATTCTCAATATAATATTATAATATAATTATAATATCTTAAAATATTTTTAATACCTTAAAATCATATTTAAATGATTTTTAAACATTTAAGTTCATCATCCAATAATTGCCATTAATATTAAAATATTAGTGTATATCTTGACCAAATATCAAAAGTTATATTTTATAACTTAAATTTTTTTTATAATCCATAAATCATTTTTATATGATTTTTAAATCATTAATTCTATTTTTTCATAATTTATTTAATATATTCATTAAATAAATTTATTCCCATTAATAATAATTTATTAATGAAATTCATCACAAAATATTAAAAGTCATTAAAAATAACTTAAAATATTTTCTATCAACATAATATAATTTTAAATTATTTTTCAAGTATTAAAATCAATTTTAAGTAATTTATTTAATATTATAATTAAATAAATTAAATACCATTAATATTCTAAAAATATTAAATATTATTAAAATATATTCAAAATTATTAAAAACCCATTTTCAGGCTTTAAAATAATTTTTAGAAATTTATTATGAATTTTTAATAATTAAAAACTATTTTTCTCTATAGCGTGTCACTAAAGGGCCCTATAGGGACAAAACTGTCGCTATAGCTGTTGTTCACAAACTCAGAACATTCATGAAATGTTTACAGGTTACCATGTTTGACAAATGGTAGATGGTAATTGTTAAATCCACAACACTTTTTGTTATTTTCACAACAAAAGTGTCGCTGTATATATAGCGACGGTAAAAATTGTAGCTATAGGATCTATAACAACACTTTTGTTGTGAAAATAACAATTTTTGTTGTGGATTTAACAATTCTCATTGTAGATTCTTGATCTTAAGTATTCTGGGCTTGTAATTGTGTTAGTATTGTAGTGTTTATGCAACACTACAACCTCAAACAAACTTCATAGCCATCCTTAATTATAACAGAGAGATTTAAGCCCCACAAATCTTGTCAGACACTGTTCTTCAATTTATGGGTTTTCCAGAAATGAAGAACAGCCTTAGGTACCTACTTTGAGCCCCTAAATCTTTGATGTCCAGGCTTTCATAATGTGTTATAAAGGTTCATACATATTGTAGAGATGCCAGGGAATATTTATCAAACACCAGATCCATCTAACAACATCACATGAACAAGATTTGGCATGGTCAAACCATGTCAGAAAACGTGTTCTTGAGCATTTCTGGGGTTTCCAGAAATTCGAAGGCTGGTGGTCAACCCTAGTTTGACCACCCATAACTTTGATTCTGTTATGGATCTAAGTGTTCTAATGGCTTTAATGTGTAGCCTACATGTCAGTCTACAAGTCCATTACACAAACATGACCAAATCACTTAACAGTAGCAAGATCCATGGCCTTAAAAATCATTGTCAGACCATTCTGGAAAATCTGGGTTGCCTAGAAACTAGTTGTTCATGGCCGATCAACTGACTTTAACTACTTATAACTTGAGATCTAGACATGGTATAGAGCTGATTCCACTTCCAGTCTACTCTTCTCATGGCAAAGAACAGATCTATAGCATAAAACATACCTAACTCTTAACACAGACAGATCTAGAGGCCTTGACATTAGGCTGTCAGGCCTTTAAATTAAGGTTCTAAGTCAGTTTTGAAACTTAATTTTTCGGCTTCTAGATGTTATGGATCCTTGATGTAACATCTTGGATCACTAAATAACATCCCCTAACACAACTTTAACCAACAAACAACAACAAATAACATGGATTAAATAGATTTTTATAAAGCTAGGGTTTTATACCTTTATGCTTTGATTCTTAAACTTTTGATCCTTGATCTGATCTTGGAAAGCTATGAACTGATATTGACTTTGTTTATCACTCCCTCTCACTCTAAGTTCTGAAATTATATAGAGAGAATGGCTTGGATAGGTTTGGAAAGTAAAGTAAGCTATTTCTTACTTTTATCTTTTGATTTTGTATTCAATGTATGTAATTTTGCAAGGTGGCAACCAAATATCAGATTTGGCAAGATATTACACACATGGAATAAACACAGAGTGATGACTCACCAAGACTTGGCAAATCTTTTTCTTAAGTTTTAAGAAAAAGGGCATTTTAGTCATTTCGCACCTACTAAGGGTATTTTTGTAATTTCCCCTATAATTTGAAGGACAATTTGGACATTTCGTAAATATCCCATAACTTAAAATTCTTAAGTCTTTATACTTAGCATTTTGAACACCCAATTAGGGTTTTGATATTCTCAATTAGGGTTTTAGATTCCCAGAACTGATATTAGGGTTTCCAAACCAATCGTTAGGGTTTCTAACAGTTCGTTAGTTTTTTCTAACTTAACAACCATATTCTTAATACAACTTTAGGGTTTGCTAAAGTTACAATTTATCTTATCAATAGTTTATCTTTATCCACAAACTGAACAAATAAACAATCATTGTACACCTATATGATCATATACACCGATTCATATACCCTCGTATACACTTATACACTTAACCCTCATAATCTTCACCAAAAGATTTTAAATCCACCAAAATCATTCACAGAATTTTGAAATCCTTAAAATTCCTACACAGACACGTTAAATCCATACACTTATTTTCTGTCTAGGTCTATCTTATAGCCTTTAAACCATCATTTTAGATTTTATAAATTTGTCTAATTTCTCGGGTTGTCACATTCACCCCATCTTCTTAGAATTTTTTCCCCGAAATTCACCTTACACCTTACACCATATATACACAACATCACATGCTATCCACAACATCACTCATGAGAGTTAAAGTTTTCAAATCGTGTTGAGGAGTCATATAGACTACAAACTTTCATTTTCGAAAAGGTTAAAACAGAAATTTATCTGAACCGCTCTGGTCTTACGGACACTGAGGGTAATTAGCCCGGTATGCCTTGTACTGAACAAGTACTGCTGGTCGAAACAATTTTAACTGTTCCTCTTATCCGCCTTGGGCGCATAAACATTTTCTTACCTCAGTCTTTATCGGAATCCGTACAAAAATCAATTTGGTTCGGGAAAATTTTCAAAGAACGCTTAGGATTTTCATAAACGTTGGTCCAGCTAAATCAATTATCTTAGACTCATATTAATAATTCAATTTTAAATGAAATATTTATGTATAGCCATACCCCGTTGGCAATTAATTATAAAAGTTTTATTTTAAAAATGACGTCATGATACCGTACTCTGCTAACAGTCCGATTAAGGATTCCATCATCTAGCGAATTTGTCATAACACATCATACAATAGTGGGACAACAATTTTTAGATCGAATTCAAGTATTCCTGTATTTACAACTTCATCAACTTTTTATCATCTTTGCACCAGGTGACATGATGCATTAATTATAAATAAAATATATTTTGATATTTCAAATCATTGTCGTCTAGCCAAAATAAGTAGCATAGACTATTATTTAAACCATTCAAAAATCATTACAAATCAGTTTTATCATCTCAACCAGTAACTATGTAATAGTGGCCCGAAGTCCACGTATACACAATGGTCACTAGGAGTTGGGAATAAAAATTCATTTTTAAAAGGCACATAGTGCGTATTTAGCTTAATGTCAAAAATTTCGAAGTCTAGCATAACTAGAAGATTTGGAAAAACCTATGTCTCCACTAATAATATATTGTTTAATTAATCTATCTATTCTTATTATCCTCAATTCACCATTCACACATAGCTATTCTCAATTCGTCAAACTTACCACACTTATGGGTTAAAGAACTTTGCATAATCATATGAGTTTAAGAACTTGTCCTTGACAGACAATTGGCGTCCATTCGCTGAGGGGTCCAAAAATATTTCATATAATTATGAGTCACGAACTTACCATAAATATGAGTTTTAAGAACTCCCAACTTAGTCTTATATTCTCTACCTATTCCCTATCTATCTGGTATATACATGAGAAAAGAATTACCTTCTCAATGCGCATATTACAAATAGCGCGATACAGACATTTCAATGATTATCAAGGTGATAGACTAAGTGGTCGTTAAACCAAGCACAAAATCTCTTCCCATACAAAGGCTTGTACAACTCAACTATCACATGAGTTCTCAATTGAAATCCCACTTAATATCCTAGCCCCATACTTTCTCCATACGAATTTTATTCAATCCGTATTGCATTAACCCATCGTACCAATTCATAGTACAATCTGACACACATCAATTTGCTGTAAATTTTTCAATCACTTGATTGATTCTCCTCCCTACTATGACCTTATCAGATCACGGGGTGATCTCATCGTATATCTTATGATTTATTTCAATATCACGGTCGTTTTATTTTACGATCTCCTGTCCCTATACTTTTAGTTTTCTAGACGCTATCTATTCATCCTTACTATTCAAGTTTATTATCAGACTTAGATAACTCCGTATCTTTATAACTCGCCGAGATTCGTCTTTGAATCTTACTAACTCACTAACTCTATTTACGTTTGTCCTTATCCACTGTGGTTAAATAGCCTAAGGTAACCTTACCTAAGGATTATAACCTACATCTTTGATACCAACTATAAAGACCCCAGATCCTGGTACTAGTCACCACGAATCTGGTACTCTAATTCTATAACTGTTGCGGAAGATATAAACATAAATTGTTTATACATTAAACTTACACACTATCCCCAAGGTCGAGAACCTTCATGTAATACATGTATTCCATATCTATCCGACATACAAAGTCACTTGCTTCTCCTGTATCCGACGTATTTGTCTTAATCTGTAATGCATATCATGATATAGCAAGGGTGAGCAACAAGTTTGTAAGACCCCGAATTTTATAAAATGAAAGTATTCAATTTTCTTATAATTATTATTTTTTCGTAAATGGTTAAATTGATAAAAGGTTAAAGTTAAGGGAGATATGTGAAAATTTTTCCAAAGTATGCAAGTTGTTATAAAATATTCGTTTGGTCGGGAAATATTCTTTTTGTCGGGAAATATCCGTACGACGGCACAATCAATGGTGGACCCCACAACGGAAGTATTGTCATAGTTAGAAAACGACATAATTATCTTTTATTAAAAATAATGGCGAGTGTTACTGTTAAAACTGTTGAACTACCCGGTAGTAAATGTACAGTAATACGCGTGGTTGCATAGTAGCACACGGTATTGATTATTGATGCTTACGTAAGAAGTCACTCAGTTATACTCAATTATTGCTATAGTAATTGTTGTATCATATCTCTCATAATATTGATTCAATTATTATCACAATATCATCTGCATGATATGTTATATTATTAAATCAATAATTGAGACGGCAAAGTTATTTATATTATTATTTGCAATATTGACAATGTCTAGAAGTTCTGTCAAGGAGAGGTTTGGTCACCTAATTGTGCGCCAATAGGGATAAATCCTTATCGAAAAGCCCCCTCTTTCCTGGAAATGACATGGTTGTTAAATATTATGAATTATAATATTAATGATGAATAAGTTCGTGTTGATCAAAGATGAAATTGATAGTTCCATTGTGTGAGAATTATTAGTGTTAGTGAAAATCGACATTTATTTCGATGATAATTGATGTCTGGAGGTTTTATTGACCAATCAGGTAATTAACCGGATAAATGAGCAATTAATTGCTATTAATTCACATGCTTATAATTATGTGTTCACATGTGTGTACTATTGATTCACATGATTTACTATTAGGGGAGTTGGTGCAAGATTGATAATACTTGCATGACTAAATTAAAAATGAAGGTATAGTTGAAGTTACTATACTGTAATTATTTTTTTCACATATTTAGAACTATTGAGTCACATGATTTACTATTGATTCACATGATTTACTATTAGGGGAGGTGGTGCAAGTTTGATAATACTTGCACGACTAAATTAAAAATAAAGAAAAAGAGGGAGGTATTATACTATAATATTTTGAGACCCAAAATGTACAATTATTGAAACTATATTTTCCTATAATTAGAAGCTCATTCTTCCTTCATTTCTCACCAATTCACTAAGTCTCACAAGAGCAATTATTATAGAGAGAAATTATAAAGAGAAACAAGAAGAGAAGTCTGCTACCTCACTGTTCCAGGATCCAGTTTCTTCTAAGGTAAGGGGTATTATTTCTTTCGTATTCATGAAGAGAGCTATTGTTATTCCATTCCTTATTATTCTGTTGGAATAACTTGTATACGCGAACTACCGTATACATGGTAAAATTCTTCTGTTATTCCATTCTTTATTATTATGTTGGAATAACCTGTCTGTGCGGATTACGCATGACCTGGTTCCATTCTTTAATATTCTGTTAGAATAACATGTCTGTGCAGATTACGCATGACCTGGTTCCATTCTTTATTATTCTTTTGGAATAACCTGTCTATGTGGATTACCGCATGTATGGTGAATGATCCTTCGTATTCATTCATTATTAAATTGTGGAAATGATCTGTCTACGTGGATTACCGTATGACGGGCAAAAAAAATACAATTACAGTTTCATATATTCTATTATACTCAGTTGATTAAAGTTTTGGCTTCTATGCTCCATTAATTTAGTAGAATATCCTGGATATTTGCGCTTTATCCAGTATCTTTTCATAGAAATATTCTTCTGAGCATTCTTGAATTTTACTCCACAAAATAGTACCATGTTGACAATTTGGACGTTATTAATTTCTGGATAAATTAAAATATAAATCTTTAAAATTTATATTGAACTTGTTTTATTGAATTATTATGTCATTGTCATCATCCTCATGCTTATATTGTGATGAAAGTCATCTTTGGCTTACGTGCATAGATGGACTTAGTATGATTATGACCAGGGATTATTCGGTATAATCATGACCGTAATGTGACGAATGATGTGGTGAAAGTCCTCATTGGCATGTAGTTCATTGATGGTCAGTTGTTGGTATGATTATGATGAAGGATTATTCGGTATAATCATGACCATTGATGATTACATGAATATCTTTGGTCGTGATGCATTGATGATTCGAATTTATTTATTAAGTTGAGTCTCAGCGATAAAGTTGATTAAAAACTTTTTAAATCATAGAAGATAGTATATTTTATGCTCTACTTGACTCTTCTAATGAATTGCTTATTCCGCTGCAGTTGTTGATCTAAAACTTGTTGTCTATTATATTCTATCAGTTGTTATACTGTTGAAGGCTAAGGATAATTTCTTCTGCATTATCTTAGTCATAATATTTCTTACTGGGCTAGTTGAGCTCACCCTTTCTTTCATTGTTCTCTTCAGGAAATGAGAATATAGTTGGGAGGAGTCGGAGAACGGATGTTGTTTTAGTAGTCTTCACTATTCTATAAAATAGTATGATAATAAATGTAATGAGGACTCCATTGAGTGTGGATATTGTCTAGATGACAATATTCTTATTAAAACTCTTAGATTATGTTTTGTCGTATTTTACACGACTGTTGTATAATTTAGTTGTATTTAAATTTTATACCATGTATTTGGCGACCCAAGATGGGTGATGTATACCTATTTTGGGGGCGTCACAGTTGGTATCAAAGCTTAGGGATATGATCCCTGGTTGAGATGTGAGACAAGAACAAGGAGGGGAGAGACGGGAAATTCCTTCACTAGTATGACCTACCTAAGTTTATTTGGAATTTAATTGGTCGGTCAGAGTATAGGGATACTATGTGATATGTTAATTAACCCTTGTTTTGTGGCAGTGTTTGAAAATGGTAGCTGAAAATGTTAACAATGGAGTGAATGAGACCATTGAGACACCTTTAATCACTAATCAGGTTAATGTGACGTCAAACGAAGAAGAAATTAGAGATATCTACGTGGTGAGTAAAGAACTAATAGTTGCACCCGAGCTAGTTGCAGAGGTAGCAGCTGAGAGTGAGGAAGAAGAGGAAGAAGAGGAACCTGAGGAGAATTTATTAGAAGAGTTTTATGATCGAAATTTAGAATTACAAAATCGTATTTATGAGTTAGAAGAGCAGGCTGAAGAACGACAGGCGGTCGTGGAGTGAAGAGATGCAACAATTCAAAATTGTGTTACCCGATGTGCGATGCTTGAACAGAAGCACTCTTTGGCAGAGTACAAGATATTAGAGCTAGAATCTGAGAATGTTATGATCAAAGTTCTGATGAAAGAAGAAGCAACTGAACGAATGAGAGTAGATGATGCATGGGTAAAAGCCGCACGACGCGGAGATATTGTAGAAAAAGACATCCGATCCAATAAGGCCAAAATAGATGAAATAGATTTTGCTTTTTGGACAACAATTGGGAGAATCCAACGCTGAATTCTGAATTACCCTGTGCGGAGCAGTCAACCCCAATTCGATATGGATTAGAAAGTAATGATTTAAATCATGGATCAGGAATGTGACGAAGCAATTAAGGGTGGAATGTACTCTATAGCAAAGTTAAGTCCAACTGGGATGGTGACGCCAAATGATGTCCCAGATAAGTCAAATTTGGTAGTTTAAGTGAGAGCGTTTATCGAGGAACCCGAACGAAGTTATCACGGGTAAGTTAATCATAAACTCTTGCAAAGTCTATACCTTATTTGATACCGGTTCTACCCACTCTTGTATTTCACCTAGTTGTGTTCAATATTTGATCTTGGCTCTTGAGAAATTACACTTTGATTTATCTGTTAAAACTCTGTTAGGAGAAACCTTCGTTACATCCACTGTTTATAAGTCTTGTTGATTGAAATCGACACTTTCACGTTACCTGTCGATCTTATCTCCTTGAAAATACTTGCCTTCGATGTGATTTTAGGAATCAATTGGTTAACTACTCATCATGCTTTTCGTATGGTTGTTAGCTTTTATATTCCTAACCAACCTGTTATGCGAATTCAAGCAACCGAATCACTAAGGTCAATCACTGTCATATCAAGCCATAAGTAAAGAGCCCCGATCCTTTCGTCGTGACTTCCTTATGTAGAATGCATCGAAGCCAGACTTGCTGTAGGCAACGTCGTGAATGACGATGACAAGTTGATAGGTATCAATGTGACGTACTATCCAAGTCTTGGGATGAGAGTCACAGTTTTGAATGATATTTCTATCGTTAATAAACTTCTTGACGTATTCTTGAAGACTTCTTAGCCTAACCCTAGAGCGTGAAATCGAATTTTGTATTGACCCCAGTATAAAACCCATTTCTAAAACCCTTAAATATTTCTTCACCTAGAACGAACGTATTATGCGCTAGAGACATTGGCTCGACCTGTTGAAGATTACGACCATACTATTCAATATCATCGTGGAAGAGCGAACATGGTAGCTGACGCGTTGAGTAGAAGATCGTATGCGGTTACGAGTGTGACGTTTTTAACACAAAAACCCATTTCGTAAAACTTACAAATGATGAAGATAGAGTTAAAGACTCTAGGGACCCACATGGTGATATCAACTATACGAGTAGAATCGATTTTAATCGACAAAGTTAAAGGCTACTCAAGCTACACACCCGGAGCTGATGAATGTGAAGAAGAAGGTTCAAGAGGGCGTTATTTAAGAAGTAAGACTCGATGAAGAGAGAAAATCTCAACCCTTGATTTTATTGGTCTATTTGAAATCCTCGATCGAGTAGGAACTGTGGCCTATAGACTCGCTTTACCGCCAAGTATGTCGTATATTCATAACATTTTTTTTAGTATCGATGTTACGTAAATATGTGGACGACCCGAACCACATTATTCAATTGGAACTAGACGAGATAGCAGAAGATTTAACGTGTGAGAAGATACGTGTTAAAATCTTGGATAAGAAGGATCATATTCGACGCTCAAAGGTTATGCCTCAAGAGTTAGAATCTGAAATGAAGTCAAGGTATCCTAACCTCTTTAGCATACCAGGTACGTACGTAAATTTCGAGGACGAAATTTCATAAGGAGGAGAGATTGTAAGACCCCGAAATTTATGAAATGAAAATATTCAATTTTCTTATAATTATTATTTTTTCGTAAATAGTTAAATTGATAAAAGGTTAAAGTTAAGGGTGATATGTAAATTTTTTTGCAAAGTATGCAAGTTGTTATAAAATATTCATTTGGTCGGAGAATATTCTTTTTGTCAGAGAATATCTGTACAACGGCACAATCATTGGTGGACCCCACAACGGAACTATTCTCGTAGTTAGAAAACAACAAAATTATCTTTTATTAAAAATAACGGCGAGTGTTACCGTTAAAACTGTTGAACTACCCGGTAGTAAAAGTACAGTAATACGCATATTTGCATAGTAGCACACGGTATTGATTATTGATGCTTACATAAGAAGTCACTCAGTTATACTCAATTATTGCTACAATAATTGCTGCATCATATCTGTCATATTATTAATTCAATTATTATCACAGTATCATCTGCATAATATGTTATATTATTAAATCAATAATTGAGACGACAAAATTATTCATATTATTATTTGAAATATTGACAATGTCTAGAAATTCTGTCAAGGAGAGATTTGGTCACCTAATTACGCGCCAATAGAGAGAAATCCTTATTGGAAAGCCCCCTCTTTCCTGGGAACGACCTGGTTGTTAAATATTGTGAATTATAATATTAATGATGAATAAGTTCGTGTTGATTAAAGATGAAATTAATAGTTCTATTGTGTGGGAATTATTAGTGTTAGTGGAAATCGACATTTATTTCGATGATAATTGATGTCTGGAGGTTATATTGACCAATCGGGTAATTAACCGGATAAATGAGCAATTAATTGCTATTAATTCATATGCTTATAACTATGTGTTCACATATGTGTACTATTGATTCACATGATTTACTATTAGGAGAGTTGGTACAAGATTGATAATACTTGCATGACTAAATTAAAAATAGAGGTATAGTTGAAGGTACTATACTGTAATTATTTTTTTCACATGTTTAGAACTATTGAGTCACATGATTTACTATTGATTCACATGATTTACTATTAGGGGATGTGGTGCAAGTTTGATAATACTTGCAGGACTAAATTAAAAATAAAAAAAAAGATGGAGGTATTATACTATAATATTTTGAGCCCCAAAATATGCAATTATTGAAACTATATGTTCCTATAAATAGAAGTTCATTCTTCCTTCATTTCTCACCAATTCACTAAGTCTCACAAGAGCAATTATTATAGAGAAAAATTATAGAGAGAAAGAAGAAGAGAAGTCTGCTACCTCACTATTTCAGTATCCAGTTTCTTCTAAGGTAAAGGGTATTATTTCTTTCGTATTCATTAAGAGAGCTATTGTTAGTCCATTCCTTATTATTCTGTTAGAATAACCAATATACGCGGACTACCATATACGTAGTGAAATTCTTTTGTTATTTCATTCTTTATTATTCTGTCGGAATAACTTGTGTGTGCGGATTACGCATGACATGGTTCCATTCTTTATTATTCTGTTGGAATAACCTGTCTATGTGGATTACCGCATGCATGGTGAATGATCCTTCGTATTCATTCCTTATTAAATTGTGGAAATGATCTGTCTACGTGGATTACCGCATGGCGGGCAAAAAAAATCCATTTGCAATTTTATATATTCTATTATACTCAGTTGGTTAAAGTTTTGGCTTCTATACTCCATGAAATTAGTAGCATATCATGGATATTTGCGCTTCATCATTATCTTTTCATGGAAATATTCTTCTGAGCATTCTTAAATTTTACTCCACAAAGCAGTATCATGTTGACAATCTGGACGTTATTGATTTCTGGATAAATTAAATTTTAAATCTTTAAAATTTATCTTGAACTTGTTTTATTTAATTATTATGTCATTGTCATCATCCTCATGCTTATGTTGTGATGAAAGTCATCTTTGGCTTACGTGCATAGATGCACTTGGTATGATTATGACCAGGGATTATTCGGTATAATCATGACCGTAATGTGACGAACGATGTGGTGAAAGTCCTCATTGACATTTAGTTCATTGATGGACAGTTGTTGGTATGATTATGACTATAGATTATTTGGTATAATCATGACCATTGATGATTACATGAATATTCTTGGTCGTGATGCATTGATGATTCGAATTTATTTATTAAGTTGAGTCTCAGCGATAAAGTTGATGAAAAACTTTTTAAATCATAGAAGATAGTAGATTTTATGCTCTACTTGACTCTTCTAATGGATTGCTTATTTCGCTGCAGTTGTTAATCTAAAACTTGTTGTCTATTATATTCTATCAGTTGTTATACTGTTGAAGGCTAAGGATAATTTATTATGTATTATCTTAGTCATAATATTTCTTATTGGGCTAGTTGAGCTCACCCTTTCTTTCACTGTTTTTTTTATTCAGGAAATGAGAATATAGCTAGGACGAGTCGGGGAATGGATTGACGATCCAGATGGTTATTTTAGTAGTCCTCACTATTCTATAAAATAGTGTGACAATAAATATAATGAGGACTTCATTGAGTGTGGATATTGTCTAGATGACAATATTCTTATTAAAACTCTTAGATTATGTTTTGTCGTATTTTACACGACTGTTGTATAATTAAGTTATATTTTAATTTTGTACCATGTATTTGGCGACCCAAGACGGGTGATGTATACCTATTTTGGGGGAGTCAGAAAGTTTGCCCAACAATTATAAGTTTAATTCAGGATATATCATGATTGAAAGAATTGAATAATAAGCTGGCTGCAAGATTTATAATATAATTGTGAACTAGTATGAACAAATTTTCATAGATGAACGAACATTGAACATAAACATAGCAACTGAACCAGATGGTAATGAAGGTGATCAGTCTTTCATACCCGATGAACACATGCAATATGCATAGAGTGCGAATCAATAATTCATAGACATGGTAATCAGCAATGATTAACTATAAGCATATTCGAGGTCGAGTTAGAGAACTTGCATGTACCGTTGATTACAGTTACGTAACCTATATCGCTATGTCTAAAGACCTAATATAGATAATACCGATCTCCAAATATTAGAATAATATCATTATAGTATAATACTATTAATACAATTATAAAATAACCTAAATACATAAACACATATCCCTATCGGTTCAGAAACTACCTAAGACTCGGTATCAAGTCAAACTATTTCAATCTAAGTTGAGTCCGGTACAATTTCGACACTCCGATTGCCTAATCGGACAAATCTTGAGCCTAATATCCATAAAACTCTGCCAAAACACATCACAATTATCTTAGATAATTATATAATCAGTCAAAGTATTTTTCAAAGACTCATAATAATTTTCAAGTAATTATTACCATTTATCATGATTTTTTAATCATTAATATCGTATTTATATGATATAAATACCATAATATTCTATTATCATTAATATTTATTTAATATCAAATATTAATGAAATTCTCAATATAATATTATAATATAAATATAATATCTCAAAATATTTTTAATACCTTAAATTCATATTTAAATGATTTTTAAACATTTAAATTCGTCATTCAATAATTGACATGGATATTAAAATATTAGTGTATTTCTTGACAAAATATCAAAAGTTATATTTTATAACTTAAAATATTTTTATAATCCATAAATCATTTTTATATGATTTTTTAATCATTAATTCTATTTTCCCATAATTTATTTAATATATTCATTAAATAAATTATTTACCATTAATAATAATTTATTAGTGAAATTCATCACAAAATATTAAAAGTCATTAAAAATAACTTAAAATATTTTTTAACATCATAATATAATTTTAAATAATTTTTCAAGAATTAAAATTATTTTTAAGTAATTTATTTAATATTATAATTAAATAAATTAAATACCATTAATATTCCAAAAATATTAAACATTAATGAAATATATTCAAAAATATTAAAAACCCATTTTTAGGCTTTAAAATAATTTTTAGGAATTTATTAGGAATTTTTAATAATTAAAAACTATTTTTCTCTATTTATTAAATAAAATAATTAATTTTATATAAAAAGTGTCATTAAAGGGCCCTATAGCGACAAAACTGTCACTATAGGTGTTCTTCACAAACCCAGAACATTCAGGTACTGTTAACAGGTTACCATGTTTGACCAATGCTAGATTCTTGATCTTAAGGATTTTGGGTTTGTAATTGTGGTAGTATTGTAGTATTTATATAACACTACAACCTCAAACAAACTTCATAGCCATCCTTCATCATAACATAGAGATCTAAGCCCCACAAATCTTGTCAGACACTGTTCTTCAATTTCTGGGTTTTCCAGAAATGAAGAAAAGTCTTAGGTACCTACTTTGAGCCCTTAAATCCTTGATGTCCAGGCTTTCTTAATGTGATATAAAGGTTCATACATGTAGTAGAGATGTCATGGAACATTTATCAAACACCAGATCCATCTAACAACATCACATGAACAAGATCTGGCATGGTCAAACCATGTCAGAAAACTTGTTCTTGAGCATTTATGGGTTTTCCAGAAATTCATAAGGCTGGTGGTCAACCCTAGTTTGACCACCCATAACTTTGATTCTGTTATGGATCTAAGTTTTTTAATGGCTTTAATGTGTAGCCTACATTTCCGTCTACAAGTCCATTACACAAACATGACCAAATCACTTAATAGTAGCAAGATCCATGGCCTTAAAAATCATTATCAGACCACTCTGGAAAATCTGGGCTGCCCAGAAACTAGTTGGTCGTGGTCGGTCAACTGACTTTGACCACTTATAACTTGAGATCTAGACATGGTATGGAGTTGATTCCACTTCCAGTCTACTATCCTCATGGCAAAGAACAGATCTATAGCATAAAACACACCTAACTCTTAACAAAGACAGATCTAGAGGCCTTGACATTAGGCTGTCAGGAATTTAAATTAGGGTTCTAAGTCAGTTTTGAAACTTGATTTTCTGGCTTCTAGATGTTATGGATCCTTGATGTAACATCTTGGATCACTAAATAACATCCCCTAACACAACTTTAACCAACAAACAACAACAAATAACATGGATCACATAGATTTTTATAAAGCTAGGGTTTTATACCTTTATGCTTTGATTCTTGAACTTTTGATCCTTGACCTGATCTTGGAAAGCTATGAACTGATATTGGCTTTGTTTATCACTCCATCTCACTCTAAGTTCCGAAATTATAGAGAGAGAATGGCTTAGATAGGTTTGGAAAGTAAAGTAAGTTATGTCTTACTTTTATCTTTTGATTTTGTATTCAATGTATGTAATGTTGTAAGGTGGCAACTACCTATCAGATTTGGCAAGATATTACACACATTGGATAAACATAGAGCGATGACTAACCAAGATTTGGCAAATCGTTTTCTTAAGTTTTAAGAAAAAGGGCAGTTTGGTCATTTCACACCTACTAAGGGTATTTCTATAATTTCCCCTACAATTTAAGGGCAATTTGGACATTTCATAAATATCCCATAACTTAAAATCCTTAAGTCTTTATACTTAGCATTTTGAACACCCAATTAGGGTTTTGATATTCTTAATTAGGGTTTTGGATTCCCAGAACTGATATTAGGGTTTCCAGACCAATCGTTAGGGTTTCTAACAGTTCGTTAGTTTTTTCTAACTTAACAACCATATTCTTAATAAAACTTTAGGGTTTGCTAAAATTACAATTTATCTTATCAATAGTTGATCTTTATCCACAAACTGAACACATAAACAATCACTGTACACCTATATGATCATATACACCGATTCATATACCCTCGTATACACTTATATACTTAACCCTAATAATCTTTACCAAAAGATTTTAAATCCACCAAAATCATTCACAGAATTTTGAAATCCTTAAAATTCCTTCACAAAAACGTCAAATCCATACACTTATTTTCTGTCTAAGTCTATCTTATAACCTTTAATCCATCATTGTAGATTTTATAAATTTGTCTAATTTCTCGGGTTGTCACAGTCCTCATTCCGAATCATCTTGAATCGCATCAATCGAAGTTCGTATGAAAACGTTATGCCCATTTTAGTAAAACATGTCCGGTTAGATTTTCTTTAACTTTCATAAGTCTACCTACCCCCCGCTGGGGCAGGGGTTTTGTGCTATAAAATCCCGCCAGGGCGGGCCCTCATTGGGGCGGGATAAAAAAACACTACAAAAGCCCGCCGGTGCGGAGGTACGTGGTATCAATGTCTGCAGTTCGTGAACGAACACAACAGAAAGCCAAATTAGGCCTAAAAGCTCCTTTCTAACAACCATTCCAACTTACCCAAGTTGTAATAAGTTTACAGAAACATAAACTAATATTTCTAACATGTTTCCAACCATATAAACAACATAAACATCAAAATTACAACCTCTAAATTCACTATTTTTACTATTTCTTCACTTTTAAACATTTTTAGCGAAATTAATCACTGTGAATTCGTTTTACAATCAAAACAGTCCGTTTAAATCATATTGTTTTCATTTCTTCATGTATTTTCACAATCAACAAACAATTACTAGTTTATTACTGGAATTGAGCATCAATTTTAATATCACATAAGCCATATATATATATATATATATATATATATATATATATATATATATATATATATATATTACTATCACTCAATTTCTTCACTTTTAAACATATTTCTATGAAATTGATTACTCTAAATCATGAATGAATGATATAAAATAGTTTATAATCATCTATTAACACATAACAAACTCATAATTTCCACAACAATCATTTATAGAGAACTTTTTAGAAAATAACAAAACTTTAAAAAAAAATAAGAATGCTAACTTTGCTTTCTTGTTTAGATGATGAAGGCTACTTTGTTAATCCCCTCTTGGCTTCCAAACTTCCAACTTTTCTATAAATTTCTCTAGAGTTCTCACTTTCTTCTCTCTTTTCTCTCTTCTTTCTCTTCTCTGTTTTCTTCTTTCTTTAGTATTAGGCTTAAACTGAAACTTAACGTAAAAAGAAAAACAGACGCTAACGTATAAAAACTGACATATAATAATAACTCTACTAAATATATATCAATTATTTTTATTTTAAATTCTAAAGCCATATGGCCTTGTTTGGCAAAACACTTTTTAAAATAAGGACTTAAAATCCTTATGCCTTGTTTGGTAAAACCAAATTAAAATTTCTTTTAGCTTATTTTAATAACTCACTTATAGTTTAATGTCACACTCTATTTAATTAAATTCTAATATTCAAATTCAATTAAATTAAAATTAACAACAACTTATCACATTAACAAACCACATTATCAAATAACCGCAAAAATTATAATTTTATTTAATAACTTAGTACATCACTTGAATTAATAAATTAAATTAAAACCATATTATAACAACTCCTTTAACCCTTATCGACTCTCTGATTTAATTATTAAATTAAATTAGAATATTACCACTATGTAACGTAATAATTAATTCAACACTCATTTAATTTAATTAACTTCAAAATACCACATTACCAATTATCAACTTAGTTAACATATTACCTTAATTAAGTTAATTCCCAGAACTCGTGAATTATTTATTTAACTAATAAATAATCAAATTAAAAAATTATTTATTTAACTAATAAATAATCAAATTAAAAAAATATTTATTTAATTCAATAAATATTTTAAATTACATAAAAAATTCTGGATCATTACATCATTCCCTCCTTACAAGGATTCTGTCCCCAGAATCACAACTCAATCAATTCATTCGTCACGACAACTTTATTCTGACTAAGACGGTTGTGTTTCGTTGAGACTACATCCTCAAAGTACAAGGAGCAGAAGTTGACAAGCTCTTCCTCTGTATAGCGTTCAACAACAGAGCCCTCTACACGAGCTTTGTTTTTCACTTTTTACTTTAATCGTCGCATATATCTATTGGTACAATGATTTAAAGACATTAATTCAGAGTATTAGGTATAAATGTCATCAAAGTTGCACAATATAGATGATATTACCTCTCAAAAAGATACATCCAATGATATTGCACCGATCCTCCAAGCTTAATCTCATATGGCAGCTGAATAGGCACATGCTCCATCGAGTCAAAGAACCCAGGAGGCAAGATCATTTCAAGCTTGCACACTGTCAGCACTATATTTTTCTCTATCTGTTCCACATCATTGTACTTTATAACCGTTGAGCAAAGATCCCGAAAGAAATTTTAAAGTTCGGTCAAGGTGGCATCAATTTTTTTGGGTAGCATCTCACGAAATGCAATTGGCATCAACTTCTGCATGAATACATGACAATCATGACTCTTGAACCCAGTTATTTTCAATTGCTGAACCTTACTGCAACGAGATATGTTAGAAGCATAGCCATCTGGGAGCTTCAATGCACTTACCCACTTGCAAATGTCTTCAACCTGTTACTTGGTAAGACAAAAAGGAGCTTTTGGTTTTGAGTTGTTAGGACGGAGCCACAATTCCCTCCTGATGTTCATAGCCACCAAATCTTTACAAGAATTTTCACTGTCTTTTGTTTTACCACTCTCATCTAGCACGGTGTAGAACACGTTCTCGAAGATATTTTTTTCTATATGCATGACATCTATATTGTGACACCCCCAAAATAGGTATACATCACCCATTCTGAGTCGCCAAATACATGGAACATAATTCAAATACAAACTTAATTATACAACTGTCATGTAAAATACGACAAAACATAGCTGAGAGTTTTAACACGACTATTGTCTTCTAGACAATATTCAAACTCAAATAGAGTCCTCATTACAATTATTATCACACTATTTTATAAAATAGTGAGGACTACTATAGCCACCATCTCGGACCATCACTCCATTCCCCGACTAGTCCCGGCTATGTTCTCATTTCTTGAAGAGAATAATAAAAGTAAAAGCGTGAGCTCAACTAGCTCAGTAAGAAATATTATGATTATGATTAAGATAATACAGAACAAATTATCATTAGCCTTCAACAGTGTTAAACTGATAGAATACAATAAACAACAAGTTTAACTGTAGAGGAACAATCAATCCATTAGAAGAGTCAAGTAGAGCATGATATCTACTATCTTCTATGATTTAAAAAGTTTATCATCAATTTTATAGCTAAGACTCAGCTCGATAATCCACATCACTGAATTATCTATGCACTACGGGCCAAGGATATTCATTAGTATCACATCCACGAATTATTCATGCACTACGGGCCAAGGATATTCGTGTTATCACCAATGGTCATGATCATGCTAACAACTGTCCATCAATGCACTACGGGCCAATGAGGACTTTTACCACATCATTTGTAACATTACAGATCATGATTATACCGAATAATCCCTGGTCATAATCATACCAATCAACAGTCCATCTATGCACTACGAGCCAAAGATGACATTCATCACACTATAAGCATGAGGATGATGACGCTGATATAAGAATTCAATTAAATGAAAGCAAATGATAAATTTTAAAGATTTTTAATTCAGTTTATTCAGAATTCAATAATGTCCAAATTGTCAACATGATACTGCTTTGTGGAGTAAAATTCAAGAATAATATTGTATCAAAAATAATTTGGACCGAAAAGAAATCAATTTTTGTCATGAATAGTATCCCGTGAATAGTACTTCGAGAATAGTATCCCGTGAATAGTACCTCGGCATGAAAAGATTAAAAATTATCAAGAATACTCAGAATAGTATTTCCATGAAAATATACTAGATGAAGCGCAAATTTCAAGGATATTCTACTAATTTCAAGGAGTATAGAAGTCATATTTTAACAAAATGAGTGTAGAATTCAGAATCTGAAACGAAATAATATTACTTACATACTACATAGTATGGAAGAAAATATTATTTCTTACGAATATTGAACAAAAATAATATCCCTTAACTTAAAAGGAAAGTACTTTTGATTGGTAGGGCGGGGATACTCTTGAAGAAAACTTATACCGTTTTCTACGCTCAAAGCTTTCTTAAACTCTAAAGAAATACGCTCAATATTATAGAAGAAGAATTATCTGATTCTGGTGTAATTTTCATTTTTAAACTAAGCATCCTATTTATAGGAGAATGGAAGGATACTATTTAGAAATTTTATTCACGGACTGCATAGTAGGAAACTCACGGGCAACGAATTCGGTTGAAACTTTTAATTTTTAATTTTTGATTTTACTATACAAATACTATGCAGACATTATGCAAATACTATGCATAATAAAATATAAAATATTCTATTTTTTATAAAAAACAAAACTTATAATATATATATATAATAATAATAATAATAATAATACTAATAATAATAGTCATTATACTCCCCCCGTGAACCATCCAGGATCCCCCCCCCCAATTTCATATCCCAAACTTTACAAATAAGTGGGGGTCCAAATAATACGCCAAACTTTACAATAAATACTTCATAAAATTCCCTCAATATTTTTTACAACATTTATTCATCAATAATATAACTTGCAATATTAACAACCAGATCATTCCCAGGAAAGAAGAGGCTTTTCGATAAGGATTTCTCCCTAATGGCGCGTAATTAGGTGACCAAACACATTTCCTCGACAGAAATTTCTAGACATTGTCAATAATACAAATAATAATATGAATAACTTATCATCTCAATTATTGATTTAATAATATAAAATATTGTGACAATAATTGAATCAATAACGTGAGATACTATGCAACAATTACTGAAGTAATAATTGAGTATAACAGGGCGACTTCTCACGTAAGCATCAATAATTAATACCGTATGCTACTATGTAACCACGCGTATTATTGTACTTTATCACCGGGTATTTCAACAGTTAACGGTAAAACATTCACCTTTATTTTTATAAAAAGATATTTCTGTCGTTTTCTAACTCCGACAATAATTCCATTGTGGAGTTCACCAATTATTGTGCTGTCGTACGAATATTCCCTGTTAGAACGAATATTTCCTGACCAATCGAATATTTTATAACAACTTTCTTACTTTGCAAAATTTATAAATATTACCCATAACTATAACATTATATCAAATCCACACCATAATATTCAAAAATATATTTTGAGAAAAATTAATCTTTATTCATTAAAGTTGAGGTCTTACAACCTCTCCTTCTTATGAAATTTTATCCTCAAAATTAATGTACGTACATGGTATGTTGAAGAGGTGAGGATATCTTGATTTTATTTTAGATTCTAACTCCCAGGTCAGTTCCTCAACATCGTGGGTTCTCCACAAAACTTTGACTTGAGATATAACCTTAGAGCGTAGAATATGTTTCTTCTTATCCAAGATTTTAACAGGTATCTCTTCATACGTTAAATCTTCCTCTATCTCGTCCGGTTCGAAATTAATAAAGTGGTTCTGGTCTTCCACATATTTATGTAACATAGATATGTGAAAAATGTTATGAACACGAGACATACTTGGTGGTAAGACGAGTCTATAGACCACAGTTCCTACTCGATCGAGGATTTCAAATGGGCCAATGAATCGAGGATTGAGCTTTCCTCTCTTTTCAAATCTTGTAACTCCTTTCCATGAAGCAACACGTAACAACACATGCTCTCCAAATGGACCAATAATTCTTTTGTCGATTTTGTGAGGTTTTTATACATTATCGGATCATTTGATTCATTTTCGTTGTTATGTGTAATAATTTTGGTCCCAACAACGTTGCTTCACCCACCTCATTCCAGCATACTGGAGAACACCACTTGCGTCCATACAACACCTCAAATGGAGCCATGCCGATACTTGATGGATAACTGTTGTTGTAGGAGAATTCTACTAATGGAAAGAACTTGTCCCAACTTCCCTTAAAGTCTAGGACACAGAGTCTGAATAAATCTTCAAGAGTTTGAATAGTCCTCTCTGGCTACCCATCCGTCTAAGGACGATATGCCAAATTGAATCACAAATCCGTGCCAATAGCATTCTACAAACTGACCCAAAATCGTGAAGTGAATCTTGGGTCTCGATTAGAAACTATGGATACCGGCATACCATGCAATCTTACAATCTCATTTATGTATATATGAGCAAGCCATTCAAGTGTATAAGTTTCTCGTATAGGTAAGAAATGAGCAGACTTGGTCAATCTATCAATAATGACCCAAATTGCATCTATGCCTTGAGAAACCTTGGGAAGACCAGTAACGAAATTCATGGTAATGTGCTCCCACTTCCATTCTAAAATTTCAAGTGGTTGCAATGGACCTTTTGGCACTTGATGCTCCGCCTTGACACGTTGACAATTTAGACCTTAAGATAAACTCCGCGATCTCTCCTTTCATATTGCTCCACCAAAATGTATGCCGAAGATCACGATACATTTTGGTACTCCCAAGATGAATTGCAAACGGTGTGTTGTGCGCCTCCATCATGATTTTATACTTCAAGTCAAAGTCGTTAGGAACACAAAGTCTGGAGTTGAGTCGAAATATTCCTTCTTCATCGATTCTTACTTCCGGAATAGCACATTCTTGTACTTTCTTCCTCATACTCATCAGCTCTAGGTCTGTAGCTTGAGCAGCTTTAACTTTATCGATTAAAGTCGTTCTACTCATATATTTGATATCATCACGTGGGTCCCTAGAGTCTTTAACTCTATCTCCATCATTTGTAAGTTATACAAAATGAGCCTTTGCGTTGACAATATCGTACTAGTACCCGCATATGATCATCTACTCAACGTGTCAGCTACCACGTTCGCTTTTTTCAGATGGTATTGAATGGTATGATCGTAATCTTTCAACAGCTCGAGCGAACATCGTTGCCATATATTGAGTTTCTTTTGGGTGAAAAAATATTTGAGGCTTTTATTGTAAGACCCCAACTTTTATAAATAAAGATGAATTTTCTATAAATATCATTTTTGAATATTATGGAGTTAATTTGATATAATGTTATAGTTGTGGGTAATATTTATAAATTTTACAAAGTACGCAAGTTGTTATATAATATTCGATTGGTCGGGGAATATTCGTTTTAACAGGAAATATTCGTACAACGACACAATCATTGGTGGACCCCGCAACGGAATTATTGTCAGATTGAGAAAAGGAAAAAAAAATTTATTAAAAATAAATGCGGAAGTTTTACCATTGATACTGTTGAACTACTCGGTAGTAAAAGTACAATAATACGTGTGGTTGCATAGTAACACACGGTATTAATTTTTAATGCTTATGTGAGAAGTCACTCAGTTTGATTCAATTATTGTCAGTTAATAATATGAATTATTTAGCGATAATGACGTTTTGTTTTATTCGTATTATTAACGTAATAAAACAGAAACATCTTTTTATATAAAACAAAATACTTTATTAAAGTTATTCTATAAATAGAATATATTATATTTTATTTAAAAAATTTTTCTTTAAATATGGACCGTCAGATTAAAGTAATCAATCTGGACCGTTCATGGATTAGTTACTATGCATTCTATTTTTCTATAAATAGCAGCTCATTCCTTCATTATTTCTTACGAATTCACTGAACTCTAGAGAGAGAAACTATAGAGAGAAACTATAGAGAGAGAGAAGAAGAGTATTCTACTACTTAACTACTTCCTTATATCAGCTCTTCTTTAAAACGGTAAGGGGTGTTATTCTTTCTTATTCATGAAGAAAACTGTTGTTATTTCATTTCTTATTATTCTGTTGGAATAACCTGTATACGCGGTCTACCCTATACTTGGTGACATTCTTCTATTATTCTGTTGGAATATCATGTCTGTGTGTTTTACAACGAACCTGGTTCCGTCTTTATTATTATTCTGTTGGAACATCCTGTCTGTGTGTTTTACACCGGACCTGGTTCTGTCTTTATTATTATTCTGTTGGAAAATCCTGTTTGTGTGTTTTACACCGGACCTGGTTTCGTCTTTATTATTATTCTGTTGGAATATCCTGTCTGTGCGTTTTACGCCGGACCTGGTTCCATTATTTATTATTCTGTTGGAATAACCTGTCTGTGCGGTCTATCGCATGCATGGTGATTTTTTTTGTTATTCCATTCTTTATTATACTCAGTTGGTTAAGTTTTGACTTCTATACTCCATGAAATTTGTGGAATATCCTTGATAATTGTGTTTCATCCAGTATCTTTTCATGAAAATATTCTTCTAAGCATTCTTGAATTTTACTCCACAAAGCAGTATCATGTTGACAATTTGGACGTTGTTAATTCTTGGATAAATTAATTCTTGAACTTATTTTATTGAATTCTTATATCATTGTCATCATCCTCATGTTTATAAAATGTTGAAAGTCATATGTGGCCTGTAGTGCATAGATGGACTTGGTATGATTATGACCAAGGATTATTCGGTATAATCATGACTGTAATATTACAAATGATGTGGTAAAAGTCCTCATTGGCCCGTAGTGTATTGATGGACAGTTGTTGGCATGATCATGACCATTAATGAATACACGAATATCCTTGGCCGTAGTGCAGCGGTGATTCGATGATGTGGATTATTTTATTAAGCTGAGTCCCAGCGATCACAGTGTTGAAAAACCTTTTAAATCATAAAAGATAGTAGAGTTTATTTTCTACTTGACTCTTTTAATGGATTGCTTGTTCCGCTGCAGTTAAACTTTATGTCTATTATATTTTATCAGTTTAACATTGTTGAAGGCTAATGATAATTTATTCTGCATTATCTTAGTCATAATATTTCTTACTGGGCTAGTTGAGCTCACCCTTTCTTTCACTGTTCTCTTCAGGAAATGAGAACGTAGCTGGGGCAAGTCGGGGAATGGAGTGATGGTCCGAATGATAGTATTAGTTAGTAGTCCTCACTATTCTATGTAATAGTGTGTTAATAAATGTAATGAGGACTCCTTTTGAGTATAAATACTCTCTAGAAGATAATATTTGTATTCAAATTCACAGTTTATGTTTTGTCGTATTGTACATGACAGTTGTATTAGTAAGTTATATTTGTATGCTGTACTATGTATCTGACAACCCAAGATGGGTGATGTATACCTAATTTTGGGGGCGTCACAGTTGGTATCAGAGCTTAGGGATATGATCCCTGGCTAAGATGTGAGAATAGAATTAGGAGGGGAGAGACGGGAAATTCCTTCACTAGTATGACCTACCTAAGTTTATTTGCATGGTATTTAATTGGTCGGTCATAATATAAGGATAATATATGACATATCAATTAACTTTTATTTTGTGGCAGTATCTGAAAATGGCATCTGAGAATGTTGAGAATAGCAATGGAGCACAGGCGACTGTTGATTCACCACATATCAATAATCAGGATAATGTGCATCAGGAAGGTGACAATCCTCATGCAAACAACAACACTGACCAGATGATGAATGATGGAATGTTCAAAAACTTTATTGTAAGACCCCAACTTATTAATGAATAAAATAAAATTTTCTCTAAATATTATTGTGAATAATAAGGGGTTAATTTGATATAATACTTTGGTTATGGGTGAAATGTGCAAATTTTGCAAAATAAGCAAGTGGTTATAAAATATTTATTTTTGGTCGGTGAATATTCGGTTGGTCGTGGAATATTCTTGCTGTCGGGGAATATTCGTACGACGACGCAGCCTTGTGTGGGCCCCATAACGGAAAGCGATTGGATGAAGAAAACGACAAGTATAAGTTGTTGTTACCGTTAATACTGTTGGAATACCCGGTGGTTAAAATACAGTAGCACACGGTATTGCACCAATTATTGATTCTTACGTAAGAAGGCACTACTCAATAATTGTTACAGTAGTTATTATTCAATATTTTATTTTATTGATTCAATAATTGCTGCGTTGATATTTTATATTATTGTTGTTTCAATAATTGTTGCTGCACAGTATTTTCATTTATCAGATCAATAATTCATATTATTTGAATAATATTATTAGATAACATTATTGGCAATGTCTAGAAAGTTCTGTCTAAGGAGAGGTTTGGTCATCTAATTGCGCGCCAGTAAGGAGAAATCCTTATTGGAAAGCCCCCTCTTTCCTGGGAACGGCCTGGTTGTCATAAATGTGATTCTGTAATATTATTTGTGAATAATTAATTATTGATTCATATGATAAGGAAATATTTATTTTATGTGGATATAAATGAGGGATATATTTTTGTGGTTAAAAATGAAGGAGTTAATGTTGAGGTTTTTGTCAGTATTTTTGTCGGAATGGAGGTATTAAAAATCAGGGTTTTTGAGATAGTTTGCGGGGGTTATAATTTTTAATCCGACCGTTGGATCGTGGTAATTTTTGGATATGTTATACATATATAAGTTGAGTATATGTCCACAAATTTTGAACCGTTAAAAATGAACGTATGATTTATTACGAATTTTACAAGATGACTGGTTCAGAAATTGTTGAATTTTCGGAGTTTATCATTTTGGTGGAAAATTCTAGAATTGGTGGGCCCCACTTGTGGTTGGTGAAGAAATGTGCTGAATTATATTTCAAATGTGGTGGGTGGGAATAGTAGCAGGTAAAGCCATCAGGTTGCAGGTCAAACCTACCAAAATTTTCCTATAAATAGAGGGCTAAGTTAGAATTGAAAATCACACCAGAAACAAGTTTTCTCTCTTTCTCTCTCTAGATTATTGAGTGTATTTTGTGAGTATTTAGATACTTTGAGAGTTTCTATTCATCAGAGCAAGTTTCTTTCAGCCTTATACCGGTATTCCGACCAGAAGTACTGATATTTTGAGGTAAGGGATATTATTTTCTTCTTAATGATATTATTTTCTTCAATATCATTATGCTGAAATATTGATATGAGTTTTTATCAAATTTGGAACTTTTTGTGTCGGGGTTACTATTCACGTATACGGCACTATTCACGTATACGGCACTATTCACGAATACGGCACTATTCACCGAAAAATAAAATTTTTCCTTTTTGTCCAAGATGTCTATTATGGTTACTATCTTTGATTGTATCCATGTTTTGATCTTTATTTTTGAATTCTGCTTCACAATTGATTATTATGAAGTATTATTGATCTTGGATAAACTGTTATACGAATCCCTACTATTTGTCCTTCTGTCTCATTGGATTCGTTCTCTTTAAGATATTTTTCATCATCCTCAGTCCTAAATGATGATATTACTGAATATCTTTGGCCTGTAGTGCAAAGATGTATGATTACTTGATGAATATCTTTGGCCTGTAGTGCAAAGATGAACAGGTGTTGAGATGAACATGACTGACTGGTGATACAAATGAATATCTTTGGCCTGTAGTGCAAAGATGAATATTTGGATAAAGATGATTATTAATTGATGTTACAGGGATAAAATATTGATGATGGACTTTTAAATCTTAGAAGATAGTAGAATTCTTTCTCTACTTGACTCTTCTAATGGTTTGCTGTTTCCGCTGCAGTTGTTGATCTAAAACTTGTTGTCGATTATATTTTATCAGATTTTTCCCTGTTGAAGACTAACGATAATTTGTTGTATATTATCTTAGTCATAATATTCTTTACTGGGCTAGTTGAGCTCACCCTTTTCCTTTTTGTTCCATTTTTCTTCTCAGGAGGTGAGAACATAGCAGGATCTAGTCGGGGTATGGAGTGATGGTTCTAGAAAGATGTTTTAGCAGTCCTCACTATTTCTGTAAAATAGTGTTTGAATAATTGTAATGAGGATTTATTTGAGTGTGGATATTGTCTAGAAGACAATATTTGTATTTAAACTCACAGTATGTGTTGTCGTATTTTGCACGACAATTGTATTATTGAAGTTGTAGTTTGCTTTCTGTACCATGTATTTGGCGACTCAGAATGGGTGTTGTATACCTATTTTGGGGGCGTCACAGTTGGTATCAGAGCTTAGGGATATGATCCCTGGCTGAGATGTGAGACAAGAACTAGGAGGGGAGAGACGGGGAATTCCTTCGCTAGTATGACCTGACTAAGTTTATTTGGTGTTTATTTGGTCGGTCAGAGTATAGGGATAATATATGACATGACTATTAACCCTTGTTTTATGGCAGTATTTAAGAATGGCAGCTGAGAACGTTAATAATGGAGTAAATCAGACCGTGGAGACACCTTTGATCACTACCCAGGGGAACGTGCAACAGGAAGGCAATATTCCTCCTGTAAACAACGTTACCGAGCAAACGATGAATGATGGAATGTTTAGGAGCTTTTTGCAGTTCATGCAAAATCAGACGAGGGAGACTCGTGTGCAGAATACGGGTGGAAATGATAACAACGCGCGGTTTGTCACAGCTAAGCAGTTCAAAGAATTGGGACCACCAGAATTTAAGGGAAAGCCGGATCCGATCATGGCGGAAACGTGGGTCAAGCAAATTACCAAGATATTTGATGTCTTGGGATGCACGGAGGAACAGAAGGTTCCATTCGCCACATTTATGTTCCGCGGTGAGGCAGACTACTGGTGGGAGTCTGTGAAGCGTACCCAGCCTGACGCACTCAACATGTCCTGGGAAACATTTCAAAAACTGTTCAATGACAAGTACTTTCCTGAAAGTATTCGTCATATGAAGGAGGTTGAGTTTATTAGACTGGAACAAAACAACATGACGGTGTCCCAGTACGAGGCGAAGTTTGCAGAGTTATCCAGGTTTGCACCTCATTTGGTCGAAAATGAGGAACGAATGACAAGGATGTTTCTGAGAGGTCTAAAACCCGAGATTCGGCAATATCTTATCTCTCATAAATTTTCTTTATATTCAGATGTTGTAAACAGGGCTCAATTATTAGAGCGAGATAATGAGTATGTGCAACCGAGGGACCACAACCAGGGTCATACCGGTGGCGGCAGTCATCGAAGCAATGAAAACCAGCAGGGAGGAAAACATTCGGACAAAAGCGGTAACCACTCTGGTGGTAATCGTGGTCGTGATAATAGAAGGAGCGAGTCGGGAGGAGATTTCAAGAAGAGAAGGTACAACAATGATAACGTGAAGACGTCAGCACAAACATCAACTGTTTCTAGGGGAGGAGAACGACCACCGGTCGTATGTTACAAATGTGGGAAAGAGGGACATATCAGCCCAAACTGCCCACAACAATCCAAGGTATGTTATAACTGTGGAAAGGAAGGTCATATAGCTCGAGAGTGTTCTGTAGCAAAACCAAGTTCAGCGGGGATGGTGACTCCAAAAGTTATCCCGGATAAGTCGAAATCAGCGGTTCCTGGAAGGGCGTTTGTCGTGACTGGCCAAAACGCGAGAAACCCGAACGAGGTGATCACGGGTAAGCTAATCTTGAATTCTTGCGAAGTTTATACTTTACTAGATACCGGTTCTACCCATTCTTTTATCTCTCCTGCTTGTGCTCAACGTTTAAACTTGACTCCGGAGAAATTGGACTTTAACTTATCTGTTGAAACTCCGTTGGGTGAAACCTTCGTTACATCTACAGTTTATAAATCTTGCATGATCCAAGTTGGCACTATCACATTACCTGTTGATCTTATCTCTTTAAAGATACTTGCTTTTGATGTGATTTTAGGAATTGATTGGTTAACCACTCATCATGCTAAAATTGATTGTTTTCGTAAGGTTGTTAGTTTTCATATTCCTAACCAACCTGTCATACGAATTCAAACTACTAAACCACTAAAATCAGTCACTGTCATATCAAGCCACAAAGCTATTCGTTTATTGAAAAACGGATGTCAAGCTTTCTTAGCCCATGTTATGGATTTGAACAAAGACAAGTCAGATTTGAATAATATTTCTATTGTTAGAGAATTTCCCGATGTATTTCCTGAAGAACTTCCCGGTCTACCCCCGGAACGAGAAATTGAATTCTTTATTGACCTTGAACCCGGTACAAAGCCCATTTCTAAAACCCCATATCGAATGGCTCCTATTGAACTTCAGGAGTTAAAAGTCCAACTACAGGAGTTGTTGGACATCGGTTTTATTCGTCCTAGTACGTCTCCTTGGGGTGCTCCTGTTTTATTCGTAAAGAAGAAAGACGGGAGTATGCGACTTTGTATTGACTATCGAGAATTGAACCATGTCACCATCAAGAATAGGTATCCGCTACCTCGCATTGATGACCTGTTTGACCAGTTGCAAGGAGCACAATTCTTTTCAAAGATCGATCTTCGTTCTGGATATCATCAGCTGAAGATTAAAACTGAGGATATTCCAAAGACTGCCTTCAGAACTCGGTACGGGCATTATGAATTCTTAGTAATGTCTTTTGGATTGACTAATGCTCCTGCTGCCTTCATGGATATGATGAACCGTGTATTCAAAGAATATTTGGATCAGTTCGTTGTTGTCTTTATTGATGACATCCTCATCTATTCCAAAAGCCGTGAAGATCATGAGCGCCATTTGAAGCTGGTACTGCAAAGGCTTCGTGAAAACAAGCTATATGCCAAACTGAAGAAATGCGAGTTCTGGCTTGAGGAAGTAGCATTCCTTGGGCACGTGGTGTCAAAACATGGAGTATCTGTCGACCCGGCGAAGATTGAAGCCATACAAAGTTGGGAGCAACCGAAGTCGGTAACCGAAGTACGTAGCTTTCTGGGCTTAGCTGGTTATTATCGGAGATTTGTGGAAGGATTTTCTCGAATCGCTACTCCGTTAACTCAGCTGACTCGGAAAGATACAAAATTCGTATGGAGTGAGGAATGCGAGAAGAGTTTCCAAGAACTCAAGAGGAGACTCATTTCGGCACCTGTTCTGACAATACCATCTGGTTCGGATGGATTTGTTATCTACAGCGATGCTTCAGGCAAAGGGTTAGGATGTGTTCTCATGCAACATGGGAAAGTCATAGCCTATGCCTCACGACAACTCAAAGAATATGAGAGGAATTATCCTACTCATGATTTGGAGTTGGCAGCAGTCGTTTTTGCGTTGAAGATCTGGAGACACTACCTGTATGGGGAGAAAGTGGAGATCTATACAGATCATAAAAGCCTCAAATATTTCTTCACCCAAAAGGAACTCAACATGCGGCAACGACGTTGGCTCGAGCTGTTGAAAGATTACGATCATACCATCCAATATCATCCTGGAAAAGCAAACGTAGTAGCTGACGCATTGAGTAGAAGATCATATGCGGGTACGAGTGCAATGTTGTTAACACAAAGGCCCATTTTGTATGACTTGCAAAGGATGGAGATAGAGATGAAGGCTCCAAGTACCCACATGATGATATCAAATATACGAGTAGAACCGACTTTAATCGATAAAGTTAAAGCTGCTCAAGCTACGGATATAGAGCTGATGCGTATGAAGAAGAAAGTGCAAGAAGGTGCTATTCCAGAAGCAAGAATCGATGAAGAAGGAATACTTCGAGTCAACTCCAGACTTTGTGTTCCTAACGATTTTGACTTGAAGCATAGAATAATGATGGAGGCACACAACACACCGTTTGCAATCCATCCTGGGAGTACCAAAATGTATCACGATCTTCGACATACATTTTGGTGGAGCAATATGAAAAGAGAGATCGCGGAGTTTATCTCGAGATGTTTAACTTGTCAACGTGTAAAAGCGGAGCATCAAGTACCAAAGGGTCCATTGCAACCACTTGAGATTCCGAAATGGAAGTGGGAACACATTACTATGGATTTTGTTACAGGTCTTCCCAAGGTTTCTCAAGGCATAGATGCGATTTGGGTTATTGTTGATAGATTAACCAAGTCCGCTCATTTCTTGCCGATACGTGAGACTTATTCCCTTGAACGTCTTGCTAGTATGTACGTGAACGAGATTGTGAGATTGCATGGCATGCCAGTATCCATAGTTTCGGATCGTGACCCAAGATTCACTTCACGATTTTGGGTTAGCTTGCAGAAAGCTATGGGCACGGATTTACGATTCAGTTCAGCATACCATCCTCAAACGGACGGACAATCAGAGAGGACTATTCAAACTCTTGAAGATCTATTAAGACTTTGTGTCCTAGATCTCAAAGGGAGTTGGGATAAGTACCTACCATTGGTGGAATTCTCCTACAACAACAGTTATCAGGCGAGCATAGGTGTGGCTCCATTTGAGGCGTTGTATGGAAGAAAATGTCGTTCTCCAGTATGCTGGGACGAGGTGGGTGAAGCAACATTGTTGGGACCAGAATTGGTACGCATTACTACAGAGAAGATCCAAACGATTCGACAACGTATACAAACGGCACAGGATCGACAAAAGAGTTATGCGGATCTTCATCGGAAGGACGTGGAATTTAATATTGGGGATCATGTATTGTTACGTGTTGCACCATGGAAGGGAGTTACAAGATTTGGGAAGAGAGGAAAGCTCAATCCAAGATTTGTTGGTCCATTTGAGATTCTTGAGCGAATAGGAAATGTGGCATATAGACTCGCATTACCTCCAAGCATGTCTCGTGTTCATAATGTTTTTCACATATCTATGCTTCGTAAATATGTTAAAGACCCGAACCACATTATTGAGTTAGAACCAGACGAGATAGCTGAAGATTTAACGTACGAGGAGGTACCTGTTAAGATCTTGGATAGGAAAGAGCATGTCCTACGCACGAAGGTTATACCACAAGTTAAGGTTTTGTGGAGAAACCATGCTATTGAAGAAATGACCTGGGAGTTGGAATCAGAAATGAAAGCGAGGTATCCTCACCTTTTTGAAACATCAGGTACGTACGTCAATTTCGAGGACGAAATTTCATAAGGAGGGGAGGTTGTAAGACCCCAACTTATTAATGAATAAAATCAAATTTTCTCTAAATATTATTGTGAATAATAAGGGGTTAATTTGATATAATACTTTGGTTATGGGTGAAATGTGCAAATTTTGCAAAATAAGCAAGTGGTTATAAAATATTTATTTTTGGTCGGTGAATATTCGGTTGGTCGTGGAATATTCTTGCTGTCGGGGAATATTCGTACGACGACGCAGCCTTGTGTGGGCCCCATAACGGAAAGCGATTGGATGAAGAAAACGACAAGTATAAGTTGTTGTTACCGTTAATACTGTTGGAATACCCGGTGGTTAAAATACAGTAGCACACGGTATTGCACCAATTATTGATTCTTACGTAAGAAGGCACTACTCAATAATTGTTACAGTAGTTATTATTCAATATTTTATTTTATTGATTCAATAATTGTTGCGTTGATATTTTATATTATTGTTGTTTCAATAATTGTTGCTGCACAGTATTTTCATTTATCAGATCAATAATTCATATTATTTGAATAATATTATTAGATAACATTATTGGCAATGTCTAGAAAGTTCTGTCTAAGGAGAGGTTTGGTCATCTAATTGCGCGCCAGTAAGGAGAAATCCTTATTGGAAAGCCCCCTCTTTCCTGGGAACGGCCTGGTTGTCATAAATGTGATTCTGTAATATTATTTGTGAATAATTAATTATTGATTCATATGATAAGGAAATATTTATTTTATGTGGATATAAATGAGGGATATATTTTTGTGGTTAAAAATGAAGGAGTTAATGTTGAGGTTTTTGTCAGTATTTTTGTCGGAATGGAGGTATTAAAAATCAGGGTTTTTGAGATAGTTTGCGGGGGTTATAATTTTTAATCCGACCGTTGGATCGTGGTAATTTTTGGATATGTTATACATATATAAGTTGAGTATATGTCCACAAATTTTGAACCGTTAAAAATGAACGTATGATTTATTACGAATTTTACAAGATGACTGGTTCAGAAATTGTTGAATTTTCGGAGTTTATCATTTTGGTGGAAAATTCTAGAATTGGTGGGCCCCACTTGTGGTTGGTGAAGAAATGTGCTGAATTATATTTCAAATGTGGTGGGTGGGAATAGTAGCAGGTAAAGCCATCAGGTTGCAGGTCAAACCTACCAAAATTTTCCTATAAATAGAGGGCTAAGTTAGAATTGAAAATCACACCAGAAACAAGTTTTCTCTCTTTCTCTCTCTAGATTATTGAGTGTATTTTGTGAGTATTTAGATACTTTGAGAGTTTCTATTCATCAGAGCAAGTTTCTTTCAGCCTTATACCGGTATTCCGACCAGAAGTACTGATATTTTGAGGTAAGGGATATTATTTTCTTCTTAATGATATTATTTTCTTCAATATCATTATGCTGAAATATTGATATGAGTTTTTATCAAATTTGGAACTTTTTGTGTCGGGGTTACTATTCACGTATACGGCACTATTCACGTATACGGCACTATTCACGAATACGGCACTATTCACCGAAAAATAAAATTTTTCCTTTTTGTCCAAGATGTCTATTATGGTTACTATCTTTGATTGTATCCATGTTTTGATCTTTATTTTTGAATTCTGCTTCACAATTGATTATTATGAAGTATTATTGATCTTGGATAAACTGTTATACGAATCCCTACTATTTGTCCTTCTGTCTCATTGGATTCGTTCTCTTTAAGATATTTTTCATCATCCTCAGTCCTAAATGATGATATTAATGAATATCTTTGGCCTGTAGTGCAAAGATGTATGATTACTTGATGAATATCTTTGGCCTGTAGTGCAAAGATGAACAGGTGTTGAGATGAACATGACTGACAGGTGATACAAATGAATATCTTTGGCCTGTAGTGCAAAGATGAATATTTGGATAAAGATGATTATTAATTGATGTTACAGGGATAAAATATTGATGATGGACTTTTAAATCTTAGAAGATAGTAGAATTCTTTCTCTACTTGACTCTTCTAATGGTTTGCTGTTTCCGCTGCAGTTGTTGATCTAAAACTTGTTGTCGATTATATTTTATCAGATTTTTCCCTGTTGAAGACTAACGATAATTTGTTGTATATTATCTTAGTCATAATATTCTTTACTGGGCTAGTTGAGCTCACCCTTTTCCTTTTTGTTCCATTTTTCTTCTCAGGAGGTGAGAACATAGCAGGATCTAGTCGGGGTATGGGGTGATGGTTCTAAAAAGATATTTTAGCAGTCCTCACTATTTCTGTAAAATAGTGTTTGAATAATTGTAATGAGGATTTATTTGAGTGTGGATATTGTCTAGAAGACAATATTTGTATTTAAACTCACAGTATGTGTTGTCGTATTTTGCACGCCATTTGTATTATTGAAGTTGTAGTTTGCTTTCTGTACCATGTATTTGGCGACTCAGAATGGGTGTTGTATACCTATTTTGGGGGCGTCACATTTATGCAGTTCATGCAACAGCAGGCGAGAGCGGCTCCTGTCCAAAATATAGGTGGAAACACTGAAAACTCTCGGACGGTCACCGCTAAACAGTTCAAGGAGTTGGGACCACCAGAGTTTAAGGGAGAGCCAAAACCACTTATAGCAGAAACATGGATAAAGCAGATTACCAAGATATTTGATGTCTTGGGATGCTCCGAGGAGTAAAAGGTTCCCTTTGCCACCTTTATGTTGTGAGGAGAGGCAGATTACTGGTGGGAATCGATTAAACGTACTCAACCTGCCGCACTGAAAATGTCTTGGGAGAAGTTCTAAGAGCTGTTCAATGATAAATACTTTCCCGAAAGTGTTCATCACATGAAGGAGGTGGAGTTCATCAAATTGGAGCAAAATAATATGACCGTGTCGCAGTATGCGGCTAAATTTGCTGAGTTGTCCCGGTTTGCGTCCCACTTGGTGGATAATGAAGAGCGAATGACGCGAATATTTTTGCGTGGTTTGAAACTTGAGATACGTCAACATCTTATTTCTCATAAACTATGTTTATATTCAGATGTTGTAAATAGGGCTCAGTTAGTGGAGCGCGATAATGAGTCAACGCAACCAAAAGAGAGCAGTCGGTAAAATGATAATACCAGTGAGAGCAGTCATCGAAGCGGTGACAACAAGCGTGGAGGGAATCAACAGGCCAAAAATGGTAACCACTTCGGTGGTAATCAGGGCCAAAACAATAAGAACGGTCATTTCAAGAAGAGGAGATTCAACAATGATGGAAAGACGTCAGCACCAACACCCTTTGTTAAGGAAGGAGAACGACCACCTATCATACGTTTCAAATGCGGAGGGGGGGCACATCAATCCAAACTGCGCGATGCCGTCTAAAACATGTTATAATTGTGGAAGAGAAGGTCATTTAGATCGATTTTGTCGCTTACCAAAAACAAGTTCAGCTAAGATGGAGACACCAAAGGCCGTCCCAGAAAAGTCAAAACCGGTAGTGCAAGGGAGAGCGTTTGTTGTGACATCCCAGAAAGTAAGGAACCCGAATGAGGTCATCACGGGTAAGCTTATCATAAACTCTAACGAAGTCTATACTTTATTTGATACCGGTTCTAACCATTCTTTTATTTCTCCTACTTGCACTCATCGATTAAATTTGACTCCGGAAAAATTAGACTTTGATTTATCTGTTGAAACTCCATTGGGAGAAACCTTCATTACATCCACGGTTTATAAGTCTTGTTTGGTTCAAGTTGGTACCCACACATTACCTGTCGATCTGATTTCATTAAAAATACTTGCATTTGTCGTTATTCTAGGGATTGATTGGTTAACTACTCATCATGCAAAAATTGATTGTTTTCGTAAGGTTGTTAGCTTTCATATTCCTAATCGACCTATTATGCGAATTCAAGCAACCAAACCATTAAAATCAATCGCTGTCATCTCAAGCCATAAAGCTATTCGTTTATTGAAAAATGGATGTCAAGCTTTCTTAGCTCATGTCACGGATCTAAACAAAAATACGTCAGTTTTGAATGATATTTCTATTGTTAATAAATTACGTGATGTATTCCCTGAAGAACTTCCTGGACTACCCCCAGAGTGTGAAATTGAATTTTGTATCGACCTTGAACCCGGTACAAAACCCATTTCTAAAGCCCCATATCGAATGGCTCCTATTAAACTTCAGGAGTTAAAGATCCAACTACAGGAATTGTTAGACATTGGCTTTATTTGTCCTAGTACTTCTCCTTGGGGTGCTCCTGTGCTATTCGTGAAGAAGAAAGATGGAAGTATGCGACTTTGTATTGATTATCGGGAGTTGAATCATGTCACCATCAAAAACAGGTACCCATTGCCACGTATTGATAACCTATTTGACCAGTTGCAAGGAGCACAATTCTTTTCAAAGATCGATCTTCGTTTTGGATATCATCAGCTGAAGGTTAGAACTGAGGATATTCCAAAGACGGCTTTCAGAACTCGGTACGAGCAATATGAATTCCTAGTCATGTCCTTTGGATTGACTAATGCTCCTGCTGCCTTCATGGATATGATGAACCGGGTATTCAAGGAATATTTGGATCACTTTGTGGTCGTCTTTATTGATGACATCCTTATTTATTCCAAAAGCCGTGAAGATCATGAGCAACACTTGAGGCTGGTACTCCAAAAGCTTCGTGAATACAAGCTTTATGCCAAGTTGAAGAAATGCGAGTTCTGGCTGGAGGAGGTAGCATTCCTTGGGCACGTAGTATCAAGTCGTGGAATATCGGTTGACCCGACAAAGATTGAAGCTATTCAAAGCTGGGAGCAACCTAAATTAGTGACCGAAGTACGTAGCTTTCTTGGTTTAGCTGGTTATTATCGGAGATTCGTGGAAGGATTTTCTCGAATCGCTACTCCATTAACTCAGCTGACTCGGAAAGATACAAAGTTCGGTTGGAGCGAAGAATGTGACCAGAGTTTTCAAGAACTCAAGAGGAGACTCATTTCAGCACCTGTTCTAACAATACCATCTGGCTCGGAGGGATTTGTCATCTACAGTGATGCTTCGAGCAAAGGGTTGGGATGCGTTCTCATGCAACATGGAAAAGTCATAGCCTATGCATCAAGACAACTCAAGGAATATGAAGGAATTATCCTACTCATGATCTAGAGTTGGCAGCTGTTGTCTTTGCACTTAAAATTTGGAGGCATTACTTGTATGGGGAGAAGGTGGAGATCTTTACGGATCATAAAAGCCTCAAATATTTCTTCACTCAAAAGGAACTCAACATGCGACAACGACGTTGGCTTGAACTGTTGAAAGATTATGATCATACCATTCAATACCATCCTGGAAAAGCGAACGTGGTAGCTGACGCATTGAGTAGAAGATCATATGCAAGTACAAGTGCAATATTGTCAACACAAAGCCCCATTTTGTGTGACTTGCAAAGGATGGAGATAGAGTTAAAGACTCCAGGAACCCATGTGATGATGGCGAATATACGAGTAGAACCAACTTTAATCGATAAAGTTAAAGTTGCTCAAGCTACAGACCTGGAGCTAATGCGTATGAGGAAGAAAGTGCAAGAAGGTGCTATGCCGGAAGCAAGAATCGATGAAGAAGGAATACTTCGAGTCAACTCCAGACTTTGTGTTCCTAACAACCCTGATTTAAAGTATGAAATCATGATGGAGGCGCACAACACACCGTTTGCAATCCATCCTGGAAGTATCAAAATGTATCATGATCTTCGTCATACATTTTGGTAGAGCAATATGAAGAGAGAGATAGCGTTGTTTATCTCAAGGTGTTTAACTTATCAACGAGTCAAAGCGGAGTATCAAGTACCAAAAAGTCCATTGCAACCACTTGAAATTCCAAAATGGAAGTGGGAGCACATTACCATGGATTTCGTTACCGGTCTTCCTAAGGTTTCTCAAGGTATTGATGCGATTTGGGTTATTGTGGATAGATTGACCAAGTCTGCTCATTTCTTACCGATACGAGAAACTTATACACTTGAACGTCTTGCTCGTATGTACATAAACGAGATTGTAAGACTGCATGGTATGCCAGTATCCATAGTTTCTGATCGAGACCCAAGATTCACTTCACGATTTTGGGTTAGTTTACAAAAAGCTATGGGCACAGATTTACGATTTAGTTCGGCATATCATCCTCAGACGGACGGACAATCAGAGAGGACTATTCAAACTCTAGAAGATTTATTAAGACTCTGTGTCTTTGACTTCAAGGGAAGTTGGGACAAGTTCTTACCATTGGTGGAGTTTTTCTACAACAACAGTTATCAAGCAAGTATTGGCATGGCTCCATTCGAAGCATTGTATGAAAGAAAATGTCGTTCTCCAATATGCTGGGATGAAGTGGGTGAAGCAACGTTGTTGGGACCGGAGTTGGTACGTATGACTACAGAAAAGATTCAAACGATCCGACAACGTATAAAAACCTCACAAGATCGACAAAAGAGTTATGTTGATCTTCATCGAAAGGACGTGGAATTTGATGTAGGAGATCCTGTGTTCTTACGTGTTGCTCCATGAAAAGGAGTTACAAGATTTGGAAAGAGAGGAAAGCTCAATCCTCGATTCATCGGTCCATTTTTAATCCTCGATCGAGTAGGAACTGTGGCTTATAGACTCGCTTTACCGCCAAGTATGTCTCGTGTTCATAACGTTTTTCACATATCCATGTTACGCAAATATGTGGAAGACCCGAACCACATTATTGAGTTAGAACCGGACGAAATAGCAGAGGATTTGACGTATGAAGAAGTTCCTGTTCAAATCTTGGATAAGAAGGAACATATTCTACGCTCCAAGGTTATACCTCAAGTCAAAGTTTTGTGGAGAAACCACGATGTTGAGGAAATGACTTGGGAGTTAGAATCTGAAATGAAATCAAGGTATCCTTACCTCTTCGACATACCAGGTACGTACCCTAATTTCGAGGGCGAAATTTCATAAGAAGGGGAGGTTGTAAGACCCCAACTTTTATAAATAAAGATGAATTTTCTATAAATATCATTTTTGAATATTATGGAGTTAATTTGATATAATGTTATAGTTGTGGGTAATATTTATAAATTTTGCAAAGTACGCAAGTTGTTATATAATATTCGATTGGTCGGGGAATATTCGTTTTAACAGGGAATATTCGTACAACGGCACAATCATTGGTCGACCCCACAACGGAATTATTGTCGGATTGAGAAAACGACAAAAATATTTTATTAAAAATAACGGCGGAAGTTTTACCATTGATACTGTTGAACTACTCGGTAGTAAAAGTACAGTAATACGTGTGGTTGCATAGTAACACGTGGTATTAATTATTAATGCTTATGTGAGAAGTCACTCAGTTTGATTCAATTATTGTCAGTTAATAATATGAATTATTTAGCGATAATGACGTTTTGTTTTATTCGTATTATTAACGTAATAAAACAGAAACATCTTTTTATATAAAACAAAATACTTTATTAAAGTTATTCTATAAATAGAATATATTATATTTTATTTAAAATATTTTTCTTTAAATATGGACCGTCAGATTTAAGTAATCAATCTGGACCGTTCATGGATTAGTTACTATGCATTCAATTTTTCTATAAATAGCAGCTCATTCCTTCATTATTTCTTACGAATTCACTGAACTCTAGAGAGAGAAACTATAGAGAGAAACTATAGAGAGATAGAATAAGAGTATTCTACTACTTAACTACTTCCTTATTTCAGCTCTCTTCTTTAAAACGGTAAGGGGTGTTATTCTTTCTTATTCATGAAGAGAACTGTTGTTATTCCATTTCTTATTATTCTGTTAGAATAACTTGTATACACGGTCTACCCTATACTTGATGATATTCTTCTATTATTCTGTTGGAATATCCTGGACCTGGTTCCGTCTTTATTATTATTCTGTTGGAACATCCTGTCTGTGTGTTTTACACCGGACCTGGTTCCGTCTTTATTATTATTCTGTTGGAACATCCTGTCTGTGTGTTTTACACCGGACCTGGTTCCGTCTTTATTATTATTCTGTTGGAATATCCTGTCTGTGCGTTTTACGCCGGACCTGGTTCCATTATTTATTATTCTGTTGGAATAACCTGTCTGTGCGGTCTATCGCATGCATGGTGATTTCTTTTGTTATTCCATTCTTTATTATACTCAGTTGGTTAAGTTTTGACTTCTATACTCCATGAAATTTGTGGAATATCCTTGATAATTGCATTTCATCCAGTATCTTTTCATGAAAATATTCTTCTAAGCATTCTTGAATTTTACTCCACAAAGCAGTATCATGTTGACAATTTGGACGTTGTTAATTCTTGGATAAATTAATTCTTGAACTTGTTTTATTGAATTCTTATATCATTGTCATCATCCTCATGTTTATAAAATGTTGAAAGTCATATGTGGCCTGTAGTGCATAGATGGACTTGGTATGATTATGACCAGGGATTATTCGGTATAATCATGACCGTAATGTTACAAATGATGTGGTAAAAGTCCTTATTGGCCCGTAGTGCATTGATGGATAGTTGTTGGCATGATCATGACCATTAATGAATAAACGAATATCCTTGGCCGTAGTGCAGGGGTGATTCGATGATGTGAATTATTTTATTAAGCTGAGTCCCAACGATCACAGTGTTGAAAAACCTTTTAAATCATAAAAGATAGTAGAGTTTATTTTCTACTTGACTCTTTTAATGGATTGCTTGTTCCGCTGCAGTTAAACTTGATGTCTATTATATTTTATCAGTTTAACATTGTTGAAGGCTAATGATAATTTATTCTGCATTATCTTAGTCATAATATTTCTTACTGGGCTAGTTGAGCTCACCCTTTCTTTCACTGTTCTCTTCAAGAAATGAGAACGTAGCTGGGGCAAGTCGGGGAACGGAGTGATGGTCCAAATGATAGTATTAGTTAGTAGTCCTCACTATTCTATGTAATAGTGTGTTAATAAATGTAATGAGGACTCCTTTTGAGTATGAATACTCTCTAGAAGATAATATTTGTATTCAAACTCACAGTTTATGTTTTGTAGTATTGTACACGACAGTTGTATTAGTAAGTTGTATTTGTATGCTGTACTATGTATCTGACGACCCAAGATGGGTGATGTATACCTAATTTTGGGAGCGTCACATTTATGATCCGTATAGATCTCCACTTTCTCCCCTTATAGGTAATGCCTCCAAATTTTAAGTTCAAAAACGACCGCTGCCAACTCTAGATCATGAGTAGGATAATGCCTCTCATATTCTTTGAGTTGTCGTGAGGCATATGCTATGACTTTCCCATGTTTCATGAGAACACATCCTAACCCTCTACCTGAAGCATCGTTGTAGATGACAAATCCCTCCGAACCAGATGGTATTTTCAGAACAAGTGCTGAAATAAGTCTCCTCTTGAGTTCTTAAAAACTCTTCTCATATTCCTCGTTCCAACCAAATTTTATATCTTTTCGAGTCAGCTGAGTTAATGGATTAGAGATTTGAGAAAATCCTTCCACGAATCTCCAATAATAACCAGTGAAGCCTAGAAAGCTACGTACTTCGGTCACTGACTTAGGTTGATCCCAACTTTGTACTGCTTTAATCTTCACATGGTCAACAGATATCCCGTGATTTGATATCACGTGCCCAAGGAATGCTACTTCGTCAAGTCAGAACTCGCATTTCTTCAACTTGGCATATAGTTTGTTCTCACAGAGTTTTTGGAGTATCACCCTTAAGTGTTGCTCATGATCTTCACGGCTTTTGGAGTAAATGAAGATGTCATCAATAAAGACAACCACGAAATGATCCAAATATTCCTTGAATACTCGGTTCATCATATCCATGAAGGCAGCAGGATCATTAGTTAATCCAAAAGACATGACTAGGAATTTGTAATGCCCGTACCAAGTTCTAAAAGCAGTCTTTGGAATGTCATCAATTTTAATCTTTAACTGATGATATCCGGAACGAAGATCGATATTTGAAAAGAATTTGGCTCCTTGCAACTTGTCAAACATGTCATCAATACGACGCAATGGGTACCTACTTTTGATGGTGACATGATTCAACTCCCGTTAATCAATACAAAGTCGCATACTCCCATCTTTTTTCTTTACGAATAGAATAGGAGCACCCCAAGGAGACGTACTGGGACGAATGAAATTGATGTCTAATAATTTCTGTAGTTGAGTTTTTAACTCCTGAATTTCAATAGGAGCCATTCGATATGGGGCTTCGAAAATGAGTTTTGCATCGGGTTCAAGGTCGATACAAAATTCGATTTCACGCTCTAGTGGTTGGCCATGAAGTTTTTCAGGGAATACGTCATGAAATTTATTAATAATATAAATATCATTCAAATCTGACGTATTTTTGATTATATCCGTGACATGGGATAAGAAAGCTTGACATCTATTTTTCAATAAACGAGTAGCTTTATGGATTGATATGACAGTGATTGACTTTAGTGGTTTGGTTGATTGAATTCGCATAATAGGTTGGTTAGGAATATGAAAGCTAACAACCTTATGAAAATAATCAATTTTTTCATGATGAGTAGTTAACCAATCAATCCCTAAAATCACATCAAATACAAGTATTTTCAAAGAGATAAGATCGACAGGTAATGTGAGGGTGCCAATTTGAATCAAACAAGACTTATAAACAGTGGTTGTAATGAAGTTTTCTCCCAACGGAGTTTCAACAGATAAGTCAAAGTCTAATTTCTCTGGAGTTAAATTTAAACATTGAACGCAAGTAGGAGAAAATAAAAGAATGGGTAGAACTAGTATCAAATAAGGTATAGACTTCACAAGAGTTTATGATTAGCTTACACGTAATAACCTCGTTCGGGTTTCTTACTTTTTGGGAGGTCACGACAAACGCTCTCCCTTGAACTATCGGCTTTGACTTGTCTGGGACGGCCTTTGGTGTCTCTATCCCAGCTGGACTTGACTTCACTGCATGACAAAATCGAGCTAGGTGACCTTCTCTTCCGTAATTATAACATGCTTTAGACTGCATCGTGCAGTTTGGACTAATGTGTCCCTCCCCTCTGCATTTGAAGCATACGATCGGTGGTCGTTCTCCTTCCTTGAAAACGTGTGCTGGTGCTGATGTCTTTCCATCATTGTTGAACATTCTCTTCTTAAAATTTCCACTTCTATTGCCTTGGCCATGATTACCACCGAAGTGGTTACCATTTCTGGCATATTGATTTCCTCCACGTTTGTTGTAACCACTTCAATGACTGCTACCACTAGTATTATTGTTTTGTCGGCTGCTCTCTCTTGGTTGGGTTGACTCATTATCGCGTTTCAATAACTGAGCCATATTCACAACATCTAAATATAAGCAAAGTTTGTGAGAAATAAGGTATTGACGTATTTCGGGTTTCAAACCTCTTAGAAACATCCGCGTTATATGCTCCTCTTCATCTACCAAATGGGATGTAAATCGGGATAACTCCGTAAATTTAGCCTTGTACTACGATACGGTCATATTGCTTTGCTCCAGCTTGATGAACTCCACCTCTTTCATGTGATGAATACTTTAGGGAGAGTACTTGTCGTTGAACAGTTCATTGAATACTTCTTGGAACTTCTCCCAAGACATCTTCAGTGCGACAGACTGAGTACACTTTACAGATTCCCACCAGTAATCTGCCTCTCCTCGTAACATGAAGGTGGCAAAGGAAACCTTTTACTCCTCGGAGCATCACAAGACATCAAATATCTTGGTGATCTGCTTTATCTACGTCTCTGCCTTAAGTGGTTCTGGCTTTCCCAAAAACTCCGGTGGTCCCAGCTCCTTGAACTGCTTAGCGGTGACCATCGGTGAGTTGCCAGTGTTTCCACCTGTATTTTGAACATGAGTCTCTCTCGCCTGATGTTGCATAAATTGCAGAATGCCTCTAAACATCCCATTGTTCATCATTTTGGTCGGTGTTATTGTTTCCATGAGGATTGTTGCTTTCCTGATGCACATTATCCTGGTTATTTATCTTTGGTGACCCAACGGTCTCCTGTGCTCCATTGTTTATCTCAACATTTTCAGATGTCTTTTTCAAACACTACCACAAAACAAGGGTTAGTTGACATGGCACATAATATTCCTATATTCTGACCGACCAATTAAATAACACATAAACTTAGGTAGGTCATACTAGAGAAGGATTTACCCATCTCTCCTCTCCTAGTTCTAGTCTCACACCTCAGCCAGGGTATATATCCCTAAGCTTTGATACTAACTGTGATGCCCCCAAAATAGGTATACATCACCCATTCTGAGTCGCTAAATACATGGTACAAAATTCAAATACAAACTTAATTATACAACTATCGTATAAAATATGACAAAACATAGCTGAGAGTTTTAACACGAATATTATCTTCTAGACAATATCCAAACTCAAATGGAGTCCTCATTACAATTATTATCACAATATTTTATAAAATAGTGAGGACTACTACAACCACCATCTCGGACCATCACTCCATTCCCTGACTAGTCCCGGTTACGTTCTCATTTCATGAAGAGAACAATAAAAGTAAAAGGCTGAGCTCAACTAGCCCAGTAAGAAATATTATAACTAAGATAATGCAGAACAAATTATCGTTAGCATTTAACAATGTTAAACTTATAGAATATAATAAACAACAAGTTTAACTGCAGCGGAACAAGCAATCCATTAGAAGAGTCAAGTAGAGCATGATATCCATTATCTTCTATGATTTAAAAAGTTTATCATCAATTTTATCGCTGATACTAAGCTCAATAATCCACATCACTGAATTATCCATGCACTACGAGGCAAGGATATTCATTAGTATCACATCCACGAATTATCCATGCACTGCGGGCCACTGATATTCGTATTATCACCAATAGTCATGATCATGCCAACAACTGTTCATAAATGCAATACGGGCCAATGCAGACTTTTACCACATTATTTGTAACATTACAGGTCATGATTATACCGAATAATCTCTGGTCATAATCATACCAATCAACAATCCATCTACGCACTACGGGTCAAAGATGACTTTCATCACAATATAATTATGAGGATGAGGACAATAATATAAGAATTCAATTAAATGAAAGCAAATGATAAATTTTAAAGATTTATAATTCAATTTATCCAGAATTCAATAATGTCCAAATTGTCAACATGATACTGCTTTGTGGAGTAAAATTCAAGAATATTATTATATCAAAAATGATTTGGACCGAAAAGAAATTAATTTTTGTCATGAATAGTACCCCGGGTAAATAGTACCCCGTGAATAGTACTTCGAGAATAGTACATCGTGAATATTACCCCGACATGAAAAGATTAAAAATTATCAAGAATTCTCAGAATAATATTTCCATGAAAAGATATTAGATGAAACACAAATTTCAAGGATATTCTACTAATTTTAAAGAGTATAGAAGCCACACTTTAACAAAATGAGAGTAGAATTTAGAATCTGAAATGAAATAATATTACTTACATACTATAGAGTATGGAAGAAAATATTATTTCTTGCGAATATTGAACAAAAATAATATCTCTTACCTTAAAAGGAGAGTACTTCTGACTTGTACGGTGGAGATATTCTTGAAAAAAACTTATACTGTTTTCTATGTTCAAAGCTTCCTTAAACTCTAAAGACATACGCTCAGTATTATAGAAGAAGAATTCTCTGATTCTAGTATGATTTTAAATTCTAAACTAAGCATCCTATTTATAGGAGAATGGAAGGATACTATTTAGAAATTTTATTCACAGACTACATAGTAGGAAACTCACGGGCAACGAATTTGGCCGAATTTTTTTAATTTTTTTTTAAAATTTTACTATGTAAACATTATGCAGACACTATGCATAATAAAATATAATATATTCTATTTTTTATAAAAAATAAAACTTATAATATATATATATATATATATATATATATATATATATATATATATATATATAAAACAAAACTAAGATAACTTTCTCCTGACTATTTTCAAAAATTGGTAAGTGGGGGTCCAAACGTCAAACATTACAACAAATACTTCCTAAAAATCTCATCAATATTTTTAACAACATTTATTCATCAATAATATAACTTGAAATATAAACAACCAGATCATTCCCAGGAAATAGGGGACTTTCCGATAAGGATTTCTCCCTATTAGCGCGCAGTTAGGTGACCGAACCTCTTTCCTTGACAGAACTTTCTAGACATTGTCAATAATGCAAATAATAATATGAATAACTTGTCATCTCAATTATTGATTTAATAATATAAAATATTGTGACAATAATTGAATCAGTAACGTGAAATACTATGTAGCAATTAATGTTGCAATACTTGATTATAATTGAGCGACTTCTTATGTAAGCATCAAAAATCAATACCGTGTGCTACTATGCAACCACGCGTATTACTATACTTTTATCACCAGGTATTCAACAGTTAACGGTAAAACTTTTGCCGTTATTTTTATAAAAAGATATTTCTGTCGTTTTCTAACTCCGACAATAATTTCTTTTTCGGGTCCACCAATGATTGTGTCGTCGTACGAAAATTCCCTATTAGAATGAATATTCCCCGACCAATATAATATTTTATAACAACTTGCTTACTTTGTAAAATTTATAAATATTACCCACAACTATAACATTATATCAAATCCACACCATATTATTCAAAAATATAGTTTGAGAAAAATTAATCTTTATTCATAAAAGTTGGGGTCTTACATATACAATGATAGACTTCAAGTGTGACCCAATATGGCAACTCAAACCAAAAAGGCGAGTGAGTCCAATTATGTATTTTCCTGTACCCTATTGCTCTCAATTTACCATGCTCCTTCCCTGGCGGTGGAAATTTCAGATCATTAAGCCAACCCAAGACCTCATTCCCCGACAATCGACCAACAACACACTTCTTCTCTGTCTTTCTATTGAACTGTGTAGACATCTTTCTGTAACTGAGTTCAGTAGGTAAGAATCTACGAAGAGTTCCAAATAAATTAGTTTTCTGACCATACAATAGGGTGTGCCTTGCACATCCCCCATATAGACTGGACATGACAACTTTACGTGAGTCAACCAACCACTAATCATCCCAAATGTCGGATAGTGAGTGATACTCCATGACAGGGCAGTCTTCATCACAAAATTCTGCTTAACCGATTTATCATAAGTCTGAACCATCGCCTCCCGCAACATCTTAAGTTCATCAACTAACGGTATGAGGTACACATTTATGTCTTTTTAAGGACTCGTATCCCCCGGTATGAGTAAAGTCAAGAACATATACGAGTCCTTCATGCGCATTGATGGTGGAAAATTATAAGCTACTATGATCATTGGCCAAAAAGAGTAAGGCTGAGTAAAGTTATTAAATGGGCAAAAGCCATCCGTAGCCATGCCAAGCCTGACATTCATAACTTCATTAGCAAATTCTAGGAAATGTTAATCAAATTTCTTCCATTTATCTCCATCTGCAGGGTGAGTCAACTGGTCGAGCACAACGTCCCTTCTTTTTTGCCAACTCATATGCTTAGCAGTGTACAACGACATGAATAAACGCAACAGTCTGGGCGCAAGAGGAAAGTACAGTAAAATGCTATTAGAAACTTGTTTCTCCTTACCCCCCACATTTTGTCATCTTGTACCGAGGCAAGTTGCATATATTACACTGAACCTTTTCTGTCCTCTCCATAATATAACATGCAATCCTTCTCACAAGCATCGATCTTCTCATACCCCAGATTCAACCCTTTTACCATCTTCTTCACTTCATAATAAAAACACTCAATAATCATATCATCTTTACACCTTACACCAAAGACATTGAAGTGTAACAACAATGGTCATGATCATATCAATCAATTGTCTATCTTTACAGTACATGCCAATGATGTTTAACTGTACAACCAATGATCAACAGTTCATCATTGCACTAAGAGCCAAAGACATATTACTGTAAAATCAATAATCAATAGTTCATCTTTTCACTACGGGACAAATACATACAACTTTAAAACCAATAATCAACAGTCTATCTTTGCACTACGGACCAAAGATATAAAACTGTAAAACCAATGGTTATGATTATACCAATACATAATTTCGGTCATGATTATACAATACATAATTCTCGGTCATAATCATACAAATCAAAAATTCATATGTGCACTACAGGCAAAAGATAACTTTTCAACACAAATTTAAGTTTAAGTATTATAACAATGATATAACGAATCAATCAAGTGAGATTAAGGATAAATAGTAAATATTTATAATTCAATTTATCCAGAGTTCAAGAATGTCAAAATTACCAACATGATAACTAATTATGGAGTGAAATTCAAGATTTATATTGATGTATCAAAAATAATTTCGATAGAAAGAAACCAATTTTGTCGTGAATAGTTCCCTGTGAATAGTACTCAAATGAATAGTACCCCAAATGAATAGTACCCATAAATAGATAATACGAAAGAAAATAATACCCCTTGACGAGTACAAAAGAAATGATATCTCATACAAGTATGAAAAAAGAGTATGATCAGCCGGTAAGAACTCCCTGATAATAACAAGCAAATCATTGAACCCTCGATCACTACAGTCCTGCTCATTCTTGAAGTGTAAAAGTTTCGTCACTGTAGATAGCCTGGTATGCTTATCATTTCCAGCAAACAGTGGGACCCCTGATTCAGATAATATCTTGTAAAAGGTAGTAGCTGTATCATTTGGCACGTGCTGAGCACTACTTGACGAATGCTCATTTTCAGCACAATCAATGTTGGAAGGGCCATAAGCATCGACCAACATCTCCACGACATCATAGTTATCGGGGTATGAATCCCATTAATTTGGTTGGTCTACAATATTGTCGGTCACTTCTCTCAACTAAGCAGATTCCCCGTGATGAATCCATACAAACCCACGTGAAAACAAGTCAAATTTAATTTCATTGGCTTTCATCCAGATCATGTTTTTAAACTTCACACGGGCATCTCATCTTTCTGTTTGGATCATCAACTTGTTCTATTACTTTGTTTATAAAATTATAGACCCCATCATAGTATGCATCAAATAATCCACTTCTATCTACCCGTATCCTACGGTACATCCAACTTCAGTCGGCTGACATCTTTAATTTTAAAAAAATGGTTGTATTAGAAAGGGAATATTCATGTATGTGGTTCATGCATGAATTATATTTTCCTAGTATATATCTTCACTCTACAGGGGTTAGGCTTCTATCCTGTTCATGGATGTGTCTCCTCACTAGTGCCAATCTTGAGCACGTTTCTTCTGTTTTAAGAAAATTTCAGCAGCACCTCCCCATGGTCTCCAAGTAAACGAAATAGACCAAGATAACTTAGTCTAAGTATGCACTCGGAGAACATGTAGAGATAACCAGCCGAAAAATCCTCAAAACAAAAAGAACGTACCCTATGAATTGGCACCAACCTAAGTGAGAGACATAACATCCAATAACAGTCCTAAGCTGGTGATTATTCGACATTTACTCCTATTGAGTGAATGTCAAACATGTTTCTAATCTCCTATTAATACTACATGCACATGAAGTACATATGCAGTTTACTGTAATTGTGGAAAACTAAGCAAATGTTACTTAGTTTATTTTTCCAATGATATAAACTAAGTAAGTGCTACTCAGTTTATGAGAAAATACTGAAGATTGAAGAGAGTATTATTGAGTTTATTGAAGATTGTGGCAAACTAAGCAAGTGCTACTCAGTTTACTAAAGTTTCTAATAAGTGTACTACATATTTAGTTTACTTTAGAAGTAGATCACTAAGCAAATACTACTTATTTCAGTAAAGGTCATACGTATTTACATGTGTCAAACATATTCAAATATAAGCAATTACTACTTAGTTTAATTTTTTATTTTATTTTATTTATTTATTTGTTTTATTTTTTAATTTTTTATTTTATTTTTAATTTTTGTTATTAAAATTAATTAATTTAATTTAATTTAATAAATTTATTTAATTTACTTTTAATTCATTTATTAAAATTAATTTAATTTATTAAATTTGTTTTATTTTATTTTATTTTACTTTATTAATTTTATTTTATTTCTTTTGTATTATATTTTATTTTAGTAAATTTAATTTCATCTTATTAAATTATATTTATTTCATTTATTAAATTTTATTTTATTTTATTCTAATTTTATTGTAAATTAATTATTATATTAAATATAAATATTTTAATTTATTATGTTTTATTTTTAGGCACCATAAAATTTTTATTTTGTTTTACTTTATTTTTTATATTTATTAATTTATCTTATTTTTAATATTTTTATTAAAATTAATTTAATTTAATTGAATTGAATAAATTTATTTTATTTTATTTTATTAAATTTATTTTATTTTATTTATTTTGTATTATATTTTGTTTTAGTAAATTTAATGTAATCTATTTATTAAATTATATTTATTTCATTAATTAAATTTTATTTTATTTTATTCTAAATTATATATTATTATATTAAATATAAATTTTTTAATTTATTTTATTTTTTAAATTAAGTTGATTAAATTAATTGATATTTGAAGTATACATTATTTGATTTGATTTTATTTGATTAGTCGAAAACCAATTAAGTAAATGCTAGTTAATTAGTGAATTTTAGTATTAGAAAATTAAGTAATATATATAAATAGTTAGTAGAGCCCTCAAATTTTACATCTCAAGAATTCTAACAGAATTTTCATGGGAATTTTTGTCAGAAATATCAAGCATCACATTCCAAATATCTTTACTATTATGAACATCCAATACTATAATTGAAGAAATACACTGCAATTGCATACAGAAAAACAAAATCAAACAATAAAATGGATGATATACACTTACAGAAGCTGCAATATTGCACAAAATAAACCAAATTGACCAATATTAGAGCAATTTCAGACCTTTCACTAATTTGAGATCTTTTAGATCCAAATGACCAATTTCAGATAAATACTAAACCAAAATCTCCCAATATTAAAGTAATTTCATTGAAAAATTAAACCCTCAGATCCAAGTTGACCAATTACATAACCAAATTGACCAATTTCAGAGTAAAAATTAAAGTAATTAAAGTAATATCAATCCAAAAATAAAATAAATTTAGACCAAATTGCACATTATAACACCAAATTCATGCATAGTGTACTACTAACCAAATTTCAGACATCAAATTTCATATTCAAATTAATATATAATACTGAATAATCTTATGTTGTAGCTAAATGAAAATCATTGAACATACATACCTTGAAAATTAGGAAGGAATAAATAGTAGAATGGAATGGAGTCGGAGGTCGTAATATAAGCTTTTGTTTTGGATTTTCTTCCTTTTTCTACATTCGGAACAAGGGATTAATCTTGATTTGCACTTTGATGTAGGTTCTCGGCTTTACTCAGCCCAAGAGGAACTAGTTTATAATTCATTCCTTGTACCAGACCATTCATCTAGAGTACCAGGCCATCGTTCATTCTTGGGGTTTCGAGGCCTTGTTCTCTATTCCTCCCTGTCGCTGTCCTTGGGGTTATTTGTGGGCTTTATCTGAGCACTAGTTTCACCAGACTCGGTCTCTCTATTTGTTGGACTGTGAGGTGATGATGACACCCATGGACTGGAGGTTTATCATGAGGATGGAGTTTACAAGGGAGTCGGTGCCTTTGGTGGCCGGCATTTCACCAGCTACAGTTCGATCCATTTTGGGAGTTCCTGCTACGACCCTCAAGGGTCGGACCGTCCGCTCTGGGCCTTTGAGTGTTGATGCCATGAGTGGGGTTTTGACTAAGCCTCTGCTTCTTGATTAGAGGAATAGAGATCACATTCTTCGGCAATTGTTCTTGGTCATCATCAAGGGTTGTTTCTTAGCGGACAACTCCTCGACGGTCTCTTTTGCTTTGGTCAGTGCCACTTGTGATATGGATCGCATCAGGAGTTTTGATTGGGGCTGATTCACCTTTGCATATTTCCTTCGAGGGATGCGCCTACACTCATAAAGCGTGATAGAAGCTTGGTTAGGCTTTTACCCATTTCTGCTGATGAGTAATTTTTCTTTATCTCTCAATTTCCCTCACTCAGGTTTGTCAATCTTCATGACTGAGGATATTTGATCTTTGCATTTATAGTTTTATGCATATGAGAGGCTCCCTTGCCTTCACCCAGTTGCTACATTAGGTCTGGAGACCTATCCACGGGGACGACGCTGTCATCACTCCACTTTGGCAGAGGTTCCCGTAGTAGAGGGGTTTACCAATTCTTGTTTACAGTTGGAGTTGCTGACAATTAATGTGATCACGTGGGTTCCTTATACCGAGGATCATTTGACAATGGGTTTTGATGGTGGCTTTTCAACCGGGGTAGAGTATGTATTATCCACTCATCGGATCCCTCTTTTGTCTGATGGAGGCTGGGAGCTCTATTTGGGAGAGCATGCTATCAGGAGCACCACAAGGGAGATTCGCATTCTATTCTTTCCTCCTGCTAGACGAAATTAGCCTTTATCTCAGACAGTCACCGAGATTCCCCTGATGGGTTTAGATGGCTTTACTTTATTAGAGGGCTCTTACACTCAGGATGCCTTCCATTGCTGGTGGACTCCTCGCACCATTAGAGCTCAGACCCGTGCCACTCATTTCATGGGGGATATGGTTCCTAGGTCCGTGATGTTGACAGACTGGATCGCCTGTGTAAGAGAACTCACTCATTTGGACCAGATTGATAGCTTGACCTAGAGGTTGGACCGGGCATACTTTTTCATTCGGTATTTGGGTAGAAATCTGTCAGAGGCAGATTCTTTTGATCCATCCGGCTCTGGTGCTGGCCCCTCATGTGGCCCATATATTGATAGTTTCACTGGAGCAGATCCCCCATTGTATCGACCTGATATTCAATCTAGCAGAGATATAGTGACTTAGGAAGAGTTACAACAGGCTGATCGATTGGATGATGTAGACACCATGGTTTTCTTTGGATATGCTCGTTATCTCTTTTGATAGGCCTTTGTTAGATATTAGGCGGTTGTGCCCCATTTCTCGTTATCTCTTTTAATAGGACTCTGTTAGATATTGGGCAGGTGTGCCCCATTTCTCGTCATCTCTTTTGATCGGCATATGTTAGATATTGGGCGGTTATGCCCCATTTCCCTGTACTTTTTATTTTTTCAGTTGTAAACAAAGATGTTGTATTTAATGTAGGTGATGACATATTTAGGTATGTATATATAATGCTTTCTACTCCTCACATCATATTATCATTTATCATTATCATTTATCATGATGCATTGATTGTGTCATGGATATGCATTCATATAGATGAGTTTAGCATTGACCCCTAGATGGTCTCATGATACGGTTCTACAGATTTCTTCATCTACCGTCAGTCGGATTGAGCACACACCACCTACATTGATAACCTCTTCTTTGAGATCATGGTATGATAGTTTGCCTCCCACAGATTGGATGATAGTTGATCAGTTGTTGAGACATCCCATGACCATCCTGACATTCCCGATACCATTTGGTTTTATATAGGGCATGCTATCTTGTTGGATAACTGAGAGACAGGTCTTCAGGTTTGCTACCCACGAATTGACTCCTACGTTAGAGGAGTATGGGCGCATTACTGATTTTCCTTTGGATTGGCATTATGCTAGGATGGCTATGGGTGATATGAGACCCCAATTTATTACACTGACTGACTTACGGCATAGGGTCATCGTAGATGAAATCACTTCAGGGCATCTGGTATCCTTGGATTTCTTAATTGATCGATTCCGATCGCTGGATAGTTATACACGGTGTAAGACCCCGAATTTTATAAAATGAAAGTATTCAATTTTCTTATAATTATTATTTTATTTCGTAAATGCTTAAATTGATAAAAGGTTAAAGTTAAGGTTGATATGTGAAATTTTTTGCAAAGTAAGCAAGTTGTTATAAAATATTCGTTTGGTCGGGGAATATTCTTTTTATCGAGAAATATCCGTACGAAGGAACAATCATTGGGTGACCCCACAACGGAAGTATTGTCGTAATAAGAAAACGACAGAATTATCATTTTATAAAAATAACGACGAAAGTGTTACCGTTAAAACTGTTGAACAACCCGGTAGTAAAAGTACAGTAATACGCGTGGTTGCATAGTAGCACACGGTATTGATTATTGATGCTTACGTAAGAAGTCACTCAGTTATACTCAATTAGTGCTGCAGTAATTGCTGCATCATATCTCTCATATTATTGATTCAATTATTGTCGCAGTATCTGTGAGGTCCCGCAAATCCAAGTCCCAAATCACCTCGGATCCGGTTCGATCATTCTATACAACTATTACTATTTGCGGAAGATATAAACATAAATTATTTATACATTAAAATTACATACTTTTCCCCAAGGTTGAGTAACCTTAACTTAATACACATTACATAACTTACTTAACACATAACATTTAAATACAACACTTATACAATTTAGCTGCACGCATATCCTAACGCTGGAACTGACTTTAACCTTTCCTTGTATCCGACGCGTTCTTCTTAATCTGCAATTTTTTATCATGATATAGCAAGGGTGAGCATAAGGATTGCCCAGCAAGTTTTAGTTCAATAATTTAACGATATATCATGATTGAAAGAGTATGAACAATAAGCTGTCTATAATTCATCAATATAATTGAGAACTAGCAGGAACAAACTTTTGACTGAACAAGTATTAAACATGAACAAAAATATCTGGACCAACTGGTAATGAAGGTGATCAGTCTTTCATACCTGACTTATACATGCAATATGTACACAGTACAATTCATGGCAACCAACAATGATTAACCATAAGCTTAAACGAATGAAACACTCTTAGTAGAGTTAAGTAAAAACAAACTTGCCTGAACCGTTGATTACCGCTACGCAATTTATAACGCTTTGTCAGAACCTAATATATAAATAATATTGATTGCTAAGTTAGAATAATACCATCATAATATAATACTATAAGATATATATATATATATATATATATATATATATATATATATATATATATATATATATATATAAACATAGAATAACCTAAACACATAACACGTATCCCTATCAGTCTATAACACACATAGGACTTGGTATCAAGTCAAACTATTGCAGTTTGAGTTGAGTTCGACAAAGTTCTAACGTCCCAACGGTCTAGTCGGACTTTTACCGAGTCTAAGTTCAATTAAACTTTGCCTAAACACTTAACAATTAACTCAGATAATTTTAATAACAGTCGAAATATTTTTCTTAAGCTCATAATAATTTTTAAATAATTATTACCATTTATCATTTAAACTGATTTTTCAATCATTACTACCATATTTATGATTTAAATACTTTAATCTCATATATTAAAAGTGTTTCTTGAACACAAAGTTAAATACCAATCCAGCAACCCAGATTTGGAATCCAGCAAGCTAGATTCTAAATCCATTATCTGGATGGCCAATCCAGTAAACTAAAATGCAATCCAACAAACTGGATATCACATCCAGTGACTAGATTGCAATCCAGCAAACTGGATTCAACATATATTCAATTCAATCAACTGTTTTTCAATCCAGCAAGCTGGATTCATCAGATTACTCAATCCAGCAAGCTTGATTCCATATCTTTAACACGAAAATACCAAATCAATTTATTATTTTTCTATCCTTTGCCTAAACACATATACTTATATTTCATACACAAAAAGTATTTTTTCATAATTTTCCAACTTCCTTTAGTATTTTTCAAAAATCATTTTTAGTTAATTCCTTAAGAAATTAGCTACCTTGTGCTTAACTCTAGAAATTCCCATCTCTTGACACAATCTTATACATGTTAACGTGACACTCCAGTTTAAATTTCGTGGCTATCGGAGTTATAGAACTCCGGTTATACCAATTTTCGTCGGAAAATTACAAAAATTGAAATGGTCATAACTTAGTCATTTTAAGTCGGAATGAGCTCATTTTTGGACAGGAGGTACTTAATACCATATATTTTCATGTCCCAAAAGGCCGGAATTTTTCTCACATATTAAGTTGCCAAAACAGCCCTTTTAAACTTTTGGGCAGAAGCTGAATTGTCGTTTTGCAGTTTTTTTGTGCTTTGTTAAACATTTTCCATACGGAAATCTACAACTCCTTTTTCAATTATTCCACTTGGAGATGTTAGATAACTTATCATAGTATCCTCCCAAATATTTTCAAAATTTTTGGAATGTCAAAAAAATGACGAAACTGTCCCTACACTTGACTGTCCAAAACAGTCTATTTTTCCTTAAAAACCCAAAACTGTTTTTGCTAAATCAGTCACTATGGACTGTGTACTCAACATTTTTGAGTTCTACCACTTGGGTTTAGTAGCTAACTTACATATCTAGCACCTCTATTTGACGGATCGTAAACAGAAGGTGTAGATCACAAATGGTGAAAATCTAAAGTACATAGAAATTTTAGGGCTCAAAAACTAGAAAACTCACTTTTCTATATTTTTAATTTTCAACTAAAACAACACCCAATATGGGTATATATAAACATGAAACACTCAATAACAAGTATATTCATGGTTTTTAAGTTTAGAAAAATAAATTCAAGGTTTGATTAAGAATAATCAAAATAAAATTATATAAACAAAAAGGGGTTTATACCCTTGATTTTTCATGCTCTCCTTCTTCTTCTTCCTAGATTTGATTATGGAGCTTTGATGACTTATCAAAAACTCACTCTTTTCCCTCAAGGGGCTGCCGAATCCTCTCTTCTCTCTCCCTCTATTTGAGTTTTTTTTTTGGTGTAGGCTAGATGAAGGAGATGAAAGAGAAAATTAATATAGACTTTATTTTAGTAAACTTGATCACATGCTCCACTCCTTTTCTCCTCCATGCATCCGGCTATGTAGCTCTCCATTTCTCCCACTAAGTCTCTCTCTTTCTCTCATTAAGCAACCTAAAGCTTTACTTACAAGCATAAACAAAGATGTTGGATAAATCAAAAGATGACACATGGAAGGAGTTGTTAGGAGTTGTTTACCAACTAAAGTAAACAAACCACATTCATCCCCTTCCCTTATCCTCTCTACACCATCCGGCCACTTGGCCATTAAATTGTCCATAATTGATTTTGTTTTTATTTCATTAATTAGCCTACTAAATGTCCAAAAAGTCCCTCTTCCATTGGGCTAAGTTTTGGGCTTCCAATTAATACTTTTGGGCTTCTAAATTAAAATGTTTGGGCTTTCCAATAAAAATATTTGGACTTCCTAACTAAAATGTTTGGGCCATTAACATGACCCATTATCATAAATTATATCTTACCCTAATTATTTAATTAGGATTTTCATGTACTTAATTATAATTTAAATTCTTACTTATATACACTTAATTTCTTAACCCAATTAGACTTGCTATATATAGGTTATAAAATTAATTAATTGAGATGTATAAAATAAATATCTTAGAATTTGTATATATTCTATATACCATAATTCTCTCATCCCATAACCCTTAAGTCATTTCATTCTTCATTCCTAATATATAATTAGTATCACACTAGTTTCTCTTATTTGTTTCTATTAATAAACATCACATAATATTCATACTCATTACTCACATAACTTATAACCCTTAGGATTTTATACTTAGCGATTGGGTTTCTTAAAAATCGCTAGGGTTTTCTAACTGAACATTGATTTTCAAAAATAATATATACTTAGGGTTTGTTACAGATATCGTTTATCTGGTTAACCCTTGACCCTTAACCACATCATCTACATATATACAACCATATACACAGAACATATTCACGTATTCCCTTAATCCTGAATAATTCACCAAAATCCTTCACAAAATTTTGAAATCCTCAAAATTCCTTCTCAAAAATATCAAGCGCATACACTTATTTTCTGTCAAGGTTCTAATATTGAACCTAAAATCAATTAATTAAAATTTTTAAAAAAATTCTAAATTCTCGAGTTGTTACATTCACCCTTCTTCTAAACATTTCGTCCCCGAAATTTACCTTACACCATACACCATACACCATAAATACACAGCATCACATGCTACCCAATACACCACTCAGAAGAGTAAAAATTTTCAAAATTGTGCTGAGGAGTCATATAGACTATTTGTCTGTCATTTTCGCAAAGGTTATACGAAAATTCATCCACAAACCGACATAACTTACGAACAGAAAGGGTGATTAGCCCGATATGTCCTGTACTGGCTAAGTACTAATTTTATCTGTTCCTCGTCACTGCCGTAGGCACAAAAATTCTACCTCAGTCTTATTAGATTCCGCACCAAATCAATTTGGTTCGGGAAATTTCTTTCAATGAACACTTAGAGTTTTCATAAACTTTAGTCTAGCTGAATCGAATAGCATAGACTCATATCAATAATTCAATTCAATCGAATTATTTAGGTGTAGCCAAACCCCGTTGGCAAATTAAAATTTTTGAAAATATTTTCGAGAATGACGTCATGATGTCGTACTGTATTAACAGTCCGTTTAAGGATGCCGTCATCGTATGACTTTGTCATAACACATCATACAATAGTGGAACAATGATTTTCAGATCGGATTTGCACTAAGTATTCCTGTATTTACAACTCCATCACTTTTTATCATCTTTGCACCAGGTTACATGGAACATAAGTGATAAATAAAATAACTTTTGATATTTCAAATCATTTTCATTTAGCTGAAACAAGTAGCGTAGACTGTACTTTAAACCGTTTCAAAAATGATTACGAGTCTATATAATTTTTTTTAAAGTACATAGTGCGTATTTAGCTTGATGTCAAAATTTCGAAGTCTGGCATAGCCAAGAGTTTTGGAAAACTTATGTCTTCACTAATGATCATTTGCTTAACAATATATTTGTTCCTATAATTCTCAATACTCCATTTACACACAATTATACCCAGTTCGTCAAACCACACTTATGAGTTCATTTACTTGTCACAATCATATGAGTTTCAGAACTTGTCCTAGTCAGACCTTTGGCGTCCATTCGCTGAGGGGTTCATAAACATTTCATATAACTATGAGTCAAGAATGTCACATAAGTATGAGTTTTAAGAACTCGTACTTAATCCTTATATCCTCTACCTATAACCTATCTATCTGATATACACATGAGAAAGGAATCACCCTCTTAACATGCATATGACAAATAGCGCGACACAAACATTTCAATGATTATCATTGCCAGAACTAAGTAGTTTTTACACCGAGTACAATTCCCTGCCCATACAAGGAATCATACAACTCAGCTGCTGACATGAATCCTCAATTGAATCCCCACCTAACACTAACCCCTTTCTCAATACGAATTTCATTCAACTCGTATTCATAATCCTTTCCTGAATCTGTACCAATTCATAGTATAACTGTCACTCAGCAAACTTGTTGTAACCTTTCAATCATTCGCTTGATCCTTCTCCATACTATAACCTTATCTGATCACGGAGTGATCTCATTATATACATTACGATTCATTTCTATATCTAGGTCGCTTTGTGTTACGATCTCCTATCACTGCACTTTCAGTCATTTAGACTCTATCTATTTCTCACTACTATTTAACTTTTATTATCATAGTTAGGGAACTCTGTATCTTATAACTCGCCGAGATTCATCTTTCAATCTTACCGACCCAACTAACTCTATGTGAGTTAGTACTTATCCTAAGCACTGCGGTTATTGGTCTCAAGTATTTCTACCGAAGCTTCATAACCAACAGCACTGATACCAACTGTGAGGGCCCCGATATCCAAGTCCCAAATCACCTCGGATCCGGTTCGATCATTCTATATAACTGTAAGACCCCAACTTATTAATGAATAAAATCAAATTTTCTCTAAATATTATTGTGAATAATAAGGGGTTAATTTGATATAATACTTTGGTTATGGGTAAAATGTGCAAATTTTGCAAAATAAGCAAGTGGTTATAAAATATTTATTTTTGGTCGGTGAATATTCGGTTGGTCGTGGAATATTCTTGCTGTCGGGGAATATTCGTACGACGACGCAGCCTTGTGTGGGCCCTATAACGGAAAGCGATTGGATGAAGAAAACGACAAGTATAAGTTGTTTATAAATAACGGCGTAGTTGTTACCGTTAATACTGTTGGAATACCCGGTGGTTAAAATACAGTAGCACACGGTATTGCACCAATTATTGATTCTTACGTAAGAAGGCACTACTCAATAATTGTTACAGTAGTTATTATTCAATATTTTATTTTATTGATTCAATAATTGCTGCGTTGATATTTTATATTATTGTTGTTTCAATAATTGTTGCTGCACAGTATTTTCATTTATCAGATCAATAATTCATATTATTTGAATAATATTATTAGATAACATTATTGGCAATGTCTAGAAAGTTCTGTCTAAGGAGAGGTTTGGTCATCTAATTGCGCGCCAGTAAGGAGAAATCCTTATTGGAAAGCCCCCTCTTTCCTGGGAACGGCCTGGTTGTCATAAATGTGATTCTGTAATATTATTTGTGAATAATTAATTATTGATTCATATGATAAGGAAATATTTATTTTATGTGGATATAAATGAGGGATATATTTTTGTGGTTAAAAATGAAGGAGTTAATGTTGAGGTTTTTATCCATATTTTTGTCGGAATGGAGGTATTAAAAATCAGGGTTTTTGAGATATTTTGCGGGGGTTATAATTTTTAATCCGACCGTTGGATCGTGGTAATTTTTGGATATGTTATACATATATAAGTTGAGTATATGCCCACAAATTTTGAACCGTTAAAAATGAACGTATGATTTATTATGAATTTTACAAGATGACTGGTTCAGAAATTGTTGAATTTTCGGAGTTTATCATTTTGATGGAAAATTCTAGAATTGGTGGGCCCCACTTGTGGTTGGTGAAGAAATGTGCTGAATTATATTTCAAATGTGGTAGGTGGGAATAGTAGCAGGTAAAGCCATCAGGTTGCAGGTCAAACCTACCAAAATTTTCCTATAAATAGAGGGCTAAGTTAGAATTGAAAATCACACCAGAAACAAGTTTTCTCTCTTTCTCTCTCTAGATTATTGAGTGTATTTTGTGAGTATTTAGATACTTTGAGAGTTTCTATTCATCAGAGCAAGTTTCTTTCAGCCTTATACCGGTATTCCGACCAGAAGTACTGATATTTTGAGGTAAGGGATATTATTTTCTTCTTAATGATATTATTTTCTTCAATATCATTATGCTGAAATATTGATATGAGTTTTTATCAAATTTGGAACTTTTTGTGTCGGGGGTTACTATTCACGTATACGGCACTATTCACGTATACGGCACTATTCACGAATACGGCACTATTCACCGAAAAATAAAATTTTCCCTTTTTGTCCAAGATGTCTATTATGGTTACTATCTTTGATTGTATCCATGTTTTGATCTTTATTTTTGAATTCTGCTTCACAATTGATTATTATGAAGTATTATTGATCTTGGATAAACTGTTATACGAATCCCTACTATTTGTCCTTCTGTCTCATTGGATTCGTTCTCTTTAAGATATTTTTCATCATCCTCAGTCCTAAATGATGATATTACTGAATATCTTTGGCCTGTAGTGCAAAGATGTATAATTACTTGATGAATATCTTTGGCCTGTAGTGCAAAGATGAACAGGTGTTGAGATGAACATGACCGACTGATGATACAAATGAATATCTTTGGCCTGTAGTGCAAAGATGAATATTTGGTTAAAGATGATTATTAATTGATGTTACAGGGATAAAATATTGATGATGGACTTTTAAATCTTAGAAGATAGTAGAATTCTTTCTCTACTTGACTCTTCTAATGGTTTGTTGTTTCCGCTGCAGTTGTTGATCTAAAACTTGTTGTCGATTATATTTTATCAGATTTTTCCCTGTTGAAGACTAACGATAATTTGTTGTATATTATCTTAGTCATAATATTCTTTACTGGGCTAGTTGAGCTCACCCTTTTCCTTTTTGTTCCATTTTTCTTCTCAGGAGGTGAGAACATAGCAGGATCTAGTCGGGGTATGGAGTGATGGTTCTAGAAAGATGTATTAGCAGTCCTCACTATTTCTGTAAAATAGTGTTTGAATAATTGTAATGAGGATTTATTTGAGTGTGGATATTGTCTAGAAGACAATATTTGTATTTAAACTCACAGTATGTGTTGTCGTATTTTGCACGACAATTGTATTATTGAAGTTGTAGTTTGCTTTCTGTACCATGTATTTGGCGACTCAGAATGGGTGTTGTATACCTATTCTGGGGGCGTCACAGTTGGTATCAGAGCTTAGGGATATGATCCCTGGCTGAGATGTGAGACAAGAACTAGGAGGGGAGAGACGGGGAATTCCTTCGCTAGTATGACCTGACTAAGTTTATTTGGTGTTTATTTGGTCGGTCAGAGTATAGGGATAATATATGACATGACTATTAACCCTTGTTTTATGGCAGTATTTAAGAATGGCAGCTGAGAACGTTAATAATGGAGTAAATCAGACCGTGGAGACACCTTTGATCACTACCCAGGGGAACGTGCAACAGGAAGGCAATATTCCTCCTGTAAACAACGTTACCGAGCAAACGATGAATGATGGAATGTTTAGGAGCTTTTTGCAGTTCATGCAAAATCAGACGAGGGAGACTCGTGTGCAGAATACGGGTGGAAATGATAACAACGCGCGGTTTGTCACAGCTAAGCAGTTCAAAGAATTGGGACCACCAGAATTTAAGGGAAAGCCGGATCCGATCATGGCGGAAACGTGGGTCAAGCAAATTACCAAGATATTTGATGTCTTGGGATGCACGGAGGAACAGAAGGTTCCATTCGCCACATTTATGTTCCGCGGTGAGGCAGACTACTGGTGGGAGTCTGTGAAGCGTACCCAGCCTGACGCACTCAACATGTCCTGGGAAACATTTCAAAAACTGTTCAATGACAAGTACTTTCCTGAAAGTATTCGTCATATGAAGGAGGTTGAGTTTATTAGACTGGAACAAAACAACATGACGGTGTCCCAGTACGAGGCGAAGTTTGCAGAGTTATCCAGGTTTGCACCTCATTTGGTCGAAAATGAGGAACGAATGACGCGGATGTTTCTGAGAGGTTTAAAACCTGAGATTCGTCAATATCTTATCTCTCATAAATTTTCTCTGTATTCAGATGTTGTCAACAGGGCCCAATTATTAGAGAGAGATAATGAGTATACTCAACCGAGGGACCACAACCAGGGTCATACCGGTGACAGCAATCATCAGAGCGATGATAACCAACGAGGAGGGAAAAATACGAACAAAGGCGGTAACCACTCGGGTGGTCATCGTGGCCATGATAATAGGAGAGGTGAGTCAAGTGGAAATTTCAGAAAGAGGAGATTCAACAATGACGGGAAGACATCAGCACCAGCACCAGCACCAACAACAAATTTTAGGGGAGGAGAACGACCGCCAGTTAGATGTTACAAATGCGGGAAAGAGGGACATATCAGCCCAAACTGTCCACAACAATCCAAGGTGTGTTACAACTGTGGGAAGGAAGGTCACATAGCTCGAGATTGTACTGTAGCGAAACCAAGTTCAGCGGGAGTGGTGATTCCAAGGGCTGTCCCGGATAAGGCGAAATCAGCGGTTCCTGGAAGAGCGTTTGTCGTAACTGGCCAAAACGTGAGAAACCCGAACGAGGTGATCACGGGTAAGCTAATCTTGAATTCTTGCGAAGTTTATACTTTACTAGATACCGGTTCTACCCATTCTTTTATCTCTCCTGCTTGTGCTCAACGTTTAAACTTGACTCCGGAGAAATTGGACTTTAACTTATCTGTTGAAACTCCGTTGGGTGAAACCTTCGTTACATCTACAGTTTATAAATCTTGCATGATCCAAGTTGGCACTATCACATTACCTGTTGATCTTATCTCTTTAAAGATACTTGCTTTTGATGTGATTTTAGGAATTGATTGGTTAACCACTCATCATGCTAAAATTGATTGTTTTCGTAAGGTTGTTAGTTTTCATATTCCTAACCAACCTGTCATACGAATTCAAACTACTAAACCACTAAAATCAGTCACTGTCATATCAAGCCACAAAGCTATTCGTTTATTGAAAAACGGATGTCAAGCTTTCTTAGCCCATGTTATGGATTTGAACAAAGACAAGTCAGATTTGAATAATATTTCTATTGTTAGAGAATTTTCCGATGTATTTCCTGAAGAACTTCCCGGTCTACCCCCGGAACGAGAAATTGAATTCTTTATTGACCTTGAACCCGGTACAAAGCCCATTTCTAAAACCCCATATCGAATGGCTCCTATTGAACTTCAGGAGTTAAAAGTCCAACTACAGGAGTTGTTGGACATCGGTTTTATTCGTCCTAGTACGTCTCCTTGGGGTGCTCCTGTTTTATTCGTAAAGAAGAAAGACGGGAGTATGCGACTTTGTATTGACTATCGAGAATTGAACCATGTCACCATCAAGAATAGGTATCCGCTACCTCGCATTGATGACCTGTTTGACCAGTTGCAAGGAGCACAATTCTTTTCAAAGATCGATCTTCGTTCTGGATATCATCAGCTGAAGATTAAAACTGAGGATATTCCAAAGACTGCCTTCAGAACTCGGTACGGGCATTATGAATTCTTAGTAATGTCTTTTGGATTGACTAATGCTCCTGCTGCCTTCATGGATATGATGAACCGTGTATTCAAAGAATATTTGGATCAGTTCGTTGTTGTCTTTATTGATGACATCCTCATCTATTCCAAAAGCCGTGAAGATCATGAGCGCCATTTGAAGCTGGTACTGCAAAGGCTTCGTGAAAACAAGCTATATGCCAAACTGAAGAAATGCGAGTTCTGGCTTGAGGAAGTAGCATTCCTTGGGCACGTGGTGTCAAAACATGGAGTATCTGTCGACCCGGCGAAGATTGAAGCCATACAAAGTTGGGAGCAACCGAAGTCGGTAACCGAAGTACGTAGCTTTCTGGGCTTAGCTGGTTATTATCGGAGATTTGTGGAAGGATTTTCTCGAATCGCTACTCCGTTAACTCAGCTGACTCGGAAAGATACAAAATTCGTATGGAGTGAGGAATGCGAGAAGAGTTTCCAAGAACTCAAGAGGAGACTCATTTCGGCACCTGTTTTGACAATACCATCTGGTTCGGATGGATTTGTTATCTACAGCGATGCTTCAGGCAAAGGGTTAGGATGTGTTCTCATGCAACATGGGAAAGTCATAGCCTATGCCTCACGACAACTCAAAGAATATGAGAGGAATTATCCTACTCATGATTTGGAGTTGGCAGCAGTCGTTTTTGCGTTGAAGATCTGGAGACACTACCTGTATGGGGAGAAAGTGGAGATCTATACAGATCATAAAAGCCTCAAATATTTCTTCACCCAAAAGGAACTCAACATGCGGCAACGACGTTGGCTTGAGCTGTTGAAAGATTACGATCATACCATCCAATACCATCCTGGAAAAGCAAACGTAGTAGCTGACGCATTGAGTAGAAGATCATATGCGGGTACGAGTGCAATGTTTTTAACACAAAGGCCCATTTTGTATGACTTGCAAAGGATGGAGATAGAGATGAAGGCTCCAAGTACCCACATGATGATATCAAATATACGAGTAGAACCGACTTTAATCGATAAAGTTAAAGCTGCTCAAGCTACGGATATAGAGCTGATGCGTATGAAGAAGAAAGTGCAAGAAGGTGCTATTCCAGAAGCAAGAATCGATGAAGAAGGAATACTTCGAGTCAACTCCAGACTTTGTGTTCCTAACGATTTTGACTTGAAGCATAGAATAATGATGGAGGCACACAACACACCGTTTGCAATCCATCCTGGGAGTACCAAAATGTATCACGATCTTCGACATACATTTTGGTGGAGCAATATGAAAAGAGAGATCGCGGAGTTTATCTCGAGATGTTTAACTTGTCAACGTGTAAAAGCGGAGCATCAAGTACCAAAGGGTCCATTGCAACCACTTGAGATTCCGAAATGGAAGTGGGAACACATTACTATGGATTTTGTTACAGGTCTTCCCAAGGTTTCTCAAGGCATAGATGCGATTTGGGTTATTGTTGATAGATTAACCAAGTCCGCTCATTTCTTGCCGATACGTGAGACTTATTCCCTTGAACGTCTTGCTAGTATGTACGTGAACGAGATTGTGAGATTGCATGGCATGCCAGTATCCATAGTTTCGGATCGTGACCCAAGATTCACTTCACGATTTTGGGTTAGCTTGCAGAAAGCTATGGGCACGGATTTACGATTCAGTTCAGCATACCATCCTCAAACGGACGGACAATCAGAGAGGACTATTCAAACTCTTGAAGATCTATTAAGACTTTGTGTCTTAGATCTCAAAGGGAGTTGGGATAAGTACCTACCATTGGTGGAATTCTCCTACAACAACAGTTATCAGGCGAGCATAGGTATGGCTCCATTTGAGGCGTTGTATGGAAGAAAATGTCGTTCTCCAGTATGCTGGGACGAGGTGGGTGAAGCAACATTGTTGGGACCAGAATTGGTACGCATTACTACAGAGAAGATCCAAACGATTCGACAACGTATACAAACGGCACAGGATCGACAAAAGAGTTATGCGGATCTTCATCGGAAGGACGTGGAATTTAATATTGGGGATCATGTATTGTTACGTGTTGCACCATGGAAGGGAGTTACAAGATTTGGGAAGAGAGGAAAGCTCAATCCAAGATTTGTTGGTCCATTTGAGATTCTTGAGCGAATAGGAAATGTGGCATATAGACTCGCATTACCTCCAAGCATGTCTCGTGTTCATAATGTTTTTCACATATCTATGCTTCGTAAATATGTTAAAGACCCGAACCACATTATTGAGTTAGAACCAGACGAGATAGCTGAAGATTTAACGTACGAGGAGGTACCTGTTAAGATCTTGGATAGGAAAGAGCATGTCCTACGCACGAAGGTTATACCACAAGTTAAGGTTTTGTGGAGAAACCATGCTATTGAAGAAATGACCTGGGAGTTGGAATCAGAAATGAAAGCGAGGTATCCTCACCTTTTTGAAACATCAGGTACGTACGTCAATTTCGAGGACGAAATTTCATAAGGAGGGGAGGTTGTAAGACCCCAACTTATTAATGAATAAAATCAAATTTTCTCTAAATATTATTGTGAATAATAAGGGGTTAATTTGATATAATACTTTGGTTATGGGTGAAATGTGCAAATTTTGCAAAATAAGCAAGTGGTTATAAAATATTTATTTTTGGTCGGTGAATATTCGGTTGGTCGTGGAATATTCTTGCTGTCGGGGAATATTCGTACGACGACGCAGCCTTGTGTGGGCCCCATAACGGAAAGCGATTGGATGAAGAAAACGACAAGTATAAGTTGTTTATAAATAACGGCGTAGTTGTTACCGTTAATACTGTTGGAATACCCGGTGGTTAAAATACAGTAGCACACGGTATTGCACCAATTATTGATTCTTACGTAAGAAGGCACTACTCAATAATTGTTACAGTAGTTATTATTCAATATTTTATTTTATTGATTCAATAATTGCTGCGTTGATATTTTATATTATTGTTGTTTCAATAATTGTTGCTGCACAGTATTTTCATTTATCAGATCAATAATTCATATTATTTGAATAATATTATTAGATAACATTATTGGCAATGTCTAGAAAGTTCTGTCTAAGGAGAGGTTTGGTCATCTAATTGCGCGCCAGTAAGGAGAAATCCTTATTGGAAAGCCCCCTCTTTCCTGGGAACGGCCTGGTTGTCATAAATGTGATTCTGTAATATTATTTGTGAATAATTAATTATTGATTCATATGATAAGGAAATATTTATTTTATGTGGATATAAATGAGGGATATATTTTTGTGGTTAAAAATGAAGGAGTTAATGTTGAGGTTTTTATCAGTATTTTTGTCGGAATGGAGGTATTAAAAATCAGGGTTTTTGAGATATTTTGCGGGGGTTATAATTTTTAATCCGACCGTTGGATCGTGGTAATTTTTGGATATGTTATACATATATAAGTTGAGTATATGTCCACAAATTTTGAACCGTTAAAAATGAACGTATGATTTATTATGAATTTTACAAGATGACTGGTTCAGAAATTGTTGAATTTTCGGAGTTTATCATTTTGATGGAAAATTCTAGAATTGGTGGGCCCCACTTGTGGTTGGTGAAGAAATGTGCTGAATTATATTTCAAATGTGGTGGGTGGGAATAGTAGCAGGTAAAGCCATCAGGTTGCAGGTCAAACCTACCAAAATTTTCCTATAAATAGAGGGCTAAGTTAGAATTGAAAATCACACCAGAAACAAGTTTTCTCTCTTTCTCTCTCTAGATTATTGAGTGTATTTTGTGAGTATTTAGATACTTTGAGAGTTTCTATTCATCAGAGCAAGTTTCTTTCAGCCTTATACCGGTATTCCGACCAGAAGTACTGATATTTTGAGGTAAGGGATATTATTTTCTTCTTAATGATATTATTTTCTTCAATATCATTATGCTGAAATATTGATATGAGTTTTTATCAAATTTGGAACTTTTTGTGTCGGGGGTTACTATTCACGTATACGGCACTATTCACGTATACGGCACTATTCACGAATACGGCACTATTCACCGAAAAATAAAATTTTCCCTTTTTGTCCAAGATGTCTATTATGGTTACTATCTTTGATTGTATCCATGTTTTGATCTTTATTTTTGAATTCTGCTTCACAATTGATTATTATGAAGTATTATTGATCTTGGATAAACTGTTATACGAATCCCTACTATTTGTCCTTCTGTCTCATTGGATTCGTTCTCTTTAAGATATTTTTCATCATCCTCAGTCCTAAATGATGATATTACTGAATATCTTTGGCCTGTAGTGCAAAGATGTATAATTACTTGATGAATATCTTTGGCCTGTAGTGCAAAGATGAACAGGTGTTGAGATGAACATGACCGACTGATGATACAAATGAATATCTTTGGCCTGTAGTGCAAAGATGAATATTTGGTTAAAGATGATTATTAATTGATGTTACAGGGATAAAATATTGATGATGGACTTTTAAATCTTAGAAGATAGTAGAATTCTTTCTCTACTTGACTCTTCTAATGGTTTGTTGTTTCCGCTGCAGTTGTTGATCTAAAACTTGTTGTCGATTATATTTTATCAGATTTTTCCCTGTTGAAGACTAACGATAATTTGTTGTATATTATCTTAGTCATAATATTCTTTACTGGGCTAGTTGAGCTCACCCTTTTCCTTTTTGTTCCATTTTTCTTCTCAGGAGGTGAGAACATAGCAGGATCTAGTCGGGGTATGGAGTGATGGTTCTAGAAAGATGTATTAGCAGTCCTCACTATTTCTGTAAAATAGTGTTTGAATAATTGTAATGAGGATTTATTTGAGTGTGGATATTGTCTAGAAGACAATATTTGTATTTAAACTCACAGTATGTGTTGTCGTATTTTGCACGATAATTGTATTATTGAAGTTGTAGTTTGCTTTCTGTACCATGTATTTGGCGACTCAGAATGGGTGTTGTATACCTATTCTGGGGGCGTCACAATAACTATTACTATTTACGGAAGATATAAACATAAATTGTTTATACATTAAACTTACATACTTTTCTGCAAGGTCGAGTAACCTTAACTTAATACACATTACATAACTTACTTAATACATAACCTTAAAATACAACACCTATGTATTTTAGCTGCACACATATCCTAACGCTAGAACTGACTTTAACCTTTCCTTGTATCCGACGTGTTCGTCTTAATCTGCAATGTTTTATCATGTTATAGCAAGGGTGAGCATAAGGATTGCCCAGCAAGTTTTAGTTCAATAATATAACGATATATCATTATTGAAAGAGTATGAACAATAAGCTGGCTATAATTCATCAATATAATTGAGAACTAGCAGGAACAAATTTTTGACTAAACAAGTATTAAACATGAACAAAAATATCTGGACCAACTGGTAATGAAGGTGATCAGCCTTTCATACCTGAGTTATATATGCAATATGTACAGAGTACAATTCATGGCAACCAGGAATGATTAACCATAAGCTTATCCGAATGAAACACTCTTAGTAGAGTTAACTAAAAACAAACTTTCCTGAACCGTTGATTACCGCTACGCAATTTATAACGCTTTGTCTGAACATAATATATAAATAATATTGATTGCTAAATTAGTATAATATCATCACAATATAATACTATAAGATATATATATATATATATATATATATATATATATATATATATATAAACATAGAATAACCTAAACATATAACACATATCCCTATCTGTCTATAACATACATAGGACTCGGTATCAAGTCAAACTATTGCAGTTTGAGTTGAGTTCGACAAAGTTCTAACGTCCCGACGGTCTAGTCGGACTTTTATTGAGTCTAAGTTCAATTAAATTTTGCCTAAACACTTAACAATTAACTCAGATAATTTTAATAATACTCGAAATATTTTTCGTAAGCTCGTAATAATTTTTAAATAATTATTACCATTTATCATTTAAACTGATTTTTTCAATCATTACTACCGTATTTATGATTTAAATACTTTAATCTCATATATTAAAAGTGTTTCTTGAACACAAAGTCAAATACTAATCTAGCAACCCAAATTTGGAATCCAGCAAGCTAGATTCTAAATCCAGTAACTGGATGGCCAATCCAATAAACTAAAATGCAATCAAGCAAACTGGATATCACATCTAGTAACTAGATTGCAACCCAGTAAACTGGATTCAACATATATTCAATTCAGTCAACTGTTTTTCAATCCAGCAAGCTGGATTCATCAGATTACTCAATCCCGCAAGCTGGATTCCATATCTTTAACACGAAAATACCAAATTAATTTATTATTTTTCTATCCTTTGCCCAAACACATATATTTATATTTCATACACAAAAAGTATTTTTCCATTATTTTCCAACTTCCTTTAGTATTTTTCAAAATTCCTTTTTAGTTAATTCCTTAAGAAATTAGCTACCTCGTGCTTAACTCTAGAAATTCCCAGCTCTTGACAATCTTATAAATGTTAACGTGACACTCCAGTTTAAATTTCGTGGCTATCGGAGTTATAGAACTCCGGTTATAGCGATTTTCGTCGAAAAATCACAAAAATTGAAATGGTCATAACTTAGTCATTTTAAGTCGGAATGAGCTCATTTTTGGACATGAGGTACTTAATACCATATATTTTCATGTCCCAAAAGGCCGGAATTTTTCTCACATATTAAGTTGCCAAAACAGCCCTTTTAAACTTTTGGGCAGAAGCTGAATTGTCGTTTTGCAGTTTTTTTGTGCTTTGTTAAACATTTTCCATACGGAAATCTACAACTCCTTTTTCAATGATTCCACTTGGAGATGTTAGATAACTTATCATAGTATCCTCCCAAATGTTTTCAAAATTTTTGGAATGTCAGAAAAATGACGAAACTGTCCCTACACTTGACTGTCCAAAATAGTCTATTTTTCCTTAAAAACCCAAAACTGTTTTTGCTAAATCAGTCACTATGGACTGTGTACTCAACATTTTTGAGTTCTACCAGTTGGGTTTAGTAGCTAACTTACATATCTAGCACCTCTCTTTGATGGATCGTAAAAAGAAGGTGTATATCACAAATGATGGAAATCCAAAGTACATAAAAATTTTAGGGCTCAAAAACTAGAAAACTCACTTTTCTTTATTTTTAATTTTCAACTAAAACAACACCCAATATGGGTATATCTAAACATGAAACACTCAATAACAAGTATATTCTTGGTTTTTAAGTTTAAAAAAATAAATTCAAGGTTTGATTAAGAATAATCAAAATAAAATTATATAAACAAAAAGGGGTTTATAGCCTTGATTTTTCATGCTCTCCCTCTTCTTCTTCCTAGATTTGATTATGGAGCTTTGATGACTTATCAAAAACTCACTCTTTTACCTCAAGGGGCTGTCGAATCCTCTCTTCTCTCTCCCTCTATTTGGGTTTTTTTCTTGGTGTTAGCTAGATGAAGGAGATGAAAGAGAAAATTAATATAGACTATATTTTAGTAAACTTGATCACATGCTCCACTCCTTTTCTCCTCCATGCATCCGGCTATGTGGTTCTCCATTTCTCCCACTAAGTCTCTCTCTTTCTCTCATTAAACCACCCAAAGCTTTACTTACAAGCATGAACACATATGTTGGATAAATCAAAAGATGACACATGGAAGGAGTTGTTAGGAGTTGTTTACCAACTAAAGTAAACAAACCACATTCATCCCCTTCCCTTATCCTCTCTACACCATCCGACCACTTGGCCATTAAATTGTCCATAATTGATTTTGTTTTTATTTCATTAATTAGCTTACAAAATGTCCAAAAAATCCCTCTTCCATTGGGCTAAGTTTTGGGCTTCCAATTAATACTTTCGGGCTTCTAAATTAAAATGTTTGAGCTTTCCAATAAAAATATTTGGACTTCCTAACTAAAATGTTTGGGCAATTAACATGACCCATTATCATAAATTATATATTACCCTAATTATTTAATTAGGATTTTCATGTACTCAATTTTAATTTAAATTCTTACTTATATACACTTAATTTCTTAACCCAATTAGACTTGCTATATATAGGTTATAAAATTAATTAATTGAGATGTATAAAATAAATCTCTTAGAATTTGTATATATTTTATATACCATAATTCTCTCATCCCATAACCCTTAAGTCATTTCATTCTTCATTCCTAATATATAATTAGGATCACACTAGCTTCTCTTATTTGTTTCTATTAATAAATATCACATAATATTCATACTCATTACTCACATAACTTTTAACCCTTAGGATTTTATATACTTAACGATAGGGTTCCAAATTCAAAATTAGGGTTTCTTATAAATCGCTAGGGTTTTCTAACTGAACATTGACGTTCAAAAATAATATATACTTAGGGTTTGTTACAGATATCGTTTATCTGGTCAACCCTTGACCCTTAACCACATCATGTACACATATACCACCATATACACAGAACATATTCACGTAATCCCCTATTCCTGAATAATTCACCAAAATCATTCACAAAATTTTGAAATCCTCAAAATTCCTTCTCAAAAATATCAAACGCATACACTTATTTTCTGTCTAGGTTCTAATATTAAACCTTAAATCAGTTAATTGAAATTTTAAAAAAATTTCTAAATTATCGGGTTGTCACATTCACCCCTTCTTCTAAAAATTTCGTCCCCGAAATTTACCTTACACCATACAACATACATCATACATACACATCATCACATACTACCCAATACACCACTCACAAGAGTAAAAATTTTCAAAATTGTGCTGAGGAGTCATATAGACTATTTGTCTGTCATTTTCGCAAAGGTTATACGGAAATTCATCCACAAACCGACATAACTTACGAACACAAAGGGTGATTAGCCCGATATGTCCTGTACTGGCCAAGTACTAATTTTATCTGTTCCTCGTCACTGCCATAGGCAAAAAAATTCTACCTCAGTCTTATTGGATTCCGCAGCAAAACAATTTGGTCCGGGAAATTTATTTCAATGAACAGTTAGAGTTTTCATAAACTTTAGTCTAGCTGAATCGAATAGCATAGACTCATATCAATAATTCAATTCAATCGAATTATTTAGGTGTAGCCAAACCCCGTTGGCAAATTAAAATTTTTGAAAATATTTTCGAGAATGACGTCATGATGTCGTACTGTATTAACAGTCCATTTGAGGATGTCGTCATCGTATGACTTTGCCATAACACATCATATAATAGTGGAACAATGATTTTCAGATCAGATTCGCACTAAGTATTCCTGTATTTTCAACTCCATCACTTTTTATTATCTTTGCACCAGGTTACATGGAACATAAGTGATAAATAAAATATCTTTTGATATTTCAAATCATCTTCGTCTAGCTGAAACAAGTAGCATAGACTATGCTTTAAACCGTTTCAAAAATGATTACGAGTCTACATATTTTTTTTTAAAAGCACATAGTGCGTATTTAGCTTGATGTCAAAATTTCGAAGTCTAGCATAGCCAAGAGTTTTGCAAAATTTATGTCTCCACTAATGATCATTTGCTTAACAATCTATCTGTTCCTATAATCCTCAATACTCCATTTACACACAACTATACCAAGTTCGTCAAACCACACGTATGAGTTCATTTACTTGCCACAATCATATGAGTTTAAGAACTTATCCTAGTCAGACCTTTGGCGTCCATTCGCTGAGGGGTTCATAAACATTTCATATAACTATAAGTCAAGAATGTCACATAAATATGAGTGTTAAGAACCCGTACTTAATCCATATATCCTCTACCTATAACCTATCTATATGATATACACATGAGAAAGGAATCACCCTCTTAACATGTATATGACAAATAGCGCGACACAAACATTTCAATAATTATCATTGCCAGAACTAAGTAGGTTTTACACCAAGTACAATTCCCTGCCCATACAAGGAATCATACAACTCAGCTGCTGACATGAATCCTCAATTGAATTCCCACCTAACACTAACCCCCTTCTCAATACGAATTTCATTCAACTCGTATTCATAATCCTTTCCTGAATCTGTACCAATTCATAGTACAACTGTCACCCAGCAAACTTGTTGTAACTTTTCAATCATTCGCTTGATCCTTCTCCATACTATAACCTTATCTGACCATGGCGTGATCTCATCGTATACATTACAATTCATTTCTATATCTAGATCGTTTTGTTTTACGATCTCCTATCACTGTACTTTCAGTCTTTTAGACTCTATCTATTTCTCACTACTGTTCAACTTTTATTATCAAAGTTAGGGAACTCTGTATCTTATAACTCGCCGAGATTCATTTTGAGTCTTACCGACCTAACTAACTCTATGTGAGTTAGTACTTATCCTAAGCACTGCGGTTATTGGTCTCTGGTATTTCTACCGAAGCTTCATAACCAACAGCACTGATACCAACTGTGAAGGCCCCGATATCCAAGTCCCAAATCACCTCGGATCCGGTTCGATCATTCTATACAACTATTACTATTTGTGGAAGATATAAACATAAATTGTTTATACGTTAAACTTCCATACTTTTTCCCAAGGTCGACTAACCTTAACTTAATACACATTACATAACTTACTTAACACATAACCCTAAAATATAACACTTAAATAATTTAGCTGCACAAATATCCTAACGCTGAAACTGACTTTAACCTTTCCTTGTATCCGACACGTTCGTCTTAATCTGCAATGTTTTATCATGATATAGCAAGGGTGAGCATAAGGATTGCCTAGCAAGTTTTAGTTCAATAATATAACGATATATCATTATTAAAATTGTATGAACAATAAGCTGGCTATAATTCATAAATATAATTGAGAACTATAAGGAACAAACTTTTGACTGAACAAGTATTAAACATGAACAAAAATATCTGGACCAACTGGTAATGAAGGTGATCAGCCATTCATACCTGACTTATACATGCAATATGTACAGAGTAAAATTCATGGAAACCAACAATGATTAACTATAAGCTTATCCGAATGAAACACTCTTAGTAGAGTTAAGTAAAAATAAACTTGCCTGAACCGTTGATTACCGCTACGCAATTTATAACGCTTTGTCTGAACCTAATATATAAATAATATTGATTGCTAAGTTAAAATAATATCATCACAATATAATACTATAAGATATATATATATATATAGATATATATATATATATATATATATATAAACATATAATAACCTAAACACATAACACATAACACATATCCCTATCAGTCTATAACACACATAGGACTCGGTATCAAGTCAAACTATTGCAGTTTGAGTTGAGTTCGACAAAGTTCTAACGTCCCGACGTTCTAGTCGGACTTTTATCTAGTTTAAGTTCAAGTAAACTTTGCCTAAACACTTAACAATTAACTCAGATAATTTTAATAACAGTCGAAATATTTTTCGTAAGCTCGTAATAATTTTTAAATAATTATTACCATTTATCATTTAAACTGATTTTTCAATCATTACTACCATATTTATGATTTAAATACTTTAATCTCATATATTAAAAGTGTTTCTTGAACATAAAGTCAAATACCAATCTAGCAACCCAGATTTGGAATCCAGCAAGCTGGATTCTAAATCCAGTATCTGGATGGCCAATTCAGTAAACTAAAATGCAATCCAGCAAATTGGATATCACATCCAGTAACTAGATTGCAATCCAGTAAACTGGATTCAACATTTATTCAATTCAGTCAACTGTTTTTCAATCCAGCAAGCTGGATTCATCAGATTACTTAATCCAGCAAGTTGGATTCCATATCTTTAACACAAAAATACCAAATCAATTTATTATTTTTCTATCCTTTGCCCAAACACATATACTTATATTTCATACACAAAAAATATTTTTCCATAATTTTCCAACTTCCTTTAGTATTTTTCAAAAATTATTTTTAGTTAATTCCTTAAGAAATTAGCTATCTCTTGCTTAACTCTAGAAATTCTCATCTCTTGACACAATCTTATACATGTTAACGTGACACTCCAGTTTAAATTTCGTGGCTATCGGAGTTATAGAACTCCAGTTATAGCGATTTTCGTCAGAAAATCACAAAAATTGAAATGGTCATAACTTGGTCATTTTAAGTCGGAATGAGCTCATTTTTGGACAGGAGGTACTTAATACCATATATTTTCATTTCCCAAAAGTCAGGAATTTTTCTCACATATTAAGTTGCCGAAACAACCCTTTTAAACTTTTGGGCAGAAGCTAAATTGTCGTTTTGCAGTTTTTTTGTTCTTTGTTAAACATTTTCCATACGGAAATATACAACTCCTTTTTCAGTGATTCCACTTGGAGATGTTAGATAACTTATCATAGTATCCTCCCAAATATTTCCAGAATTTTTGGAATGCCAAAAAAATAACGAAAATGTCCCTACACTTGACTGTCAAAAACAGTCTATTTTTCCTTAAAAACACAAAACTGTGTTTGCTAAATCAGTCACTATGGACTGTGTACTCAACATTTTTGAGTTCTGCCACTTGGATTTAGTAGCTAACTTACATATCTAGCACCTCTCTTTGACGGATCGTAAAAAGAAGGGTAGATCACAAATGGTGAATATCCAAAGTACATAGAAATTTTAGAGCTCAAAAACTAGAAAACTCACTTTTCTTTATTTTTAATTTCCAACTAAAACAACACCCAATATGGGTATATCTAAATATGAAACACTCAATAACAAGTATATTCATGGTTTTTAAGTTTAGAAAAATAAATTCAAGGTTTGATTAAGAATAATCAATATAAAATTATATAAACAAAAAGGTTCATGTTCTCCTTCTTCTTCTTCCTAGATTTGATTATGGAGCTTTGATGACTTATCAAAAACTCACTCTTTTCCCTCAAGGGGCTGCCGAATCCTCTCTTCTCTCTCCCACTATTTGGGTTTTTTTCTTGGTGTTAGTTAGATGAAGGAGATGAAAGAGAAAATTAATATAGACTTTATTTTAGTAAACTTGATCACATGCTCCACTCCTTTTCTCCTCCATGCATCCGGCTATGTGGCTTTCAATTTCTCCCACTAAGTCTCTCCCTTTCTCTCATTAAACTACCCAAAGCTTTACTTACAAGCATGAACAAAGATGTTGGATAAATCAAAAGATGACACATGGAAGGAGTTGTTAGGAGTTGTTTACCAACTAAAGTAAACAAACCACATTCATCCCCTTCCCTTATCCTCTCTACACCATCTGGCCACTTAGCCATTAAATTGTCCATAATTGATTTTGTTTTTATTTCATTAATTAGCTTACTAAATGTCCAAAAAGTTCCTCTTCCATTGGGCTAAGTTTTGGGCTTCCAATTAATACTTTTGGGCTTCTAAATTAAAATGTTTGGGCTTTCCAATAAAAATATTTGGACTTCCTAACTAAAATGGTTGGGCCATTAACATGACCCATTATCATAAATGATATCTTACCCTAATTATTTAATTAGGATTTTCATGTACTCAATTATAATTTAAATTCTTACTTACATACACTTAATTTCTTAACCCAATTAATTTTGCTATATATAGGTTATAAAATTAATTAATTGAGACGTATAAAATAAATCTCTTAGAATTTGTATATATTTTATATACCATAATTCTCTCATCCCATAACCCTTAAGTCATTTCATTCTTCATTCCTAATATATAATTAGGATCACACTAGTTTCTCTTATTTGTTTCTATTAATAAACATCACATAATATTCATACTCATTACTCACATAACTTTTAACCCTTAGGATTTTATACTTAGTGATAGGGTTTCAAATTCAAAATTAGGGTTTTTTATAAATCGCTAGGATTTTCTAACTGAACATTGATGTTCAAAAATAATATATACTTAGGGTTTGTTACAGATATTGTTTATCTGGTCAACCCTTGACCCTTAACAACATCATGTACACATATTCAACCAAATACACAGATCATATTCATGTATTCCTTTAATCTTGAATAATTCACCAAAATCCTTTACAAAATTTTGAAATCCTCAAAATTCCTTCTCAAAAATATCAAACGCATACACTTATTTTCTGTCTAAGTTCTAATATTGAACCTTAAATCAATTAATTAAAATTTTAAAAAAAATTCTAAATTCTCGGGTTGTCACATTCACCCCTTTTTCTAAAAATTTCGTCCCCAAAATTTACCTTACCCCATACACCATACACTATACACCATACATACATAGCATCACATGCTACCCAATACACCACTCACAAGAGTAAAAATTTTTAAAATTGTGCTGAGGAGTAATATTGACTATTTGTCTGTCATTTTTGCAAAGGTTATATGGAAATTCATCCACAAACCGACATAACTTACGAACACAAAGGGTGATTAGCCCGATATGTCCTGTACTGGCCAAGTACTAATTTTATATGTTCCTCGTCATTGCCATAGGCACAAAAATTCTACCTTAGTTTTATTGGATTCCACACCAAAACAATTTGGTCCGAGAAATTTCTTTCAATGAACACTTAGAGTTTTCATAAACTTTAGTCTAGCTGAATCGAATAGGATAGACTCATATCAATAATTCAATTCAATCGAATTATTTAGGTGTAGCCAAACCCCGTTGGCAAATTAAAATTTTTGAAAATATTTTCGAGAATGACGTCATGATGTCGTACTGTATTAACAGTCCGTTTGAGGATGCCGTCATCGTATGACTTTGTCATAACACATCATACAATAGTGGAACAATGATTTTCAGATCAGATTCACACTAAGTATTCCTGTATTTTCAACTCCATCACTTTTTATTATCTTTACACCAGGTTACATGGAACATAAGTGATAAATAAAATAACTTTTGATATTTCAAATCATCTTCGTCTAGCTGAAACAAGTAGCATAGACTATACTTTAAACCATTTCAAAAATGATTACGAGTCTACATATTTTATTTTTTAAAAGCACATAGTGCGTATTTAGCTTGATTTCAAAATTTCGAAGTCTAGCATAGCCAGGAGTTTTGGAAAACTTATGTCTCCACTAATGATCATTTGCTTAACAATCTATCTATTCCTATAATCTTCAATACTCCATTTACACACAATTATACCCAGTTCGTCAAACCACACTTATGAGTTCATTTACTTGCCACAATCATATGAGTTTAAGAACTTGTCGTAGTCAGACCTGAATAAATATTTCATATAACTATGAGTCAAGAATGTTACATAAGTACGAGTTTTAAGAACTCGTACTTAATCCTTATATCATCTACCTATAACCTATCTATCTAATATACACATGAGAAAGGAATCACCCTCTTAACATGCGTATGACAAATAGCGCGACACAAATATTTCAATGATTATCATTGTCAAAACTAAGTAGTTTTTACACCAAGTACAATTCCCAGCCCATACAAGGAATCATATAACTCAGCTGCTGACATGAATCCTCAATTGAATCCCCACCTAACACTAACCCCCTTCTCAATACGAATTTCATTCAACTCGTATTCATAATCCTTTCCTGAATCTGTACCAATTCTAAGTACAACTGTCACCCAGCAAACTTGTTGTAACTTTTCAATCATTCGCTTGATCCTTCTCCATACTATAACCTTATCTGATCACGGAGTGATCTCATCGTATACAATACGATTCATTTCTATATCTAGATCGTTTTCTTTTACGATCTCCTATCACTACACTTTCAGTCTTTTAGACTCTATGTGACAACCCCAAAATAGGTCCATTCCATCCAACCTATTCTGAGTCGCCAAATACATGGTACAGAAAATAACTACAACTTTATTACAACAATTGTCGTGCAAAATACAACAACACATATGCTGTGAGCTTGGATACAAATATATACCAAATGTGACTCATGTTCCAACCGTGAACATCACCTCACAATAACACCTTACATAAAGGTATAGTCAAAAATTGTTTTAGAAATTAGAATCTTTTGGAAGTGCTCAAGGAAACCTTCGTACATGGGAGGCCACGCGTCTAGGTTATGATAGATATCATATGGCCACAGAATTATCCTTGGTTGATCCAATAGACCCCAAAGAAAAACGAGAAGATTACTATCATATTCTTCCCAATGGTGAGTCTTCTCTTGACTTATCATTATCTCCACTGTCTCTAATTGAGAATTATACTTCAAACAAACACCAAGATTATATAGGTAGTGCTCGTATATATACTCAACAAGTGGATGAGCACATCCCTGTCTTATGATGATACGAGATTGTATGTCGTTAGACATCTTGTATGATAGTGGCAAACCACCCTTCCAACGTTGGGTACACCTTACCCTATTGGATTCACCAAATATAATTACTAAATAAACTTTTCTATACTGCTTCGGGAGAACATCCACAGCTAGAGACCACCATTCTATTTCCCCGTTACCCTCGCTCGACCCAGCTACACTCTTATTACCTGAAAGGAATTGTGAAGCAAAAGGGTGAGCACAACTAGCTCAGTAAAGAATATCATGACTAAAGATAATTAAATTATCAATAGCCTTCATCAATAATAAATCAGAGATTTAGAACATATGGTAAATGATAAAAATTTTAACCATAGTTGCAGCGGAACGAGCAATCCATTAGAAGAGTCAAATAGACTATAAAGTCTATTATCTTCTCCATGTTAAAAATCCACCAACAATGTTTTATCCATGTAACATCACTCAACAGTTCCTTTCCACAATCATATGAATAACTCATAATCATAATTGTGACTATAAATTTTTCTTCGCACCCAGGACGAATAATATTTTCATCACCTGTCTTTACCTGAAACATCAGAGATCATGGTTATACCAAATCACATTTCCTGTTCATAATCATACTAATAAATCCATCTTTGCACTACGGCCAAAGATATTCATTTGTATCACCAGTTGGTCATGTTTATCTCAACATCTGTTCATCTTTGCACTACTGGCCAAAGATATTCAACAACATGTCATCTTTGTACTACGGGCCAAAGATATTCATCAACAATTCATCTTTGCACTACATGCCAAATATATTCATCAATATTTTATCTTTGTACTACAAGCCAAAGATATTAATATCTCAAAGAAATATATAATCATTTCAGAATTTTATATAAACAATAATTATAATCATGTTGATCAATTCACCTTTGCACTTAAGCTAAAGATATTCACTTATAAATTCAATGGTCATGATCATACCAGTCACAATTCAACTTTGCACTACAGGCCAAAGAGAACCCATAGTCATGATCATACCAATAATTTACCCATCTTTACACTCAAGCGAAAGAGAATTTCAACATCAGGGGTTATAAAAATGTTATATATGATGATAAAAATAATATGATCAACATATAGTTTTAATCTCAAGAGTAATTTTCGTAACTCATGAATAGTAAATCGTGAATAGTAACTCATGAATAGTAACCCCGACACAAAAGATAGAAATTTCACAATAAAATCCATACCAATATTTCGGTATAATGATATTGAAAGAATAACATTACTTAAATTTATAAACAATTTATTTTAATTGTTTACACTTTACTAATTAATGCATTTAATCATCATAAAATGCCAACTCTTACAATTTCATCATCAATAACCAAAACCCTCATCAAAAATCTGTATATACCTCATATAGGATTCTCAAGCCATAAAATCCTATTTTCCAATTTTCTTTCTTCACAAAATATATTTAATTCATTTACTCATAACTAGACCATTTTTAAGAAAAATACCAAATCAGTTCCAAAAATATTTCTTTTCTGGGATTTAGCATAATATAGTCCCATAGTGAACATATATTTTTCTCAGAATTTTTAAAAGTAATTTACTATTTTTCATATGGTCAAAATAGCCAAATATTTAGACATTTATCAAAAATTGTACTTTTGTCTAAAAATTTTGAAATTTACAGAGTATACTTCTATCATATACATGTACTCCCAATAAAAATTTCATCAATTTTGGAGTTAACCACAAGGAATTATAAGCTGTTACTTTTAAAATAGTCTTTTCTCATAAAATTCATAACTCTCAATCTATACATCCAAAAATCACCATTTTTGGATACAATCAAGAAAACTCATCAAAATATCATTTCAAATTTTTCTAGAATTTTTGAAGATCAGAAAAATTACGAAACTGAAAATCATAACAACCCTTAAAATCCCTTAATATCCCTTACTATCCCTTACCTCAAAAGAGCAGTACTTCTGACTGGATATCGAATATGATGCTGAAGAAAATTTGCACTGATGAATAGAAACTCACAGAGTATCTAAATACTCACAAAATACACTCAATAATCTAGAGAGAGAAAGAGAGAAAACTTATGTTTCTGGTGTGATTTTTAATTCTAACTTAGCCCTCTATTTATAGAAAAATTTTGGTAGGTTTGACCTGCAACCTGATGGCTTTACCTGTTACTATTCCCACCCACCACATTTGAAATATAATTCAGCACATTTCTTCACCAACCACAAGTGGGGCCCACCAATTCTAGAATTTTCCACCAAAAATGATTTATAACCTGATTTCCGAATCAGCCACCTCTTAAAATTCATAACAAATCATACGTTCATTTTTAACGGTTCAAAATTTGTGGACATATACTCAACTTATATATGTATAACATATCCAAAAATTACCACGATCCAACGGTCGGATTAAAAATTATAACCCCCGTAAAATATCTCAAAAATCCTGATTTTTAATACCTCCATTCCGACAAAAATACTGATAAAAACCTCAACATTAACTCCTTCATTTTTAACCACAAAAATATATCCCTCATTTATATCCACATAATATAAATATTTCCTTATCATATGAATCAATAATTAATTATTCACAAATAATATTACAGAATCATATTTATGACAACCAGGCCGTTCCCAGGAAAGAGGGAGCTTTCCAATAAGAATTTATCCTTACTGGCGCGCAATTAGATGACCAAACCTCTCCTTAGACAGAACTTTCTAGACATTGACAATAATGTTATCTAATAATATTATTCAAATAATATGAATTATTGATCTGATAAAGGAAAATACTGTGCAGCAACAATTATTGAAACAATAATAATATAAAATATCAACGCAACAATTATTGAATCAATAAAATAAAATATTTGAACAGTAATTACTATAACAATTATTGAGTAATGCCTTCTTACGTAAGAATCAATAATTTCAAAAATACTATGCAATACCGTGTGCTACTGTGCAATAACGCGTATTACTGTATTTTAACCACCGGGTATTCCAACAGTGTTAACGGTAACAACTACGTCGTTATTTGTAAAAACTTAAATTTTTGTCGTTATCGTTATCCGACAGTTATTCGTTATGGGGCCCACAAATAGCTGCGCCGTCGTACGAATATTCCCCGACAGAAAGAATATTCTACGACCAAACGAATATTCCCCGACAACAATGATTAATTTATAACCACTTGCTTATTTTGAAAAAAATATTCACATTTCACCCATAACTTTAAACTTTTATCAATTTAACCATTTACTGAATAGTAATTATAAGAAAAATTGAATACTTTTATTTCATAAAATTCGAGGTCTTACGCTCTATCTATTTCTCACTACTATTCAATTTTTATTATCAGAGTTAGGGAACTCTGTATCTTATAACTCGCCAAGAATTATTTTTGAATCTTACCAACCCAACTAACTCTATGTGAGTTAGTACTTATCCTAAGCACTGCGGTTATTGGTCTCTAGTATTTCTACCTAAGCATCATAACCAACAGCTCTGATACCAACTGTGAGGGCCCCGATATCCAAGTCCCAAATCACCTCGGATCTGGTTCGATCATTCTATACAACTATTACTATTTGCAGAAGATATAAACATAAATTGTTTATACATTAAACTTACATACTTTTCCCCAAGGTCGAGTAACCTTAAATTAATACACATTACACAACTTACTTAACACATAACCTTAAAATACAACACTTATACAATTTAGCTGCACACATATCCTAACGCTGGTACTGACTTTAACCTTTCTTTGTATCCGACGCGTTCGTCTTAATCTGTAATGTTTTATCATGATATAGTAAGGGTGAGCATAAGGATTGCCCAGCAAGTTTTAGTTCAATAATATAACGATATATCATTATTGAAAGAGTATGAACAATAAGCTGGCTATAATTCATCAATATAATTGAGAACTAGCAGGAACAAACTTTTGACTGAACAAGTATTAAACATGAACAAAAATATCTGGACCAACTGGTATTGAAGGTGATCAGCCTTTCATACCTGACTTATACATGCAATATGTATAGAGTACAATTCGTGGCAACCAGCAATGATTAATCATAAGCTTATCCGAATGAAACACTCTTAGTAGAGTTAAGTAAAAACAAACTTGCCTGAACCGTTGATTACCGTTACGTAATTTATAACGCTTTGTCTGAACCTAATATATAAATAATATTGATTGCTAACTTAGAATAATATCATCACAATATAATACTATAAGATATATATATATATATATATATATATATAGATTAACCTAAACATATAACACATATCCCTATCAGTCTATAACACACATAGGACTCGGTATCAAGTCAAACTTTTGGGCAGAAGCTAAATAACAAGTATATTCATGGTTTTTAAGTTTAGAAAAATAAATTCAAGGTTTGATTAAGAATAATCAAAATAAAATTATATAAACAAAAAGGGGTTTATACCCTTGATTTTTCATGCTCTCCTTCTTCTTCTTCCTAGATTTGATTATGGAGCTTTGATGACTTATCAAAAACTCACTCTTTTCCCTCAAGGGGCTGCCGAATCCTCTCTTCTCTCTCCCTCTATTTGAGTTTTTTTTTTGGTGTACGCAAGATGAAGGAGATGAAAGAGAAAATTAATATAGACTTTATTTTAGTAAACTTGATCACATGCTCCACTCCTTTTCTCCTCCATGCATCCGGCTATGTAGCTCTCCATTTCTCCCACTAAGTCTCTCTCTTTCTCTCATTAAACAACCTAAAGCTTTACTTACAAGCATAAACAAAGATGTTGGATAAATCAAAAGATGACACATGGAAGGAGTTGTTAGGAGTTGTTTACCAACTAAAGTAAACAAACCACATTCATCCCCTTCCCTTATCCTCTCTACACCATCCGGCCACTTGGCCATTAAATTGTCCATAATTGATTTTGTTTTTATTTCATTAATTAGCTTACTAAATGTCCAAAAAGTCCCTCTTCCATTGAGCTAAGTTTTGGGCTTCCAATTAATACTTTTGGGCTTCTAAATTAAAATGTTTGGGCTTTCCAATAAAAATATTTGGACTTCCTAACTAAAATGCTTGGGCCATTAACATGACCCATTATCATAAATTATATCTTACCCTAATTATTTAATTAGGATTTTCATGTACTCAATTATAATTTAAATTCTTACTTACATACACTTAATTTCTTAAACCAATTAGACTTGCTATATATAGGTTATAAAATTAATTAATTGAGATGTATAAAATAAATCTCTTAGAATTTGTATATATTCTATATACCATAATTCTCTCATCCCATAACCCTTAAGTCATTTCATTCTCCATTTCTAATATATAATTAGGATCACACTAGTTTCTCTTATTTGTTTCTATTAATAAATATCACATAATATTCATACTCATTACTCACATAACTTTTAACCCTTAGGATTTTATACTTAGCAATAGGGTTCCAAATTCAAAATTAGGGTTTCTTATAAATCGCTAGGGTTTTCTAACTGAACATTGACGTTCAAAAATAATATATACTTAGGGTTTGTTACAGATATCGTTTATCTGGTCAACCATTGACCCTTAACCACATCATGTATACATATACAACCATATTCACAGAACATATTCACGTATTCCCTTAATCCTGAATAATTCACCAAAATCCTTCACAAAATATTGAAATCCTCAAAATTCCTTCTCAAAAATATAAAACGCATACACTTATTTTTTGTCTAGGTTCTAATATTGAACCTTAAATCAATTAATTAAAATTTTAAAAAATCTGTATAATATTTTATATTATTAAAACATTAATTGAGACGACAAAATTATTCATATTATTATTTGCAATATTGACAATATCTAGAAGTTCTGTCAAGGTGAGGTTAGATAATCTAATTGCGCGCTAATAGGGAGAAATTTTTCTCGAAAAGCCCCCTCTTTCCTAGAAATTATCTGGTTGTTAAATATTGTGAGTTATGATATTAATGATGAATAAGTTAGTGTTGATTAAAGATGAAATTGATGGTTCCATTGTGTGAGAATTATTAGTGTTAATGAAAATCGACATTTATTTAGATAATAATTAATGTCTGGATGTTATATTGATCAATCGGATAATTAACCGGATAAATTAGCAATTAATTACTATTAATTCACATGCTTATAACTATGTGTTCACATGTGTGTACTATTGATTCACATGATTTACTATTAGGGGAGTTGGTGCATGATTGATAATACTTGCATGACTAAATTAAAAATGGAGGCATAGTTGAAGGTACTATACTGTAATTAGTTTTTTCACATGATTATACTATTGAGTCAGATGATTATACTATTGAGTCACATGATTTACTATTAGGGGAGGTGGTGCAAGTTTGATAATACTTGTAGGGCTAAATTAAAAATGAAGAAAAAGAGGGAGGTATTATACTGTAATATTTTGAGCTCCAAAATGTGCAATTATTGAAACTATATTTTCCTATATATAGAAGCTCATTCTTCCTTCATTTCTCACCAATTCACTAAAGCTTTAGAGCAATTATTATAGAGAGAAATTATAGAGAGAAAGAAGAAGAGAAGTCAGCTACCTCTCTATTCTAGTATCCAGTTTTATTATAAGGTAAGTGGTATTATTTCTTTTGTATTCATGAAGAGAGCTATTATTATTCCATTCCTTCTTATCCTGTTGGAATGGCCTGTATACGCGGACTACCGTATATATGGTGAAATTCTTCTTTTATTCCATTCATTATTATTATGTTGGAATAACCTGTCTGTGCGGATTACTTATGGCCTGGTTCTATTCTTTATTATTCTGTTGGAATATCCTGTCTGTGTGTATTACGCATGACCTGGTTCCATTCTTTATTATTCTGTTGGAATAACCTGTCTATGTGGATTACCGCATGCATAGTGAATGATCCTTCATATTCATTCCTTATTAAATTATGAAAATGATCTGTCTACGTGGATTACCGCATGGCAACCGAAAATCCATTTGCAGTTTCATATATTCTATTATTCTCAGTTGGTTAAAGTTTTGGCTTCTATACTCTATGAAATTAGTGGAATATCCTTGATATTTGCTCTTCATCCAGTATCTTTTCATGGAAATATTCTTCTGAGCATTCTTGAATTTTACACCACAAAGCAGTATCATGTTAACAATTTGGACGTTATTGATTTCTGGATAAATTAAATTATAAATCTTTAAAATTTATCCTTGATCTTGTTTTATTGAATTATTATGTCATTGTCATCATCCTCGTGCTTATATTGTGATGAAAGTCATCTTTAGCTTACATGCATAGATGGACTTGGTATGATTAAGACAAGGGATTATTCGGTATAATCATGACCGTAATGTGACGAATGATATGGTGAAAGTCCTCATTGGCCTGTAGTTCATTGATGGACAGTTGTTGGTATGATTATGACTATGGATTATTTGGTATAATCATGACCATTGATGATTACATGAATATCCTTGGCCGTGATGCAGGGATGATTTAATTTTATTTATTAAGCTGAGTCTAAGCGATAAAGTTGATGAAAAACTTTTTAAATCATAGAAGATAGTAGATTTTATGCTCTACTTGACTCTTCTAATGGATTGCTTATTCCGCTACAGTTGTTGATCTAAAACTTGTTGTTTATTATATTCTATCAGTTGTTATACTATTGAAGGCTAAGGATAATTTATTCTGCATTATCTTTGTCATAGTATTTCTTACTGGGCTAGTTGAGCTCACCCTTTCTTTCACTATTCTCTTCAGGAAATGAGAATATAGCTGGGACGAGTCAGGGAACGGAGTGACGGTCCAGATGGTAGCATTAGTAGTCCTCACTATTCTGTGAAATAGTGTGACAATAAATATAATGAAGACTTATTTTGAGTTTGAATACTATCTAGATGACAATATTTGTATTAAAACTCACAGCCCATGTTGTATGATTAAGTTTGTATTTGTATTCAGTACCATGTATTTGGCGACTCAAGATGGGTGATGTATACCTATTTTGGGGGCGTCACAGTTGGTATTAAAGCTTCGGGATATGATCCCTGACTGAGATGTGAGACAAGAACTAGGAGGGGAGAGACGGGGAATTTCTTCGCTAGTATGACCTACCTAAGTTTATTTGGTATTTAATTGGTCGGTTATAGTATAGGGATAATATGTGACATGTCAATTAATCCTTGTTTTGTGACAGTGTTTGAGAATGACATATGAAAATGTTGAGATCAGCAATGAAGCACATGAGACCGTTGAGTCACCAACGATCAAAACTTAGGATAATGTGCAATAGGAACACAATAATCCTTAGGTAAATAACAACACTGATTAAATGATGAACAATGAGATGTTCAGAGGCTTTATGCAATTCATGCAACATCAGGCGAAAGAGACTCCTGTTTAAAATTCAGGTGGAAACACTGGCAACCCACGGCTGGTCACTGCTAAGCAGTTCAAGGAGTTGGGACCGTCGTAGTTTTTAGAAAAGCCAGAACCATTTAAGGCGGAGACGTGGTTAAAGCAGATCACCAAGATATTTGATGTCTTGGGATGCTCCGAGGAGCAAAAGGTTCCCTTTGCCACCTTTATGTTGCGTGAAGAGGCATATTACTGGTGGGAATCTGAAAAATATACCCAGCCTGACACACTCAAGATGTCTTGGGAGAAGTTCCAAGAACTGTTCAACGACAAGTACTTTCTTGAAAGTATTCGTCACATGAAGGAGGTGGAGTTTATCAAGTCGGAGCAAAATAATATGACCGTGTCGCAATACAAGGCTAAATTTATGGAGCTATACCGGTTTGCATCCCATTTGGTTGATAACGAGGAGCGAATGACATGAATGTTTTTAAGAGGTTTGAAACCCAATATACGTCAATACCTCATTTCTCACAAACTTTGTTTATATTCAGATGTAGTGAACAGGGCTCAGTTATTGGAGCACGATAATGAGTCAGCCTAACCAAAAGGTAACGACCAACAATACGATAATAATCATACCGGTGGCAATGGCCATCGGAATAATGATAACCATCGTGGGGGAAATTATCATGCCAAGAATGGTAACCACTTCGATGGTAATCATGGCCAAGATAATAGGAGTGGAAATTTCAAGAAGAGAAGGTTCAACAACGATGGAAAGACAGCGGCACCAACACCCATTTTCAAGGAAGGAGAATGACCACCAATTGTATGCTTCAAACGCGGAGGGGAGGGACATATCAGTTCAAACTCCGTGATGCAGTCCAAAGCATGTTACAATTATAGAAAGGAAGGTCACCTAGCTCGATTTTGTAGTGCACCAAAGTCAAGTCCAGCTGGGACGGTGGCACCAAAGGTGGATACAGACAAAACAAAGTCGGTGGTTTCAGGAAGAGCGTTTTTTGTGTCTTCTCAAAAAGCGAGTAACCCGAACGAAGTTAGCACGTGTTAGTTAATTATAAATTCTTGTGAAGTCCATACCTTATTAGATACCGGTTCTACCCATTCTTTTATCTCTCTTGCTTACGCTCAACGTTTAAATTTGACTCCGGAGAAATTAGACTTTAACTTATCTATTGAAACTCTGTTAGGAGAAACCTTTGTTACCTCCACTGTTTATAAATCTTGTTTGATTCAAATCGACACTTTCACGTTACCTGTCGATTTTATCTCTTTGAAAATATTTGCTTTTGATGCGATTTTAGGAATCGATTGGTTAACTACTCATCATGCTTTTCATAAGGTTGTTAGCTTTCATATTCCTAACCAACATGTTATGCGAATTCAAGCAACCAAACCACTAAGGTCAATCACTGTCATATCAAGCCATAAGTAAAGAGTCCCGAGCCTTTCGCTGGTGACTTCCTTGTGTGGAATGCACCGAAGCCAGACTTTCTGTAGGCGACGTCGTGAATGACGATGGCAAGTTGATAGGTATCAATGTGACATACAATTCAAGTCTTGGGATGACAGTCACGGTTTTGAATGATATTTCTATTGTTAATAAATTTCTTGACGTATTCTTGAAGATTTCTTAGCCTACCCCAGAGCGTGAAATCGAATTTTGTATTGACCCCAGTACAAAACCCATTTCTAAAATCCTTAAATACTTCTTCACCTACAACGAACGTATTATGCGTTAAAGATGTTGGCTCGAGCTGTTGAAGATTACGACTATACCATTCAATATCATTGTGGAAGAGCGAACGTGGTAGCTAACGCGTTGAGTAGAAGATCGTATGCGATTGCGAGTGTGATATTGTTAACACAAAAAACTCATTTCGTATAACTTACAAATGATGAAGATAGAGTTAAAGACTCTAGGGACCTACGTGAAGATAACGAATATACAAGTAGAATCAACTATAATCGATAAAGTTAAAACCGTTCAAGCTTAATACCCAGAGCTGATGAATGTGAAGAAGAAGGTTCAAGAGGGTGATATTCTAGAAGCAAGAGTCGATGAATAGAGGAAATCTCAACCCTCAATTTAATTGGCCCATTTATAATTCTCGAACGAGTAGGAACTGTGGCCTATAGACTCGTTTTACCCCCAAGTATGTCGCGTGTTCATAATATTTTTTACGTATCGATGTTATGTAATTATGTGGACGATCCGAGCCACATTATTGAAATAGAACTAGACGAGATAGCAGAAGATTTAACATATGATGAGATACTTAAAATCTCGGATAAGAAGGATCATATTTGACACTCAAAGGTTATACCTCAAGAGTTGGAATATGAAATGAAGTCAAGGTATCCTTACCTCTTCGACATACCAGGTACGCACGTAAAATTTGAGGGCGAAATTTTATAAGGAGGGGAGATTGTAAGACCTCGAATTTTATAAAATGAAAGTATTCAATTTTCTTATAATTATTATTTTATTTCCTAAATGGTTAAATTGATAAAAGGTTAAAGTTAAGGGTGATATGTGAAATTTTTTGCAAAGTAAGCAAGTTGTTATAAAATATTCGTTTAGTCGGGGAATATTCTTTTTATCGGGGAATATCCGTACGACGGCACAATCATTGGTGGACCCCACAACGGAAGTATTGTCGTAATAAGAAAACGACAGAATTATCATTTTATAAAAATAACGACGAAAGTGTTACCGTCTGTTGAACTTCCCGGTAGTAAAAGTACAGTAATACGCGTGGTTGCATAGTAGCACACGGTATTGATTATTGATGCTTACGTAAGAAGTCACTCAGTTATACTCAATTATTGCTACAGTAATTGCTGCATGATATCTCTCATATTATTGATTCAATTATTGTCACAGTATCATCTGCATAATATGTTATATTATTATATCAATAATTGAGACGACAAAGTTATTCATATTATTATTTGCAATATTGACAATGTCTAGAAGTTCTGTCAAGGAGAGGTTAGATAATCTAATTGCGCGCCACTAGGGAGAAATCCTTATCGGAAAGCCTCCTCTTTCCTGGGAATGATTTGGTTGTTAAATATTGTGAGTTATGATATTAATGATGAATAAGTTAGTGTTAATTAAAGATGAAATTGATGGTTCCATTGTGTGAGAATTATTAGTGTTAATGGAAATAGACATTTATTTCGATAATAATTAATGTCTGGAGGTTATATTGACCAATAGGGTAATTAACCGTATAAATGAACAATTAATTGCTATTAATTCACATGCTTATAACTATGTGTTCACACGTGTGTACTATTGATTCACATTATTTACTATTAGGGGAGTTGGTGCAAGATTGATAATACTTGCATGACTAAATTAAAAATGGAGGTATAGTTAAAGGTACTATACTGTAATTAGTTTTTTCACATGATTATACTATTGAGTCACATGATTTACTATTAGGGGAGGTGGTGCAAGTTTGATAATACTTGCAGGGCTAAATTAAAAAGGAAGAAAAAGAGGGAGGTCTTATACTGTAATATTTTGAGCCCCAAAATGTGCAATTATTGAAACTATATTTTTCTATAAATAGAAGCTCATTTTTTCGTCATTTCTCACCAATTCACTAAAGCTTTAGAGCAATTATTATAAAGAGAAATTATAGAGAGAAAGAAGAAGAGAAGTCTGCTACCTCTCTATTCCAGTATCCAGTTTTATTCTAAGGTAAGGGGTATTATTTCTTTCGTATTCATGAAGAGAGCTATTATTATTCCATTCCTTATTATTCTGTTGGAATAACATGTATACACGGACTACCGTATACATGGTGAAATTCTTCTGTTATTCCATTCTTTATTATTCTATTGGAATAACCTGTCTGTGCGGATTACGCATGACCTGGTTCTATTCTTTATTATTCTGTTGGAATATCCTGTCTGTGCGTATTACGCCTGACCTGGTTCCATTCTTTATTATTCTGTTGGAATAATCTGTCTATGTGGATTACCGCATGCATGGTGAATGATCATTCGTTTTCATTCCTTATTAAATTATGGAAATGATCTGTCTATGTGGATTACCGCATGGCAGGCGAAAATCCATTTGCAGTTTCATATATTCAATTATACTCAGTTGGTTAAAGTTTTGGCTTATGTACTCCAAGAAATTAGTGGAATATCCTTGATATTTGCGCTTCATCCAGTATCTTTTCATGGAAATATTCTTCTGAGCATTCTTGAATTTTACACCACAAAGCAATATCATGTTGACAATATGGACGTTATTGATTTCTGGATAAATTAAATTATAAATCTTTAAAATTTATCATTGATCTTGTTTTATTGAATTATTATGTCATTGCCATCATCCTCATGCTTATATTGTGATGAAAGTCATCTTTGGCTTACGTGCTTTGTGAGGGCCCCGAATCCAGGTCCTAAATCACCTCGGATCCGGTTTGATCATTCTATACAACTATTACTATTTGCAGAAGATATAAACATAAATTGTTTATACATTACATATACTCACTATTCCCCAAGGTCGAGTAACCTTAACTTAATACACATTTCATAACTTTTCTAACATATAATACTTATACATTTTAGTTGCACACATATCCTAACGCCGGAACTGTCTTTAACCTTTCCTTGTATCCGACGCATTCGCCTTAATCTGCAATGTTTTATCACGATATAGCAATGGTGAGCATAAGGATTGCCCAGCAAGTTTAAATTCAATAATATAACGATATATCATGATTGAAAGAGTCTGAATAACAAGCTGGCTATAATTCAACAATATAATTGTGAACTAGCAGGAAAAAATTTATGACTGAACAAGTATTATACATGAACAAATATATCTGAACCAACTGGTAATGAAGATTATCAGCCTTTCATACCTGACTTATACATGCAATATGTACAGAGTACAATTCATGGCAACCAGCAATGATTAACCATAAGCTTATCCGAATGAAACACTCTTAGTAGAGTTAAGTAAAAACAAACTTGCCTGAACCGTTGATTACCGCAACACAATTTATAACGCTTTATCCGAAGACCTAATATTAGTAATATAGATCTCCAATATTAGAATAATATCATCACAATATAATACTATTATATATATAGATATATATAGAATAACCTAAACACATAACACATAACACATAATCATATCAGTCTATAACACATATAAGACTCAGTATCAAGTCAAACTATTGCAGTTTGAGTTGAACCCGACACAAATCTGACGCCCCGACGGTCTAGTCGGACAATTATTCGAGTCTAAGTTCAATTAAACTCTGACTTAACACTTAACAATTATCTCAGATAATTTTAATATCAGTCAAAATATTTTTCATAAGTCTTATAATAAGTTTAAGATAATTATTATCATTTATCATGATTTTCGATCACTTATATCGTATTTAAATGAATTAAACACCACATAATTCTATTATCATTAATATTTATTTATTATCAAATATTAATGAAATACATGTCATAATATCATAATATATTTATAGTATCACAAAGTATTTTTAATAACTTAAAATCACCTTTATGTGATTTTAAACAATTAAATTCATTATCCGATAATTGCTATTAATATTAAAATATTAATATTTTTATGACAAAATATCAAAAGTTATATTTTATAACTTAAAATATTTTTCTAACCCTTAAATCATTTTTATATGATTTATAAATCATTATTCTATTTTTCCATAATTTATTTAATATATTCATTATATAAACTTATTATCATTAATATTAATTAATTAATGAAATTTCTCAAAAAATATTAAAATTCACTAAAAATAACTTAAAATATTTTCTTTTACCATAATATTATTTTTCATGATTTTTCATGTATTAAAGTCATTTTTAAATAATTTATTTAATATTATAATTAAATAAATTAAATACCATTTATATTCCAAAAATAGTAAATATTTATGAAATATACTCAAAATAATTAAAACTATTTTTCGGACTTTAAAATAATTTTTCAGAATTTTTTAAGTATTTTTAGTAATTAAAATCTATTTATTTCAATTAATTTAATAAAAATAATTATTTTCTAATTAAACTGTCGTTTAAGGGTGCCTATAGCGACATAACTGTCGCTATAGGTATTCTTGGTGTTCTTGAGCAAGAACCCAGAACTTCAAGCTAGTCAGCGAGGTGCCTTGTTTGACCAGTGAGTGAGATAGGTTCGTGATGATTCTGGGCTGCTAATTTGTAATACGATTGTAGTATAAGTGTAGAACTACAACTAGAATCAATTTTCATGGCTAACACATAACATCACAGCAAGATCTAAGCTACCAAACATCTTGTCAGACGTATTCTTGAGCCCAGAATCTCCAGCAGTGATAAGGGTCGATTTTTGAGCCTTTAAATCTCTACTTTCCAGGCTTGGTTAATGTGTTATATAGGTTCAATAATATAGTAATAATATCCGTGTACAATCTTATAACATTAAAGCATCATAACAACATCAAATACGAGCGATCTAGACCGGTCAAACAAGGGTCAAGAACTGATCTTCAGAAATCTGGGTTTTCCAGATTTCTTCATCTGGTGGTCAACGGTAGTTTGACCCTGCTTATCTTTCAGTACGGTTATGATCTAAGTTAGATAGTGACTTTAATATGCAATCGACATGTCAGGCTACAATAATAAAACAACAACTTGATTAAAACACAAACATACAGCAAGATCAAGGACTTCGAAAATCTTGTCAGACCACCTGGAAAATTCTGGGTTACCTAGAAAGGATTTCCATGAACGGTCAACAGGGTTTGACTGCTTGTATATCTTAATAAACTAAGGATCTGGCCTTGTATCTTGTTGTAGATCATAGTCCTCATGACAAAGAACATAACCAAAACATAAAACACACAAGAAAGCTAACACACAGATTTAGAGGGCTTGACATATGGCTGTCAGACGACTTTTTTCAACTTTTCCAGATTTGATAAAATGATAATTTCGAGCATCTAGATGTTATGGATCCATGATCCAACAACCCAGATCACTTATAGACACCTTATAACACATATTTAACCAACAACTAACATTAAACAATATAAGATCTCATGATTTCAAATTTTAGGGTTTTTATACCTTTCTATGCTTTGATCCTTAATCTGACTTCTGATTCTGATCTTGTTAAGCTAGGGATTGATATTGGCTTAGTATATAACACTCTCTCACTCTAACTCCCAAATTTCTAGAGAGAGAGGGTCTTGGGAGTAAATGAGAATTAAAGTGACTCTTTTCTCTCTCTTTAATTTATATAAAATTTGATTCATTGTATATGGTTAACAAGTTGTGGCTGATTTTGGACACATAACTAGGGCTAGGAGTAGGGTTTGTTCACCCACCCAATTTAGGGCAAGATCTACAAGCAACCAATTAAAGAATTGCTAAAAGGGTAAAATGGTCATTTTCACACCATTTTATTTCTAGAATTGTCATTTGTTGTAAACCCTTAGGGTTTAGGGTTTGAGCTAATTAGGATTTAGGGTTTGAACCATTTTAGGGTTTAGGGTTTAACCCTTAACTTTGCTACTTAATTTCTAACATTTCCGAATTTCGGTTTTCAAAATAGAAAATTAATATTTCTAAATTATAATTAGAATTTTCTAATTATATTAAAATTTCTTAATCATAATTTAAATCTTGCTAATTAGGATTAGTATTTCCTAATTAAACTCGATAATTAAGCAATCGGGGTCAAAATCATATATTAAGGTTTCTAACCCAAAAATTAGGGTTTATTATAACTCACTAGGGTTTTTAACCGAACGTTGACGTTCTTAATATAAACTTAGGGTTTGATACAGATATCATTTATCTAGTCAACCCTTGACCCTTAACCACATATTGTACACATATACACAGAACATATTCACATATTACTTAATTCTGAATAATTCACTTAAATCCTTTACAGAATTTTGAAATCCTCAAAATTCGTTCTTAAAAATATTAAACGCATACACTTATTTTCTGTCTAGGTTCTAATTTTGAACCTTAAATCAATTAATTAAATTTTTTAAAAATATTCAAAATTCTCGGGTTGTCACATACATAGATGAACTTGGTATGATTATGACCAGGAATTATTCGGTATAATTATGATCGTAATGTGACGAATGATATGGTGAAAGTCCTCATTGGCCTGTAGTTCATTGATGGACAGTTGTTGGTATGATTATGACCAGTGATTATTCGGTATAATCATGACCATTGATGATTACATGAATATCCTTGGCCGTGATGCAGGGATGACTCGATTTTATTTATTAAGCTGAGTCTCAGCGATAAAGTTGATGAAAAACTTTTTAAATCATAGAAGATAGTAGATTTTATGCTCTACTTGACTCTTCTAATGGATTGTGTATTCCGCTGCAGTTGTTGATCTAAAACTTGTTGTCTATTATATTCTATCAGTTGTTATACTGTTGAAGGCTAAGGATAATTTATTCTGCATTATCTTAGTCATAATATTTCTTACTGGGCTAGTTGAGCTCACCCTTTCTTTCATTGTTCTTTTCAGGAAATGAGAATATAGCTGGGACGAGTCGAGTAACGGAGTGACGGTCCAGATGGTAGCATTAGTAGTCCTCACTATCCTGTGAAATAGTGTGACAATAAATGTAACGATGACTTAGTTTGAGTTTGAAAACTGTCTAGATAACAATATTTATATTAAAACTCACAGCTCATGCTGTATAATTAAGTTTGTATTTGTATTCAGTACCATGTATTTGGCAACTCAAGATAGGTGATGTATACCTATTTTGGGGGTGTTACACACGGTACTCGGGAGACTTCACCAACACTGCAGATAAGTGGCAGATTGCCCGAGTAGATGTTGCCTCCTTTTTAGCTTTGATAAAAGGACTTTAACTCATGCAAGCATACATGGGTCAACAAGTAGTACAGAGTAAGAACAATATCAATCTATGGAGAAAAGTTTCAAAATTAAATTATTATGCATCAATTGTATCACTACTTTTATATGCTTAAACGAATGCTTACAATTTTAAATTAATCTAAATTCAAACAATGAATAAAATAATAATATTAGAAAAATAAATCAAATTTGGAAATAATGGGATTCTAACTTCATTTCATATTCCATCTAAATATTACCCTCATGCAAGATTGTACATGTATCATGAAAAATTAGCCAAGAGCACAAAAGTAGACATAACCATTTTTCAATGCATTATGCCCTGCTTACATAACCTCCACATACAATAGAAATCATGTAATCATCAATAAAACCAAAATCACTATATTTCTATGTGAAATTGCAACAATATTGAATTGAAGCACAAGCTCTTATAATACTACACATGATGAAACATCATATTTCTATCTGGTTCACGAAATATAAAGCTAAACAATTCAGTCTCATACACGCATGCTATCATGATTACAACCATACTCACATGTCATTTTTCAATTCCATACACGTACATAAAATGAATGGTGATCAAACATTCATGCAATCCAATCAATCATAATAGAAATTCCAATGATAAATAAACAATCAAGCAATCAGACCATTAATTTTAGACTACATATCAAAATCCGTTAGAATTCCATAATGGAATTTAGTTCATTTCTGATCCAAAAGCCATTATGGGATTATAGTAACACTTGGAGAATAATTAAAGCAATTGAAGGAGAAGATAGAATTGATCAAACCCAATTGCAGTTTATGTTTCAAAGTGTTGTTCAAATCTCTAATAATTTCCAGCAAAAAATGAAATGAAATATTGTTCAATGATTGAATTCTAAAGATGTAGAAAATATTAAGTCTATGGTTAAACCCTTCTTTTGAAATTCGTTCAAAGCTTAGAACCTTTGTTCTCTACTAATGAAAAACTGATAAAAACTAATGATAATCGCGTCTGGTGCCAACCAGAGTAGTTTAATTGAACTCAAACACTTCAAATTTCAAATATAAAATAAAGTCAGATAACAACTTCAGATGACTCGCGCGGCCGTGCGAGGTCCCAATACAGAACGAGCGTGGGCGCGCGTGTATGCGTTTCTAGCTTCTGCAGGCTGATGGTGCGGGCGCGCGAATTCCAGTTTGTATAGCCACGCGACTTCTGTATCCTGCATACTTGTGTTCAGCTGCTATTTTCTGTTGTTCCACATGCTTGTTGCTTGCTCTTCCATCACTGCTCAATTTCGTATCTCCACTCATTTCACGTGCCATGCCTTCGCTATTCTCATAACACCTACCACAGCTGAGCTATGCAATTTCCTGCATTTTCACCAGAGGAGTTCTAATTACAAGCAATGCAAAATTAAAACAAAATGTAACTAAAAACATACTAAAATGTACTTGAGATGGGCATAGTTCTCGTGAATTGATATCCAATAAGTAGGTAAAAAACCTACTTATCAAATTCCCACAAACTTGAACTATTGCTTGCCCTCAAGCAATGCATACGACATTAAACAATGAAATGTAACTACATGCTATGCAACTAGATTACGATGCAAATGAGTCTCACATTTTTCCAGCTAGCATAGAATTCTAGTCCAATATACCTCAGCGACTTATCCAGATTCAAGAATGAAACTTCAAACCAAGCCATAGACATAATATCATACACTCAAGTAATCCATACATGCTATAAAGATGTTGTGTGTGTGTGTGTTGTGTTCACCAAAACTTGACAAAAGTAAAGAATACACATGCTAAACTGCTCAAAATAGAAAATTACAGTCTGAATCAAGATTTATGTATACTAATGCATCAAAGACTAGTCTAACATATCAATACAAACTAAGGTTCAACAATGGGTTTAAACTGCTTTATTTTAACTCACGAGGGAAATTTTCGCTCTTTCCCGCGGTGTTTATTGCTATTATTTTTATTTTTTTTATATATATAGCGAGTGTGTTTTACGCTCCATCTCGCCCCTTCCAAAGAGTCAATAATTCAGCTCAAGAAGGTTTCAAGATAACTATCTTTTTTTATAGCATACCCATGTGTTCCCAAAGTTTGATTATCAATGTTTTTCATAGTCTAAATCCATTTTCCACATAATTCTCTTTTTAAAATCATATTTCCTATCAATCAATACAACATATAACTCTTATACCTACAAGCATTTGTGAGCACGTTAGTGCAAACTGAAATCATCTAAACAGCATCATGGATTACATCATGTAGAACGTTATATCTAAGCTTATGTTATCCATTAAACTCAACAATCCTTCAAGATTCAAATTCATCATTGGCTAGAAATAAATTCCACATACCTAGAAATGCTAGACAAGCAACTAAACATATACTAACACATATACTAATGACATAACGCATAAACATGCAAATTAAACATGCAAAATATAACTAACATAAAACTACCCTACTACCCAATATCCCCAAACTTTAAATATTCAGTGTCCCAATGAATGAAGGTATAGGTTTAGAAGAACTCCCTTACTAATCAGTTGCACCTCCCTCTCCGGGTGGTGAATCCGGTGGTAGAAATGGCACGGCTGTCCCAAATTGTGGTCACTCGAGTGTAGTACCCTGCTGTGCAAATGCCTCCGCTAGAGACCTTGTCAATCCCGTAGCAAACGCTGCAAAGTTGTCATACATAGCATCGACCTTTCACTCCAACCTTCGGAGATGACAGTCATCACGGACAACAGTGGCTTGAGTGGCTTGTGTTGACGTTCGTTCTTCAGTTTCCTATGTAGACTGTGGTGGAGGCACCGAGGATGCGGGTTGAAGGATGAAACCTTTTCCCCTCGGGTGTGGCTCACCTCCTGCCCAATCCTCGAATTTGGCAATCGTCGCATAAGTTATATCTTGACTAGGCATTTGCATCTGTTCATCATCCCACTGAACTCCTTACTGTGCACACAGACTCGCAATAACGGACGCATATGGGACACTTCTCGTAGTGCTGCCCCTCATGTAACGTAACATGTTCTGATTAATGAGATAACCCACATTGATGTATTTGCCTATGATTATACCCCACAATATGATAGCCCTCTCAGTTGTGATTTCATGCTAATGCGTTGAAGGTATAAGCTTCGCACATATGAACAAATTCCAAGCCTTGGCATAGCGATTCAGGGTTGAGGCTGGGAAAGTGCGAGGCTGATTCGTTCCTACCCTACAAGTCCATTGAGTACCTGGAATGCACAAGTCAGTGATGACTTAGTCCATATCCATCTCAAAACGGGTAGACTCGACCCAATTATCATACCCAATCAGTGGAGTGGCTAGTATTCTGAAAACTGCCCTGATTGATTGAGGTCGGTAATCAACTTAAACTCCTCGAACTATTGATAAACCACTCATAGTATCTTCAGCATTAGCATAAAATTCTCGAACAATACTAATGGGAGCATGCATAGGGGTTGCAGTAAATCCTCCCTATCCTCTTTCTCGAATCATATTCCATAGTTCTTCATCCTGCTTCCTAGGCTTGAAGCCTCGTTCCTTCACAAACGTCTTTGTCACTATTCTATAGTACTCTGTTTGTGCCTCCAGACTGAGAAATTTCGTATGATCCACAATATCCTCGTCTTGACTGCTTGAAGAAGAAGATGATGATGGAGCGACAGTCGTGCACGCTTAGGACCCATTTGACTTTGTTAAAAAAAAAGAAAACTTGTTTGATACAATTGTGAGTGATATAATCGCTGCACAGAGAACCCCCAAACTTATATTGCACAAACCCATTGAAGCCCTAGTTGTATCACTGTAGATGTTGAACGTGGGTAGGAGAACTGATGCGATAATTAAGCAGTAGAGGTAAGACGTTACACCTTCAATTTGGAACGGTTTTGAATGGAAGAGTCATGCATGTTTTGGAGAAGAATAAAATACGCTCTCCCTGTTTTTTAAAATAATGGCAAATATGGGGCAAGACACGATTTTAAATCTAAATTTTTTTTTCAAGTCCGGTGTCGAGCGCGGCCGCGCGGTTTCTGAATAGGGAAATGGCGCGGGCGCCGATTGATTTTATTTTTTGGACAAACCTTCAGCGTAGGCGCGTGGTTTCTCAATTCTTTCTTAGCGCGGCCGCATGACCCTGCATCCTGCAATGTCAATCTGCATTCCAAATACATTAAAATAGTGACGACTTCATTCCAATACACCTGCACAACACCAATTAACAATATCAAAGCATGAATGACTGAATAGACAAGAATGATTATCTTAATACCATATTTTCTATGCTATGCTCAAACATAATCATGTGCAAATTCAGCTCTCATGATATATATGCAAAAGTAATCAACTAACACAACTAACAAAAATAATCTAAACAGAATAAAGAAAAGATAAAGATAGAAATAATGGGTTGCCTCCCATCAAGCGCTAAGTTATAGTCAATTAGCTTGACTGTCTCTGACTTCTCATGTTGAGGAAAGAATTGAGGTTACTTTTTGTCTGTCAACCTCGCCACCAAAATAATGCTTCAGCCTCTGTCCATTCACTTTAAACTACTTATCCGGGAACTTATCGAACACCTCTATTACACCATATGGGAAAACTGTCTTTACTGTGAATGGCCCGGACCACCTTAATTTGAGCTTCCCATGAAAAAGTTTAAGTCTGGAATTGAACAACAAAACTCTTTGTCCTAACTCAAATACTCTCTCTATGATCTTGCGATCATGCCATTTCTTCACATTTTCCTTGTATAGCTTTGAGTTTTCATATGCCTGTAATCTGAATTCATCCAACTCATTGAGTTGGATTAGGCGTTTCTCTCCTGTAGCCTTCAAATCAAATTTGAGCTTCCGAATTGCCCAATATGCCTTATGCTCAAGCTCCATATAAAGGTGACATGCTTTGCCATAAACTAGCTGAAAAGGTGACATTCCCAACGGAGTTTTATACGCAGTTCTATATGCCCAAACAGCGTCATCAAGTTTCAAGGACCAATCCTTTCTTGTGGGGTTCCAACTTTCTCCAAAATTCTTTTGACCTCTCGATTGGAAACTTTGGCTTGGCCATTGGTTTGAGGATGATAAGCTGTAGAAATGCGATGATTAACTCCATACTTTGCCAATAGAGCTGTGAACTGCCTATTACAAAAATGACTACCCTCATCACTAATGATATCTCTTGGAGTCCCAAACATTGTGAAAATACTCCTCTATAAAAACCTTAGGACCACTTTAGCATCATTCGTTGGAAGAGCTACCACTTCCACCCACTTTGACACATAATCAACTGCTAACAAAATGTACAGATTTCCACATGAAGAAACGAAAGGGCCCATGAAATCTATCCCCCAAACATCAAAAATTTCCACCTCGAGGATATTGTTCAATGGCATTTCATTTCTTTTTGAAATGTTCCCGACTCTTTGACATCTGTCACTTCTTCGTACGAAACTGTAAGCATCCTTGAAAATTGTCGGCCAATAAAATTTTGCTCGTAACACTCTAGCCGATGTTCGCTCTCCACCATAGTGACCACCATATAAAGAAGCATGACAATCCTGCAAAACCCCCTCAGTCTCACAATACGAGATACATCTCCTTATCATCTGATCAGCACATTGCTATAACAAATATGGTTCATCCCATATAAACCATTTCACATCATGCAAGAATTTCTTCTTTTGATAGACAACCAAGTCAGAAGGTAACATCTTACTCACCAAGTAGTTGGCATAATCTGCAAACCATGGCCTTTCCCCTTTCACCACAAATAACTGCTCATCTGGAAAGGATTCATTAATCATAACCTTGTTATCTAACTCCCTTCCCGGATTCTCCAGTCAGGATAAGTGGTCCGCCACTTGGTTTTCAGTTCCCTTTCTATCCTTGATCTCCAAATCAAATTCTTGCACTAATAGTATCCATCTGATCAACCGAGACTTTGCATCCTTCTTTGTAACTAAATGTCAAATTACCGCGTGATCCGTGTACACTATCACCCTTGTACCAATTAGATACGATCTAAACTTGTCAAAAGCATACACAACTGCCAGTAATTCCTTCTCTGTGGTGGTGTAGTTCAACTGTGCATCAGTAAGGGTCTTGCTCGCATAGTATATCACATGAAAAATCTTTTCCTTATTTTGACCCAAAACAGCCCACAGCATAATTGCTGGCGTCACATATCAATTCGAATGGTAGGTCCCAATCTGGTGCTGTGATTACTGGTGCTGAAGTTAACCTCCCTTTCAAGTGCTCAAATGCAAACACGCAATCCTCATTAAATTTGAATTGTGCATCCTTCTCCAATAAACTGCAAAGTGGTTTAGTTATCTTGGAGAAGTCTTTAATGAATCTGCGGTAAAAGCCTGCATATCCAAAAAAACTTCGAACTCCTTTTACCGAAGTAGGTGGTGGCAAATTTGCAATAGTCTCTAATTTAGCTTTGTCCATCTCAAGTCCTCTCTTCGAAACCTTACGTCTCAGAATTATTCCTTCTTGTACCATAAAATGACACTTTTCCCAATTCAATACCAAGTTTGTTTCAACACATCTTTTCAACACCAACACCAAATTATCAAGACATAAATCGAAAGAATCTCCAAATACTGAGAAATCATCCATGAACACCTCCACATTATGTTCCACCATATCCGAAAAATAGCCATCATACATCTCTGAAAGGTGGCTGGAGCATTGCATAACCCAAAAGACATCCTTCTGAAAGCAAAAGTATGGTATGGACATGTAAAGGTTGTCTTTTCTTGGTCCTCTAGAGCTATAACAATCTAATTGTGGCCTGAATATCCATCCATGAGGTAATAAAACTCATTACCCGCTAGTCTATCCAACATTTGATCGATAAATGGCAGTGGGAAGTGATCTTTTCTTGTAGCTTTGTTAAGCTTGCAGTAGTCCATGCAGACTCTCCACCTCGTCACTGTTCTTATTGGAATCAACTCATTATTCTCATTAGAAATCACGGTCATACCACCCTTCTTCGGTACACATTGTACTGGGCTCACCCATGAACTATCTAAAATCAGATAAATTATGCCTGAATCCAGCCATTTCAATACTTCTTTCTTGACCACTTCCTTCATGATCAGATTAAGTCTTCTTTGTTACTCCATCGAGGGCTTGCTATCATCTTCCAGCAGGATATTATGCATACAAAAAGAAGGGTTGATCCCTTTTATATCTGCTATAGTCCCTCCAATAGATGACTTGAACTCTCCAAGAACTCGTAGCAGTTTTTCTTCCTAAAAAGATGTTAGTTCAGAAGAAATAATCACAGGTAACTTTTAGTCTTTATTAAAAAATGCATACCTCAAATGGTCTAGAAGTGGTTTCAATTCAAGTTCTGGAGGTGTCTCAAGAGATGGTTTCAATTTCACTAACGATTCTCCACCTTTCTTCAATGGCTCAACAGAAGTCTTGTATTTTTTGAATTGTGGAGTAGTATCAAGAAAGTGCATAAGTTCTTCAATCTCCTCATCACCTAATGCTGAATTTCTAGCCATAACACTTCTCAACAGTTCATGATCCATCAAACTCTCTACTTCATCATTTAAGACCTTGTCCACCAAATCAACGCTGAAGCATTACTCTTCATATGTCAGGAATTTCATTGCCTTGAATACGTTGAAGGTAACTTCATGATCATGAACACGCATTGTGAGTTCCCCTTTCTGAACGTCTATCAAGGTCCTTCCTGCGGCTAGGAATGGTCTTACAAGTATGATTGGTATACTCCTATCTTCTTCATAATCGAAAATGATGAAAACAGTCGAAAAGATGAATTTATCCACTTTTATCAATACATCTTCAATAATTCCCCGTGGATAAGTGATAGATCTACCAGCTAGCTGTAAAGAAATATTTATCGGCCTTGGAGCCGGCAATCCCAACTGATTAAATACTAACAAGGGCATCAAATTGATACTTGCCTTAAGATCACACAAACATTTGCTGAAGCTCATATTTCCGATTGTGCATGGAATTGTGAAACTGCCCAGATCCTTCAGCTTTGGAGGTAATTTGCATTGAAGCATTGCACTACATTCCTCCGTCAAGGCCACTATCTTAAAATCTTCTAATCTCTTCTTCCTTGACAAGATACCCTTCATGAACTTTGCATAGCTACGCATCTGTTCCAATGCCTCAGCGAAGGGTATGTTAATCTGTAGCTTTTTAAAGACCTCCAAGAACTTACTAAACTGCTTGTCTTCCCTCTACTTATGCAATCTCTGTGGATAAGGAACTGGAGGGTGAACTAGTGGTATTTTATTCATGAGCTTCTCAACTGAACCTACTTTATCCTTCTCTTCCTGTTGTTGTCCAGAATATTCATCATTTAATTTCTCAGCAGACAAATTTTCTGCCTCGCGCGGCCACGCGTCCTCCCCTTGTAAACATGGTGCGGCCACGCGTCCTCCCCTTGTAAACATGGCGCGGTCGCGCCATCCTGATTTCCTGCAACCTGTTTCCTAGACCTGAGTGTGATCGCCTGACATTGCTCATTCCCTTCTCTTCTTGGATTTGCCTCTGTGGTACTTGGAAATGAACCCTGTGGTCTGTTGTTAAGCATGCTCGCCATCTGACCCATTTGAGTTTCTAGATTTTTAATAGCCACTTCTTGGCTTTTAATCATCACCTCTGTATTTGCCATATACTTCATCATCATTTCCTCCATCTCTGACTTCTTTTCTTGCGGAGGTATTGGTGGTGTATGATGTTGTTGAGAAAATCTAGGTGGGTACGGTGGTCTTGGTGTAAACTGTTGCTGAGTTGACTATGAATGAAATTGATTATGTGGTTGAAACTGACTTTGTTGATTTCCTTGATTATTTGACCAACTGAAATTTGGATGGTTGCGGTTGTTGGCACTGTATGTGTTCTGAAATTGACCTTGATCCTTCCTATAGTTGCTCACATATTGCACAGACTCCGAACTGATAGCACATTAGTCCGTTGAATGTGACCCTGCACATATCTCACACACAAATGCAATTGTCTTCACCTTAGGGTCTATCAACAAATCAATTTTCTTCGCCATGGATGCCATCTGTGCTGACAATTGAGTGATAACATCCACCTCTAACAAACCTGCAACTTTGGCCTGTGGCATTCTGGCTGTAGGATTTTGGAAATCATTAGCTACCATTGTCTCAATGAGGTTATAGGCCTCTTCATAGCTCTTCGTCCATAAAGCTCCTCCTGCAACTGTATCTACAATCGGCCTTGACTGCCATCCCAATCCATTATAAAATGTGTTGATAACCATCCAATCTGGCATGCAATGGTGTGGACATTTCCTTAGCATCTCCTTGTATCTCTCCCAAGCTTCATATAATGATTCACCCTGTTGCTGTTCAAACTGGGAAATTGTTGTCCTCATCTTCGCAGTCTTAGCCATTGGAAAGAATTTGGCTAAGAATTTCTATGCTAGGTCCTCCCATGTGGTTATAGATCCCGAAGGTACAGAGTGAAGCCAACTTCTAGCTTTATCCCTCAATGAAAATGTAAATAGTCTAAGTTTGATAGCATCCTCTGCCACCCCGATATATCTGAAAGTGTCACATATTTTAATAAAGCTCAACAGCTGCTCATTAGGATCGTCCGTAGCAGCACCCCCAAACTGTACCAAATTCTGCACCATTTGAATAGTGTCCGGCTTTATCTCGAAGGTATTAGCTGCCATCGCTGGTCTGACTATACTTGACTGCAATCCATCAATGTTCGGCATCGAATAGTCTCTCAAAGCTCTATGCTCCTCTCTTTGCTCTTTTCTTTGTCCTTCGACTGCAATATTAGATGTTGTCCCCTCTAACTCTGTTTGTATATTTCTATGCGCTCTCGATTTCCAACCTCTACCGTTAATGTTGTCATGTGCAGGTGTTAACTCGGAATTGGATGACCGTGTGCGCATAAAAATGTATACAAGTACCTGAAATACAAAAAAAAAAACTAAAATAGAAATAAGACAAGATTAGATTTATCTAAGTCATACAATATAGCTTAAAATTGATGATAATAATAATAAATTTAAATGCCTTTCCCCGGCAATGGTGCCAAAAACTTGTTGCCTCCTTTTTAGCTTTAATAAAAGGACTCTAACTCATGCAAGCATGCATGGGTCAATAAGTAGTACATAGTAAGAACAGTATCGATCCACGGAGAAAGGTTTCAAAATTAAATTATTATGCATCAATTGTATCACTACTTTTATATGCTTAAACGAATGCTTACAATTTTAAATTAATCTAAATTCAAACAATGAATAAAATAATAATATTAGAAAAATAAATCAAATTTGGAAATAATGGGATTCTAACATTATTTCATATTCCATCTAAATATTACCCTTATGCAAGATTATACATGTATCATGGAAAATTAGCCAAGAGCACAAAAGTGGACATAACCATTTTTCAAAGCATTATGCCCTGCTTATTTCTATGTGATCATCAATAAAACCAAAACACTATATTTCTATGTGAAATTGCAACAATATTGAATTGAAGCACAAGCTCTTATAATACTACACTTGGTGAAACAATATATTTCTATCTAGTTCACGAAATATAAAGCTAAACAATTCAGCCTCATACACGCATGCTATCATGATTACAACCATACTCATATGTCATTTTTCAATTCCATACAAGTACATAAAATGGATGGTGATCAAACATTCATGCAATCCAATCAATTATAATAGAAATTCCAATGATAAATAAACAATCAAGTAATCAGGCCATTAATTTTAGACTATATATCAAAATCCGTTAGAATCCCATAATGGAATTTAGTTCATTTCTTAACCGAAAGCCATTATGGGATTATACTAACACATGGTGAATAATTAAAACAATTGAAGGAGAAGATAGAATTGATCAAACCCAATTGCAGTTTATGTTCCAAAGTGTTGTTCAAATCTCCAATAATTTCCAACAAAAATGAAATGAAATATTGTTCAATGATTGAATTCTAAAGAAGATGTAGAAAATATTAAGTCTATGCTCAAACCCTTCTTTTGAAATTCGTTCAAAGCTTAGAACCTTTGTTCTCTACTAACGAAAATTAATAAAAACTAATGATAATCGCATCTGGTACCAACCCGAGTAGTTTAGATCAACTCAAACACTTCAAATTTCAAATTTACAATAAAGTCAGATAACAGCTTCAGAGGACTCGCGCGGCCGCACTTGGTCCCAATACAGAACGGGCATGAGCGCCCGTGTATACGTTTCTAGCTTCTGCAGGCTGATGGCACGGGCGGGTGAATTCCAACTTATTTAGTCGCGCAACCGTGCAGCTTCTGTATCCTGCATACTTGTGTTCTACTGCTATTTCATGTTGTTCCACATGCTTGTTGCTTACTCTTCCATCACTACTCAGTTTTGTATCTCCACTCATTTCACGTGTCATGCCTTCTCTATTCTCATAACACCTGCCACCGCTGAGCTATGCCATTTCCTGCATTTTCACACAAGAGGAGTTCTAATTGCAAGTAATGCAAAATAAAAATAAAATGCAACTAAAAACATACTAAAATGTACTTGAGATGGGCATAGTTCTCGTGAATTGATATCCAATAAGTAGGTATAAAACCTTATTATCAGTAGATATATTGTTGATGTGTGTCACAACTTATTTGTACATGCTGATATACATGGACCATCTGGACATTGGCCTGATCACAGCGGTTCGTGCTCTCAGAGAGGGTTGTACCATCTTGCCCATGATATTTGCGGAAACCTTGAGGTCGGCCACATTTTCCGTACCTATCCTGTGGGGTTCTTCAGGCAGAGTGCCGTATTATTATACGTGTGGTTTATGACACATTTGAGACCGACCGACACTTTTAGACGTCATGGGTACTATTTTACTCATGAGATAACCATATCTTATTCTTTTCAGTCAGCTAATTGTACAGATACAACATCCTGGTTGGCTTTTCTAACAGTGATCGAGGATCTATTTGCGATCTTGCCCTATTCAGGACTCAGCTCTCCATATATCTTTATTTCTCATGCGATTGACATGGACTAACTACCCCTGGCTGGTTAGAAAGGGGTGACCACGTATCATCCACTGGCTGTCATGGGATATTTTGATCAATTTCAGGATATTCACCCCTTTGATGGGGCCTTGGGTCAATGACTATCAGCTTCATTTTTGTCATCAAATGACTTGACCAGGATTTATGATTGTTGGACTCGTCGCGAGGGGGCTAGTTTTTCGACTACTCATCTGGGTCATTATTTAGAGTATTCTGTATGGTTGAAGGTAGATATTGAATTAGCTATGGCTGTTCGCTTAGAGCTGAGTATTGATTCTGATGAGGAGGAGCCTATGGAGGACCCAGATTCTCCCATAGAGGATGAACTATTTGCTGGTTTGACATTAGCCTTGGTCAGTGACACCCCTAGCACTTCCTCTGCTGTGGTTCCACCTTCTGTAGAGTCTTTAGAGCAGATGATTCATCGGATGACCTTTGAGAGGGATCAGGCTAGAGCACTGATGTTGACAACTCTTTCTGGTCGTGATGCTGCTTTTGTTGAGAAGGATGATGCTCGAGGTACTCGAGACGTAGATTTTATTGAGAGGGATAATCCTTGAGCTGCTCGGGATGCTTCCATTGCTGATAGTACTACACTTATGTCCTACACGAATAGCATAATTGCATATATGAGTACATTTATGGATGATCATGGTATCACTATGGAGATGGCTGCGGATTATTTAGCTCGCACGGAGACTTTAGGGCAGGAGCTTAGAGATTCACCTCCATCTTCTGAGAGGGATGCCATGTTGGACTTGCTATCCCATTTATCTACGGGTTTATAGACCAGCTTTCACTTTCCTGCATAGACTAGGTTAGCCATTTTTGTCATGTATAGGATAAGTTGTATATATTAAACAATATTATATGGCAAAGAAATATATTTTGATTCATTTCCCTTTTATATATGTTTTGTCATTGCTGGATGATTACCACTTTTTTCATGCCTTGCTATCTTGATATATCACAAACTTTTCCTTGATGGATTGACATTGAGGCGTCAGATAGTACCTCAGAAGGGTTCGTCGATCAGGAAGGCTTGATAGTATTTAGGGTTTTATATAAGGTTTGATGTCTTGGGACTGGTTTTCCATTGGATACTCGAGTTTATAGGGAAGAATGGGTTTTTTTTTCAAAGGTTAGACCGCACCACAAATGGTTGCCTATGTACTCTCGGGGTTGAGGGAGATCAGGTCTTTCGTAGTTCGTGGCTTGGCCTAAGTGGTTTGAGAAGTGTTTATTCTGGAGTGAAGTATTCTAGGGACACTACTAGAAAACAGTAAATAGACAACGCGGAAAAAACGTTGTGGTTTCAGTCAGGAAAAGGTCGTGGTTAAGGGTATCATCTATTTGACACACTTACACAACGTTTTAAAAAACGTTGTAGTTAAGCACAATACACAATGATTTTTAGGAAAAAAACATTGTAGATTTGTTTTTCAAAAATTAGCAGATACTTAAAAACGTTGTAATAGGTATGATTCCACAATGTTTTTTCCCTAAAAAACGGTGTGTATTGTGCTTAACTACAACGTTTTTAAAATGTTGTAGTTAAGCACAGTATAACATTTTTTTAAAAAAAAGACCATAGAAAGCAACAACAGACAACGTTTTTAAACTTCTTATACAACGTTTATAAGGTGTCATTTATTTATACAAATATACAACATTTTTTAAATGTTGTAGATAAAAAAAACGTTGTGGGATGATATATAGCCAATTAATGCACCTGCAATATGCATCCATGATATATAGCCAAAATGTATCAACCATTCAAAATACATCCCAATTATCTCGCTCGTTTACAATTTTAAATTACTACATCCACAAAATATATACCAAAATGTATCCATATATGCATCTCAAATTCACTATCTAAGCATGTGCAACAACAAATTTAGACCTAAGCATGTGCAAAAAAGCCTAGTTCTCCCAAAATACGTACATTCATCTAACATATTCACCGTTAACTCGATGCTCTACATATAGTTGCTCACGTACGTTGCCCACTCATCCCGTACTTCGTCAATTTGTTCTTGTGTGTACGTTAATCCACATGCCTTATCCCACTGAAATAAAAGAACAACAAATTTAGTATTCAACAAAGATACCAAATCACAATTCCTAACATAATTCCTAATCACGTAAAATGTTAACACATATTTGAGGAGCAAGCTGGTGTACTGCTATACTGCTAAGCTGGTATACTGCTATACTGCTATATTTGAGGAGCAAGCTCGAATAAATATCCTTCTCAACAATGTTATGCCAACAATAATGTGATCAATAATTCAACTATAAAGAAAAGATAAACAAGTTAAACAAGTTAACTGTTAAACATTTAAGCATCAAATAGACTGCCTTCATGGACAATTAAGCATCAAAAAACTGTTAACTGCTAAACAAGTTAACTGCTAAATTGCTATCCAGATGCATGCTATCCTTCTCAACAATTAAGCATCAAACTGCTATCCAGATGCATCAAACTGCTATCCAGATGCATTCTCAACAATGTTATGCCAACAATACATTATAAACTGCTAACTGGTAAACAAGTTGAGCAAGTTAATAACTGCTAACAATACATTTTTATTGGGGGCTGATACAATACATGCATTTCATTTTTAAGTTAGGAAATTAATTATGCACACAAAGTAAACATTACTTCAAAGTAGGACCAAAATAAACATTTGGGAATTTGAAGGAATCACAAAGTCCAACTTGTAAGATTATGCATCACCAATTCACCAGAGTTTATTCAGAAAATGGATTATTGAAAAACATCTCAGAGGAGAAAATGGATTATAACAACTTACAGAGGAGAAAATGGTATTTTTCGCCAGAGTTTATTCAGGACAGAGACACAAGTGTCAATGCCATGAATTATATACTCCATATTAGGACACAAAAGTCAGTGCTCATAATATCCACTTGCATAGAAAGTGGGGAATTGCAAAGACTCAAGAATGTGACTGAACAATGAAATTTAGCTCAACTCCAAAATAAATCTTGATGCTTCTACAAAATTACAATTTGAACTTGATATTTTTTAAGGTCTAATTTTCAATCCTGTGATAACAGCAGAATTGACTTGGCATTAAAACCATCATCAAATTTTAGCACTGCATGGAGTCCAGAATAAGTGCAGATGGGTTATAATCATATCATGTTATCGTTATGTTTAATAGAGAAACGCAACTGAAATGAAAGCAGCCGCTATTAGGCTATAACAGAAAATAGAGAGTAAAATATCAAGATAAGTTCACTTGCTTCAATCATAGACATAACTAATCATTTTGTTATCTTAGGCAACTTTACTTGTATCCCCTAAAATTATCGGATATGTTGTTTTAACTAAAAACCATTTTTGATATGCATTTTCTCCTCTGTAAGTTGCTATATCTCAATTGTTGGAACCAAACAGATTATACAGAAGATAAACCTATTAATATGATCATCCTTCGACAGTGATGAGTGATACTTTTTCCTAAAATTTCAAATCAAGTTATTGATCATTATTCTAAAGTTCGTTTTAAATGAAAGCAGTTTAGCTAGATGATCACAATTCTGAGCAATGGTGAATTGGTGATGCATAATCTTACAAGTTGAACAGTTTACAAGCTGACAAAAAATAACTAACCTTGGCAACAAAGTCCAAACTACCATCCTCAACTATCTCCTTCATAAAACGCATCACAAAATACCGGCACTCCTTGTGTGTTGGTTGTACAGGAGTTCCCTAAACACAATTAGTAATTATGTCATGATAAATCAATAAAAATAACAAATAATATAAGTAAACATCTTATGCACATACCACCAAGATTCTCCATTGTGGTGATTTTCGTATTTGATTATTGCTTTGCCCATTGTAAGCTTTAATGGCACTGCATGAGCAAGAGGGTGACACATATAACATCATGCACATAATTAAAGAGACAATTTATTAGAAGAAATTTTATTGTAAAACTTTCCAATTGAACTACTTTAAAAATAAAGTAATTTGTAATAACATACGTGTCCACAATTTGTTTCCACTCCTCATCGATTCTACGGTACTTGAGGGAATCCATGAAGTACACATGGTTATTGTCCAGATTGACAATGGTCAACACCCAATGATATCTATACAAAAATCAGCCCCAAACACATCACTATAGCCACTTTGCGAAACCAATCAATGAATGTGCGATTGTGCTTATTCTCGTGACCTTCTATCAGCACACATCCATGACTTATCCATCTTAAGAAAAAACAAAACATGTCACCTAAAGTCCAACATTAAATATAAAACACTGAATAAGAACTCAGTTAATTATCAATTTGCTAAACTAGAAAAAAGAAATGTGACTATTTCACCCAATGAAGAAGATGCAAATTACATTAGAATTTGTGTCCACTGTGATATCAGTATCAACCACACAAGAGAAAACAGAGGCAAATGTTAGTTAGAAAACCAAAAACTAATGATTATACTAGCACATAAATCTATAATTCTGGATTCCAAAAGAAAAACCTCCATTGAAGAACCACATTTACAGACAACTACAGTCAACAAATCAGACCCTATGGCATTTTTGAAGATAACCCGATATTAAACTACAGAGCTAAAAATACAGTCAATAACACTTAATGTAATCCTCTAGATTTAATTAGCCTTCAATAACACTTAGAAGCTCTAAATTAGCTCCAAATATCGAAAAATTTCTAATCAAAACCTAAATTTTAGGGAAAATTAACAAGTGATAAATTAAAACCTAATTTTAGTGGAGGAGACAGAGAAACCACCACTGCTGCCACCGCAGCCACCACTATGCTACCAATATGAAAGCAGAAAAACCATTATAACAAAACAAATGGAGCACCTCAAACACGTTTATATATAAATAGGTTGAAAATAAACACATGCAATAACAAATCCAAAGAGATGAAGAACTTACAATGAAACCCTAGCCCCAAAACAGCTTATCTTCAAACTCAGATTTCGGCCTAAGAGAGAAGGTACACCCACAGACGATCGAGCACAGAGATAATCGAACCTCTGCAAGGACTGAGAGTGAAGGAAACTGAGAGTGAAGGAACGAACGAAACTGAGAGCGCAGAGGAACGAAACTGAGTGAAGGAACGAACCGACTTGGGAGAAGGACTGAAGCTCTGCACGGAGAACAACGATCGAGCACAGAGATAATCGAACCTCTGCGGAAACTGAGAGCACAGAGGACCGAAACTGAGTGAAGAAACGAACCGACTTGGGAGAAGGACGGAAGCTCTGCACGAAGAACGACGATCGAGCACAGAGACTATCAAAGACGGGCTAGCCTCGGAGAGAAAGAGACTTTAAGTCTTTTAATTTTAAGTAAGCTCTGTGTTTTATCACATAGACAACGTTTTAAAAAAACGTTATTTAATTACAACTAAAAAAATGCCCTTTTAAATAGACAACGTTTTTGTATATGTATCTACAACGTTTTTTTTTAAACTTTGTGAAAAAAAACGTTGTGGCTTAAGTGTTGTCTATTTACTGTTTTCTAGTAGTGGGATTTGAAAGGTGTTTATTTTGATTGGTTTGAGTGGGTTTTTAAGTCCACGTACTCCCGAGGTTGAGGGATATCAAGTTTTTCATAGTTTGTGGTTGGCTTGAACAGTTGGAGAACTGTTTATTTTGGTTTTTTATTTTTTGTTTGGTTTTACCGCACCATAGATGGCTGCCTATGTACTCCCGGACTTGAGGGAGATCAGGTCTTTCGTAGTTCGTTGCTTGCTATAAAAATCTGAATTGACTAGATTTTTCTTCTTCAGAAGGTGGTTTGTTTGTGACTCAGATATGACAACCCGAGAATTTAGAAAATTTTTAAAATTTTAATTAATTGATTTAAGGTTCAATATTAGAACCTAGACATAAAATAAGTGTATGTGTTTGATATTTTTAAGAAGGAATTTTGAGGATCTCAAAATTTTGTGAAGGATTTAGGTGAATTATTCAAGATTAAGGGAATACGTGAATATGTTCTGTGTATATGTGTACAGTATGTGGTTAAGGGTCATGGGTTGACCAGATAAACGATATCTGTAACAAACCCTAAGTATATATTAAGAACGTCAACGTTCGGTTAGAAAACCCTACCAATTGATAAGAAACCCTAGAAACCGATTTTGAAATCCTAATTTCGGTTCCGGGTATTCGAAACCCTAATTTGGAAGTTGGAAACCCTAAATTGGGAACTTAATGGCGTAAGTGTAAATAATTATAACATTAATTAGGGTAAAGCTTAATTAATTAGCAAACCCTAATTTCAAATTTCGAAAACTATAATTTCTGGATTAGAAACCTTAATTTATAATTAGGAAAAACCTAAGTGTTAATTTAATAATTGTAATGTTAATTAGGAAACCCTAATCCTAATTATGAAACCTAATTTCTAATTTAGAAAAATTATTTTTTTAATTTAGAAACCCTAATTCTGGGTTATTAATCCGAAAGACCATTTTGACCCTAATTGCTTAATTAATAATTTTAATTAGGATATATTAATCCTAATTAGCAAGACTGAATTATGATTAGTAAATTTTAATATAATTAGAAAATTCTATTTATAATTTAAAAAAATTAATTTTCTATTTTGAAAACCAAAATTCAAAAATGTTAGAAACTAAATTGCTAATCTAAGGGTTCAAACCCTAAACCCTAAAAGAGTTCAAACCCTAAACCCTAACCTAAACCCTAAACCCTAAACCCTAAACCCTAAACCCTAAGGATTTGATCATTTACTAGAATGCCATTAAAATAAAATGCAAAATGTCCATAATACCCTTATTGAATAATTGAGGGTTTCGTGCAAATCTAGCCAAAGGAGAGTTGGCCACCAACTCTAACCACTCCGTGTGACTAATATATCCAGCCGATCAGCCCCAATATCTCAGCCACATTATTGCATCAAGTTATATATAGATTTAGAGAGAGAAAAGTACACTAATATGGCTCAATTGTTCATAAACACCCAACGAAGTCTCTCTCTCTCTAGACCCACGAAATCCTTAATTTATTCAGTCCCTTGTATGATCCATAACAAGCCAATAACAGATCCCAAAAGTCAGAATCAAAGATCAAGCATGAATGAGGTATAAACCCTAATTTTTGTAAATCTTGTGTTTTGATGTTAGTTGTTGGTTGGATATGTGTTAGAGGGTGTCATTTAGAGATATGGGTTGTTGGATCGTGGATTCATAACATTTAGATGCTCGAATCTAAAGATTTCAAAAATCTGGAAATGTTGAAAAAGTGGCCTGACAACTGAATGTTAGTGTCCTTAGATTCTTTTCTATTTTTTATTTTTGTTGTTTTAAAGTTAAAATAGGTAGCTTGTCATGTGGTCTTTGATCTGGAAGTGTAATCACAACCATTATAGGTCTAGATCGTGAGTTATTAACGGTCAAAGTGAGTTAACCGACGTTGACCGGGAAAATCTGGGTTACCTAGAAATGGTTAATCAGTGTCTGACAAGATTTTCTTTCGCTTTGATCTGTCAGTCGTGTAAGTGTTTTGATGATATGTTGTAATGGGTTTGTAGCTGGTCATGTGTACTTCATATATGTGGCTTTAAATCATCTTCAGATCGAACTTAGCAGGTGGTCAAACTAGACCATCCGTTCACGATTTCAGTTTCTGGAAAAACCCAGAAACTCGATAAACATAGTTTCTGACATCATTTGACCGAGCCAAATCTGGAACATATAATGTTATTGGACTGAAATATTGGTATATAATTGTTCCTTGACATAAGGACATCAGAATTGAACCATTAGATCACTTGAACCATAACTGGAACATAGATTAATTTGGTCTGGAAAGTACCTAGTCGAACTGCCTGGGTTTCTGGAAAACCCAGAAACCTTCTGACAGTGACTTTGAGGGCTTAAATCTTGTTGGTGTTATATGATATAATCTAGATTGTGGTTGATGCTTCTAGTGTTACATAAACACTACAAGATCAAGGTTTAATATTTCATAGAACATGTTTGGATCGAGAATTATAGGCAGTCAAACGTAACCCCTTGAAATATTGACTGTCAGTGTTCTTGAGGCCAAGAACACCTAAGACGACAAAAAGTGTCGCTAAAGGCCTACAGCGACGATTTAATTATATTTAATTTCTGATTTTTTCAGAAATTATTTAAAAATAGAAAAAAATAGTTTTTAATTATTAAAAATACATAATAAATTATGAAAAATTATTTTAAAGTCTGAAAAATAGTTTTTAATTATTTTGAGTATATTTCATAAATATTTAATATTTTTGGAATATAAATGATATTTAATTTATTTAATTAATATTAAATAAATTATTTAAAAACTATTTTAATTCATGAAAAATCATGAAAAATTATATTATGGAATAAGAAAATATTTTAAGTTATTTTTAATGGCTTTTAATATTTTGTGAGGAATTTAATTAATGAATTAATATTAATGATAATTAGTTTATTTAATAAATGTATTAAATAAATTATGAAAAATAGAATTAATGAATTATAAATCATATAAATATGATTTAAGTATTATAAAAATATTTTAAGTTATAAAATATAACTTTTAATATTTTGTCATGAAAATATTAATATTTTAATATTAAAAGCAATTATCGAATAATGAATTTAAGGGTTTAAAAATCATATAAATATGATTTTAAGGTATTAAAAATACTTTGATAAATTATAAATATATTATAATATTATGACATGAAATTCATTAATATTTGATAGAAAATAAATATTAATGATAATGGAATTATGTGGTATTTAATTCATTTAAATACGTTTTTAATGATTGAAAATTTATGATAAATAGTAATGATTATTTAAAAATTATTAAGAGCTTATGAAAAAAATATTTCGCCCATTATTAAAATTATCTAAGATAATTGTTAAGTGTTAGGCAGAGTTTAATTGAATTTAAACTTGAGATGTGTCCGACTAGACCGTCGGGATGTTAGATATGTGTCGAGTTCAACTCATATTGTAAAAGTTTGACTTGATACCGAGTTCTATGTATGTTGTAGTCTGATAGGGTTATGTGTTATGTGTTTAGGTTATTCTATGTATATCTAACTATATAATAGTATTATATTGTGATGATATTATTCTAATATTGGACATCTATATTACTAATATTAGGTCTTCAGATAAAGCATTATAAATTGTGTAGCGGTAATCAACGGAACATGCAAGTTTTACTTAACTCTACTAAGAGTTGTTTCATTCAGATATGCTTATTGTTAATCATTGCTGATTGCCATTGTAGAATTGTACTCTGTACATATTGCATGTATAAGTCAGGTATGAAAGGCTGATCACCTTCATTACCAGTTGGTCCAGATATATTTGTTCATGTTCAATACTTGTTCAGTCAAAAGTTTGTTCGTGCTAATTCATAATTATATTAATGAATTATAGCCAGCTTATTATTCAGATTCCTTCAATCATGATATATCGTTATATTATTGAACTTAAACTTGCTGGGCAATTTGATGCTCACCCTTGCTATATCATGATAAAACATTGCAAATTAAGTCGAATGCGTCGGATACAAGGAAATGTTAAAGACAGTTCCAGCTTAAAGATAATGTGTGCGATTAGATTTGTAATAGTATTGTATGATAATAATGTTATGTGTTAGACAAGTTAGGAATTATGTATAAGTTAAGGTTACTCGACCTTGGGGAATAGTGTGTAATGTTTAATGTATAAGCAATTTATGTTTATATCTTCCGCAAATATAGCAATAGTGATAGAATGATTGAACCGAATCTGCGGTGATTTGGGGCCCGGATTTGTGGTCGTCACAGTTGGTATCAGAGCTGTAGGTTATGAACCTTAGGTAGGAATACCTGAGACTAATAACCGCAGTGATTAGGACAAGTACTAACTCAAATAGAGTTAGTTGGTCGGTAAGATTCAAAGACGAATCTCGGCGAGTTATAAGATACGAAGTTCCCTAACTTTGATAATAAAGTTGAACAGTAGTGGTGAATAGATAGTCGAAAAGACTAAAAGTACAATGATAGGAGATCGTAAAACAAAATGATCATAGAATATAAATGAATAGTAATATATACGATGAGATCACCCTATGATCGGATAATGTTATAGTATGGAGAAGGATCAAGCGTAGGATTGAAAAGTTTACAGCAAGATTGATGGGTGTCAGTGGTACTATGAATTGGTACAGATTCAAGAAAGGATTATGAATACGAGTTGAATGAAATTCGTATGGAGAAGGGAGTTAAAATTTGGTGGGTATTTCAATTGAGGACTCGTGTCAGCAGCTGAGTTGTATGATTTCTTGTGTGGGCGGGGAATTGTACTTGGTGTAAAAACTACTTAGTTCTGGCAATAAAAATCATTGAAATGTTTGTGTTGCGCTATTTGTTATATGCATGTTAAGAGGGTGATTCCTTTCTCATGTGTATAACAGATAGATAAGTTATAGGTAGAGAATATAAGGTTAAGTACGAGTTCTTAAAACTCATACTTATGTGACATTCTTAATTCATAGTTATATGAAATGTTTATGAACCCCTCAGCGAATGGACGCCAAAGGTCTGACTAGGACAAGTTCTTAAACTCATATGATTGTGGCAAGTACATGAACTCATAAGTATGGTTTGACGAACTGGGTATAGTTGTGTGTAAACGGAATATTGAGTATAATAGGAACAGATAGATTGTTAAGCAAATGATTATTAGTGGAGATATAAGTTTTTCAAAACTCATAGCTCTACTAGACTTCAGAATTTTGGCATCAAGCTAAATACGCACTATGTGCTTTTGAAAAAAAAAAAGAAGTAGACTCATAATAATTTTTGGAACGGTTTAAAGTATAGTCTATGCTCACTACTACAAAACAGTAAATAGACAACGCGAAAAAAACGTTGTGGTTTCAGTCAGAAAAATGTTATGGTTAAGGGTGTTGTCTATTTGACACCCTTACACAACGTTTTTAAAACGTTGTAGTTAAGCACAATATACAACGTTTTTTAGGAAAAAAATGTTGTGGATTTATTTTCCAAAAATTAGCAGATGCGTAAAAACGTTGTAGAAGGTATGATTCCACAACGTTTTTTGGATAAAAACGTTGTTGTTTAGTATATCAGACAACGTTTAGACACATTTACACAATGTTTTAAAAATATTGTAGATTAAAAAAAAGAAGAAAAAAAGGTTGTGGTTCACCTATATTACCAATGCACCTGCAATATGCTAATGTCATGATATATAGCTAAAATTACAAAGAATATTAATACCATACAAAATGTTTACATCCCAATAATTCTTTGTAATGCCAATTACGAAGAATATTAATACCATACAATACATTTACATCTCAATAATGCCAAACTATCCATACATCTCAAATTCACTTTTGAGATAAACAATAGTAATCCTGTTAATTTATAGCTAAAAAGTGGGGAAATACAATTAAACTTTGTGAACAACAAAAAAGGAAGCATTACAGTTTCATGCCCTAAGTGTCCACACACCTTTAGAGAGATATTATCTTCAAATGCAGTATAACTTTTCTTCAGACCTTCTTGCTAACAAAGCACCAGAAATTACTTCCTGCCATCGAGCAGTTGCACTAAATTATGGAATTAGTGCAAATTCAACAATAACATAATCAACAATACTTTACAGTACCCAAAAGATTTACAGTACGAAGTTGTCAGCATGGACAACACCCATTAAAGCACTACACATGAAGAGGACCTTAGAGAAATACCACCAAAACACTAACATTACTGCCAGATTCAAGACTCTTCAAAAAGATTACCTTCAATAACTAATGCTGACACAAGTACCAAATAATTTCTTTTTTTGCTTTCCTTCCAGCTTGTGTGTATCATATAATGTATCATATAAAAGTTAAACAATGTATCATGACACAAATAACTGAACAGTTAAAACTACAACGAATTGCATTTGCAGCAAAAGCGTAAGAATAAATCATCTCAGAATTAGACTGTTTCCCATTCAACAAATGCTTAACTTTGGTCATGTATATAAATCATGTGGAGCAATCATACAAGCTTCAAAGAGTTAAAAGAGTAGGGTGCCTGACCTAATCCCAGTTAGACTAAGAGAATCTAATTAGTTTTATAGTCGTGAATTACAATGCCAAAAAAATTCATAACAAAATATTTCAGACTAGTCATTTTAAAGCCTATCAACTGATTCACACTGCTAAATAAGGTGCATTTAGCAGTCGAACACACAGACACGCCGACACAGGTGTCCACTGCATATATCATACTAATTATCACAAAAGTGATCTACAACCAAAGCTCTAATAGGAAACATTCAAAACACTATAGAAACACATACCTTGCTTCACCCATCATATCAAATACAGAATACATTACAATCAAAGCAATATGGCTATATACCCATCATATCAAATGTTTCTGGTGGCCCTCAGTAGTGTAACAAGGCAAGAAATTAATAAAGTATATGTATTACTACTATGTACCTATGATTGTGTTCTCTTTTCTCAATTTCAAATTGACAAATACTCCAACTATGAAAAGATGTATTCTAGGTCAGCACGTACTAGACATTCCTTAACTATAATAATGTCATCAACGACCCTGATTTTCCTTCTTTTACCATGAATCACTCACTTAATAGGAATATCAAAGGAGCAACAGAACTCAGCAAGTCAAACTCTTTTAAGTTCTTCAAGCTGGCAAGATCAATATATGATAAACTACAAACTTGACTAACTAATTCTTCATAGAAATATTCTCTTCCATAGGCCAATATTGTTTTAAAACAATACATGAGAAGTGAGACTCTACAGCACCTAACAATAGTATGCATAGGTGTTCTAAAAATTATCCATTCAAACTTTCAAAGATCCAAGAACTGCATAGCAAACAAAAACACTGAAATAAACTCACATATAAGGGTAAACAAGAGCTATAGAAATGTAACATTGGTATTAGAAAAGAACACTATTAACTGCATATCAAACAAAAACAATAAAGTCAACTCACATATAATAAGGCTAAACAAGAGCAATAGAAATGTAACTTGGTATTAGAAAAGAACACTATTCGGGCTTCAGGAAAAAAAAAGAAAAAAGAAGAAGAAGATAAGAAAGGAAGCTATCATTTATTTCAAAAAAACACTTACTGTGATTAATTCTTTTCGAGCTTCTTGAAGCTCATATATGATTGTGCACTCCTTCATCACAAGAGATAGATTTAGTGCTTCCAGCCATTCAAGTTTTTCTTCCTTCTTCTTTAAGTCTTCTTGGATGGCACGAATATGCTTCATTACCTGTAAAGCCCCTCTCATACGCTCTATCTCCAACTCCAATGCTTGCTTGGCATTGAGTTTCTTTTCTAGTTCAATAATAGTTTTGTGAAGGGTTTCTTTTTCCCTCTGCCATTTAAATCAAAAATGACAAATAAACTGGCTGGGAGTTCATAAACAAATAATTGTGTTTTTGGTAGTTATGTTAAATCAAAATAAAAACAAAGTACAATACCTTCTGATCTTCAGCCAGCCTAAAAACACATTCATCTGCCTTCTTCTGCTCCAAGGTTGCTCTCTTGTTCTAAAAAGAACATAACACAATTGTTATCTAACCAGCCACAGAGCAGATAAACAAGTAAAAAATAAAAATAAAAATCTCCAATCACATTAACAGTAAACTACATAGTTGTTCATCTGCGAAAGAAGCACTCTCGTCAAGATATTGAATGCCGAAAGCAATGCAAGTGTTTATCAGCTTATGGTGCATGATCATATTACAGAAGTAATGGACTTGTGGAAGAAGCAAATAGAAAGAGATTATTGCAACATATTCTAAATTGTTACATTCCCTAATTCCATGCTAGTTACAACATCAATCTGCTAAAAATGTATTTATAAATTATTAAGCCCCAATCTAGAAAAATAGAGTTCAGTAGTGTAACAAGGCAAGAAATTAATAAAGTATATGTATTACTACTATGTACCTATGATTGTGTTCTCTTTTCTCAATTTCAAATTGACAAATACTCCAACTGTGAATGACAATGAATGACATATACCCATCATATCAAATCCAGAATACATTACAATGAATGACTCCATCAATCTCTAACAAAAGGAATCAGTTTTAAGGACAAGGACAATTTCTTGGAAATTTTACCCTATGGCTATATCTCTGTAAAAAAATGAATCAGAAGGACAAAGATAAGAGATAGTAAATACACAACTTCTTGAAAACTTTATCCTACTAGCTATATCTCTGTAAAAAAATGAATTAGTTTTTAAGGACTAGGATTAGCACAAGAGATAATAAATACACAATTTCTTGGAAACGAAAATGAGTTTATACCATCTATTAATAACCAAATCCAAACTAATTAAATAGAAAGCATATTGCGAGGGCTACAACTAACTATAAATCGATCAATAATACCCTCTAAAACATTGATACACCTCTTTGAGGTGCTTAAAAACCTAGCAACAGTTTTTGGCAACTCAAATGAAAGTGCGTCCATAACTACCTACAGAGGAACAACAAACAACCCAAAAACCACAAGCTTAGCTATAAATTACAGAATCGGAATTACAGAAGTTCAAAAAATAGAATGAATCATACCTGGTCCAGTGAAGGAGAGGATAAATATGTATGAATTTCTGAAAGGATTTCAAACGCAGTGTTCTCAAATTCTTCATTTTCCGGATCCGTTACAATTGAATCGGAAATACTATTGAGAAAATCAACCAACACGGATGTAGACTCTTCCGATTGGGAAAAAAAATATAAACCTTGGATTCATACCTGATTGTCATTTGCTAACAGCGATGGTGGTGCTGAGTTGGTTAAGGAGCAGAGCAGCGGGAGAGACACGAAATCGGGAAAGCCAGGAAGCCATGAGAGAGAGAGAAAGAGATTGACGAGGGGAGAGCTAGGAAGCACAAGAGAGAGAGAGAGAGAGTCAGAGAGAGATGGTGGTGCTGAGATGGTTACGAGTTCTACATCAATGTTATGTTATATCAAATTTAAGTTTTCACTTCTCCGCCCTTTATTTGAAGCTCCGTGTTTTTAAAATAGATAATATTTTTTTTAAATGTTATCTATTTAAAATCAAAAAAATGTCCTTTTAAATAGATAACGTTTTTACATGTATATCTACAACGATTTATTTAAAAACGTTGTGGAAAAAAATACCACAACGTTTTTATTAAAAACATTGTCTTTTAAGCGTTGTTTATTTACTGTTTTGTAGTAGTGGCTACTTATTTCGGCTAGACACAAATAATTTGAAATATCAAAATATATTTTTATTTATCACTCATGTACCATGTAACCTGGTGCAGAGATGATAAAAGTTTATGGAGTTAGAAATACAGGAATACTTAGTGTGAATTCGATCTAAAAATCATTGTTCCACTATTGTATGATGTGTTATGACAAAGACATGCAATGACGACATCGTCAAACGGACTGCTAATACAGTACGACATCATGGCGTCATTTTTAAACTATTTTAAAATTTTAATTTGCCAATGGGGTTTGGCTACACTTACATAATTCAATTGAATTGAATTATTGGTATGAGTCTATGCTAATTGATTCAGCTAGACAAACATTTATGAAAACTCTTAAGTGTTCATTGAAAGAAATTTTCCGAACCAAATTGTTTTGGTGCGGAATCTGTAACATTCCAGATTTTTAAATGTAAGTTATAAATATTTATTAGATGTGTTTATTCTTGAATAAGTAATTGTTCAATTTGATTGAGTTTATTTAGTTAATTATTTATTTGCTAAATAATTAATGTGATTAGTTAATTATTTATTTGTTAAATAATTAATGTGTTATGTGGATTGAGTTATGTGATTAAGTAAATTATTTAATTGTTATTACATAAAGTGTGGCAAATAACTATGTGATAAAGAGTTATTAAAATAAATTAAAGTAATTTTAATTTAGTGTTGTCAAACAAGGTGTAAGAATATTAATCCTTTATTTTATAAATGGTTAGCCAAACAAGGCCTTATGGCTTTTGAAATTCTTGTTAATTTTAAATTATATTATTAATAGAATAAAACAAATATATAAATAACATATATTTATATTTATAAGATTATACGTTATATATTTGGTAACTGATGAGAGTAAATAGGCTTATTATTGCCTTATCAATTTTGTTTTATTTTGACGCATACTTGTTAAGTGTTACGCTCCAGTTTTGTTTAGTCTAAGAAAAGGTGTTCAGAGAAAAAGAAAAGTTTCAGAGAATTTGAGAGAGAGAAGTAGCAAAAGAAAGTTATCAGTGTTTAACAAAGATTGTCTAAAACAAAAGGTATGTACATAACTTAACCATAGCTATTTTACGCCATATATTTTATGTGAATTTATATTGTCTCGGTGTTCTCAATTTGACTGTAAGATGAAGTTCTTTACAAACTTTCTAGAGTTCGAATGTTTTACTATTTGATTATGAAATCATGTGTTAGTAGTAGATAACATATATATTGATGATTGTATGTTCAATAATGTATAGGTAAGAGTATGATAAATTACGTATACACGAAAAGAATTATTTTTTCAGTAAACTTATATGCATGAATATGACTTTGAAAGTTAATAAAATATTAGTATGTGATTATGTTAATTGAGACTTGTGTGTAATTGGGTAAGAAATTAAGCAGAGCAAGGAATCAAATTTTGTTGATAACAGTGAAAATTTCGTTCACTGTACTTTAGATATCAACAATGGAGTTTTGAGTTTTAACCAAATATTATTTTAGTGATTTAAGTCTTTTAAATTTGTTGTTTAATTGTTGGAAATTCGTATATGGATAATTGTTAGCAATTTTGTATAGTTTATATTAGTTATACATGTTGTTTGGGGCGAATTGTTATTACAAATTTAAGACAGTAGCTTTGGGCTCTGTTCTTCTTTTTGGTTCTGTGAGTTTCGGCGCCCCAGCGTCAAAATTCACGCCCCAGCGCCAAAAATGGGCCAGTAGCTCACGCCCCAGCGTTGTATCTCGCGCCTCGGCTCTGGTACTCGCACCCCGCACCACTGATCCGCGCCCCGGCGCCGGAAAAGTTGTCTGACTTGGGCAGTTTTGACCTCCTATAGTAAAATAGCCATAACTTTCTCATACGAACTCCGATTGAGTTGATTCAAGATGATCCGGAACGAGGACGAATAGACCTAAAACTTTCATGCTTTAAGTTTGTTAATTTGAGGTTTGTAACAGTAGTCAAAATGGCCATTTTTAGGACTATTGTGTATTTAGAGCCAATCGGAGGGCGTCGGGATGCACGAATGCAAGTGCAACCCTTTGTGTATTAGTATAACTTAATGATAACATGTTGGACATGTAATAGGATGTTGTAGCAAGTTGTTAATGTGCATATGATGCAATGACATAATCACTTAAGTAGTTGTAATAAAGCTAAAAAGTAATATTCATGAAAAGATGTGATGTTGTTTAAACTTAAACTTAGTTAGTAGCTATACTAAGAGTAATAAAGTAACTCATAAAGGTAATGTTAGTATAACTAATGTGTATTGTCAATACATATGGTATGTGTAGGACTTGGGATGAACGTGAATAGTAATTATTTAACCTACGCACGAGGCAAGTTCTTTAACTCTACTTTTATAATTGTGCAAGTTTCTAAACCTATCTTTTTACATTAAGCAAGTTCCCTAACCTTTGCTACTTTATTATTTAGCAAGGTTGCTTTTCACTGTTATGTTACACTTAAGCAAGTTTTCTAATTCTAAAGCTTCGTTATGCAAAATTCATATGCTATACTTTATTGAGTAAAGTATTTCCATTAAGCAACTTCATTGTATCCAGTTATTCATGATGATACAAGTTTCTCATCTCTGCACTTTAGTTGAGATAGTTATTATGATTATGCAAGTTTTCTTAACTCTAAACTTGTTACATTAGCATGCAAGTACCTTTAGGTTATCGTTCAAGCTATTATTTGTTGTGCATGCTTGATATTAAATTCTAAAATGTAACCTTTGCTTAATGTTATTCAAAGCAAGGTATGATGTGTTATTCAATAGTTATGCTATTAGATTATTCCTAAAGCATGAACTTAGAACTAAATATTTATTCAGTTATGATTATTCAATAACATAATGTTATTATCTTTTATTTAACTAATCCTTAGTTGATGTCCGTTGAACTCCAAATTTCCTTGAGTATCCAAACCAAACTATCTTTGGGGCAGACTTGTACTCAAAATACTGAGATGAAAAACCCTATTTATAGGGGTTACGCTTAGTTTTGTACTTTGCGCTGAAATGTTTGTATACAATACATGTACGAAGGGTTGATCCCCCTAAGTACCTTAAAGTCATTATGGTCGTATGACCGTAAAAGTTTAAGTTGAAAGATTACTTATAACTGTGGACAAGGTTCGTGGTCATTAGACCCTCAGTGAATGTTTAAAATGTTAATAGAATCTATTGTTCAGTTCTATTGAGCCCTTGAATGGGCAGAGAATATAAAAGTTATTCATTGTTATTTCAAGTGAGCATTGTTTGCTCACTCTTACCTGTAAAATCCTTACAGCTATAGATGGAAAGGGTGACGTATCTAGCACCAGTAAAGGAAAGGAAAAGATGAACAAGTACTGAAGACTTGTAATAGTTTTATTATCAGACTTTGGTTTAAAGAATGTAATGAAGTTTATTTAAATTTTCCGCATGAATGATTGTATGTAAAGGTTAGATAACCTGGGAGATATTATTTTATGTAATTCTTGTATGAGCAGGTTTTATTATTCAATTTTATTTATGATTGGGTAGTTATAAATGAATGTTTTGATTACGTGAACACCAAATCTTGAGGTAATGAAGTACCGAGATTTGGGGGTGTCACACCAAAACTGAAAAATGAAATCTTGACCGAAGCTCATAGCTCAAGATATTCGATTCATCTAGGAAGCACGAAGATGTATCAAGATTTACACCGACATTTTTGGTGGCCGAATATGAAAAGGGATGTTGCAGAATGCGTGGCTAAATGTTTGACATGTCAAAAAGTAAAAGTCGAACATCAAAGACCCAGCGGATTACTTCAACCGTTGGAAATACCGGAATGGAAATGGGAGCATATCACGATGGATTTTGTTATGGGTCTTCCAGCTACTCAGAGAGGATGCGATGCAATTTGGGTGATAGTGGACAGACTGACAAAATCAGCGCACTTTTTACCAATAAAGATTAGATTCAATCTTGATCAGTTGGTAAGATTGTACATCAAAGAGATAGTTTCGAGACATGGAGTGCCAGTGTCAATTGTGTCTGATAGAGACCCGCGATTCACGTCAAACTTCTGGAAGAGACTACAAGAATGCATGGGAACTCAATTACGAAGGAGTACGACTTATCATCCACAAACAGATGGCCAAAGCGAACGAATGATCCAGACATTGGAAGATATGCTGAGAGCATGCGTCATGGATTTCAAAGGAAGCTGGGAAGAGCAATTACCGTTGGTGGAATTCACCTACAATAATAGTTATCACGCGAGCATCGGCATGCCGCCTTACGAAGCGTTATACGGCAGAAAGTGCAGAACTCCACTGTGCTGGGATGAAGTTGGTGAACGTCAACTACTAGGACCAGAATTAGTGCAACAAACTGCTGAGGTTATCAAACTCATCGGGATAAGATTGGTAGCAGCTCAAGACCAACAGAAGAAGTGTGCTGATCAACACAGGCAAGATCGTGCATTTGACGTAGGAAGCTATGTATTCCTAAAAGTTTCTCCTTGGAAGGAGAAAATTCATTTCGGTAAGAAGGGAAAACTAAGCCCGAGGTTTATTGGACCCTTTGAAGTGCTGCGAAAAGTTGGAGAGGTAGCTTACGAGGTAGCTCTACCTCCAGAGTTGGAAAACATTCATAATGTTTTTCATATTTCGGTGTTACGACCATATAAACTCGATTACAATCACGTGATCGAGTACGAACCGTTGCAGTTCGAGAAAGATTTGTCTTATGAAGAGGTTCCTATCCAGATAGTCCACAGGAAAGAACAAGTGCTCAGGAATAAAGTGATACCTTCTGTGAAGGTGATATTGAGAATCCACAATGCTGAAGAAGCAACGTGGGAACTCGAAGAGAAAATGATGAAAGAGTACCCTGAGTTATTTGTTTAATCTATGTCTTCGATTCTGGGAACAGAATCTTTATAAGTAGGGAAGAATGTAACGAAAGTGTTGTTTGAGTTGTGATTCTAGGGACAAATCCTTATAAGAGGGGAATGATGTAACATTCCAGATTTTTAAATGTAAGTTATAAATATTTATTGGATGTGTTTATTATTAAATAAGTAATTGTTCAATTTGATTGAGTTTATTTAGTTAATTATTTATTTGCTAAATAATTAATGTGATTAGTTAATTATTTATTTGTTAAATAATTAATGTGTTATGTGGATTGAGTTATGTGATTAAGTAAATTATTTAATTGTTATTACATAAAGTGTGACAAATAACTATGTGATAAAGAGTTATTAAAATAAATTAAAGTAATTTTAATTTAGTGTTGCCAAACAAGGTGTAAGTATATTAATCCTTTATTTATAAATGGTTTGCCAAACAAGGTCTTATGGCTTTTGAAATTCTTGTTAATTTTAAATTATATTATTAATAGAATAAAACAAATATATAAATAAAATATATTTATATTTATAATATTATACGTTATATGTTTGGTAACTGATGAGAGTAAATAGGCTTATTATTGCCTTATCAGTTTTGTTTTATTTTGACGCATACTTGTTAAGTGTTACGCTCCAATTTTGCTTAGTCTAAGAAAAGGTGTTCAGAGAAAAAGAAAAGTTTCAGAGAATTTGAGAGAGAGAAGTAGCAAAAGAAAATTATCAGTGTTTAACAAAGATTATCTAAAACAAAAGGTATGTACATAACTTAACCATAGCTATTTTACGCCATATATTTTATGTGAATTTATATTGTCTCGGTGTTCTCAATTTGACTGTAAGACGAAGTTCTTTACAAACTTTCTAGAGTTTGAATTTTTTACTATTTGATTATGAAATCATGTGTTAGTAGTAGATAACATATATATTGATGATTGTATGTTCAATAATGTATAGGTAAGAGTATGATAAATTACGTATACACGAAAAGAATTATTTTTTCAGTAAACTTATATGCATGAATATGGCTTTTGAAAGTTAATAAAAAATTAGTATGTGATTATGTTAATTGAGACTTGTGTGTAATTGGGTAAGAAATTAAGCAGAGCAAGGAATCAAATTTGGTTGATAACAGTGAAAATTTCGTTCACTGTACTTTAGATATCAACAATGGAGTTTTGAGTTTTAACCAAATATTATTTTAGTGATTTAAGTCTTTTAAATTTGTTGTTTAATTGTTGGAAATTCATATATGGATAATTGTTAGCAATTATGTGTAGTTTATATTAGTTTACATGTTGTTTGGGGCGAATTGTTGTTACAAATTTAAGACAGTAGCTTTGGGCTTTGTTCTTCTTTTTGGTTCTGTGAGTTTCGGCGCCCCAGCGTCAAAATTCACGCCCCAGCGCCAAAAATGGGCCAGTAGCTCGCGACCCAGCGCTGTAGCTCACGTCCCAGTGCTGTAACTCACGCCCCGGCGCTGGTACTCGCGCCCCGGCGCCACTGATCCTCGCCCCGGCGCCGAAAAAGTTATCTGAGTTGGGCAATTTTGACCTCCTGTAGTAAAATGGCCATAACTTTATCATATGAACTCCGATTGCATTGATTCAAGATGATCCGAAACGAGGACGAATAGACCTACAACTTTCATACTTTAAGTTGTTAATTTGAGATCTATAACAGTAGTCAAAATGGTCATCTTTAGGACTATTGTGTATTTGGAGCCAATCGGAGGGCGTATTAGTATAACTTAATGATAACATGTTGGACATGTAATAGGATGTTGTATCAAGTTGTTAATGTGCATATGGTGCAATGACATGATCACTTAAGTAGTTGTAATAAAGCTAAAAAGTAATGTTCATGAAAAGATGTGATGTTGTTTAAACTTAAACTTAGTTAGTAGCTATACTAAGAGTAATAAAGGAACTCATAAAGGTAATGTTAGTGTAACTAATGTGTATTGTCAATACATATGGTATGTGTAGGACTTGGGGTGAACGTGAATAGTAATTGTTTAACCTACGCACGAGGCAAGTTTTTTAACTCTACTTTTATAATTGTGCAAGTTTCTAAACCTATCTTTTTACATTAAGCAAATTCCCTAACCTTTGCTACTTTATTATTCAGCAAGGTTGCTTTTCACTGTTATGTTATACTTAAGCAAGTTTTCTAATTCTAAAGCTTCGTTATGCAAAATTCATATGCTATACTTTATTGAGTAAAGTATTTCTATTAAGCAACTTCATTGTATCCAGTTATTCATGATGATACAAGTTTCTCATCTCTGCACTTTAGTTGAGATAGTTATTATGATTATGCAAGTTTTCTTAACTCTAAACTTGTTACATTAGCATGCAAGTACCTTTAGTTTATCGTTCAAGCTATTATTTGTTGTGAATGCTTGATATTAAATTCTAAGATGTAACCTTAGCTTAATGTTATTCCAAGAAAGGTATGATGTGTTATTCAATAGTTATGATATTAGATTATCCCTAAAGCATGAACTTAGAACGAAATATTTATTCAGTTATGATTATTCAATAACATAGTGTTATTATCTTTTATTTAACTAATCCTTAGTTGATGTTCGTTGAACTCCAAATTTTCTTGAGTATCCAAACCAAACTATCTTTGGGGCGGACTTGTACTCAAAATACTGAGATGAACAACCCTATTTATAGGGGTTACGCTTAGTTTTGTACTTTGCGTTGAAATGTTTGTATACAATACATGTACGAATGGTTGATCCCCCTAAGTACCTTAAAGTCATTATGGTCGTATGATCGAAAAAGTTTAAGTTGAAAGATTACTTATAACTGTGGACAAGGTTCGTGGTCATTAGACCCTCAGTGAATGTTTAAAATGTTAATAGAATCTATTGTTCAGTTCTATTGAGCCCCTGAATGGGCAGAGAATGTAAAAGTTATTCATTGTTATTTCAAGTGAGCCTTGTTTGCTCACTCTTGCCTGTAAAATCCTTATAGCTACAGATGGAAAGGGTGACGTACCTAGCACCAGTAAAGGAAAGGGAAAGATGAACAAGTACTGAAGACTTGTAATAGTTTTGATAGTTTTATTATCAGACTTTGGTTTAAAGAATGTAATGAAGTTTATTTAAATTTTTCGCATGAATGATTGTATGTAAAGGTTAGATAACCTGGGAGATATTATTTTATGTAATTCTTGTATGGGCAGGTTTTATTATTCAATTTTATATATGATTGGGTAATTATAAATGAATGTTTTGATTACGTGAACACCAAATCTTGAGATAATGAAGTACCGAGATTTGGGGGTGTCACAGAATCCAATAAGACTGAGGTAAAAGTTTATGCACCCAAGTGGATAAGAGAAACAGATCAGACCAGAAGTACTTTATAAGTACAGGGCATTTCAGGCTAATTACCCACTATGTCCGTAAGTTAAGACGGTTAGCGGATGAATTTCCATATAACCTTTGCGAAAATGACAGATAATAGTCTGTAAAACTCCTTAGCACAATTTCAAAATTTTTACTCTTGTGAGAGGTGTATTGGGTAGCATGTGATGGTGAGAATGAATGGTGTATGGTGTATGGTGCAAGGTATAAGGTGTAAGGTAAATTTCGAGGACGAAATTTTTAGAAGAAGGGGTGAATGTGACAACCCGAGAATTTTAAAAAAATTTAAAATTTTAATTAATTGATTTAAGGTTCAATATTAGAACCTAGACAGAAAATAAGTGTATGCGTTTGATATTTTTAAGAAAGAATTTTGAGGATTTCAAAATTCTGTGAAAGATTTAGGTGAATTATTCAAGATTAAGGGAATACGTGAATATGTTCTGTGTATATGTGTACAGTATGTGGTTAAGGGTCAAGGGTTGACCAGATAAATGATATCTGTAACAAACCCTAAATATATATTAAGAACGTTAACGTTCGATTAGAAAACCCTACCAATGGATAAGAAACCCTAGAAATCGATTCTGAAATCTTAATTTCGGTTCCGGGTATTCGAAACCCAAGTTTAGAAGTTAGAAACCCTAAATTGGGAATTAATGACGTAAGTGTAAATAATTATAATATTAATTAGGGTAAAGCTTAATTAATTAGCAAACCCTAATTTCAAATTTAGAAAACTCTAATTTCTGGATTAGAAACCCTAAGTTTTAATTTAATAATTGTAATGTTAATTAGGAAACCCTAATCCTAATTAAGAAACCTAATTTCTAATTTAGAAAAATTATTATTTTTATTTAGAAACCCTAATTTAGGGTTATAAACCCGAATGACCATTTTGACCATAATTGCTTAATTAGCAATTTTAATTAGGATATATTAATCATAATTAGCAAGATTGAATTATGATTAGTAAATTTTAATATAATTAAAAAATTCTAATTATAATTTAGAAATATTAATTTTCTATTTTGGAAGCCAAAATTCAGAAATGTTAGAAACTAAATTGATAACCTAAGGGTTCAAACCTTAAACCCTAAAAAGTTCAAACCCTAAACCCAAACCCAAACCCTAAACCCTAAACCCTAAGGGGTTGACCATTTACTAGAATGCCATTAAAATTAAATGCGAAATGTCAATAATACCCTTATTAAATAATCGAGGGTTTCTTGCAAATCTAGCCAAAGGAGAGTTGGCCACCAACTCCAACCACTCCATGTGACTAATATATCCAGCAGATCAGCCTCAATATCTCATCCACATTATTGCATCAAGTTATTTATAGATTTAGAGGAGAAAAGTACACTAATATGGCTCAATTGTTCATAAACACCCAACCAAGTCTCTCTCTAAACCCACGAAATCCTTAATTTATTCAGTCCCTTGTATGATCCATAACAAGCCAAGAACATATCCCAAAAGTCAGAATCAAAGATCAAGCGTGAATGAGGTATAAACCCTAATTTTTGTAAATCTTGTATTTTGATGTTAGTTGTTGGTTAGATATGTGTTAGAGGGTGTCATTTAGAGATCTGGGTTGTTGGATCATGGATCCATAACATTTAGATGCTCAAATCTAAAGATTTTAAAAATCTGGAAATGTTGAAAAAGTGGCCTGACAATCGAATGTCAGTGGCCTTAGATTCTTTTCTGTTTTTTATTTTTGTTGTTTTAAAGTTAAAATAGGTAGCTTGTCATGTGGTCTTTGATTTGGAAGTGTAATCACAACCATTACAGGTCTAGATCGTGAGTTATTAACGGTCAAAGTGAGTTAACCGACGTTGACCGGGTAAATCTGGGTTACCTAGAAATGGTTAATCAGTGTCTAACAAGACTTTCTTTCGCTTTTATCTGTCAGTCGTGTAAGTGTTTTGATGATATGTTGTAATGGGTTTGTATCTGGTCATGTGTACTTCATATATGTGGCTTTAAATCATCTTCAGATCTAACTTAGCAGGTGGTCAAACTAGACCATCCGTTCACGATTTCAGTTTCTGGAAAAACCCAGAAACTCGATGAACATAGTTTCTGACATCATTTGACCGAGCCAAATCTTGAACATATAATGTTATTGGACTGAAATATTGGTATATAATTGTTCCTTGACATAAGGACATCAGAATTGAACCATTAGATCACTTGAACCATAACTGGAACATAGATTAATTTGGTCTGGAAAGTACCTAGTCGAACTGCCTGGGTTTCTGGAAAACCCAGAAACTTTCTGACAGTGACTTTGAGGGCTTGAATCTAGTTGGTGTTATATGATATAATCTAGATTGTGGTTGCTGCTTGTAGTGTTACATAAACACTACAAGATCAAGGTTTAATATTTCACAGAACGTGTTTGGATCGAGAATTATAGGCAGTCAAACATGACCCCTTGAAATATTGACTATCATTGTTCTTGAGGCCAAGAACACCTAAGATGACAAAAAGTGTCGCTAAAGGCCTACAACGACGGTTTTAATTATATTTAATTTCTGATTTTTTCAGAAATTATTTAAAAATAGAAAAAAATAGTTTTTAATTATTAAAAATATATAATAAATTATGAAAATTTATTTTGAAGTCTAAAAAATAGTTTTTAATTATTTTGAGTATATTTCATAAATATTTAATATTTTTGGAATATAAATGATATTTAATTTATTTAATTATAATATTAAATAAATTATTTAAAAATAATTTTAATTCATGAAAAATTATATTATGGAATAAGAAAATATTTTAAGTTATTTTTAACGACTTTTAATATTTTGTGAGGAATTTCATTAATTAATTAATATTAATGAAAATTAGTTTATTTAATAAATGTATTAAATAAATTGTTGAAAAATAGAATTAATGAATTATAAATCAAAAAATATGATTTAAGTATTATAAAAATATTTTAAGTTAAAAAATTTAACTTTTAATATTTTGTCATGAAAATATTAATATTTTAATATTAAAAGTAATTATCGAATAATGAATTTAAGTGTTTAAAAATCATATAAATATGATTTTAAGGTATTAAAAATACTTTGATAAATTATAAATATATTATAATATTATTACATGAATTTCATTAATATTTGATAGCAAATAAATATTAATGTTAATAGAATTATGCGGTATTTAATTCATTTAAATACGTTTTTAATGATTGAAAATTTATGATAAACAGTAATAATTATTTAAAAATTATTACGAGCTTACGAAAAAAATATTTCGACCATTATTAAAATTATCTAAGATAATTGTTAAGTGTTAGGTAGAGTTTAATTGAATTTAAACTCGAGATGTGTCCGATTAGACCATCAGGATATTAGATTTGTGTCGAGTTCAACTCAGACTGCAAAAGTTTGACTTGATACCGAGTCCTATGTGTGTTGTAGACTGATAGGGTTATGTGTTATGTGTTTAGGTTATTCTATGTATATCTAAATATATAATAGTATTATATTGTGATGATATTATTCTAATATTGAAGATCTATATTACTAATATTAGGTCTTCGGATAAAGCATTATAAATTGTGTAGCGGTAATCAACCGAACATGCAAGTTTTACTTAACTCTACTAAGAGTTATTTCATTCAGATATGCTTATGGTTAATCATTGCTGATTGCCATTGTAGAATTGTACTATGTACATATTGCATGTATAAGTCGGGTATGAAAGGCTGATCACCTTCATTACCAGTTGGTCCAATATATTTGTTCATGTTCAATACTTGTTCAGTTAAAAGTTTGTTCGTGCTAATTCACAACTATATTGATGAATTATAGCCAGCTTATTATTCAGACTCTTTCAATCATGATATATCGTTATATTATTGAACTTAAACTTGCTGGGCAATTTTATGCTCACCCTTGCTATATCATGATAAAACATTGTAGATTAAGGTAAATGTGTCGGATACAAGGAAAGGTTAAAGACAGTTCCAGCTTAAAGATAATGTGTGCGATTAGATTTGTAATAGTATTATATGATAATAATGTTATGTGTTAGACAAGTTATGAATTGTGTATAAGTTAAGGTTACTCGACCTTGGGAAATAGTGTGTAATGTTTAATATATAAGTAATTTATGTTTATATCTTCCGCAAATATAGCAATAGTGATAGAATGATTGAACCGGATCCACGGTGATTTGGGGCCCGAATTCGGGGCTCTCACAGTCATAATACCTCTTCACGGCGTCTGAAAATATAAGCTAGGGAAATTATTCCCCATCTATTTCTTGTAATCTGATGGCTCCTCCAGTCAATACTTCCTTGACAATGAAAGGGCCTTCCCAATTTGGGGCAAAACTTTCCTTTGGATTGATCTTGTTTGGCAAGGACTTTCTTCAATACCAAGTCATGTACATTGAATTACTAGAGCTAGACTTTCTTGTTGTATGACCGAGAAATCCTTTGCTGATACAATTTTCCATGAAAGATAGTTGTTGCCCTTTTATTATCTATTAGAGATAACTGGTGGTACCGTTCTTACAACCACCGATCTTCTTCCATCTGAGCATATATTAATACCCTCAATGACTCCATTTCCACTTATATGGGGGAGTACTGGTTCCATACCATAGACTAATGAGTAGGTGGCCCCAGTAGAAGTGTGCATTATCGTTTTGTTGGGTAGTATAGTTAGAGGCAATAAGTTAGGCTATCCCTTGTGATTGGCGGATATTTTTTGCATAATTTTCTTGATATTCTTGTTGGTTGCTTCGAAAGCACCATTTATCTTGAGATAATAGATGACGGAATTAAGATGCTTGATGTGAAACTTACAACATAATTCCTTCATCATCTAATTATTTGGATTTTTGGCATTTTCCGATACGATCATCTTCGGTTGTCCATATCGACAAATTACATTATTTCTGATAAAACCAATGATTACCTCTTTGGTGACCTTGGGAAAGGAGGAAACTTCTACCCATTTGGTGAAGTAATCAATCATGGTAAAGATGAATCGATGACCATTGTTGGCTTTGGGTTCTATTTGCCCAATCACGTCCGTTCCCCACATTGAAAAGGGCCACGATGAACTCATACAATATAATTTGTTTAGAGGAGCGTGGATGGCATTTCCATGGACTTAGCATTGATAGCATCTCTTGACGTGATCGTCACAGTCGACTATGAGGAAAATCCAATAATGCGCCGTTCTTAATATCTTCTTGGCAAGTAAAGGATTGCTCATATATGGACCATATACTCTACCATGAAGTTCATCCATGAGTCTTTGGGCTTGATCTTTGTCCAGACATTTTAAACGGCCTATTTTAGCATCCCTTTTATAAAGAGTGTCTCCGCTCAAGTATATTTTCAGGGCCATTTTATGGATTCACTTTCTTTCAGCTTGACTTTCCTAGTGGGCGTAAATCCATCTTGAAGATATTCTTTGATGTCATGATACCAGAGCTTTTTGATGGGAGGGAGTTCATATGATACTTTTCCAATGTAATTTCCATAGGTCGGTGCCTTTTGGCAGACAAATTTAATTTCAAGAATTCCCATCCTATCAGATATGTAGATCAAGGAAGCCAATGTTGCCAATGTATCAACAAAGTCATTCCTACGTTGAGGATTGTGGATGAATGTTATTTCCTCAAACTCCATAGCCATCTTGATAATTTACCGATGATATGGAAGCAAATGCAATTCTTTAGTATGATACTCCCCGGTGGTTTGTTTGATAACCAACTCGGAATCCCCAAAGACCAACAACCATTTGATATCCATGGATTGGGCTAGTTTTAATCTTATTATACATCCTTCATACTCAGGGTGTTGTTGATGTTGACAAACTGCAGCTTGATGGCCATAGGATACTGTTCTCCTGTAAGAGATACGAGAACTGCCCCTACTCTGGCACCTTCCATATTTATGGCTCCATCAAAATACAATTGCCAAGATCATATTATATTTTCTCGATGGATAGGTTGAATTATCATTATTCCATCATATGAGAAATACGTTTCCAAGGGTTCAAAATTCCCTGATGGTGCTTTGGCCAATTGATCCTCAATTCCTTGACCTTTGATGGACTTTTAAGTTACGTAGATGATATCAAATTGTTGGAGGATCAATTTCCATTTGGACAATTGGCAAATCAACATGGGTTTGTTGAATACGTACTTTAGAGGATCCATGCGAGATATGAGATAGGTTGTATGCCCATGAAGATAATGTTGTAAACTCATGGCGGCCCATGTTAACGCATAACAGGTCTTTTCAATTAAAGTGTACATCTGCTCGCTACTACTGAATCTTTTGTTGAGGTAATAGATAGCTCTTTCCTTACCTATATCGTCTTTTTGCCCCTGTATGCAGTGCATATCATTGGCATTAACTGACAGGTACATAAACATGGGAACCTTATCCATTAGAGGTACCAAGATAGGGGTTTTGACCAACTGCTTCTTGATGGAAAGGAAAGCTTTTTGACACTCTTTATTCCACTTCCTAGAGGAATTTTTCCTTAACAACTTAAAGATGGGCTCACGCGTTGCTGTGAGTTGAGAGATGAATCTGCTTTTAAAATTAATTCTCCCTAAAAATACCCGTATTTCCTTTTCTGTTTGAGACACGGGCATCTCGGTGATTGCTTTAATTTTGGTGGGATCCAGTTCAATGCCTTTGTTGCTAACTAGAAATCCCAATAACTTGCCTGATTTGACACCAAATGCACATTTGGCCGGATTCAGCTTTAAATTGTATTTGCGCAATCGGTCGAAAAGCTTTTTGAGATGGTTGATATGGTCATATTCTTTTCGAGATTTGACGATGATATCATCCACGTAGACCTCTATTTCTTTATGCATCATGTCATGAAAAAGGGACAATATGGCTCCCTGATAGGTGGCACCTACATTGATAAGGCTAAAAGACAAACTTCTGTAGCAAAAGGTTCCCCAGGGAGTAATGAAGGTTGATTTCTCCCTATCCTCTTCAGCAACCATGATCTGATGATACCCACTGAAACAGTTAACAAAAGAATACATGTCGTACTGTGCTATATTTTCTATTAGTATGTGGATAAAAGGTACTGGGAAGTTGTCCTTGAGATAACCTTTGTTCAAATATCGGTAATCCATGCATGCTCGTGCCTTTCCTCCGGGCTTAGGCACATGAACTATATTTGATAACCACTCAGGGTAGGTTGATACCATGATCATGCCGACTTTGAATTTTTTAGCAATTTCTTTTTTGACTTTCAGACTCCACTCAGGTTTTAGTCACCTAAGCTTCTACTTGACTGGCTTGAATCCTTATTTAATGGACAATCGATGAATGACAAAATCAGTAGACAAACCAATCATGTCCTCATATGACCATGCAAACACATCCTGGAATTGAGTTAGTAGAGCAATCAAGTCTTTACTTTGGTTTGGGATAAGGTCCATGCCTATATGGATTTCTTTATGGTTTTTTTGAGGTTTTAATATTGACAGTGTTGGTTTGATTAAGGTTTGATTTGGGTTTGTCTTTGACCCATTCTTTGGTCTCCTCTAGCACTTCATAGTCATGTATCTCTTGATTAATCCCCATCAAGTCAAAGTCCATTTCTCTATTAAAGTCACATGCACTGTGAAAATTTGGCATCTCATCATCAAGGCCAAACAGATCCAACTCTAGAGTCCTAAAAACAAAATGTTTTCACTTAATATATAAAACTATTTTATCATACAAAACATTAGTAAAAACATGACAAAAGTAACTGCTAGCACAATGTAACAAAAGTAAGCAGTATATAAAACCCCACTTCAGGTCAGACAAACTTTATGCCCTTTTATCCCTTTCGATTGATGCATGTAGTGCTGCTCCAATTGTCTAGAGTCAAGTTTTTATTGACAGCTGGGATGAAGAGATGGTTGATGTTCTCCTCCTCTTTGATGATGACCATAACTAAATTCTCATCAAGGTCAGTACTTTTCTTTGAATGGCTTTTCTTAGCCCTCTTTATGTGAGGGTTAGGATTTGATCTTCTAAATAGTCATCATATGGGATATCCTCGTTCAGACCTTCAGTATGTGCCAAAAAATGCATATTTGCAAATCAATCTTGCACTCCTTACAGGCACCTTTCATTCCTTTCCTTATTTTCCAGAACAGGAGTTTGGATTTCCTTTTCATTGACCGGATTAGCCTTAGGAATCAGCATTTCTGATACAATCACAAGGATTTTCCTTGTTGGCTTCATAAATCCTGTGTTAGTTCCTTTTTGGTTTAACAAATATGGACTCTAATTCATGCAAGCATACATGGGTCAACAAGTAGTACATGGTAAGAAAAGTATCGATCCATGGAGAAAGGTGTTAAATCTAATTTATCATGCAACAACTTAATCACTATTTCTATATGCTCAAACTATCAATTAATAGATGAATTTATATCTAAATTAATTATCAACACAATAAATAAATATTATTAAAAAGATGTAATCAAATTGGAAAGATATGGGATTCTAATATCATGTAATGCTTCATCTAAACTGTATGCCTCATGTTATGCCTACTAATTAAATATGGAAAGCTAGTCCAGAGCACATCAGTGAAACACAACCATTTTTCAATGAACTATGCCCAATTTACACAAAATCCACAATTGATAGAATTTATGTAAGCATCACAATTACTAAACTCACTATATGTCTATGTGAATTTACAGTAAATATGATTAAGTACAAACTCTCTCAATGACTACAAATGGTAAAGCGGTATATGCCTATCCGGGTCACAAATCACAAAGCCTAACATAAATAAGCCTTATGAATATATGCCATTATGGTCTAATCTATACTTATATTTCATTTCCCAAATTCATACAAGCAATTAGTGTGAATGGTGATAAAGCATTCAAACATTTAGCACAACCATAATAGGCAATCCAATATTAAATATGTAACATCACAATCAGTCATACAAGTTTAAGCTATGCATAAAAATCCATTAAAATCTCATAATGGAAATTAGTTCATTAATGAACCAAAAGCCATTATGGGATTGAAGCAAAACATAGAACTAAGAAATGCAATCAATAGATGCAAGAGAAATAATAGAGAAAATCTGATAATCTCTGTTGAAAAGTCTATTTCCAAGCTTGTTCAAATCCACATGAAATCTCCTTAATTGAAAACTATAAATATTATCCAATCTAAATAAATAGAGGAGCTAAAAGTAGTAATGGAAATGCTCTCACTCTCTCTAGACTAGTCTAAACCTAAGAACAGTAATGATAAAAACTTGAATAATCACATCTGGTAACCAACCATATCGTCTCAGATGAGCAAAACACGCTCAAATTCAAATTACAAAAAGTCGGCATTTTTAAACTGAATAAGACTCGCGCGGCCGCGCGATATTGCTCTGCGTTACGGGTGCAGGCGCGTTATAGGAATCTTTGGCGTATACATAACGCAGGCGCGCCATGGTCCTTTGATATTGGAGCGCGGCCGTGCGATATGTAATTTTGTCTCTGCATTCTCTTTAGCGCAGGCGCGCCATGTTTGACTGTAATGGTAGCGCGGCCGCTCTGCTACTGCACTTTGGATTCTGCTGCTTCTTGTCTGCCACTTGCTTGCTCTTAATTTCCTCTCTTCAGCACTTAATCATTTCATTGATCCTCCTGCTCATATGTTCAAGTTCGGCTGCTATCTATAATCTTACACAAATCCACCGTGCCAAGTTAATGCTAACTACATGCCATTCCACGCCAGTATGTTGCTATAGGAGTTCCAGCTATGCATACTGCAAAATAAACATAAAAAATGAATAAAACATAATAAAACTACTTAAGTTTAGCATAATTCATCGTGAGTTGGTAATCAATAAGTAGGTATAAAACCTACTTATCAAATACCCCCAAACTTGAATTATTACTTGCCCTCAAGCAATGCATACGAAAATAAAATGAATAATGCAACTACATGCTATGCAAACTACACTGTGATGCAAGTAAGTCCCAAAATTTCTAGCCATAATAGAATTCCAATCAAGTATGCCTCAGAAAATTATCTAGATTCAAGAATAAAGTATCAACCCAAGCTATAGACATAACATCATACAATCAACTAATCCATACTCACTATAAAGATGTTGTGTGTGTGTGATGTGTTTATAAATAAGCTTGGCCAATGCAAAGATTACACATATTATACTTCTAAAAATATAAAATTGAAGTTTAAATCAAGAATCACATATACTAATAAAACAAGAACTACTCCAACACATCAATACAAACTGAGGTTCAACAATAGGTTTATTCTACTTTATTTTTACTCACGAGGGCAATTTTCGCACTTTCTCGCGGTGTTTATTGATTTCTTTACTTTTTCCCATGACTGTACAATGTCTCATCCCATTAGGCTAACAGTGCTACCCCTTAGCGAGCTTTCAACCAACGAGTCCTAGACCATAAAAGACCTTAGGGCGCTAGGTGTTGAGACACCCCTACGAGCGTACTTGCTCAAGTAGCAAGCATAACCATGCGTTCCCAAAGTTTGAGTATCAGTGTATTCATAGTTGAAGTCCACTTTCTACACAATTCTATCTTTAAAAACAACATTTTCTACACAACAAGCAAAACATGTTATTATTTTACCAACAAACATATATGAACACTTACGTGCTAACCGATAGCATCTAAACAACAAATTTGGACCAAATCATGTTTAACATTATAACTAAGCTCATGTTATCCACTAAATTTAAGAATCCATCAAATTTCAAATTCATCATTGGCTAGATTAAAATTCCATAAAACTAGATACTTGGGATATGCAATTCAACATACAACTAAAACATATAAAAATAACTAAAATGCCAAAAATTTGCTGCAAAATTAAACTAAACACATACTAAGCACATAAACATTTAAAACTTATTCTAAACATGCAGAAAAAATGATGCAAATTAAACTACATTTAATTAACTAAATTCTCTACACTACTCAACACCCAATACCCCCAAACTTATAATATATATTGTCCCCAATGAATAAAGGTAAAGGGTTATAATGAACTCCCCTAATTATCAATTGTACCATCCTCTTTGGGTGGTGAATCCGGCGGTGGAAATGGCACTGTTGTCCCAAACTGTGTCCACTCAAGCATGGTTCCTTGCTGCGCAAAAGCTTCGACTAGGGACCTAGTTAATCCATTGGCAAATACTGAAAAATTATCATACATCACATCTACTTTTCTCTCCAACCTTCGAAGACGACGATCATTGTGACGCCCCCAAAATAGGTATACAACACCCATTCTGAGTCGCCAAAATACATGGTACAGAAACAACTACATCTTTACTGTTACAACATAAGAACTGTGAGTTTAAATACAAATATTGTCATCTAGACAATATTCACACTCAAATAAGTCCTCATCACAATTATTGATACATTATTTCACAAAAATGGTGAGGACTACTAAAATAACTTCTAGAACCATCATTCCATACCTCGACTAGTACTCGCTACATTCTCGCCTCCTGAGAAAAATGGAACAAAAAGAAAAAGGGTGAGCTCAACTAGCCCAGTAAAGAACATTATGACTAAGATAATACAGAACAAATTATCGTTAGTCTTCAACAAGGAAAAATCTAATAGAATACAATAGACAACAAGTTTTAAATCAATAACTGCAGCGGAAACAGAAAACCATTAGAAGAGTCAAGTAGAGAATGAGTTCTACTATCTTCTAAGATTTAAAAGTCCATCATCAATATTTTATCCCTGTAACAACAATCAATAACCATCTTTAATCAAATATTCATCTTTGCACTACAGGCCAAAGATATTCATTTGTATCACCAGTCGGTCATGTTCATCTCAACACCTGTTCATCTTTGCACTACGGGCTAAAGATATTCATTAGTTAATCATTCATCTTTGCTCTACAGGCCAAAGATATTCAGTAATATCATCATTTAGGACTGAGGATGATAAAAAAATATCTTAAAGAAAACGAATCCAGTGAAAAAAAATAACAAATATTAAGGATTCGTATTTTGATTTATCCATGTCCAAAAATACCTTATAATTATTCATAGTGAAGTAAAATTCAAGAATGATCAAAATATGGATACAATCAAAGCTAGTACCCAGAATAGATATTTTGGATGAAAAGAAGAAAATTTCATTTTCGGTGAATAGTAACTCGTGAATAGTAACTCGTGAATAGTAACTCATGAATAGTAACCCCGACGTGAAAAATTCCAAATTTGATAAAAATTTCCAACCAATATTTTGGCATACTGATATTGAAGAAATAATATCATTTTCGAATAAAATAACATCACTTACCTCGTAAAGACAGTACTTCTGGTCGGAATACCGATATAAGGCTGAAAGAAACTTGCTCTGATGAATAGAAACTCTCAAAGTATCTAAATACTCACAAAACACACTCAATAATCTAGAGAGAGAAAGAGAGAAAACTTGTTTCTGGTGTGATTTTCAATTCTAACTTAAGCACCTATTTATAGGAAAATGCTAGAACGCCAAAGGAGACTAAATAATAAAATATTATAATTACAAAACTCATTTCTACGCATGCCAATTCAGCCACCAGCCATCCTTGACCCAAATTAGCAGCCCACATGTGTTAGAATAAAAGTGGGTCCCACCCATAATTAAAAATCATTTTATTTTCCAAAACTTTAATAATTCATAGAAAATAACCCTTTTATCAGAAAATTCAAATCTCGCGATTTTTTATAGGAAATTCAATTCTCTACAACTTTGCAGAAGAAAGTTTTTCCAAATTCCAAACAGAAATTGACCGAAATCCATAAACGGGCGATTTTACATGCTATAATCAAATTTCAGTCAAGAAATGGGGTCCACCGACACACAAAACATGTGTTAATCATTTAATACAAAAAAAATACTCTTCCTCCTCATATACTCATATATCCCACATTCATTGTAAAACTATCACCATTATTATATTATTAAATGAATTATTTTATCAGAAAAGATAAAATATCATTTTTTTAATAATTGTCACTTAAAAATTTTCTCCATCTATATCCACATAAAATTAATATTTTCCTCATCATATAAATCAATAATTAATTATTCACAAATAATATTACAGAATCACAGTACTGGCAACCAGGCAATTCCCAGGAAAGAGGGGGCTTTCCAATAAGGATTTCTCCTTACTAGCGCGCAATTAGATGACCAAACCTCTCCTTAGACAGAACTTTCTAGACATTGCCAATAATGTTATCTAATAATATTATTCAAATAATATGAATTATTGATCTGATAATGAGAAATACTGTGTAGTGACAATTATTGAAACAACAGTAATATAAAATATCAACGCAACAATTATTGAATCAATAAAATAAAATACTGAACAGTAATTACTGTAACCATTATTGAGTAGTGCCTTCTTACGTAAGAATCAATAATTGGTGCAATACAGTGTGCTACTGTGCAACAACGCGTATTACTGTGTTTTAACCACCGGGTATTCCAATAGTATTAACGGTAACAACTACGCCGTTATTTATAAACAACTTATACTTGTCGCTTTCTTCATCCAATCGCTTTCCGTTATGGGGCCCACAAAAGACTGCGCCGTCGTACGAATATTCCCCGACAGAAAGAATATTCCACGACCAAACGAATATTCCCCGACAACAATGAATATTTTATAACCACTTGCTTATTTGAAATATTTGGGCATTTTACCCATAACTAACCTCGTTAATCAATTTAACCCTTACTATTTCAAAATAATAAATAGAGGGAATTTAAATTTCATTTAATAATAATTTGGGGTCTTACAACCTCCCCTCCTTATGAAATTTCGTCCTCGAAATTGGCGTACGTACCTGGTATTTCGAAAGATGAGGATACCTCACTTTCATTTTCGTTTCTAACTCCCAGGTCATTTCCTCAATAGCATGGTTTCTCCACAAAACTTTTACTTGTGGTATGACCTTCGTGCGTAGGACATGCTCCTTTCTATCTAAAATCTTGACAGGTACCTCCTCGTACGTTAAGTCTTCAGCTATCTCGTCCGGTTCTAACTCAATAACGTGGTCTGGGTCTTTCACATATTTACGTAACACAGATATATGAAAAATATTATGAACACGAGACATACTTGGAGGTAACGCGAGTCTATAGGCCACATTTCCTACTCGGTCAAGAATCTGAAATGGACCAATAAATCGTGGATTGAGCTTTCCTCTCTTTTCAAATCTTGTAACTCCTTTCCATGGAGCCACACGCAACAATACATGATCCCCAATGTCAAATTCCACGTCCTTTCGATGAAGATCCGCATAACTCTTTTGTCGATCCTGTGCCGTTTGTATACGTTATCGAATCGTTTGGATCTTCTCTGTAGTCATTCGTACTAACTCTGGTCCTAGCAACGTTGCTTCTCCCACCTCATCCCAACATACTGGAGAGCGACACTTTCGTCCATATAATGTTTCAAATGGGGCCACACCTATACTTGCCTGATAACTGTTATTGTAGGAGAATTCCACCAATGGTAGGTACTTATCCCAACTCCCTTTGAAATCTAGGACACAAAGTCTTAATAGATCTTCAAGGGTTTGAATAGTCCTCTCTGATTGTCCGTCCGTTTGAGGATGGTATGCCGAACTAAATCGTAAATCTATGCCCATAGCTTTTTGCAAGCTAACCCAAAATCTTGAAGTAAATCTTGGGTCACGATCCGAAACTATGGATACTTGCATGCCATGCAGTCTCACAATCTCATCTACGTATATACGAGCAAGACGTTCAAGGGAATAAGTCTCCCGTATCGGCAAGAAATGAGCAAACTTAGTTAATCTATCAACAATAACCCAAATAGCATTTATGCCTTGAGAAACCGTGGGAAGACCCGTAACGAAATCCATGGTAATGTGTTCCCACTTCCATTTCGGAATCTCAAGTGGTTGCAATGGACCCTTTGGCACTTGATGTTCCGCCTTTACACGTTGACAAGTTAAACACCTCGAGATAAACTTTGCAATCTATCTCTTCATATTATTCCACCAAAATGTATGTCGAAGATCACGATACATTTTGGTACTTCCAGGATGGATTGCAAATGGTGTATTGTGTGCTTTCATCATGATCTTGTACTTCAAATCAGAATCGTTAGGAACACAAAGTCTGGAGTGGACTCGAAGTATTCCTTCTTCATCGATTCTTGCTTCTAGAATAGCACCTTCTTGCACTTTCTTCTTCATACGCATCAGCTCCGGGTCTGTGGTTTGAGCAACTTTAACTTTATCAATTAAAGTTGGTTCTATGCGTATACTTGACATCATCGCACTCGTTCCTGCATAAGATCTTCTGCTCAACGCGTCAACTACCACGTTTGCTTTTCCAGGATGGTATTGAATAGTGTGGTCGTAATCTTTCAACAGCTCGAGCCAACGTCGTTGCCGCATGTTGAGTTCTTTTTGAGTGAAGAAATATTTGAGGCTTTTATGGTCTGAATAAATCTCCACTTTCTCCCCATATAGATAGTGCCTCCAGATCTTTAGCGCGAAAAGGACTGCTGCCAACTCTAGATCATGAGTAGGATAATTTTTCTCATATTCTTTAAGTTGTCGCGAGGCATAGGCTATAACTTTTCCACGTTGCATGAGAACACCTCCAAGCCCTTTACCTGAAGCATCGCTGTAGATAACAAATCCATCCGAACCAGATGGTATGGTCAAAACAGGTGCCGAAATGAGTCTTCTCTTAAGCTCTTGAAAACTCTTCTCGCATTCCTCGCTCCATACGAATTTGATATCTTTCCGAGTTAGCTGAGTTAACGGTGTAGCGATTCGAGAAAACCCTTCCACGAATCTCTGATAATAACCAGCTAAGCCCAGAAAGCTACGTACTTCAGTCACCGTCTTTGGTTGCTCCCAACTTTGTATTGTTTCAATCTTCGCCGGGTCAACAGATACTCCATGTTTTGACACCACGTGCCCTAGGAATGCCACTTCCTCAAGCCAAAACTCGCATTTCTTCAACTTAGCATATAACTTGTTTTCACGCAGCCTTTGGAGTACCAGCTTCAAATGATGCTCATGATCTTCACGGCTTTTGGAATATATGAGGATGTCATCAATAAAGACAACAACGAACTGATCCAAATAATCCTTGAATACTCGGTTCATCATATCCATGAAAGCCGCAGGAGCATTAGTCAATCCAAAAGACATGACTAGAAATTCATAATGCCCGTACCGAGTTCTGAAGGTAGTCTTTGGAATATCCTCAGTTTTAACCTTCAGCTGATGATATCCAGAACGAAGATCGATCTTTGAAAAGAATTGTGCTCCTTGTAACTGGTCAAACAGGTCATCAATACGAGGTAGCGGATACCTATTCTTAATAGTGACATGGTTTAATTCCCGGTAATTAATACAAAGTCGCATACTCCCATCTTTCTTCTTTACAAATAAAACAGGAGCACCCCAAGGAGATGTACTAGGACGAATGAAACCGATGTCCAACAATTCTTGTAGTTGGACCTTTAACTCCTGAAGTTCAATAGGAGCCATTCGATATGGGGTTTTAGAAATGGGCTTTGTACCAGGTTCAAGATTAATAAAGAATTCAATTTCACGTTCCGGGGGTAGACCGGGAAGTTCTTCAGGAAATACGTCAGGAAAGTCAATAACAACAGGAATATTATTCAAATTTGACGTGTTTTTATTCAAATCCATAACATGGGCTAGGAAAGCATGACATCCATTTTTTAATAAACGAATGGCTTTATGGCTTGATATAATAGTGATTGATTTTAATGGCTTAGTTGCTTGAATTCGTACAACAGGTTGGTTAGGAATATGAAAACTAACAACCTTACGAAAATAATCAATTTTGGCATGATGAGTAGTTAACCAATCAATCCCTAAAATCACATCAAAAGTAAGTATCTTTAAAGAGATAAGGTCAACAGGTAATGTGATGGTGCCAACTTGGATCAAACAAGATTTATGAACAGTGGATGTGATGAAAGTTTCTCCTAACGGAGTTTCCACAGATAAATCAAAGTCTAACTTCTCCGGAGTCAAGTTTAAACGTTGAGCACAAGCAGGAGAGATAAAAGAATGGGTAGAACCGGTATCTAATAAGGTATAAACTTCACATGAATTTATGATTAGCTTACCCGTGATCACCTCGTTTGGGTTCCTCGCATGTTGACCAGTCACGACAAACGCTCTTCCAAGAACCGTTGACTTTATCTTTTATGGGGCAGCTTTTTGAGTCACCATCCCCGCTGGACTTGGTTTTGCTACAGTGCAATCTCGAGCGATATGTCCTTCCTTTCCACAATTATAACATACCTTAAACTGTTGTGGGCAGTTTGGGCTGATATGTCCTTCTTTTTCGCACTTATAGCATATAACCGGTGATCGTTCTCCTCCCTTGGAACCAGTTGTTGCTGGTACTGACGTCTTCGTATTGTCATTGTTGAATCTCCTCTTTTTAAAATCTCCTCCCGACTCGCTTCTTCTATTTTCATAGCCACGATTACCACCAGAGTGGTTGCCGTTCTTATCTGTATTTTTCTTTCTCCGCTGGTTATCATTGTTCTGATGACTGTTGTCACCGATATGATCCTGGTTGTGGTCCCTCAGTTGACCGTACTCGTTATCTCGCTCTAATAATTGAGCCCTGTTGACAACATCTGAATAGAGAGAAAATTTATGAGAAATGAGATATTGATGTATGCCGGGTTTCAAACCTCTCAGAAACATCCTCGTCATACGTTCCTCATTCTCCACCAAATGAGGTGCAAACCTGGACAACTCTGCAAACTTTGCCTCGTACTGAGATACCGTCATATTATTCTGCTCTAATCTAATAAACTCTACCTCCTTCATATGACGAATACTTTCAGGAAAGTACTTATCATTGAACAGTTTCTGAAATGTCTCCCAAGACATGCTGAGTGCGGCTAGATGGGTACGCTTCACAGACTCCCACCAGTAGTCTGCCTCGCCACGAAACATAAAGGTGGCGAATGGAACCTTCTGTTCTCCTGTGCATCCCAAGACATCGAATATCTTGGTAATTTGCTTGACCCACGTTTCCGCCATGATCGGATCTGGCTTTCCCTTAAATTCTGGTGGTCCCAATTCTTTGAACTGTTTGGCTGTGACAAACCGTGAATTGCTATCATTTCCTCCTGTATTTTGAACACGAGTCTCCCTCGTCTGGTTTTGCATGAATTGCAAAAAAACTTCTAAACATTTCATCGTTCATCATCTGCTCATTGGTGTTGTTCACAGGAGGAACATTGCCAGCCTGTTGCACGTTCTCCTCGTTGGTAAGCACCGGTGTCTCCACGGTCTCATTTACTCCACTGTTAACATTCTCAGTCGACATTCTCAAATACTGCCATAAAACAAGGGTTAATTAAATAAATTAACAAATTACATAATACCCCTATATTATGACTGACCAATAAATAAGCTTAGGTAGGACACACTAGCGAAGGATTTATTCGCCTCTCCCCTCCTAGTTCTATTCTCCGATCTCCGCCAGAGATCATATCCCTAAGCTCTGATACCAACTGTGACGCCCCCAAATAGGTATACAACACCCATTCTGAGTCGCCAAAATACATGGTACAGAAACAACTACATCTTTTACTGTTACAACATAAGAACTGTGAGTTTAAATACAAATATTGTTATCTAGACAATATCCACACCCAAATAAGTCCTCATCACAATTATTGATACATTATTTCACAAAAATGGTGAGGACTACTAAAATAACTTCTAGAACCATCATTCCATACCCCGACTAGTACTCGCTACATTCTCGCCTCTTGAGAAAAATAGAACAAAAAGGAAAAGGGTGAGCTCAACTAGCCCAGTAAAGAACATTATGACTAAGATAATACAGAACAAATTATCGTTAGTCTTCAGCAGGGAAAAATCTAATAGAATACAATAGACAACAAGTTTTAAATCAATAACTGCAACGGAAACAGAAAACCATTAGAAGAGTCAAGTAGAGAATGAGTTCTACTATCTTCTAAGATTTAAAAGTCCATCATCAATATTTTGTCCCTGTAACAACAATCAATAACCATCTTTAATCAAATATTCATCTTTGCACTACAGGCCAAAGATATTCATTTGTATCACCAGTCGGTCATGTTCATCTCAACACCTGTTCATCTTTGCACTACGGGCCAAAGATATTCATTAGTTAATCATTCATCTTTGCTCTACAGGCCAAAGATATTCAGTAATATCATCATTTAGGACTGAGGATGATGAAAAAATATCTTAAAGAAAACGAATTCAGTGAAACAAAATAACAAATATTAAGGATTCGTATTTCGATTTATCCATGTCCAAAAATACCTTATAATTATTCATAGTGAAGTAAAATTCAAGAATGATCAAAACATGGATACAATCAAAGCTAGTACCCAGAATAGATATTTTGGACGAAAAGAAGAAAATTTCATTTTCGGTGAATAGTAACTCGTGAATAGTAACTCGTGAATAGTAACTCATGAATAGTAACCCCGACGTGAAAAGTTCTAAATTTGATAAAAATTTCCAACCAATATTTCGGCATAATGATATTGAAGAAATAATATCATTTTCGAATAAAATAACATCCCTTACCTCGTAAAGACAGTACTTCTGGTCGGAATACCGGTATAAGGCTGAAAGAAACTTGCTCTGATGAATAGAAACTCTCAAAATATCTAAATACTCACAAAATACACTCAATAATCTAGAGAGAGAAAGAGAGAAAACTTGTTTCTGGTGTGATTTTCAATTCTAACTTAAGCACCTATTTATAGGAAAATGCTAGAACGCCAAAGGAGACTAAATAATAAAATAGTATAATTACAAAACTCATTTCTACGCATGCCAATTCAGCCACCAGCCATCCTTGACCAAAATTAGCAGTCCACATGTGTTAGAATAAAAGTGGGTCCCACCCATAATTAATAAAAATCATTTTATTTTCCAAAACTTTAATAATTCATAGAAAATAACCCTTTTATCAGAAAATTCAAATCTCGCGACTTTTTATAGGAAATTCAATTCTCTACAACTTTGTAGAAGAAAGTTTTTCCAAATTCCAAACAGAAATTGACCGAAATCCATAAACGGGTGATTTTACAGGCTATAATCAAATTTCAGTCAAGAAATGGGGTCCACCGACACACAAAACATGTGTTAATCATTTAATACAAAAAAAAATATTCTTCCTCCTCATATACTCATATATCCCACATTTATTATAAAACTATCACCATTATTATATTATTAAATGAATTATTTTATCAGAAAAGATAAAATATCATTTTTTTTAATAATTGTCACTTAAAAATTTTTCTCCATCTATATCCACATAAAATTAATATTTTCCTCATCATATAAATCAATAATTAATTATTCACAAATAATATTACAGAATCACAGTACTGGCAACCAGGCAATTTCCAAGAAAGAGGGGGCTTCCCAATAAGGATTTCTCCTTACTGGCACGCAATTAGATGACCAAATCTCTCCTTAGACAGAACTTTCTAGACATTGCCAATAATGTTATCTAATAATATTATTCAAATAATATGAATTATTGATCTGATAATGGGAAATACTGTGTAGTGACAATTATTGAAACAACAGTAATATAAAATATTAACGCAGCAATTATTGAATCAATAAAATAAAATACTGAACAGTAATTACTGTAACCATTATTGAGTAGTGTCTTCTTACGTAAGAATCAATAATTGGTGCAATACAGTGTGCTACTGTGCAACAACGCGTATTACTGTGTTTTAACCACCGAGTATTCCAACAGTATTAACGGTAACAAGTACGCTGTTATTTATAAACAACTTATACTTGTCGTTTTCTTCATCCAATCGCTTTCCGTTATGGGGCCCACAAAAGACTGCGCCGTCGTACGAATATTCCCCGACAGAAAGAATATTCCACGACCAAACGAATATTCCCCGACAACAATGAATATTTTATAACCACCTGCTTATTTGAAATATTTGCGCATTTTACCCATAACTAACCTCGTTAATCAATTTAACCCTTACTATTTCAAAATAATAAATAGAGGGAATTTAAATTTCATTTAATAATAATTTGGGGTCTTACAATCATCATTTGCATCAACGGCTTGGGTTGACGTGCCTGCTTCAGTTATTCACGTGGGCTACAGAGATGGCACCGATGATGCTGCTGGAAGAATGAAGCCTTTGCCACTCGGGTGTGGCGTACCTCCCGCCCAATCATCAAACTTGGCAATAGTAGCATGGGTGATATCTTGGCTCGGGTACTGCATTTGTTCATTATCCCAAGTGACCCCTTGTCCTGCACAGAGACTAGCTACAGCGGACGCATGTGGGATGCTTCATGTGGTGCTCCCCCTCATGTAGCGTAACATATTCTGATGAATAAGGTGGCCCACATCGATGTATATGCTTGTGATTATTCCCCACAAAATAATTTCCTACTAAGTTGTGATTTCATGCTGATGTGATGATGGCATAACATTTGCATAAATAAATAAATTACAAGCCTTAGCATAGCGATTGAAGGCTGAGGCTTGAAAAGTTCTAGGCTGATTTGTGCCTAGCTTGTAAGTCCACTGTGTACCCGGTATGCACAAGTCAGTGAGAACTCTGTCCAAATCAGTCTTGAAGCGTGCAGCCTCGACCCAATTAACACGTCCAGTTGGTGGTGCGTCGAGTATCCTGAAAACTTCTCTGATTGCTTGTGGTTAATAGTCCACTTGAACTCCTCTGACAAAAGATAGCCCACTCATGGTTTCTTTGGCATTGGCATAAAACTCCCGAACAATCCCCATGGGTACAGGCATAGGAGTAGCAGTCACTTCAGTCCATCCACTTTCATGTATCATATCCCATAACTGGTCACTTATTTTTCAAGCTTGAACCCACATTCCCTCATAAAAGTCTTGGCCACTATCCTGTAGTATTCCATTTGGGCGTCAAGATTGATAAACTTGGTATGGTCTACTACATCCTCACTTTTGCTGTTGGACGAAGAAGATGATGGAGTAAGGGAACGTGCTCTATTTGGCCCCATATCAAATGATGAAGATAAACTCTTGAGATGACAACTAGACTAATGACAAAACTCTCTGTGTATGCTAGAGATAACCCCCAAACTTGTTAGTTTCCACACTATGTAGACACCCTAATTAGATGAATGAGGAAACCGAAGGCGTATAAATTGGTAGTGGGGTGAGGAGTTTAGAATTTGAAATGGAAACGGTTTGAAGAATGTGGAGAGATAGGCGTCGGTTTTGAAAAGAGATGGGAGATGCACGTTAGAAATAAAGCTAACTGATAAGAGAAGTGAAATGGGTCACGGTTTTAAAGATTTAAAATTTTTCTGTAACCGACCTCGGGCGCGGCCGCGCGAGCTTTAGAACTGCTTATAGCGCGGGCAAGCAGCTACCACAGCGCTGGCACGCTATGATTAAACGTGGAAGGGGCATGGGTGCGCTGTGATCCAGATTGCAAAGAAATCAGGCGCGTGCGCGCTTCAATTGAACTGCTTAGATGCGCGACCGCGCTTCTCTGTATCCTGACATGAAATGAGATGAATCTTGAAGTAGAAATAAGTGGCTACTGATATTCTGCAATTCACCTGCACATACAATAATTACAATTATGAGATATACCAATTCTCCAAGATCAAAACATGAACTAATTAACATGCATGAATGAATATATCCCAAAATAATGCTCTATATGCTACTCATAACCAACATAATATGCACATTCAGCTCCAACAAAACTTACATCAAAATTTATATGCTATCAAGAATTAAACATGAAGATGAGAAATAGACATGATTCAAACAAAATTAAACAAGAGGTAAGGATATAAAAAATGGAGTGCCTCCCATTAAGCGCTAAGTTATAGTCAGTTAGCTTGACTATCTCTGTTTTGATCATGTCGAGGAAATAATTGAGGTGACCTTCTGCCTGTCAACCTCACCACCAAAATAGTGCTTAAGCCGCTGTCCATTGACCTTGAAAGGCTTGTCTGGGAACTTATCAAATATCTCGATCGCACCATATGGATAAACTGTCTTCACATTAAATGGCCTTGACCATCTGGACTTGAGCTTCCAGGGAAAAAGTTTAAGTCTTGAATTAAACAATAGAACTCGTTATCCCGATTCAAACACCCTTTCCATAATCTTGCGGTCATGCCATCTCTTCACATTTTCCTTGTATAGCTTGGAGTTATCGTAGGCTTGCAATTTGAATATGTCCAACTCATTGAGTTAGAGTAGACGTTTTTCTCCTGCAGCCTTCAAGTCGAAATTCAGCTTCCTTATTGCCCAATATGCCTTATGTTCGAGTTCCATGGGAAGGTGACAAGCCTTTCTATAAACAAGATAAAATGGCGACATTCCCAACGGTGTCTTATAGGCGGTCCTGTAAGCCCATACAACATAATCTAGCTTCAATGACCAGTCCTTTCTTGTAGGGTTCACGATCTTCTCCAAAATTCTCTTAACCTCACGATTCGAAACCTCTGCTTGGCCATTAATCTGGGGATGGTAAGCTGTAGCAATGCGATGACTCACCCCATACTTAGCTAATAGAGTTGTGAACTAACGATTACAGAAATAGCTACCCTCATCACTAATAATGGCCCTTGGAGTCCCAAACCTTGTGAAAATACTCCTTTGTAAAAATCTCAAGACCACCTTAGCATCATTTATTGAAAGAGCTGCCACTTCTACCCACTTAGAAACATAGTCGACTGCCAATAAAATATATAGATTTCCACATGACGAAATGAAAGGCCCCATGAAGTCTATCCCCCACAAATCAAAAATTTTAACTTCGAAGATTGTGTTCAAGGGCATCTCATTTCTCTTGGATATATTCCCAATTCGCTGACATCTATCACACTTCTAAGCAAAACTATAAGCATCTTTAAAAATTGTCAGTGTAATAATTTGGGATTTCGAATAATCCAAATTTTACGAATAATTTTTTATTATTTAAGATTACTATTAATTATCAATATTGTGATGTGTATCTGTGATACGAGTCTCGAGTATTAGTCCATTTGTGTATTGACTGAGAAATTAAAGTAGAGTTGTGCTTAACAGCTTTAGAAACCTTAACCCTAATTTCTGGATAGGGATTCGATAGAAAATATAATTAAAATAATTATATTGATAAGTGCGTGTTTGTACTGTTTAGAATTTTGATCAGTGATTGATCGGATAAGGTTTAAAATTTATAAACCCTAATAAGAGATTAGAAACCCTAATCTCAGATTTAGAAAACCTAACGTACAATTAGAAATCCAAATCGAAAGCCAGGAAACCCTAATTAGGAAACCCTAATTCTAATTAGCAAGCCTATAGTGATTAGTAAATGTTAATATAATTAGGAAACACTACTACAAAACAGTAAATAGATTACGCGAAAAAAACGTTGTGGTTTCAATCAGAAAAACGTCATGGTTAAAGGTGTCATCTATTTAACACCATTACACAACGTTTTTAAAATGTTGTAGTTTGACACATTATACAACGTTTTTTAAGAAAAAAACGTTGTAGTTTGACACATTATACAAGAAAAAAACGTTGTAGATTTGTTTTCCATAAATCAGTAAATGCTTGAAAACGTTGTAGAAGGTATGATTCCACAACGTTTTCTGGCTAAAAATGTTATAGTTTAATATATCAGACAATGTTTAGGCACATTTACACAACGTTTATAATGTGTCATCTATTTAGAAGGTGTCATTTATTTATACAAATCTACAACATTTTTAAAATGTTATAGATAAAAAAAAAGAAAAAAAAAGGTTGTGATTCACCTATATTACCAATGCACCTGCAATATGCTAATGCCATTATATATAGCTAAAAGTTCTAAATTCTCATTTAAATTTAAAACTAAAACGTATCAACCATTCAAAATGCATCTCAATAATACCATTCGTTTACAATTTCAAATTACTATATCCACAAAATGTAATAAAAACACTAACAAATATATTGAACGAATTCCATTGACTTCAAAAGTACTACTACTCCAGTAAAATTCCAGTAATGACAAACAAAATAAGGATGTTAAACAGTTGATCCACACTACAAAAAAAACATAAATTTGGCTTATGTTTACTTTTCCTAGAGAACCTTAATAGAAGTGGTAGTCTCACCCTGATAACTTATGTCGTTTGGTGTCATTTACATAGTATGCCATTTCCAGTCTACTATCCAGCAAAAGCCTAAACCTAGATAGAAGTGGTAGTCTCACCCTGATAGTAATCTTCAGGTTCGGTGCTTAATGTGGATGATGTTTCCTGTACTTCATCGTATGTCATCTTTTCCTCGTCATATGAATACGTATTATAAACGATGAATGCAAGTCAACTCGCACGGTTTGGATTTATACATACTGGCAAGTAGCAACCATAGACCCAACAATTATTAGTACCTTTCTTTAACACAATATAATTTTTATAATTGTCGTCTAAAATTAAAAAGAATTCATATCAATTTTGAATTTGAAAATATCTCAAATTGACTTCAAAAAATTGACATAGATATTCAAGCATGAGAGCAGACTCTGGAATTATCCAGCACCAAGGTAGAAATAGCACAAGGAAACTAGATGCATACAAGAGCAAGTGGTGTGTCCATTACCATTGTCCAGATGCTACAGAGCAATACAGTCCTGAAGATGGATCATAGTAATAACACAAACTGCTGCTATAGTAGTACTTGAGAAAGGATAGACAATTTTTTCACTGATGTAAGAAAAGATAATTACATGGTTCCGACGAAAAACATTAAAGTTGTAATGATGATGCTACAAATTTTCAGTCAAACAACAATTTAAACTCACTAAGCCACTGCTGCAGATATCACATATTGACACTCCAAAACTTGAGAAGAGAAAAAAGATACAAAACCATATCTGACATATATAGAAGACATGAGAATATATATATATATATATATATATATATATATATATATATATGTATATATGTATAGAAGACTATAAATACATACAAGACCAAAGGATCAATCATTGAACCATTTGTTCTTCCATCCTTGCAAATCCTCTATGGTTTAAAAACTGAGCTTTTCCCCAGTCTAACAGTTGATTATAACAAAGGGATATGAATAAAAAATATGATGAGAAAAGTAAAACAAGATCAGTTACAACGCCATTCAATGCATCAACTGCACGATTGACCTCATCAGCAGAACTGTAAGTCACAAATCCAAAGCCCCTTGATCTACCACTATCCCTGTCATAGACCACCTTGGCTTCCATAACTTTTCCTTGTTCACTGAACAAGGTTTCAAGCGCCAAATTGTCAACACCCCAAGAAAGATTTCCAACATAGAGCTTGTTGGTGTTATTGAAACTTCTCCCACCACCCCTGGGTGCTCTAAAAGGGTTATCTTTTCTGGGAGGAGGAGGCCCTAAATTCACCCTCAATGCTCTTCCCTCAACTTCCTGCCAAATGCCACAATTTTTTGCTTGGATGTAAAAACCCACTTACCAATCATTGACTTTAGCATATAAGAACAAATTGCACACATCAATTAAGATAAGCTAGAATTGATGTTAAGATTCAGACTCAAGAAAGGAAAGGTCACACATTTTAGAAAACTGGAAGACACCCATTTCAGAAAACTGGTGTTCTTTTAATCCTATCTTTCAACTTTGAACTCATTGACGAACTTTAAAAAGTAAAGAACCTTGTATTGGTTTTATATACTGTCAAAATAATTGCTGAATATCAAACTCCTGCTTTTTGTTGTGAGGTAAAGATAAGTAAAACTCAAACTTCATAGGAGGAAAAAATAAGACAGAACATAGTACATATACCAGACATAGAGTAATCACACTTACATAGCCATTGAACTGTTGAACAGCTGTTTCTACTTCTTCAACAGTTGACATTGTTACAAACCCAAATCCACGACTTCTTCCAGTAATTTTGTAATATATAACCTGCAGAACGCGGCCAATTTAGTACACCTACAATTTATATATGTTACTAATATAAACTTTTAATAAGAATAAGAATAAACTTTTAAGAAAAACATAAAAAGGTACAAAATTATGTCATGAACCTTCTGTGGCATACAGAGCCACCAAAATAAGATGTGAAAGTGTGTACCCAAGAAGATATGAAGCCAGATTATGAAGTTTGAGAACTGACACCTAAAGTCAGAACTGCCAAGTGTATACAAAGCCAACCTGTGCTTGAACGTGATAGTCTAAACCACTAAAAAAAGTAAAATATTGCAGAAAATACCTTCAATGTTAGGAATGTAGGAGATGCTTTCAAAGTTTCAACTGCTATAACAAAGGAGGAGAACTTCAACAACTACAAGGTTTGTGGGCAACATAATTTCTTTACTTCAATACACTTTTTATTGTTATTTTAGTGTAGAGAGAGAAGGTAAGGGTAAAATCTTTTCCATATCTTTTCACTTTTTGATAAGCAAGTAGTAAGATCTATTTATGAAAGTTGCAAGCCTTTAAAAAATCAATAATGCGATCAACTGCACCAAGTAATCTACCTGAATCAGTCTTGTGTATGTGAAGCAGACTAAGGACATTATACAGTAATATATTCACAACCTCCAGACTCCTCGTCCACAATATTGAGCATGAGAATTTTTTACAGATAAAAATAAAAAATTTTATAATATAGAAGATAGAGTACATAAAGTGAGGACAATGAGTCTTTCAAAGAATGCAAAAGCGAAAATAAGAAAAAACTAATGAAGTTAAACGTGAGTATATGAAGTAGGGGAAAGACGGGAAACAAGCTTACATAGTGATAAAGCCAGAGAGAGAGAGAGGCAGTGGGGGCAAAGTGGAGGATGGAGGGTCTGAAATCACATACATTTTTGCATGATGTCCCAATTTGCGAATGATTCGTGCTTTCAATAATATCAGGAAGATGGGTCACCTCTCCATGACTTGAAACTATGCTTTCAGGCATAACCAGATCACCCATATTATATTTAGGAATAAGCTGAGATGCAATACAAGATGATCGTACCAGCATCCTGTCCCCATTGTTTTGAGGAGAATCATGATTTTGAGCTGAGCCAATCAATACATTACATGGTACAAGCAAGCTCAACTTATCAGTGGAAGAAATATGTTCATCATTTTGTTCCATGGAATTATCATCATCTCTGAACTCGAGTGATATTGGTTCATCACTAACCCCAATCACACTGTCGACACTAATTTTCTTATCCGTTGAGATACCTGGATGAGTATTAAGATGAGCAAATCACTGAATACATGTCTTCCAGAAATCAGCTAAAGATACATACATGGTTTCATAATATAATCATTTCTTTGTGAGATGTTCATTTTTTATTCCCACTCATGCTAAAGAACACACAAGACAATAATATTACTGAAAAATTAAATGGTAATAGTTTCATTTGTCTCTCTTTGTGAGATGTATTTTGAAGGATACATGACGGATTGGGACTGAGCACTTGGACACCTAGCAGGGAAACCAACATTCCATTTAGAAATCCCAGTTGACAATCAGGATAATCATATAATCCCTTATTTGTATTAATGGTCCCCTAGCTCACTCTAACTGCAAGTCACACTTAACAGTTTCTCTTCTCATCCTCCCTACCAGAACATTTGCTTTACTTTGAGTTCCAAACACTAATACCCCTATAAGGACTGAAAACGAGTTACATGATACACAGAAAGATTGCCTCGGATTCTTTTAAATTTTTTACTCGCTTTACAGTGGACTAACATATAAAACTAAGATTCATCAAAGAATAAATACATATCAAACTATAAAAAAAATGCAATATTACAATTCAACGATATTAAACATTTAAGAAAAGCATATATAGGTGTTTCGTTATATTTGGGAAAAAAATGTGGGAGGGTAAAAAATTTGCAAACCATACCAGGGATTTCCTTATAGAATGGGCAAGCACGCGACTGAGGCTGTATCTGACCACCATTATTAGTAGTAGTGGTAGAAGAAAGAAATGCCTTATTTGATTTCTTCACCTTTTTATTGGGAGGCAAAGAAGGAGAAGCATCTCCGGAAGAGAAGCGGTGGTAATCCTCGGCAGGAACGAATGTCGGCTTCATCGACGAGAATGGTGAATCGCTTTGATAGACTCCACGGCACGCTTGTGTGAGGTGGTCGTCGCGCGGATCGTTTCTAGCATAGTTGTTGGGTGAATTGCTTGCAACACCTTAACCCCTCACCTATATATAGACGGTAATCTTGGTACAATTGCTCGCGTCCGAAAATCTGCGTTGAATGGACACCAACGACACCTTGACCCCTCGCTTATATTGAAGCGATAATCTCGGTACAATCGACGATTGATGCGGTAGAAGATGCCACATACAACTATGAATTGTTATATGATAAGTCAAATTGAATCTCAAAGAAATAACTAAGAAAAATACTTAGGAATTCTTCAAAGAACCAAAAGAAAAGAATAACCTCACAAATATATTGAATAATAATAATGAATAATGTCTTTGATTACATCAACTTGGCCCTATATTTATACTACTCAAAACAATCCAAATTCTAATAGGAATTAATAAACTATAACCTAATTTCTTTAAGGAAATAGAAATCAAATTGGAAAAAAAATTCTAATTAAAAAGAAATCCTAATTAGAATAGAATTTAAATTTAATTCTAGATGGCAAGAGAATTCCATGCCGCGTACGGATAATACTGATATTCCATTGCAAGGTGGCCCACGTGTACATGACTAATTATTATGCTCCAGCCTTTGGCTTGTTGATATGTAGCCCACAAAAGAAATATATATATATATATATATATATATATATATATATATATATATATATAGTGAACATGCCAAACTGATTACATCTTGGACTTGAGTTGGAAGCCTTGGAATCCGTGCATGTACTTCATGAATATCAATGTTGAGAAGCCCACGTGATCAAACAATAAACATCTCATTCGGTTGCATGGACTTCGCTAAAAAAAAATTTGGGCTTGTATTAAATTGACCCAAATTTGTGTTTCATCCTTCCTTTCGTTATTTTCAGCACAAATATCTTGGATCAATCCGTTGAGACTTTGTTTGAACCTCTTTGTCCTAGCCTTGCTTGATCTCCACGTCCCTTTAGTCTTGTTTGACTCCACGCATGCCATGTCCTCATCATTCCTCTCCTCTTGAAAAGGATTTGTCCTCAAATCGTCACCTACATCAAACGGACTTAGATCAGTAACGTTAAATGTGGCACTAACATTATACTCACCTGGCAAATCCAATTTATAGGCATTGTCATTGATACGCTCGAGAACTTGAAATGGACCATCTCCCCTCGGAAGCAATTTCGACTGTCTTTGAACGGGGAATCTTTCTTTCCGCATATGTAACAACACCCAATCTCCGGGTTCAAAGACCACTTGATGTCGTCCCTTGTTCGCGTGCTTAATGTACTGTTCCGTCCTCCGTTCAATGTTTAGTCTGGCTCTTTCATGAATCTGCTTAACAAGATCAGCCTTTTTCTTTCCATCCATGTTAGTATATTCAGAAACAGGTAATGGTGATAAATCCAACGGTGTCAAGGGATTAAACCCATATACAATTTCAAATGGAGAAAAATTAGTAGCAGAATAAACAGAACGGTTATATGCAAACTCAACATGTGGTAAACATTCTTCCCATTGCTTGATATTTTTTTATGATAGCCCGTAATAATGCCGACAAAGTCCTATTTACTACTTCAGTTTGACCGTCAGTTTGTGGATGACAAGTAGTAGAAAATAACAGTTTAGTACCCAATTTACCCCACAAGGTCTTCCAAAAGTAACTTAAGAACTTTGTATCTCTATCAGAAACAATAGTTTTAGGCATACCATGCAAACGCACAATCTCCCTAAAGAACAAATCAGCAACATGAGATGCATCATCAGTTTTATGACATGGAATAAAATGTGCCATTTTTGAAAATTTATCCACGACCACAAATATCGAATCATAACCATGCTTAGACCTAGGTAAACCCAACACAAAGTCCATAGAAACATCAATCCAAGGTTCATTAGGAATAGGCAATGGTGTAAACAATCCATGGGGTTGAACACGAGATTTAGCTTGGCGACAAGTAATACATCTATCACATATTCTTTCTACATCTCGTTTCATATGAGGCCAATAAAAATGTTCTTTTAAAACAGCAAAAGTTTTATTAATACCAAAATGTCCCATTAAACCTCCCCCATGTGATTCCCTAACCAACAACTCACGCAAAGAACATGCAGGAATACATAGTTTATTTTCTCGAAACAAGAATCCATCAATTCTAAAGTATTTACCCACAGCATTCCTTTCACAAGTTTTAAACTCTTTACCAAAATCAAGATCATTATCATATAACTCTTTAATTCGTTCAAACCCAAGCAATTTCGTATCAAGAGTATTTAACAAAACATACCTGCGAGACAAAGCATCTGCAACGATGTTCTCTTTACCTTGCTTATATCGAATAACATATGGAAATGTCTCGATAAATTCCATCCATCGTGCATGTCTTTTGTTCAACTTGTGTTGTCCCTTCAAATATTTTAATGATTCATGATCGGTGTGAATCACAAACTCCTTAGGCCACAAGTAATGTTGCCATGTCTCCAAAGTTCTAACCAAAGCGTACATCTCTTTGTCATAAGTAGGATAGTTTAAAGCTGTCCCACTCAATTTTTCACTGAAATACGCAACTGGTTTCCCTTCTTGCATCAACACAGCTCCAATCCCTAAACCTGAAGCATCACACTTAATCTCAAAAGTTTTAGCAAAGTTAGGTAAAATAAGTAACGGATTATTTGTTAATTTATCCTTAATCAAATTAAATGCTTTTTTCTGTTCATCACCCCACTTAAAGCCTACACTTTTCTTGATGACCTCGGTTAATGGTGTTGTAATCTCACTGAAATTCTGAACAAAACGTCGGTAGAAACTTGCGAGTCCATGAAAGCTTCGTACTTGACTCACATTGGTTGGACTCGGCCAATCCCGGATCGCACGTATTTTCTCCTCATCAACTTGGACTCCCTGTGAACTCACAACAAAGCCAAGAAAAACAATCCTATCTGAACAAAACGTGCATTTTTCCATGTTAGCAAATAACTTTTCTTTCCGGAGTACATCTAAAATAGATTTTAAATGCAATGCATGATCTTCCAAGTTTTTGCTATAAATCAAGATATCATCAAAATAAACTACGACAAATTTTTCAATGAATGGACGCAAAACATGGTTCATTAATCTCATGAAAGTGCTGGGTGCATTAGTTAAACCAAAAGGTAATACTAACCACTCATAAAGACCATATTTTGTTTTAAAAGCTGTTTTCCATTCATCACCCTCTTGCATTCGAATTTGATGATAACCACTTTTTAAATCAATTTTTGAAAATATGCAAGACCCATGTAATTCATCTAGCATGTCATCTAAACGAGGAATGGGATGTCGATATTTTACCGTAATGTTATTTACCGCTCGACAATCGATGCACATCCTCCATTTTCCATCCTTTTTTGGCACTAGAATCACCGGAACTGCACACGGGCTCATACTTTCTCTCACGAATCCTTTCCCCATCAGCTCGTCAACTTGCCTTTGTAACTCCTTCGTCTCCTCGGGATTACTCCGATAAGCTAGACGGTTTGGAATCGTCGCACCAGGAACAAAATCAATTTGATGCTCAATTCCCCGAATTGGTGGTAGTCCATAAGGAAGCTCATCAGGAAATACATCTTTGAATTCCTGTAAGAGAGATGAAACAACACTAGGCAAAGAATCATTAGCGTTAGTATTTAAAAGCGTCTCTTTATACCGAAGTAAAATCATAGGCTGTTTAGAAATCAAAGCTCTTCTCACATCACTCTTTTTTGCCAGTATATTTGTTTTTTTCTCTTCTTTCTTTTTCTCTCTTTTTTTCTTCTTGATTTTTCTTTTCTTCACTCTCTTTTCTTTGTACATAATTTTTCTGCAAATGAATTTGATCTTCGTGTACTTGTTTTGGTGACAAAGGACGCAAAGAGATCTTCTTCTTGTCGTGAACGAATGAATATACGTTGGTAAACCCGTCATGTTAAACTCTCCTATCAAACTGCCATGGTCTACCCAACAATATATGTCCTGCCTGCATGGGCACCACATCACACAATACCTCATCAATATACCGACCAGTAGCAAATGGAACTAACACCTGTTTGGTTACTTAAATGTCTGCATTATCATTGAGCCACTGCAAACGATACGGCTGCGGGTGTTTGGTAGTAGGTAACCCCAATTTCTCCACCATCGTAGTGCTTGCCACATTTGTACAGCTGCCTCCATCTATAACTACACAACAAATTTTCCCATTCACAAGACATCGAGTATGAAATAGATTTTCCCGCTGTTCACTGCTCTCCTCCTTAACCTGTGTACTAAGTGCTCTTCTTGTAACCAGAATTTCACCATGTATTACATCCTCACCTATCTCCTCTAATGGTGGCATAGAATCGGTGTCGCTATCTTCTCCCTCGGTCTCCACATCTCCATTGTCAAGTAACAACATTTTCCTCTGATTTGGACATTGGCTAGAAATATGTCCCCTGCCTTGACACTTAAAACATACAATATCTCGATTACGACCAAAAGAAGGTTGTTCAGTTTTACCTTGAGTTTCTCGACTAGTTGATCCTTGTTTGGGTTCCACCTTTGGCTGGAACGCAGCTGTCTTTCCCTCTCGCTTTGCCAAATTGGGTCTCCATGATGAACTAGCATTAGATTGTCCTCGTTGTCCTCCTCGCCTCTTGGGTTGTTTCTCTATCTTAGTAGCCATATGCACCAGTTCTTTTAACTCTAAATAATGTTGTCGTTCAACCAAGTCTGCAATCTCCTAATTCAATCCTGCCGAGAACCTAGCCATCGATGTTTCATTGTCTTCAATCAAATTAGCCCGATCCTTCAACATCTCCATCTCTCTATAATATTCATCCACACTTCGACTTCCTTGTTTAAGAGTTTGCAAACTACGAATGATCTCCCGTTGATAGTATGCTGGTACAAACCTCTTTTTCATGATAGCTTTCATCTCCACCCAAGTTGTAATCGGCCGCTCTTCACACCTTCTCCGATTAGCTGTCAACTGATCCCACCATATCAATGCATATCCAGAAAACTCCGTAATGGCCAGTTTGACTTTCTTAAGGTTTGAGTAGTTGTGACAGTCAAAGATTCGCTCCATCTTGGTTACCCAATCTAAATAAGCCTCAGGATCACCCGTACCTTGGAAAGCTGGAATCTTCATTTTTTTGCTATCCAAATTACTATCTTCTCTGTCCTGACCTCTTCCTTCCCTAGCACCTCCGTGTCTTTGATGTCGAAAATTAGATTCACGATCTTCTGCTGCACTACTGTCCTCACCGTAAGGGTCTTCCTTTCTTGCGTCAGTTTGTTGTGTCCTTGTCTTGTTTTGCATCCCATGAGTGTTTTGGGATAGCTCGGCCATAGACACCCTCATCGCTTCTAATTGTTCTTGCATTTGCTCCATAGTCTTTCTCAATCTTCGATCCCATTCTTTATGCATGGCCTCTATCTGGAATTTCAATTCAGCTGTTGAGGGTTGTTTCTCATAAGTTCATTTATCCTTCGAGTTAGACATATTTCCTGCAAAATAAGGATTAGTAGAAAACAATTTCCTCACCACTCCCTTACGTATTTCGCTCGAATAAATGGTTCACTCGTGTATACTCTCAATAAATTGGCTTTTACCCTCAATTAATCTTACCACTAAGCCTTTTACCTCAAATATTCTCTCTAATAGGTTCTTATTGAATTCCCTAGCAAAATTCTTGGTTTTACTAATCAATTCAAAATTACTTATCACGAAACAAAAATATAGATGGTGTAACTATCAGAATACCACAAAATCACCGATCGATTGTCTTGTACTCCACTTGTATGCTTCAGATTTGTAAACTGTAGCTTCGTTTCAGAATTGATGATGATGGAACGATATGAACTCTTCTTTGGAATTTGAGGATTTGATGGTGTGCTACAAGTTTGGTTAGCACAAATAAAATATGATATATTTTTCTTTTCTTTTTTTTTTCAATATATATTTCAACAGAAAATTAAAGATAAGTAACTTGCTAGAAAGGCTTAGCTTTGATACCAAATGATAGACTCCACGGCACGCTTGCGTGAGGTGGTCGTCGCCCGGATCGTTTCTAGCACAGTTGTTGGGTGAATTGCTTGCAACACCTTAACCCCTCGCCTATATGTAGACGGTAATCTTGGTACAATTGCTTGCGTCCGAAAATCTGCGTTGAATGGACACCAAAGACACCTTGATCCCTCGCTTATATTGAAGCGGTAATCTCGGTACAATCGACAATTGATGCGTTAGAAGATGCCACACACAACTATGAATTGTTGTATGATAAGTCAAATTGAATCTCAAAGAAATAACTAAGAAAAATACTTAGGAATTCTTCAAAGAACCAAAAGAAGAGAATAACCTCACAAATATATTGAATAATAATAATGAATAATGTCTTTGATTACATCAACTTGGCCCTATATTTATACTACTCAAAACAATCCAAATTCTAATAGGAATTAATAAACTATAACCCTAATTTCTTTAAGGAAATAGAAATCAAATTGGAAAAAAAAATTCTAATTAAAAAGAAATCCTAATTAGAATAGAATTTAGATTTAATTCTAGATGGCAAGAGAATTCCATGCCGCGTACGGATAATACTGATATTCCATTGCAAGGTGGCCCACGTGTACAAGACTAATTATTATGCTCCAGCCTTTGGCTTGTTGATATGTAGCCCACAAAAGAAATATATATATATATATATATATATATATATATATATATATATATATATATATATATATATATAGTGAACATGCCAAACTGATTACATCTTGGACTTGAGTTGGAAGCCTTGGAATCCATGCATGTACTTCATGAATATCAATGTTGAGAAGCCCACGTGATCAAACAATAAACATCTCATTCGGTTGCATGGACTTCGCTAAAAAAAAAATTGGGCTTGTATTAAATTGACCCAAATTTGTGTTTCATCCTTCCTTTCGTTATTTTCAGCACAAATATCTTGGATCAATCCGTTGAGACTTTGTTTGAACCTCTTTGTCCTAGCCTTGCTTGATCCCCACGTCCCTTTAGTCTTGTTTGACTCCACGCATGCCATGTCCTCATCACGCTTTTGGTTAGTGTTGATCCTGCTCTGCCATTTGGCCAGATCTTGGTAGGAGCAAACATACGACCGCCACGACACATGGTAGAGGGAGAAAGTTGGTGGCGGCGGGGACGTCGGTGGCCATGTCGAATACAAGGGTTTGAAAAAAAACCAGGGGTCGAGCAGCGGTGGCGGCGACCATTTCTGATGGTTGTGGAGGTAGGGAATGAGAGAGGAGAGAGGCTAGGGTTTTGGGCTACGAGAGACTGAAATGTATTCTTGCGTTTTATTTTAATTTCAAACCTCCGCGTTTTTTTTTCTCCGTGTTTTTTATGTAGATAACGTTTTTTTTTAAAACGTTATCTATTTAAAACCAAAAATTACCCTTATAAATACATAATATTTTTTTATATGTATCTATAACGTTTTGTTAAAAAATATTATAAAAAAAATACAACAACGTTTCTTATAAAAATGTCATCTTTTAAGTGTTGTCTTTTTATGGTTTTGTACTAGTGAAACCCTAATTATACTTTAGAAATATTAATTTCTATTTAAAACCCTAATTATATTTTTGAAATTCTTAATTTTCTATTTTAAAACCCTAATTAGAAAATTCTAGAATTAGAGTTTGTAAAACCTAAGGGTTAGAACCTTAGGGTTAAACCCTAAGGGTTTGGGCAATTGGCAATCAAGCCATTAAATTTAGAATGCAAATGACAAAAATACCCTTTTTGAATATTTTAGTAAGTTAACTTGTAAAATATTCCAACACCTTTAGTTGGTAACCAACCACATTGACTTTGCATAACCTATAAATCCAGCAAATCAGTCTATTTCATCAGTTATGTAAGCAACATACATTGCATCAAGTGGATACAAAAGAATTAGAGAGAGAAAATCTAGTATTTTATATATTTTGCACTTAAGCTCTCACCAACTCTCTCTCTCACCAAGACCTTCTAATTCTTCAAGTGTTTCAGTCACAAGACACCTCTCTTAAACACCAATATAAGATAAGGAGAAAAAATGTGACGCCCTCAAAATAGGTATACATCACCTATTCTGAGTCGCCAAATACATGGTACAGAATACAAATACAATCTTAAATATACAACATGAGCTGTGAGTTTTAATACAAATATTGTCTTCTAGACAATAATCAAACTCAAAATAAGTCCTCAATACATTTATTATCACGCTATTTCATAGAATAGTGATGACTACTAATGCTATCATCTTGACCGTCACTCCGTTCCCCGACTAGTCTCTGAAGAGAACAATGAAAATAAAAGGGTGAGCTCAACTAGCCCAGTAAAAAATATTATGACTAAGATAATGCAGAATAAATTATCGTCAGCCTTCAACACTGTTAAACTGATAAAATATAACAAACATCAAGTTTAACTGCAGCGAAACAAGCTATCCATTAAAAGAGTCAAGTAGAGAATAAAATCTACTATTTTTTATGATTTAAAAAGGTTTTTCATCACTTTTATCGCTGAGACTCAGCTTAATAAATAATCCACAACATCCCTGCACTACGGCCAAGGATATTCATTAGTATCACGACCATAAATTATCCATGCACTACGGCCAAGGATATTCGTGCATTCATCAGTGGTCATGATCATGCCAACAACTGTCCATCAATGCACTACGGGCCAATGAGGACTTTTACCACATCATTTGTAACATTACGGTCATGATTACACCGAATAATCCCTGATCATAATCATACCAAGTTCATCTATGCACTACAGGCCATAGATGACTTTTAACAAAATATAAACATGAGGATGAGGACAATGATATAAGAATTCAATAAAACAAGTTCAAGAATTAATTTATCCAGGAACCAATAACGTCCAAATTGTCAACATGATACTACTTTGTAGAGTAAAATTCAGGAACGCTCAGAAGAATATTTCAATGAAAAAAATACTGGATGAAGCGCAAATATTCAGGATATTCTACTAATTTCATGGAGTATAGAAGCCAAAACTTTAACCAACTGAGTATAATAGAATATATGAAACTGCAAACAGATTTTTGCCAGCCATGCGGTAATCCACATAGACAGATCATTTCTACAATTTAATAAGAAATGAATACAAAGGATCATTCACCATGCACGTGGTAATCCACACAGACAGATTATTCCAACAGAATAATAAAGAATTGAATAACAGAAGGATTCACCATGCATGTGATTGATCGCATAGACAAGTTATTCCCAACAGAATAATAAATTATGGAACCATGTCATGCGTAAACGCACAGACATGATATTCCGACAGAATAATAAAGAATAGAACCAGGTCATGCGTAAACGCACAGACAGGATATTCCGACAGGATAATAAAGAATGGAATAACAACAGAATTTCATCATATATGCGGTACTTCATATAGACAGGTTATTCCAACATAATAATAAAGAATGGAACAACAGCTCTTACGAGTATTAGAAAGAAAATAATTCTCTTCATGAATATGAAAGAATAATACCCCTTACCGTAAAAGAAGAGTATTCTGACTGGTAGGGCGAGGATATTCTTGAAGAAAACTTGCACTACGCTCAAAGCTTCTTAAAACTCTAAAGAAATAAGCTCAAGATTATAGAAGAATTCTCTGAACTTCTGGTGTGGTTTTCAATTCTAACTAAGCATCCTATTTATAGGAAAATAGAAAGGATACTATGCTGCACTATGTAATAAAATATAATATATTCTATTTATAATCAAATAAAATAAAACTTTATAAAAAGTATTCTGTTTTATATAAAAAAAATTTATTATGCAAACACTATGCATAATAAAATATAATATATTCTATTTATAGTCTAATAAAACAAATAACTTTATAAAAGTATTCTGTTTTATATAAAAAGATTTTACTATACAAAATACTATGCTTAATAGAATATAATATATTCTATTTATAGTCTGATAAAACGAATAACTTTATAAAAGTATTCTATTTTATATAAAAAGCTTTTCTATTTTATTACATTAATAATACTAATAAAACAAATTTATATATATATATATATATATATATATATATATATATATATATAAACTTATGCGACTTCATAAAAAGACACCTCAATATATTTAATAACATTTATCATCATTATTATAATTCACAATATTAACCGACCAGGTCGTTCCCAAGAAAGAGATGGCTTTCCAGTAAGGATTTCTTCCTATTGGCGCGCAATTAGGTGACCAAACCTCTCCTTGGCAGAACTTCTAGACATCGTTAATATTATAAATAATAATATTAATAACTATGCCATCTCAATTATTGATTTAATAATATATAAAATATCGACAATAATTGAATCAAATAACGTGAGATATTATGCAACAATTACTGTAGCAATATTTGAACAAAACTGAGTGACTTCACACGTAAGCATCAATAATCAATATCGTGTGCTACTATGCAACCACGCGTATTCCTGTACTTTTAACACCGGGTGTTTTAACAGTTAACGGTAAAACTTCCGCAGTTATTTTCATAAAAATATTTTTTTCGTTTTCTCAATCCGACAATAATTTCGTTGTGGGGTCCACCAATGATTGTGCCGTCGTATGAATATTTTCTGTTAAAACGAATATTCCCCGACCAATCGAATATTATATAACAACTTGCATACTTTGCAAAATTTATAAATATTACCGACAACTATAACATTATATCAAATTCATTTCATAATATTCAGAAAAATATTTCGAGAAAATTAAATCTTTATTCGTAAAATTTGGGATTTTACAATCTCCCCTCCTTATGAAATTTTACCCTCGAAATTTACGTACATACCTGGTATGCCGAACAGATGAGGATACCTCTCCAGATTCTAACTCTTGAGGTATAACCTTTGAGCGTAAAATATATTTCAATATTTTAACAAGTACATCTTCATACGTTAAATTATTCGCTATCTCGTCCGGTTCTAAATTAATAATGTGGTTCGGGTCATCAACATATTTACGTAACATTGATAAGTGAAAAATGTTATGAATACACGACAAACTTGGTGGTAAAACGAGTCTATAGGCCACAGTTCCTACTCGATCGAGGATTTCAAATGGGCCAATTAAATTGAGGGTTGAGATTTCCTCTCTTCGTCGATTCTTGCTTCTAGAATAACGCACTCTTGAACCTTCTTCTTCACATTCATCAGATTCGGGTGTGTTGCTTGAGCGGTTTTAACTTTATCGATTAAAGTCGATTCTACTCGTATATTTGTTATCTTCACGTGGGTCCCTAGAGTCTTTAACTCTATCTTCATCATTTGTAAGTTATACGAAATGAGTTTTTGTGTTAACAACATCACACTCGTAAACGCATACGATCTTCTACTCAACGCGTCAGCTACCACGTTCGCTCTTCCACAATGATATTGAATGGTATAGTCCTAATCTTCAACAGCTTGAGCCAACATCTTTGGCGCATTATACGTTCGTTTTGGTTGAAGAACTATTTTAGGGTTGAAGAAATGGGTTTTGTACTGGGGTCAATACAAAATTCGATTTCACTCTCTAGGGTAGGCCAAGAAGTTTTCAGGAATACATCAAGAAAGTTATTAATAATAGAAATATCATTCAAAACTGTGACCTCATCCAAGATTTGGATAGCACGTCACATTGATACCTATCAACTTGCCATTGTTATTCACGACATCTCCTACGAAAAGTCTGACTTCGGTGCATTCCACACAAGGAAGTCACCAGATAAAGGCTTGGGCTCTTTGCTTATGGCTTGATATAACAGTGATTGACTTTAGTGGTTTGGTTGCTTGAATTCGTATAACAGGTTGGTTAGGAATATAAAAGCTAACAACCTTATAAAAATAATCAATTTTAGCACGATAAGTAGTTAACCAGTCGATTTCTAAAATCACGTCAAAGGCAAGTATTTTCAAAGAGATAAGATCGACAGGTAACGTGAAAGTGCCGATTTGAATTAAACAAGAATTATTAACAGTGGATGTAACGAAGGTTTCTCCCAACAAAGTTTCAACAGATAAGTCAAAGTATAAATTCTCAAGAGCCAAGTTCAAACGTTGAACATAACTAGGTGAAATACAAGAGTGGGTAGAACTGGTATCGAATAAGGTATAGACTTCGCAAGAGCTTATGATTAACTTATCCGTAATAACCTCATTTGGGTTCCTTGATAAACGCACTCAATTTAACTGCCAGCTTTGACTTGTCTGAGACATCCTTTGGCATCACTATCCCAGCTTGACTTGACTTCACTACACGATAAAATTGAGCTAGGTGACCTTCTCTTTCGCAATTGAAACACGCTTTGAATTGTTGCGTACAGTTTGGATAGATGTGTCCCTCATGTCCGTATTTGAAATATACGACCGGTGGTCGTTCTTCTTCCTTTGAACCGGGTGCTGGTGCTGCTGTCTTTCCATCATTATTGAACCTTCTCTTCTTGAAATTTCCACTTCTATTATCTTAGTCATGATTACCACGGTAGTGGTTACCATTCTTGGCATGATAATTTCCCCCACGATGGTTATCATTGTTCCGATGGTCGTTGCCACCGGTACGATTTTTATCGTGTTGTTGGTCGTTGCCTTTTGGTTGTGCTGACTCATTATTGCGCTCCAATAACTGAGTCATATTCACAATATCTGATTATAAACAAAGTTTATGAGAAATGAGGTATTGACGTATTTCGGGTTTCAGACCTCTCAGAAATATTCGCATCATTCTCTCCTCATTGTCGACCAAATGGGATGTAAATCGGGATAACTCCACAAACTTAGCCCCGTACTGCGACACGGTCATATTGTTTTGCTCCAGCTTGATGAATTCTACCTCCTTCATGTGACGAATACTTTCAGGAAAGTACTTGTCGTTGAACAATTCTTGGAACTTCTCCCAAGTCATCTTCAGTGCAGCAAGTTGAGTACGCTTTACAGATTCCCACCAGTAATCTGTCTCTGCTCGCAACATAAAGGTGGCAAAGGGAACCTTTTGCTCCTCGGAGCATCCTAAGACATCAAATATCTTGCAGATCTGCTTTATCCACGTCTCCGCCTTAAGTGGTTTTGGCTCTCCAAAAAACTCTGGTGGTCCCAGCTCCTTGAACTGCTTAGCGGTGACCGACCGTGGGTTACCATTATTTTCGCCTATATTTTGAATAGGAGTCTCTCTTACCTGATGTTGCATGAATTTCATAAAGCCTCTGAACATCCCATCGTTCATCATTTGATCGGTGTTGTTATTTACCTGAGGATTATTATCTTCCTGTTGCACATTATCCTGATTATTGATCTGTGGAGACTCAACGGTCTCCTGTGCTCCATTGCTATTCTCAACATTCTCGGATGTCATTTTCAAATACTACCACAAAACAAGGGTTAATTAACATATCACATATTATCCCTATACTCTGACCGACCAATTAAATACCGAATAAACTTAGGTAGGTCATACTAGCGAAAGAATTCCCCGTCTCTCCCCTCCTAGTTCTTGTCTCATATCTTAGCCAGGGATCATATCCCAAAGCTTTGATACCAACTGTGACGCCCCCAAAATAGGTATACATCACCTATTCTGAGTCGCCAAATACATGGTACAAAATATAAATATAATCTTAAATATACAACATGAGTTGTGAGTTTTAATACAAATATTGTCTTCTAGACAGTATTCAAACTCAAAATAAGTCATCAATATATTTATTATCACACAATTTCATAGAATAGTGAGGACTACTAATGCTGTCATTTGGACCGTCACTCTGTTCCCCGACTAGTCCCTGCTACGTTCTCATTTCCCGAAGAGAACAATGAAAGCAAAAGGGTGAGATCAACTAGCCCAGCAAGGAATATTATGACTAAGATAATGCATAATAAATTATCGTTAGCCTTCAACAGTGTTAAACTGATAAAATATTACAAACATCAAGTTTAACTGCAGCGTAACAAGTTATCCATTAAAAGAGTCAAGTAGAGAATAAAATCTACTATCTTTTATGATTTAAAAAGGTTTTTCATCACTCTTATCGCTGAGACTCAGCTTAATAAATAATCCACATCATCCCTGCACTACGGCCAATGATATTCATTAGTATCACGACCACAAAATATCCATGCACTACGGCCAAGGATATTCGTGCATTCATCAATGGTCATGATCATGCCAACAATTGTCTATCAATGCACTACGGGCCAATGAGGACTTTTACCACATCATTTGTAACATTACGGTCATGATTACACCGAATAATTCCCGGTCATAATCATACCAAGTCCATCTATGCACTACAGCCCACAGATGACTTTCAACAAAATATAAACATGAGGATGAGGACAATGATATAAGAATTCAATAAAACAAGTTCAAGAATTAATTTATCCAGGAACCAATAACGTCCAAATTGTCAACATGATATTACTTTGTAGAGTAAAATTCAAGAATGCTCAGAAGAATATTTCCATGAAAAAAATACTGGATGAAGCGCAAATATCCAGGATATTCTACTAATTTCATAGAGTATAGAAGCCAAAACTTTAACCAACTGAATATAATAGAATATATGAAACTGCAAATGGATTTTTGCCCGCCATGCGGTAATCCACGTAGACAGATCATTTCCACAATTTAATAAGAAATGAATACAAAGGATCATTCACCATGCATGTGCTAATCTACACAGACAGGTTATTCTAACAGAATAATAAAGAATGGAATAACAGAAGGATTCACCATGCATGCGATAGATCGCACAAACAGGTTATTCCCAACAGAATAATAAATAATGAAACCAGATCATGCGTAAATGCACAGACAGGATATTCCGACAGAATAATAAAGAATGAAACCAGGTCATGCGTAAACGCACAGAGAGGATATTCCGACAGGATAATAAAGAATGGAATAACAACAGAATTTCACCATGTATGCGGTACTTCGCATAGACAGGTTATTCCAACAAAATAATAAAGAATGGAACAACATCTCTTACGAGTATTGGAAAGAAAATAATTCTCTTCATGAATATAAAAGAGTAATACCCCTTACCGTAAAAGAAGAGTATTCCGACTGGTAGGGCGAGGATATTCTTGAAGAAAACTTGCACTACGCTCAAAGCTTCTTAAAACTCTAAAGAAATACGTTCAAGATTATAAAAGAATTCTCTGAACTTCTGGTGTGGTTTTCAATTCTAACTAAGCATCCTATTTATAGGAAAATAGAAATGATACTATGCTGCACTATGCAATAAAATATAATATATTCTATTTATAATCAAATAAAACAAAACTTTATCAAAAGTATTCTGTTTTATATAAAAAGATTTTACTATACAAACACTATGCATAATAAAATATAACTTTATAAAAGTATTTTGTTTTATATAAATTTTTTTTACTATGCATAATAGAATATAATATATTCTATTTATAGTCTAATAAAACGATTAACTTTATAAAAGTATTCTGTTTTATATAAAAAGTTTTTCTGTTTTATTACATTAATAATACTAATAAAACAAAATATATATATATATATATATATATATATATATATATATATATATATATATATATATATATAAACTTCCGCGACTTCATAAAAAGACACCTCAATATATTTAACAACATTTATCATCATTATTATAATTCACAATATTAATCGACCAGGTCGTTTCCAAGAAAGATGGGGCTTTCCAATAAGGATTTTTCCTTATTGGCGCGCAATTAGGTGACCAAACCTCTCCTTCGCTGAACTTCTAGACATCGTTAATATTACAAATAATAATATTAATAACTATGTCATCTCAATTATTGATTTAATAATATATAAAATATCGACAATAATTGAATCAAATAACATGAGATATTATGCAACAATTACTGTAGCAATAATAAAACAAAACTGAGTGACTTCTCACATAAGCATCAATAATCAATACCGTGTGCTACTATGCAGCCACGCGTATTCCTGTACTTTTAACACCGGGTGTTTCAACAGTTAACGGTAAAACATTGTCGTTTTCTCAATCAGACAATAATTCCTTTGTGGGGTCCACCAATGATTGTGTCGTCGTACGAATATTCCCTGTTAAAATGAATATTCCCCGACCAATCGAATATTATATAACAACTTATGTACTTTACAAAATTTTTAAATATTATCCACAACTATAACATTATATCAAATTCATTCCATAATATTCAAAAAAATATTTTGAGAAAATTAAATCTTTATTCGTAAAATTTGGGGTTTTACAACAAAGATCAAAGCTTTGCATTATAAAGGCATAAACCCTAGCTAGCCCTTTGGTCGTGTATGCTTGTAAAAATTTTTGTTTAAAGTGTTTAATCAGGTGTTATATGATATTTTTAGATGATCTATGTTGATCCATCATGGATCCATAGCATCAAATGGCTTTAAAATGGTGTTTTTCAAAAACTGTCCAAGAACAAATTTTGTGGTCTGATAAGCTAATGTCAGGCGCCACAGATTCTTGTTCATTTATGTTGTTTGTTGTTTTATGTTTTGGATTGGTAGTCTGACATGAGCTCTTCGATCTGGAAGTGCAATCACAGCCATTCCATGTCCAGAATGTAAGATATTCATGGTCAAAGTGAGTTGACCAACGTTGACCGGGTAAATTATGGGTAACCAGAAAGGGTTTTTCAGCTTCTGACAAGATTTTCAAGCTCCTATATCTGTCAGTTTGTATGTTGTTTGTTGATGTTGTTGTAGTCAATGTGTAGCCTGTTGTCTAGACTGTAAACCCATGCCTTAAGATCCTTTAAAATATCAACAAATCGAGTTTTATAACTGGTCAAAATAGGCCATTCGATCATGGATCACGTTTCTGGAATTTCCAGAAACCATAAGAACAGGACGTCTGACATAGTTTGACCAAGCTGTATCTGGCAAATTTGTTGTTGTTAATCTGATCTGTTGATTTATATATGTTCTTTGTCATGTATACTACGAGTATGAACCAAGAAATCATATGAAGCATGACCAGAACACTATAATAATCGAGCCTTAATATGGCATGTTGTGACTGCCTAGGTTTCTAGGTTACCCAGAAAACCTAGCAGTACTCTGACAATGACTTTGGGAGATCAGATCTCCTTGTTGTTTTATTGTATGTCTGATATTATTGGTTTTAATTGTAGTGTTACATAAACACTATAAGATCTAAGTTTTAGATTGGACATAACATGTTGGAACAAAGATTTATGAATGGTCAAAGTAAGGCTCCTGTTAAGGCCGGTTGTCAGTGTTCTTGAGCCAAGAACACCTAAGACGACAGTCAAGTGTCACTAAAGGGCTACAACGACGGTTTAATTATTTTTTTAATTTCTAATTTTTTGGAAATTACTTAAAAATAGAAATAAACTATAAAAATTACTAAAAATGGTTTTAAATCATGAAAAATAATTTTTGAGAATTTAGAATATTTTTCATTAATAATATTAATTATTTGAACAAAAATGATATTTAATTTATTTAATTAGTACATTAAATAAATTAGAAAAAAAAATTTAATATTATAAAAAATCATTATAATTAAGAATAAAGTGTTTAAACATATTTTGAGTTATAAAATATAAATTTTAATATTTTTGAGTACTTTTCACTAATAATTTAATATTAATGATAATATATTTATTATTTTAAGTCATGAAAAATAATTTTTGAGAATTTGGAATATTTTTCATTAATAATATTAATTATTTGAATAAAAATGATATTTACTTTATTTAATTAGTATATTAAATAAATTAGAGAAAAATAATTTAATATTATAAAAAATTATTTTAAATAAATATAAAGTGTTTAAAAATATTTTGGGTTATGAAATATTAATTTTAATATTTTTGAGTAATTTTCACTAATAATTTAATATTAATGATAATATAATTATTTAATTATTATATTAAATAAATGAGTTAAAAATGATTTTATTATTATAAAAAATCATTTTAATTGAGAATAAAGTGTTAGAAAATATTTTGAATTATAAAATATAATTTTCAATATTTTTGGAGAATTCTCATTAATAAATGAATATTAATGATATTAGATTTATTTAATTAGTATATTAAATAAATAATTTAAAAATAATTTTATTGATTTAAAAATGAGAAAAATGATTTAAAAATATTTTAAGTTATAATTAATGACAATTAATATTTTATTGATAATTTTATTAATATTTAAATATTAATGGTGATGGTTTAAAAATGATTTTAATTAATTTAAAAATCATTTAAATAGAATATTGCTGATTTAAAAATATGTTAAGTTATTAATAATTTTTTTAATATTTTGACAAGTATAACATTAATATTTTTATATTATTAAATATTAATGATGATAAGATTTTTTAATAATTAAATCATTTAAAAATAATTTAAGTGTTTAAAAAATTATTATAAATTATAATAATTATTTATAAATTATTACAAGCTTCCGAAAAATATTATAAATGATATTGACTTATCTAAAATAATATTGAAGCTTAGATACCGAGTTTAATTGACAATAAATGTGTTAATTGTCGGTTAGGGTGACCAGAACACCGAGATGAGACCGAAGTCCAACCAGACTGAACTAGTTAGACTTGTTAAGTGGTTATATAGGGTACAAACACTAATGTGGTAATGTGTCTAGGAGAAGATTGACTGTGAATTACAGTGTTATGTGTTACGAATTGTTGTGCTAATTGTGAGACCGATATTATTGTGATTATAGGTCTTTCAAACGTAGATAAGTTTATTGTGTAGCTGTAATCAGCGGACAAGGCAAGTATCTTAACTCAACCTTGAGTTATATTCATTCAATTATTATAGTGGTTAATTATTGTTAATTATACCACATCCAAGAATTTATTGTTGATTATTCGTAGTTAGTTCATGCTTAAGAATTCAAATTGAATTACTGATTCGTAAAATATACATTCGTAGAATAACTATTGTTGGATATTCATATCCGTAGAAGCTAATATTGACAGTATAGATAATTCCTATTTATTGTCGAATTATATTGAGAAATGTCTTAGCTAATTATTCTGGCTAGACGAACATTTGTTAGAACTTGATAGATTTGAGAAGAGAATTCAATTGTTATTAACAGATCAATGCCAATTATTTCGGCTAGATCGATAAGTAAATAGAAATTGAAATCATAGTGTTTCGTTGTTAAATCAAATCTTGATTCTGAGACTGAGAAGAACAATCTTTTATATAAAGGGAACATTTTATTGGTCGTAAATTCGACCTTTGCGTGCGTTTTGAGTATTATGCATAATATAGGGTACAAGGAGTTGGCCGGCTCTAAGTACTTGCAAAGGGGTATGATTTAATCTTTATGGTTATCTGATACACCTGCGTATATGTCAAAGTAAAACTCTGATATATACCCAAGAAGAGAAGTTCAAGATCCAATGGATCACTCATCATAAATCTGGAAAACATTCCACTTTGTTATTGCGTAGAATTGATTCTTGATTATTCATTAGAATATCGTCGAAACTTTGAATTGTACTCTTTCATTATCAAATTATTGTGTTGCATAGATTGTGAGAAGACTTGTTAATTATTAAAGCTTTGTTCAGCTATTTCAAAGTTCCCCGAACTTTGGTTTTATTCTATCAAAATAGATAGTCTGTTCTTAATGATTCTTATACATTTATTGTATGTCTTAACTTGCGGGGCAAATTTGTTGCTCACCCTTGCTATATATAAAACTTTTCAGCTAGGAACGAAGTGGCAGAAGGTGCTGTGAAGAATAAAGGCAAAGGCATAGTGATTAATTAGTTATGAATAACATTATATATTATGTTATGTTTGTAAACCCTTTTTGTATAATCTAAAGGGTAAGTTTGTAATGTTAAGGTTAGAGAACCTGGGACTAATGTATTAATAATCTCTGTTAATGACATATGTATTACTATTTCTATATGGATGGGTAGTTAGATGGTATTATATTGTGGATCGTGAACACCAAACTTGGGGGTCAGGTAACCCGGATTTGGGGGTGTCACAGTCGGCCAATAGAATCCTGCCTACAAAACTCTAGCCACTGTTATTTCACCACCGTAGTGACCTCCATACAATGATGCATGGCAATCCTGTAGAACACCCTCTGTCTCGCTGTACAGAATGTGTAAGACCCCAACTTATTAATGAATAAAATCAAATTTTCTCTAAATATTATTGTGAATAATAAGGGGTTAATTTGATATAATACTTTGGTTATGGGTGAAATGTGCAAATTTTGCAAAATAAGCAAGTGGTTATAAAATATTCATTTTATCGGGGAATATTCGTTTGGTCGTGGAATATTCTTGCTATCGGAGAATATTCGTACGACGGCGCAGCCTTGTATGGGCCCCATAACGAAAAGCGATTAGATGAAGAAAACGACAAGTATAAGTTATTTATAAATAACGGCGTAGTTGTTACCGTTAATACTGTTGAAATACCCGGTGGTTAAAATACAGTAGCACACGGTATTGCACCAATTATTGATTCTTACGTAAGAAGGCACTACTCAATAATTGTTACAGTAGTTATTATTAAATATTTTATTTTATTGATTCAATAATTGCTGCGTTGATATTTTATATTATTGTTGTTTCAATAATTGTTGCTGCACAGTATTTTCCAATATCCGATCAATAATTCATATTATTTGAATAATATTATTAGATAACATTATTGACAATGTCTAGAAAGTTCTGTCTAAGGAGAGGTTTGGTCATCTAATTGCGCGCCAGTAAGGAGAAATCCTTATTGGAAAGCCCTCTCTTTCCTGGGAACGGCCTGGTTGTCATAAATGTGATTCTGTAATATTATTTATGAATAATTAATTATTGATTCATATGATAAGGAAATTTTTATTTTATGTGGATATAAATGAGGGATATATTTTTGTGGTTAAAAATGAAGGAGTTAATGTTGAGGTTTTTATCAGTATTTTTATCGGAATGGAGGTATTAATAATCAAGGTTTTTGAGATATTTTGCGGGGGTTATAATTTTTAATCCGACCGTTGGATCGTGGTAATTTTTGGATATGTTATACAGATATAAGTTGAGTATATGCCCACAAATTTTGAACCGTTAAAAATGAACGTATAATTTATTATGAATTTTACGAGATGACTGGTTCAGAAATTGTTGAATTTTCGGAGTTAATTATTTTGGTGGAAAATTCTAGAATTGGTGGGCCCCAGTTGTGGTTGGTGAAGAAATGTGCTGAATTATATTTCAAATGTGGTGGGTGGGAACAATAACAGGTAAAGTCATCAGGTTGCAGGTCAAGCCTACTAAAAGTTTCCTATAAATAGAGGGCTAAGTTAGAATTGAAAATCACACCTGAAACAAGTTTTCTCTCTTTTTCTCTCTAGATTATTGAGTGTATTTTGTGAGTATTTAGATACTTTGAGAGTTTCTATTCGTCAGAGCAAGTTTCTTTCAGCCTTATACCGGTATTCTGACCAGAAGTACTGATATTTTGAGGTAAGGGATATTATTTTCTTCTTAAATGATATTATTTTCTTCAATATCATTATGCTAAAATATTGATATGAGTTTTTATCAAATTTGGAACTTTTTGTGTCAGAGTTACTATTCACGTATACGGCACTATTCACGTATACGGTACTATTCACGAATACGGCACTATTCACCGAAAAATAAAATTTTTCCTTTTTGTCCAAGATGTCTATTATGGTTACTATCTTTGATTGTATCCATGTTTTGATCTTTATTTTTTTAAATTCTGCTTCACAATTGATTATTATGAAGTATTATTGATCTTGGATAAACTGTTATACGAATCCCTAATATTTGTCCTTCTATCTCACTGGATTCGTTCTCTTTAAGATATTTTTCATCATCCTCAATCTTAAATGATGATATTACTGAATATCTTTGGCCTGTAGTGCAAAGATGAACAGGTGTTGAGATGAACATGACTGACAGGTGATACAAATGAATATCTTTGGCCTGTAGTGCAAAGATGTATGATTACTTGATGAATATCTTTGGCCTGTAGTGCAAAGATGAACAGGTGTTGAGATGAACATGACTGACAGGTGATACAAATGAATATCTTTGGCCTGTAGTGCAAAGATGAATATTTAGATAAAGATGATTATTAATTGATGTTACAGGGATAAAATATTGATGATGGACTTTTAAATCTTAGAAGATAGTAGAATTCTTTCTCTACTTGACTCTTCTAATGGTTTGCTGTTTCCGCTGCAGTTATTGATCTAAAACTTGTTGTCGTTTATATTCTATCAGATTTTTCCCTGTTGAAGACTAAAGATAATTTGTTGTATATTATCTTAGTCATAATATTCTTTACTGGGCTAGTTGAGCTCACCCTTTTTCTTTTTGTTCCATTTTTCTTCTCAGGAGGTGAGAACATAGCAGGATCTAGTCGGGGTATGGAGTGATGGTTCTAGAAAGATGTTTTAGCAGTCCTCACTATTTCTGTAAAATAGTATTTGAATAATTGTATTGAGGACTTATTTGAGTGTGAATATTGTCTAGAAGATAATATTTATATTTAAACTCACAGTATGTGTTGTCGTATTTTGCACGATAATTATATTATTGAAGTTGTAGTTTGCTTTTTGTACCATGTATTTGGCAACTCAGAATGGGTGTTGTATACCTATTTTGGGGGCGTCACAGTTGGTATCAGAGCTTAGGGATATGATCCCTGGCTAAGATGTGAGACAAGATGTGACACCCCCCAAATCCCGGTACTTCATTACCTCAAGATTTGGTGTTCACGTAATCAAAACATTCATTTCTAATTACACAATCATAATAGAATGGAATAATAAAAGAAAACCTGCCCATACAGGATTAAACTTAAATAAAAGAAATCTCCCAGGTTATCTAACCTTTACAAACATTAATTCATTCATGCGGAATAATTAAAATAACATTCATTACAATCTTTAAACAAGTCTGAAAATAAACTATTCAATCTATTACAGGTCTTCAGCATTGTTTCATCTTTCCTTTCGCTTTACTGGTGCTAGGTACATCACCAGTTTCAACCTTAGCTGTAAGAAATTTTACAGGCAAGAGTGAGCAAACAAAGCCCACTTGAAATAACAATAAGTAAATCTTTAAACTTTACATCATTTCCCAATATTAGGCTCAATAGAACTGAACAATATATTCTATTAACTTTCTGAAAATTATAACATTCACTGAGGGTCTAATGACCACGAATCATGTCCACAGTTATAAGTAATCTTTCAACTTTAACTTTAACAGTCATAAGACTATAAGGACTCCACGTACTTAGGGGGATCAACCCTTTGTACAATGTATTGTGCACAATCATTTCAACGCTAAGCGTAAACCTCTATTAAAAGAGTTGTTCATCTCAGTATTTAGAATACAAGTCCGCACCAAAGTAAGTTTGGTTTGGATAAGCTTTCAAGGTAATTTGGAGTTCAACGGACATCAACTAAGGATTAGTTGAATACAAGATAATAACACTATGTTATTGAACGATCATACTAAATAAACATTTCGTTCTAAGTTCATGCTTTAGGAATAATCTAATAGCATAACAATTGAATAATTTATCATACCTTGCTTTGAACAACATTAAGCTAAGGTTACATTTTAGAATTTAATATCAAGCATGCACAACAAATAATAACTTGAATGATAACTAAAGGTACTTGCATGCTAATATAACTAATTTAGAGTTAAGAAAACTTGTACAATTATAAAAGTAGAGTTAGAGAACTTGCATAAGTATAACATAACAGTGAAAAGTAACCTTGCTGAATAATAAAGTAGCAAAGGTTAGGGAACTTGCCTCGCGTGTAGGTTAAACAATTACTATTCACGTTCACCCCAAGTCCTACACATACCATATGTATTGACAATACACATTAGTTACACTAACATTACCTTTATGAGTTCCTTTATTACTCTTAGTATAGCTACTAACTAAGTTTAAGTTTAAACAACAACACATCTTTCATGAACATTACTTTTTAGCTTTATTACAACTACTTAAATGATCATGTCATTGCACCACGTGTACATTAACAACTTAATACAACATCCTAATACATGTTCAACATATTATCATTAAGTTATACTAATACCCAAAGGGTTGCACTTGCATTCGTGTATCCCGACGCCCTCCGATTGGCTCCAAATACACAACAGTCCTAAAGATAGCCATTTTGACAACTGTTACAGACCTCACATTAAAAAACATAAAGAATGAAAGTTGTAGGTCTACTCTTCCTCTTTCCGAATCATCTTGAATTACCTAAATTGGAGTTCGTATGAAAAAGTTATGGCCGTTTTACTACAGGAGGCCAAAACTGCCCAACTAGGCCACTTTTCCGGCGCCGGGGCGCGGAACAGTGGCGCTGGGGCGCGAGCTACGGCGCTGGGGCGCGAGCTTCAGCGCTGGGCGCGAGCTACGGGCCCATTTTTGACGCTGGGGCGCGAACCTTGGCGCCAGGGCGCGAGATTTGGCGCTGGGGCGTGAATTTTGACGCTGGGGCGCCGAAACTCATAGAAACCAACCACGAACAACTAAATTTTCTGTCTATAACTTCAATTCCAACACTAATTGACATGAATAACTAATACAAATTACACATAAACTTCACCGAGCATACAAATACTAAATTAACACAACTTAAACCATAATTTTAGAAAATTAAATACTAGAATAACATATTTTAAAACCCAAAAACTCCATTTTTGATATTTTTCATAAAAATCAACACTGTGATTTTGTTATTCAACCAAAACAGAAATTTCAAAGCATCATAATTATGTTTTTACATACTCTATCAATTCTAACAATCAATTTATCCATTTAACAACAATTAAAACCTTAATTTCTATTTTAAAATAGCCATATTCATACATATTGTCATATGAACACTCTGTAATATATTTTCTTCCACAAAACACATATATGCATGAACTGATTTCTCTATAATCATATATAAGTTCATAGAACAACCATATAATCAATAATCATGCCAAACCATATACATAACAACAATTTATCTTTTATAAAATTTTCACAGAGACTTTTTGGGAAGAAGAAAACTAAATTTTTAAAGAAAGAACTAGAGCTCCTACCTTGGATTATGAAAGATGATGACACTATCCCTTTTTCTCCAAATCTTTTCTCCAAAACCTGTAAAATTCTCTTAATTCTCTCAATTTTTCTCTTAGTTTTCTTCTTTTCTTCTTCTTCTTCCTCTGAGTTTTTCTCTTTTTCTCTCCTTTCTCTCTCCTCTAATCTTACGTAAAATATTATAACGCATATAAGATATAATTATAATAATTATATAATATAAGTACTGACATAAGTTATGTCAGTTACATAAGTTTTAAAGATCAAAAGCCTTAAGGCTTGTTTGGCTAGCATAATAAAAATAACCCATTAATCCTTACACCTTGTTTGGTAAACTGAATTAAAACAAATTGATTAATCCTTATACCTTGTTTGACAAAACTAAATTAAACCATTTTTTTTATTTATTTTAATAACTCCTTTATAGCAAGGTTATTAGTCACACATTTATTAAATTAATAAATCAATTAAACATTAATCTATTAAATTACTTTAACACATAAACAATTATAATTCTTTTTACAATTATTATTTTATTTAATCAACTAATATTTCAAACTACAATTTCTCATTTAAATATTATTATTTATTTAAAATCATTATAAGCTCTCTAGCTTATTAAATTAAACTCCATTATTATAAAATCTCATAATAATTAATTAATTTAGCTCCTTAATTATTTACTCAACAAATAATTAATTAAATCACATCAACTCAAATTGCCATATAATTCAATAAATATTTAATATTACCAATAAATATTTAATATTTAATATTTAATTATTTATTCAACAAATAATTAAATAAACCACATCACTCAAATTGAACAATTATTTATTCAACAATAACATATCCAATAAATATTTATATAAACCAATAAATATTTATAACTTACATCTAAAAAAAAAAAATATGGAATGTTACATCATTCCCCTCTTAAAAGGATTCTGTCATCAGAATCACAACTCAAACAACACATTCGCTACACAAGAACTAGGAGGGGAGAGACGGGAAATTCCTTCGCTAGTATGACCTGACTAAGTTTATTTGGTATTTATTTGGTCGGTCAGAGTATAGGGATAATATATGACATGATTATTAACCCTTGTTTTATGGCAGTATTTAAGAATGACAGCTGAGAACGTTAATAATGGAGTAAATCAGACCGTGGAGACACCTTTGATCACCACCCAGGGGAACGTGCAACAGGAAGGCAATGTTCCTCCTGTAAACAACGTTACCGAGCAAACGATGAATGATGGAATGTTTAGGAGCTTTTTACAGTTCATGCAAAACCAGACGAGGGAGACTCATGTGCAGAATACGGGTAGAAATGATAACAACGCCCGGTTTGTCACAGCTAAGCAGTTCAAAGAATTGGGACCACCAGAATTTAAGGGAAAGCCGGATCCGATCATGGTGGAAACGTGGGTCAAGTAAATTACCAAGATATTCGATGTTCTGGGATGTACGGAGGAACAGAAGGTTCCATTCGCCACCTTTATGTTCCGCGGTGAGGCAGACTACTGGTGGGAGTCTGTGAAGCGCACCCAGCCTGACGCACTCAACATGTCCTGGGAAACATTTCAAAAACTGTTCAATGACAAGTACTTTCCTGAAAGTATTCGTCATATGAAGGAGGTGAAGTTTATCAGACTAGAACAAAACAACATGACGGTGTCCCAGTACGAGGCGAAGTTTGCAGAGTTATCCAGGTTTGCACCTCATTTGGTCGAAAATGAGGAACGAATGACAAGGATGTTTCTGAGAGGTCTAAAACCCGAGATTCGGCAATATCTTATCTCTCATAAATTTTCTTTATATTCAGATGTTGTAAACAGGGCTCAATTATTAGAGCGAGATAATGAGTATGTGCAACCGAGGGACCACAACCAGGGTCATACCGGTGGCGGCAGTCATCGAAGCAATGAAAACCAGCAGGGAGGAAAAGATTCGGATAAAAGCGGTAACCACTCTGGTGGTAATCGTGGTCATAATAATAAAAGGAGCGAGTCGGGAGGAGATTTCAAGAAGAGAAGGTACAACAATGATAACGTGAAGACGTCAGCACAAACATCAACTGTTTCTAGGGGAGGAGAACGACCACCGGTCGTATGTTACAAATGTGGGAAAGAGGGACATATCAGCCCAAACTGCCCACAACAATCCAAGGTATGTTATAACTGTGGAAAGGAGGGTCGTATAGCTCGAGAGTGTTCTGTAGCAAAACCAAGTTCAGCGGGGATGGTGACTCAAAAAGTTGTCCCAGAAAAGTCAAAGTCAACGGTTCCTGAAAGAGCATTTTTCGTGACTGGTCAGAATGCGAGGAACCCGAACGAAGTTAGCACGGGTTAGTTAATTATAAATTTTTACGAAGTCTATACCTTATTAGATACCGGTTCTACCCATTCATTTATCTTTCCTGCTTATACTCAACGTTTAAAATTGACTCCGGAGAAAATTAGACTTTGACTTATCTGTTGAAACTCCGTTAGGAGAAACTTTCGTTACATCCACTGTTTATAAATCTTGTTTGATCCAAGTTGGCCCCATCACATTACCTGTTGATCTTATCTCTTTAAAGATATTTGCTTTTGATGTGATTTTAAGGTTAACTACTCATCATGCCAAAATTGATTATTTTCGTAAGGTTGTTAGTTTTCATATTCCTAACCAACCTGTTATTCAAATTCAAGCAACCAAACCATTGAAGTCAAACTTTTTCATATCAAGCCGTAAAGTCATTCGTTTATTGAAAAACGGATGTCAAGCTTTCTTAGCTATGTCATGGACTTGAACAAAAATACGTCAGATTTGAGTGATATTTCTGTTGTTTGTTTCCTGACGTATTTCTTGAAGAATTTCTTGGCCTACGCGTGATATTGAATTTTGTGTCATCTTTGAATCTGGTACAAAACTCACTTCTAAAATCTCATATCGAATGGCTCTTATTGAACTTCAGGAGTTAAAAACCTAACTGTAGAAGTTTATACCCGAGCCTTTATCTGGTGACTTTCTTTGTGGAATGCACTGAATCCAGACTCTCCGTAGGGGACGCCATATTCGTGCGGTAGTAAACTGATAGGTGTCATTGTGACGTGCTATCCAAGATTGGGATATGAGTCACAGTTGAGAGCAACCTAAGTCAGTAATCGAAATACATAGCTTTCTAGGCTTAGCTGGTTATTATCGGAGATTTGTGGAAGGATTTTCTTGAATTGCTACTCTGTTAACTCAGCTGACTCGGAAAGATACAAAATTTGTATGGTGTGAGGAATGCGATAAGAGTTTCCAAGAACTCAAGAGGAGACTCATTTTGGCACCTGTTCTGACAATACCATCTGGTTCGGATGGATTTGTTATCTACAGCGATGCTTCAGGCAAAGGGTTAGGATGTGCTCTCATGCAACATGGGAAAGTCATAGCCTATGCCTCGCGACAACTCAAAGAATATGAGAGGAATTATCCTACTCATGATTTGGAGTTGGCAGCAGTCGTTTTCGCATTGAAGATCTGGAGACACTACCTGTATGGGGAGAAAGTGGAGATTTATACAGATCATAAAAGCCTCAAATATTTCTTCACCCAAAAAGAACTCAACATGCGGCAACGACGTTGGCTTGAGCTGTTGACAGATTACGATCATACCATCCAATACAATCCTGGAAAAGCAAACGTAGTAGCCGACGCATTGAGTAGAAGATCATATGCGGGTACGAGTGCAATGTTGTTAACACAAAGGCCCATTTTGTATGACTTGCAAATGATAGAGATAGAGATGAAGGCTCTAAGTACCCACATGATGATATCAAATATACGAATAGAACCAACTTTAATCGATAAAGTTAAAGCTGCTCAAGCTACGGACATGGAGCTGATGCGTATGAAGAAGAAAGTGCAAGAAGGTGCTATTCCAGAAGCAAGAATCGATGAAGAAAGAATACTTCGAGTCAACTCCAGACTTTTTGTTCCTAACGATTTTGACTTAAAGCATAGAATAATGATGGAGGCACACAACACACCGTTTGCAATCCATACTGGGAGTACCAAAATGTATCACGATCTTCGACATACATTTTGGTGGAGTAATATGAAAAGAGAGATCGCGGAGTTTATCTCGAGGTGTTTATATTGTCAACGTGTAAAGGCGGAGCATCAAGTACCAAAGGGTCCATTGCAACCACTTGAGATTCCGAAATGGAAGTAGAAACACATTACTATGGATTTTGTTACGGGTCTTCCCAAGGTTTCTCAAGGCATAGATGCGATTTGGGTTATTGTTAATAGATTAACCAAGTCCGCTCATTTCTTACCGATACGTGAGACTTATTCCCTTGAACGTCTTGCTAGTATGTATGTGAACGAGATTGTGAGATTGCATGGCATGCCAGTATCCATAGTTCCGGATCGTGACCCAAGATTCACTTCACGATTTTGGGTTAGCTTGCAGAAAGCTATGGGCACGAATTTACGATTCAGTTCGGCATACCATCCTCAAACGGACGGACAATCAGAGAGGACTATTCAAACTCTTGAAGATCTATTAAGACTTTGTGTCCTAGATCTCAAAGGGAGTTGGGATAAGTACCTACCATTGGTGGAATTCTCCTACAACAACAGTTATCAGGCGAGCATAGGTGTGGCTCCATTCGAGGCGTTGTATGGAAGAAAATGTCGTTCTCTAGTATGCTGGGACGAGGTGGGTGAAGCAACATTGTTGGGACCAGAGTTGGTACGCATTACTACAGAGAAGATCCAAACGATTCGACAATGTATACAAATGGCACAGGATCGACAAAAGAGTTATGCGGATCTTCATCGGAAGGACGTGAAATTTAATATTGGGGATCATGTATTGTTACGTGTTGCACCATGGAAGGGAGTTACAAGATTTAGGAAGAGAGGAAAGCTCAATCCAAGATTTGTTGGTCCATTTGAGATTCTTGAGCGAATAGAAAATGTGGCATATAGACTCGCATTACCTCCAAGCATGTCTCGTGTTCATCATGTTTTTCACATATCTATGCTTCGTAAATATGTTAAAGACCCGAACCACATTATTGAGTTAGAACCAGACGAGATAGCTGAAGATTTAACGTACGAGGAGGTACCTGTTAAGATCTTGGATAGGAAAGAGCATGTCCTACGCACGAAGGTTATACCACAAGTTAAGATTTTGTGGAGAAACCATGCTATTGAAGAAATGACCTGGGAGTTGGAATCAGAAATGAAAGCGAGGTATCCTCACCTTTTTGAAACATCAGGTACGTACGTCAATTTCGAGGACGAAATTTCATAAGGAGGGGAGGTTGTAAGACCCCAACTTATTAATGAATACAATCAAATTTTCTCTAAATATTATTGTGAATAATAAGGGGTTAATTTGATATAATACTTTGGTTATGGGTGAAATGTGTAAATTTTGTAAAATAAGCAAGTGGTTATAAAATATTCATTTTGTCGGGAAATATTCGTTTGGTCGTGGAATATTCTTGCTGTCGGAGAATATTCGTACGACAGCGCAGCCTTGTGTGGGCCCCATAACGGAAAGTGATTGGATGAAGAAAACGACAAGTATAAGTTGTTTATAAATAACGGCGTAGTTGTTACCGTTAATATTGTTGAAATACCCGTTGGTTAAAATACAGTATCACACGGTATTGCACCAATTATTGATTCTTACGTAAGAAGGCACTACTCAATAATTTTTACAGTAGTTATTATTCAATATTTTATTTTATTGATTCAATAATTACTGCGTTGATATTTTATATTATTGTTGTTTCAATAATTGTTGCTGCACAGTATTTTCCAATATCAGATCAATAATTCATATTATTTGAATAATATTATTAGATAACATTATTGATAATGTCTAGAAAGTTCTGTTTAAGGAGAGGTTTGGTCATCTAATTGCGCGCCAGTAAGGAAAAATCCTTATTGAAAAGCCCCCTCTTTCCTGGGAACGGCCTGGTTGTCATAAATGTGATTCTGTAATATTATTTGTGATTAATTAATTATTGATTCATATGATAAGGAAATATTTATTTTATGTGGATATAAATGAGGAATATATTTTTGTGGTTAAAAATGAAGGAGTTAATATTGATGTTTTTATCAGTATTTTTATCGGAATGGAGGTATTAAAAATCAGGGTTTTTGAGATATTTTGCGGGGGTTATAATTTTTAATCCAACCGTTGGATCGTGGTAATTTTTGGATATGTTATACATATATAAGTTGAGTATATGCCCACAAATTTTGAACCGTTAAAAATGAACGTATAATTTATTATGAATTTTACGAGATGACTGGTTCAGAAATTGTTGAATTTTCGGAGTTAATCATTTTGGTGGAAAATTCTAGAATTGGTGGGCCCCACTTGTGGTTGGTGAAGAAATGTGCTGAATTATATTTCAAATGTGGTGGGTGGGAGTAGTAGCAGGTAAAGCCATCAGGTTGCAGGTCAAGCCTACTAAAATTTTCCTATAAATAGAGGGCTAAGTTAGAATTGAAAATCACACCTGGAACAAGTTTTTTCTCTTTCTCTCTCTAGATTATTGAGTGTATTTTGTGAGTATTTAGATACTTTGAGAGTTTCTATTTATCAGAGCAAGTTTCTTTCAGCCTTATACCGGTATTCTGACCAGAAGTACTGATATTTTGAGGTAAGGGATATTATTTTCTTCTTAAATGATATTATTTTTTTCAATATCATTATGCTGAAATATTGATATGAATTTTTATCAAATTTGGAACTTTTTGTGTCGGAGTTACTATTCACGTATACGGTACTATTCACATATACGATACTATTCACGAATACGACACTATTCACCGAAAAATAAAATTTTCCCTTTTTGTCCAAGATGTCTATTATGGTTACTATCTTTGATTGTATCCATGTTTTGATCTTTATTTTTTTAAATTCTGCTTCACAATTGATTATTATGAAGTATTATTGATCTTGGATAAACTGTTATACGAATCCCTAATATTTGTCCTTCTATCTCACTGGATTCGTTCTCTTTAAGATATTTTTCATCATCCTCAGTCCTAAATGATGATATTACTGAATATCTTTGGCCTGTAGTGCAAAGATGAACAGGTGTTGAGATGAACATGACTGACAGGTGATACAAATGAATATCTTTGGCCTGTAGTGCAAAGATGTATGATTACTTGATGAATATCTTTGGTCTGTAGTGCAAAGATGAACAGGTGTTGAGATGAACATTACTGACAGGTGATACAAATGAATATCTTTGGCCTGTAGTGCGAAGATGAATATTTGGATAAAGATGATTATTAATTGATGTTACAGGGATAAAATATTGATGATGGAATTTTAAATCTTAGAAGATAGTAGAATTCTTTCTCTACTTGACTCTTCTAATGGTTTGCTGTTTCCGCTGCAGTTGTTGATCTAAAACTTGTTGTCGATTATATTCTATCAGATTTTTCCCTGTTGAAGACTAACGATAATTTGTTGTATATTATCTTAGTCATAATATTCTTTACTGGGCTAGTTGAGCTCACCCTTTTCCTTTTTGTTCCATTTTTCTTCTCAGGAGGTGAGAACATAGCAGGATCTAGTCGGGGCATGTAGTGATGGTTCTAGAAAGATGTTTTAGCAGTCCTCACTATTTCTGTAAAATAGTGTTTGAATAATTGTATTGAGGACTTATTTGAGTGTGGATATTGTCTAGAAGACAATATTTATATTTAAACTCACAGTATGTGTTGTCATATTTTTTACGACAATTGTATTATTGAAGTTGTAGTTTGCTTTATGTACCATGTATTTGGCGACTCAGAATGGGTGTTGTATACCTATTTTGGGGGCGTCACAGAATGCATCGTCTTATCATCTGATCTGAACAGTACTTGAACAGGTGTGGTTCATCCCATATAAACCACTTCACATCATACAAACACTTCTTCTTGTGATACCCAGTCAAGTCAGAAGGGATGATCTTGCTTACTAGGAAGTTAGCAAAATTTGCGAACCATGGCACTTCACCTTGCACCATGAATAATTGCTCATCTGGGAAGGACTTATTGATCAAAACTTTGTCATGTACATCTCTTCTTGGATTTTCCAATCTAGATAAGCGGTCTGCTACTTGATTCTCAATCCCTTTCCTGTCCTTGATTTTCAAATCAAATTCTTACAATAGAAGTATCCACCTGATTAGACGAGGCTTTGCATCTTTCTTTGCCACCAAATACAGAATTGTTGCATGATCTGTGTACACTATCACCCTAGTCCTAATCAAATAGGCACGAAACTTGTCAAAAGCATATACAACTGCCAAAAGTTCCTTCACTGTGGTGGTATAGTTCAACTGAGCATCAGTGAGGGTCTTACTCGCATAATATATCACATAAATATAGTCACTGGTATCACACATTAACTCGAAAGGCATGCCCCAATCTGGTGCTGTGATCACTGGTGTTGTAGTTAACTTTCTCTTCAAGTGCTCAAATGCAGACATGCATTCTTCATTGAACTTAAACTCCACATCCTTCTCCTATAAACTACAAAGTGGCTTTGTGATCTTGGAGAAGTCTTTAATAAACCTCCTGTAGAAGCATGCATGCCCTAAAAAACTACAAACACCCTTAACAGAAGTATGTGGAGGTAAATTCCCAATGGTCTCTAACTTGGCCCTATCCACCTCTACTCCTTTCTTCGAAACCTTGTGTCCCAAGATGATACCCTCTTGTACCATAAAATGGCACTTTTCCCAATTTAAAACCAAATTCGTTTCAACACATCTTTTCAGTACCATCACTAGATTCTCTAAACACAAATCAAATGAATTTCCAAACACTGAGAAGTCATCCATGAACACTTCCACATTGTGCTCCACCATATCCAAAAAAATTGCCATCCTACACTTCTAAAATGTGGCTGGGGCATTGCACAACCCAAAAGACATCCTTCTAAAAGCGAATGTTCCGTATAGACATGTGAAAGTTATCTTTTCTTGGCCTTTTGGAGCTATCACAATCTAATTATAGCCTGAATATCCATCCAGAAGATAATAGTACTCATGACCTGCTAGTCTGTCCAACATCTGATCAATAAACGGCAGTGGGAAGTGGTCTTTCCTTGTAGCTTTACTAAGTCTGCGATAGTCCATGCAGACTCTCCACCCTGTCACTATCCTGGTTGGTATCAATTCATTGTTCTCGTTGGAGACTACGGTCATTCCCCTTTTTTTAGGCACACACTATACCGGGCTCAACCACAAGCTGTCTGAGATCGGATATATTATTCCTGCGTCCAGCCACTTCAACACTTCCTTCTTTACCACTTCCTTCATAATTGGATTCAGTCTCCATTGTTGCTCCACTAAAGGTTTACTATCATCTTCCAGTAGGATCTTGTGCATACAGAATGATGGGTTGATCCCTTTAATATCTGCTATGGTCCATCCAATGGCTGATTTGAACTCCCTTAGAACTTTTAGCAGCTTTTCTCCATGGCAAGATGTTAGTGCAGAAGAAATAATAACAGGTAATTTTGAATTATCATTTAAAAATGCATACCTCAAGTGGTCTGGAAGAGGTTTCAATTCAAGTTATAGAGGCATCTCAAGAGAAGGCTTGAGTTTTTCTAATGTTTCTCCAGCATTTTTGAGTGGCTCGATCAGCATCTTGAATCTTCTAAGTTGTGGTGATGTGTCAAGTATTTTAACAAACTCTGCAATATCCTCATCTTCCATATTTGAATTTGCCAAAATGGCATTTTCCAAAGGTTTATTATCCACCAGCTTTTTGACTTTTTCATTCAACATGTTGTCCACCATATCAATCCTAAAACATTATTCTTCGTCTATAGGAAATTTCATAGCCTTGAACACGTTGAAGGTGACTTCTTGATCATGAACCTTCATTGTCAATTCACCTTTTTTGAACATCTATCAAGGTTCGTCATGTGGCTAAGAACGGTTTCCCAAGGATGATAGGTATGCTTCTATCTTCTTCATAATCTAAGATGATGAAATCAGCCGGGAAGATGAATTTATCCACTTTAACCAGTACATCTTCTACAATACCCCATGGATAAGTAATGGATGTGTCAGCAAGCTGTAAAGAAATATTTGTCAGCCTTGGAGCCGACAATCCTAACTGATTGAACGCTGATAGTGGCATCAAGTTGATGCTTGCCCCTAAATCACATAAGCATTTGTTAAAATACATTTTCCTGATTGAAAAAGGTATCGTGAAGTTTCCCAGATCCTTTAGCTTCGGAGGTAACTTGCGTTGGAGCACTGCACTACACTCTTTAGTTAAAGCTACTGTCTCAAAATCTTCTAACCTCTTCTTCCTTGACAAGATACGTTTCATGAACTTTGCATAACTTGGCATATGCTCCAATGCCTCATCGAAAGGTATATTTATCTGTAGCTTCTTGAACACCTCCAAAAACTTACTAAACTGCTTATCCTCCCTTTGCTTCTGTAATCTTTGTGGATATGGAACAAGGGAATAAACAACTGATGTCTTGGTCATTGGTTTCTCAGGTGACTCTTTATTATTCATCTCCACTTCCCTCTGTTTTGAACCTTCTTCAAACAAAGCATCATCAGAACTATTTTCATCACCTCGCGGCCGCGCGTCTTCTTCTTATAAAAGTGGCATAGGCGCGCCATGCTGTAATCCTGCAGTTTGCTTCCTTGATCTTAAAGTTATAGCCTGACACTGTTCTTTACTCTCTCTTCTTGGATTAGCCTTTGTTGTACTTGGAAAGGTACTCTGTGGTTTGTTGTTCAACACATTGGCCATTTTACCCATTTGAGTTTCTAATTTTTTTATAGCCACTGCCTGGCTTTTGATCATTACCTCGGTATTCGCCATGTACTTAAGCATCATCTCCTCCATCTCTGACTTTTTCTTTGGCTGAGGTGCAGGTGATGGATGATGTTGTGATTACTGCTGAAATCCTGGAGGGTAGGGTGGTTTTGATGCAAACTGTTGGTGAGATGGTTGTGAATGGAACTGATGTGGTGGTTGAAACTGTTGATTCTGTTGATTTTGATTGTTTGTCCAACTAAAATTTGGATGGTTGCAGTTGTTGGGGTTATAGGAATTCTGGAGTTGATTCTAGTTCTTATTGTAGTTGCTCACACACTTCACCGATTCTGAACTGATTGCACATTGATCGGTTGGATGCGACCCCGCACATATCTCACATTCAAAAGCAACTGTCTTCACTGTAACAACCCGATATTTTCTATATAAATAAATAAGAAATTTTGCGTATAAATTTTTTTTTAGGATGAGGATTTGTACCATATATTATGTATTTATGTGGTAAATAAAAATATATTTATTACATAAATGTTTACAAATAATTTTATTTTAGAATTATTGATTATTATATAAGTTTATTCTTATAATAATTACTTTTATGGTAGAAATATTTTTATTAATTATTTTCTATGAAAATAAAATCATATATTATTTAAATAATATATGGAGTGATTTTTAGAATAAATATAATAATTATTTTATTATATGAATTTTAGTACAGATTATTAAGTTAACTATTTTACCTTAATTATTAAGGTTAAATAGGAAGAATAAATCAGATATGAAATCCAAACCCTAATTTTGGATTATTGTCAAGGTACGAGAATAATAATATAATATTAATTATATTTTAAATTTTCAGTGCTATAAATATGTACAGTATATTAGTATTGATAATGGTTGGTCAATTATGGTGTTTAATTTCAAAACCCTAATATTATTTGGCTAAACCCTAATTTGAAAATCAATTGTGGGTTTAAGACGGTTATTTAACTGTGTTATATGTTTTATGTTGTGTGTTACATAATGTTATGATAATTAGGAAACCCTAATTGTAAATTTAAAACCCTAGGTTATATTTGAATTTCTAATAATTAGAAACCCTAATTGGAAACCTAAACTAGAGATTTTGATTAGTCAGAAATTGTGTTACTGTAGATAATAACGCGTATGATAGATTTTATTGCTAATTAAAGTAAACCTAATTAGTAAATTAAAATTATAATGATTAGAACCCTAATTATATCAAGAAAGCCCTAAGTATATTTTTAAAAACCTAATTTTTATTAAAAACCCTAATCTTAATTATTTAGTTATAATTAAATTGTTATTGAACTTTAGATATAATTGTTCAAACCCTAGAAATTATTTGGGATACATTAAGGATTAAAATCTAGTGATTAAAACCTAGATTCAAGTGTCATGGACCAAAATACCCTTAAAATATTTATTAGTTTACTAAAATACCCTTTATGGTATTTATTTAATAATCTAGATTGTATATTCATCAACCTAGATTGCTAATTCATCAACCTAGGTCTATAGCACATGCCTAAAATCAGCCAATGCTTATCTCTTTTGACACCTTGCATGTTAGATGCATGAATCTAAGTAGTATAAAAGGATTAAGAGAGAGAAAGATGTACATTTTTGCTCATTTTGTACACAACACTCTAGCAAACTCTCTTTAGCCCTAAACCACGAATTCATCTAGTAAATCAGTTCCATAAACAAGCCCCACGAAAATCACTAGCAGATCAGAAGGACAGAAATCAAAATTTTTCAAAGAAAATGTATAAACCCTACTTCAATTTCTGTCCATTTTTCGGTTGTTAGATGTTATGTTTAAGTGTTAGAATATGTTGTTAGTAGTGTCTAGTGATGATCTGGGTTGATAGATTTTAGATCCATAACATCTATAGACTCGAATTTGAGTTTTTGCAAAATCTGGAAAATTTTTGTTTTGTGTTCTGACAGTGAATGTCAGAGGCTGTAGATCCTTGTCCTGTTATGGTTTTTGTGATTTTAAGCTTTGATATGGTAGTATGCTATAAGATCTTTGATCTGAAACTGGAATCAAAGTCAGATCGTAAGCCAGTAGCAAGATATTCAAGGTCAAACATGGTTGACCGGCCATGACCAGGTGTTTCTGGGTAACCCAGAAACAGCCCAGAACCGGCCTGACAACATCTTTGACCATCTTGATCTGTTAGTGTATTGGTGTTATGATAATGGTTATGTGTCTAAGTTGTAGTGTGTAGGTTACTCTAGATATGTATGCCTTAACATTTCCTAAACATTATACTTAGTAATCGTAGTGGACGGTCAAACCAGGCAAGTCGAACATGTTCTCTGTTTTCTGGGTAACCCAGAAAACATATGAACATGTCGACTAACATGGTTTGACCGGAGCATACATGTTGATTATGTTGTTATTTTATATGTTTTAAATGATAGATGTCTTCACTTACATGTTGGTTACCTACTGTAGCTTATAGATCATAAAAACATTACACATATTTCAAGTTGTGGAAGCCCAAATATGGCTACACGAACTGTTCTTCATTTCTGGGTAGCCCAGAAAATGAAGAACAGCTCTGACTGCTATTTTGGGCGATCAGATCTGCTTTGTTATGAAATGTTTGGTTATGTTTGTTGTTGGATCGTGTAGTCCTGCACTAGCACTACAAGCTCTGACAAACAACATGTTCAGGAACACAAAACACACTAAGAAATCGATGGTCAAAGTAGCACACACGATACTGCCTTATGAATGCTCAAGAACATGAAGAACACCTATAGCGACAGTTTTGTCACTATAGGTGGCCTTTAGCGACAGACATTATATTATTTTCCGGAAATTAATTATTAAATAGAAAATATTAGTTTTTAATTATTAAAAATACAAAATAAATTATTAAAAATTATTAAAAATTCCAAAAATTAGTTTTTAATTATTTTTATTATATTTCATAAATATTTGATATTTTTGGAATATTAAAAGTATTTAATTTATTTAATTATAATATTAAATAAATTATTTAAAAATGATTTTAATATTTGAAAAATTATTTAAAATTATATTATGATATAAGAAAATATTTTAAGTTATTTTTAATGACTTTTAATATTTTGTGATAAATTTCATTAATAAATTAATATTAATGATAATTAAGTTATCTACTAAATGAATTAAATAAATTAATTAAAAATGATTTTTATTTTATTAAAAATCATTTAAAATAATAATAAGGTATTAAAAAATATTTTAAGTTATAAAATATAACTTTTAATATTTAAAGGATAATTTCATTAATGAATTAATATTAATGATTATTAAGTTATTACTAATAAATATTAAATTTATTTAATAATTTTATTAAATAAATAGTTTAAAAATGGTTTTATTAAGTTAAAAATCATTTAAGAGGGATAGAAATGAATTAAAATATTTTAGTTATGAATAATGACTTTTAATATTTTGATAAATAGAACATTACTACTTTGATAATAATGATAATTATTTAGAAATGATTTTAAATGTTTTAAAAATCATTTAAGGGTAATTTTAATACTTTAAAAATATTTCAAGTTATTATAAATAACTTTAATATTTTAGAAATAATTTCATTAATAGTTTAATACTAATTAAATATTAATGATAATAGAATTGATTAGTATTTAAATCATTTTAATATGATTTCGATGTTTGAAAATTTATGATAAATTATAATAAATGTTTTAAAATTATATTGAGTCATTTAAAAATAATATGATTGATACTTACAGACATTGAGTTACAGAATAGAGTCTTAGACTCGATAATTACCCGATAAAGTTGTCGGTACACCGACATATTTCAGAAATCGATCTGGACTTAGATAAATTGATTAGATATGAGTGATTATTTGTGATTCAATGGTTATTAAACGTATATGCCAATGTGATTAGGATATGTGCTGACTGCAATAAGCAGTGTTATGTGTTATAGTATATTGTTCTAATCGAACGAACGATCTTATTAATGATAGGTCGTGAGATAAGCGATAAAACTAAGTTGCATATTGTAAGCAGCGCATTAGGCAAGTATCTTACCTTTGCATTTTCTTTATGCAATGGACATGAATAAGAATGTTTATGAATTATATTATTTGGGTACAGATTATTAACCTTATATTATATAAGCTCATTGATTATCAACATGTTAGTATATGGTAACTCAGATATATATATTCTGTTCGTTAATTTCTAGAAATGGTTAAACAAGTGTCCCCACTTGGATAATCATTGTATTTAATCACATGTTGATATACCTTTATCAATTACCTGTATACATATATGTTGAATTATAGATTATTGTTGAACAAGATAAAACCTTTGATTTGGAACTCAGAAAAGTATGAACATCCCTACACGGGAAAACTTTTATGCACCCAAGGCGGACAGAGTGAACGACACCCTCGTTCTTGCACGTAGTATTGATCAATGCAGGGCATAACGGGCTGATCACCCCCGTGCCCGTAAGTTATGACGATTTACAGATGAATTTCTGTTTAACCTTTTCGAAACTGAAAATAATGTTCATGACATGTCACCATAACCCCAATTATAGTCATTATGTAGTTTCAAAAATTTGAAAGAGAGTTGTTATGTTATTATTATCAATTCAAAATACTTCACAACTATTGACTGGTTGTAGAAGAATGGTACAAAGAAAATATTTAAATCCTTTCAGGTTATATATATATAATTGCTATTAGTTGCTGGGCACTCAAATGCTCATCCTTGCTTAATTTAAATGTTTTCAGCTAAGTGTGAACGACCAGAGAGCTCTGCTAAGAACAAGTTAAAGGGAAAGGTTGCTGAATGAATGAACGAATGTTATCTTATGTAATAGTTAACTTTAGTATGACAATAATATTATATTAGCTATCATGGGTTGTAATGAATGTATTAAAGGTTACGTACTTGGGAGCTAGACTCTGATAATTATGTAAATTAAGTTTGACTTTTATATTATTGTTATTATTATTAGTATTATTTCGCTCATAGAAATAGTATCGTGAAGCACCGAGTTCGGGTTTCAAGTACCCGGATTTGGGGGCCTCACATTCACTTTACTTTCTGCCAACGAATCAATCTTCTTAGCCATAGATGTTATATGAGCGGACAACTGTGTAATAGCATCCACCTCTAACACTCCCACAACTTTAGGATGTGGCATCCTAGCCGTAGTATTCTGGAAATCATTTGCTGCCATTGTCTCGATGAGATTATAAGCCTCTTCATAACTCTTGGCCCGTAAAGCTCCTCCTACTACAGCATCTATAATTGGCCTTGACTGCCATCCCAATCCACTATAAAAAGTAGTTATCACCATCCAATCTGACATTCCATGATGGGGACATTTCCTTAGCATCTCTTTATAGCGTTCCCATGCTTCATACAATGTTTCACCTTGTTGTTGTTCAAACTGGGAAATTGATGTCCTCATTTGAGCAGTCTTAGCCATTGGGAAAAATTTGGCTAAGAACTTTGGTGCTAATAAGTCCTCCCATGTTGTAATAGATCTTGACGGTAAAGAGTTCAGCCAACTTTTAGCCTTATCTCGTAAAGAAAATGGGAACAGTCTGAGCCTGATTACATCTTCTAACACCCCATTATACTTGAAAGTGTCACATATCTCTATGAAGCTCAATAAGTGCTCGTTTGGGTCATCTGTTGCAGCACCCCCGAACTGGACTAAATTATGCTCTATTTGTATAGTGCCTGACTTTATCTCAAAAGTATTGTCTGCTATAGCTGGCATGACGATGCTCGACTATAACTTATTTATGTTGGGCATTGAATAATCCCTTAAGGCCCGATGTTCCTCTCTTTGCTCTTCTCGAGGCTCTTATGTTGCCATGTTGGATGATGAAGTTTCAAAATTTACTTGTATATTCCTTCATGCTCTCGATCTCCAAGCACTACCGTTGATATTTTCATGTGTAGGAATCAACTCAGGACGTGACGATCGAGTTCGCATATACTAGCACAAGTACCTGAAATGAAAACAAAAATAAAATTGAAATAAGATAAGATAAGAATTGTTTAAGTCAAACAAATCTAGCTTTAATTGATGACGGCAATATTAAAAATAAACGCCTTTTCCCGACAACGGTGCCAAAAACTTGTTGGTTCCTTTTTGGTTTAAGAAAAATGGACTCTAACTCATTCAAGCATACATGGGTCAACAAGTAGTACAGAGTAAGAAAAGTATCGATCCACGGAGAAAGGTGTTAAATCTAATTTATCATGCAACAAATTAATCACTATTTCTATATGCTCAAAATATCAATCAATAGATGAATTTATATCTAAATTAATTATCAACACAATAAATAAATATTGTTAAAAAGATGTAATCAAATTGGAAAGATATGGGATTCTAATATCATCTAATACTTCATCTAAACTGTATGCCTCATGTTATGCCTACTAATTAAATATGGAAATCTAGTCGAGAGCATATAAGTGAAACATAGTCATGTTTCAATGAACTATTCCCAATTTACACAAAATCCATAATTGATAGAATTCATGTAAGCATCACAATTACTAAACTCACTATATGTCTATGTGAATTTACAACAAATATGATTAAGTAAAAACTCTCTTAATGACTACAAATGGTGAAACGGTATATGCCAATCCGAGTCACAAATCACAAAACCTAACATAAATAAGCCTTATAAACATATGCCATTGTGGTCTAATCTATACTTATATTTCATTTTCCAAATCCATACAAGCATTTAGTGTGAATGGTGATCAAGCATTCAAACATTTAGCACAACCATAACGGGCAATCCAATATTATATATGTAACATCACAATCAGTCATACAAGTTTAAACTACGCAATAAAATTCATTAGAATCCAATAATAGAAATTAGTTCATTACTGAACCAAAAGCCATTATGGGATTGAAGCAAAACATAGAATTAAGAAATGCAATCAATAGATACAAGAGAAACGATAGAGCAAATCTGATAATCTCTATTGTAAAGTCTGTTTCTAGTCTTGTTCAAATCCATGTGAAATCTCCAGAATTGAAAACTATAATTATTATGCAATTTAAATAAAGAAAGGAGCTAAAAGTAGTAATGGAAATGCTCTTACTCTCTCTAGAGTAGTCTAAACCTAAGGATACTAATGATAAAAACTTGAATAATTACATCTGTTAACCAACCATATCGTCTCAGATGAGCAAAACACGCTCAAATTCAAATTATAAAAAGTCAGCAATTTTAAACTGAATAAGACTCACGCGATCATGCGGTATTGCTCTGCGTTACGGATGCGGGCGCGCTGTAGGAATCTCTGGCGTATACATATCGCATGCACACTATGGTCCTTTGATATTGAACCGCGGCCGCGTGATATGTAATTTTGTCTCTGCATTCTGTTTAGCGTGGGCGTGCCATGTTTGACTTTAGTGGCAACGCGACCGCGCTGCTACTTCACTTTGCATTATGCTGCTTCTTGTCTGCTACTTGCTTGCTCTTAATTTCCTCTCTTCTACACTTAACCATTTCATTGATCCTCCTGCTCACATTTTCAAGTTTGGCTGCTATCTATAATCTTGCACAAATCCACTGTGCCAAGTTATTGTTATCTCCATGCCATTTCATGCAATTCCACACCATTATGTTGCTATGGGAGTTCCAGCTGTGCATACTGATAAGTGCATTTTATATCCACTATTTGATTTCTAGTTCAAGCTTATTTGTTGTTAATTCCTTGATTTTATGTTCATTTTTACTTGTTTCTTGTTATTTTGTATGTAGGGTGGTTAGTGTGGCATGTGATTGAAAAAGAGAGGCATTGGAACTAAATTTGAGCAAGTTAAGAGATTATCCGAAGTCGGTTTGCAGAAGGGCCGGGGCGGGGGGTCTTCAACACCAGATAACAGGAGGCTAGCCCACCGGGGCGGGCTCTTTGCATGTAAAAACCCCGCCGGGGCGGGGGGTGCCAAAACTGAACTCTCCTATCTTACTTTGAACTCTATTGGGATGTGGATTTGAGCATTTGGATATCATATGGATTCTATTTGTTGAGGGACTTCGACTAGAATTCTGTGTGTGGTTATATATTACTTAAAAAATAACAAAATCAAGGATCATGCAAGGCAATTGACAGCGTTTAATTACAGAATTTCATATTGAGCAACGGAGTGAATATTTTGAAGACGTTTATATTGATTGCGGATTAAGGCTAAAGTGAAAAATGTTCTGCGTTATTCTTCTACTTTCGTTTTATATTTGTAATTGAGAAGATGTTATCTTTAATTTATTCAGTTATTATTTCATTTATTATAAACTATTTACTTTTTAGGCTTAAGACGAATCTTTAAGTGGAATGATGGTTATGTAATCTTTGATTTCAGTTTAATAAGCTATTATCCAGTTTATCTATACTAATTTGATCGGGAATTTATGAATTGCCTGATCAATGATTCGTTGTGGACTTGTATGAACTCAAGAGATGAAATACGAGTCTAGACTTAGTTAGTATAGCATGTGTTCTTGATTTATGTGAATGAACAAAATCTTTATGAATGTTAGGGTAGAGATATGTTTGACATCACATGTAATCGGATAAAGAACTTGTACTTAAACCTTCTTTGATTGTAATTCACATAGAGATATCGTGAGTTAGTTAATTAAGGTGTTTAACTTGATTCTATCTTAATTGTGGATTGAAGTTAATACGGTATTAGTACATCGAGAGGTGGCTAGTTCTACAGACGTGCTCTTGATTAATAAACTGGGATAATGAATTAAACTAGAATAAAGGTGTAATAATCAAAGTGATGCTTAAAGTGAAGTCGGAAGCCTAATTCTCTATTATTTGTTTGAAAATTCAGTTTTTAGGGTTTGTTGATTATTTGGTGATTTTAATATTTTTAATACTTTTAGTTACAAACTTGAAATTGATTAGTTTGACAAAATTAGGATTAATAGGAAATTGGTAATTGTGAGGTTTAATTTCTATTTTCAGTCTCTGAGGGAACTATACTCTACTTACTATTATATTACTTGTTGACCACGTATACTTGCGTGCTGTGCGTAATTCGATTTTACCCAACAAGTTTTTGGCGTCGTTGCTAGGGACTTTAGTATAGATTTTATTATTTTGCAATATCAGTTTAATTATTCCAGTTTTACTTAAACGTTTTTTTTTTTTGTTTTGTTCGTCTTATTTCAGGTTTTTGAAGTTGGTTTATGCAAACTCGATCCAAAAATCCAGACTCGCTTCCTTTTGAGGACGACATTGAAAGACGCTTTCAAAGGCTTAGTAAGTGGATTAAGGAAACAAGGGATGACTTCGAAAGCTCTGACAAAGAAGAAGCAATGGCTGCCGAAGACTAGAAAGCATTGAAGGACTTTACTACACCCAAGGTGACTGAGCTGTAGTCAAGTATCACCAGGCCTGCTATAACTGTGAATACATTTGAGATTAAGCTTGGGACTATTCAGATAATCCAGAACTTGGTTTAGTTTGGGGGACTTGCAAATAATAATCCTAACGAGTATTTGATCAGCTTTTTGGAAATATGCGACACTTTCAAGTACAATGGGGGTGTCAGAAGACGCGGTAAGACTTCGCTTGTTCCCATTCACTCTGCGGGACAAGGCGAAGAGTTGGTTATATTCTCTACTGCCTGGATCGATAACTACATGGGATGACCTCGCTCATAAATTTCTTGTAAAATTTTTCCCACTAGCGAAGACTGCAAAGATGAGAAACGAGATTACCATGTTTGAACAGCAACATGGGGAGTCATTGTGTGAAGCATGGGAGAGATATAAAGAATTGCTCAGAAAATGCCCACATCACAGATTACCTAAGTGGTTGCAGATGAACACATTTTACAATGGACAACATGGGAATCTCAGGACCAGTATTGATCCAGCATCGGGTTGAGCTTTTATGGCGAAGAACTATGAGGAGGCATATCAGTTGATAGAGATGATGGCTGCTAACAATTACCAGTGGCCCACGACAAGAATGACGAAGGCAAAGGCAGTTGGAGTATTAGTAGTAGATGGAGTGACGGCAATACAAGCGTAAATTTCAGCACTTTCAAAGAAATTGGATGCTATAACAGGGGAACAGGCACATCAGGTTGCAAGTATTTATAAATTGTGCACAGGTGAGCATCCTACAGATCAGTGTGCAATCAACCTAGCAGCAGTACAATTTGTGGGTAGCTACAACAGAATTCCACAGAATACATACCAGAATGCTTACAATCAGGGGAATAGAAATCATCTGAACTTTTTATGGACCAATAATCAGCATCAGCAAGCTCCACGACCATCGTTTCCCCCGGGATTCCAGAATCATCAACAACTAGCTCAACATCAAGAAAGGAAATCAGATTTAGAGGAGTTGTTGACAAAGTACATAACAAGCAATGAGGTGGCTATGAAAAATCAAGCAATGGCAATGAAATCGCAAGAAATGGCCATCAAGAATCTAGAAAATCAGATGGGACAAATTATATTAGCATTGAACAACAGACCACAAGGGACTCTACCAAGTGACACCGAAAGAAATTCGAAGGAAAATCATGAACAGTGTCAAGCAATCACCTTGAGAAGTGGAAAACATTTAGAAGGGAAAACTGCACAAAATTCAGCTAGATCAGATGATAAAGTTGGTGAGAATAACATGTGTGAAGAAAAATAGGGTGAGGATAAGAAAATTAAGAAAACAAAGCTAGATGACAAGCCAGTTGTGTATCCTCTACCGCCGTTTCAGTAGAGAGTCCAAAAGCAGAACTTAGATAAGTAGTTTGCAAAATTTTTGGAAGTTTTTAAGAAACTTCATATTAATATCCCGTTTGCAGAAGCCCTGGAGCAGATGCCAAGTTATGCGAAATTCATGAAAGGGATTTTGTCCAGGAAAAAGAAATTGGAAGATTTTGAGATAGTGGCATTAATAGAGGAGTGTAGTGCGATATTACAGCGAAAGTTGCCCCCAAAGTCTAAAGATCCGGGGAGTTTCACCATTCCATGCACGATTGAGAACATGTCGTTCAACAAATGTTTGTGTAATTTGGGGGCAAGTGTTAACCTTATGCCGTTATCAGTTTATATAGAATTGGGTTTGCCCGCTCCAAAGCCTACGAACATCTTATTGCAGTTGGCGGATAGGTCGGTCACGTATCCGAGAAGCATTGTGGAGGATATATTGGTTAAGGTAGACAAGTTTATATTCCCTATTTTGGATTTTGAGGAAAATAAGAACATCCCAATCATCCTCGGGAGACCATTTTTGGCTATGGGTAGGACAATCATCGACGTACAAAAAGGTGAACTAACGATGAGGGTCCAAGATCAAGAAATAAAATTCAATGTCTTCAAGGGCATGAAATTTCCTACGGATGAAGAAGATTGCTTTCGGATGGATATCATTGATCAGATAATCAGCGAAGACATGGGAAAGAGTTTGGTTAACGATCCATTAGAAACGACTTTGATGGGAGATGAAGAATCAGATGATCCAAAATTTGTGGACTACTTGCAGATGCTAGACTCTCTGCCACGAGTTAGCAGATTTAGAGCACCATTTGAACCATTGCACATGAATGATAAATCCACAATAAGAATAATACCGTCATTGGAATAGCCACTGTGAGATCCCGAATTTTATGAAATGAAAGTATTCAATTTTTCTATAATTTAGTAAATGGTTAAATTGATAAAAGGTTAAAGTTAAGGGTGATATTTGAAAATTTTACAAAGTAAGCAAGTTGATATAAAATATTCGTTGTGTCGGGTAATATTCGTTTGGTCGGGGAATATTCTTTTTAATAGAGAATATTCGTACGACGATATAATCATTGGTGGACCCCACAACGGAAGTATTGTCGTAATTAGAAAACGAAAGAAATATCTTGTTATAAAAATAATGGCAAAAGTTTTACCGTTAAACTGTTAAAATACCTAGTGGTAAAAGAATAGTAATACGCGTGGTTGCATAGTAGGACACGGTATTGATTATTGATGCTTATGTGAGAAGTCACTCAGTTATACTCAATTATTGTTATAGTAATTGTTGCATCATATCTCTCATATTATTAATTCAATTATTGTCACAGTATCATCTGCATAATATTTTATAATTGAGACGACAAAGTTATTCATATTATTATTTGTAATATTGACAATGTCTAGATGTTCTATCAAGGAGAGGTTTGGTCACCTAATTGTGCGCCAATAGGGAGAAATACTTATCGGAAAGCTCCATCTTTCCTGAGAATGATCTGGTTGTTAAATATTGTGAGTTATAATATTAACGATGAATAAGTTCGTGTTGATTAAAGATGATATTGATATTTCCGTTGTGTTGAGATTATTAGTGTTAGTGAAAATCGACATTTATTTCGATAATAATTGATGTCTGGAGGTTATATTGACCAATCGGGTAATTAATCGGGTAAATAAGCAATTAATTGTTATTAATTCACATGCTTATAACTATTTGTTCATATATGTGTACTATTAATTCACATGCATGTACTATTAGGGGAGGTGGTGCAAGATTGATAATACTTGCATGACTAAATTAAAAATGGAGGTATAGATGAAGGTACTATACTGTAATTATTTTATTCACATAATTTAACTATTGATTCACATGATTGTACTATTAATTCACGTGATATACTATTAGGGGAGGTGGTGCAAGTTTGATAATACTTGTAGGACTAAATTAAAAATGAAAGAAAAGATGAAGGTATTATACTATAATATTTCGAGGCCCAAACGTGCAATTATTGAAACTATATTTTTCTATAAATAGAAGCTCATTCTTCTTTCATTCTCACCAATTCACTAAGTCTCACAAGAGAAATTATAGAGAGATAAGCTATAGAGAGAGAATTGAAGCTATAGAGAGAAAGAAGAAGCGAAGTTTGCTACTTCACTATTCCAGTATCCAGTCTTCTTCTGAGGTAAGGGGTATCATTTCTTTCATATTCGTAAGGGGTATTATTTATTTCATATTCTGAAGAGATATTATTTTTCATATTCGTATAAATATTATTTTCGTTCAATATTCGTAAGGAGTATTATTTCTTTTGTATTCATGAAAAGAGTTATTTTCTTTCAATATTCATAAGGGTTGTTACTCCATTCTTTATTATTCTGTTGGATTAACCTGTCTACGCGGACTACCGCATGCATGGTGAAATCCTTTTGTTATTACATCCTTTATTATTCTGTTGGAATAACATGTCTATGCGGAGTACCGCATGCATGGTGAATGACCCTTCGTATTCATTATTTATTAAATTATGGAAATGATCTGTCTACGTGAATTACCACATAGCGAGTGAAAATCCATTTGCAGTTCGCTTATTCTTTTATACTCGTATGAGATATCATTTCTTTTGTACTCGTCATGGAATATCGTTTTCTTTTGTATTTTCCTTTTATGAGTACTATTCATAGGTTACTATTCACGTATACAACACTATTCACGTATACGGTACTATTTACGAATACAGAGTACTATTCATAAGTTACTATTCATAATTTACTATTCACCCAAAAATTATATTTCTTTTCTGTCCAAATTAGTTTTGATTCATGAATATTATTCTTAAATTTTACTCCATAAAGCAGTATCATGTTGACAATTTTGATGTTTTTAGACTCTGGATAAATTTAAAGTCTTTAATATTTATCCTTTAATTGCGTTTGATTATTGCTTATATCATTATCATCATCCTCATGCTTATATTGTGATGAAAGTCATCTTTGGCTTACGTGCAAAGATGGACTGTTGATTATTGGTTTTACAATTGTATATGTTTGGCTTATGTGCATAGATGTACTGTTGATTATTAGTTTTACAGTTATATATCTTTGGCTTACGTGCAAAGATGAACTGTTGATTGATAGCTTTGGCCCGTAGTGCAAAGATGGATAGGCGTATGACATGATCATGACCACTGGTGATAATAACGAATATCCTTGGCCCATAGTGCATGGATAATTCGATGATGTGATTGGCAGGATCATGACCATTAGTTAACAATTGAATGTCTTTGGCCGTAGTGCACTGACATACAATTGATCGGTATGATCATAACCATTGGTTTTATAGTTGAATATCTTTTTCCCGTAGTGCAAAGGTAGACAACTGATTGGTATGATCATTGTTATTACATTTGAATATCTTTAGCCTTTGGGGTAAGGATATTGAGTAAAAGCTCTATTAAGCCTTTGTGGCAAGGAGAAACTGTTGATTTACATGATTATAAATATGAATTGTGGATTTAACTATAATCTTTGGTGGTTCAGGTGAAGACAGGTGGTCAGAGTTCTTTTTGTCTTGGGTATAACAAAGAACTGTTGATGAGTATTATAGGAATGAAATATAAACGATGAACTTTTAATCTAGAGGAGATAGTAGACTTTATGTTCTACTTGACTCTTCTAATGGATTGCTTGTTCCGCTGCAGTTGTTGATCTAAAACTTGTTGTCTATTGTATTCTATCAGTTGTTATACTGTTGAAGGCTAAGGATAATTTATTCAGCATTATTTTAGTCATAATATTTCTTACTGGGCTAGTTGAGCTCACTCTTTTCTTTCATTATTCTCTTCAGGAAATGAGAATATAGCTGGGACGAGTCGGGGAATGGAGTGATTGTGAGACCCCAGATTTTATGAATAAATATTTAATTTTCTTGAAATAATTTTTTAATATTGTGGAGTGAAATTTATATAATGTTTTAGTTGTGGGTAATATTTATAAATTTTGCAAAGTACGCAAGTTGTTATATAATATTCGATTGGTCGGGGAATATTCGTTTTAACAGGGAATATTCGTACGACGACTCATTGGTGGGCCCCACAACAGAATTATTGTCGGATTGAGAAAACGAAAAAAATATTTTATTGAAAATAACGGCGAAAGTTTTACCATTAATATTGTTGAACTACTCGGTAGTAAAAGTACAGTAATACGCGTGGTTACATAGTAGCACACGGTATTGATTATTGATGCTTACGTGAGAAGTCACTCAGTTTTGTTCAATTATTGTTACAATAATTACTGCATAGTATCTCACGGTATTTGATTCAATTATTGTCAATATTTTATATATTATTAAATCAATAATTGAGATGACAAAGTTATTAATATTATTATTTGTAATATTAACGATGTCTAGAAGTTCTGTCAAGGAGAGGTTTGGTCACCTAATTGCACGCCAATAGGGAGAAATCCTTATTGGAAAGCCCCCTCTTTCCTGGGAACGACCTGGTCGATTAATATTTTGAATTATAATAAAGGTGATAAATGTTGTTAAAATTATTAAGGTAATTTTTTATGAAGTATTTCTTATTTTATGGACCCCCATTTATTTATTTTTTCAAAATAATCGGTAAAAAATTATTTACAGGTGGGGCCCACATGTGGGGGCCACATGTGGGGCCCATATGTGTTGAAAAAACTAATTTTGGAAATGGGGGTAGGAGAGAGTTACGTATAGGGGAGGGAGTTTATATATATATAAGATGAAATGTGTGTGTATATATAGAATATTATATGTGTGAGTGGAGAGTGTTGGGAGAAAAGAAAGAGAGTGAAAGTGATGTGTGTGAGTGGAAAATGGTGGGGGAAATGATGTTGCTTTATTCTTATTGGTTGGTTGATTGACAAATTGTGTGTGTGTGGGTTATATATATATGTATTGTAATGTTGCTTTATTCTTATTGGTTGGTTGATTGACAAATTGGGTGTGTGTGAGTTACAAGAAATTTTCATCCGATTGCATAACTGTTGCATTACACAGTGCCTTTCCATTCTCCTATAAATAGATGCTCATTCCTTCATTATTTCTTATGAATTCACTAAAACTTTATAGAGAGAAATTTTAGAGAAACTATAGAAAAGTATTCTGCTACTTCCCTACTCTTATATTCCGTTTCTTTTACGGTAAGGGATATTATTTGTTGTACTTGTAAGGGGTATTATTTCTTTTGTATTCATGAAGAGAACTTCTGTTATTCTATTCTTTATTATTCTGCTGGAATAACCAGTATACGCAGACTACCCTATACTTGGTGACATTCTTCTATTATTCCGTCTTTATTATTATTCTATTAGAATATCATGTCTGTGCGTTTTACGCCGGACCTGGTTCCGTCTTTATTATTATTCTGTTGGAGTATCCTGTCTGTGCGTTTTACGCTGGACCTAGTTCCGTCTTTATTATTCTGTTGGAACATCTTGTCGGTGCGAATTTCGCCTGACCTGGTTCTGTTACTTATTATTCTGTTGGAATAACCTGTTTATGCAAAGTACCGCATGCATGGTGAATTCTTTGTTATTCCATTCGTTATTATACTCAGTTGGTTAAAGTTTTGACTTCTATACTCTATGAAATTAGTGGACTATCCTTAATATTTGCGCTTCATCCAGTATCTTTTCATGGAAATATTCTTCTGGGCATTCTTGAATTTTACTCTACAAAGCAGTATCATGTTGACAATTTGGACGTTATTAGTTCCTAGATAGATTAATTATTGAACTTGTTTTATTGAATTCTTATATCATTATCATCGTCCTCATGTTTATATTATGTTGAAAGTCATCTGTGGCCTGTAGTGCATAGATGGACTTGGTATGATTATGACTAGGGATTATTCGGTATAATCATGACCGTAATATTACAAATGATGTGGTAAAAGTCCTCATTAGCCCGTAGTGCATTGATGGACAGTTGTTGGCATTATCATGACCATTGATGAATATACGAATATACTTGGCTGTGATGCATGGATAATTTGTCATTGTGATACTAATGAATATCCTTGGCCGTAGTGCAGGGATGATGTGGATTATTTATTAAGCTGAGTCGCAGCGATAAAAATCATGAAAAACCTTTTAAATCATAAAAGATAGTAGATTTTATTCTCTACTTAACTTTTTTAATGGATTGCTTATTCCGCTGCAGTTAAACTTGATGTTTGTTATATTGTATCAGTTTAACACTGTTTAAGGCTAATGATAATTTATTCTGCATTATCTTAGTCATAATATTTTTTATTGGGCTAGTTGAGCTCACCCTTTCTTTCACTGTTCTCTTCAGGAAATGAGAATATAGCTGGGACGAGTCGGGGAAAGGAGTGACGAACCAGATGATATCATTAGTAGTCCTCACTATTCTGTTAAATAGTGTGACAATAAATGTAATGAGGACTCCTTTGAGTGTGGATATTGTCTAGATGACAATATTCCTATTAAAACTCTCAGCTTATGTTTTGTTGTATATTACACGACGGTTGTATAATTAAGTTTGTATTTATATTTTGTACCATGTATCTGGCGACCCAAGATAGGTGATGTATACCTAATTTTGGGGGCGTCACAGTTGGTATCAAAGCTTAGGGATATGATCCCTGGCTGAGATGTGAGATAAGAACTATGAGGGGAGAGACGGGAAATTTCTTCGCTAGTATGACCTACCTAAGTTTACTTGTTATTTAATTGGTCGGTCAGAGTATAGAGATAATATGTGATATGCTAATTAACCCTTGTTTTGTGGCAGTATTTGAAAATGGCATCTGAAAATGTTGAGATAAGCAATGGAGCACAGGAGACCGTTGAGTCTGCACAGATCAATAATCAGGACAATGTGCAACAGGATGGCGATAATCCTCCTATAAACAATAACACTGATCAATTGACGAACGACGGTACGTTTAGGAGTTTTTTAGAATTCACGCAACATCAGGCGAAGGCGGCTCCTGTTCATAATGCAGGTAAAAATAATGGCAACCCACGGTTGGTCACCGCTAAGTAGTTCAAGTAGTTAGGACCACCAGAGTTTTTGGAAAAGCCAAAGACATGGTTAAAGCAGATCATCAAGATATTTGATGTCTTGGGATGCTCAGAGGAGCAAAGGTTCCCTTTGCCACCTTTATGTTGCGTGAGGAGGCAGATTACTGGTGGAAATCTGTAAAACGTACCCAGCCTGACGCACTCAAGATGTCTTGGGAGAAGTTCCAAGAGCTGTTCAATGACAAGTACTTTCCCGAAAGCATTCGTCACATGAAGGAGGTGGAATTTATCAAGTTGGAGCAAAACAACATGACCGTGTCACAGTACGAAGCCAAGTTTGTCGAGTTGTCCCGATTTGCGTCTCATTTGGTTGATAATGAGGAGAGAATGACGGGAATATTTCTAAGAGGTTTGAAACCTGAGATACGTCAATATCTTATCTCTCATAAACCGTGTTTGTATTCAGATGTTGTTAATAGGGCTCAGTTATTGGAGCGCGATAACGAGTCAGCCCAACCAAAAGAGAGCAGCCGAGAAAATGATAATACCGGTGATAATAGTCATCAAAGAGGTGACAATAAGCATGGAGGGAATCAACATGCCAGAAATGGTAACCACTTCGGTGTTAATCATGGCAAAAAAAAATAAGAATGGACATTTCAAGAAGAGAAGGTTCAACAATGACATGAAGACGTAGGCACCAGCACCCGTTTCAAAGGAAGAAGAATGACCATCGGTCATATGTTTCAAATGCGGACAGGAGGGAAACATCCGTCCAAACTGTACGCAGCAATCCAAAGTGTGTTTTAATTGCGGAAGAGAAGGTCACCTAGCTCGATTTTGTCGTATAGTGAAGTCAAGTCCAGCTAGGATAGTGATGCCAAAGGATGTCCCAGACAAGCCAAAGCCGGTAGTTTAAGAGAGAGCATTTTTTTTCGTGACAATGAATCTTAATAAAATTATCACGGGTATGTTAGTCATAAACTCTTTTGAAGTCTATACCATGTTAGATACCGGTTCTACTCACTCTTTTATTTCACCTAGTTGTGTTCAATGTTTGAACTTAACTCCGGAGAAGTTAGACTTTGATTTATCTGTTAAAATTCTATTGGGAGAAACCTTCGTTACCTCCACTATTTATAAATCTTGTTTGATTCAAATCAACACTTTCACTTTACCTGTCGATCGTATCTCTTTGAAAATACTTGCCTTTGATATGATTTTAGGAATCGACTGGTTAACTACTCATCATGTTTTTTTTGTAAGGTTGTTAGCTTTCATACTCCTAACCAACCTGTTATGCGAATTCAAAGTAACCAAACCACTAAAGTCAATCATTGTCATATCAAGCCATAAGTAAAGAGCCCTGAGCCTTTATCTGGTGACTTCATTGTGTGGAATGCACCGAAGCCAGACTTTCTGTAGGCGACGTCGTGAATGATGATGGCAAGTTAATAGGTATCAATGTGACGTGCTATCCAAGTCTTGGATGAGGGTCACAGTTTTGAACAATATTTCTATTGTTAATAAATTTTCTGACGTATTCTTGAAGACTTCTTAGCCTACCCCAGAGCGTGAAATCGAATTTTGTACTGACCCCAGTACAAAACCCATTTCTTAAACCCTCAAATATTTCTTTACTTAAAACGAACGTATCATGCGCCAAAGACGTTGGCTCGAGCTGTTAAAGATTACGATCGTACCATTCAATATCATCGTGGAAAAGCGAACGTGGTAGCTGACGTGTTGAGTAGAAGATCGTATGCGTTTACAAGTGCAAATATACGAACCCACGTGAAGATAACGAATGTACGAGTAGAATCGATTTTAATCGATAAAGTTAAAGCCGTGTAAGCTATAGATTCGGAGCTGATGAATACTAAGAAGAAGGTTCAAGAGGGCGTTATTTTAAAAGTAAGAGTTGCTGAAGAGAGGAAATTTCAACCCTCGATTTAATTGGCACATTTGAAATCCTCGATTAAGTAGGAGTTGTGGCTTATAGACTCATTTTACCGCCAAGTATGTCTCGTGCTCATGACGTTTTTAACGTATCGATGTTACGACTCGAACCACATTATTAATTTCGAACCGGACAAGATAGTGGATGATTTAATGTTTGAGGAGATACATGTTAAATCTTGGATAAGAAGAATCGTATTCAACACTCAAAGGTTTTACCTCAAGAGTTAGAATCTAAAATAAAGTCAAGGTATCCTCACATGTTCGGCATACCAGGTGCGTACGTAAATTTCGAGGGAGAAATTCCATAAGGAGGGGAGATTGTGAGACCCCAGATTTTATGAATAAATATTTAATTTTCTTGAAATAATTTTTTAATATTATGGAGTGAAATTTATATAATGTTATAGTTGTGGGTAATTGTAAGACCCCGAATTTTATGAAATAAAAGTATGCAATTTTTCTTATAATTACTATTCAGTAAATAGTTAAATTGATAAAAGTTTAAAGTTATGGGTGAAATATGAATTTTTTTTTTCAAAATAAGCAAGTGGTTATAAAATAATCATTGTTGTCGGGGAATATTCGTTTGGTCGTGGAATATTCTTTCTGTCGGAGAATATTCGTACGACGGCGCAGCTATTTCTGGGCCCCATAACGAATAACTGTCGGGTGAAGGAAAATGACAAATTTGAGTTTTTACAAATAACGGCGTAGTTGTTACCGTTAACACTGTTGGAATACCCGGTGGTTAAAATACAGTAATACGCGTTATTGCACAGTAGCACACGGTATTGCATAGTATTTTTGAAATTATTGATTCTTACGTAAGAAGGCACTACTCAATAATTGTTACAGTAGTTACTGTTCAATATTTTATTTTATTGATTCAATAATTGTTGCGTTGATATTTTATATTATTGTTGTTTCAATAATTGTTGCTGCACAGTATTTTTCTTTATCAGATCAATAATTCATATTATTTGAATAGTATTATTAGATAGCATTATTGGCAATGTCTAGAAAGTTCTGTCTAAGGAGAGGTTTGGTCATCTAATTGCGCGCCAGTAAGGAGAAATCCTTATTGGAAAGCCCCCTCTTTCCTGGGAACGGCCTGGTTGTCATAAATGTGATTCTGTAATATTATTTGTGAATAATTAATTATTGATTCATATGATAAGGAAATATTTATTTTATGTGGATATAAATGAGGGATATATTTTTGTGGTTAAAAATGAAGGAGTTAATGTTGAGATTTTTATCCGTATTTTTGTCGGAATAGAGGTATTAAAAATCAGGGTTTTTGAGATATTTTGCGGGGCTTATAATTTTTAATCCGACCGTTGGATCGTGGTAATTTTTGGATATGTTATACATATATAAGTTGAGTATATGTCCACAATTTTTGAACCGTTAAAAATGAACGTATGATTTGTTATGAATTTTACGAGATGACTGGTTCAGAAATTGTTGAATTTTCGGAGTTTATCATTTTGGTGGAAAATTCTAGAATTGGTGGGCCCTACTTGTGGTTGGTGAAGAAATGTGCTGAATTATATTTCAAATGTGGTGGGTGGGAATAGTAGCAGGTAAAGCCATCAGGTTGCATGTTAAACCTACCAAATTTTTTCTATAAATAGAGGGCTAAGTTAGAATTGAAAATCACACTAGAAACATAAGCTTTCTCTCTTTCTCTCTCTATATTATGAAGCATATTTTTTGAGTTTTTAGATACTTGGTGAGTTACTATTCATCAGTGTAAGTTTCCTTCAGCATCATATCCGATATCCAGTCAGAAGTACTGCTCTTTTGAGGTAAGGGATAGTGATGGATTTTAAGGGTTGTTATGATTTTCAGTTTCGTAATTTTTCTGATCTTCAAAAATTCTGGAAAAATTTGAAATGATATTTTGATGAGTTTTATTGATTGTGTCCAAAAATGGTGATTTTTGGATGTATAGATTGAGAGTTATGAATTTTATGAGAAAAGACTATTTTAAAAGTAACTGCTTATAATTTCTTGTGGTTAACTCCAAAATTGATGAAATTTTTATTGGGAGTACATGTATATGATGGAAGTATACTCTGTTAATTTCAGAATTTTTGGACAAAAGTACAATTTTTAATAAATGTCTAAATATTCGGCTGTTTTGACCATATGAAAAATAGTAAATGACTTTTAAAAATTCTGAGAAAAATATATGTTCAATATGGGACTATATTCTGATAAATCCCAGAAAAGAAATATTTTTGGAACTGATTTGGTATTTTTCATGAAAATGGACAAGTTATGAGAAAATAAATTAAATATGTTATGTGAAGTAAGAAAATTGAAAAATAGGATTTTATGGCTTGAGAATCCTATATGAGGTATATGCAGATTTTTGATGAGGGTTTTGGTTATTGATGATGAAATTGTAAGAGTTGACATTTTATGATGATTAAATGCATTAATTAGTAAAGTGTAAACAACTAAAATAAATTATTTATAAATTTAAGTAATGTTATTCTTTCAATATCATTATACCGAAATATTGGTATGAATTTTATTGTAGAATTTCTATCTTTTGTGTCGGGGTTACTATTCATGTGTTACGAATATTACTCTTGAGATTAAAACTATATGTTGATCATATTATTTTTTTATCATCATATATAACATTTTTTATAACCCTGATGTTGAAATTCTCTTTCACTGGAGTGTAAAGATGGGTAGATTATTGGTATGATCATGACTAGGGTTCTCTTTGGCCTGTAGTGCAAAGTTGAATTGTGACTGGTATGATCATGACCATTGAATTTATAATTGAATATCTTAAGCTTAAGTGCAAAGGTGAATTGATCAACATGGTTATAATTATTATTTATATAAATTCTGAAATGATTATATATTTCTTTGAGATATGAATATATTTGGCCTGTAGTGCAAATATGAATTGTTGATGAATATCTTTGGTATGTAGTGCAAAGATGGCCTGTTGATGAATATCTTTAGCCTGTAGTGCAAAGATGAACTGTTGTTGAATATCTTTGGCCCGTAGTGCAAAGATGGTTTGTTGATAAATATCTTTGGCCCGTAGTGCAAAGATGGATTTGTTAGTATGATTATAAACAAGAATTGTGATTTGGTATAACCATGATCTTTGATGTTTCAGGTAAAGACAGGTGATGAAAATATTCTTCGTCCTGGGTGCGAAGAAAAATTTATAGTCACAATTATGATTATGAGTTATTCATATGATTGTGGAAAGGAACTGTTGAGTGATGTTACAGGGATAAAATATTGTTGGTGGATTTTTAACATGGAGAAGATAATAGACTTTATGGTCTATTTGACTCTTCTAATGGATTGCTCGTTCCGCTGCGACTATGGTTGAAATTTTTTATCATCTACCATATGTTCTAAATCTCTGATTTATTATTGATGAAGACTATTGATAATTTATTTATCTTTAGTCATGATATTCTTTACTAAGGTAGTTGTGCTCACCCTTTTGCTTCACAATTCCTTTCAGGTAATAAGAGTATAGTTGGGTCGAGCGAGGGTAACAAGGGAATAGAACGGTGGTCATCATTTAGTAGTTATATTTGGTGAAGAAAATAGGGTGAGGCGAACCCAACGTTGGAAGGGTGTTTTGTCACTATCATACAAGATGTCTAATGACATACAACCTCGTGTCATCATAGGACAGGGTTGTGCTCATCCACTTGCTGAGTATATCTACGAGCACTACCTATATAATCTTGGTGTTTGTTTGAAGTATAATTCTCAATTAGAGACAGTGGAGATAATGATAAGTCAAGAGAAGACTCACCATTGGGAAGAATATGATAGTAACCTTCTCATTTTTCTTTGGGGTCTATTGGGTCAACCAAGGATAATTCTGTGGCCATATGATATCTATCATAACCTAGAAGCATGGGCTCCCATGTACGAAGGTTTCCTTGAGCACTTCCCAAAGATTCTAATTTCTAAAACAGTTTTTGACTATACCTTTATGTAAGGTGTTATTGTGAGGTGATGTCCACGGTTGGAACATGAGTCACATTTGGTATATATTTGTATCCAAACTCACAGCATATGTGTTGTTGTATTTTGCACGACAATTGTTGTAATAAAGTTGTAGTTATTTTCTGTACCATGTATTTGACGACTCAGAATGGGTTGGGTGGAATGGACCTATTTTGGGGTTGTCACAGGTGGTATCAGAGCTATAAGTAAAGAGCCCCGAGCCTCTCGCTGGTGACTTCCTGTTGATGAGGAATGCACCGAAGCCAGACTCTCCGTAGGGGACGCCGTTCTGCGGTGGCAAACTGATAGGTACCATTGTGAGGTGCTGTGGTTGAAGCACCACGAGAGTCACAGGTGGTATCAGAGCTTAGGGATATGATCTCTGGCGGAGATCGGGGAATACAACTAGGAGGGGAGAGATGAGTAAATCCTTCGCTAGTGTGTCCTACCTAAGCTTATGTGTTGGTCAGTCATAATATTGGGATATTATGTGATATGTTAATTTGTTTAATTAACCCTTGTTTTATGGCAGTATTTGAGAATGGCAGCTGAGAATGCTAATAATGGAGTGAATGCGACTGTGGGGATACCTCTAATCACTAACCGTGATAATGTGATGTCAGACGAAGAAGGAATTAGAGATATCCATGTGGTGAGTGAAGAATTGATAGTTACACCCGAGATAGTCGCAGAGGTAACAACTGAGACTGAGGAAGAAGAGGAAGAAGAAGTACCAGAGGAGAGTTTATTAGAGGTATTATATGATCAAAATATAGAATTTCAAAATCGTATTCATGAGTTAGAAGAGCAGGCAGAAGAACGACAGGCGGTCGTGGAACAAAAGGATGCAACAATTCAAGCTTGTGTTACCCGATATGTGATGCTTGAACAGAAGCATTCTTTGGCAGAGTATAAGATGATAAAAATAGAATCTGCGCTGAGAGAAGAAAAAACTGAGCGAGTGAGAATAAGTGATGCATGGGCAAAAGCCGCACGACACGTGGATATTGTGGAAAGAGATGTTCGATCTAAGAAGGCTAAAATAGATGATATGAATTTCTCTTTTTGGAAAGCAATTGGGAGAACCCAACATCGAGTTTTGAATTACCCTGTACATAGCGGTCAACCTGAATCCGATATGGATCGAAGATTGATGATTCAGATCATGAATGAGGAGTACGAAGAGGCAGTTAAGGGAGGAATATGTCCTATAGAAATGTATATTCCAACGGTAATGATGACGCCAAATGCTGCTCCAGACAAGTCAAAGCCGAGTAGTTCGAGGGATGGCGGTTGTCATGACTTCCCAACAAATGAGGAACCCAAATGAAGTTATCATGGGAGAAGAGCAATGGAGAAATCATGATGATCTGAGAGATAGAATCTGAAATGGATGCAAGGTATTCTCAACTCTTCGAAATACCAGGTACGTAAATTTCGGGGACGAAATTTCATAAGGAGGGGAGATTGTAAGACCCCGAATTTTATGAAATAAAAGTATGCAATTTTTCTTATAATTACTATTCAGTAAATAGTTAAATTGATAAAAGTTTAAAGTTATGGGTGAAATATGAATTTTTTTTTTCAAAATAAGCAAGTGGTTATAAAATAATCATTGTTGTCGGGGAATATTCGTTTGGTCGTGGAATATTCTTTCTGTCGGAGAATATTCGTACGACGGCGCAGCTATTTCTGGGCCCCATAACGAATAACTGTCGGGTGAAGGAAAATGACAAATTTGAGTTTTTACAAATAACGGCGTAGTTGTTACCGTTAACACTGTTGGAATACCCGGTGGTTAAAATACAGTAATACGCGTTATTGCACAGTAGCACACGGTATTGCATAGTATTTTTGAAATTATTGATTCTTACGTAAGAAGGCACTACTCAATAATTGTTACAGTAGTTACTGTTCAATATTTTATTTTATTGATTCAATAATTGTTGCGTTGATATTTTATATTATTGTTGTTTCAATAATTGTTGCTGCACAGTATTTTTCTTTATCAGATCAATAATTCATATTATTTGAATAGTATTATTAGATAGCATTATTGGCAATGTCTAGAAAGTTCTGTCTAAGGAGAGGTTTGGTCATCTAATTGCGCGCCAGTAAGGAGAAATCCTTATTGGAAAGCCCCCTCTTTCCTGGGAACGGCCTGGTTGTCATAAATGTGATTCTGTAATATTATTTGTGAATAATTAATTATTGATTCATATGATAAGGAAATATTTATTTTATGTGGATATAAATGAGGGATATATTTTTGTGGTTAAAAATGAAGGAGTTAATGTTGAGATTTTTATCCGTATTTTTGTCGGAATAGAGGTATTAAAAATCAGGGTTTTTGAGATATTTTGCGGGGCTTATAATTTTTAATCCGACCGTTGGATCGTGGTAATTTTTGGATATGTTATACATATATAAGTTGAGTATATGTCCACAATTTTTGAACCGTTAAAAATGAACGTATGATTTGTTATGAATTTTACGAGATGACTGGTTCAGAAATTGTTGAATTTTCGGAGTTTATCATTTTGGTGGAAAATTCTAGAATTGGTGGGCCCTACTTGTGGTTGGTGAAGAAATGTGCTGAATTATATTTCAAATGTGGTGGGTGGGAATAGTAGCAGGTAAAGCCATCAGGTTGCATGTTAAACCTACCAAATTTTTTCTATAAATAGAGGGCTAAGTTAGAATTGAAAATCACACTAGAAACATAAGCTTTCTCTCTTTCTCTCTCTATATTATGAAGCATATTTTTTGAGTTTTTAGATACTTGGTGAGTTACTATTCATCAGTGTAAGTTTCCTTCAGCATCATATCCGATATCCAGTCAGAAGTACTGCTCTTTTGAGGTAAGGGATAGTGATGGATTTTAAGGGTTGTTATGATTTTCAGTTTCGTAATTTTTCTGATCTTCAAAAATTCTGGAAAAATTTGAAATGATATTTTGATGAGTTTTATTGATTGTGTCCAAAAATGGTGATTTTTGGATGTATAGATTGAGAGTTATGAATTTTATGAGAAAAGACTATTTTAAAAGTAACTGCTTATAATTTCTTGTGGTTAACTCCAAAATTGATGAAATTTTTATTGGGAGTACATGTATATGATGGAAGTATACTCTGTTAATTTCAGAATTTTTGGACAAAAGTACAATTTTTAATAAATGTCTAAATATTCGGCTGTTTTGACCATATGAAAAATAGTAAATGACTTTTAAAAATTCTGAGAAAAATATATGTTCAATATGGGACTATATTCTGATAAATCCCAGAAAAGAAATATTTTTGGAACTGATTTGGTATTTTTCATGAAAATGGACAAGTTATGAGAAAATAAATTAAATATGTTATGTGAAGTAAGAAAATTGAAAAATAGGATTTTATGGCTTGAGAATCCTATATGAGGTATATGCAGATTTTTGATGAGGGTTTTGGTTATTGATGATGAAATTGTAAGAGTTGACATTTTATGATGATTAAATGCATTAATTAGTAAAGTGTAAACAACTAAAATAAATTATTTATAAATTTAAGTAATGTTATTCTTTCAATATCATTATACCGAAATATTGGTATGAATTTTATTGTAGAATTTCTATCTTTTGTGTCGGGGTTACTATTCATGTGTTACGAATATTACTCTTGAGATTAAAACTATATGTTGATCATATTATTTTTTTATCATCATATATAACATTTTTTATAACCCTGATGTTGAAATTCTCTTTCACTGGAGTGTAAAGATGGGTAGATTATTGGTATGATCATGACTAGGGTTCTCTTTGGCCTGTAGTGCAAAGTTGAATTGTGACTGGTATGATCATGACCATTGAATTTATAATTGAATATCTTAAGCTTAAGTGCAAAGGTGAATTGATCAACATGGTTATAATTATTATTTATATAAATTCTGAAATGATTATATATTTCTTTGAGATATGAATATATTTGGCCTGTAGTGCAAATATGAATTGTTGATGAATATCTTTGGTATGTAGTGCAAAGATGGCCTGTTGATGAATATCTTTAGCCTGTAGTGCAAAGATGAACTGTTGTTGAATATCTTTGGCCCGTAGTGCAAAGATGGTTTGTTGATAAATATCTTTGGCCCGTAGTGCAAAGATGGATTTGTTAGTATGATTATAAACAAGAATTGTGATTTGGTATAACCATGATCTTTGATGTTTCAGGTAAAGACAGGTGATGAAAATATTCTTCGTCCTGGGTGCGAAGAAAAATTTATAGTCACAATTATGATTATGAGTTATTCATATGATTGTGGAAAGGAACTGTTGAGTGATGTTACAGGGATAAAATATTGTTGGTGGATTTTTAACATGGAGAAGATAATAGACTTTATGGTCTATTTGACTCTTCTAATGGATTGCTCGTTCCGCTGCGACTATGGTTGAAATTTTTTATCATCTACCATATGTTCTAAATCTCTGATTTATTATTGATGAAGACTATTGATAATTTATTTATCTTTAGTCATGATATTCTTTACTAAGGTAGTTGTGCTCACCCTTTTGCTTCACAATTCCTTTCAGGTAATAAGAGTATAGTTGGGTCGAGCGAGGGTAACAAGGGAATAGAACGGTGGTCATCATTTAGTAGTTATATTTGGTGAAGAAAATAGGGTGAGGCGAACCCAACGTTGGAAGGGTGTTTTGTCACTATCATACAAGATGTCTAATGACATACAACCTCGTGTCATCATAGGACAGGGTTGTGCTCATCCACTTGCTGAGTATATCTACGAGCACTACCTATATAATCTTGGTGTTTGTTTGAAGTATAATTCTCAATTAGAGACAGTGGAGATAATGATAAGTCAAGAGAAGACTCACCATTGGGAAGAATATGATAGTAACCTTCTCATTTTTCTTTGGGGTCTATTGGGTCAACCAAGGATAATTCTGTGGCCATATGATATCTATCATAACCTAGAAGCATGGGCTCCCATGTACGAAGGTTTCCTTGAGCACTTCCCAAAGATTCTAATTTCTAAAACAGTTTTTGACTATACCTTTATGTAAGGTGTTATTGTGAGGTGATGTCCACGGTTGGAACATGAGTCACATTTGGTATATATTTGTATTCAAACTCACAGCATATGTGTTGTTGTATTTTGCACGACAATTGTTGTAATAAAGTTGTAGTTATTTTCTGTACCATGTATTTGACGACTCAGAATGGGTTGGGTGGAATGGACCTATTTTGGGGTTGTCACAGTAATATTTATAAATTTTACAAAGTACGCAAGTTGTTATATAATATTCGATTGGTCGGGGAATATTCGTTTTAACAAGGAATATTCGTACGACGACACAATCATTGGTGGACCCCACAACAGAATTATTGTCTGATTGAGAAAACGACAAAAATATTTTATTAAAAATAACGGCGGAAGTTTTACCATTAATACTATTAAACTACTCGGTAGTAAAAGTACAGTAATACGCGTGGTTACATAGTAGCACACGGTATTGATTATTGATGCTTACGTGAGAAGTCACTCAGTTTTGTTCAATTATTGTTACAGTAATTACTGCATAGTATCTCATGTTATTTGATTCAATTATTGTCAATGTTTTATATATTATTAAATCAATAATTAAGATGACAAAGTTATTAATATTATTATTTGCAATATTAACGATGTCTAGAAGTTCTGTCAAAGAGAGGTTTGGTCACCTAATTGTGCGCCAATAGGGAGAAATCCTTATTGGAAAGCCCTCTCTTTCCTGGGAACGTCCTGGTCGATTAATATTGTGAATTATAATAAAGGTGATAAATGTTGTTAAAATTATTAAGGTGATTTTTTATGAAGTTTTTCTTATTTTATGGACCCCCATTTATCTATTTTTTCAAAATAATCGGTAGAAAATTATTTACAGGTGGGGCCCACATGTGGGGGCCACATGTGGGGCCCATATGTGTTAAAAATATTAATTTTGAAAATGGGGGTGAGAGAGAGTTACGTATAGGGGAGGGAGTTTATACATATAAGATGTAATGTGTGTATATATATAGAATATTATATGTGTGAGTGGAGAGTGTTGGGAGAAAAGAAAGAGAGTGAAAGTGATGTGTGTGAGTGGAAAATGGTAGGGGAAATGATGTTGCTTTATTCTTATTGGTTGGTTGGTTGACAAATTGTGTGTGTGCGTTATATATATATATATATATATATATATATATATATATATATATATTTGTATTGTAATGTTGCTTTATTCTTATTGGTTGGTTGATTGACAAATTGGTGTGTGTGAGTTACAAGAAATTTTCATCCGATTGCATAACTGTTGCATTACATAGTGCCTTTCCATTCTCCTATAAATAGAAGCTCATTCTTTCATTATTTCTTACGAATTCACTGAAACTTTAGAGAGAGAAATTTTAGAGAAACTATAGAAAAGTATTCAGCTACTTCCCTACTCTTATATTCAGTTTTTTTTACGGTAAGGGATATTACTTGTTGTACTTGTAAGGAGTATTATTTCTTTTGTATTCATGAAGAGAACTTCTGTTATACTATTCTTTATTATTCTGCTGGAATAACCAGTATACGCGGACTACCCTATACTTGGTGACATTCTTTTATTATTTTGTCTTTATTATTATTCTGTTAGAATATCCTGTCTGTGCATTTTACGCCGGACCTAGTTCCGTCTTTATTATTATTCTGTTGGAATATCCTGTCTATGCGTTTTACGCCGGACCTGGTTCCGTCTTTATTATTCTGTTGGAACATCCTGTCGGCGCGAATTTCGCCTGACCTGGTTCCGTTACTTATTATTCTGTTGGAATAACCTGTTTATGCGAAGTACCACATGCATGGTGAATTCTTTTGTTATTCCATTCGTTATTATACTCAGTTGGTTAAAATTTTGACTTTTATACTCCATGAAATTAGTGGAATATTCTTGATATTTGCGCTTCATCCAGTATCTTTTCATGGAAATATTTTTCTGAGCATTCTTGAATTTTACTCTACAAAGCAGTATCATGCTGACAAATTGGACGTTATTAGTTCCTAGATAAATTAATTCTTGAACTTCTTTTATTGAATTCTTATATCATTGTCATCATCCTTATGTTTATATTATGTTGAAAGTCATATGTGGCCTGTAGTGCATAGATGGACTTGGTATGATTATGACCAGGGATTATTCGGTATAATCATGACCGTAATGTTACAAATGATGTGGTAAAAGTCCTCATTGGCCCGTAATGCATTCATGGACAGTTATTGGCATGATCATGACCATTGATGAATACACGAATATCCTTGGTTGTGATGCATGGATAATTTGTGGTTGTGATACTAATGAATATCCTTGGCCGTAGTGCAGGGATGATGTGGATTATTTATTAAGCTGAGTCTCAACGATAAAAGTCATGAAAAACCTTTTAAATCATAAAAGATAGTAGATTTTATTCTCTACTTGACTCTTTTAATGGATTGCTTATTCCGCTGCAGTTAAACTTGATGTTTATTATATTGTATCAGTTTAACACTGTTTAAGGCTAATAATAATTTATTCTTCATTATCTTAGTCATAATATTTCTTACTGGGCTAGTTGAGCTCACCCTTTCTTTCACTGTTCTCTTCAGGAAATGAGAATATAGCTAGGACGAGTCGAGGAAAGGAGTGACGGACCAGATGATATCATTAGTAGTCCTCACTATTCTGTTAAATAGTGTGACAATAAATGTAATGAGGACTCCTTTGAGTGTAGATATTGTCTAGATGACAATATTCCTATTAAAACTCTCAGTTTATGTATTGTCGTATATTACACGACAGTTGTATAAGTAAGTTTGTATTTATATTCTGTACCATGTATTTTGCGACTTAAGATGGGTGATGTATACCTATTTTTGGGGCGTCACAGTGATGGTCCAGGATAAGTGGCTTTAGTAGTCCTCACTATTCTATGATATAGTGTGATAATAATTGTAATGATGACTTCATTGAGTGTGGATATTGTCTAGAAGACAATATTCGTTTAAAAACTCAGCTATGTTTTGTCGTATTTTTACACGACGGTTGTAATAATTAAGTTGTATTTGAATTTTGTACCATGTATTTGGCGACTCAGAATGGGTGATGTATACCTATTTTGGGGGCGTGACAACCACAACTCTCGAACTTAAGCAACTCCCTAAACACCTCAGGTATGCATACTTAGGCCATTCAAATTCTTTACATGTTATTATTTCTGCTGCACTTAACGAACTGCAGGAAGAAAAGTTGCTGAGGGTGCTTAGGGACCACAAATCGGCTATAGGATACACAATTATGGATATTAATGGAATCAGCCCATCCTTTGACATGCATAAAATTCTGATGGAAGACGATGCAAGACCGACAGTGGAGCAATAGAGACGGCTCAACCTAATCATGAAAGAAGTGTTCAAGAAAGAAATCTTGAAATGGTTGGATGCGAGGATCATCTACCCGATTTCAGATAGTAAGTGGGTTAGTCAGGTGCAATGTGTGCCGAAAAAGGGGGGAATGACAGTGGTGCAGAATGATGACAATGAGCTAATTCCGACAAGGACAGTGATTAGTTGGAGGGTTTGCATGGACTATAGGAAGTTGAATAAGGTGACCCGCAAAGATCACTTCCCTTTGCCCTTTATCGATCATATGTTGGATAGATTAGCAGGACATGCATACTACTGTTTACTGGATGGATATTTGGGTTATAATCAGATCGTCATCGCTCCTGAAGATCAAGAGAAAACTATATTCACATGCCCATATAGCACATTCGCATTCAGGAGAATGTCGTTTGGTTTGTGTAATGCATCCGCTACCTTCCAGAGGCGTATGATGGCCATCTTCTTAGACATGGTGGAGAAAAATGTGAAAGTATTCATGAACGACTTCTCTGTTTATGGGGATGATTTTGATGCATGTCTGGAGAATTTAGTAATGGTCTTACAAAGATGCACAGACACGAATCTGATACTTAACTGGGAAAAGTGCCACTTCATGGTGGAAGAAGGCATAATTTTAGGGCACAAGGTCTCGTCTCAAGGGTTAGAGGTTGATAAAGTGAAAATGGAAACAATTGAAAAGCTTCCTCCACCGAGTTCAGTCAAGGGAATTAGAAGTTTTCTGGGACATGCTGGGTTCTACAGGAGATTCATAAATGACTTCTCTAAAATTGCAAAACCTTTGTGCAGTCTTTTAGAGAGAGATTTGGTGTTCAAGTTTGATGAAGAGTGTAAATTGACATTCGAGTTTTTGAAGAAGAAATTAGCCACATCTCCCGTAATCGTTGCACCGAATTGGACCATGCCATTCAAGTTAATGTGTGATGCAAGCGACTATACGGTCGGGGCTATTTTGGGTCAACACCGAGAGAAGGTATTTCATGCTATCCATTATGCAAGTAAGACACTCACAGAGACTCAAATGAACTACACAACTACTGAGAAAGAATTACTTGCTGTGGTTTATGCGTTTGATAAATTTTGGGCATACTTAATCGGGACAAAGGTAGTAGTTTATACAGATCACTCGACCATTTGGTACTTAATTGCAAAAAAAGATGCTAAGCCACGCCTTATCAGACGGATTCTCCTTTTTGCAAGAGTTTGATTTAGAAATAAAGGATAGAAATGGTACGGAGAACCAAGTCGTTGATCATTTGTCTAGGCTGGAAAATCAGGGTAAAAAGGAAGAAGACAAGTGTGTAATCAATGAGTCATTCCCAGATGAGCAACTGTTTGGGATAAATACAGAATTATCATGGTACGCGGACTTCGCGAATTACCTAGTGAGCAACATTCTTCCTCCTGATTTTATAAGACAACAGAAAAAGAAGTTTCTTCATGACGTCAAGTGGTATATGTGGGATGAGCCTTACTTATTCAAATAGTACGCCGACAAGATGATTAGAAGGTGTGTGCCCCACAGTGAAGTGAAGAACATACTGCATGAATGTCACTCATCAGCGTATTGGGGACACTATGGTAGCGAGAGAACATCGACAAAAGTACTTCAAGCCGGGTTTTATTGACCAACATTATTTAAAGATGCCCACCAATTTGTTAAAACTTGTGATATATGTCAACGGGTGGGCAACATATCGAAAAGGAATGAGATGCCACTTCAAACTATTTTAGAAGTTTAGATTTTCGATGTATGGGGTATAGATTTCATGGGGCCATTCCCTTCCTCATTTACCAATCAGTACATTTTGCTTGCAGTGGACTATGTATCAAAGTGGGTGGAAGCCGTAGCACTCCCGACTAACGATGCCAAAGTGGTTCTCAAATTTTTGCAGAAAAATATTTTTACACAGTTTGGAATGCCGAGAGCCATTATAAGTGATGAAGGTAGTCACTTTGCAACAAATCGTTTACAGCTCTCTTGGCAAAGTATGGGGTCAACCATAAGGTCGCTATAGCGTATCATCCTCAAACCAGTGGGCAAGCTGAGGTTACAAATAGGGAGGTGAAAAGAATCTTAGAGAAGGTGGTAAACTCGAATCGAAAGGATTGGTCTCTTAGGTTGGACGATGCACTATGGGCCTATCGGACTGCGTATAAAACACCGATTGGTATGCCACCATAACAATTACAATACGGGAAAGCATATCACTTGCCTGTGGAGTTACAGCACAAGGCCTACTGGGCAATTCAGAAACTGAACTTCGATCAAGCAGCTGTGGGGGAAAAGGGATTACTTCAGTTAAACGAGCTCGATGAATTCCGTCTTCAAGCGTACGAGAACTCAAAGTTATACAAAGAAAAGGTCAAGAAATGGCACGATCAAAAAATCATGCACCGAACGTTTGAGCCGGGACAATCGGTATTACTTTTCCACTCAAGGTTGAGGTTGTTCCCTGGTAAGCTAAAATCAAGATGGTCGGCTCCATTCACCATCAAAATAGTTTTCCCACATGTCGCTGTTGAACTCTACAGTAGAAACCCATTGGAGACTTTCAAGGTCAACGGTCAACAGTTGAAGCACTATTGGGGTGGATAGTCCAATTGGGACGTCATTGCAATCACATTGTCCGACGCACCTTAAATAGGGAGTAGTCATGCTTAACGACTTAAAATCAAGCGCTAATTGGGAGGCAACCCAATCATCTTTTAATTTTTCATATTTTATCCATGCTAGTTAGATTGTAGATTAGAATGTTAGTTAGTTTTGATTCAATTCATGTCAATTCAATTATTAGTAGGTAAAAGTTAAAGTCATCTTTAGATAATTGCGTTACCATACTTAGGATTGCTCAAAATCTACTTATATTTATGTTTCATGATTGAGCAGGAACTTAACATGCATATAGATTGGAGTAGCAAGGAAGAAACATGCACTAAATCCTCAGTTAACAGAACCCACCCCCGCTGGGGTGGGCCCTTTATGGACTATACCCCCCGTCGGGGCGTGGGTCTCCATGTCCAACTTACAGGGCGTATGCCCGCTGGGGCAGGCCTCTTTAGCCTTATACCCCCCGCCGGGGCGGGGGTCCTGGATGTGAACAGACATGCTCGGCAGTTACTTCTACTTCAATTACACTTCCCACTTCCCCCACTTCTTCAATAAACGTCTACTTCTTCCTCACATACTATTCCAACTCCCATCAATTATCTCACACGTTCTAGCAACTTCAATTCCATCTTACCACTTCGCGAACATATTCATCCACTAAACCATTACCTCCATCACTCACTCTTATTCTTCTCCATTCACCATCTCTATATAAACACAACCGCACAACCCAAGTTCGTCACCTACATTCAAATTTAACTTAGAAAGTGTTCGTATCGTGGGAATTCATCTTGCACTTGAGAGTGAGTAGCCCATCTTTAATTTCTTCATCTTCTCCTACCATATTTTCCATAAAATAACCAAGTTCGGGGAAAGAAATCAGTGTGCACACCAAGTGTTTGATAAAGTGTGTGAGTGAAATTTGGAGAGAGAGTATTGTGTTCAGACATCCGAAATTCATTGGCGTCTCAACCTACATCCAAAAGATAATGGGGAGAAAGTTCAAGGCCAACACCACCATCACGAACCTTCGATCGACGCAAATTCAAAAGTGCCACCACCGCCACCACCAACCATTACGACTACATGGTAACAAATGCTCTTACACCGGAGCGGGGGTTAGGACCGGATCATGTGGATGGGGAGATGATGCAACAAATTTATTAGAAAGGGTGGAACAAATTCACTAAGGAGCTTGAGGCCGCCACTGTCAACGTGCTCAAAGAATTCTATGCTAATGCCGAGGATAAAGCCCTTTCAACGCGTTTGTACGGGCTAGATTGGTTCCGTTCAGTGCCGATGCTATCAACACTTATTATCAGTAATGAGTGCCTCGACAGTGGCAATATGCTCAATTACGTGATTTCGATCTAGACTTTGATGTTGTTCTCAAAGAAATGACAAAGCCGAGAATAACATGGATCAAGGGACGAAAAGGAGGCACGGTGTTTCACAGCAAGGATCTCAATAGGTATAGGAAGATTTGGTATGCCTTCTTATGTGCGAAATTATTTCCATCCACGCACACCTCGGATGTGACCAAAGAGAAGGCACTACTCCTATATGCGATTGTTCAATACTTCCTCTGTACAGCCCCCAAATCTAGGTACTTGAAACCCGAACTCGATGCTTCACGATACCATTTCTATGAGCGGAATAATACTAATAATAATAACAATAATATAAAGATCAACTTAATTTACATAATTATCAGAGTCTAGCTCCCAAGTACGTAACCTTTAATACTTTCCTTACAACCCATAATAGATAATATATATCATTGTCTTAATAATAATATCAAACTATTACATAACTACCACAAATCTTATTTGGTTAGCTTTCCTTTTCCTTTATTTCTGCATGAGCTTTTTGGTTCTTCACACTTGGCTGAAAACATTTAAATTAAGCAATGATGAGCATTTGAGTGCCCAGCAAGTAATAACAATTATATGTATATATAAGCTGAAAGAATTCAAATGTTTTCTTTATACTACCCTTCTACAACAGATCAATAGTTGTGAAGTATCTATACCGATAATAAAAACATAACAACCCTCTTTCAAATTTTTGAAACTACGTAATGACTATAAATAGGGTTAAGGTGACATACTATGAACATTGTTTTTATTTTCGAAAAGGTTAAACAGGAATTCATCTGTAAACCGTCATAACTTACGGGCACGGGGGTGATCAGCCCGTTGTACCCTGTATTGATCAACTCTACATGCAAGAACGAGTGTGTCGTTCACTCTGTCCACCTTGGGCGCATAAAAGTTTTTCTATGTAGGGATGTTCATACTTGTCTGGGTTCCAAATCAAAGGTTTTATCTTGTTCAACAATAATCTATAATTCAATATATATATATATATATATATATATATATATATATATATATATATATATATATATATATATATATATATATATATATATATATATATATACTGAAAAATATGTATCAACATGTAATTAAATACAATGATTACCCAAGTGGGGACACCTGTATAACTATTTATAGAAATTAACGAACATAATATATATCTGAATTACCATATACTAACATGTTGATAATCAATGGGCGTATATAATATAGGGTTAATAATCTGTACAGTAATAATATAATTTAGAAACATTCTTACTCATGTCCATTGCATAAAGGAAATGCAAAGGTAAGATACTTTCCTGTTACGCTGCTTACAATTTGCAACTTAGTTTTATCTTTTATATAACACCTATCAGTAATAAGATCATTTTACTGATTAGAATAACATATTATAACACATAGCACTACTTATTCCAGTCAGCACATTACCTAATCACATTATCACATATGTTTAACAACCATTGAATCACAAATAAACACTTATCAAATCAAATTATCTAAGTCTAGATCAATTTCTGAAACATGTCGGTGTACCGACGACTTTATCGGGTAATTATCGAGTCTAAGACTCTATCCTGTAACTTAGTATCAGTCGTATTATTTTTAAATGACTTATAATAACATTTATTATAATTTATCATGAATTTTCAAACATCGGAATCATGCTTAAATGATTTAAATATCAAACAATTCTATGAGCACTAATATTTAATTAATATTAAACTATTAATGAAACCATTACCAAAATGTTAAAGTTATTTATAATAACATAGAATATTTAAAAAGTATTTAAATCACCTTTAAATGATTTTTAAAACAATTAAAATTATTTTTATTTAATTACCATTGATATTCAAATATTAATGTACTATTTATCAAAATATTAAAAGTCATTAATTATAACTTAAAATATTTTTAATTCATTTATATCCTTTTTAAATAATTTTTAAATTAATAAAACCATTTTAAACTATTTATTTAATATAATTATTAAATAAATTTAATATCATTAATAATTATTAATATTAAATTATTAATAAAATTATCCTTTAAATATTAAAAGTTATATTTTATAACTTAAACTCTTTATTTTCATTTAAAATGATTTTTCTAATATTAAAATCATTTTTAAACTAATTTATTTAATATAATTATTAAATAATTTTAATATCATTAATAATAAATAATTAATAAAATTTGCTTTAAAATATTAAAAGTTATATTTTATAACTTAAAATATTTTTAAATATCTTATTATCATTTAAAATGATATAAAATCATTTTTAATTAATTTATTTAATGTATTTAATAAATAAATTAATTAAAAATAATATTTAAATAAATACTAATATGTATGAAAAATATTTGAAATTATTAAAAATTAATTTTTATAACTTTAAATAATTTTTAATTTTTTTTTGTATTTGTCGGAAATTAAATACTATTTTTAAATAATTTTCAAAAATTAATTTAATTAATTTTAATTAAGTCTGTCGCTAAAGCCCTTTGGCGACATAAACCGTCGCCTTAGGTGTTCTTGAGGCTCAAGAACATTCATAGGCAGTGTACGAGTTGCCTTGTTTGACCAAGAATCGTGCACGGTGTAATGTGTTTCTGGACATGTTGTTGATCAGATTATGTAGTACAAATACAAGACTACACGATCCAACAGTAAACATCATCAAATAATGCACAACCAAAGAGATCTAAGGGCATAAATAAGTTGTCAGAGGCTGTTCATCACGTTCTGGGCTGCCCAGAAAAATCTGGTCAATGTCGATCAACGATCTTGGTGGACTTATTCCTGTTAATCGATTTATGTCACAGGTGTTCTAGACGTCGGGATTTGTAGACAACCCAACAGAGTACAAGTTGTGATCATGTATAATGACTAAACAAAATTTAGATGCAAGATCTAAGTAAAATAAAAACTTATCAGACCACTACCTAAACTTTCTGGGTTACCCAAAAAGTTAAGCTTAACGGTCAACGGGGTTTGACCAATTACTACGATCGATCTGAGGCTTTATAAGGTTATAAAGTGCTTTAAACTAGTAATACACATGACATACTATAATCTGGATACAAATATTCATCCTAACAACGTTTCAGAAACAAATCAAGGCCAGTCAAAGTCACGGCCAGAACACGTTCTTTAGTTTTTTAGGTTACCTAGAAAATTGATTTTGTGTTCGGTCAACGAACTTTAACCGTGAATAACTTTCGATCTACAGATGAAATGATCATGAACCCACTTGCAGATTACTAACAACATTACAGACTACAAACTCAAACCTTTAAATCACCAAAACAATAAACGAGCACATATCTACAAGGCCTGATATTCACTGTCAGACAACAAAAACACAAATTTCCAGATTTTATAAAACTTCAAATTCGAGCCTCTAGATGTTATGGATCTAACATCTAGCAACCCAGATCATCATTAGACACTATAACCAACATGTTTTAACAATAATTTCAAACATCAAACAACAGAAAATTGGACAGAAATCAAACTAGGGTTTTATACCTTCTATGATTAATTTTTGATTTTTGGCCTCTGATTTGTTTTGGGTGATCGTGGGGCTGATATTTGGGACTGATCTAGCTTATAAATTTCGTAGGTGTGGAGCTTGAGAGAGTTTGCTTGAGTGTTGTGCACAAAATGGCTAACAAATGAATTCTTTCTCTTTCCAATCTATTTATAGAAGTGTATGATGCATGTATGATTGATCTCTAGAGGCTGAATTCAAGGTTTCTAAGTCACAATTGTCAACATAGTTGGTCACCAACTCCAACCACTCTAACACTTGGAAAAAATTCAATAATGCAAGAGGGGTATTTTGGTCTTTTCGCATGGAATTTTAATGGCAATCTTGTCATTTGGCAAGCCCTTACAGTTTGACCCTTAGGGTTTAACCCTAAGGTTTAGCACAAATTAATTGTAAGATTTCCGATTTAGGGTTTGCACAAAAAATAAAATTAAATAAATTTTAGTTTCTAAAATTTTGAGATTAGGGTTTCCTAATTATGATAAATTTTCTAATTACTTTATACAGGAACATTAGGGTTAAAAATATAATAATTATCATTGACCTTGCTAATTTAGGAATTAGGGTTTACGGTTATTATAATTAGGGTTACTAAATTATAATTAGAGTTTCTAATTACCAAATTAGGGTTCTAGATATTAGGGTTTTAAATTACTAATTAGGTTTTCCATAATTAGCAATAAAATCTACTGTACATGATATTAATCACATTAACACAATTTCTAACTAATCACAAACTCAAGTTTAGATTTCAAATTAGGGTTTGTTATTTTAGAAATTAGGGTTTTACAATTAGGGTTTTCTAAAGATTAATTAGGGTTTCTAGATTTTAATTAGGGTTTACCTAATTAATCAATTAATACACAACATAAAACATGTAACACAGTTATGTAACAGTCTTAAACACGCAATTGATTTTCAAATTAGGATTTCCCATAGTAAAACTAGGGTTTTGACATTAAACACCATAATTGACTAACCATTATCAATACGTACTTATAATACATATTTATAGCACTGAAATATCAAAATATAATATTATTATATTATTATTCTCATTCCTTGATAAAAATATAAAATTAGGGTTTGGATTCCATATCTGATTTATTCTTCCATATTTAACCTTAATAATTAAGGTAAAATAGTTAACTTAATAATCTGTACTAAAATTCATATAATAAAATAATTATTATAATTATTCTAAAAATCACTCCATATATTATTTAAATAATATATAATTATATTTTCATGGAACATAATTAATAAAATATTTCTGCTATAAAAGTAATTATTATAAGAATATACTTTATAATAATCAATAATTCCAAAATAAAATTATTTGTAAACATTTATGAAATAAATATATTTTTATTTACCACATAAATACATATACATATTATCTTGTACAAATCCTCATCTTTAAAATAAAAAAAAATTATGCTCAAAAATTCTTATTTATTTATATAGAAAATATCGGGTTGTTACATTCACCCTCCCTTATAAAGATTCCGTCCCCGGAATTACCGCTTTAAAACTCATACATACAGGGGTACATAGCATACACAATCATTGCAAGTAGATCTCGATCATAATTTGATCGAACTGATCTTTAACTATCTAAAAGAACTCAAATTCCTCCCTCAAATTTTCTTTATAAAATAATTTACTATATATAGAAAAATCATGTAAAAGAAAATAAAAGTTATACGAATAATACCTGGAATCCCATTGCCAGCTGCCATCACGTCCTGGACAGTCATATTGTAGACCCTTGCTGTTGATTTTCTTGGCTTGCTGGATGACGTAGGTCCCGCGATTGCTAAAGTCCCGCTGCCAGTGCCAGTATTCACACTTCCTGCCTCCGCCCTCCTCTTCGGACAATCCTTCACCTTGTGCTCAGTCGATCCGCACAGAAAACACCCACTATTCATCCTAGGATTGGGGCAGTTGGGAGAGATATGGCCCTCCTGCCCACACTTATAGCAAACGAATTTTTCTTTCAGACATTCCCCATAGTGGTTCTTTCCACAAGTCTTGCACTGTATGACTGGCTTCTTAACTCCTTCCTGCTTGATCTGAACATTCCCAAAGTTATTCACCTTCCTCTTTCCATCTTCACTCCTGCTCCCACTATTAATTCCTACTTTCCCAGCTCCTTCGGTCTTACCCTTATTCTTCCTCTCCTAGTTGTAGAGGCTCATGGCCTCACTTCCCTCCTCAACTATGATCACTTTCTCCATGAGCGCTGCAAATGTAGGGATCTACAACACTGCCACCTTGTTGTAGAGCCAGGGTTTTAATCCCAGCTCAAACCTTCTCGCTTTTCTAGCCTCCGTGTCCACTTGATGCGGGGCAAACCTAGCTAACTCATTAAATTTTGCGGCATATTCGGACACCGTCATATTCTCATGCTTCAACTCTAAAAATTTTGCCTCCATCTTAGCCTGCATACTTGGTGACAAATAATTTTTAAAAAATAGATTTTTGAACCTATTCCATGTAACTACTCCTTGTCCTGCCCTCGCCTGATTTGCTTCTCACCAAAAATTTGCCTCACCCTTCATCATGTAGGTGGCAAAAGCGGTCTTTTGCCCTTCAGTTACCCTAGTTATCACGAATGATTTTTCAATCTCTTTGACCCAAGTTTGGGCTTCAACAGGGTCAGTTGTACCTTTGAATTCTGGCGGTCTTACAGCCTTAAAGTCTTTGAAATTAGCTAAGCGGTTGTCCGACTGGTTCCCTGCGGATGGTATTCCCTATTGCATAGCCTGAGCTATCATATTCACGAAATTCTGCATCGGGTCTGCTTGTGTTTGTCCCTCAGCATTGTTGACAGATTCTTCTGCCCTTTTATTTCGAGTTCGACGTCTTGGCGGCATTATCTGATTAAATAAAATCATAAATTTAACTTACATTTTAAACCTTATCATATAAGTTTAATATATTAAAATCATTTCATCACTCAAACATAAATTCATATTCATTCAAGGATTTCAAAATACTTTACATATCGCAGCACATGCTGCATTAAACATCGGTTATCCCTTTATGACTACAAAAGTGAGTATTTACAACCTTAAGTAATACAAAAGTTTTAGAATATTACATTACACGGACATACTTATCACATATTTTACATTAAACACACCTACAAAATAGAACCTATACTACATATTTATTACAAATTTTCCTTGGATAACCTTTTGCCTGATGACCTTCTATCCCATAGATAAAACATGCTCCCTGTTTGTAGTCAGGACAATATAGAGTGGTATGTCCCTCATAACCGCAAAGATAACATATTCTTTTCCGTTTCTTCTTATCAGGTTTTCCTACGTCATGGTCTTCTATCTTTCTTTTCCCCTTATTGTTCAGAGCTGCACACGACGTGTTGCTTGTGGCTCCCATCTGATCAATTTAGATTTTAAGCTTATCTTGTTCTTCCATTGTTTCTATTCACGTCTGTCGCAATTGACTATTCAACAACTTTTCAATTTCCCACGGCCTTTCCAGAGAAGAAACCTTGTTCCTCAGATCCTGCACCTCCATTGATGCTTGATCAGCTTCAACTTTAGTGTCCGAATCACTATCTGTCAGCTCCACCATCTCCAGATCTGGTACTATGTTTTCTACAATAACTACCTCATCTGAGTTGTTTTCATCATGAGCCTCTATTTCAGCAATTGGCTTCGATATTAGCTCGGGTGTATGGATTCGATCCTTCTTCATGCTATAAGCATATAACAAGCCTTTTTCACCAGACATCTATACATATAAATTATCCCGATTAACATATAGTATATACACACAGCAAATAAGAGTTTTATATAAGTTATCTTTTATTTTGTTTGACGATGAATTTATTCAATTCATCTCTTTTTAAACTCTAAATGAGTTATTTATATTTTTAACGTTTCCCTCTGTTCTAAGGTTGTAGCCTAAGGTCTAGCCCACCTAAGGTTTTTAACCCTAAGCTGTGATACCAACCTGTAAAGCCCCCAAATCCAGGTACTTGAAACCCGAACTCGGTGCTTCACGATACCATTTCTATGAGCGGAAAAATACTAATAATAATAACAATAATATAAAGATCAACTTAATTTACATGATTATCAGAGTCTAGCTCCCAAGTGCGTAACCTTTAATACATTCCTTACAACCCATAATAGATAATATATATCATTGTCTTAATAATAATATCAAACTATTACATAACTACCACAAATCTTATTTGGTTAGCTTTCCTTTTCCTTTATTTCTGCATGAGCTTTCTAGTTCTTCACACTTGGCTGAAAACATTTAAATTAAGCAAGGATGAGCATTTGAGTGCCCAACAAGTAATAGAAATTATATGTATATATAAGCTTATAGAATTTAAATGTTTTCTTTATACTACCCTTCTACAACAGATCAATAGCTGTGAAGTATCTATACCGATAATAATAACATAACAACCCTCTTTCAAATTTTTGAAACTACTTAATGACTATAAATAGGGATAAGGTGACATACTATGAACATTGTTTTTATTTTCGAAAAGGTTAAACAGAAATTCATCTGCACACCGTCATAACTTACGGGCACGGGGGTGAGATCAACCCGTTGTCTGACAGTGAATATCAGGCCTTGTAGATCTATGCTCGTTTATTGTTTTGGTGATTTAAAGGTTTGAAGTTGTAGTCTGTAATGTTGTTAGTAATCTGCAAGTGGGTTCATGATCATTGCATCTGTAGATCGAAAGTTATTCACGGTCAAAGTTCGTTGACCGAACACAAAATCAGTTTTCTAGGTAACCCATAAAACTGAAGAACGTGTTCTGGCTATGACTTTGACCGACCTTGATTTGTTTCTAGAACGTTGTTAGGATGAATATTTGTATCCAGATTATAGTATGTCATGTGTATTACATGTTCAAAGCACTTTATAACTTTATAAAGCCTCAAATCGATCGTAGTAATTGGTCAAACCTCATTGACCGTTAAGCTTAACTTTCTGGGTAACCCATGACAAGTTTTTATTTTACTTAGATCTTGCATCTAAATTATGTTTATACATTATACATGATCACAACTTGTACTCTGTTGGGTTGTCTATAAATCCCGACGTCTAGAACACCTGTGACATAAACCGATTAACCGGAATAAGTCCATCAAGATCGTTGACTGGCATTGACCAGATTTTTCTAGGCAGCCCAGAACGTGATGAACAGCCTCTGACAGCTTATTTAGGCCCTTAGATCTCATTGGTTGTGCATTATTTGATGATGTTTACTGTTGGATCGTATAGTCTTGTATTTGTACTACATGATCTGATCAACAACATGTCCAAAAACATATTACACCGTGCACAATTCTTGGTCAAACAAGGCAACTCGTACACTGCCTATGAATGTTCTTGAGCCTCAAGAACACCTAAGGCGACGGTTTCTGTCGCCAAAGGCTTTAGCGACAGACTTAATTAAAATTAATTTATGAAAATTATTTAAAAATAGTATTTAATTTCCAAAAAATACAAAAATTATTTTAAAAATTATTTTAAGTTATAAAAATTAATTTTTAATAATTTGAAATATTTTTCATAAATATTAGTATTTATTTAAATAATATTGATAATTAATTTATGTATTAATTGCATTAAATAAATTAATTAAAAATGATTTTATATCATTTTAAATGAAAATAAGATATTTAAAAATATTTTAAGTTATAAAATATAACTTTTAATATTTTAAAGCAAATTTCATTAATTATTTATTATTAATGATATTAAAGTTATTTAATAATTATATTAAATAACTTAGTTTAAAAATGATTTTAATATTAGAAAAATTATTTTAAATGAAAATAAAGAGTTTAAGTTATAAAATATAACTTTTAATATTTAAAGGATAATTTCATTAATAATTTAATATTAATAATTATTAATTTATTATTAATAATTATTAATTTATTATTAATGATATTAAATTTATTTAATAATTATATTAAATAAATAGTTTAAAAATGGTTTTATTAATTTAAAAATTATTTAAAAAGGATATAAATGGATTAAAAATATTTTAAGTTATAATTAATAACTTTTAATATTTTTATAAATAGTACATTAATATTTAAATATTAATGGTAATTAATTAAAAATGATTTTAATTGTTTTAAAAATCATTTATAGGTAATTTAAATACTTTTAAAATATTCTAAGTTATTATAAATAACTTTAATATTTTGACAATGGTTTTATTAATAGTTTAATATTAATTAAATATTAGTGATCATAGAATTGTTTGATATTTAAATCATTTAAGCATGATTCCGATGTTTGAAAATTCATGATAAATTATAATAAATGTTATTATAAGTCATTTAAAAATAATATGACTGATACTAAGTTACAAGATAGAGTCTTAGACTCGATAATTACCCGATAAAGCCGTCGGTTCACCGACATGTTTCAAAAATTGATCTGGGCTTCGATAATTTGATTTGATAAGTGTTTATTTGTGATTCAATGGTTGTTAAACATATGCGATAATGTGATTAGATAATGTGATGACTGCAATAAGCAGTGCTATGTGTTGTAATATGTTATTCTAATCAGCAAAATGATCTTATTACTGATATGTGTTATATAAAACATAAAACTAAGTTGCAAATTGTAAGCAGCGTACCAGGCAATTATATTACCTTTGCATTTCCTTTATACAATGGACATGAGTAAGAATGTTTCTAAATTATATTATTACTGTACAGATTATTAACCCTATATTATATACGCTCATTGATTATCAACATGTTAGTATATGGTAATTGAGATATATATTCTGTTCGTTAATATCTATAAATGGTTATACAAGTGTCTCCACTTGGATAATCATATGTTGATACACATTTTTTAGTATATATATATATATATATATTTCGGGCAGCCTGCCACACCCATCACTCATTTGTGGGTTGTGTCGCCAAGCAGGTGTTCGATGGTCTGATGATGAGCCCACTCTGATGTCGCCATAGCTACTAGACACAAGAATGATCATGCTGTTTTCAGTGTGGGCCGGAGGTGAGTCACAACGTAGAGGCTTAGGATTTGTATTTCCATCAGCTTCAGAGGACGAAGTTGACGCTGCAGACACCTCAGAGGATGAGGGTGAAACTATGGGAGAGCAAGGAGCAGAGGCAGAACCACCATCCGACGCCATATCGAGCCCTCAATTTCTTGATTTTCAATGCCAAATGGAGGAGCACAACAAAGCAGCACGATGGGAGATGCGGTGAGTCGCAGCAAGGCAGAATCACATGTCTGATGCAATGAACCTGTCGTTCGCATCATTAAACACGACACTCCAAAGCTTCAATCCCACTGTTCAATTTCTATACCAGCAACCGGGCCCAATGCCCCAATTTCCACCAAGTGATTATGAGGAAGAAGAAGAGCACAAAACACCACCACCCCAGTCTTAAAGTGCTTACATGGAAGTCCTCATATTTTTACTGCTATATCTATACAATGAGGGCATTGTAATTTTTAAGTTTGGGGGAGTTAGATTGTATTTTGTATTTTATGTTTGCATCAATAATGTCATTAGTTAGGTTTGCATTTCGTATTGCACTTTAGTTTTGCATATTAGTTTTAAGCATTCATGTAATCATATAGTTGCATAGTAGCTTAGGTGCATAATCATGTTTGTTTTATGTTTGCATTCATGTTATGTTTTCTGTTTGCCCATATATATATATATATATATATATATAATAAAAAATTTAGTTAGAATTGTGTTGTTTTGCATATATCCAGCAGTGTTGTAGTTCATTTTGTTGTGGCCAATGATGAAATTACAGTACCCATTATTAAAACTTTGATGTAGTTTATATTATGAATTAAATTGTGTTCTTGTTTGAAACTGATATAAAATGGTTAGCACGCTAATAACATTTGTGTCGACTGGTTAGTTCAAATTGATACATAAAGAGTTTCTAAAGGATAATGCTAGTGGAAATGAGAAAAGGACAAGGATAGGCAGTGAAGACGAAGAATAGGGCAAAAACCTAAGTTTGGGGGGGATTAATGTGGGGTACATAAGCTTTATAAAAAAAATTAATATATATATATATATATATATATATAATAAATATGTCGTGACTAGTCTTGTTTTAGGGCCTTTGTTACTTAAGCAAGTACGCTCGTAGGGGTGTCTTAACACCTAGCGCCCTAATGTCTTTTATGGTCTGGGAGTCGTTGGTTGAAAGCTCGCTAAAGGGTAACACTGTTAGCCTAATGGAATGAGGCATTGCACAGTCATGATGAAAAAAATAATAATAATAAGACGGGAAAAGAGCAAAAAGCCCCCGTGAAAAGAAGAAAAAGAAGAATATATATAAAGTATAAGTACCCTATGTGAACCCTTGATAATGGTAATTGCTTAATTTTAGTTAGAACTCGTCTGCTTATGAAATTTTTGAGTTTGTTCTGTATGATTCCTTCTAAGAAGTTGGTAATGTATTGAATTTGAGTATTTATCAGTTGGCATGGATGTTGCACACACACACACACACACACACTATATCAGTGATGACAATATAAGATTAAAGGATTGAGAAGAAGTTATTAATTGGTTTTAATACGAAGTGTTGTAATGTTTGCTTAATTTTTCTGAGGCCGGAGTAATAAATTGGATGTTGTGATACTGTTGGATTCGTAGACATATAATTAGATACATTACATCTCATTGCATTGCATAGCACGTAGTTTGTTTTGTGCTTGAGGACTAGCACGGTTTAACTTTGGGGGATTTTGATAAATGGATTTTATATCCACTATTTGATTTTTAGTTCAAGCTTATTTGTTGTTAATTCCTTGATTTTATGTTCATTTTTACTTGTTTCTTGTTATTTTGCGTGTAAGGTGGTTGGTGTGGCATGTGATTGAAAAAGAGAGGCATTGGAGCTAAATTTGAGCAAGTTAAGAGATTATCCAAAATCAGTTTACAGAAGGCTAGCCCGCCGGGGCGGGCTCATTTTGGCTTTACACCCCCGCCGGGGAGGGGGGTCTTCAACACCATATAACAGGAGGCTAGCCCACCGAGGTGGGCTCTTTGCATGTAAATACCCACGCCGGTGCGGGGGGTGCCAAAACTGAACTCTCCTATCTTGCTTCGAACTCTGTTGGGATGTGGATTTGAGTAGTTGGATATCATATGGACTCTATTTATTGAGGGACTTCGACCAGAATTCAGTGTGTGGTTATATATTGCTTAAAAAATAACAAAATCAAGGATCATGCAAGGCAATTGACAGCATTTAATTACAGAATTTCATATTGAGCAACGGACTAAAGATTTTGAAGGCGTTTATATTGATTGCGGATTAAGGTTAACGTGAAGGGTGTTCTGCGTTATTCTTCTAATTTAGTTTTATATTTGTAATTGAGAAGATGTTATCTTTAATTTATTCAGTTATTATTTCATTTATTATTAACTAATTACTTTTTAGGCTTAAGATGGATCTTTAAGTGGAATGATGGTTATGTAATCTTTGATTTCAGTTTAATAAGCTATTATCCTGTTTATCTATACTAATTTGATCATGAATTTATGAATTGCCTGATCAACGATTCTTTGTGGTCTTGTATGAACTCGAGAGATGAAATACGAGTCTAGACTAAGTTAGTATAGCATGTGTTCTTAATTTAAGGGAATGAAGATAATCTTGATGAATGTTAGGGTAGAGATATGCTTGACATCACATGTAATCAGATAAAGAACTTGCACTTAAACCTTATTTGATTGTAATTCACATAGATATATCGTGAGTTAATTAATTAAGGTGTTTAACTTGATTCTAACTTAATTGTGGATTGAAGTTAATACGGTATTAGTACATCGAAAGGTGGCTAGTTCTACAGACGTGTTCTTGATTAATAAACTGGGATAGTGAATTATTCTGGAATAAAGGTGTAATAATCAGAGTGATGCTTAAACTGAAGTCGAAAGCCTAATTCTTCATTATTTGTTTAAAAATTCAGTTTTTAGGGTTTGTTGATTATTTGGTGATTTTAATATTTTTAATACTTTTAGTTACAAACTGGAAATTGATTAGTTTGATAAAATTAGGATTAATAGGAAATTGGTAATTGTGAGGTTTAATTTCTACTTTCAGTCTTTGAGGGAACGATACTCTACTTACTATTATATTACTTGTTGATCACATATACTTGTGTGATGTGCGTAATTCGATTTTACCCAATAAAACATAATAAAACTACTTAAGTTGAGCATAATTCATTGTGGGTTGGTAATCAATAAGTAGGTATAAAACCTACTTATCATCTTGCATCCATGAGACTTGGTAGCAGAGTAGTAGTTGAAGGAACTGGTGGATGTTTGTGCGGGTTACGGTGGTTTGATCTAAAGGAATAGCCTAATCCAGCCTTCCCTATCTGGGTAGGAATTTGAACTGGACTTCTAGTTCATTACTGATTCTTGCCTAACCCTTGTCTAGGCTAGAAACCCAAGGATATCATTTCTTGACTAGCCGACATTATTTCAGTGAAAACTCTGGGTTTTAAAGCTGGGCCCCCAATAGGTAGGTACTATGTTTTGCTCACCTCAAGGGATTGAAAACTGATAGGTTTAACTCCATCATCGAGTCTGGTCACATGCATATTGCTTTGTGTATGGACATGATATTTTGGTTCTATATTGACAATTATCAGATTGCCATTAATGATATACTTGACTTATTAATAAAGAGTTGACAGAACTGCTCCTGCCATATGGATCCACGGTCTTCCTAACAATAAATTATATATAGTGGTAATGTTTATCACTTGGAAGGATATGTAGAAAGTATAGGGACCAATCTCTAATGGAAGTTTGATTTCTCATACAGCCTCTCGCTGAGATCCATCAAAGGCACTTATGACTACATGACTAGTTCGGATTCGATTTAGATTGATCTTCATTCTTTCCAACATGTCATAGGGACATATGTTCAAGGACTATCCTCCATCTATCAACACACCTCCCACCACATATTCTGAGGACGTCACTGCTATGTGCAATGACTTGCAATGACCCATCCCTTTTGATGGTCTGTCAGCATCAATGAAAGATATCACATTACTGTTAAAAATGTGATCTATCAAATGATGAAACTTCTTGGTATCTATCATCTTCGATATGTGAGCTTTTTGTAGTACTTTTAGTAAGATCTTGCGATGATCTTCCAAAGATAAAACCAAATCTAGAACGGATATCTATCGGGGTGCTTCTTTTAATCGTTGCACCACTTTGGCTTCATTATGCTCCATCTTGCTGAGGAATTCTTTAATTTTCTCCTTAGACACTCTTCCCTTGGATTTAATGACTGACTTTATTACTCGTTAAGGTAGATACAACGGGTTTTCCTTTGATATAACAGTAGTGTGGTTTGATGTTAATCCCTCATCTTTCCCATAGTTCCATGGGACTCTCTTCAAGATGATTACAGGATATCGTGGTCTGAATGGAAATATCAGAGGCTCGGGTGTAGCCACTTTCACATGATTATTTCCCTCTTGGTTCCCTTTTCCTTGAATTATCAGGGGCGTCATTGTGGGCAAGCCTCTTTCAGAGGATACGACTGCTATAACTTCCCTTCATCTCTGTGTTCTAGGGGGAAATATCTCATCTTCTTCAGGTAGGGTATTACCCCTATTTACCATTTATAGGTCACCGATATTGATCATATTTTGGATCAGGTGATGAAGTGCCCAAAAACTTTCTGTGCTATGACCATGAGTGTTAGAGTGGTATTGGCATATCTCGGTAGCATCAAATCTCTTTGAACGGGGATTAATTGGGGTTAACAGTTCTGTGATCTTTCTTTCCTTGATCAACATCTGTAAGTTCTCCTCCATTGGTTGAACCAAAGGGGTGAATTTTCTTTTATCCATATACTATCGACGAGCCTGAGATCTAACTTTCCTTGTAAGTTTTCTTCCCAAGTTTCATTCTCTTGGAGTTATTGTGATCCCTTGTCATGATATAGAGAAGATTTTTTTTCCTTGACTGATCTGATGTCGAGTGACTTGGTGCTGATGTACCATTAGTTGTGCCAGTTGATCCATCTGTTCTTTAATAGACTATATTTCTAGTTCTATCAAAAACTACCTTCTTGAATATTCCTAATTTTCCGAACTGTCCATGTTTGCTTGGGAGGACTTGCCTATGTACTGGTGGTATTTGGAACCTTCTCTATTTCCCATACCGATCATATTAACGCCCTCTTCATTATGTTGAGGTAGAGGATTATCTTGAACATGTGGTTGTTCTTGTGTTGTCACCACAATTTCCCCACCATCTATTAGATCCTAGATTTTGTGCTTGAGAGGCCAACAATCTTGGGTATCGTGGCCCGGAGCTTTAGAATGATAAGCACATTTCTTACTTGGGTCAAAATTCCTTCCACTTGGATTGTCTAGGGGTAGGAGCTGGTCAATCTTCTTTTGTGTTGTTAGACATTTCAGTACATTTTGCAGTGAGTCCCCTAAGGGTGTGAATGTTCTGCGACGTTTAACTTCTCTGGTTTTTTGAAACAGAGAATTTGAAGGTTGTGCAGATGTAACAAACCAAGATTTTATTTGTAATTTAAAATATTTATTAATTTAAATTAATATTATATTGATGTAGTTGATTGTTTGTGAATATTGGTGAATTAAATTTAATGGATAATACTCTAATTTAATATAATAGTTAAAGAGTTATAAAAAATTACATGAATGGTTATATTATTGTTTTAATTTAATAATGAAAGTGATATGTTAATTTAAATAAAAATAATAATGAGATTACAATTTTGTGATATTTGGATTAAGTGAAAAATTTATTTAGTGTGTTTATTGGATATGAAAATCCAAATAAATAATATGTGATTATAAATTATAAACTAAATTGTTTATTAAAATAAATTGAGGTAGTTTTAAATGGATTTATCCAAACAAGGCTTAAATTATTAAGTCTTTATTTTAAAGAGTATTTGCCAAACAAAGCCTTATGACTTTTGAATTTTGAATTTTAATTATAATAAATAAAGTAAATCAAGTAAATCAAATAATAAATAACATATATTATAACTGATGAGTGTTAAGTTGTAACTGTTATATTAAGTATACGTATTATGGCTAGGCTATCAGTTTTTTTTACGCACAAGTGTTAGTTGCTAAGCCTAAGAAGATAGAAAGAAGAAGAAATTACAGAGAATAGAGAGAGAGAGTTTGAGGGAGTTGAGAGAAGATTTCTGAGATTTTTCAAGCAAGTCTCTAAGTTTATCAAAGATTATTATCGAGCAATTGAAGGTATTTTCATAACCTTAATATTATATATATATATATATATATATATATATATATATATATATATATATATATATATATATATATATATATATATATATGTATGTATATTTTACGTCATGTATTTCTATTCTCTGTGAATCCAATTCTCTTGAATTGTTGTATAATCTGAATTATTACAATTGTAAGTAATTGTAATGCTAGAGTTTATGTTTAGACGAGAATTAGTATGCTAATTACGATTAAAAAGAAAGAAAATAATTTTCAATGTATGTTTATACATATGGTGTAAGACTCCAACTTTTATGAACAAAGATGAATTTTCTATAAATATCATTTTTAAATATTAAGGAGTAAATGTGATATAATGTTATAGTTGTGGGTAATATTTATAAATTTTGCAAAGTACGCAATTTGTTATATTATATTCGATTGGTCGGGGAATATTCTTTTTAACAGGGAATATTCGTACGACGGCACACTCATTGGTGGATCCCACAGTGAAATTATTGTCGGAGTTAGAAAACGACAGAAATATCTTTTTATAAAAGAACGACAGAAGTTTTACCGTTAACTGTTGAACTACCCGGTGATAAAAGTACAGTAATACACGTGGTTGCATAGTAGCACACGTTATTTATTATTGATGCTTACGTGAGAAGTCACTCAGTTTTGTTCAATTATTGCTATAGTAATTATTGCATAGTATCTCACGTTATTTGATTCAATTATTGTCGATATTTTATATATTACTAAATCAATAACTGAGATGATAGAGTTATTAATATTATTATTTGCAATATTGACAATGTCTAGAAGTTCTGTCAAGGAGAGGTGTGGTCACCTAATTGTGCGCCAATAGGGAGAAATCCTTATTAGAAAGCCTCATCTTTCTTGGGAATGACCTAGTTGTTAAATATTACAAATTATAATAATGATGATAAATGTTGTTAAAAATATTGGGAGGATTTTTATGAAGTATTTGTTGTAAATTTTGCTTATTATTTGGATTCCCATTTAGCCATTTTTTAAAAATAATCGGTGGAAAGTTATTCAGTATAACTATATATATATATATATATATATATATATATATATATATATATATATATATATTATGTTGTGTTATAATGGGTGTGGTAGGTGATGAAATTGGTGGGTGAATGAAAATTACGTATGGTGGAGGGAGTGCTTATATTATTTATATATATTGGAAGTTGACAAAATGGGGGAGGGGAGGAATCTTACAAAATGCATCACGGAGGGAGTTTTTTTTTCAAAGCACTATGTGCTTATATATATATATATATATATATATATATATATATATATATATATATATATATATATTTGTTTTATTAGATATATAACATCCGTGATTGCTAAATATTTCATCCACGAAATCATGTTCGATACACCCGTGATCAAACAGTACCCCTTCAATTCTCCTATAAATAGAATGCTTAGTTAGAATTGAAAATCACACCAAAATCAGAGAATTCTTCTTCTATAATATTGAGCGTATTTCTTTCAAGTTTTAGAAAGCTTTGAGCGTAGAAAATAGTGAAAGTTTTCTTCAAGAATATTCCCGCTATACCAGTTGGAATACTCTTCTTTTCAAGGTAAGGGATGTTATTTTGTTCAATATTCGCTTGAAATAATATTTTCTTCCATACTCTATAGTATGCAAGTAATATTATTTCGATTCAGATTTCGAATTTTATACTCATTTGGATAATATTTTGGCTTTCATACCCCATGAAATTAGTAGAATATCCTTCATATTTGCGCTTCATCCTGTATCTTTACATGGAAATATTATTATGAGCATTCTTAATAAGTTTTAATTTTTTCATGCCGGAGTACTATTCACGGGGTTACTAATGCCGAAGTACTATTCACGGGATACTATTCACTCGAGTACTATTCACCCGGGGTACTATTTATGATAAAAATTAATTCGTTTTTGGTCTAAATTATTTTTGGTATAATATTATTCTTGAATTTTACTTCACAAAGCAGTATCATGTTGACAATTTGGACGTTATTGATTTCTGGATAAATTAAATTATAAATATTTAAAAATTTATCCTTGAACTTATTTTATTGAATTCTTATATCATTGTCATCATCCTCATGTTTATATTATTTTGAAAGTCATCTATGGCCTGTAGTGCATAGATGGACTTGGTATGATTATGACCAGAGATTATTCGTTATAATCATGACCGTAATGTTACAAATGATGTGGTAAAAGTCCTCATTAGCCCGTAGTGCATTGATGGATAATTATTGGCATGATCATGACCATTAATGAAAACATGAATATCCTTGGCCCGTAGTGCATGGATAATTTGTGGTCGTGATTCTAATGAATATCCTTGGCCATAGTGCAGGGATGATGTGGATTACTTATTAAGCTGAGTCTCTGCGATAAAAGTGATGCAAAACCTTTTAAATCATAGAAGATAGTAAATTTTATTCTCTACTAGACTCTTCTAATGGATTGCTTATTCCGCTGTAGTTAAACTTGATGTCTATTGTATTTTATCAGTTTAACACTGTTGAAGGCTAACGATAATTTATTCTGCATTATCTTAGTCATAATATTTCTTACTGGGCTAGTTGAGCTCACCCTTTGCTTTCATTGTTTTCTTAAGGAAATGAGATTATAGTTGGGACTAGTCAGGGAACGGAATGACGATCTAGTTGATAGCATTAGTAGTCCTCACTATTCTGCTAAATAGTGTGATAATAAATATATTGAGGACTCCATTTGAGTTTGAATACTGTCTAGAAGAAAATATTCGTATTAAAACTCTCAGTTTATGTTTTGTCGTATTTTACACGACAGTTGTATTTGAATTTTGGACCATGTATTTGGCGACTCAAGATGAGTGATGTATACCTATTTTGGCGTCACATATGGCTTGTGAAAGTACCAACTTTGGTGGTTAATTTGTAAACCAATCTGTAAGTTGAGCCTTGAATATGTTAGTTCGTTAAGAAACGAAGAAAACGTCGTTTGAATGAGTTAATTTGGACAAGAATTGTGATCACGGTGATGATTTTTGTAAATGATGTCAAAAATGGTGTTTTTGTATAAAACATAGAATTTAAAGGAGTTAAATTAGTTGTTGTTTAATTGTTCGAAGTTAGTGTATATGTGAGGAATCATGTTTGTACGAGTCCTATGTCAATTGGGTTTGCTTAATTTACTAGTTTGTGGATGAAATTCATGTTAGTTGACTTAGAACAGAGTCGAACAGTCGAGTTCTGCAAAACTGGTACTGGTGCCGAGCGCGGGCGTGCTACCGCACGGGCGCACCGGACTCTAAGGTAATTATGGCGCGGCCGCGCCAGTAGTCAGTCAGACCAAGTGAAGTCTGCTACCTCTGCAGACTTTGGACACCCATTGTAACTTAGTCTAATGTTATGTTAATATGAGAAACATGTAATGAAGAGGTTAAAACAGAATCGTATCATGTGGTTAGTAATTCTAAAGTGTAAAATTAGTAAGTTGTGAAAGTGATATGTTATAATTTAAGAAACTTAATGAATAATGAATAATTTTTGTGAAATTAACACTTGTGATTCTGAAATGTGTATGGTAAAGTAGGACTTGTACTAAAATAACATGTTTAACTAGAAGTGAGTGTTATTTTGGAAAGTGGATGTTAGTATATCTAATAGATATTATGATTCTAATATTATGTGTAGGTGAACATGAGTTATAAATTTATAGCTTACGTACGAGACAAGTTCCTTGCCCAAAACTTTTATTGAGCAAGTTCTTTGTTCCTAAAATTTATTTGAGCAAGCTCTAATCCTAACTTCATTCGAGCAAGGTTTGAATTCTAATCATTGTTGAATTATTCTAACTTGTTTATAGTTAAGAAAGTTTCTTTAGTTCATTCTTTTATAGTGAATTCTTCTTGAACTCTAGTCTCTAATATTGAGCTATCTTATCTGAAATTACTTTGCACAAGTTATTATCATGTTGAGCAAGTTTTGTTTTCAGCTTGCTATCAGTTAATGTATGTCCAGTAATTCCATTTCTTATTAATAAGATCATAGCCTTGGCTTATTATTGATCAAACAAGGTATATTGTTCATTCAATACTTATGTTTCTAGTTATTTCCAAGCATGAGTTAAATGTATAGTTGGTTCACCTATTCTTAATCATTCCACATTATGTAGTTATTGATAATTTATAGTGTTATTGAACTTTGATTGATTCAACTAATCCCTTAGTTGATGATCGTTAAACTCTAAATTACCCTTGAAGTTTATCCAAACCAAACTTTCTTTAGTGCGGACTTGTACGCTAAAACTGAGAAGAACAACCATTTTATAAGGGTACGCGATGCGTTTAGATGTTTGTGTACAATACATGGTACGAAGGGCTGATCCCTCTAAGTACATGAAGTCCCTATAGTAAAATTGTTTAGGTTAAAGTTGAAAGATTACTTGTAACCATGGACATAGTTCGTGATCTTATGACCCACATATATATTTCATATTTTGATTCCCGTTTTTGGTTATCATTGATAGAGTACTATTCAATTTTGATGAGCCTATTCATTGACATTTATTATTCTCTTGTTATTCATTGCTATATCTTGTGAGCATTTGTTTTGCTCACTCTTGCATAAATATAATTATTGCAGCTAAGGTTGAGAAGGTAAATGAACCTACTAAAAACAAAGGAAAAGGAAAAATGTACAAGTTATGAAGACTAATAATTTATTGACTTTTATGTTAATAGACTTTATTTAAATGATGTGATGTAACTATTTTTATTTTCGCACTTGATTTATGTTAAAGGTTAGATAACCTGGGAGACTTTTTGATTTAATGATGTAACCCTTTAATGGAAAGATTTATGGTTTAAATGTTATCATATTTGGGTAGATAGTATGAATGTATGAAAAGTGAACACCAAGTCTTAGGGGAATGAAGTACCCAAATTTGGGGGTGACACAACAGAAGTTTGGGAAGGGGAATAATTTCTCCTTTGAATGGACAAGTTTTGATTGCCTCTCTGATTTTGTCCTTGAAGTACCAAGGATACATCCTCTTCTTTCTTTTTATGAACTCTTCGAGGATTATTCCTATAATTTCTAGCTTGAATGTGCTTAGCCATGGCTTCTAAAGCAGTAAGGTCTTTAATCTTTCTAGACTTCAACCCCATTTCAGCCATTTCTCCATGTTTAATCCTTTATGAGAATGGTTTTCCTATACCTGCTAGGACCCTATCGTAAAATGGAGCTTCCTATATATCAATAAACGCCATTACCATTTCTATTTTTGTCATTGATGGAATGACTTGAGTAGCTAAGTGTCTTCACCGTTGGGCATATTCACGAAAAGATTCACTGCTTTGCTTCTTAACCTTGGAAATTTGATATCTATCTGGAGCCATTTGTGATTGGAAACTGTATTGATTTAGGAAGGCAAGTGCTACCTCCTCCCAGCTATGATTTTTGGAATTATCCAGTCGGGCATACCATGCTCTAGCTTCTTCGGTCAAACTTTTCTAAAACAGCTGCATCCTTAGTTTCTCATCTTTGGCGTAGGATCCGAGTTCTCCAATGAACACTTTCACATAAGTATAAGGATCTCCCAACCGGTCATATTTCTCAAAATTTGGAGCTTTAAATTTTTTTGGATACCGGGCCCCGGGATAGATACAGAGGTCTGAGTAGTTAACACTACCATATGCTCTAGTCACTTTGATTGACTGGATGGTTTCTTCCATTTGATGGACTTTCTTCCAGATATCACCAGTTTCCTGATCATTCCCGAGATTAGTGATTTCAGGGGTTTTGTTGGTTATATCCTTGTTTTGAGGCTCAGGTATCTACGTATCTTTGTTCTTGTCAGTACCCTGACTGTAACCTTGTATGGATGACTCTGGTTGAGTGGGTACTTGTTTAACCTGAGTACTTTTGCTCTGCTTTTTAAGGAAAATAACTAACTCTGCTATCTGGTTTCTGAGTCCATCAAACTCTTCATGAGACACGAAACCTGACTCATGTTGGGTACTTTCTTCCATGTTAGTGGATAGGCTTTGAGCCTTCTTAGATTTAGACAGGGTAGTGGGACCAATCTTTTCCTACAATAAAAGTAGGTATGTTAATTTTTGATATATGTATTAACAGAATGCATGTAATGCAATGTGCTATTTTTGAGGGTTTTAAATGTTTTCCTACAAAATAGCTATTAATTGTTTTGCTGACAGGATAACATGACATGATTTAATATCTGTACAATAATAACATTGACAGGGAATGAAAAATGATATTCATATTTTATTTTTCTTTACATTTACATGTAATCGTAATTTACATTGAATGGAAGGGAAAGGCATGAAGATACTTCCCTTCGCGTTTGGTTTATTAGAGGCTGGCCTATCTTAGACTACTCTCGCGGTTTTTCGGCATGAAGGTCCCCAGATCATCGCAATTTACTAGATGGGAAGTTAATCCGATCTTTCAATTGGAGCGGATCTGAGTGGTGCCTTTCCTGAGCCTCGTAGAATTAGTCTCCTTTGAGTCCAGTAATCAAACGTCGATGGGTTTGCCTCTTGGTGGAAGAATCACACAACACACATTCTCATACAATGCGCCTCACCGTATGTAATGATGACATTCTGCGAGACACTAATATAAAGTAGTAAAACATTTATTTACATCCATTCAATGTAAAGACAACATCCACACACAAGCAGATAAAAAAGGAATTTGAAAAGTTTGAAAAATGACTTAAACCTTCTATTGTCCCCAGCAGAGTCGCCACCTGTCGACGTCGGGAAAAATTTCTCTTGAATTCCTCTTTTAAATATTTCTTACCCTTTATGCTTTCTACGTGCTTTGAATTTTGTTGAAAGAGTGAAATTAATAAAAGAGTCCGACATAAAATGTCGACGATTTGAAAATATAGATTTTACAGAGCCACTAGTTGGTAGGATTGAAATGGTTGTATCAACTCAATCGAGTTTATGTAAAGTTTTGCAAACAAGCCCAATTATTGGAATCTGTTTAATAGGCCTTGGAAACCGAGATTCATATAGTTCGGGGGCTTGCCTAAGCGGGGGGAAGGTGTTAAGCACCCCCCGACTTCGGTGAAAACACGGTTACCGCATCTTTTCAATTCCCTAATTATTTGAAATGTGTGTGTATTTAATTAGGATTAAGTGCTTTGTTTGAAAGTAGTTATATGCCTCTTTTGCACCTATATACAATTGGTTTGACTTGTATAAAAGTTCAATTTTAATACAAGACATATAAAATGAAGTTTTAAAAATAGGTTTTCAAACCCTTATGCCTTTGATACTTTAAATTTATTCCGTATTCAGCTTAATTTGATTTTATTGAGATGCAAAATGTGATAACCCGAAATTTTAGAAATTATTAAAATAAGAGTTAGTAAATAAAATTCTTATTATAAGATATGTCGGGTTCAAATATAAATGTATATATGTCTTATATATTTTGAACTTTTGGATTATGTGGGAAGAAATTATATATGAGGTTTTATAGTTTATTAAACTATTAAAGAAAGAAGAGTTTAAACTTTAAGTTTAATCTCTAAATTATTGAAGAATGTAGTAATTGATATTATAAAGTCAAAAAGGAGATTGATTTTGGTTAGTATAATAAGTTAGCATATAAGAAGCATGTTAAAGGATTTACAAGTAGAGTTTATGTTTCTGTTGAAGTAGAGCATGTTTGCGTTTGAACTTGAGGTGGCACGACCGCGCCACTCTCAAGCCTAAGACCAGCTTGGTCGCGCCGGTCTGCAGAATGTTCAAGATGAGTTTGTGTAATCTGAACTTTAAGATTTGTATATTAGTGACTAATATGTTATCGTATGGGTCATATTTGATATTCAAACTGCCCATAAAATGGATTGAGATAGCAAAGCATGAATGGGATAAGAACTAATTATGGAAATTAATTAACCCGGAATAAATGTTGGTTAATTAAGTTATATTATGTAATATTATAATATAATTTGAGTATTAAAGCCTTGTGTGGCTGTGGCGTGATAGTAAATTGAATGAAAAGGGGTAATTCACTTAAGTAAAATAGTGAATTAATATATGTGCTTTACATGAAGAAAATGAAATAAATATGTTAATTAATTTTTGTATTTTTTATATATTACGTAGCATGGTAATATATGAAAGGGTCTAATATCCTGAAAGATGTCAATGAAAAATAGGTTGTGAATGAGAAAAGAAAACTAATATGGTTACAAATAAATATTGTTTAAAGATTAATAAATTAAATCAATATTTAAGATATGACTAAATGTATAGATTGAAGAAGTTGTCGTGAGAACATTTATAAAAGGAAGGGAATTGAACAATTATATTATATAATAAATAGTGTAGTACATACTAATTATTCTAAGAGAAGTGGTTATGAGTATAATCTCATAAAGTCTAGTGAAATAGTTATACATATTATAATCGTATAATTATTCAAGGAAGCTAAAACAATTTAGTATTAAAGTGAAGTGTGTCACACAAACTTGATATTATATGAATATTAAATGAAGTGGAATTGGTAGAAAAGCCAAACATGGCTTAGGCCCCTGATATTTTACTGCTGAGATTATATAATAAGCTTGAATTATATAACTCTAGTGAGCTCGGATAAATGAGCCTTGTGTGGCATGAATATTAAAGTTAAACCAACTAAAGGTTTAACTTGAATTATGAAAAGAGAATTAATGATAAGGGAATAAATGATGGATATTAATTAATCATTGTGGTACTTATATATGATAAGTGTGGTGGAAAATAATGGGTTGAGGGTGTGACAAACGAGATTTTGTAATTTAATTTTAATATTTATTGAATTAAATAAATATTATTCGATGATTTAATTATTAGATTAAATAATTAATTGATGAAGTTGTGGTAGATTAATTTAATTACATTTGTAATATTTATTAAATTAATGTGGAGATTTTTTTTTATTATTCAAAGTATGTAATTATGTGAGCTTATTAAATTAAAAGAAATATTTAATAAGCCTAATATTATTTTAATTAATTTAATAATTAATGAGAAAATTAATTATGTGACTATGCGAATTAATGAGAAATTATCTTATTTTATTTAAATTAAATTAAATAAGACATTTGATTAATTGTCTAAATAGGTGTGACACGATTAAACTATATTATAAAGGATTAATTAAATTAAATGGGATTGAGTTTTTAAGAAAAACCAAACAAAGCCTTAAGGGAAGTTGAGAGCAGTTAACCACGTATGGGTTAACTGACCTCAACAGTACTGGATTTATATGTGCGCCTCATCAGTTTCTCCATTTTACGTATTTGCAATTAAGAGTTAACTTGAGAGTTAGAGAGAATTCAGAGAATTGTTGGGAAAGAAGAATCTGAGAAGGAACTTCACTCTTATTCATTCGTAATAGGGTAATCTCTTTTTCCCCAAACTTCAAATTTACGTTGTTTAAGTTTTTATAAATAATGGCTTTCAAGTTTTTGTTAAAGTCTCTATAATTGGAAAGGGTAGTGATTATGTGGATATAGGTGTTAATATGTTAACATAACATATTTTTACTATATTGTATGTTTTCATAACATCGATTTCCTAAAAATATGTTGTATAAAGTTTCTTCAAAGTTACAGAGTATAAAAATATGGCCATATGGCCGTTCACGCATAGATTTAACGCGTTAATCATATGTTGTATCATAAATTTACACTTGTATATGATTATGCATGTTAAAACGAAGAAAACAAACTTCGAATGGACATATTTAGTGTTATAACGAACTCGTAGTACCAATCTTCATGTTTTGTTTTCAAAACTTTCAAGAACATCAAGAACAGTGAAATTATATAATTTGATTCAAGTAATTGTGTGTTTAAACTTGCTAAAATCACTCTAGAAAGGTTGGGTAATGATCATATATGAATTATAGTACTTGGGTATACTTAAATTAATGTATGGACAAGGAAATTGGAAGTTATGTCCATATTATGTGTTCTTCACAGAATGTATAATTAAACTTATGAGAGATTTTTTGGCCTAATTTGGCCTTGTTATGTTCGCGAACTGCAGAAACTGAGTTTGGATAATCCCGCCCCCGGCGAGCGTTACCAAACTAAATTACCCTGCCCTGACGGCCAAAAAAAAAAAAAAAAAAAAACAATTTTTTTTAATAATTAAAATATTTATCAAATAAAATAAATATTTTTTTAAGTGAGATATTTATGGAATAAAATAAATATTTAATAAAAATTATTATTAAAATATTTATCAAATATAATAAATATTTTAGTTAAAATATTTATGGAATAAAATAAATATTCGATGGAAATTATAATTAAAATATTTATAAAATAAAATAAATATTTTAATTGAGATATTTATAAAATAAAATAAATATTCGATGAAAATTATTATTAAAATATTTATAAAATAAAATAAATATTTTAATTGAGATATTTATAAAATGAAATAAATATTCAATGTAAATTATTATTAAAATACTTATAAAATTAAATAATTATTTTAAATGCGATATTATGGAATAAAATAAATATTCGATGTAAATTATTATTAAAATATTTATAAAATAAAATAAATATTTTAATTGAGATATTTATGAATGAAATAAATATTCGATAAAAATTATTATGAAATAATTTATTCGAGTGTAATAATAATAAAGGAATGAAAATATTCTAATTTAATTAAGTAATTAAATTAAAAGGGTAATGATTTGTTAAATAAATTGTAGGTATATTAAATAATTAAGTGAAAATGTAACTAATGAATGGCGTGAATACATATGGTATGTGTGTAGGACTTGTGGTGAACGTAAGTTCATAAACCTTGTTTCTTTACATAAAACAAGTTCCTTATTCTATCTTGTTTATTATTGTTAAAGTCAAGATTTGATATTAGATGTTATCATTCTTTAAAAGCATGATTCTTATTATATAATACTTATTTGATTGTATACATATTGAATTTTATTATTCAAATTGAATATCAATTATTGTTGAACATTGTAAGACTAGCGAACCCTTATTGATTCGACTAGTCCATAGTTGATGAATGTAAGACCCCAAATTATTAATAAATGAAATTTAAATTCCCTCTATTTATTATTTTGAAATAGTAAGTGTTAAATTGATTAATGAGGTTAGTTATGGGTAAAATGCGTAAATATTTTAAATAAGCAAGTGGTTATAAAATATTCATTGTTGTCGGGGAATATTCGTTTGGTCGTGGAATATTCTTCCTGTCGGGGAATATTCGTACGACGGCGCAGTCTTTTGTGGGCCCCATAACGGAAAGCGATTGGATGAAGAAAACGACAAGTATATGTTTTTTATTAATAACGGCGTAGTTGTTATCGTTAATACTGTTGGAATACCCGGTGGTTAAAACACAGTAATACGCGTTGTTACACAGTAGCACACTGTATTGCACCAATTATTGATTTTTACGTAAGAAGGCACTACTCAATAATGGTTACAGTAATTACTGTTCAGTATTTTATTTTATTGATTCAATAATTGCTGCGTTGATATTTTATATTACTGTTGTTTCAATAATTGTCACTACACAGTATTTCCCATTATCAGATCAATAATTCATATTATTTGAATAAAATTATTAGATAACATTATTGGCAATGTCTAGAAAGTTCTGTCTAAGGAGAGGTTTGGTCATCTAATTGCGCGCCAGTAAGGAGAAATCCTTATTGGAAAGCCCCCTCTTTCCTGGGAACGGCCTGGTTGTCATAAATGTGATTCTGTAATATTATTTGTAAATAATTAATTATTGATTCATATGATAAGGAAATATTTATTTTTGTGGATATAAATGAGGGATATATTTTTGTGGTTAAAAATGAAGGAGTTAATGTTGAGGTTTTTATCAGTATTTTTGTCGGAATGGAGGTATTAAAAATCAGGGTTTTTGAGATATTTTGCGGGAGTTATAATTTTTAATCCGACCGTTGGATCGTGGTAATTTTTGGATATGTTATACATATATAAGTTGAGTATATGTCCACAAATTTTGAACCGTTAAAAATGAACGTATGATTTATTATGAATTTTACGAGATGACTGGTTCAGAAATTGTTGAATTTTCGGAGTTAATCATTTTGGTAGAAAATTCTAGAATTGGTGGGCCCCACTCTTGGTTGGTGAAGAAATGTGCTGAGATTTTTATTCAAATGTGGTGGGTGGGAATAGTAGCAGGTAAAGCCATCAGGTTGCAGGTTAAGTCTGCTTCGGCGTGCTAACATTTTCCTATAAATAGAGGGCTAAGTTAGAATTGAAAATCACACCAGAAACAAGTTTTCTCTCTTTCTCTCTCTAGATTATTGAGTGTATTTTGTGAGTATTTAGATACTTTGAGAGTTTCTATTCATCAGAGCAAGTGTCTTTCAGCCTTATACCGGTATTCCGACCAGAAGTACTGTCTGTACGAGGTAAGGGATGTTATTTTATTCAAAAATGATATTATTTCTTCAATATCATTATGCCGAAATATTGTTTGGAAATTTTTATCAAATTTGGAACTTTTCACGTCGGGGTTACTATTCATGAGTTACTATTCACGAGTTACTATTCACGAGTTACTATTCACCGAAAAATAAAATTTTCTTCTTTTCGTCCAAAATATCTATTCTGGGTACTAGCTTTGATTGTATCCATGTTTTGATCATTCTTGAATTCTACTTCACTATGAATAATTATAAGGTATTTTTGGACATGAATAAATCGAAATACGAATCCTTAATATTTGTTATTTTGTTTCACTGGATTCGTTTTCTTTAATATATTTTTCATCATCCTCAGTCCTAAATGATGATATTACTGAATATCTTTGGCCGTAGTGCAAAGATGAATGATTAACTGATGAATATCTTTGGCCCGTAGTGCAAAGATGAACAGGTGTTGAGATGAACATGACCGACTGGTGATACAAATGAATATCTTTGGCCTGTAGTGCAAAGATGAATATTTGATTAAAGATGGTTATTGATTGTTGTTACAGGGATAAAATATTGATGATGGACTTTTAAATCTTAGAAGATAGTAGAACTCATTCTCTACTTGACTCTTCTAATGGTTTGCTGTTTCCGCTGCAGTTATTGATTTAAAACTTGTTGTCTATTGTATTCTATTAGATTTTTCCCTGTTGAAGACTAACGATAATTTGTTCTGTATTATCTTAGTCATAATGTTCTTTACTGGGCTAGTTGAGCTCACCCTTTTCCTTTTTGTTCCATTTTTCTCAGGAGGCGAGAATGTAGCGAGTACTAGTCGGGGTATGGAATGATGGTTCTAGAAGTTACTTTAGTAGTCCTCACTATTTTTGTGAAATAATGTATCAATAATTGTAATGAGGGCTTATTTGAGTGTGGATATTGTCTAAATGACAATATTTGTATTTAAACTCACAGTTCTTGTGTTGTAATAATAAAGATGTAGTTGTTTCTGTACCATGTATTTTGGCGACTCAGAATGGGTGTTGTATACCTATTTTGGGGGCGTCACAGTTGGTATCAGAGCTTAGGGATATGATCTCTGGCGGAGATCGGGGAATAGAACTAGGAGGGGAGAGACGAATCCTTCGCTAGTGTGTCCTACCTAAGCTTATTTATTGGTCAGTCATAATATAGGGGTATTATGTGATTTGTTAATTTATTTAATTAACCCTTGTTTTATGGCAGTATTTGAGAATGTCGACTGAGAATGTTAATAGTGGAGTAAATGAGACCGTGGAGACACCGGTGCTTACCAACGAGGAGAACGTGCAACAGGCTGGCAATGTTCCTCCTGTGAACAACACCAATGAGCAGATGATGAACGATGGAATGTTTAGAAGTTTTCTGCAATTCATGCAAAACCAGACAAGGGAGACTCGTGTTCAAAATACAGGAGGAAATGATAGCAATTCACGGTTTGTCACAGCCAAAAAGTTCAAAGAATTGGGACCACCAGAATTTAAGGGAAAGCCGGATCCGATCATGGCGGAAACGTGGGTCAAGCAAATTACCAAGATATTCGATGTCTTGGGATGCACGGAGGAACAGAAGGTTCCATTCGCCACCTTTATGTTCCGTGGCGAGGCAGATTACTGGTGGGAGTCTGTGAAGCGTACCCATCCAACCGCACTCAGCATGTCTTGGGAGACATTTCAAAAACTGTTCAATGACAAGTACTTTCCTGAAAGTATTCGTCATATGAAGGAGGTAGAGTTTATTAGACTAGAGCAGAATAATATGACGGTATCTCAGTACGAGGCAAAGTTTGCAGAGTTGTCCAGGTTTGCACCTCATTTGGTGGAGAATGAGGAACGTATGACGAGGATGTTTTTGAGAGGTTTGAAACCCGGCATACGTCAATATCTCATTTCTCATAAATTTTCTCTCTATTCAGATGTTGTCAACAGGGCTCAATTATTAGAGCGAGATAACGAGTACGGTCAACTGAGGGATCACAACCAGGATCATATCGGTGACAGCAGTCATCAGAACAATGATAACCAGCGGAGAAAGAAAAATACAGACAAGAACGGCAACCACTCTGGTGGTAATCGTGGCTATGAAAATAGAAGAAGCGAGTCGGGAGGAGATTTTAAAAAGAGGAGATTCAACAATGACAATACGAAGACGTCAGCACCAACAGCAATTGGTTCCAAGGGAGGAGAACGACCACCGGTTATATGCTATAAGTGCGGAAAAGAAGGACATATCAGCCCAAACTGCCCACAACAGTTTAAGGTATGTTATAATTGTGGAAAGGAAGGACATATCGCTCGAGATTGCACTGTAGCAAAACCAAGTCCAGCGGGGATGGTGACTCAAAAAGCTGTCCCAGAAAAGATAAAGTCAACGGTTCCTGGAAGAGCGTTTGTCGTGACTGGTCAACATGCGAGGAACCCAAACGAGGTGATCACGGGTAAGCTAATCATAAATTCATGCGAAGTTTATACCTTATTAGATACCGGTTCTACCCATTCTTTTATCTCTCCTGCTTGTGCTCAACGTTTAAACTTGACTCCGGAGAAGTTAGACTTTGATTTATCTGTGGAGACTCCGTTAGGAGAAACTTTCATCACATCCACTGTTTATAAATCTTGTGTGATCCAAGTTGGTACCATCACCTTACCTGTTGACCTTATCTCTTTAAAGATACTTGCTTTTGATGTGATTTTAGGGATTGATTGGCTAACTACTCATCATGCCAAAATTGATTGTTTTCGTAAGGTTGTTAGTTTTCATATTCCTAACCAACCTGTTGTACGAATTCAAACAACTAAGCCATTAAAATCAATCACTGTTATATCAAGCCATAAAGCCATTCGTTTATTAAAAAACGGATGTCAAGCTTTCTTAGCCCATGTTATGGATTTGAATAAAGACACGTCAAATTTGAATAATATTCCTGTTGTTATTGACTTTCCTGACGTATTTCCTGAAGAACTTCCCGGTCTACCCCCGGAACGAGAAATTGAATTCTTTATTGATCTTGAACCTGGTACAAAGCCCATTTCTAAAACCCCATATCGAATGGCTCCTATTGAACTTCAGGAGTTAAAGGTCCAACTACAAGAGTTGTTGGACATCGGTTTCATTCGTCCTAGTACATCTCCTTGGGGTGCTCCTGTTTTATTTGTAAAGAAAAAAGACGGGAGTATGCGACTTTGTATTGATTACCGGGAATTAAACCATGTCACTATTAAGAATAGGTATCCGCTACCTCGTATTGATGACCTGTTTGACCAGTTACAAGGAGCACAGTTCTTTTCAAAGATCGATCTTCGTTCTGGATATCATCAGCTGAAGGTTAAAACTGAGGATATTCCAAAGACTGCCTTCAGAACTCGGTACGGGCATTATGAGTTCCTAGTTATGTCTTTTGGATTGACTAATGCTCCTGCGGCTTTCATGGATATGATGAACCGAGTATTTAAGGATTATTTGGATCAGTTCGTTGTTGTCTTTATTGATGACATCCTCATATATTCCAAAAGCCGTGAAGATCATGAGCATCATTTGAAGCTGGTACTCCAAAGGCTGCGTGAAAATAAGTTATATGCCAAGTTGAAGAAATGCGAGTTCTGGCTTGAGGAAGTAGCTTTCCTAGGGCACGTGGTGTCAAAACATGGAGTATCTGTTGACCCGGCGAAGATTGAAGCAATACAAAGTTGGGAGCAACCAAAGACGGTGACCGAAGTACGTAGCTTTCTAGGCTTAGCTGGTTATTATCGAAGATTCGTGGAAGGGTTTTCTCGAATCGCTACCCCGTTAACTCAGCTGACTCGGAAAGATATCAAATTCGTATGGAGCGAGGAATGCGAGAAGAGTTTTCAAGAGCTTAAGAGGAGACTCATTTCGGCACCTGTTCTGACAATACCATCTGGTTCGGATGGATTTGTTATCTACAGTGATGCTTCAGGCAAAGGGTTAGGATGTGTTCTCATGCAACATGGGAAAGTCATAGCCTATGCCTCGCGACAACTCAAAGAATATGAGAGGAATTATCCTACTCATGATTTGGAGTTGGCAGCAGTAGTTTTCGCGTTGAAGATCTGGAGACACTACCTGTATGGGGAGAAAGTGGAGATCTATACAGATCATAAAAGCCTTAAATATTTCTTCACCCAAAAGGAACTCAACATGCGGCAGCGACGTTGGCTCGAGCTGTTGAAAGATTACGATCATACCATCCAATATCATCCTGGAAAAGCAAACGTAGTAGCTGACGCATTGAGTAGAAGATCATATGCGGGTACGAGTGCAATGTTGTTAACACAAAGGCCCATTTTGTATGACTTGCAAAGGATGGAGATAGAGATGAAGGCTCCAAGTACCCACATGATGATATCAAATATACGAGTAGAACCGACTTTAATCGATAAAGTTAAAGCTGCTCAAGCTACGGACATAGAGCTGATGCGTATGAAGAAGAAAGTGCAAGAAGGTTCTATTCCAGAAGCAAGAATCGATGAAGAAGGAATACTTCGAGTTCACTCTAGACTCTGTGTTCCTAACAATTCTGATTTGAAGTACAAGATCATGATGGAAGCACACAATACACCATTTGCAATCCATCCTGGAAGTACCAAAATGTATCGTGATCTACGACATACATTTTGGTGGAATAATATGAAGAGAGAGATTGCAAAGTTTATCTCGAGGTGTTTAACTTGTCAACGTGTAAAGGCGGAACATCAAGTACCAAAGGGTCCATTGCAACCACTTGAGATTCCGAAATGGAAGTGGGAACACATTACCATGGATTTCGTTACGGGTCTTCCCACGGTTTCTCAAGGCATAAATGCTATTTGGGTTATTGTTGATAGATTAACCAAGTCTGCTCATTTCTTGCCGATACGGGAGACTTATTCCCTTGAACGTCTTGCTCGTATATACGTAGATGAGATTGTGAGACTGCATGGCATGCCAGTATCCATAGTTTCGGATCGTGACCCAAGATTCACTTCAAGATTTTGGGTTAGCTTGCAAAAAGCTATGGGCACAGATTTACGATTTAGTTCGGCATACCATCCTCAAACGGACGGACAATCAGAGAGGACTATTCAAACTCTTGAAGATCTATTAAGACTTTGTGTCCTAGATTTCAAAGGGAGTTGGGATAAGTACCTACCATTGGTGGAATTCTCTTACAATAACAGTTATCAGGCAAGTATAGGTGTGGCCCCATTTGAAGCATTATATGGACGAAAGTGTCGCTCTCCAGTATGTTGGGACGAGGTGGGTGAAGCAACATTGTTGGGACCAGAGTTGGTACGCATGACTACAGAGAAGATCCAAACGATTCGACAACGTATACAAACGGCACAGGATCGACAAAAGAGTTATGCGGATCTTCATCGGAAGGACGTGGAATTTGACATTGGGGATCATGTATTGTTGCGTGTGGCTCCATGGAAAGGAGTTACAAGATTTGGGAAGAGAGGAAAGCTCAATCCATGATTTATTGGTCCATTTCAGATTCTTGACCGAGTAGGAAATGTGGCCTATAGACTTGCGTTACCTCCAAGTATGTCTCGTGTTCATAATATTTTTCATATATCTGTGTTACGTAAATATGTGAAAGACCCAGACCACGTTATTGAGTTAGAACCGGACGAGATAGCTGAAGACTTAACGTACGAAGAGGTACCTGTCAAGATCTTGGATAGAAAGGAGCATGTCCTACGCACGAAGGTCATACCACAAGTTAAAGTTTTGTGGAGAAACCATGCTATTGAGGAAATGACCTGGGAGTTGGAAACGGAAATGAAAGCGAGGTATCCTCATCTTTTCGAAACACCAGGTACGTACGTCAATTTCGAGGACGAAATTTCATAAGGAGGGGAGGTTGTAAGACCCCAAATTATTAATAAATGAAATTTAAATTCCCTCTATTTATTATTTTGAAATAGTAAGTGTTAAATTGATTAATGAGGTTAGTTATGGGTAAAATGCGTAAATATTTTAAATAAGCAAGTGGTTATAAAATATTCATTGTTGTCGGGGAATATTCGTTTGGTCGTGGAATATTCTTCCTGTCGGGGAATATTCGTACGACGGCGCAGTCTTTTGTGGGCCCCATAACGGAAAGCGATTGGATGAAGAAAACGACAAGTATATGTTTTTTATTAATAACGGCGTAGTTGTTACCGTTAATACTGTTGGAATACCCGGTGGTTAAAACACAGTAATACGCGTTGTTACACAGTAGCACACTGTATTGCACCAATTATTGATTCTTACGTAAGAAGGCACTACTCAATAATGGTTACAGTAATTATTGTTCAGTATTTTATTTTATTGATTCAATAATTGCTGCGTTGATATTTTATATTACTGTTGTTTCAATAATTGTCACTACACAGTATTTCCCATTATCAGATCAATAATTCATATTATTTGAATAATATTATTAGATAACATTATTGGCAATGTCTAGAAAGTTCTGTCTAAGGAGAGGTTTGGTCATCTAATTGCGCGCCAGTAAGGAGAAATCCTTATTGGAAAGCCCCCTCTTTCCTGGGAACGGCCTGGTTGTCATAAATGTGATTCTGTAATATTATTTGTAAATAATTAATTATTGATTCATATGATAAGGAAATATTTATTTTTGTGGATATAAATGAGGGATATATTTTTGTGGTTAAAAATGAAGGAGTTAATGTTGAGGTTTTTATCAGTATTTTTGTCGGAATGGAGGTATTAAAAATCAGGGTTTTTGAGATATTTTGCGGGAGTTATAATTTTTAATCCGACCGTTGGATCGTGGTAATTTTTGGATATGTTATACATATATAAGTTGAGTATATGTCCACAAATTTTGAACCGTTAAAAATGAACGTATGATTTATTATGAATTTTACGAGATGACTGGTTCAGAAATTGTTGAATTTTCGGAGTTAATCATTTTGGTAGAAAATTCTAGAATTGGTGGGCCCCACTCTTGGTTGGTGAAGAAATGTGCTGAGATTTTTATTCAAATGTGGTGGGTGGGAATAGTAGCAGGTAAAGCCATCAGGTTGCAGGTTAAGTCTGCTTCGGCGTGCTAACATTTTCCTATAAATAGAGGGCTAAGTTAGAATTGAAAATCACACCAGAAACAAGTTTTCTCTCTTTCTCTCTCTAGATTATTGAGTGTATTTTGTGAGTATTTAGATACTTTGAGAGTTTCTATTCATCAGAGCAAGTGTCTTTCAGCCTTATACCGGTATTCCGACCAGAAGTACTGTCTGTACGAGGTAAGGGATGTTATTTTATTCAAAAATGATATTATTTCTTCAATATCATTATGCCGAAATATTGGTTGGAAATTTTTATCAAATTTAGAACTTTTCACGTCGGGGTTACTATTCATGAGTTACTATTCACGAGTTACTATTCACGAGTTACTATTCACCGAAAAATAAAATTTTCTTCTTTTCGTCCAAAATATCTATTCTGGGTACTAGCTTTGATTGTATCCATGTTTTGATCATTCTTGAATTCTACTTCACTATGAATAATTATAAGGTATTTTTGGACATGAATAAATCGAAATACGAATCCTTAATATTTGTTATTTTGTTTCACTGGATTCGTTTTCTTTAATATATTTTTCATCATCCTCAGTCCTAAATGATGATATTACTGAATATCTTTGGCCGTAGTGCAAAGATGAATGATTAACTGATGAATATCTTTGGCTCGTAGTGCAAAGATGAACAGGTGTTGAGATGAACATGACCGACTGGTGATACAAATGAATATCTTTGGCCTGTAGTGCAAAGATGAATATTTGATTAAAGATGGTTATTGATTGTTGTTACAGGGATAAAATATTGATGATGGACTTTTAAATCTTAGAAGATAGTAGAACTCATTCTCTACTTGACTCTTCTAATGGTTTGCTGATTCCGCTGCAGTTATTGATTTAAAACTTGTTGTCTATTGTATTCTATTAGATTTTTCCCTGTTGAAGACTAACGATAATTTGTTATGTATTATCTTAGTCATAATGTTCTTTACTGGGCTAGTTGAGCTCATCCTTTTCCTTTTTGTTCCATTTTTCTCAGGAGGCGAGAATGTAGCGAGTACTAGTCGGGGTATGGAATGATGGTTCTAGAAGTTACTTTAGTAGTCCTCACTATTTTTGTGAAATAATGTATCAATAATTGTAATGAGGGCTTATTTGAGTGTGGATATTGTCTAAATGACAATATTTGTATTTAAACTCACAGTTCTTGTGTTGTAATAATAAAGATGTAGTTGTTTCTGTACCATGTATTTTGGCGACTCAGAATGGGTGTTGTATACCTATTTTGGGGGGCGTCACAGTTGGTATCAGAGCTTAGGGATATGATCTCTGGCGGAGATCGGGGAATAGAACTAGGAGGGGAGAGACGAATCCTTCGCTAGTGTGTCCTACCTAAGCTTATTTATTGGTCAGTCATAATATAGGGGTATTATGTGATTTGTTAATTTATTTAATTAACCCTTGTTTTATGGCAGTATTTGAGAATGTCGACTGAGAATGTTAATAGTGGAGTAAATGAGACCGTGGAGACACCGGTGCTTACCAACGAGGAGAACGTGCAACAGGCTGGCAATGTTCCTCCTGTGAACAACACCAATGAGCAGATGATGAACGATGGAATGTTTAGAAGTTTTCTGCAATTCATGCAAAACCAGACAAGGGAGACTCGTGTTCAAAATACAGGAGGAAATGATAGCAATTCACGGTTTGTCACAGCCAAACAGTTCAAAGAATTGGGACCACCAGAATTTAAGGGAAAGCCGGATCCGATCATGGCGAAAACGTGGGTCAAGCAAATTACCAAGATATTCGATGTCTTGGGATGCACGGAGGAACAGAAGGTTCCATTCGCCACCTTTATGTTCCGTGGCGAGGCAGATTACTGGTGGGAGTCTGTGAAGCGTACCCATCCAACCGCACTCAGCATGTCTTGGGAGACATTTCAAAAACTGTTCAATGACAAGTACTTTCCTGAAAGTATTCGTCATATGAAGGAGGTAGATGAAACGACGATGGCACCATTCGATTCTGCCAGAGGTCTCTGTAGCTGAGGGATTCACTCATTGCCGTATGCAGCTGGAGTTGCTGACGGCCGACACCATCACATGGCTTCCTTATTCTGGGGAACACCTGACCATGGATTTTGAGGATGGATACCCGACAGGAGCCGAGTATGCGATTTCCACCAGGAGAGTTCCTCTCTTCACGGATGGAGGCTGGGAACTCTATTTAGGAGAGCGTGCTAACAGGAGCACCACAGGGGAGATCCATATATCGATCTTACCTCCTGCTAGGCGTTCTTGGCCCGTATCACAGTCACCCGCCATTGATATCCCGTTGTTGGGGATTGACGGATTTGCATTGTCAGAGGGTCCATGTACTCAGGTGATATTCCAACGTTGGTGGTTCCCTCGCACTATTGGAGCCCAATCCCGCGCCACACAGTTTATGGGGGACAAGGTTCCAGGATCCTTAATGATGACGAATTGGGTAGCTTGTGTCCGAGCTCCGACTCATATGACCCAGATTGATGGCTTGACCCGGCAGTTAGATCGGGCACATATATTTATCCGGTATTTGGACAGAGATCCAGGAGAGGCGGAGTCATTTGTTCCTTCCAGCTCAGGCGTCGGCCCCTCGAACGACCCATTCAGTTTTGCTGGTGCGGATCCTCCTCTTTATAGGCCTGACATCCCTGTTGATAGAGATCCAGTGACTCAGGAGGAGTTACAACAGGTAGACAGGATTGATGATGTGGATATCGAGACCCTGGTGTTCTTCTGATGTATATTCTCATTATATCTTTTGATAGGCCTCTGTTAGATATTGGGTGGCTGTTCCCCATTCTCGCTATATCTTTTGATAGGCCTTTGTTAGTAGTAGGGCGTATGTGCCCCATTTTCCTGTATTTGTAGATGTATAGAGATGATGTATTAGATGATGATATACTTAGGAATGTATGCACAATATTTCCATTCCCTATATCATATTGCCATCTATTATTTGTTATGCATGTATCATGTTATGCATATATATGTATGTCCAGAGATATTCGGCATTGACCCCTGGATGGTCTTATGACACGGCCCGCACAGATGTCTTCTTCGATAGTTAGCCGTATAGATCATACCCCACCGTCAGTGGTGGCGTCGGGTATGCGATCGTGGTATGATAGTATGTCACCACCAAACAGGGTGACTGTAGATCATTTATTACATCATGCCATGACCTTTTTGACTTTTTAGGTTCCCGTAGGATTTGGGGACGGGATGATAGAGCATTGGCTACCGGATAGGCAAGTATTCCGATTCGGCACCCATGAGTTGACTCCTACTCTAGAGGAGTATGAACGTTTGACGATGTTGCCTCTAGACAGACCTTACGTGCATCTGGCTTTGGGAGACATGAGTAGACGATTCATGACTCTCACCGGATTGCGGCGCAGAGTGGTACATGATGAGTTGACATCTGGCCACGTGATATCCCAGCATTTTTTGTATGATAGATTTGGCTCGGAGGATAACTATTCACGACATTTCGGGGATTTTACCGCACCAGAGGATCATTGGCATTTGGCCAGAGTTGATGTACTGATGCTATGTGTATTGTCATATGTGTATATGTCGCGGTATATGGATGAGATAGATATAGGCGTTATCATGGCCGTGAGAGCTCTCAAGGAGGGTCGTACCATTGTACCTATGATTGTCGTAGAGACGCCGCGGTCGGCATCGTATTGTTGCACGTATCCTACAGGAGTGTTCACAGATAGCTCAATCATGCTATATGTGTGGTTCATGTCACACTTGAGACCGATTGGCACTCTTAGACTGCATGGGTACTGCTTCACCCATGATGTAGCTATGTCATACTCTTTTCAGCCATCAGACTGTATAGATGCTCTGTCCTGGTCCACATTCTTGGCATATATCAGAGATCCATTCAGCATATTGTCGTGTTTGGGGCTTAGCTCACCATACAGCTTCATTACTTATGCTCCGGGCATGGACTATCTCCCTCTGGCTGGTTTGAGGGGAGTGACCACTTATCACCCATTGGCCGTGATGTTGCAGTTCGACCAGTTCCAGGATTTTTATCCTTTTGGGGGGGCGACAGGTCAGCGTTCAGCTTCTCGGTACCTATCAGCAGAGGACCGATCTCGGGTATACGATTGCTAGGATCAGCGCGAGATAGCGGCTTTTTCTGTCAGTCATCCTGATTATTCTTCAGAGTATTCCGCGTGGATGGAGACAGAGATTTTATCGGCTACAGCAGTATTTGCAGTACTGGAGCGTGAGTTAGATGATGTAAAGCCCATGGAGGACATTGATACCTACATCGAGGAGGAGCCCACTGCTGGGTTGCCAGCATTTCTTCTGGATTCTCCTAGTACTAGTACTGTTGTGATTCAGCACTCGGCACAGTACTTAGAGCAGAGTCTTAATCTGATGATCTTTGAGAGAGATCAGATTCGATCTATGATGTAGACTGCTTTTGATGGGAGGGAGGCCGCTATATTGGAGAGAGACGAGGCATTGGCTCGTAGAGATGCCGCCGTCGTTGAGCGGGATGAGGCTATATCAGCCAGAGATGCAGTGATAGTTGAGCGGGATATCGCCATATCTGCCCGGGATGTAGCCGTCACAGATAGTACTGCAATAAGGTCCCTTACCACTAGCATGATCGTAGAGATGAGCGCATATATTGATGATCATATGGTCACCATGCAGATGGCTACAGATCTGTTGGGTCGTGTGGATATTCTCATATAGGAGACCACAACTTCACCTCCATCTTCTGAGAGGGACTCCATGTTGGGCTTGTTAGCTCGTATATACCCTGACTTGTAGATGATCTTGTATTTTCCCACACAGACTAGCTTAGCTATTTTGTCATATACAGTTTACATTGTGTATATCAAACATTATTATATATATGAAAGGGAAATATATTTTTGATCACTTCCCTTTTAGATATGCTTTGCTACTTGCTTGATAATTTGCCTGCTGCTTCAGGGCTTGTGATTTTGATGTATTCTGAATTTCTCCTGGGTGGATGGACATTGAGTTGTCTCTAGATAGTTCAGAATGGATCATTGATCTGTATGTATCCCTGCCATCTTTGGTGTCTTGGGACTAGTTTCTTTATGGAAATGAGGGGAGGAGTATGACTTTCCTCTCTGAGATTAACCGCACCACAGATGGTCGCCAGTACTTCTATTTAGGAGAAATGTAAGACCCCGAATTTTATAAAATAAAAGTATTCAATTTTTCTTATAATTACAATTCAGTAAATGGTTAAATTGATAAAAAGTTAAAGTTATGGGTGAAATGTGAATTTTTTTCAAAATACACAAGTGGTTATAAAATATTCATTGTTGTCGGGGAATATTCGTTTGGTCGTGGAATATCCTTTCTATCGGGAAATATTCGTACGACGACGCAGCCATTTGTGGGCCCCATAACAGAATAACTGTCGGATGAAGAAAAGCATAAATTTGAGTTTTTTATAAATAACGGCGTAGTTGTTACCGTTGACACTGTTGGACTATCCAGTGGTTAAAATACAGTAATAAGCGTTATTGCACAGTAGCACACGGTATTGCATATTATTTTTAAAATTATTGATTCTTACGTAAGAAGTCACTACTCAATAATTGTTACAGTAGTTACTGTTCAATAATTTATTTTATTGATTCAATAATTGTTGCGTTGATATTTTATATTATTGTTATTTCAATAATTGTTGCTGCACAGTACTTTCCATTATCAGATCAATAATTCATATTATTTAAATAATATTATTAGATAGCATTATGGGCAATGTCTAGAAAGTTCTGTCTAAGGAGAGGTTTGGTCATCTAATTGCGCGCCAGTAAGGAGAAATCCTTATTGGAAAGCCCCCTCTTTCCTAGGAACGGCCTGGTTGCCATAAATGTGATTCTGTAATATTATTTGTGAATAATTAATTATTGATTCATATGATAAGGAAATATTTATTTTATATGGATATAAATGAGGGATATATTTTTGTGGTTAAAAATAAAGGAGTTAATGTTGAGGTTTTTATCAGTATTTTTGTCAGAATGGAGGTATTAAAAATTAGGGTTTTTGAGATATTTTGCAAGGGTTATAATTTTTAATCCGACCGTTGGATCGTGGTAATTTTTGGATATGTTATACATATATAAGTTGAGTATATGTCCACAAATTTTGAACCGTTAAAAATGAACGTATGATTTGTTATGAATTTTACGAGATGACTGGTAAAGAAATTGCTGAATTTTCGGAGTTAATCATTTTGGCGGAAAATTCTAGAATTGGTGGGCCCCACTCTTGGTTGGTGAAGATATGTGCTGAGATTTTTATTCAAATGTGGTGGGTGGGAATAGTAGCATGTAAAGCCATCAGGTTGCAGGTTAAGTCTGCTTCGGCGTGCTAACATTTTCCTATAAATAGAGGGCTAAGTTAGAATTGAAAATCACACCAGAAACATAAGTTTTCTCTCTTTCTCTCTCTATATTATGAAGCATATTTTGTGAGTATTTAGATACTTTGAGAGTTACTATTCAGTGCAAGTTTCCTTCGGCTTTGCATTCCAGTCAGAAATACTGCACTTTTGAGGTAAGGGATGGTAAGAGATAGTAATAGATTTTAAGGGTTGTTATATTTTCCAGTTTCGTAATTTTTCTGACCTTCAAAAATTCTGGAAAAATTTGAAATGATATTTTGATGAGTTTTCTTGATTTTGTCCAAAAATGGTGATTTTTGGGTGTATAGATTGAGAGTTATGAATTTTATGAGAAAAAACTATTTTAAAAGTAAACGCTTATAACTCCTTGTGGTTAACTCCAAAATTGATGAAATTTTTATTGGGAGTACATGTATATGATAGGAGTATACTCTGTGAATTTTAAAATTTTTAGATAAAAGTATACTTTTTGATAAATGTCTAAATATTCGGCTATTTTGGCCATATAAAAAATAGTAAATGACTGTTAAAAATTCTGAAAAAAATTATATGTTCAATATTGAACTATATTCTGCTAAATTCCAGAAAAGAAATATTTTTGGGACTGATTTGATATTTTTCATAAAAATGGTCTAGTTATGAGTAAATGAATTAAATATGTTATATGAAGTAAGAAAATTAGAAAAAATGATTTTATGGCTTGAGAATCATATATGAGTTATATGCAGAGTTTTGATGAGGATTTTTGTTATTGGTGATGAAATCTTAAGAGTTGGCATTTTATGATGATTAAATACATTAATTAGTAAAGTATAAACAATTTAAATAAATTGTTTATAAGCTTAAGAAATATTATTCTTTCAATATCATTATACCGAAATATTGGTATAAATTTTATTGTGGAATTTCTACCTTTTTTATGTCGAGTTACTATTCATAAATTACTATTTATGAGTTACTATTCACGAGTTACTATTCACGCCAAAATTAGTTTCTTTTTCTGACCAAATTATAGTTAATTTATGAATATTACTCTTGAAATTAAATCTATATTTTGATCATATTGTTTCTATTATCGTATATAACATTTTTATAACCCTGATGTTGAAATTCTCTTTCACTTGAGTGTAAAGATGGGTAGATTGTTGGTATGATCATGACTATGGGTTCTCTTTGGCCAGTAGTGCAAAGTTGAATTGTTGATTGGTATGATCATGACCATTGAATTTATAAGCGAATATCTTTAGCTTAAGTGCAAAGGTGAATTGATCAACATGGTTCTAATTATTGTTTATATAAATTCTGAAATGATTATATATTTCTTTGAGATATTAATATATTTGGCCTGTAGTGCAAATATGAACTGTTGATGAATATATTTGGCCGTAGTGAAAATATGAACTGTTGAGGAATATCTTTGGCCTGTAGTGCAAAGATGAATTATTGATGAATATCTTTGGCTGTAGTGCAAAGATGAATTGTTGATGAATATCTTTGGCCCGTAGTGCAAAGATGACATGTTGTTGAATATCTTCGGCCAGTAGTGCAAAGATGAACAAATGTTGAGATGAACATGACCAACTGGTGATACAATGAATATCTTTGGTCGTAGTGCAAAGATTAAGTTATTAGTATGATTATGAACAGGAAATGTGATTTGGTATAACCATGATCTTCGATGTTTCAGGTAAAGACAGGTGATGAAAATATTCTTCGTCTTGAGTTCGAAGAAAAATTTAGAATCACAATTATGATTATGAATTATTCATATGATTGTGGAAAGGAACTGTTGAGTGATGTTATAGGGATAAAATATTGTTGGTGGATTTTTAACATGGAGAAGATAATAGACTTTATAGTCTATTTGACTCTTCTAATGGATTGCTCGTTCCGCTGCAACTATGGTTGAGAAGTTTTATCATCTACCATATGTTCTAAATCTCTGATTTAATTCTGTTGAAGGCTATTGAGAATTTAATTATCTTTAGTTATGATATTCTTTACTGAGCTAGCTGTGCTCACCCTTTTGCTTCACAATTCCTTTCAGGTAATAAGAGTGTAGCTGGGTCGAGCGAGGGTAACGGGGAAATAGAATGGTGGTCTCTAGCTGTGGAGGTTCTCCCGAAGAAGTATAGAAAAGTTCATTTAGTAGTTATATTTGGTGAATCATCTAGGGTGAAGCGAACCTAACATTGGAAGGGTGCTTTGTCACTATCATACATGATGTCTAATGATATACAACCTCGTGTCATCATAAGACAGGATTGTGCTCATCCACTTGCTGAGTATATATACGAGCACTTCCTATATAATCTTGGTGTTTGTTTGAAGTATAATTCACGATTAAAGACAGTGGAGATAATGATAAGTCAAGAGAAGACTCACCATTGGGAAGAATATGACAGTAATCTTCTCATTTTTCTTTGGGGTCTATTGGGTCAACCAAGGATAATTCTGTGGCCATATGAAATCTATCATAACCTAGACGCATGGCCTCCTATGTACGAAGGTTTCCTTGAACACTTCACAAAGATTCTAATTTCTAAAACAATTTTTGACTATACCTTTATGTAAGGTGTCATTGTGAGGTGATATCCACAGTTGAAACATGAGTCACATTTGGTATATATTTGTATCCAAACTCACAGCATATGTGTTGTTGTATTTTGCACGACAATTGTTGTAATAAAGTTGTAGTTGTTTTCTATACCATGTATTTGACGACTCAGAATAGGTTGGATGGAATGGACCTGTTTTGGGGTCGTTACATTTGGTATCAGAGCTATAAGTAAAGAGCCCCGAGCCTCTCGCTGGTGACATCCTGTTGATGGGGAATGCACCGAAGCCAGACTCTCCGTAGGGGACGCCGTTCTGCGGTGGCAAGCTGATAAGTACCCTTGTGAGGTGTTGACACATGATGGTATTCAATGTCACAGTTTGTATCAGAGCTTAGGGATATGGTCTCTGGCGGAGATCGGGGAATAGAACTAGGAGGGGAGAGATGAGTAAATCCTTCGCTAGTGTGTCCTACCTAAGCTTATTTGTTGGTCAGTCATAATATCGAGATATTATGTGATATGTTAATTTGTTAAATTAACCCTTGTTTTGAAGCTGTATTCTAGAATGATATCTGAAATACAGGAGATGAGCATTAGAGAAATCATGATGACAGGGAAGATGGAATCTGAAATGAAAGCAAGGTATTCTCGACTCTTTGAAATACCAGGTACGTAAATTTCGGGGACGAAATTTCATAAGGAGGGGAGATTGTAAGACCCCGAATTTTATGAAATAAAAGTATTCAATTTTTCATATAATTACAATTCAGCAAATGGTTAAATTGATAAAAAGTTAAAGTTATGGGTGAAATGTAAATTTTTTTCAAAATACACAAGTGGTTATAAAATATTCATTGTTGTCGGGGAATATTCGTTTGGTCGTGGAATATTCTTTCTGTCGGAAAATATTCGTACGACGGCGCAGCCATTTGTGGGCCCCATAATAGAATAACTGTCGGATGAAGAAAAGCATAAATTTGAGTTTTTTATAAATAACGGCGTAGTTGTTACCGTTAACACTGTTGGACTATCCAGTGGTTAAAATACAGTAATAAGCGTTATTGCACAGTAGCACATGGTATTGCATATTATTTTTAAAATTATTGATTCTTACGTAAGAAGTCACTACTCAATAATTGTTACAGTAGTTACTGTTCAATAATTTATTTTATTGATTCAATAATTGTTGCGTTGATATTTTATATTATTGTTATTTCAATAATTGTTGCTGCACAGTACTTTCCATTATCAGATCAATAATTCATATTATTTAAATAATATTATTAGATAGCATTATTGGCAATGTCTAGAAAGTTCTGTCTAAGGAGAGGTTTGGTCATCTAATTGCGCGCCAGTAAGGAGAAATCCTTATTGGAAAGCCCCCTCTTTCCTAGGAACGGCCTGGTTGCCATAAATGTGATTCTGTAATATTATTTGTGAATAATTAATTATTGATTCATATGATAAGGAAATATTTATTTTATATGGATATAAATGAGGGATATATTTTTGTGGTTAAAAATAAAGGAGTTAATGTTGAGGTTTTTATTCGGAATGGAGGTATTAAAAATTAGGGTTTTTGAGATTTTTTGCGAGGGTTATAATTTTTAATCCGACCGTTGGATCGCGGTAATTTTTGGATATGTTATACATATATAAGTTGAGTATATGTCCACAAATTTTGAACCGTTAAAAATGAACGTATGATTTGTTATGAATTTTACGAGATGACTGGTTAAGAAATTGCTGAATTTTCGGAGTTAATCATTTTAGCGGAAAATTCTAGAATTAGTGGGCCCCACTCTTGATTGGTGAAGAAATGTGCTGAGATTTTTATTCAAATGTGGTGGGTGGGAATAGTAGCATGTAAAGCCATCAGGTTGCAGGTTAAGTCTGCTTCGGCGTGCTAACATTTTTCTATAAATAGAGGGCTAAGTTAGAATTGAAAATCACACCAGAAACATAAGTTTTCTCTCTTTCTCTCTCTATATTATGAAGCATATTTTGTGAGTATTTAGATACTTTGAGAGTTGTTATTCAGTGCAAGTTTCCTTCGGCTTTGCATTCCAGTCAGAAATACTGCACTTTTGAGGTAAGGGATGGTAAGAGATAGTAAGAGATTTTAAGGGTTGTTATATTTTCCAGTTTCATAATTTTTCTGACCTTCAAAAATTCTGGAAAAATTTGAAATGATATTTTGATGAGTTTTCTTGATTGTATCCAAAAATGGTGATTTTTGGGTGTATAGATTGAGAGTTATGAATTTTATGAGAAAAGACTATTTTAAAAGTAAACGCTTATAACTCCTTGTGGTTAACTCCAAAATTGATGAAATTTTTATTGGGAGTACATGTATATGATAGGAGTATACTCTGTGAATTTCAAAATTTTTAGATAAAAGTATACTTTTTGATAAATGTCTAAATATTCGGCTATTTTGGCCATATGAAAAATAGTAAATGACTGTTAAAAATTCTGAAAAAAAATATATGTTCAATATGGAACTATATTCTGCTAAATCCCAGAAAAGAAATATTTTTGGGACTGATTTGATATTTTTCATAAAAATGGTATAGTTATGAGTAAATGAATTAAATATGTTATATGAAGTAAGAAAATTAGAAAATATGATTTTATGGCTTGAGAATCATATATGAGTTATATGCAGAGTTTTGATGAGGATTTTGGTTATTGGTGATGAAATCTTAAGAGTTGGCATTTTATGATGATTAAATGCATTAATTAGTAAAGTATAAACAATTTAAATAAATTGTTTATAAGCTTAAGAAATATTATTCTTTCAATATCATTATACCGAAATATTGGTATAGATTTTATTGTGGAATTTGTACCTTTTTTATGTCGAGTTACTATTCATGAATTACTATTTACGAGTTACTATTCACGAGTTACTATTCACGACAAAATTGGTTTCTTTTTCTGACCAAATTATAGTTAATTTATGAATATTACTCTTGAAATTAAATCTATATTTTGATCATATTATTTCTATTATCGTATATAACATTTTTATAACCGTGATGTTGAAATTCTCTTTCACTTGAGTGTAAAGATGGGTAGATTGTTGGTATGATCATGACTATGGGTTCTCTTTGGCCAGTAGTGCAAAGTTGAATTGTTGATTGGTATGATCATGACCATTGAATTTATAAGTGAATATCTTTAGCTTAAGTACAAAGGTGAATTGATCAGCATGGTTATAATTATTGTTTATATAAATTTTGAAATGATTATATATTTCTTTGAGATATTAATATATTTGGTCTGTAGTGCAAATATGAACTGTTGATTAATATATTTGGCCGTAGTGCAAATATGAACTGTTGAAGAATATCTTTGGCCTGTAGTGCAAAGATGAATTGTTGATGAATATCTTTGGCCCGTAGTGCAAAGATGACATGTTGTTGAATATCTTTGGGCAGTAGTCCAAAGATGAACAGATGTTGAGATGAACATGACCAACTGGTGATACAATGAATATCTTTGGCCGTAGTGCAAAGATGAAGTTATTAGTATGATTATGAACAGGAAATGTGATTTGGTATAACCATGATCTTCGATGTTTCAGGTAAAGACAGGTGATGAAAATATTCTTCGTCCTGGGTTCGAAGAAAAATTTAGAATCACAATTATGATTATGAGTTATTCATATGATTGTGGAAATGAACTGTTAAGTGATGTTACAGGGATAAAATATTGTTGGTGAATTTTTAACATGGAGAAGATAATAGACTTTATAGTCTATTTGACTCTTCTAATGGATTGCTCGTTCTGCTGCAACTATGGTTGAGAAGTTTTATCATCTACCATATGTTCTAAATCTCTGATTTAATTCTGTTGAAGGCTATTGATAATTTAATTATCTTTAGTCATGATATTCTTTACTGAGCTAGTTGTGCTCACCCTTTTGTTTCACAATTCCTTTCAGGTAATATGAGTGTAACTGGGTCGAGCGAGGGTAACGGGGAAATAGAACGGTGGTCTCTAGCTGTGGAGGTTCTTCCGAAGCAGTATAGAAAAGTTCATTTAGTAGTTATATTTGGTGAATCATCTAGGGTGAAGCGAACCCAACGTTGGAAGGGTGTTTTGTCACTATCATACAAGATGTCTAATGACATACAACCTCGTGTCATCATAAGACAGGATTGTGCTCATCCACTTGCTGAATATATATACGAGCACTTCTTATATAATCTTGGTGTTTGTTTGAAGTATAATTCACGATTAAAGACAGTGGAGATAATGATAAGTCAAGAGAAGACTCACCATTGGGAAGAATATGACTGTAATCTTCTCGTTTTTCTTTGGGGTCTATTGGGTCAACCAAGGATAATTCTGTGGCCATATGAAATCTATCATAACCTAGACGCATGGCCTCCCATGTACGAAGGTTTCCTTGAGCACTTCACAAAGATTCTAATTTCTAAAATAATTTTTGGCTATACCTTTATGTAAGGTGTCATTGTGAGGTGATATCCACGGTTGGAACATGAGTCACATTTGGTATATATTTGTATCCAAACTCACAGCATATGTGTTATTGTATTTTGCACGACAATTGTTGTAATAAAGTTGTAGTTATTTTCTATACCATGTATTTGGCGACTCAGAATAGGTTGGATGGAATAGACCTGTTTTGGGGTCGTTACAAGAAGCCTAGTTAATTCCATCTCTTATGGATTGGTGTTGCTCTTCAAGGTATGAATGCAGCTTAGATGGTCGCCGAATCTCCTAGTTGGGAGGAGTTCAGGTAATTCCATCCCTTTGGTCTGAAGCCGAATGAAATGTAGTGGTTTGAAGGATGATCCCAGTACCGAATGACAAGCGTTTATGTTTAGGTAGGGGGTGAGATCGCACCATGAATGGCTACCTACGTACTCCTATTAAAGAGGAGATCAGGTTTGCGTAGTTCGAACCTGGTGTAAGAGGTTCAACGCTGTATGTGGCAGGAATGGTGTGGGAATGTTTGTTTTATTTTTGTTTTTGTAAGAAAAAGGGTGGAAATGTTTTTGTTGTTTTTGTTTTATTGTGACCGGGCCATATGAAATGGTTGCCTACGTACTCCTATTGAAGAGGAGATCAGGTCGACGTAGTTCGCCCCTCAGGACGAGATGAAAAGTGTAATCCCGTGTGCAGGTCAGAGTGCAGGGAAGAGAAAGTTTAATACTAGGTTTAGGATAAACTGCAGGTGAAAAGTTTGAACCCAGGTATGGGTAGCCAAACTGTATATGCAAGAGGTTCAATCCGTGGTGGGATGACCTAAGTTGCATGAGCGCAAAGGAGAGCCAGGCTGCTGGCTTGAAAGGTATTTTTTCCTGAGGGGCAAAGTGTAGAAAAGTTGTTTGTGGTAAAGGTTTAAAGAACCGGAATGACTGGTGACCTGATGGTCTACCACCAGGATGTTTACTTGATGGCAACTTCAGACATAGTATCGTTTCACGGTGTCCGAGTTGATGAGTTATGGAAATTCATCGCCATCCATTTCTTGCAATCTGAGAGTGCCTCCTGTCAATACTTCCTTGACAATGAACGGGCCTTCCCAATTAGGAGCGAATTTTCCCTTAGACTGATCTTGGTTGTCAATGATTTTCTTCAAAACCAAGTCATATTGTCTGAATTGCCGTAACTGAACTTTTTTATTGTAGGATCTGGCGATCCTTTGTTGATATAACTGACCATGGAAGATAGTTGCGGTTCGCCTTTCGTCTATTAAAGCCAATTGGTGATACCTATCTTGTACCCATTGGTCTTCATCCAACTGAGCATCTATCAATACTCTGAGGGATTCCATCTCAACTTCTATGGGGAGTACCGCTTCCATCGCATAGGTTAATGCGTAGGGGGTAGCCCCAGTAGAAGTGTGTATTGAGGTTCTGTAGGCTAACAGAGTCAGAGGTTCTTTTGCATAATCTTCTTGATGTTCTTGTTAGCCACTTCAACAGCACCATTCATCTTCGGATGATAGATGACTGAGTTGAGATGTTTGATGTTGAATTTACTGCATAATTCCTCCATCATTTTGTTGTTGAGGTTCTTAGCATTGTCGGACACAATCACCTCTGGTTGTCCATATCGACAAATGACATTGTTTCTGATGAAAGCAATGATGACTTCTTTAGTAACCCTGGGAAAGGAGGCTGCTTCTACCCACTTGGTGAAGTAGTCGATCATGGTGAAGATAAATCGATGACCATTACTGGCTTTAGGCTCAATGGGCCCGATAACGTCCATTCCCCACATTGAGAAGGGCCAAGGTGAACTTATATTGTGAAATTCCCGTAGAGGGGCGTGTATAGCATTCCCATGAATCTGGCACTGATAGCATCTTCTGACGTGGTCATTGCAATCAGCTTTGAGAGATAGTCAATAATGTCCTGTCCTGAGGACTTTCTTGACAAGGAGGGGGCCACAGACTCCGCCATGGATTTCATCCATAAGCCTATGGGCTTGATCTTTGTCTAAACATCTGAGGATACCTAATCTTGCATCTCTTTTGTAGAGCGCATCTCCACTCAGGTAGAATTTCATAGCAAATCGATGGATCCGCTTTTTCTCAGTCGGGCTCGCCTCAGCGAGTGTAGATCCATCTCACAGATATTCCTTGATATTCTGATACCAAGGGTGTTGGATGGGAGGTGGCTCATCCGATACTTCTCCAACGTAATTCCCATAGGCTGGGGCCTTGTGCAGGGAAATTGTGACGCTTGGCAAGTGTTCCTTGTCTGATATGCGGATCAAGGAGACCAAAGTTGCTAACGCGTTCGCAAAATCATTCCTATTACGAGGAATGTGTAGAAATGATATTTCTTCGAACCCCAAAGCCATCTTTAAAACCTGTCGATGGTAAGGTAGCAAATGTAGTTCCTTGGTTTGATAGATTCCGGTGGATTGTTTGATTACCAACTTTGAATCTCCAAGGACAGTTAACCGTCTGATGCCCATTAAATGGACATGTTTTAGCCCCATAAGACAACCTTCATACTCAGCCGTATTGTTGGTGTTGACAAACTATAATTTGACGGCGACGGGATACTACTCCCCCGTATCAGATACTAGAACTGCTCCAGCTCCAGAACCTTCCATATTAACAGCTCTATCGAAATACATCTTCCACGTTTGGCATGTATCGTACTGATGGTGTTGCTGAACTGTCATTACCCCTTCATCGGGGAAATATGTCTCTAAGGGTTTGAAATCCCCTGATAGTGCGGCGGCCAGTTGATCCACAATTCCTTGACCTTTGATGGACTTTTGAGTCACATATACGATGTCAAATTGTTGTAGGATCAACTGCCATTTGGACAGCCGACAATTTTACATGGGTTTGTTGAACACGTACTTGAGAGGATCCACGCGGGATATGAGAATGGTTGTGTGACCATGGAGATAATGTTGTAACCTCATGGAAGCCCATGCTAAAGCACAGCACGTCTTTTCGATCAGAGTGTACTTGTGTTCATTGCTGCTGAATCTTTTGCTGAGGTAATAGATAGCTCGTTCTAGGCCTCTATCGTCCTTCTATCCCAGCATACAGCCCATGGCATTGTCACTTACGGACAGATACATAAACAGGGGAACATCATCCCTGGGTGGTACCAAGGTGGGAGCTTTGATTAGCTATTTCTTGATTGTAAGGAAGACATTCTGGCACTCGTCATTCCATTTAATGGAGGAGTTCTTCCTTAATAGCTTGAAGATTGGCTCACAGGTTGCTGTGAGTTGAGAGATAAATCTGCTAATGAAGTTGATTCTTCCCAAAAATCCCCGTATTTCCTTTTTTGTCTGAGGAATGGGCATTTTTGTGATGGCTTGGATTTTGGTAGGATCCAGCTCTATCCCTTTGTGGCTGACTAGAAATCCTAGCAACTTGCCTAATTTAACGCCAAAGGCGCACTTAGCTGGATTCAACTTCAAATTGTACTTATGCAACCTGTTGAACAACTTCCTGAGATGGTCTATATGGTCATCCTCCTTCCGGGATTTGACAATAATGTCATCCACGTAGATCTCGATCTCTTTATGCATTAAGTTATGGAAAAGATCTATCATAACTCGTTGATAGGTAGCTCCAGCATTAATGAGGCCGAATGACAACCGTCTATAGCAAAAAGTTCCCCAAGGAGTGATGAAAGTAGTCTTCTCACGATCTTCCTCGGCAACCATGATCTGATGATACCCCGCAAAGCAATCTGCAAAGGAATACATGTCGTATTGTGCAGTACTGTCAATGAGAATGTGGACAAATGGCACGGGAAAGCTATCTTTTAAGCAAGCCTTGTTCAAGTCCCGGTAATCCACGCAAACTCGCACCTTCCCTCCAGGTTTAGGTACGGGCACGATGTTGGATATGCACTCAGGATATGTAGACACCGTTATGATGCCAGCTTGAAACTGTTTCATAATTTCTTCTTTCACCTTTAAATTTCATTCATGTTTCAATCGCCGGAGCTTTTGCTTGACTAGCTTAAATCACTCTTTAATGGGAAGGCGATGAAGGACAATGTCAGTGGACAAACCCACCATATCCTCATGAGACCATGCAAACACATCCTGGAACTGGGTTAGTAGCGTAACCATGTCATTCCGTCGGTTTGGGGTAAGGTCTGAACCAATCTAGATTAAATTACGGTTTTCTAAGGTTCCGAGATTAAAAGGAGTGGTTTTATCAAGGTTGGATTTGGGTTTGTCTTTGACCCATTCTTAAATTTCTGGAGGCACCTCAATGTCATCCTGTATATCCACCAAGGCTGAATTCATCTCTATATCAAAGTTCCAATCCTTGTGGAGAAGAGGCACCGTATCAGCAAGTACAGACACATCTAAATTCAGAGTCCTGAAACAAAATATGTTTTCACTTAGTATATATGAAATGTGTTGATCATACACAGTGTTAGCATATACTGGCAAAATAAACTGCTAATACTGTACAGAAAAGTAAGCAGTTATTATATCTACAAGGCAGAAAGAGTTTCCGCCCGCTTTACCCTTGACGACCAATGCAAGGAATGTTGTTCCAATTGGCAAGAGCAAATTTCGGGTGAACCGAAATGATAGAGGGATTATCATCATCGTCCTTGTCCCGAATAATAGCCATTACGTCTGGGCAATCATTGTCTGGGGTGTATCTGTTGGTATGCTCATCATGAACGATGATGCGTATGCCGGACATCATCCGCATGACGTCTTGCTTGATTCTTAGTTCCTCTTCCTCCACTGCGGGATTTGGAACAAAGATTTCTTTCTCCTTCACCGGTACCGGCTTGGGAAATAACATTGCCATTATATTGGCTGGCACCTTTACGGGGGGTTGTGCGGACTCGGAGCTTGCAGGTGAAGCTAAACGCCGCATGGTTGAAGCTGAAGGAATCTACTGATGCTTATGAGGATTCATATGACTAGAGCTGGCAGAATAGCCTAGTCTAGCTGTCCCAATTTGCTTGGTTAAGCGAATAGGGTACTTGATACCCTGGCAATCTTTACCCAACCCTTGTCCCGGTTTATGACCCAACGACATCATTTCTTGAGTGGCCGACATTACTTCGGCAGAAATCTAGGGTTCGGGCAGTGGCGTTCCAATAGCATGGTATTGGGTATTGCTTATTTCCAAAGCATGAAAACTAATTGGCTCAACATCCTTATTGGCATTGATGAACGGCATGTCCCCGTGCTGAGGAATCTCCGGTTCAGCGTTGACTGTGACCAGGCTATTGTTGATGATGTATTTAAACTATTGGTGAAGAGTGGAGGGGACTGCCCCTGCCATGTGAATTCATGTTCGTCCCAATAGTAGGTTGTATCCCGAATCTATCTTGAGCATATGGAAGGATACGCAGAATGTATGAGTACCAATCTCAATTGGCAGCTCAATTACTCCGACCGAGTTACGACAGGCTCCATCAAAAGCTTTGATAATGGTATGGCTACTCCGAATTCGATTGGGATTGATATTCATCTTCACCAAGGTAGCGTATGGGCAGATATTCAGAGAAGAACCTCCAACTATTAAAACTCCAGCCACCATATATCCAAAGGATAAGACCGCAATGTGCAACGGTTTGCAATAACCGGTCCCCTCGGGCTGTATGTCATCATCAGTGAAGGATATCAAATTGTTATTGAAAATGTGATCAACCAGATGTTGAAACTTTTCCGTATCAACTGATGTCGATAGATTGGCTTCTTCTAAAACCTTTAACAAGACCTTCCGGTGATTCTCAGAAGTCAGGACTAAGTCCAAGATTGATATCTGTTGTGGAGCTTCTTTCAAGCTTAAAACCACCTTGGCTTCGTTATGACCCATAGTGCGGAGGAAATTTTCAATCTTCTCAATGGGTACTTTCCCCTTAGACTTGATGACAGGCTTCATTACCCGTTAGGGAAGATATAGTGGATTCTCCTTCGACACTATAGCAGTTGTATGCGAGGTGGATCCTTCACCTTCTCCATAATTCCAGGGAACTGTGCGCAAGCTAACAATAGGATATTGTGCTCTGTACGGCAAGTTGATTGGCTTGGGAGCGACCACTTTCAAAGGATTGTTGATTCCCTTGAGTTGAATTACTGGCATGACAAGTGATTTGTTAACCCCATCATTTTCAGTGGATATGACTGCTACTACACTCTTCCATTTAGTAGGACCCGAATCCTCACTTGCCCGTAACACAGTGTCATTATTAGCCAGGCGCAGTACGCCACTGTCGATTAAATTTTGAATAAGGTGGCGGAGTGCCCAACAATTTTCTGTGCTGTGACCGCGAGATTAAGAATGATATTGACATACTCCCTTAGAGTTGTATCGTCCTAAACGAGGGTTGATTGGAGGTAGAAGGGAACTAATCCTTCCTTCATTGATTAACATATGAAGGATTTCCTCCATAGGTTGGCCCAAATGTGTTAATTCCCCTTTGTTGGCAAAATCTCGACGGGCCTTAGCATTCGCTCTCTTCGTCATTTTGTCTTCTAGCATTTCATTTTTTGAAAGTGAAGAGGGAATATTCATGACAATAGGTAGGAGATTGGCATTCTCCTAGCTGATTAGCTGACGAGTCACTTGATGCTGATAAGTCACCAGTTTCGCCAATTGCTCAATTTGTTACAGAGAGCTTTCATCTTTCGTTCCATTGTGAATTGGAACTTGGCATAATCCCATCTATCATCACCATTTTTGGGGGTCTGGGAGGATTCACAGCTGAAATTGGAACTCTGTCCACTGCTCCAATTGATCATATTAACCTCTTCTTCCTTGTGTTGAGGAAGAGGGTTGTCTTGAACGCGAGGTTGATCGGGTTTGGCAACCACGATTTCACCGTTGTCTATCAGGTCTTGGATTTTGTGTTTCAAGGCCCAACAATCCTGATTATCATGTCCAGGTGCCCTGGCATGATAAGCACATTTTCGAGCAGCATTAAAACCCCGTCCATTAGGGTTGGCTGATGGAAGTAGATGCGTGATATTCTTCTCTGTTGTTAGAAGATTGAGAATGTTCTCGAGGGTGTCCCCTAAGGGTGTGAATACTCGAGGGCGTTTGGCTTCTCCCCCTTTTGGTACTGGAGGATTTGAAGACTGTGCTTGAAAGGGAGTGTAATTTCTCCTCTGGATAGGCATGTTCTGATTGCCTTTTTGACCATGTAGTATCAGGAAAACATCCTCCTCTTTCTTTTTATGGACCCTCCGGGGGTTGTTCCCATAATTTCCAGATTGGATGTGATCAACAACAGCTTTGAGTGCAGCTAGGTCTTGATTCTTTCCGAATTTCAATCCCATTTCAGCCATCTCCCCATGTTTGACCATTTCAAAAAATGGCTTGCCGATGCCGGCTAAAACTCTTTCATAGAAAGGTGCTTCTTATATGTCTATGAAAGTCATGACCATCTCTGATTCTATCATGGAAGGACTAACTTGGGCAGCCAGGCGTCTCCACCTCCGAGCATACTCTATGAAAGACTCATTAGACTGTTTCTTGATCTTGGTAATTTGATACCAATCAGGAGCCATTTGAGATTGAAAGTTGTATTGGGTGAGGAAAGCGTGTCCTAGCTCTTCCCAACTATGGGTCTTTGAATTGTCTAATCTTGTGTACCACGAACGGGCTTCTCCAGTTAGACTTTTTTGGAACAGTTGCATTCTGAGTTTTTCATCATCTGCATAAGATCCCAGTTCTCCAATAACACCTTTAGATGTGTGTACGGATCTCCTAACCCGTCATATTTTTCAAAGTCAGGAGTCTTAAACTTTTCTGGATAATGAATATCAGGGAAAATACACAAATCAACATATGAAACACTCCCGTGTGTTCCAATTCCTTTGATAGTGCGAAGAGTCTCTTCCATTTGGGGGACTTTCTTTTTTATGTCACCAGTGTCTGGGTCTCCAGTGGGATGGGCAGCATCATGAGTTTTGTTGGTCGGATCCAATTGTAGTTCATGTATTGTAATAACTTGGGTTCCTCCTTGTGTGGAGGATTCAACATGTGCGGGTATTCTCTGACCCTGTGTAGACTGGTGTAATTCTTTTAGTAGAACAACCAAATCTGTAATCTGTGTGCTTAATCCGTCGAATTCTTTGCGAGAAACTGCATTAAGTTTGGTCTGGTTGGATGACGACATGATTGACTGTAGGCCTGTTGCCTTTTTGGACTTTGAACCGGTGGTAGGCCCGATTGATTCCCTGCAAAAGACTTGCATAGTTTAGTCTTTAGGGAAGGTGGATAATAACATGCTATGTGATGTGTCCAGTTTAGGAATTTTATCCTGCAAAACGGATGTCAGTTGTTTATAGCATGTATGTGTACACATTTCTTCATATTTCTCATTACATGGAGATAGATATGGAAGATAATTACAAGTAATTGTGCATTACAAGTAATTTGAAATGAGAGCATGAAGAGACTTTCCTCCATTTTGGGTTTATCAGAGGCTGACCTATCTTAGGTTACTCTCGCAGCTTTTTGGCATGAAGGTTCCCAAATCATCGCAATCTACTTGACAGGAAGTTAATCCGGTCTTTCAATTGGAGCGAATTTGGGTGGTGCCTTTCCTGAGCCTCGGAGAATTAGTCTTCTCATGAGTCCAGTAATCAAACACCGACGGGATAGCCTCCTGGTGGAGGGACCACACAACATACATTCACATACATCGCGTCTTACCGTATGGAAATGATGACATATGCGAAGCACTAATATCACAAGCAGATATGGTGCGAAGTACTAATATCACAAGCAGTTTATAGTGCGAAGCACTAAGTAAGAAAATGCATTCGTACACATTTATCATAAAATGTAAATGCAACATCCACACACAAGCAGAAAATAATTTTGAAAAAATTGTAATAGCGGCTTAAGTCCTCTTACTGGAATCCCCAGCAGAGTCGCCACCTGTCGACGTCGGGATTTTTAATTGTCCCTTTCTGTTACTTGTTCTTTGGTGTTCTCATTTTAGGTGAGATTTGTTTGAAAAAACAAGTGAAAAAGGCCTGACATGTATAATGTCGACGACGGACTGTTAAGAGTCGCCAGTTGGTTTTTTAAATGGCTGTACCAACACAACCGAGAAAAAGGTTTGCACATTGACCCAGTGATGTGACACTGCTAAGCGGGTCGGTGAAACCGAGATTCATTAGGGTCCGGGGACTTGGTTATGTGGAGGGAAGGTGTTAGGCACCCCCCGACATCCGTGTTACCACGGTGACCGCCTCTTCTCAAGAAACTGTTATCTGAATGTGTGTGTGTATTTGGGTCAATGTGCTGTTATTTGGAAGTAGTGTGAGGCCTCGTTCGCACCTATATACACAAGGTTTGAATTTTACGTAAAAATTCAATTGTAAGCGAGATATGACAGTGATGTTTTATAAAAGAGGTTTTTCAAACCCTGATGCTCAATAGTAATTGAGACCTTTTACACTCCCATTTTATTAAGTGCTCGGCTTGATTGATTTTATTTTACGAATGCGAGGCATCCGAATGAAAATAATGCCGACTTCTTCGTGGGTATGGAAACCATCTGAGGAAATTTAGACACCGCAGAATAATTTACAAGCTACTTACAGCTGAAAATGTCCATCACGGGAACCGAATCTAGATCCAATGGGATGAATCTATGATCACATGATTCCTAGGCGCACAAAATACTGCAATTTATATGAAAGCAGTAAGCAGGTATATATATAAAAGTTGTAAATATATATATATATATATATATATATATATATATATATATATATATATATATATATATATATATACAGACATGATCACCAACCACGAAGAACCTCCATGGGGGATCAGAAATGTAAATAAAGTTGTAAAAGCTATCAACCGCCACGGAGAAAACTCAAGGAGGGAATAAAATGTAAATAAAGCTGTAAAGACGGTCAACCGCCACGGAGGGAACTCCAGGTGGGACGGAATGTAAATAAAGCTATAAAAGCGATCAACCACCACGGAAGAAACTCCAGGTGGGACGAAATATATATATATATATATATATATATATATATATATATATATATAAAAGCGAGTAAATGCACCAGATATAAAATACAGGCTCATCGAACAGAGTTCGACACAGTTAATATATATAAGTATATATATATTAAAGCAGTAAACGCACCGGATGTGAAATCCAGGCTCACCGAAAAGAGTTCGATAGCGGTTCATATATATAATTATATATATAAGAAAGCCATTAAACGCACCACACATAAGTCTAGGCTCATCGAATAAAGTTCGACACGCAGTTCATATATATAAATGTATACATATACAAAAGTAATTAAATGCTCCAGACCAAAGTCTAGGCTCATCGAATAGAGTTCGACACGCAGTTCATATATATATATATATATATATATATATATATATATATATATATATATACAAAGGCAATTAAACGCTCCAGACCGAAGTCTAGGCTCAATCGAGGCATAACTCGATAATGTTAGTCAATATATATATAAAATATATATACAAACTGGAATGAAACCAAGGACCGAAGCCTGGGCAAAAGCAAGCAATACGACTCTCAACGTGTAGAAGGGTGTGTGCAAAGATGAAGAGAAAAACTCTAAAGTGTGTGAGAAGGCTTACAGCTGACTGCTAAAAAAGGCTTCTATATCTTTAGAGTGGGTAAACACTGGCTTTTGTGGGTACAAAAGAGGCTATATATGAGCTCACAAATGTTTAAAAGGGAAAAGTACACTTCATAGGATGAGTGCAGCGCAAATTAGGCAGGGCTTCCTCGCCGTTTTCTCTTGAAAAATTAGCACCCTAAGCCCTCTATTTATAGGCATATTAGCCACAAGTGTACCTGCGACTGAGCCGCAGGTGTACCAGAGGTAACCCGGGTTGGCCCGGGTTTTTCAGGTCTAGTCGTCTCAAAGTACGTGCACTCGGGCACTGTAATGTCCACTCAGATTTTTAGAAGTGCAATCCAGGAATTTGTTTGAGGTATACAGGACCTATTTCGGACCGCCCTTGTCGAGAGTTGTACGTTAGCATGGGATTAGAGTTTGTACGAAGTCATTGAAGATGGGACGGTGCCCTCCGGTCTTCAAGCTTCAACTTTCATCCGTTACCCCGTACAATAGTCAATCGGGATTGATTAGTCTTGTAGGACATTGTTGCATAGATATGTTGAGGCGACGTGGTGTGGCATCGTGTTGGTCAGATGACAATGTTGCCCCTCACCGGTGTTATTGCCGGATTGGGCTGATAAAGCAGACGTTGCTCAACTTTGCTGGGATTGGACTGCTGCAATTGGTTGAAGGTCCTCATTGTCATCCTTGAGGTGTGTCTGTCTTCCCGATGTTATCGCCAGGCTGGTACAGTGGATCTCGTTGTGAGCGCCGAGATTGAAGCTGGTCGCACTTGTAATAAGCATTTCCGGGGCTATTGTCAAAATTGCATTCCTTGGGGTTATCACCAAGGTTGGTGGCTATTCTCATGGTTGGGACTGAGACTGGATACCTCGAGGTTATCTCCGAGATTAATCGGTCTTCTCCGGTGTGTGTGCCGGTATTGATCTGCATGCCTCGGTGTTATCTCCGAGATTGGAATTGTTACTCCCAGATTGTGATCCGTGGTTGATGCTGAACTTCCGGTAGTATCCGGTACGGATATGGATCATCTTTTAGAGTTCCCTCTTAAAAGATGAATCTGCTCTCCTACAATGTTTGTGACAGTAGTACAGAAAATTTTGAGTGTCTACAGTAGAGTTACGTGACACTATTCAGGAGCTGAATGAGCGGACGATTATTTAGCACATTACCATCGAGCAGAGGGATATGGAAGTTGTGACTCTTCACACACGTCCAGGAAACCTAGAGTGGGATTTGGTTCACGAGAAGGGTCAAACTGAAAAGAAGTCTGAGGAAATAGAGAAGTTGAAGAATGAATTGAAATAGCACTCAGTAAGGCTGACCATAGCCGAGGAGGCCTGGGTAAGAGAATCACGTCGTGCTGATCTTATAGAAGAAGATTGTCGTGCGAAGAGGTATAAGCTTGGGGAAACGTACTCTACACTTCAAAATGCAATGGATGAGGCCCATGATCGAGTTATGAGATATCCAATTCAGTTCGAAGGACTACCATCGTATATGCTAGATCGCAGGATGATATCCCACATCATGGAAGAGGAACGTAGCAAGGCTATTCAGCACCTTAACAGGCAGTGATAGGATTAGTTTAATTATGTGAAAACCTATCTAGTATTTAAAATGTAAATTCCGATGTGTTTATAAACAAAGAAATATTTTAATGTTTTAAATCCTGTAGATTCTTTATCTTGGGATAGTTGATGTAAATAGCAGTGATGTTATCGTAGTTTGTTAAAACTTTTGATTAAATAAATATATCAAGTTGTTTGAGAAAGTGTGTTAAATGATTATGTTAAATTGTTTAAGTTAAGCCTTAAATATTTAGAGAATTGAATAAAGATCTAATAAGCGTATATTTTAACAGAAATATGCCACCGAGAAGAAGACCAAATCGTCGACCAGCCCAGGAAGGGTCAACGAATAACAACAACAACGCCATGCTGACCCCGTTCAGCAGTTGGTGAATGTACTAGCTAGAGCAATTAACAATCAACCTCAAGCTCCACTGTGACAACCCGAAAATTTGGACAATTCTATAAAATCTTAAAAGATTGAATAAAGGTTAAATAATAGACCTAGACAGAAAATGAGTGTATGAATTGGACGTTTCTGTAAAGGAATTTTAAGGATTTCAAAATTTTTGGATAAGAACTTGAATGATTTGGTAGACTATAAGTGATAGTCTGATAATGAGGTATATGTATAAGTCATAAGATTATATGTATGTGGTTCTAGTATTTTAATTTTATACTAGTGACCTAATCTAGGAATTGTGGACCATGTCTCAATTTAATAATTTATTTTGTATGAATATTGAGTAAGTGAATTAAGAATTAAGTTATGTGAACTAATATATATGTATTAGGTGTGATAATTAAATAACCTAATAGGTTATAATATGGGAGAATATTAGTATATAAATATATATACTAACATTAAAAGATTTATTTTATACATCTCAATTAATTAATTTTATAACCTAATTAAAGCAAGTCTAATTGGGTTAAGCAAATAAGTGTGTATGAGTAAACTTACTAATGTGTGTAAGGGAACCCTAATTAAATAATGGGGAATGGATAAAAAGTTAATAAGTATAGAACTAAGTTGATTTTTAGGCTCAAAGAATTAATTTATAGCCCAAGTGTTTATTTAAGCATGTGATTTGTAGTTAATTAATTTAAGAACAATTAAATTATTGAGCTAGCCCAATATTTAATATAAAGGGCAAGTTTAGTGATGACCCAATTTATTTGGTGGAGGAGCTCAAGCTCATTTTCATTAGTAGACAAAAGAATAAGAAAGTGCAAGCCCAAAAAGAAATAAAAAGGGAGCCCAAGCTTGGCCCAATTAAAGTCCACTTAAGGAGGGGCATTGTGGTCATTAATTAAGCTAGCTAATAAAAATAAAATGGGCGAATGAAGAGGACATGTGACCGAATTTGGAAGAGTGGAAAAAGAGAGTGGAATGTAATGATGGATTTAACTTTAGTTGGTAAACAACTTTTCTTCTGTTGGCAATTTATTAGTTGGACAACACATTAGTTGTTGCTTGCAAGTTAGCTTTGCTAGGATGAGAGAGTAGGTTAGAGAAAGGATAAGATATAGTGGAGTTATTAAGGCCACATGGCCTGTTACTTAAAGGAGAAAGGGGGGGAGGTATTTAATGATCATGTAACTTTAGTTGGTAGATTACTTTAATAGGTGGCATATTTTTAATGAGACAACACTTTGTTGTTCCTTCCAAGCAACCACTTGGTAATTGAGTGGAGAGAGAAGAGCTAGATATGTTGGGAGATTTTAATTAGATATTCAAGTTATATGCATACACATATCATATTTATTTTTTTGCCACAAATTTGCTTTTTTTTTTCTCTTTCATCATTTTCTAAATAACTTAAGAGTTAAAGGAGAGAGAAAATAGAAAGAGAGAGACCAAGGGGCTGCCGACTTTGTGAAGTAGAAGGGAGGAGATTTTCATGTCTGAAGTAGAAGGGAGGAGATTTTCATGTCTCCAAGAATCATGAAGTTACTTTGTGAAGGAAGAAGAAGAAGAAAGACTTCAAAGGTATAAACCCTAAACACTTAGTTTATGTATTTTTATAGATTTGATGGAGAAAAGGGTTTTGTGATTTGAAAGTTAGGACCCTTTTATTTATGTGTTTTATGTAGATTCATGTATGAATCTAACTTGTTAAAGTATTTAAAGGTGGATCAAAAGGGGAGAAATGAAACTAGGTTTCTAGAAATGTAGAAAACCCTAATTTTTCCTTACCTTGATTGTATTTTATTTTGTGTTTGATGATTGTTTGATGGAATAGATCATTCATCATGATAGATCCATGGGTGTATGAGGTATTATTAAGTATTATGATGAGTTATGTTGATATTATGTGAAAACATGAAAGTTTTCTTAGAACTCACCAAAAGTTAAAAATCAGATTTTTGTGAAAACGAAACACGAAATTCAAATGACCATATCTCCTATTATATTTCGAATTTTTGAGTGTGGTCAAGTCCTAGAGTTAGATCTATATGCTATCTAACATATCCAAATGGAATTACTGAAAAATGAGTTGTATATTTCCGTATGGACTATTTTTAGCAAAGGACGAAAAACTGCAAAATGGCAATTTAGCTTATGTCCAAAACTTTGAAAGGGCTGTTTCGGCAACTTATTTATCGAGATAAAATCCGGCCTTTTGGGGGATGAAAATATGCGGGATAAAGTAGGTTGTGTCCAAAAATGAGCTCATTCTGACTTAAATTGAGCAAGTTATGACCATTTCAATTTCTGTGATTTTCTGACAAAAATCACTATAACCGGAGTTCTATAACTCCGATGGTCACGAAATTTAAATTGGAGGGTCACGTTAACATGTATAACATTATGCCAAGAGATGGGAATTTCTAGAGTTAAGCACGAGGTAGCTAATTTCTTAAGGAATTAACTAGAAATTAATTTTTGAAAAATACTTAAGGGAGTTGAAAAATTACGGAAAAATACTTTTTGTGTATGGAATACATGTGTATATGATTGGCCAAAAGATAGAAAAATAATAAGTTGATTTGTTATTTTCGTGCAAAAGAATAGTGAATTCAGGTTGCTGAAATTGAAGATTTTGAATTCAGGTTGCTGAAATTGAATTTATTCTGCTAATCTGATTTTGGTTTGCTGAAATAGTGATTTCAGGATGCTGAAATGTAATTCATTTTACTGAAATGATATTTTAGTTTACTGAAAGGTTATCTCGCTTACTAAGATAACATCTAAAGGGGATAACTTATAAAGTATAAGTTGTAAGATTATCAAAGTATAATGATAATATTAAGACTAGGGTGTGACGTCTAATACTTAACTTTGTGAGTAAAGATTAGACAAGTTAATATAAGGTGATGAGATTAGATTATAAGTAAGTAAATGAATAGGGTGTTAAGATTATCTAATATTTGACTATGTGATTAAGTGTTAGATAGTATTATGAAATAAAGTATGATTTGCTAATTGAAAGATCAATCTTATACCTGATAGGTCTTTTCAATAAAGAGAATAAATTAAATTGCGTAGCGGTAATCGACTATGCAGACAAGTTTCCTTAATTCAAACTCGAGTTATATTTTAAAGCATATTAGTGAATAATTATGGTGGATTATTCACATCTATACTGATTATTGATTCGCACTTAGTGCATGTTACATATGTTCATTAGGTATGAAAGGTTGATCACCTTCATTACCATTTGCTCCAGTTGAATTATTCATATTCATTACTGACATTTATTCATGTCGTCCTGATCATTTAATTATGAAGTTTGATTCCTGCTAGTTCACAATTATATTGTTTGACGTAGCTAGCCTTTTATTCATATTCTTTCAATCATGATATATCATAAAATAAATTTAATTTGCCGGGCAAATTTGATGCTCACCCTTGCTATATCATGATAAAAATTTTCTGATTAAGATGAAAGCTCGAGTAAAGATAGAAGCAAAGACAAAGTGCAAGATTAATTTTTGATGCAGTTAGAACTATTAAATTTTCTGATACAAATGATATTGTAAACCTTTAAGATATTGAAGGTATGTATTAAGTTAATGTTGTAGACCTTGGGATTTATGTTGTAAAAGTTTAATGTATAAATAATTTATGTTTATATCTTCCGCAATAATTATGGATTTAGTATACCAGATTCGTGGTAAAAAGGTACCCGAATTTGGGGATGCTACAGTTGGTGTCAGAGCTGTAGGTTATAAACCTTAGGTAGGGGTACCTTAGGCTATAACCGCGAAGATGATTATTAGAAATAAACTCGAATATAGTTTTAGCGATAAGAAATGAATTTTTGGAAATTCATTATTAAGTAAAGATGAAGATAAATAAGATTCAAAGAAGAATCTTGAAATGCTATAAGGGTAAGAATCTGGAGTTACCTAACTCCAGTAATAAAAATGAAAAGTGATAATAAATAGACTGTGTCTATAAGATGAAAAGTGTTAATAAAATCATAATATAATATGATTAAAGAGAAGAATAAAAAGATCGTAAAATAAAACGATCACGAGTATAAGGAGAAATGATTACAAAATAAGATCACGACGTGATCAAATTAATAACATATGATATGTTAAAATATTTGAATGATATAGCTTGATGCTATAAAGAGAAGGTACTATGAAATGGTACTATGTAAACCCGAAAAAGAGTGGTAAACTTTAAGATACGGATTAAAGAAAATTCGTATTAAGAAAAGTGAAAGTTAAAATTGTGTGGGATTTCAACTGAGGACTCAGGTCAGCAACTGAGTTGTATGATTCCTTGTATGGGTGGGGAATTTGTACTTGGTTTTAGAATCACTTGGCTTCCTGGTCGATATAGTGGTTAGGTTGACCAATTCTTTGTACGGGCGGGGAATTGTTCGCTTAGCTTCGTATGTTGATTAGTGGCCGAGTTTGGTTTGACAACCACTTAGTTTCTGATACTGATAATCATTGAAATGTATGTGTCGCGCTATTTGCTATATATCTGTTAAGAATGTGATTCTTTTCTCAAGTGTATAACAGATAGGTAGGGTATAGTTAGAGAATATAAGGTTAAGCACGAGTTCTTAAAACTCATACTTATGGTACGTTCGTGACTCATAATTATATGAAATATTTATGAACCCCTCAGCGAATGGACGCCAAAGGTCTGACTAGGACAAGTTCTTAAACTCATATGATTGTGGAAAGTTCCTGAACTCATAATGTGTGGTAAGTTTGACGAACTGGGTATAGTTATGTGGTGAATGGAACATTGAGGATGATAGAAATAGATAGATTTATTAAGAAATGAATCATTAGAGAAAGTTAAGTTGATGGTGGAAGCATAGATATTCCAAATCTTCTAGCTAGGCTAGACTTCAAAGTTTTTGACATCAAGCTAAAAACGTACTATGTGCCTTTTTAAAAATGAATTTTTATTCTCAACTCCTGGTGACCCTTGTGTATGCATGGACTTTGGGCCACCGACACCTCGTTGCCTGTTGAGATGATAAAATAGATTTGTAATGATTTTTGAACGGTTTAAAGAATAGTATACGCTACTTATTTCGGCTAGATGATAATGATTTGAAATATCAAAATATATTTTTATTTATCACTTATGTACCATGTAACCTGGTGAAGATATGATAAAAAATTGATGGAGTTGTAAATACATGAATACTTAGTGTTGAATTCGATCTGATTATCATTGTCCCACTATTATATGATGTGTTATGACAAAGTTACTCGATGACGGCATCCTCAAACGGGCTGTTAATACAGTACGGCATCATGACGTCATTTTTTAAAACTAATTTTCAAAATTTTAAATTTGCCAACAACGTTTGGCTATACACATTCGTATATCGTTTGAAATTGATTATTGATATGGGTCTAAGCTATTTGATTCGGCTAGACCAACGTTTATGAAAATTCTTAGCGTTCTTTGAAATTTTTCCCGAACCAAATTGTTTTGGTGCGGAATCCTATGATAAGACTGAGGTGAACTATGTTGTTTCGATAAAATAATCCAATCTAATAGCGTAAATATTCGCTAGACATGATTAATACGTTATACATGACGTAAAAGTACGATAGGCTAATCACCTAAAGTACTAGCAATGGTAGTTTACCTTCTTCGTGATTTTAAACATACTGTTAACCTTTGTAAGGGGTAGAGTACCTTTTTCTTAATTGAAATAGGTAGCAGGTAGTAATACCTATAAATCTCAATCGTTCATGGTTTATATGACCCCTCAACACAATTTGAAAACTTTTACTCTCGTGAGTGGGGTATTGGGTAGCATGTGATGCTGTGCATGAATGGTGTATGATGGTGTAAGGTAAATTTCGGGGACGAAATTCTTAGAAGGGGTGAATGTGACAACCCGAAAATTTGGACAATTCTATAAAATCTTAAAAGATTGAATAAAGGTTAAATAATAGACCTAGACAGAAAATAAGTGTATGGATTTGACGTTTCTGTAAAGGAATTTTAAGGATTTTAAAATTTTTGGATAAGAACTTGAATGATTTGGTAGACTATAAGTGATAGTTTGATAATGAGGTATATGTATGAGTCATAAGATTATATGTATGTGGTTCTAATATTTTAATTTTATACTAGTGACCTAATCTAGGAATTATGGACCATGTCTCAATTTAATAATTTATTTTGTATGAATATGGGAGTAAGTGAATTAAGAATTAAGTTATGTGAACTAATATATATGTATTAGGTGTGATAATTAAATAACCTAAGAGGTTATAATATGGGAGAATATTAGTATATAAATATATATACTAACATTAAAAGATTTATTTTATACATCTCAATTAATTAATTTTATAACCTAATTAAAGCAAGTCTAATTGGGTTAAGGAAATAAGTGTGTATGAGTAAGAAATTAACTTACTAATGTGTGTAAGGGAACCATAATTAAATAATGGGGAATGGATAAAAAGTTAATAAGTATAGAACTAAGTTGATTTTTAGGCTCAAAGAATTAATTTGTAGCCCAAGTGTTTATTTAAGCATGTGAATTGTAGTTAATTAATTTAAGAACAATTAAATTATTGAGCTAGCCCAATATTTAATATAAACGGCAAGTTTAGTGATGACCCAATTTATTTGGTGGAGGAGCTCAAGCTCATTTTAATTAGTAGACAAAGGAATAAGAAAGTGCAAGCCCAAAAAGAAATAAAAAGGGAGCCCAAGCTTGGCCCAATTAAAGTCCACTTAAGGAGGGGCATTATGGTCATTAATTAAGCTAGCTAATAAAAATAAAATGGGTGAATGAAGAGGACATGTGGCCGAATTTGGAAGAGTGGGAAAAGAGAGTGGAATGTAATGATGAGTTTAACTTTAGTTGGTAAACAACTTTTCTTTTGTTGGCAATTTATTAGTTGGACAACAAATTAGTTGTTGCTTGCAAGTTAGCTTTGCTAGGATGAGAGAGTAGGTAAGAGAAAGGATGAGATATAGTGGAGTTATTAAGGCCACATGGCCGGTTACTTAAAGGAGAAAGGGGGGGAGGTATTTAATGATCATGTAACTTTAGTTGGTAGATTACTTTAATAGGTGACATATTTTTAGTGAGACAACACTTTGTTGTTCCTTCCAAGCAACCACTTGGTAATTGAGTGGAGAGAGAAGAGCTAGATATGTTGGGAGATTTTAATTAGATATTCAAGTTATATGCATACACATATCATATTTATTTTTTTGCCACGACTTTACTTTTTTTTTTCTCTTTCATCATTTTCTAAATAACTTAAGAGCTAAAGGAGAGAGAAAATAGAAAGAGAGAGCCCAAGGGGCTGCCGACTTTGTGAAGTAGAAGGGAGGAGATTTTCATGTCTCCAAGAATCATGAAGTTACTTTGTGAAGGAAGAAGAAGAAGAAAGACTTCAAAGGTATAAACCCTAAACACTTAGTTTATGTATTTTTATGGATTTGATGGAGAAAAGGGTTTTGTGATTTGAAAGTTAGGACCCTTTTATTTATGTGTTTTATGTAGATTCATGTATGAATCTAACTTGTTAAAGTATTTAAAGGTGGATCAAAAGGGGAGAAATGAAACTAGGTTTCTAGAAATGTAGAAAACCCTAATTTTTCTTTACCTTAATTGTATTTTATTTTGTGTTTGATGATTGTTTGATGGAATAGATCATTCATCATGATAGATCCATGGGTGTATGAGGTATTATTAAGTATTATGATGAGTTATGTTGATATTATGTGAAAACATGAAAGTTTTCTTAGAACTCACCAAGAGTTAAAAATCAAATTTTTATAAAAACGGAACAAGAAATTCAAATGACCATATCTCCTATTATATTTTGAATTTTTGAGTGTGGTCAAGTTCTAGAGTTAGATCTATATGTTGTCTAACATCTCCAAGTTGAATTACTGAAAAAGGAGTTGTAGATTTCTGTAAGGACTATTTTTAGCAAAGGACGAAAAATTGCAAAATGACAATTTAGCTTCTGCCCAAAACTTTAAAAGGGATGTTTCGGCAAATTATTTATCGAGATAAAATCCAGCCTTTTGGGGATGAAAATATATGGGATAAAGTAGGCTGTGTCCAAAAATGAGCTCATTATGACTTAAATTGAGCAAGTTATGACCATTTCAGTTTCTGTGATTTTCCGACAAAAATCGCTATAACCGGAGTTCTATAACTCCGATGGTCACGGAATTTAAACTGGAGGGTCACGTTAACATGTATAACATTATGCCAAGAAATGGGAATTTCTAGAGTTAAACACGAGATAGCTAATTTCTTAAGGAATTAACTAGAAATTGATTTTTGAAAAATACTTAAGGGAGTTGAAAAATTACGGAAAAATACTTTTTGTGTATGGAATACATGTGTATATGATTGGCACAAAGATAGAAAAATAATAAGTTGATTTGTTATTTTCGTGAAAAAGAATAGTGAATTCAGTTTGCTGAAATTGAAGATTTTGAATTCAGGTTACTGAAACTGAATTTAGTCTGCTAATCTGATTTTGGTTTGCTGAAATAGTGATTTCAGGATGCTGAAATGTAATTCATTTTACTGAAATGATATTTCAGTTTACTGAAAGGTTATCTCGCTTACTAAAATAACATCTAAAGGGGAAAACTTATAAAGTATAATTTGTAAGATTATCAAAGTATAATGATAATATTAAGACTAAGGTGTGATGTCTAATACTTAACTTTGTGAGTAAAGATTAGACAAGTTAATATATGGTGATGAGATTATAAGTAAGTAAATGAATAGGGTGTTAAGATTATCTAATATTTGACTATGTGATTAAGTGTTAGATAGTATTATGAAATAAAGTATGATATGCTAATTGAAAGATCAATCTTATACATGATAGGTCTTTTCAATAAAGAGAATAAATTAAATTGCGTAGCGGTAATCGACTATGCAGGCAAGTTTCCTTAACTCAAACTCGAGTTATATTTCAAAGCATATTAGTGAATAATTATGGTGGATTATTCACATCTATACTGATTATTGATTCGCACTTAGTGCATGTTACATATGTTCATTAGGTATGAAAGGTTGATCACCTTCATTACCATTTGCTCCAGTTGAATTATTCATATTCATTACTGACATTTATTCATGTCGTCCTGATCATTTAATTATGAAGTTTGATTCCTGCTAGTTCACAATTATATTGTTGGACGTAGCTAGCCTTTTATTCATATTCTTTCAATCATGATATATCCTCAAATAAATTTAATTTGCTGGGCAAATTTGATGCTCACCTTTGCTATATCATGAGAAAAATTTTCAGATTAAGATGAAAGCTCGAGTAAAGATAGAAGCAAAGACGAAGTGCAAGATTAATTTTTGATGCAGTTAGAACTATTAAATTTTCTGATACAAATGATATTGTAAATCTTTAAGATATTGAAGGTATGTATTAAGTTAAGGTTGTAGACCTTGGGATTTATGTTGTAAAAGTTTAATGTATAAACAATTTATGTTTATATCTTCCGCAATAATTATGGATTTAGTATACTAGATTCGTGGTAAAAAGGTACCCGAATTTGGGGATGCTACATCCACCAAATATAACGTTCAAGGATTTCAAGGCGGTGGGACTGCTAGAGTTTAAAGGCTCCATGAACCCGATAGAAGCTCAAACTTGGGTTATGGAGATGGAGGAAGCTTTTTATGTCGCCAAAGTCAGAGTGGACTAGAAAACCGCCTAAGCAATGTTCATGGAGGTCTATGGAGGTCCAGTTATTGGTGGCAAGAAAATAAGGTCCATGGAGGAGAAGATGTGATCACCTGGGAGAGGTTTAAGGAGATGTTCTTCGAGATGTACTTTTTGACAAGCTCGCAGAACCAAATGGAGGTCTAGTTTCTAGAGCTGAAACAGGGAAATATGTCCGTACTAGATTATGCGGCAAAATTCAATGAGTTGGCAAGGTTCTCCCCGTATCAAGTACACACGGATAAGAGAAAAACAAGAAGGTTTGAACAAGGACTGAAGCCCTGGTTATATAGTAAAGTGTCAATGTTTCAGCTAAACACTTTTGCTGGAGTATTGGAAAAGGCCATCCTCGCTGAAGGTGAGAGTGATGCGGTGACCAAGTACAATCAGGATCCGAAGAAGAAGAAGAATGAAAATGAGGGAAATAACAAAGCCAGTGGCAGGAACACGGGATGAAGTATCAATCAAAAGAGGAGGTGGTCTGACAACTCGTCAACTGAAAATCATCAAGGAGGTCAGAAGAAGAGGATCGAAGCATGCCCGGCCTGCGGGAAAGCTCATCTGGGAGTTTTCATGAAGGGAAAACGACTATGCTATAATTGTGGTCAGGAAGGTCACATAGCACCTATAACATTCCAGAATTTTAAAATGTAATATTATATATTTATTGATTTATATAAGTATTTAATGAAAATGTTTATTGTTGAATAAATAATTGTTCAATTTGAGTTTATGTGGTGTAGTTATTTATTTGTTGAATAAATAATTAAATATTAAATATTAAATATTTATTTGTAATATTAAATATTTAATGAATTATATAAGTATTTAATGGCAATTTGAGTTGATGTGGTTTAGTTAATTATTTTTTGGATAAATAGTTAAGGAGCTAAGAAAATTAATTATTATAAGATTATATAATAATTTAATTTAATAAGTAAGCTAGAGAGCTTATAGTGATTTAAATAAATTATAATATTTTAAATGGGAAATTATAATTTAAAATATTAGTTGGTTAAATAAAATTATAATTATAAAAAAAATTATAGTTATGTGATATTAAATTATGTGCTAATGTAATTTAATAGATTACTGTTTTAATTGATTTATTAAGGTGACTAATAACCTTGCTATAAAGGAATTATTAAAATAAATTAAAAGAGTTTAATTTCGTTTTGCCAAGCATGTCTTAGTGCATAATAAGTCTTTAATCTAATGATGTTTTATCAAACAAGGTATAAGAATTAATCCATTTGTTTTAATTAGGTTTACCAAACAAGGTATAAGGGTTAATGAGTTATTTTATTTTGATTAGCCAAACAAGCCTTATGGCTTTTTATTTTCAAACAAAAATATAACTGATATAATTATATCTATATTTATATTATATCATTAATAGATATTATATCATATACGTTATAATTTTTTCTACGTTAGTTAGACTAGAGTTAGGAAGAAGACTCAATGAAGAAAAGAGAAGAAAAAAAAATATAGAGAGAAAGTTGAGAGAAACTTAGAGAATTTGAGAAAAGAATTGGAGAGAAGAAGCTTGAGAATAACTATCATCTTCTTAATCAAAGGTAGGAACTCAATCTCTTTCTTTAAAAGTTTAGTTTTCCTCTTCCCAAAAAGTCTCTGTAAAATATTTGTAAAAGATGAATTGTTGATATGTGTATAGTTTTGTATAATTATTGGTTATAAGGTCGTTTCATGAGTTTATATGTGATTATAGAGAAATTAAGTCATGTAATGTATGCAATTTGTGAAGAAAAATATATTATAGTGTTTACATGAAAATATATATGAATATGGCTTAGTTTAAAGTAGAAATTAAGGTTTAGTTAGTTGTTAAACTGGTAAATTGATTATGGAAATTGATAGAGTATGTATAATCATAACTATGATGTTTTGAAATTTCTGTTTTGATTGAAAAACAAAATCACAGTGTTAATTTTCATAAAAAAATGTCAACAATGGAGTTTTTGCCAAAAACATCGAAATTGGGTGTTGTAACTTTGATGTTTATGTTATTTTACGAATAGAAACATGTTAGAAGTCTTCACAATATGTTTTATATGAAGTCTATATGTGTATTTCATGATAATCAGTCTATTAGATTCGAGCTTTTAGGCCAAATTGGCTTTTTCTTGTACGGTTGCCGAAGCTGTCAGTCGATACTGGAGTTTCGCGCCGCGGCGGCCCAGCAGTACGTTAGTGGCACCGCAATGCCATCACCACGCCGTAGCGCGGCTTCATAGTATATTCACCGCGCTGCAGGGCCATCACCACGCCGCAGCGTGACCCACAATGTAAACTGTGGCGCCGCAGCGCGAGTTAGCATAATGGTCTGACAGTATACTTTTTGTACACGAAATTTTAAGAAACACTATATGATAATAGTAGGACTGTAAAATATTGATTTTAGTGTTTCTATACTATGAATAAATATGTTATTAAGGATTAACTTGTGTTGTAATTTGATTATGTGATTGAATAATCAAACCTACGTGATGAATGTATTAGTTATATGATAATGACTAACTATATCACGATGACATATGTTTAGGGTATTGAAATTCAAGTGGTAAGGGTGTAGCTTGTGCTAAAGGCTAGTTTTCTAACTCTATTTTTATAATTGAGCTAGTTTTCTAATCCTTTGTTTTATTGAGCTATTTGATGTGGAACAAGTTATTCTTGTAATTCAATTATTGGTTAGCATGCATAACTAGATTTCTATGCATGTTTAATATTTAATTCTAATTAACCTTGGCTTAGTATTGCTCAAGCAAGGTATGCTATGGTATTCAAATTGTATGCTATTAGATTATTCCTAAAGCATGATTTTAGTTGCTATGATTAATTCAATTACGATTCTTTTATAAGTATAATGTCATGGATTTTATTCAACTACTTTGTAGTTGATGTTTGTTGAATTCCAAATTACCTTGAAATCTTATCCAAACCAAACTTACTTTGGTGTGGACTTGTATTCTAAATACTGAGATGAACAACTCTTTTAATAGAGGTTTACGCTTAGCGTTGAAATGGTTGTGCACAATACATTGTACGAAGGATTGATCCCCCTAAGTATGTGGAGTCCTTATAGTCTTATGACTGTTAAAGTTAAAGTTGAAAGATTACTTATAACTGCGGACATGATTCGTGGTCATTAGACCCTCAGTAAATGTTAAAATTTTCAGAAAGTTAATAGAATATATTGTCCAATTCTATTGAGCCTAATATTGGCAATTGATGTAAAAGTTTAATGATTTACTTATTGTTATTTCAAGTTGGCCTTGTTTGCTCACTCTTGCTTGTAAAATTTCTTACAGCTAAAGTTGAAACTGGTGGCGTACCTAGTACAAGTAAGGGAGAAGGAAAGATGATCAAATACTGAAGACTTGTAATAGTTTGATAGTTTTATTTTTCAGACTTTGGTTTAAAGATTGTAATAAAGTTTATTTAATTTCTGCATTTGAATGATTGTTGTTAAAGGTTAGATAACCTGGGAGAATTTTATTAAAGTTTAATCCTGTATGGGTAGGTTTTCTTTTATTATTCAATTCTATTATGAATGGGTAGTTAGCAATGAATGTTTTGATTGCGTGAGCACCGACTCTTGAGGAAATGAAGTACCAGGATTTGGGGGTGTCACAAGTTGGTATCAGAGCTTTAGGTTATAAACCTTAGGTGGGGGGAAAAGCATTAGGAAGAAACCTTTAAAAAGATAGTGGAGATAACTCTTATCGAGTTTTAAGAAAGAAGTAATAAAACACTTATGTGTTCATGTGTTTATAACTTATATGCTCGTGAGTGTCGAATAGTAATGATTAATAATTAAAACTTTAAAACTTTGTTGTCAGGATGACTAATGTCGAAGAATCCAGTTAGGCTATGGAGGAGGGACCTCAAATGCCTATAGAGGAGGAGCCTCGCGACATTCAGGTAGTTTGGGAACAACTACTGCCACGGGAGTCAGCCCCGTTGGTCACAGTAGATGAGGATGAGGATGATGATGTGGAGACAGATGAGGAGGATCCCGTTGAGTTGCCACAGGAGGAAGAGACTCCACTAACCTCGATAGCCGCTCGTATGTACGATGAAGTCTACGATCGCAACGTGGAACTTCAGGATACCGTCGAGGAATTGCAAGAGATAGTAGCTGAACAACAGACTGCAATGACACAAAAAGACGACGAGATCTAGGATCCTGAGGAACGACTGACAAATGTCGAGGAGAAACTAATACAGAATGAAGGAGAGAAAGAACAATTGATCAAGATGGTTGATGAACTGAAGAGCAAGCTGAGAGAAGAAGCTGCTAAGAGGGCAAGAGCTGAAGATGCATACGAGGAAGCTTATCAACGAACTGGAAGAGCAGCGAGGGACGGGCAGGCAAAGAGGATGAAGATGGAAGAGATGGATAAAGTATTTAACACCGCAATTAATGGAGCGCAAGATCGAGTCATGGGTTATCCAATTCAATTCGAGACGCTACCATCATACGTGTTAGATCGCAAATAATGTTTCGAGTCATGGAGGAGGAACGTGATAGGGCTAAAAATTATCTTAATAGAACATCGTAGCTGTTGTAAGATGAGTGAAAGGTTAAATAAATTGTAAATCCAAAGTGTTATGAAACCTATGGGATATGACTATGATGTTGTCCTAAAACTTTTGTAGTTCAGAAAAGTAATGTAGATAGCAGATATGCTATTGTTTTATGTTTTCAAAAAGGTTATGAATAAATAAAAGTTGTTACTTTATTCAAAGTGTTATGTGTTATGTGGTTATTTCTGTTTTGGAGGTTAGTTAATTAGAAAATACTTAAAGAAGCTGAGTAATAGTCTAATAGATGTTTTGTTTTAACAGAAAATGCCTCCCAGACGTCAACCAACATGACAGAGAACCACTGAAGGAACCAACAATAACGATAATGTTGATGGTAACCCTGTTCAACAATTAGTGACACTACTGACAGGAGCGTTGCAGAACCAACCTCAAAACCAAGGCACAACGTTTAAGGAGTTTAAGGCGGTTGGACCACCGGAATTCTGTGGGTCCATGAATCCAGTCGAAGCACAGACCTGGATTATGGAGATAGAAAAGGTGTTCGATGTTGCTAGGGTAGGGGATGATCAAAAGACTGCTTTCGCAACATTCATGTTGAAAGCAGAAGCTAGTTATTGGTGGCAGGCCAATAAAACTCGTGAAGGACCAGGAGTGATGACTTGGGATAGGTTCAAGGTGTTGTTCTTCGAAACCTATTTCCCAGAGAGTTCGAAGAGTCAATTAGAAGTGCAGTTTATGGAACTAAAACAAGGAACGATGACGGTATCTGAGTATGCTGCTAAATTCAACGAATTGGTGAGGTTTGCACCATATCAGGTTAGCACAGACGAGCGTAAGGAGAAGAGATTTGAATAGGGACTGAAGCCCTGGCTGTACAGTAGGGTTTCCCTGTTCCAGTTGAAGACATTTGTAGCGGTGATGGAGAAAGTAGTACTCGCTGAAGGTGGAGGCGAGGCAATAACAAAGTTCAATCAGGAACAAAAGAAGAAGAAGAATAAGAATGAGACTAAGCATGGAGGTAGTAGCAGTGGAAACAACAACAACAACAACATCAGCAACAACAGCTTGAAGAGGAAGTGGAATGGGAATATGAGTGCTGGAAACCAGCAGGGTAACCAGTAAAACAAAAAAAGTTTAAAGCATGTGCGACATGTGGGATATTTCACAAGGGTGCGTGCTTGATGGGGAAACGAGTTTTCTACAATTGTGGCCAGGAGGGTCACATCACCCCAAATTGCACTCAACCGAAGAAGAATGCATGCTTCACGTGCAGATCCAATGATCATTTTGCTAGTGAATGCCCTAAAAAGAAGGAGGGAGTGACAACTAGAAGCAATGGAGGTAACAATAGAAGTACATGGGCCATTGCAGGACCTGCATCATCAAACAAACCCACAGCCAGAACCTTCAATATGACTGTGCAAGATGCTGTGCAATCAAAAGATGTGGTGTCAGGTATTATCCCAATCAATGATATTAGTGCATATGTATTATTTGATTCGGGTTCTACTTGCTCGTTTATATCTGATGAATTTGCTAAGAGGTTAGAATTGTCTAGAGAAGAACTGAATTTTCCTTTGAACATAGAAATTGCGAATAAGGAAATAATCCTTGTGAGATTCGTATACAAGAACTGTAAGGTCAACGTTAAGGACAATATCTTGTTGGTACATTTGATTCCGATTAGACTCGGGGAATTTGATGTAATTTTAGGAATGGATTGGCTGTTCAAATACGGAGTGGTGATTGATTCCCAAAAGAAGTGTGTAAACCTTATGACTCCGTCAAAGGTAGTATTTTATGGTAGCAAGTCACCTTGACTAATGAAATGTCTGACGACTATGCAGGCCAAGAAATTGTTGAGTCAAGGTTGTGTGGGCTATTTAGCTTACATAGTCGATACTCAGAAGAAGGGTGTGAAAATAGAAGAAATACCAGTAGTGAGGGAATTCGAAGACGTGTTTCCAAAGGATTTGCCAGGACTTCCGCCTGACAGAGAAATTAAGTTCATGATCGACTTAGCGTCGGGAACAGCACCAATATCAAAGGACCCGTACAGAATGGCTCCGGTAGAAATGAAGGAATTGATGGTACAGTTGCAAGAACTACTGAACAAGAAATATATTCAACCAAGCGTATCGCCGTAGGGAGCGCCAGTTTTATTCTTGAAGAAGAAGGATGGATCAATGCGTCTTTGCATTGATTACAGGGAGTTAAACAAAGTCACTATTAAGAATAGGTATCTGTCGCCTAGAATAGATGACTTGTTTGATCAATTGAAGGGTGCCAAATACTTTTTGAAAATAAATTTGAGAAGTGAATATCACCAGTTGAAAGTGAGGAAGGAGGATATACTACGAACGACATTCAAAACTCGGTATGGACATTACGAGTTTCTGGTGATGTCTTTTGGTTTAACCAATGCACCTGCTGCGTTCATGGATTTTTGATGAACAGGGTGTTTAAACCATTCCTAGACAAGTTTGTAGTGGTATTCATCGACGACATTCTAGTGTTTTCCAAGACTCAAGAAAAACACGTGGAACATTTATGTTTGACATTGGAAACACTAAGGAAGGAAAAGCTGTATGCAAAATTCTCTAAGTGCGAATTTTGGCTCGACCGTGTACAATTTTTGGGGCATGTGATTGACAAAGATGGGATTTCAGTGGATCCGTCAAAAGTGGAAGCTGTGTTCAACTGGGAACAACCAAGAACACCATCAGAAGTGAGGAGTTTCTTGGGTCTGGCCGGTTATTATAGAAGATTTATTCAAGATTTTTCTAAGATAGCCACTTCGTTAACAAATTTAACAAGGAAGGCTGTAAAATTCTTGTGGACGGAGAAATATGAAGAAAGTTTTCAAGATTTGAAGAAGAAGCTAAGTGTAGCACCTGTGTTGACATTTCAAAACAATACAAGAATTTTTGTGGTGTATAGTGATGCCTCACACAAAAGGTTGGGTTGTGTTCTTATGCAGAGAGGTAAAGTTATTGCGTATGCATCAAGACAACTGAAAGATTATGAGAAAGGGTATCCGACTCATGATTTGGAATTGGCTGCAGTTGTATTTGCTCTGAAGATATGGAGGCACTGTCTTTATGGAGAGAAATGTGAGATCTACACAAACCAGAAAAGTCTGAAGTATATCTTCACTCAGAAAGATTTGAACATGCGTCAAAGAAGGTGGATGGAATTGATAAAAAGATTATGATTGTGAAATCTTTTATAATCCGGGCAAAGCAAATGTAGTGGCAGATGCTTTAAGTAGGAAAGGTCGGGAAAAGTTGATGCTAATAACAACTCAGGAGGAGCTCATTTCATCAATGACAAAACTGGAGTTGGAAATCAAATTTCCAAAAGAATCTGACAAACAACTATTCCAGATAGAAGTTGGTCCAACGTTAGTGGACAAATTGAAGAATGCTCAACTACAAGATGAAGAGTGTGGGAAAATCATAGAGAATCTGATTGAGAGTAGTGATGCAAAATACAAGATCGACACCGAAGGACTACTACGGTTTGAGGGAAGAATCTGGGTTCCAGCAACACCAGAGCTGAAAGAAGAAATTTTGACCGAAGCTCATAGCTCAAAATATTCAATTCATCCAAGAAGCACGAAAATGTATCAAGATTTGCGCCGACATTTTTGGTGACCGAATATGAGGGACGTTGCAGAATGCGTAGCGAAATGCTTGACATGTCAAAGAGTAAAAGCCGAACATCAAAGACCCAGCGGATTACTTCAACCGTTGGAAATACCAGAATGGAAGTGGGAACACATCACGATGGATTTTGTGGTGGGTCTTCCAACTACTCAGAGAGGATGTGATGCGATTTGGGTAATAGTGGACAGACTGACGAAATCAACGCACTTTCTACCAATAAAGATTAGATTCAATCTTGATCAGTTGGCAAGATTGTACATTAAGGAGATCATTTCGAGGCACGGAGTGCCAACATCAATTATGTCCGATAGAGATCCGCGGTTCACATCGAATTTCTGGAAGAGACTACAAGAATACATGGGAACACAGTTGCGAATGGGTACGGCTTATCATCCACAAACAGATGGCCAAAGCGAACGAACGATTCAGACATTGGAAGATATGCTTAGAGCATGCGTCATGAATTTCAAAGGTAGCTGGGAAGAACTTTAACCATTGGTGGAATTCGCTTACAACAGTTACCACGCGAGCATCGGCATGCCGCCTTACGATGCATTGTACGGAAGAAAGTGAAGAACTCCACTATTGTGACGCCCCCAAAATTAGGTATACATCACCCATCTTGGGTCGTCAGATACATAGTACAGAATACAAATACAACTTAATAATACAACTGTCGGGTACAATACGACAAAACATAAACTGTGAGTTTGAATACAAATATTATCTTCTAGAGAGTATTCATACTCAAAAAGAGTCCTCATTACATTTATTAACACACCATTACATAGAATAGTGAGGACTACTAACTAATACTATCATTCGGACCATCACTCCGTACCCCGACTTGTCCCAGCTACGTTCTCATTTCCTGAAGAGAACAGTGAAAGAAAGGGTGAGCTCAACTAGCCCAGTAAGAAATATTATGACCAAGATAATGCAGAATAAATTATCATTAGCCTTCAACAATGTTAAACTGATAAAATATAATAGACATCAAGTTTAACTGTAGCGGAATAAGCAATCCATTAAAAGAGTCAAGTAGAAAATAAACTCTACTATCTTTTATGATTTAAAAGATTTTCCAACACTTTGATCGCTGAGACTCAGCTTCATAAAATAATCCACATCATCGAATCACCCCTGCACTACGGCCAAGGATATTCGTATATTCATTAATGGTCATGATCATGCCAACAACTGTCCATCAATGCACTACGGGCCAATGAGGACTTTTACCACATCATTCGTAACATTACGGTCATGATTACACCGAATAATCCCTGGTCATAATCATACCAAGTCCATCTATGCACTACAGGCCACAGATGACTTTCAACAGAATATAAACATGAGGATGATGACAATGATATAAGAATTCAATAAAACAAGTTCAAGAATTAATTTATCCAAGAATTAACAACGTCCAAATTGTCAACATGATACTACTTTGTGGAGTAAAATTCAAGAATGATCAGGAGAATATTTTCATGAATAGATACTGGATGAAACGCAATTATCAAGGATATTTCACAAATTTCATGGAGTATAGAAGTCAAAACTTAACCAACTGAGTACAATAAAGAATAGAATAACAAAAAAAATCACCATGCATGCGATAGACCGCACAAACAGGTTATTCCAACAGAATAATAAATAATGGAACCAGGTCCGGCATAAACGCACAGACAGGATATTCCGACAGAATAATAAATAATGGAACCAGGTCCGGCGTAAACGCACAGACAGGATATTCCGACAGAATAATAAAGAACAGTATAATAAATAATGGAACCAGGTCCGGTGTAAAACACACAGACAGGATATTCCGACAGAATAATAATAAAGACGGAACCAGGTCCGGTGTAAAACACACAGACAGGATGTTCCAACAGAATAATAATAAAAACGGAACCAGGTCCGGTGTAAAACACACAGACAGGATATTCCAACAGAATAATAGAAGAATGTCACCAAGTATAGGGTAGACCGCATATACAGGTTATTCCAACAGAATAATAAGAAATGGAATAACAGTTCTCTTCATGAATAAGAAAGAATAACACCCCTTACCGTTTTAAAGAAGAGCTGAAGTAAGGAAGTAGTTAAGTAGCAGAATACTCTTCTTCTCTCTCTCTATAGTTTCTCTCTATAGTTTCTCTCTCTAGAGTTCAGTGAATTCGTAAGAAATAATGAAGGAATGAGCTGCTATTTATAGAAAAATAGAATGCATAGTAACTAATCCATGAACGGTCCAGATTGATTACTTTAATCTGACGGTCCATATTTAAAGAAAAATCTTTTAAATAAAATAAAATATATTCTATTTATAGAATAACTTTAATAAAGTATTTTGTTTTATATAAAAAGATGTTTCTGTTTTATTACGTTAATAATACGAATAAAACAAAACGTCATTATCGCTAAATAATTCATATTATTAACTGACAATAATAGAATCAAACTGAGTGACTTCTCACATAAGCATTAATAATCAATACCGTGTGCTACTATGCAACCACACGTATTACTGTACTTTTACTACCGAGTAGTTCAACAGTAACAATGGTAAAATTTTCGCCGTTATTTTTATAGAAAGATAATTCTGTCGTTTTCTCAATCCGACAATAATTTCGTTGTGGGGTCCACCAATGATTGTGCCGTCGTACGAATATTCCCCGACAAAAAGAATATTCTCCGACCAAACGAATATTTTATAACAACTTGCTTACTTTGCAAAATTTATAAATATTACCCACAACTATAACATTATATCAAATTAACTCCATAATATTCAAAAATGATATTTATAGAAAATTCATCTTTATTTATAAAAGTTGGGGTCTTACAACCTCCCCTTCTTATGAAATTTCGCCCTCGAAATTAGGGTACGTACCTGGTATGTCGAAGAGGTAAGGATACCTTGATTTCATTTCTGATTCTAACTCCCAAGTCATTTCCTCAACATCGTGGTTTCTCCACAAAACTTTGACTTGAGGTATAACCTTGGAGCGTAGAATATGTTCCTTCTTATCCAAGATTTGAACAGGAACTTCTTCATACGTCAAATCCTCCGCTATTTCGTCCGGTTCTAACTCAATAATGTGGTTCGGGTCTTCCACATATTTGCGTAACATGGATATGTGAAAAACGTTATGAACACGAGACATACTTGGCGGTAAAGCGAGTCTATAAGCCACAGTTCCTACTCGATCGAGGATTAAAAATGGACCGATGAATCGAGGATTTAGCTTTCCTCTCTTTCCAAATCTCGTAACTCCTTTCCATGGAGCAACACGTAAGAACACATGATCTCCTACATCAAATTCCACGTCCTTTCGATGAAGATCAGCATAACTCTTTTGTCGATCTTGTGAGGTTTTTATACGTTGTCGGATCGTTTGAATCTTTTCTGTAGTCATACGTACCAACTCCGGTCCCAACAACGTTGCTTCGCCCACCTCATCCCAGCATACTGGAGAACGACATTTTCTTCCATACAATGCTTCGAATGGAGCCATGCCAATACTTGCTTGATAACTGTTGTTGTAGGAAAACTCCACCAATGGTAAGAACTTGTCCCAACTTCCCTTGAAGTCAAAGACACAGAGTCTTAATAGATCTTCAAGAGTTTGAATAGTCCTCTCTGATTGTCCGTCCGTCTGAGGATGATATGCTGAACTAAATCGTAACTCCGTGCCCATAGCTTTTTGTAAACTAACCCAAAATCGTGAAGTGAATCTTGGGTCTCGATCAGAAACTATGGATACTGGCATACCATGCAGTCTTACAATCTCGTTTATGTACATACGAGCAAGACGTTCAAGTGTATAAGTTTCTCGTATCGGTAAGAAATGAGCAGACTTGGTCAATCTATCAACAATGACCCAAATCGCATCAATACCTTGAGAAACCTTAGGAAGACCGGTAACGAAATCCATGGTAATGTGCTCCCACTTCCATTCTGGAATTTCAAGTGGTTGCAATGGACCTTTTGGTACTTGATGCTCCGCTTTGACTCGTTGACAAGTTAGACACCTTGAGATAAACAACGCTATCTCTCTCTTCATATTGCTCCACCAAAATGTATGACGAAGATCATGATACATTTTGGTACTTCCAGGATGGATTGCAAACGGTGTGTTGTGCGCCTCCATCATGATTTCATACTTTAAATCAGGGTTGTTAGGAACACAAAGTCTGGAGTTGACTCGAAGTATTCCTTCTTCATCGATTCTTGCTTCCGGCATAACACCTTCTTGCACTTTCTTCCTCATACGCATCAGCTCCAGGTCTGTAGCTTGAGCAGCTTTAACTTTATCGATTAAATTCGGTTCTACTCGTATATTCGCCATCATCACATGGGTCCCTGGAGTCTTCAACTCTATCTCCATCCTTTGCAAGTCACACAAAATGGGTCTTTGCGTTGTTAATATTGCACTTGTACCCGCATATGATCTTCTACTCAATGCGTCAGCTACCACGTTCGCTTTTCCAGGATGGTATTGAATGGTATGATCATAATCTTTCAACAGTTCAAGCCAACGTCGTTGTCGCATGTTGAGTTCCTTTTGAGTGAAGAAATATTTGAGGCTTTTATGATCCGTAAAGATCTCCACTTTCTCCCCATACAAGTAATGCCTCCAAATTTTAAGTGCAAAGACAACAGCTGCCAACTCTAGATCATGAGTAGGATAATTCCTCTCATATTCCTTGAGTTGTCTTGATGCATAGGCTATGACTTTTCCATGTTGCATGAGAACACATCCCAACCCTTTGCTCGAAGCATCACTGTAGATGACAAATCCCTCCGAGCCAGATGGTATTGTTAGAACAGGTGCTGAAATGAGTCTCCTCTTGAGTTCTTGAAAACTCTGCTCACATTCTTCGCTCCAACCAAACTTTGTATCTTTCCGAGTCAGCTGAGTTAATGGAGTAGCGATTCGAGAAAATCCTTCCACGAATCTCCGATAATAACCAGCTAAACCAAGAAAGCTACGTACCTCGGTCACTGATTTAGGTTGCTCCCAGCTTTGAATAGCTTCAATCTTTGCCGGGTCAACCGATATTCCACGACTTGATACTACGTGCCCAAGGAATGCTACCTCCTCCAGCCAGAACTCGCATTTCTTCAACTTGGCATAAAGCTTGTATTCACGAAGCTTTTGGAGTACCAGCCTCAAGTGTTGCTCATGATCTTCACGGCTTTTGGAATAAATAAGGATGTCATCAATAAAGACGACCACAAAGTGATCCAAATATTCCTTGAATACCCGGTTCATCATATCCATGAAGGCAGCAGGAGCATTAGTCAATCCAAAGGACATGACTAGGAATTCATAATGCCCGTACCGAGTTCTAAAAGCCGTCTTTGGAATATCCTCAGTTCTAACCTTCAGCTGATGATATCCAGAACGAAGATCGATCTTTGAAAAGAATTGTGCTCCTTGCAACTGGTCAAACAGGTCATCAATACGTGGCAATGGGTACCTGTTTTTGATGGTGACATGATTCAACTCCCGATAATCAATACAAAGTCGCATACTTCCATCTTTCTTCTTCACGAACAGAACAGGAGCACCCCAAGGAGAAGTACTAGGACGAATAAAACCAATGTCTAACAATTCCTGCAGTTGGGTCTTTAACTCCTGAAGTTCAATAGGAGCCATTCGATATGGGGCTTTGGAAATGGGTTTTGTACCGGGTTCAAGGTCGATACAAAATTCAATTTCACGCTCTGGGGGTAGGCCAGGAAGTTCTTCAGGGAATACGTCAGGGAATTTATTAACAATAGAAATATCATTCAAAACTGACGTATTTTTGTTTAGATCTGTGACATGAGCTAAGAAAGCTTGACATCCGTTTTTCAATAAACGAATAGCTTTATGGCTTGAGATGACAGCGATTGATTTTAATGGTTTGGTTGCTTGAATTCGCATAATAGGTCGATTAGGAATATGAAAGCTAACAACCTTACGAAAACAATCAATTTTTGCATGATGAGTAGTTAACCAATCAATCCCTAGAATCACGTCAAATGCAAGTATTTTTAATGAAATAAGATCGACAGGTAATGTGTGGGTACCAACTTGAACCAAACAAGACTTATAAACCGTGGATGTAATGAAGGTTTCTCCCAATGGAGTTTCAACTGCTAAGTCAAAGTCTAATTTCTCCGGAATCAAATTTAATCGATGAGCGCAAGTAGGAGAAATAAAAGAATGGGTTGAACCGGTATCAAATAAAGTATAGACTTCGTTAGAGTTTATGATAAGCTTACCCGTGATGACCTCATTCGGGTTCCTTGCGTTCTGGGAGGTCACAACAAACGCTCTCCCTTGCACAACCGGTTTTGACTTTTCTGGGACGGCCTTTGGTGCCTCCATCCTAGCTGAATTTGTCTTCGGTAAACGACAAAATCGGGCTAAATGACCTTCTCTTCCACAATTATAACATGCTTTGGACGGCATCGCGCAGTTTGGACTGATGTGCCCCTCCCCTCCGCATTTGAAACATATGATAGGTGGTCGTTCTCCTTCCTTAACGACAGGTGCTGGTGCTGACGTCTTTCCATCATTGTTGAATCTCCTCTTCTTGAAATGTCCATTCTTATTGTTTTGGCCCTGATTACCACCGAAGTGGTTACCATTTCTGGCCTGTTGATTCCCTCCACGCTTGTTGTCACCGCTTCGATGACTGCTCTCACTGGTATTATCATTTTGCCGGCTGCTCTCTTTTGGTTGCGTTATCTCGTTATCGCGCTCCACCAACTGAGCCCTATTTACAACATCTGAATACAAACACAGTTTATGAGAAACAAGATGTTGACGTATCTCCGGCTTCAAACCTCTTAAAAACATCCGCGTCATTCTTTCTTCATTATCCACCAGGTGGGACGCAAACCGGGATAACTCCGCAAATTTTGCCTCGTACTGCGACACGGTCATATTATTCTGCTCCAATTTGATGAACTCCACCTCCTTCATGTGACGAATACTCTCGGGAAAGTATTTGTCGTTAAACAGCTCTTGAAACTTCTCCCAAGACATCTTCAGTGCGGCAGGTTGAGTACGCTTTATCGATTCCCACCAGTAATCTGCCTCTCCTCGCAACATAAAGGCGGCAAAGGGAACCTTTTGCTCCTCGGAGCAACCCAAGACATCAAATATCTTGGTGATCTGCTTTATCCATGTTTCAGCTACAAGTGGTTTGGGTTCTCCCTTAAACTCCGGTGGTCCCAGCTCCTTAAACTGTTTAGCGGTGACCGCCTGAGAGTTTCCAGTATTTCCACCTACGTTGTGGACAGGAGCCGCTTTCACCTGTTGTTGCATGAATTGCATAAAGCCTCTGAACATTTGATCATTCATCATTTGGTCAGTGTTGTTGTTTGCATGAGGATTGTCACCTTCCTGATGCACATTATCCTGATTATTGATATGTGGTGAATCAACAGTCGTCTGTGCTCCATTGCTATTCTCAACATTCTCAGATGCCATTTTCAGATACTGCCACAAAATAAAAATTAATTGATATGTCATATATTATCCTTATATTATGACCGACCAATTAAATACCATGCAAATAAACTTAGGTATGTCATACTAGCGAAGGAATTCCCCGTCTCTCCCCTCCTAGTTCTATTCTCACATCTTAGCCAGGGATCATATCCCTAAGCTCTGATACCAACTGTGACGCCCCCAAAATTAGGTATACATCACCCATCTTGGGTCGTCAGATACATAGTACAGAATACAAATACAACTTAATAATACAACTGTCGTGTACAATACGACAAAACATAAACTGTGAGTTTGAATACAAATATTATCTTCTAGAGAGTATTCATACTCAAAAGGAGTCCTCATTACATTTATTAACACACCATTACATAGAATAGTGAGGACTACTAACTAATACTATCATTCGGACCATCACTCCGTACCCCGACTTGTCCCAGCTACGTTCTCATTTCCTGAAGAGAACAGTGAAAGAAAGGGTGAGCTCAACTAGCCCAGTAAGAAATATTATGACTAAGATAATGCAGAATAAATTATCATTAGCCTTCAACAATGTTAAACTGATAAAATATAATAGACATCAAGTTTAACTGTAGCGGAACAAGCAATCCATTAAAAGAGTCAAGTAGAAAATAAACTCTACTATCTTTTATGATTTAAAAGATTTTCCAACACTTTGATCGCTGAGACTCAGCTTAATAAAATAATCCACATCATCGAATCACCCCTGCACTACGGCCAAGGATATTCGTATATTCATTAATGGTCATGATCATGCCAACAACTGTCCATCAATGCACTACGGGCCAATGAGGACTTTTACCACATCATTTGTAACATTACGGTCATGATTATACCGAATAATCCCTGGTCATAATCATACCAAGTCCATCTATGCACTACAGGCCACAGATGACTTTCAACATTTTATAAACATGAGGATGATGACAATGATATAAGAATTCAATAAAACAAGTTCAAGAATTAATTTATCCAAGAATTAACAACGTCCAAATTGTCAACATGATACTACTTTGTGGAGTAAAATTCAAGAATGATCAGGAGAATATTTTCATGAATAGATACTGGATGAAACGCAATTATCAAGGATATTTCACAAATTTCATGGAGTATAGAAGTCAAAACTTAACCAACTGAGTACAATAAAGAATGGAATAACAAAAAAAATCACCATGCATGCGATAGACCGCACAAACAGGTTATTCCAACAGAATAATAAATAATGGAACCAGGTCCGGCATAAACGCACAGACAGGATATTCCGACAGAATAATAAATAATGGAACCAGGTCCGGCGTAAACGCACAGACAGGATATTCCGACAGAATAATAAAGAACAGTATAATAAATAATGGAACCAGGTCCGGTGTAAAACACACAGACAGGATATTCCGACAGAATAATAAATAATGGAACCAGGTCCGGCGTAAACGCACAGACAGGATATTCCGACAGAATAATAAAGAACAGTATAATAAATAATGGAACCAGGTCCGGTGTAAAACACACAGACAGGATATTCCAACAGAATAATAATAAAGACGGAACCAGGTCCGGTGTAAAACACACAGACAGGATGTTCCAACAGAATAATAATAAAAACGGAACCAGGTCCGGTGTAAAACACACAGACAGGATGTTCCAACAGAATAATAGAAGAATGTCACCAAGTATAGGGTAGACCGCATATACAGGTTATTCCAACAGAATAATAAGAAATGGAATAACAGTTCTCTTCATGAATAAGAAAGAATAACACCCCTTACCGTTTTAAAGAAGAGCTGAAGTAAGGAAGTAGTTAAGTAGCAGAATACTCTTCTTCTCTCTCTCTATAGTTTCTCTCTATAGTTTCTCTCTCTAGAGTTCAGTGAATTCGTAAGAAATAATGAAGGAATGAGCTGCTATTTATAGAAAAATAGAATGCATAGTAACTAATCCATGAACGGTCCAGATTGATTACTTTAATCTGACGGTCCATATTTAAAGAAAAATCTTTTAAATAAAATAAAATATATTCTATTTATAGAATAACTTTAATAAAGTATTTTGTTTTATATAAAAAGATGTTTCTGTTTTATTACGTTAATAATACGAATAAAACAAAACGTCATTATCGCTAAATAATTCATATTATTAACTGACAATAATAGAATCAAACTGAGTGACTTCTCACATAAGCATTAATAATCAATACCGTGTGCTACTATGCAACCACACGTATTACTGTACTTTTACTACCGAGTAGTTCAACAGTAACAATGGTAAAATTTCCGCCGTTATTTTTATAGAAAGATAATTCTGTCGTTTTCTCCATCCGACAATAATTCCGTTGTGGGGTCCACCAATGATTGTGCCGTCGTACGAATATTCCCCGACAAAAAGAATATTCTCCGACCAAACGAATATTTTATAACAACTTGCTTACTTTGCAAAATTTATAAATATTACCCACAACTATAACATTATATCAAATTAACTCCATAATATTCAAAAATGATATTTATAGAAAATTCATCTTTATTTATAAAAGTTGGGGTCTTACAACTATGCTGGGATGAAGTCGGTGAACGTCAACTGCTAGGACCAAAACTAGTACAACAAACTACTAACGTTGTCAAACTCATCAGGACAATATTGGTAGTAGCTCAAGACCGACAGAAGAAGTATGCTGATCAACACAGGCAAGATCGTGCATTTGACGTAGGAAGTTATGTATTCCTAAAAATTTCTCCTTGGAAGGGGAAAATTCATTTCGGTAAGAAGGGAAAGCTAAGTTTGAGGTTTATTGGACCCTTCGAGGTGCTACGAAGAGTTGGAGAGGTGGCTTACGAGATAGCTCTACCTCCAGAGTTGGAAAACATTCATAATATTTTACACATTTCGGTGTTACGACCATATAAACCCGACTACAAACATGTGATCGAGTACGAACCATTATAGTTCAAGAAAGATTTGTCTTATGAAGAAGTTCCTATCCAGATAGTCGACAGGAAGAACAATTGCTCAGGAATAAAGTGATACCTTCTGTGAAGGTGATATGGAGGAACCACAACGCTGAGGAAGCTACGTGGGAACTCGAAGAGAAAATATTGAAAGAGTACCCTGAGTTATTTGTTTAATCTGTGTCTTCGATTCTGGGGACATAATCTTTGTAAGTAAGGAAGAATGTAACAAATGATTTGTTTGAGTTGTGATTCTGTGGACAGAATCCTTGTAAGGAGGGAATGATGTAACATTCCAGAATTTTAAAATGTAATATTAAATATTTATTGATTTATATAAGTATTTGTTGAATAAATAATTGTTCAATTTGAGTTTATGTGGTGTACTTATTTATTTGTTGAATAAATAATTAAATATTTATTTGCAATATTAAATATTTAATGAATTACATAAGTATTTAATGGCAATTTGAGTTGATGTGGTTTAGTTAATTATTTATTGGATAGATACTGAAGGAGCTAAGAAAATTAATTGTTATGAGATTATATAATAATTTAATTTAATAAATAAGCTAGAGAGCTTATAGTGATTTAAATAAATTATAATATTTTAAATGAGAAATTGTAATTTAAAATATTAGTTGGTTAAATAAAATTATAATTATAAAAGAAATTATAGTTATATGATATTAAATTATGTGCTAAAGTAATTTAATAGATTAATGTTTTAATTGATTTATTAAGGTGGCACCGCAATGCCATCACCACGCCGTAGCGCGGCTTCATAGTATATTCACCGCGCTGCAGGGCCATCACCAAGCCGCAGCGTGACCCACAATGTAAACTGTGGCGCCACAGTGCAAGTTAGCAGAATGGTCTGACAGTGTACTTTTTGTACACTAAATTTTAAGAAACACTATATAATAATAGTAGGACTGCAAAATATTGATTTTAGTGCTTCTATTGTGACGCCCCCAAATTTGGGTATCTTCTAACCCGACAGATGGTGCTCCACTGTACTAACATCCATACAATCATTCCATTGAATTACAACAAAATGAGAGTAATTACTATATTCTCATCAAAATCAAAGTATAATCATTCCCAGGTTCATAAACCGGTTACATCGTTCATTGTTCATAATGTATAATACATACAAACTTACTAAACTATTACACAATGCCTAAGCATCCATCTTAGCCTCGCCTTTATCTCTCTTAGAACTCTCAGTTCGTTCGGCTTTAGCTGCAAACATATGGTTTAAGCAAGAATGAGCATAACTAGCTCAGCAAGTCTTAACAACGAATCACATGACTATCACATGAACAATTTCATGCTTTATTCACATAAATGAACAATTAACTACGAAGCACTATGAAATATTTGACTAGTACCTCTCATGTCATAACAACAATTCCAAAGTATATATATAATAGCTTAGGAATTCTGAACCGGTCGATAGACCATGAACAATAACTTTCAGTTTTCATACTTGAAAAGGAGTCCACAGCACTTAGGCCATTCATCCGTATAACTTACGAGTACATATGGGTGATCAGCCCATAGTACCCTATGTTGATCAACACTACATTCATTAAACGTATTTACGTTTAATATTTTTGGCAAACTCGCGTGCCCATCGAATAATCGATGAAAAATCCTTTTGTTTGTTCATAGACAAACCTTACCTTCACGCCCGTACCAATTTCTTGGCATAGGATAGCGTTAACATTTCTATATAGAATGACATGTATGATAATCAATCTATATTACGAATAGTCTAGCCGAGTTAAAAGTTGGCATCGACCCTTTCTTTGAAACAAGTCTTGCAATTCAGTTCAATGAATCACATAAAAACTTGGCTAACATGGAAGTTAGACAAGCGTTAAGAAGACTTGCCTTTCAGCGTCTTCAGATAACTTACTTGACTGACCACAACCTTTACAGAATCTACATGATATATTCACATAGCACACTGTAATTAGCTATCAAATAACTATTCACATTATTTCTATCACATAACATATCACATTAGGTCATGAGCGAACATACATGGTTCCTAATGAATCTTACCCTTCTTCTCAATCTAATTATTTATTAGATTGTTTATTATTGGTTCCGGCTTACCGTTTATAACCAACTTCTTTCTCTTCTATGTTGTAAGTGGATTTACTTCATTAATACCACTCATTTTGAGTTAATCACCTTTCCTCACGTCTTACCAACGTTCTTACATTATCAATCGAAATTCGATCGTTTATTGGCTAAGTATACTTATTGCATACCGTTCACATTCACGTAATATTCAACAACTTTTAGTTGTAACTCTCAACGTTATTGTCATCATCGAAGATGCTACTTTAAGTTAATTAATTCATCATCAAATAACTATCTTTCATCTGGTATACTTAATCATGCTCATTTCATTAATAAAGTCAAATCGACTTTCCATGCTTCGTTACGGCTCATTAACGTTCTTACGTTATTAACCAACTTTCAATCATCATTGGTGAACTACCAACGTTGAACATCATTCACGGTTTCTTATTACCCTCTTACGTTCTTCATTTAATTATGGTTAAACCATACATAATCTTCTATCATTCTCTATCCGACTCACACTCGGACTTTCTTTAATCTCATTACTAGTTGTTACGGCTTTCCTTGATAATTCATATCTTACTTACTACCTTCGTCAACGTCTAAGTCATACAACTAGGGTATACTTAGAACGTTCGTCCAACACGAATACGATTTACGAGGATCGTTATGTATTTGACATTAACTTGATCGTCTCTTAATCTTTCATTCAACCTTCACTCAAGGTTTCAATCGTTTTCATCGTTTATTCAACCTATGAACCCCATGTTCATTATTCTTCCTTTATGTCGAAGACATACCGTTCGTTGTATGCTAAGACCGATCGTTCATCGCAACAACATTGTGTTCACAGCGTCTAAATGCTTTACCTTCATCTCTCATTACTATGACATAACATCAGAATGTTATTCATTACCTTATGACTCAACGTCTAAGGAATTACAATCATAGCAATCCCTCATGTTCGTTTGTCGTGACTATGGTCTCCAAATATCGGTTACGTAATCTAACGCTTACATTCTCCGTCTTTTAATCACGTTAAATCTTTTCGTTCAACATTTGCTAAAGGTTTAAAACACTTGACTAAGTGTTACATTACGTGAACTATATGTTCATACTTCTTTCTTGCACATCCCCCAGTATCTGAGAAATAAAATTCTCATTTCTGGGCATGGCCTTGCACCTGCGCTGCGGCACCATCCTTCCCTCTCTCTCTCGCGCTGCGGCACGACCTACTTCTATCTCCTCCCTTGGTCTGGCATTGTGGCGCCAAACCCTTCATTATTTTTCGCGCTGCGGCGCCACTTTACAGCACCTGAAGCCCGAGTTCATGCTGCGGCGCCACTTCTCGGCGCTGCGGCGCCACTTCTCGGCGCTGCGGCGCGAATTTTTCTAAGTGTTGAATCAAGTTTTGAGATGCTTACTTTGCGATCTCATAACTCCTTCGTTATAACTCAGAACGAGGTCGTTCCAAAGCCATTCTCTTCGTTATCTCCCATACTTTGACACCCATCGAGCAAAAATTTGATCTAAACTTATTAACATGCCATTCAATTGGCTTAAACTTCACTCTTCATTTATTTTATGCTTTTAACGTTCTTCGCTCGTTCGTCCGTAATTCGGTCATCCGAACTTGGAACTCGATCGTTCTTGAATCCACGACTCACGTTTTCTATGTTCTCTTACATTCTTATGAAACCCTATACATCCAGGTTCATTTACTAACTTTCAAATTCTCGCTCGTCTTTTACGAAAATTTTGCCATAACTTCGCTATTGCTCAATTTTAATCTGTTCTTCATGAACGTTTCTAACGCTCCTAACCAAGCAAGAAGCAACTAACTTATACACGATGGTTTTAAACTTGTCCATCAACAACATTTACACTACGATGGTTTTAAATTTGTCCATCAACAACATTCTACGTGTTCTTCGTGTGTTCTTCGCGTTCTTCATTCGTTCTTCGTTTTAATCGATATTTTGGACTACGATTTTTCTTTTTCTTGGAATTTGATGTTATAGAACATCATTCCTTACTAATTTGACATACTCATTCATAAGATTCATTCGGATCTCTCAAAATCCTTACGAATCTTATACATCCTTAAAAAATTTATAAACTACATTTCTTATTCTTATTTCTTTGTTTTCTCATGATTTCAACCATATGAAATCATTCTTAACTTCTTTTACTTCTTATTCTCTTTAAGCTATGTTTTAAACATAGAAAACTTAAAGAAAAATATTAGAAGAAATTAGGGTTCGAATTACCGTTCTTCGTTAATCCTCTTCCGTTATACAAAGCCGGCGATTCGCTAGCTATTCTATTTCACGATCACTTTTGATCCGATCGTTCAAGCTCACGCTCTTCCTCTTCTTCTCCCAACCGAGCTCTCTGTATCTCTCTCAAGTGTAGGATTTTCAAAATCCTAGAAAATGAAATTCTAGGTTTCTATTTATAGAAAAACCAAAGCTAGGGCAATTTGGTCATTTCGCCCTTAACCTCCTTACTATTCCAAGCTTTGCCACCAAGTTTACTTGCTCTCCAAATAAATTACTTGGTCACCACATTAATTACTTGGTTGCTACTTAACTTAGCCATTAAGTATACTTGATTAGCACAACACTTGCTCATCACTTCATTATCTTGGTTACCAAGACTAACCACATGATCATGGGTTGCCCCATGGATCACCCTAACCCATTGAATTATAGCTTGGGCTTAGGTTTAATTAACCTACTTAATTACTTGGGCTTAATTTCACAAATCATTGGGCTTGACATAATCCAAGTCCAATTGGATTCTACAAAGTTCATGAACATAAAGTCCATTAAGACTTATCGCATTCTACGATCGTATTCTACGATCGTATTCTACACATTCCTTTCTCGTAATCGCGTCTTCTCTTCGTATATTGTTCGCACGATATTCCTATTATACGTCATACTAATCTTCTTTCTATACTCGTATAATAACTAGTATCATACTCGTATTTCTCACGTATAATAACCCTAGTTATTATACATGCTCATTACATTCGCGGAACTCACTTTCCCTAACCCTTAGGTTTTGAGTCCGCAGACGAAGTCGCCATAACTGAAATATTATTGAAAATTCCATCACGTCTCAAGATTTCACGCAATCAATAACTTCTCGGAATTTCAAAATAAATCTCCGAGCAAAAACGGGTGAATAGTGCCTATTTCGTCTTTTTTCCCGGAAATATTTTTGTTCCCGAAAAACTTTTATTTTCATCTTGAAAATTCAAACACTTTAATTCTACCACGTAGCCAAAATACTACGATGTTCTGACATATCTAGGTCATATAACGACCTTCGATTAGCTTGCTCCATAAATAATCAATTAAATTCATTTAATAAAAATAAAAATTTAATTCTCAAAATTCCGATTTTCTCGGGCGTTACATTCTACCCCCCTTATAAGGATTCTGTCCCTAGAATCTTAGCTTATAATTACATACACTAAATGAGGAAAAATTTTCCATCATTTAAATCTTGAGTTCCCACAATGCTTCTTCGACATTGGGGTTCTTTCATTTGACCTTCAACAATTGTATTATCTTAATTCACATGACGTATCACTTCCTATCAATAAATCTGAGTTGGAAGTTAAACGCTTATTAACACATTACGCAATCTATATATCATCTCAGTTATCCTTTTGACTTGAATTTATATGGAACTTAAATTCCTCCCTCAAAATAAGACTATACTTAGTCTTCTACTTATCCTGCATCATCTTCTGATGTCTTAGAAAGACTAGAATATCACCAATGATCATTACAACCCACTCGTCCAAATATTATTTGAACACTCTGTGATGCTAATGGTAATTCCAACCATAGCACTTCACAAGAGTACCTATCAGCGTACCACCGACTTGCTCGGCGCCCCTTAAAGAAAGTATAACTTCAATGCATAAGTCAACCCAAATGATATACCCATAAACTCGTGATGACCATAACGAGTTCTGAACGTAGTTTTAGGTACCTCCTTCTTCCTTACTTTCAACCGATGATACCCCATACACAAATCTATCACGGAAAAATTTTACTTTGCCCTTTTCAATTGATCAAATAGATCATCGATCCTAGGAAATGGGTATTTATTCTTAATTGTTAACCAATTAGTCATATATTTGACTTACGCATTGGTTTACTTACTTTACTTCCTAGGGTTCGCGTTCTTTCAACCCAAGTTTACGCGACCTACTTTAATTACTGGTTTACAGCTTCATGACATACGGAGATGTCTTACTTAATACGTTCATCATTCTTGATGATTTACATTATTATCTTCTTCTTACAACTTTTCTAGGAATCAGCACACATCGCTTCTCTGCTAGTAGTCCATATGGTACTCTGAGTGGTTTCCCACAAATAACCAACAAACAAGTTCCCGTCTCATCTACACTGCCATCACAGTGAGTTAGATCAGTTGCCAGTTTCGTATATACCTTCGCTCTCTGAAGGAATTGTTTAGCCCAGTTCCCATATGTCAACCATCAAAGATTACGATTGTACCACAACCTAAACTTATCTTAACATCCTTCTAGATTGCGTCTTGATTAGACAACAAGACTGTTTCGGTAATTAATTACCGTAACTTACTATCTTGGGTTTCTTAGAAAACCGAAGATTCGTACTTTTCCTTAGACCATTTGTTAAGGTTTTATGGTTAATCAACCCATTTATACCGAGAATTACTTCAAATTCTCTCAACTTTATCGGTTCTTATCTACCGATACTTACTCACTCTTTTATTCATGAAACAATTTTTACGAATATCATCAAAGAAAGTTATTTCTTTATTCTCTACCTTAACATTTAAAGGTATTTATAATCCACTTCAGGAATGAACTTAATCACTTAGCAAATTCACATGCTATAAAAGATCAAGTAGCACTCCAATCAAATTGCACATAAGCATTTATTGTATTGACTGGAATGATACATGTCATTACATCCGCTGATGCAACCGCATATTGGACAATTCTATTAAAAGTACAGGCCATAGGTCTACCCGATTTCCCCTTCAGACAGACTCTTAAAGGAGTCTTTCCACATATCTTACATGCTTCCATCCTATGTTTAGAATCCCTTTGTTCCACTCCAGTATTCCCGGAGTTAAAATTCTTTCTTTTCGGCATATCGCCACTACCCCCGGCATTCTCTGCCTTAGTTCCTCCCTCTTTGTGGTATTGAGTCTATAACTCAATATCGCCTTATGCTACAATCAACTTCTCCAGAATAGTCCCATAGGAAACACTCTGGAATACCAAAATCCTACTATAGAGCCAGGGTTTCAGGCCCTGCTCAAACCTACGAGCCTTCCTCTTCTCAGTGTTTTCTTGGTGTGGAGCAAACCTTACCAATTCTTTAAATTTGGCTGCGTATTGGGGAACTGTCATGTCCCTTTTCTTAGTTCTAAGAATTTAATCTTCATCTTCCTCTGCATACTTGTAGGGAAATAATTCTCGAAGACAACCTTCTTGAATTGTTCCCACGTTACCGCATCTGTTCTAGCGCCACCCTGGTGAGCCTCCCACTAAAAGTTGGCTTTTTTTTATATATAGGTCACAAAAGAAGTCTTTTGCGCCTCAGCTACGTTCGTAATAACAAACGCCTTCTCTATTTCTTTTACCCATGTCTGGGCTTCTAATGGTTCCGTCGTTCATTTGAACTCTGGCGGACCAACGCTTTTAAATTCTTTAAGGGTAGTCATTCTGGCTACCCTAGGTTCCGTGGGTGCTCTACCCCTGGTTTTTTTTCGTTAAATGCCGCCGTTAATAAATTAACGAACTCTTGCATAAGGTTGTTCTTACCCCCTTGGTTATCATTCCACAATAATAACGCATACTACATCAAAGCACATTAAATAAGAACTTCATTATATTAATATGCTTCTTCATAGTTTGAAACTATTTACAATTTGCTTCCATAGCCAATACCTATTACATTTCTATCCCACAATTGAACTTCACAAAAGTTGGGATTTACAAAAAGACTACCCTTTTTACAAAAGAGGGTTTTACGTCACTACACACATGTTTAAATTTCTAAACTCCTAATAATGCGTAACTGCATCTTTGAGTTCATTTGCAATCATCACTATAGTATCCCGACTAATAGTATATCGAGTCTATCACGACTCAGTGGAATAACACGCAACTTTTGAAATCCCTATGAGCACTCTCATGGATGTAAGACATCCGTGCTATCTTCTGGTCTTTCTCAACCAGTTTCTTACGAAGCTCATCGGCCTCTTCCTTATAGTTCCTAGCCTGCTCTATCATAAGCACATGCTTATCGTGCTCTGACTCAAAATCTGCTTCTGTTGACATCTTAGCTTCATGGAGATAATCAATCTCTTCATTCTGGTTCTACACAACTGTACTCAGTTGCACATTTCTGTCAAGCACTGCCAAATACAATGCTCTCATTGCATCTAGAGATGTTGACTCTAGTGTAGGTACCTCCGTAATAACCGAGGCTACCTCCATTTCCTCCTTCTCATAGACCATCATATCAAGGTATGATGTCAAAGCTACATCTCCCTCGGAGTAGTCTTCCTCAGAAAAGTACTCCTTTGGCTCCGACTCTTCTAGAGTTACTAATGGTACCTCCGCCACTGGCATGGTTACAAGCTCTACTCTGTTCACTGAGTCCTCACTTATCATCTCCACATTTCTAAACATCAAGCTATCATTTGTCACCCTACAATAACCCATAACATGTTGATTAGTACTTAACACACAATAGTATAAGCACAAATCACATTTAATTCATTTAGGGTTATTTTTCATCTTTTAAATCTTTCGGTACTGAGTTTCCTCAATACCTTATTAACTCCTTCGACTTGAGTAAAGCTCGAGTTTACTTCCTTCGGATTTCTCTTCCTTAACGAGGTTATTAGCCTAAGGTTCTTCCCCCCCTTAAGTTTTATAACCTAATGCTCTGATACCAACCTGTGACGCCCCCAAATTCGGGTATCTTCTAACCCGACAGATGGTGCTCCACTGTACTAACATCCATACAATCATTCCATTGAATTATAACAAAATGAGAGTAATTACTATATTCTCATCAAAATCAAAGTATAATCCTTCCCAGGTTCATAAACTGGTTACATCGTTCATTGTTCATAATGTATAATACATACAAACTTACTAAACTATTACATAATGCCTAAGCATCCATCTTGTCCTTGCCTTTATCTCTCTTAGAACTCTCAGTTCGTTCGGCTTTAGCTGCAAACATATGGTTTAAGCAAAAATGAGCATAACTAGCTCAGCAAGTCTTAACAACGAATCACATGACTATCACATGAACAATTTCATGCTTTATTCACATAAATGAACAATTAACTACGAAGCACTATGAAATATTTGACTAGTACCTCTCATGTCATAACAACAATTCCAAAGTATATATATAATAGCTTAGGAATTCTGAACCGGTCGATAGACCATGAACAGTAACTTTCAGTTTTCATACTTGAAAAGGAGTCCACAACACTTAGGACGTTCATCCGTATAACTTACGAGTACATCTGGGTGATCAGCCCATAGTACCCTATGTTGATCAACACTACATTCATTAAACGTATTTACGTTTAATATTTTTGGCAAACTCGCGTGCCCATCAAATAATCGATGAAAAATCCTTTTGTTTGTTCATAGACAAACCTTACCTTCACGCCCGTACCAATTTCTTGGCATAGGATAGCTGTTAACATTTCTATATAGAATGACATGTACGATAATCAATCTATATATTACGAATAGTCTAGCAGAGTTAAAAGTTGGCATCGACCCTTTCTTTGAAACAAGTCTTGCAATTCAGTTCAATGAATCACATAAAAACTTGGCTAACATGGAAGTTAGACAAGCGTTAAGAAGACTTGCCTTTCAGTGTCTTCAGATAACTTACTTGACTGACCATAGCCTTTACAGAATCTACATGATATATTCACATAGCACACTGTAATTAGCTATCAAACAACTATTCACATTGTTTCTATCACATAACATACCACATTAGGTCATGAGCGAACATACATGGTTCCTAATGAATCTTACCCTTCTTCTCAATCTAATTATTTATTAGATTATTTATTATTGGTTCCGGCTTGCCGTTTATAACCAACTTCTTTCTCTTCTATGTTGTAAGTGGATTTACTTCATTAATTCCACTCGTTTTGAGTTAATCACCTTTCCTCACGTCTTACCAACATTCTTAAATTATCAATCGAAATTCGATCGTTTATTGGCTAAGTATACTTATTGCATACCGTTCACATTCACGTAATATTCAACAACTTTAAGTTGTAACTCTCAACGTTATTGTCATCATCGAAGATGCTACTTTAAGTTAATTAATTCATCATCAATTAACTATTAAGTCAAATCGACTTTCCATGCTTCGTTACGGCTCATTGATAAGCGGATTTTATATACGCAAATCATTGTTCAAATCAAGTTTAAATTCGTATTTATTTATATATTTTGTGTTCGATTTTACTTGTTTTTGTTATTTTATGTGTAGGGTGGTCATGGATGCATTAAGGATGAAAAGGTGGTCTTTTTGGAGCAAAAGTAAAAAAAATTGGAACTTAAGAAATTTTGAAGTCAGAAGGTATGCCCGCCGGGGCGGGCCCTTTTTGCCCAGTACCCCTCGCCGGGGCGGGGGTCCTGTTTCTGCTGCTGTCCTATTAGGTTTCAACTTCTGTTTTGGCTCGGATTGGTGGGCTAGCTGGTGCGTTTTGGAGTCTATTCAAGGGAGAAGACGTCCAGAAGTCAAGAGAGCTTGCTACCACTTAGAAGAACAACAATTCTCTAATCAACAATTTTATGTGGATTTGAAAGGAATCGAGAGAGGATATTCAAATCTAGACCTAGTTAATATAGCATGTGTCATAAATTATGTCGATAACATATTTATGATTATTGTTAAGGTAGAGATACGCTTGACATCGCATGTAATCGTTAAGAGAACTCAAACTTCAACCTATTTAATTGCAGTTCACATAGAGATATAGTGAGTTGGTTAACTTAGGTGTTTAACAGATTTCTATCTTAATTGTGGATTGATGTTAATATGGTATTAGTGCATCGAGAGGTGGCTCTTACAGCGTTCGTGTTCTTGGTTAATAAACTGAAATATTGAGTGAATTGGAACAAAATTTAGAAAATCAGAGTGAAGCTTAGGGTGAAATCATAAGTCTAATTCTCCATTAATTGTTTGAAAATTCCGAATTTCGTTATTGGTGATTATTTCTTTTGTGATAATTTAATTATTTATTAATTTAGTTTCTTTTAATTAGTTTTTAAAAAAAAAACCATTGAATTGATTAGTTTAATAAAATTAGGATTAATACAAAATTGAAAATTGTGAAGTTAAGATTCTTGATATTTTGTCCTTGTGGGAACGATACTTTGCTCATCACTTTATTACTTGTTGACCACGTACACTTGCGTGTTTTGTGCATATTGATTTTACCCAACAAGTTTTTGGCGCCGTTGCCGGCGACTACTTGGATAAAGGGACGGAAGGGTGGCACCGTGTTTCACAGCAAAGACCTGAGTCGATATGGTAAAATCTGGTAAACTGCTACCGTCCACGCACACCTCGGACGTGACTAAGGAAAAGGCACTCCTCCTGTATGCCATTGTCCAAGATTTCCTCATAGACATCGGGGCAATTATTAGTTTTTCTATACGAAGATGCCTACGTGGAAATTTTTCTGGCAGCTTACCACATCCATCTCTTATATGTGGATTGTGTCATCAAGCCGGAGTACGTTGGTCCGATGATGAGCCCACTTTGATGCCGCTGCAGATCTTAGATACTAGAATGATAGCCCGGTATTCTATTTGGCCTGGAGGAGAGTCCCATCCACGGGGTTTGGGTTTTATTTTTCCATCGGCGTCGGAACCCGAGGATGATGCCGAAGATACTTCGGGGGATGAGGATTAAGCAATTTGTGATCAGGGAACTGAGCAGACTCTGCTGACTGAGACATTTTCTAGTGCTCAGTTCCTGGCTTTTCAGAATCAATTAGCTTTGACCAATAGGGTGACACGCCGGGAGATGCGGCGATTGGCGATGCGCCAAGACCACATGTTTGATGCCATGAATGCATCTTTCGCCTCATTGAATACAACACTCCAGAGTTTCAACCCGGCGGGTCAATTTTCATATGAACAACCCGGTCCATTACCTCGATTTCCTCCTAGTGATTCAGATGAGGAAGAGCACCAACCACCGCCCCAGACTTAAACAGTTTCAGGGAAGTCCTCGTGCCTTATATTTTTATCCAATGAGGGCATTGTCTTATTTAAGTTTGGGGGAGTTTGATAAGCGGATTTTATATACGCGAATCATTGTTCAAATCAAGTTTAAATTCATATTTATTTATATATTTTGTGTTCGATTTTACTTGTTTTTGTTATTTTATGTGTAGGGTGGTCATGGATGCATTAAGGATGAAAAGGTGGTCTTTTTGGAGCAAAAGTAAAAAAAATTGGAACTTAAGAAATTTTGAAGTCAGAAGGTAGGCCCGCCGGGGCGGGCCCTTTTTGCCCAGTAACCCCCGCCGGGGCGGGGGTCCCGTTTCTGCTGCTGTCCTATTAGGTTTCAACTTCTGTTTTGGCTCGGATTGGTGAGCTAGCTGGTGCGTTTTGGAGTCTATTAAAGGGAGAAGACGTCCAGAAGTCAAGAGAGCTTGCTACCACTTAGAAGAACAACAATTCTCTAGCGCAAAAGGCAAGATTTTCAGCACAAATTGAAGGATTTGGAAAGTGAAAATTGGAGGAGTGATTTTCAGAGATTGTCACAACGATTGCAGATTGAGGTTTTGTGAAGGAGTTTTCTACAATTCTTCTTCTCTTTCATCTATTTTGTAATTGGGATGATGTTTTCAACAAATTATTCAGTTTTTAATTCGTTCGTTATGAACTAATTTACTTGTTAGACTTGTGATGGATCCTTAAGCCTAGCGATGATTCGATAACTTTGATTTCCAATTTTATAAGATAATTTCAGTTTATCTATGTTAATTTGTGCGTGAATTTATGAATTGCCTGATTAACAATTTTATGTGGATTTGAAAGGAATTGAGAGAGGATATTCAAATCTAGACCTAGTTAATATAGCATGTGTCATAAATTATGTCGATAGCATATTTGTGATTATTGTTAAGGTAGAGATACGCTTGACATCGCATGTAATCGTTAAGAGAACTCAAACTTCAACCTATTTAATTGTAGTTCACATAGAGATATAGTGAGTTGGTTAACTTAGGTGTTTAACGGATTTCTATCTTAATTGTGGATTGATGTTAATATGGTATTAGTGCATCGAGAGGTGGCTCTTACTACGTTCGTGTTCTTGGTTAATAAACTGAAATATTGAGTGAATTGGAACAAAAGTTAGAAAATCAGAGTGAAGCTTAGGGTGAAATCATAAGTCTAATTCTCCATTAATTGTTTGAAAATTCCGAATTTCATTATTGGTGATTATTTCTTTTGTGATAATTTAATTATTTATTAATTTAGTTTCTTTTAATTAGTTTTTTTAAAAAAAACCATTGAATTGATTAGTTTAATAAAATTAGGATTAATACAAAATTGATAATTGTGAAGTTAATATTCTTGATATTTTGTCCTTGTGGGAACGATACTTTGCTCATCTTGCCAAATTTTTCCCACCGGCAAAGACTGCGAAATTGAGGAGTGACATCACATTGTTTGCGCAACAGAGTGGAGAGTCACTATATGAGTCATGGGAGAGATACAAAGACTTGCTCAGGAAGTGCCCACATCATGGATTGCCCAAGTGGTTACAAATGAACACCTTCTATAACGGGCTACAGGGCAATATCAGAGCAAGTATTGATGCGGCATCGGGGGGAGCATTCTTGGCTAAAAGTTATGAGGATGCTTACAATTTGATAGAAACAATGTCGGCAAATAACTACCAGTGGCCCACATCAAGAATGACAGAGGTAAAAACAGCCGAGATCTTGGAAGTAGACGGAGTAACATCTTTACACGCAACTATTGCTGCACTATCCATGAAGTTTGATAAGCTGAATGAGACGGTGAAAATGTTAGCAGGGGCTAAAGTTCAACAGGTTATGGCAGTATGTGAATTATGTGCGGGGGATCATCTGACAGAGCAGTGCGCGATAAATCCAGCATTCGTTCAGTACATAGGCAACTACAACAGAAATCTGCAAAATACATACCAAAATACCTACAACCAGGGGAATAGGAACCACCCAAACCTCTCGTGGAGCAATAATCAGCAAACTCAAGCTCCACGACCATCATATCCCCCTGGATTTCATAGTCCCCCACAACAAATGCAACGGCAGGACAGGAAATCCAATGATGAGGAATCCTGGTCAAGTTACAAAACTAGCACTGATCTGACGTTGAAGAATCATACTATTGCTCTCAAGAATATAGAGAATCAGATAGGGCAACTTGCGTTGGCAATGAATAGTAGACCACAAGGAACTTTACCTAGTGACACCGAAAGAAATCCGAAAGGTAATCATGAGCAATGTCAGGCAGTTATGTTGAGAAGCGGAAAACACCTCGGTGGGATTAGTGCAGAAAATTCAGCATCACCGGAAGAAAAAGAAGACGACGGTAACGCAGTAGAGGGGAACAAATCAGAGGAACCACAACTAAACAGTGAGCCGATGGTTCATCCTCCACCGTCATTTCAGCAGAGAGTCCAAAAACAGAAGTCCGATAAGCAGTTCGCAAAATTTTTAGAGGTGTTCAAGAAACTCCAGATTAATATTCCATTTGCAGAGGCCCTGGAGCAAATGCCGAGTTACGCGAAGTTTATGAAGGGAATTCTGTCAAGGAAGAAGAAATGGGAAGACTTCGAAACAGTGGCACTAACAGAGGAATGCAGTGCAATGTTACAGAAAAAGCTCCCACCTAAACTTAAAGATCCGGGAAGCTTCACTATTCCGTGCACGATCGGGAAAATGTCATTTAGTAAGTGCCTATGTGACTTGGGAGCAAGCATAAATCTGATGCCATTATCAGTATATTCAGAATTGGGTCTGCCTGCACCGAAGCCTACAAATATTTCATTACAACTGGCAGATAGGTCGATCACATATCCGAGAGGCATTGTCGAGGACATTTTGGTAAAAGTGGATCAGTTCATATTCCCTGCAGACTTTATCGTACTGGATTTCGAGGAAGATAAGAACATCCCGATCATCCTAGGGAGACCTTTCTTGGCCACGGGACGGACACTCATAGACGTGCAGAAGGGAGAACTTACAATGAGGGTCCAAGATCAAGAAGTAAAATTCAATGTGTTCAAGGCCATGAAATATCCTACAGACGAGGAAGAGTGTAATCGGATAGATTTAATTGAGCAGATTGCCACAAAAGAAATGAGCAAGAGTTTAAGCAACGATCCGTTAGAAACAACGTTACTGGGGGATGAGGAAATAGACGACTCGAAATTTGTGGAATTACTACAGATGCTAGACTCGTTACCACGAGTTAGCCGATTTAGACCATCGGTTGAACCGCTGCATATCGCGGATACAGTTGTAGAAAAATTGAAACCATCATGGGATGAGCCGTATCTTTTTAAACAATGCGCCGATAAGATGATTCGACGATGTATTCCATACAGTGAAGTCCACGCCATACTAACAGAATGCCATTCATCGGCGTACGGTGGACATTACGGAAGTGAGCGCACTGCGGCAAAAGTTCTTCAGTCCGGGTTTTACTGGCCTACATTGTTCAAAGATGCCCACCAATTTGTGAAAACTTGTGATAGATGCCAACGGGTGGGTAACATATCGAAACGGAATGAGATGCCCCTACAAACAATTCTGGAAGTGGAAATCTTCGATGTATGGGGCATCGATTTCATGGGACCATTCCCGTCGTCTTTGAGCAATCAGTATATCTTGCTCGCGGTGGACTACGTATCGAAATGGGTTGAAGCTGCCGCATTACCATCTAATGATGCCAAGGTGGTCCTCAAGTTTTTACAGAAAAATATTTTCACAAGGTTTGGCACGCCAAGAGCAATTATTAGTGATGAAGGCAGTCATTTCTGCAATAAGTCGTTTACAGCTCTGTTGGCTAAGTATGGGGTCAATCATAAAGTGGCGACTGCTTATCACCCTCAGACTAATGGGCAAGCCGAGGTATCGAACAGAGAAGTTAAAAATATATTGGAAAAAGTCGTTAACCCAAACCGGAAAGATTGGTCGCTTCGATTGGATGATGCATTATGGGCATACCGCACCGTATACAAAACGCCAATCGGGATGTCGCCATATCAACTCTTGTACGGCAAGGCATGTCACTTGCCGGTGGAGTTACAGCACAAAGCTTATTGGGCAATACAAAAATTGAATTTCGACCAAGCCGCTGTAGGAGAAAAGAGGCTACTTCAACTTAATGACCTCGACGAATTCCGCTTCCATGCTTATGAGAATGCCAAACTATACAAAGAAAAAGTTAAAAAATGGCACGACTACAAAATTATCCAACGAACATTCGAGCCGGGTCAAGCAGTCCTCTTGTTCAATTCACGGCGGCGGCTGTTCCCCGGAAAGCTTAAGTCGAGATGGTCGGGACCATTTACTATCAAACGGGTATTTCCTCATGGCGCGGTTGAATTATACAGCCGCAATCCATTAGAAACGTTCAAAGTCAATGGTCAACATATAAAGCATTACTGGGGTGGTGAGTCAAATTTGGACGCCGTCACTATCATCCTAGCCGATACACAGTAAAACAGGGAGTAGTCAGGCTGAACGACTTAAAATCAAGCGCTAATTGGGAGGCAACCCAATATTTCTTTATTTTTCATATTTCACATTTAAGTCGGTAGGATATAGTTTATGAAAGAAGTAGTTAGGAATTTTCATTTATTAAGTTTGCTTAAAATATCTGAAAAATACTAAAAATCAATCCAAACTCCAAGTCATCATTAATCTAACGTTTTGCTTGTTGTTGGTTTTAGGAAAGGTCAAACACGACTTAGAGCAACAAGGACTACACAACGGAGGAAATTTGGAAATTTTTCATGTCCAAAATTTTTGACCAAAGAGTTTAACAGTGGGCTAGCCCGCTGGGGCGGGCATTTTTAGGCTTAACACCCCCGCCGGGGCGGGGGTCTGGATTCCTGGGCAGACACGCCTGATAAAAAGGCACGAACCAGCTCTCTCTCCCTCACTTCATGCCGGCTATCATTCTTCTTCCCTCTCCCCAACATCACCCACGATCCTACCCTATTCCTACCACCATCACCATTACATAATTTACCCATCTTCTCCCCCACACCACCCACACTACTTCAATACCATCCACCACCTTCTCCACTTTCCATCATTCTATATAAACCCTAACTTCTATCTCCACTATACAAATTCCTTTGCACACAAATTCTTCTGGCTATTGGGCTACACACACTTACGGGTGACTACTCTAGCATTATTATCACATTCTCATCTTCTCTTCACTACCATTCCATACAAATCACATAAGTTGAGAGGAGAACGGGCTGTGCACGCTAGGTGTTTGCTAAATTTACTGAACCAAAGTGCAAGAGAAGAAAGTGTCTGCTAGCACGTTCAAGCATCTGGTAATCCATGGCTTCACAACCAACATCCAAACGACAACGGGGGGCAAGTTCTAGCACTGTGCAACCGCCAACGCGAACATATGACCGCCGCAAATTCTGAAGTGCCGCCGCCGCCGACCGGTACGACTATATGGTTACAAAAGCCCTTACACCGGAACGGGGGTTGGCTCCCGAGGGCAATGATGGGGAAATGATGCAACAAATCTACCAACAAGGATGGATAAGGTTTACAGCGGAGCCCGAGCCCGCTGTTGTGAATGTTGTTAAAGAATTTTATGCAAACGCCGAGGACAAGGCACCATTCACTGCCTTCATGAGGGGTCGCATGGTCCTGTTCAGTGCAGATGCTATCAATGCTTTTTATCAGCTGCGGGTGCCACGCCAGTGTCAATATGCTTACATGCGGGATTTTGACCCCGATTATGAGGAGGTGATTCAAAACATGACTAAGCCGGGGACTACTTGGATAAAGGGATGGAAGGGTGGCACCGTGTTTCACAGCAAAGACCTGAGTCGATATGGTAAAATCTGGTATGCCTTCCTCTGTGCTAAACTGCTACCGTCCATGCACACCTCGGACGTGACTAAGGAAAAGGCACTCCTCCTGTATGCCATTGTCCAAGATTTCCTCATAGACATCGGGGCAATTATTAGTTTTTCTATACGAAGATGCCTACGTGGAAATTTTTCTGGCGGCTTACCACATCCATCTCTTATATGTGGATTGTGTCATCAAGTCAGAGTACGTTGGTCCGATGATGAGCCCACTTTGATGCCGCTGCAGATCTTAGATACTAGAATGATAGCCCGATATTATGTTTGGCCTGGAGGAGAGTCCCATCCACGGGGTTTGGGTTTTATTTTTCCATCGACGTCGAAACCCGAGGATGATGCCGAAGATACTTCGGGGGATGAGGATGAAGCAATAGGTGATCAGGGAACTGAGCAGACTCCGCCAACTGAGACATTTTCTAGTGCTCAGTTCCTGGCTTTTCAGAATTAATTGGCTTTGACCAATAGGGTGACACGCCGGGAGATGCGGCGATTGGCGATGCGCCAAGACCACATGTTTGATGCCATGAATGCATCTTTCGCCTCATTGAATACAACACTCCAGAGTTTCAACCCGGCGGGTCAATTTTCATATGAACAACCAGGTCCATTACCTCGATTTCCTCCTAGTGATTCAGATGAGGAAGAGCACCAACCACCGCCCCAGACTTAAACAGTTTCAGGGAAGTCCTCGTGCCTTATATTTTTATCCAATGAGGGCATTGTCTTATTTAAGTTTGGGGGAGTTATATTTGTTTAGTAGCATGCATGCTGTTTTTTTTTATTATTATTATTTATATTTTGAATATTAGTTAGGAGTTTGCATTGTTTTCATAAGTTTTTATGTTAAAAAAAATAAAAATAATAGGTTGCATATGTCCAATGGTGTCGCATTCTACAGGTTATTCTGGCCAATGATGAGATTATGAACAAGTTAACCAATATAGTATGGATTATTAGAACTGTGATATAATTACTGTTATGAATCGATTCTTGGACTTGTTTGAAACTGTTATAAAAAGGGTAGCACTAATAACATCTTTGTTGACCGGTTAGTTCAAATTGATACATAAAGGGTTTCTAAAGGATAGTGCTAGCGTGAACCAGAAAATGACAAGGATTGGCAGTGAAGGCTTAAATTAGGCAAGAACCTAAGTTTGGGGGAATATATGTGGGATATATAAGCTTTGGAAAAAAAATGTAATATGTTGAGTCTTGTGGTGGGTTGAGGTGAAGCACTCCCCATAAACACAAGCGTGAGATGGAGCATAAAATGCACTCACCAACCATCTATGAAAGAAAAAAAAAAGAGATAAGAATAAAACGGGAAAAGTGCAAAAAGCCCCCGTATAAAAAAAAAGAAAAAAAAGAAAAAAAGAAAAAGAAATTATAAGTATCCTGCATGTACCCTTGAATTTGGTTAAGTTAATTTTAGTTGAATCGTGCCTATCTTTGAGATTTTTAAGTTTGCATTATATAATTCTTTCTAAGAAGTTGTTTATGTATTGAATTTGGGTCCGTATCAGTTAAACTTGATGTTAATCACACACACACGCTATACCAGTGATGATTGATCAAGAATTGAGAATTAATATGTAAGCGTGGATTGGTTTTGATAATTTGTAGTGTAAAGTTGCTCGTTTTCTCTGAGGCCGGTAGAATAAATTTGTTTATGCGATATTGTTGGATTTGTTTAGGCGTTTAGATTGTTATTGCATTTCATTGTATTGCATGTAGCTTGTTTGTGCTCGTGGACTAGCACGGTTTAAGTTTGGGGATTTTGATAAGCGGATTTTATATACGCGAATCATTGTTTAAATCAAGTTTAAATTCATATTTATTTATATATTTTGTGTTCGATTTTACTTGTTTTTGTTATTTTATGTGTAGGGTGGTCATGGATGCATTAAGGATGAAAAGGTGGTCTTTTTGGAGCAAAAGTAAAAAAAATTGGAACTTAAGAAATTTAGAAGTCAGAAGGTATGCCCGCCGGGGCGGGCCCTTTTTGCCCAGTACCCCCCGCCGGGGCGGGGGTCCCGTTTCTGCTGCTGTCCTATTAGGTTTCAACTTCTGTTTTGGCTCGGATTGGTGGGCTAGCTGGTGCGTTTTGGAGTCTATTAAAGGGAGAAGACGTCCAGAAGTCAAGAGAGCTTGCTACCACTTAGAAGAACAACAATTCTCTAACGCAAAATGCAAGATTTTCAGCACGAATTGAAGGATTTGGATAGTGAAAATTGGAGGAGTGATTTTCAGAGATTGTCACAACGATTGCAGATTGAGGCTTTGTGAAGGAGTTTTCTACAATTCTTCTTCTCTTTCATCTATTTTGTAATTGGGATGATGTTTTCAACAAATTATTCAGTTTTTAATTCGTTCGTTATGAACTAATTTACTTGTTAGACTTGTGATGGATCCTTAAGCCTAGCGATGATTCGATAACTTTGATTTCCAATTTTATAAGATAATTTCAGTTTATATATGTTAATTTGTGCGTGAATTTATGAATTGCCTGATCAACAATTTTATGTGGATTTGAAAGGAATCGAGAGAGGATATTCAAATCTAGACCTAGTTAATATAGCATGTGTCATAAATTATGTCGATAGCATATTTGTGATTATTGTTAAGGTAGAGATACGCTTGACATCGCATGTAATCGTTAAGAGAACTCAAACTTCAACCTATTTAATTGCAGTTCACATAGAGATATAGTGAGTTGGTTAACTTAGGTGTTTAACGGATTTCTATCTTAATTGTGGATTGATGTTAATATGGTATTAGTGCATCGAGAGGTGGCTCTTACTACGTTCGTGTTCTTGGTTAATAAATTGAAATATTGAGTGAATTGGAACAAAAGTTAGAAAATCAGAGTGAAGCTTAGGGTGAAATCATAAGTCTAATTCTCCATTAATTGTTTGAAAATTCCGAATTTCGTTATTGGTGATTATTTCTTTTGTGATAATTTAATTATTTATTAATTTAGTTTCTTTTAATTAGTTTTTTTAAAAAAAAACCATTGAATTGATTAGTTTAATAAAATTAGGATTAATACAAAATTTATAATTGTGAAGTTAAGATTCTTGATATTTTGTCCTTGTGGGAACGATACTTTGCTCATCACTTTATTACTTGTTGACCACGTACACTTGCGTGTTTTGTGCGTATTGATTTTACCCAACACTCATTAACGTTCTTACATTCTCCGTCTTTTAATCACGTTAAATCTTTTCATTCAACATTTGCTAAAGGTTTAAAACACTTGACTAAGTGTTACATTACGTGAACTATATGTTCATACTTCTTTCTTGCACATCCCCCAGTATCTGAGAAATAAAATTCTCATTTCTGGGCATGGCCTTGCACCGGCGCTGCGGAGCCCTCCTTCCCTCTCTCTCTCGCGCTGCGGCGCGACCTACTTCTATCTCCTCCCTTGGTCTGGCGCTGCGGCGCCAAACCCTTCGTTATTTTTCGTGCTGCGGCGCCACTTAACAGCACCTGAAGCCTGAGTTCACGCTGTGGCGCCACTTCTCGGTGCTGCGGCGCGAATCTTAAACCCTAGAAAATTTTTCTAAGTGTTGAATCAAGTTTTGAGATGCTTACTTTGCGATCTCATAACTCCTTCGTTATAACTCGGAACGAGGTCGTTCCAAAGCCATTCTCTTCGTTATCTCCCATACTTTAACACCCATTGAGCAAAAATTCGATCTAAACTCATTAATGTGCCATTCAATTGGCTTAAACTTCACTCTTCGTTCATTTTACGCTTTTAACGTTCTTCGCTCGTTCGTCCGTAATTCGGTCATCCGAACTCGAAAATCGATCGTTCTTGAGTCCACGACTCACGTTTTCTACGTTCTCTTACATTCTTATGAAACCCTACACGTCCGGGTTTATTTACTAACTTTCAAATTCTCGCTCGTCTTTTACGAAAATTTTGCCATAACTTCGTTATAGCTCAATTTTAATCTGTTCTTCATGAACGTTTCTAACGCTCCTAACCAAGCAAGAAGCAACTAACTTATACACGATAGTTTTAAACTTTTCCATCAACAACATTTACACTACGATGGTTTTAAATTTGTCCATCAACAACATTCTACGTGTTCTTCGCGTGTTCTTCGCGTTCTTCGTTCGTTCTTCGTTTTAATCGATATTTTGGATTACGATTCTACTTTTTCTTGGAATTTGATGTTATAGAACATCATTCCTTACTAATTTGACATACTCATTCATATGATTCATTCAGATCGTTCAAAATCCTTACGAATCTTATACATCCTTAAGAAATTTATAAACTACATTTCTTATTCTTATTTCTTTGTTTTCTCATGATTTCAACCATATGAAATCATTCTTAACTTCTTTTACTTCTTATTCTCTTTAAGCTATGTTTTAAACATAGAAAACTTAAAGAAAAATATTAGAAGAAATTAGGGTTCGAATTACCGTTCTTCGTTAATCCTCTTCCGTTATACAAAGTCGGCGATTCGCTAGCTATTCTATTTCACGATCACTTTTGATCCGATCGTTCAAGCTCACGCTCTTCCTCTTCTTCTCCCAACCGAGCTCTCTGTATCTCTCTCAAGTGTAGGATTTTCAAAATCCTAGAAAATGAAATTCTAGGTTTCTATTTATAGAAAAACCAAAGCTAGGGCAATTTGGTCATTTCGCCCTTAACCTCCTTACTATTCCAAGCTTTGCCACCAAGTTTACTTGCTCTCCAAATAAATTACTTGGTCACCACATTAATTACTTGGTTGCTACTTAACTTAGCCATTAAGTATACTTGATTAGCACAACACTTGCTCATCACTTCATTATCTTGGTTACCAAGACTAACCTCATGATCATGGGTTGCCCCATGGATCACCCTAACCCATTGAATTATAGCTTGGGCTTAGGTTTAATTAACCTACTAAATTACTTGGACTTAAATTCACAAATCATTGGGCTTGACATAATCCAAGTCCAATTGGATTCTACAAAGTTCATGAACATAAAGTCCATTAAGACTTATCGCATTCTACGATCGTATTCGACGATCGTATTCTACACATTCCTTTCTCGTAATCGCGTCTTCTCTTCGTATATTGTTCGTACGATATTCGTATTATACGTCGTACTAATCTTCTTTCTATACTCGTATAATAACTAGTATCATACTCGTATTTCTCACGCATAAAAACCCTAGTTATTATACATGCTCATTACATTCGCGAAACTCACTTTCCCTAATCCTTAGGTTTTGAGTCCGCAGGCGAAAACTTCATTTTTGCCATAACTGAAATATTATTGAATATTCCATCACGTCTCAAGATTTCACGCAATCAATAACTTCTCAGAATTTCAAAATAAATCTCCGAGCAGAAACGGGTGAATAGTGCCTATTTCGTCTTTTTCTTCGGAAATATTTTTTTTCCCAGAAAACTTTTATTTTCGTCTTGAAAATTCAAACACTTTAATTCTACCACGTAGCCAAAATACTACGATGTTCTGACATATCTAGGTCATATAACGACCTTCGATTAGCTTGCTCCATAAATAATCAATTAAATTCATTTAATAAAAATAAAAATAAAAATTTAATTCTCAAAAATCCGATTTTCTCGGGCGTTACATCTATACTGTGAATAAATATGTTATTAAGGATTAACTTGTGTTATAATTTGATTATGTGATTGAATAATCAAACCTACGTGATGAATGTATTAGTTATATGATAATGACTAACTATGTCACGATGACATATGTTTAGGGTATTGAAATTCAAGTGGTAAATGTGTAGCTTGTGCTAAAGGCAAGTTTTCTAACTTTATTTTTATAATTGAGCAAGTTTTCTAATCCTTTGTTTTATTGAACTATTTGATGTGGAACAAGTTATTCTTGTAATTCAATTATTGGTTAGCATGCATAACTAGATTTCTATGCATGTTTAATATTCAATTCTAATTAACCTTGGCTTAGTATTGTTTAAGCAAGGTATGCTATGGTATTCAAATTGTATGCTATTAGATTATTCCTAAAGCATGATTTTAGTTGCTATGATTAATTCAATTACGATTCTTTTATAAGTATAATGTCATGGATTTTATTCAACTACTCCGTAGTTGATGTTCGTTGAATTCCAAATTACCTTGAAATCTTATCCAAACCAAACTTACTTTGGTGCGGACATGTATTCTAAATACTGAGATGAACAACTCTTTTAATAGAGGTTTACGCTTAGCGTTGAAATGGTTGTGCACAATACATTGTACGAAGGATTGATCCCCCTAAGTACGTGGAGTCCTTATAGTCTTATGACTGTTAAAGCTAAAGTTGAAAGATTACTTATAACTGTGGACATGATTCGTGGTCATTAGACCCTCAGTAAATGTTAAAATTTTCAGAAAGTTAATAGAATATATTGTCCAGTTCTATTGAGCCTAATATTGGCAATTGATGTAAAAGATTAATGATTTACTTATTGTTATTTCAAGTGGGCCTTGTTTGCTCACTCTTTCCTGTAAAATTTCTTACAGCTAAAGTTGAAACTGGTGACGTACCTAGTACCAGTAAGGGAGAAGGAAAGATGACCAAATACTGAAGACTTGTAATAGTTTGATAGTTTTATTTTTCAGACTTTGGTTTAAAGATTGTAATGAAGTTTATTTAATTTCCGCATTTGAATGATTGTTGTTAAAGGTTAGATAACTTGGGAGAATTTTATTCAAGTTTAATCCTGTATGGGCAGGTTTTCTTTTATTATTCAATTCTATTATGAATGTGTAGTTAGCAATGAATGTTTTGATTGCGTGAGCACCGAATCTTGCGGAAATGAAGTACCAGGATTTAGGGGTGTCACAGCACCTAACTGTCCTAACCCAAAGAAGGGTGCCTATGACACCCCCAAATCCAGGTTACCTAACCCCCGAAGTTTGGTGTTCACGATCCCAAATTTAAAATTAGGGTTTTTCGGCTTTCGATTAGGGTTTCCAAAGGTACGTTAGGGTTTTTAAAGCTTGTTCAGCACAACTCTACTCTAAATTTATTAGTCAATACCCAAATTGACTTTCTCGAGACTCGTATCACAGATACTTGTCACAAAATTGATAATTAATATTAATATTAATTAAAAAAAATTATTCACAAATTTGTGATTATTCGAAATCTCGAGTTATCACATTCACCTCTCCTTAAAAGGATTTCGTCCTCGGAATCACCACTTTCTTATTCCCTACAATCTTTTAAAGTTGTATCATCAATTCATTGTTATCAACACAATATTCATTTGTGTCTCAAATTCTAACATGTGAGTTGAATCTTTAAATGAAAACAGTTCACAGAAATATCTAACTCATAGTACTCGTGTAATTTAAATTCTTAAGCAAAATTGTTACCTGCTACCACCTCCTGGGCAGCCACCGTATCTTGCGCCGTCATGTTGAATGTACGGGCTATTGGTCTTCCTAGATGTGCAGGTCCTCGAATTGCCAAGGTTCCGCTACTGGGTCCCTTGTTGCCACTTTCTTTTTCCGTATTCTTCTTCGGACAGTTCCGAACCAGATGATCATTCGATCCGCATGCAAAGCAACCTTGTATCTTCTTCAGACTGGGACAATTGGGCGACATGTGCCCCTCTTGCCCGCAGTTATAACAAACTCCATTTTTCTTCAGGCAAACTCCAGCATAATTCTTCCCACAATTCGCACATGGCTCCCTTCCTTTTCTATTATCTTCCTTGCCTCCTGATTAGGTATTCTCATTCCACTTTCTCTTATTAGGGCTACTTCCACCACTGTTTCCGCCATCGTTGGTCTTCTTCTTCTTCTCTTGATGAAATCGAGACGCAGCTTCGCTCCCTCCTTCAGCAATTAATGCTTCTCCATCAAGGCCGCGAACGTATTGTTCTGCAATACCGCTACTTTGTTGAATATTCCCGGCTTCAGCCCATTTTCAAATCTTCTCGCCCTCCTCGCTTCTGTGTCCACCTGATGAGGTGCAAATCTAGCCAACTCGTTGAATTTGGCAGCGTATTCTATTACCGACATGTTCTCCTGCTTAAGTTCTAAGAATTTGACTTCCATCCTGGATTGCATACTTGGTGAGAAGTAGTTCTCAAAGAAAATCTCCTTGAATCTTGTCCACAACACCACCTCTGTACCAACTCTCGCTTGGTTCGTTTCCCACCAGTAATTAGCTTCTCCCTTCATTAAGTATGTCGCAAAAGCTGTCTTCTGCTCTTTCGCCACTCGCGCAATGACGAATGCCTTCTCCATCCCCTTCACCCAAGTTTGGGCTTCAATCGGATCTGTGGTTCCCTTGAACTCAGGCGGTCCTACCGCTTTAAAGTCCTTGAAGTTAGCCAATCTATCAGCTGGATGTTCTCTCTCTCTTCCTCTTCCTGCGGGAGCTCTATTCACCATAGCTTGGCCTATCATATCCTCAAAGTTTTGCATCGGGTCAGCTTAACCTCCTTCGTTATTTACCGACTGCTCTTCTCGTTGGTTTTGATTTGTCATCTAGGCGGCATGATCTGATTTAAATAAAAATCTTATATTAATTCTCTTTCTCTACACAAATTCTTAACACAATAAGAATTCAATACATAATTCTCATATAATTGTATATTTATTCAAATAGCACATAGTACTTACCATATATTACTATTCCTTTTTAAATCATAACAAGATTAACAACACAACTTTACACAAAAAGTTGTTATTCTCCATTCACACACAGTTATTATCAGTTCGTCAAACTTACCACACTTATGAGTTCAGGAACTTGCCACAATTATATGAGTGTATGAACTTATCCTAGTCAGACCTTTGGCGTCCATTCGCTGAGGGGTTCAAAACATTTAATATAATTATGAGTCATTAACTTACCATAAGTATGAGTTTTAAGAACACACAAATTAATTTTAATCTTATATTCATATAGAAAATAAGAATTTCATTCATGCAAACATATATATACTTACATATGCTTAACATCATTCTCGATATTACAACACTTAATATCATAGACTTCTACCCAAAAGATACTATTACATATATCTAAGTTATCTACCGACCACTCCCTTCACCAGTCTTCTTCTTGATGGGACACTTGCTGAATCCGTGACCCGTCTGCCCACATGAAAAACACTTCCTCAAATTCAGCTTAGGACAATGCAGAGAAATATGTCATTCCTGCTTGCAGTTGAAGCACACGTTCTTCCACATCATGCATTCTCCCGCGTGAGTCTTCCCACACTTGCTACAAGCTTGCTTCTTCTTTAGGCTTGACTTTTCAGAATTAGGGTTGTCGTTGTCCCTCTTTCTCTTCTTCTTGTTCTTCTTGCTGGTTCTTTCAGATGTTCCACCACCTTCGGCCTTCATTCTGTCCACCTGCGCCTTGAGCTCGTTCCGTTCTTAAGTCATTTCGCGTAATGCTCGCTCCATCTTCCACAACTCCTCTAGAAGAAACACTTTTCTTCGGAGTTCCTGGACTTCTACAGATAGTTGATCTTGTTCTCCAACTTTGACCTTATTCTTTTTCTCAACCCTAGCTGGCTCAGACCCTGCCTCCTCATCTCCACTCAGATACATCTCAGGAAAATCGTCATGATCGCTCCCCAGATTAACCAAGGGTTCATCTTCTCCCACCTTCTCAACTGATTCACTTTGCGCTGGCACCTCGGCTTCTGGCACCGGTGCAACAGCCTCTAGCATCTCTGCACTCTTTTGATCTTCTCCAGACATCCTACAATCAATTTAAATAACTTGATTAGTACTTCACCAGTACAAAATTCTCACACTATGTGACCACTTATCTCACTATTGATATACTTCGTCAATCTCTCACTTAGAACTCAAAATGAGTTTTCTCTATCTCGCGTATGGTTATAATCCTAGGGTTTTCCCCCACCTCACTTAAGGTTTATAACCTACTGCTCTTCTACTAACTTGTGACACCTTAGTCACTACAGCTCTGATACCAATCTATGACACCCCCAAATCCGGGTTACCTGACCCCCCGAGTTTGGTGTTCACGATCCACAATATAATACCATTTAACTATCCATTCATATATAAATAGGATTACATAAGTCATTAACATATATTGTTAATACATAAGTCCCAGGTTTTCTAACCTTAACATTACAATCATACCCTTTAGATTATACAAAAAGGGTTTACAATACAACATAATAATAATACTGTTCATTATAACTAATCCAACATCTTGCCTTTGCCTTTATTCTTCTTTGACCCGCTGGCCTCTTCGTTCCTAGCTGAAATGTTTTATTTATAGCAAGGGTGAGCAACAAGTTTGCCCCGCAAGTTAAGACAAACAATAAAGGTATATGAATCAACAAGAACAGACTATCTATTTTGATAGGATGAAACCAAAGTTCGGAGAACATTGAAATAGCTGAACAAATCATTAATCAATATCAAGTCTTCTCGTATTCTAGGCAACGCAATAATTTGATAATGAAATAGTACAACGCTTTCAAAGTTTCTACGATATTCTATTGAATAATCAAGAATCAATTCTAAGCAGTAACAAAGTGGAATGTTTTCTAGATTTACGCTGAGCGATCAGACTAGATCTAAAACTTATTTTCTCGGGTATCTATCAAAGATTTACTTTGATACATATGCAGGCGTATCAGATAACCATAAAGATTAAATCATACCCCTCTGTAAGTACTTAGAGCCGGCCAACTCCTTGTACCCTATATTATGAATAATACTTAACATCGCGCAATGGTCGAATATATGATCCAAAATGTTCCCTTTATATAAAAGGTTGTTCTTCTCAGTCTCAAAATCAAGATTTTTGATTTAACAACGAAATACTGTGATTTCAAATTCTATCTACTTATTGATCTAGCCGAAACAATTGGCATCGATCTATCAATAACAATTGATTTTTCTTCTCGTATTTATCAAGTTCTAACAAATGTTCGTCTAGCCAGAATAATTAGCTAAGACATTTCTCAGTATAATTTGACAATACATAGGAATTATCTGTACTGTAAATATTAGTTTGTACATATATAAATATCCAACAACAATAATTCTACGAATATATATTTTTGCAAATCCGTAATTCAATTTGAATTATTAATCATCCACTAACTGCGAATAATCAATAATAAATTCCCTGGACATGGTATAATTATCAATAATTAACCATTAAAATAATTGAATAAATATAACTCAAGGTTGAGTTAGAAAACTTGCCTTTCGCATTGATTACATCTACACAATATAATTAATTGCGTTCGTAAGACCTATAATCAACAATGTCGGTCTCACAATTAGCACAATCATTTATAACACGTAACACTGTATGCTACAGTCAAACTTCTCCTAGGCACATTACCACATAACCACATCAGTGTTTATAACCTATATAAACACTTATCAAGTATAACTATTTCGGTCTGGTTGGACTTCGGTCTATTCTCGGTGTTCTGGTCACCCTATCCGATAATTAACATATTGATTGTCAATTAAACTTGGTCTCTAAACTTCAATATTATTTTAGATAAGTCAAATATCGTTTATAATATTTCTCGAAAGTTTTTAATAAGTTATAAACAATTATTATAATTTATAATAATTTTTCAAACACTTAAATCATTTTTAAATGATTTAATTATCAAATAATCTTATCATTATCAATATTTAATAATATAAAAATATTAATAACATACTTGTCAAAATATTAAAGTTATTATTAATAACTTAAAATATTTTTAAATCATCAATATTCTACTTAAATGATTTTTAAAGTAATTAAAATCATTTTTAAATTATCAACATTAATATTTAAATATTAACGTAATTATTATCAAAATATTAAAAGTCATTAATTATAACTTAAAATACTTTTAAAATATTTTTCTCATTTTTAAATGATTTTTAAATCAATAAAATCATTTTTAATTCATTTATTTAATTTAATAAATAAATAATCTAATATCATTAATATTAATTTATTAATGAGAATTCTCCAAAAATATTAAAAGTTGTATTTTATAACTCAAAATATTTTTAAATACATTATTCTTATTTAAAATGATTTTTTATAATATTAAATTATTTTTCTCTAATTTATTTAATACACTAAGTAAATAAATTAAATACCTTTAATATTTAAATAATTGTAAATATTAAAGAAAAATATTCCAATTGGTCAAAAATTATTTTTCATAATTTAAAATAATTTTTAAAACCATTTTTGGTAATTTTTAGAATTTATTTTATATTTTTAATCATTTTGCAGAAATTAGGAAAATAAAATTAAATAAACCGTCGCTATAGGCCTTTAGTGACACATTCTATAGCCTTAGGTGTTCTTGGCTCAAGAACACTGACAAAGTCAGTGTTCAAGGTAGCTCGTTTGACTGCCTTTGATTCTCGATTTAATATGTTTCTGGGCTAACTTGAACCATGATTGTGTAGTGTTTATGTAACACTACAACTATTAATCATTAAATGAGTCATATCATAACATACCATGAAGATCTAGCGATGCCAAATCACTGCCATACTTAATCTGGGTTTTATGGGAAACCCAGAAACCTAGACAGTCGTGAGGTACCACTTTGTGGTTCGATTATCAAAGTGTTCCAGTCATGATTTATATGATCTCATGGTTCTAATATGTACTCCGTATGTCAAGTAACATATACAAAGCAATATATCAAACCAACAACAAGACAACAGCCAGATCTAATCCGGTCAAATGTTGTCAGAAAATAAGTTCAGCCCATTTCTGGGTTTTCCAGAATTTAAACCGTGATCAAGTGACATGGTTTGACCACTTACCACGTTCGATTTACTGATGATTTAAGTGATCTAAAGACATTTATTTACAGACCATATAGTAGGGTATAAACTTGTTACAACAAAAACATCAAAAAGCAAAACAACGAATAGATCTGGGAGCTTGAAATTGTTGTCAGACGCTGAAATCTATTTTTGGGTTTCCCAGAATTTCTCTTGGTCATGGTCGGTCAACCGACTTTGACCGATTATAACTCACATCCTAGACATTTAATGACTCTATTTTCTTTTGCAGACTAAAGACCACATACCAAGCTACATGTAACAACTTTAAAACATCCGAAAACACAAACGAGCAAGGATCCGTGGCGACTGACATTACTTGCCAGACCACTAAGAATGCTCAAGAACAAATTTTTGTAAAACTCATTTTTAAGTCATTTGATGCTATGGATCCATCATGCATCATCATAGATCAACTAAAAACATTATATATCACTTATAAAAACACAAAAACAAAAATTTTGCCCAAGCATACAAGATCAAAAGTAAACTAGGGTTTATACTTCTTATTGCTAGATCTTTGATCTTAATCATTCTTAGTTGTTTTTGTTGTTCTAATAGCTGATATTGGGACTGAACTGTTTAACAAAATCGTAGGTTTGGGAGAGAGAGAGTTGATAAGAGCAAATGAGAAATTGGCTTAGTTTTATGAATTTTCTCTCTCCAAAATCTCTTATATAATCACTTAGATGCAATGAATAATCTGCTAGCTGTCCATTAGAGGTTGATTTGCTGGTAAGATAAGTCACCTTGGTCAAAATAGTTGGTGAACAACTCTTGATTTGGAAAGATTTACAAGTAATCTAATAAAATATCCATAAAGGGCATTTTTGACATTTATAAAATAATTTTAATGGCATACTTGTCAATTGCACAAACCCTTAGGGTTTAGGGTTTGGATTAGAATTTAGGGTTTAAGCCCTTTAGGGTTTAGGGTTTAAACCCTTTAGGTTTGCAATCTAATTTCTAATATTTTCGAATTTCGATTTTTAAAATAGAAAATTAATATTCCAAAATTATAATTAGGATTCAATAATTATATTAATATTTTCTAATCATAAAATTCAATCTTGTTAATTAGGATTAATATTCCTAATTAAAATTGCTTAATTTAGCAATTAAGGTCAAAATGGTCCTTAGGGTTTATAACCCATGAATTAGGATTTTAATTAGAAAAATAAAATTTCCAAATTACAATTAAGGTTTGTAAAATAGAAATTAAGATAACTAAAATATAATTAGGATTTTCTAATCATATTTAAGTTTAATACACACTTTAGGCTTGCCAATTAGGATTAGGATTTCCTAATTTAGGATTTAGGATTTCTGAATTTAAAATTAGGGTTTCCCGGCTTTCGATTAGGGTTTCTAACTGTACGTTAGGGTTTCTAAAGCTTGTTAAGCACAACTATACTCTAAATTTATTAGTCAATACCCAAAGTGACTTTCTCAAAACTCGTGTCACGAATACTTGTCACAAAATTGATAATTAATATTAATATTAATTTAAAAAAATTTATTCGCAAATTTGTGATTATTCGAAATCGCGGGTTATCACATTTACCCCTCCTTAAAAGGATTCCGTCCTCGGAATCACCGCTTTCTTATTCTCTACAATATTTTAAAGTTGTATCATCAATTTATTTTTATCAACACAATATTCATTTGTGTCTCAAATTATAACATGTGACTTAAATCTTTAAAAGAAAACAGTTCACAAAAATATCTAACTCATATCACTCGTGTAATTTAAATTCTTAAGTGAAATTGTTATACCACCTATTGGGCAGCCACCGTATCTTGCGCCGTCATGTTGAATGTACGGGCTGTTGGTCTTCCTGGCTGTGCAGGTCCTCGATTTACCAAGGTTCCGCTACTGGGTCCCTTGTTGCCACTTTCTTTCTCCGTATTCTTCTTCGGACAGTTTCGAACCAGATGATCATTTGATCCGCATGCAAAGCAACCTTGTATATTCTTCGGACTGGAACAATTGGGTGACATGTGCCCCTCTTGCCCGCAGTTATAACAAACTCCTTTTTTCTTTAGGCAAACTCCAGCATGGTTCTTCCCACAATTCGCACATGGCTCCCTTCCTTTTCTATTATCTTCTGTCTTGCCTCCTGATTGGGTATTCTCATTCCACTTTCTCTTATTAGGGTTACTTCCACCACTGTTTCCACCATCGTTGGTCTTCTTCTTCTTCTCTTGATGAAATCGAGACGCAGCTTCGCTCCCTCCTTCAGCAATTAATGCTTTCTCCATCAAGGCCGCTAACGTATTGATCTGCAATACCGCTACTTTGTTGAATATTCCCGGCTTCAGCCCATTCTCAAATCTTCTCTCCTTCCTCGCTTCTGTGTCCACCTGATGAGGTGCAAATCTAGCCAACTCGTTGAAATTGGCAGCGTATTCTGTTACCGACATGTTCTCCTGCTTAAGTTCTAAGAATTTGACTTCCATCCTGGATTGCATACTTGGTGAGAAGTAGTTCTCAAAGAAAATCTCCTTGAATCTTGTCCACAACACCACCTCTGTACCAGCTCTCGCTTGGTTCATTTCCCACCAGTAATTAGCTTCTCCCTTCATTAAGTATGTCGTAAAAGCTGTCTTCTGCTCTTCCGTCACTCGCGCAATGACGAATTCCTTCTCCATCTCTTTCACCTAAGTTTGGGCTTCAATCGGATCTGTGGTTCCCTTGAACTCAGGCGGTCCTACCGCTCTAAAGTCCTTGAAGTTAGCCAATCTATCAGCTGGCTGTTCTCTCGCTCTTCCTCTTCATGCGGGAGCTCTATTCTCCATAGCTTGGGCTATCATATCCGCAAAGTTTTGCATCGGGTCAGCTTGATATCATTCGTTATTTATCGACTGCTCTTCCCGTTGGTTTCGATTCTGTCGTCTAGGCGGCATGATCTGATTTAAATAAAAATCTTAAATTAATTCTCTTTCTCTACACAAATTCTTAACACAATAAGAATTCAACACATAATTCTCATATAATTGCATATTTATTCAGATAGCACATAGTACTTACCATATATTACTATTCCTTTTTAAATCATAACAAGATTAACAACACAACTTTACACAAAAAGTTGTTATTCTCCATTCACACACAGTTATTATCAGTTCGTCAAACTTACCACACTTATGAGTTCAGGAACTTGCCACAATTATATGAGTGTATGAACTTATCCTAGTCAGACCTTTGGCGTCCATTCGCTGAGGGGTTCAAAACATTTCATATAATTATGAGTCATTAACTTACCATAAGTATGAGTTTTAAGAAAACACAAATTAATTTTAAACTTATATTCATATAGAAAATAAGAATTTCATTCATGCAAACATATATATATTTACATATGCTTAACATCATTATCGATATTACAACACTTAATATCATAGACTTCTACCCAAAAGATAATATTACATATATCTAAGTTATCTACCGACCACTCCCTTCACCAGTCTTCTTCTTGATGGGACACTTGCTGAATTTGTGACCCGTCTGCCCACATGAAAAACACTTCCTCAAATTCGGGTTAGGACAATGCAGAGAAATATGTCCTTCCTGCTTACAGTTAAAGCACACGTTCTTTCACATCATGCATTCTCCCGCGTGAGTCTTCCCACACTTGCTACAAGCTTGCTTCTTCTTCGGGCTTGACTTTTCAGAATTAGGGCTATCGTTGTCCCTCTTTCTCTTCTTCTTGTCCTTCTTGTTGGTTCCTTCAAATGTTCCACCACCTTCGGCCTTCATTCTGTCCACCTACGCCTTGAACTCGTTCCGTTCTTCAGTCATTTCGCATAATGCTCGCTCCGTCTTCCATAACTCCTCTAGAAGAAACACTTTACTTCGGAGTTCCTGGACTTCTACAGATAGCTGATCTTGTTCTCCAACTTTGACCTTATTCTTTTTCTCAACCCTAGCTGGCTCAGACCCTGCCTCCTCATCTCCACTCAGATACATCTCAGGATAATCGTCATGATCGCTCCCCAGATTGACCAAGGGTTCATCTTCTCCCACCTTCTCAACTGATTCACTTTGCGCTGGCACCTCGGCTTCTGGCACCGGTGCAACAGCCTCTAGCGTCTCCGCACTCTTTTGATCTTCTCCAGACATCCTACAATCAGTTTAAATAACTTGATTAATACCTCACCAGTACAAAATTCTCACACTATGTGACCACTTATCTCACTATTGATATACTTCGTCAATCTCTCACTTAGAACTCTAAATGAGGTTTCTCTATCTCGCGTATGGTTATAATCTTAGGGTTTTCTCCCACCCCACTTAAGGTTTATAACCTACAACTTTTCTACCAACTTGTGACACCTTAGTCACTACAGCTCTGATACCAACCTGTGACACCCCCAAATCTGGGTTACCTGACCCCCCGAGTTTGGTGTTCACGATCCACAATATAATACCATTTAACTACCCATTCATATATAAATAGGATTACATAAGTCATTAACATATATTATTAATACATAAGTCCCAGGTTTTCTAACCTTAACAATACAATCATACCCTTTAGATTATACAAAAAGGGTTTACAATACAACATAATAATAATACAGTTCATTATAACTACTCCAACATCTTGCCTTTGCCTTTGTTCTTCTTTGACCAGCTGGCCTCTTCGTTCCTAGCTGAAATATTTTATTTATATCAAGGGTGAGCAACAAGTTTGCCCCGCAAGTTAAGACATACAATAAAGGTATATGAATCAACAAGAACAGACTATCTATTTTGATAGAATGAAACCAAAGTTCGGGTAACTTTGAAATAGCTGAACAAATCGTTAATCAATAACAAGTCTTCTCGTATTCTAGGCAACGCAATAATTTGGTAATGAAATAATACAACGCTTTCAAAGTTTCTACGATATTCTATTGAATAATCAAGAATCAATTCTAAGCAATAACAAAGTGGAATATTTTCCAGATTTATGCTGAGCGATTACACTAGATCTAGAACTTATTTTCTCGGGTATCTATCAAAGATTTACTTTGATACATACGCAGGCGTATCAGATAACCATAAAGATTAAATCATACCTTTATGTAAGTACTTAGAGACGGCCAACTCCTTGTACCCTATATTATGCATAATACTTAACAGCGCCCAATGGTCGAATATACGATTCAAAATGTTTCCTTTATATAAAAGGTTGTTCTTCTCAGTCTCAAAATTAAGATTTTTGATTTAACAACGAAATACTGTAATTTCAAATTCTATCTACTTATTGATCTAGCCGAAATAATTGGCATCGATCTATCAATAACAATTGATTTCTCTTCTCGTATTTATCAAGTTCTAACAGTTGTTCGTTTAGCCAGAATAATTAGCTAAGATATTTTTCAGTATAATTTGACAATAAACAGGAATTATCTGTACTGTCAATATTAGTTTCTACAGATATAAATATTCAACAACAGTAATTCTACAAATATATATTTTTTCGAATCCGTAATTCAATTTGAATTATTAATCATGTACTAACTGCGAATAATCAATAATAAATTTCATGGACATGGTATAATTATCAATAATTAACCATTAAAATAATTGAATAAATATAACTCAAGGTTGAGTTAGGAAACTTGCCTTTCGCATTTATTACAGCTACACAATATAATTAACTGCGTTCGTAAGACCTATAATCAATAATGTCGGTCTCACAATTAGCACAATCATTTATAACACGTAACACTGTATTCTATAGTCAAACTTCTCCTAGGCACATTACCACATTACCACCTCAGTGTTTATAACCTATATAAACACTTATCAAGTATAAATATTTCGGTCTGGTTGGACTTCGGTCCATTCTCAGTGTTCTGGTCACCCTATTCGACAATTAACACATTGATTGTCAATTAAACTTGGTCTCTAAACTTCAATATTATTTTAGATAAGTCAAATATCGTTTATAATATTTCTCGGAAGTTTTTAATAATTTATAAACAATTATTATAATTTATAATAATTTTTCAAACACTTAAATCATTTTTAAATGATTTAATTATCAAATAATCTTATCATTATTAATATTTAATAATATAAAAATTTTAATAACATACTTGTCAAAATATTAAAGTTATTATTAATAACTTAAAATATTTTTAAATCATCAATATTCTACTTAAATAATTTTTAAAGTAATTAAAATTATTTTTAAATTATCAACATTAATATTTAAATATTAACGTAATTATTATCAAAATATTAAAAGTCATTAATTATAACTTAAAATACTTTTAAAACATTTTTCTCATTTTTAAATGAATTTTAAATGAATAAAATCATTTTTAATTCATTTATTTAATTTAATAAATAAATAATCTAATATCATTAATATTAATTTATTAATGAGAATTCTCCAAAAATATTAAAAGTTGTATTTTATAACTCAAAATATTTTTAAATACATTATTCTTATTTAAAATGATTTTTCATAATATTAAATCATTTTCCTCTAATTTATTTAATACACTAAGTAAATAAATTAAATACCTTTAATATTTAAATAATTATAAATATTAAAGAAAAATATTTCAATTGGTCAAAAATTATTTTTTATAATTTAAAATAATTTTTAAAATCATTTTTGGTAATTTTTAGAATTTATTTTTTATTTTTAATCATTTTCCAGAAATTAGGAAAATAAAATTAAATAAATCGTCGCTATAGGCCTTTAGCGACACATTCTGTAGCCTTAGGTGTTCTTGGTTTAAACCCTTTAGGTTTGCAATCTAATTTCCAATATTTTCGGATTTCGGTTTTCAAAATAGAAAATTAATATTCCAAAATTATAATTAGGATTCAATAATTATATTAATATTTCCTAATCATAAAATTCAATCTTGCTAATTAGGATTAATATTCCTAATTAAAATTGTTTAATTTAGCAATTAAGGTCAAAATGGTCCTTAGGGTTTATAACCCATGAATTAGGGTTTTAATTAGAAAAATAAAATTTCCAAATTACAATTAGGGTTTGTAAAATAAAAATTAAGATAACTAAAATATAATTAGGGTTTTCTAACCATATTTAAGTTTAATACACACTTTAGGCTTGCCAATTAGGATTAGGATTTCCTAATTTAGGGTTTAGGATTCCCGAATTTAAAATTAGGGTTTCCCGTCTTTCGATTAGGGTTTTCAACGGTACGTTAGGGTTTCTAAAGCTTGTTAAGCACAACTCTACTCTAAATTTATTAGTTAATACCCAAATTGACTTTTTCGAGACTCTTATCACAGATACTTGTCACAAAATTGATAATTAATATTAATATTAATTAAAAAAAATTATTCGCAAATTTGTGATTATTCGAAATCTCGGGTTATCACAGTGCCTGCTTCACTTATGGCTCAAAAGACCATATGGCAAGGGACTATCCTAAGAAGGGATCTGGAGGGGCAGGATCAGGAGGAACTAAGGAGAAATAGAGGTGGAAGCGCTCTGATTATCACGGGACCAACCGCAACCAACAGACCAACCGCCTGGACCTTCAACATGACAATGCAAGATGATGTGCAGTCTCGTGATGTGGTGTCAGGTATCATTCCGATCAATAAAGCTAATACATATATATTATTTGATTCGGGTGCTACTTGTTCATTTATATCCGATGAATTTGCTAAGAACTGAGAATTTCCTAAGGATGAGTTAGAATACCCCATGAACATAGAAATTACGAATAGAGAAATAATCCTTGTTAAGTACATACATAAGAACTGTAGGGTGGATATTAAGGGTAATATTATGAACCTAGATCTTATCCCTATCAGACTTGGGAAATTTGATGTTATCTTGGGCATGGACTGGTTATTCAATTACGGGGATGTAATCAATTGCCAGAAGAAGCGTATTAACCTTATAACACTGTCAAAGGTTGTGTTTTATGGTAGCAAGTCGCCTAGACAAGCGAGTTGTTGTAACATTCCATATTTTTAAATGTAAGTTATAAATAGTTATTGATTTATATAAATATTTATTGGATGTGTTTATTATTGAATAAGTAATTGTTCAAATTGATTGAGTTGATTTAGTTAATTATTTATTTGCTAAATAATTAATGTGATTAGTTAATTATTTATTTGTTAAATAGTTAATGTGTTATGTGGATTGAGTTATGTGATTAAGTAATGTATTTAATAAATTGTTATTTCATAAAGAGTGACAAATAACTATATTATAAAGAGTTATTAAATTAAATTAAAGTAGTTTAATTTAGTTCTTTGCCAAACAAGGCTTAAGTATTAATCTTTAATTTTTAAATGGGTTACCAAACGAAGCCTTATGACTTTTGGATTTCTTTTGAATTAAAATTATTAATAAAATAAAACAAATATATAAATAAAATATATTTATATTTATAAGTTATACGTTATATAAGTTATATGTTATTGGTAACTGATAGTATTTAGTAGTATTATAATGACCACCTTTTCTTTTATTTACGTTGGCTTATCAGTTTTAGAGTACGCATAGTTTATCAGTTGATTTTTTTTAGTTTACGCATTTGTCTAAACCTAAGCCTAAGTAAGAAAAGGGAGAGTCTGAAAGAGAGAAACAAGAGAAAGGCAGGTCTTTGGATTCTTCAACTTTTGTCAGTGATTTACAAGTGTCGTTTGAACAAACTAAAGGTATGTTCTATAAACCTTATCATATATGTTTTACAGTATATAGTCTCTGTGAAATTGTAGGTCTCGATTTTCTTAAAAATCACTGTGTATCAGAATGTTAACAAAAATCTCTTAAAAAACCATGCTTGTATAATTAGTTAGAGAATTGTGATAATATGTGTAATTTTAATTGTTATCACTAGCATGTGTATATATATATATATATATATGATTGTATGCTAATTACGTGTTAAAGAAAGAGGAACTTGGTTTTACAGTTAAAAACATGTTTGAACGTATGTTTTGCAAAATAACAAAATTGGTATGTGATTATATAAAAATTGTTAACTAATACGCGAATTGAACCTTGTATATGTTAATTGAATTATACATGTTAATTTGTTAGATGTTGGTATACTTGTATTTCAAAGGAATCAAATTTGGTTGATAACAGTGAAAATTTCTGTAACACCCCGATATTTTCTACATAAATAAATCAGAAATTTTACGTATAAATTTTTTTTTATATATTAAGGATGAGGATTTGTACAAGATATTGTATATATATATTTATGTGGTAAATAAAAATATATTTATTACGTAATTATTTACAAATGAATTTATTTTAGAATTATTGATATTCTTATAATAATTAATTTATAGTGGAAATGTTTTATTAATTATTTTTCGTGAAAATATATAATCATATATTATTTAAATAATATATGAAGTGATTTTTAGAATAATTATAATAATTATTTTATTATATGAATTTTAGTACGAATTGTAAAGTTAATTATTTTACCTTAATTATTAAGGTTAAATAGGAAGAATAAATCAGATATGAAATCCAAACCCTAATTTTGGGTTATTGCCAAGGTATGAAAATAATAATATAATATTAATTATATTTTGATTTTTCAGTGCTATAAATATGTACTGTATTTGTATTGATAATGATTGGTCAATTATGGTGTTTAATTTCAAAACCCTAATATTATTTGGTTAAACCCTAATTTGAAAATCAACTGTGAGTTTAAGACTGTTGTATGACGGTATTATATGTTTTATGATGTGTATTATATAATGACTTGATTAATTAGGTAAACCCTAATTATAATCTAGAAACTCTAATTATTATTTTTGAAAAACCTCAAGTTATTATAAAATCCTAATTTCTAAAATGAGGAACCCTAATTTGAAATTTAAATTAGAGTTCGAGATTGATTGTAATTATGTTAATATGATTAATTAACAAGTATTATAATTACAATTGTTAATTTTAGAAACCCTAAAATTTTAAACCTAATTTGAAAATTAGAAAACCTTATTATAATTTAGTAACCCTAATTATCAAAATCTTAAACCCTAATTGCTATACTAGCAAAGTCAATGATAATTATATGATCTAAACCCTAATGTTTATGTATAATGTGATTAGATAATTAATCACAGTTAGAAAATCCTAATTTCAAAATTTTAGGAAACTAAAATTTTATTTAATTTTTATTTGATTTTATTTATTGTGTAAACCCTAAAATGTAATTCTAGAAAAGTAAATGTTGGAAAACCTTAGGATTAAACCCTAAGGGTTAAACCCTAAGGGTTTGCCAAGTTCCAAGTATGCCATTTAATGAATTACCAATTGACCATATTGCCCCTAGTTACATTATTTTTGCTAATATGTAGGTTTTGACATTAGGTTTAGTTGGTGAACCAAACCCAACAACTCCATGTGCTAAAAACTCCAGCAACAAGCAATATCAATCAGCCAATTCATGCATCAAGACTTGTATAAGTAGATCTAGGAGAGAGAAAATTCATTTGTTCACTTACATTTTGTCCAACACTCAAACTAAGCTCTCTCTCTCTCTCTCTCTCTCTAACCATCAAATTACACAAGTATATTAGTCTCAAACATCTAGAGGCTCAGATTTGAAGATTTGCAAAATCTGGAAAAATAAAATTTTGTCTTCTGACGGTGAATGTCAGTCATTATATCTCCGTGATCTGTATAGATTTTGGTGTTTTGAAAGCTTTTAGTTGTAGTCGAGTATGTGTTCTTTAGTCTGAAAGTTGAATCAAGGTCATAGCTTCAACATATTGCAAGTTATTTGTGGTCAAAGGTCATTGCCCGACCATGACCAGACCAATTCTGGGTAACCCAAAAACTAGTTTGCAGTGTCTGACAACATTTTTGTCAAGCTCATATCCGTAATGTTATAGATGTTCTGATGTTGATATTTAGTAGATCTTGTAGCCTGTTAGTTGTACTATAGATCCATGCTTTTAAATCCCTTAAACATCAAATGGATTTAACATAGTGGCCGGTCAGAGTAGGTACATTGTTCACGGATTCGGTTTTCTGGGTAACCCAGAAAACCTATGAACACAGTTTCTGACGAGGTTTGACCGGTCTGGATCTGACGATTTTGTTATGTTTTTTGTTGATATTATGTGATAGATCTACTCTCCTACATGTTAGCTACACACTACCGGTTTTAAATCACAAAAATATTACAAGATTAATAAGTTGTGGAAGCCCAAAACGAGCCAGTCAAACTGTTCTTCATTTCTGGGTAACCCAGAAAATGAAGAACAGCTCTGACAGTTTGTTCAACGCTTCAGATCTCGTTAGTTATGCATGGTTTGATGATGTTGTTTGTTGGATCGTGTAGTCTTGTACTTGTACTACATTATCTTATCAACAACATGTTCAGAAATACATCACGCACGCTTTTAATCTTGGTCAAACATGGTCCCTCGAAACTGTCTATGGTGTTCTGGGTTTTTGCCAAGAACATGAAGAACACCTATAGCGACGGTTCTGTCGCTATAGGTGGTCTTTAGCGACAGATTATTTAATATTTTTCAGAAATTAATTATTAAATAGAAAAAATTAGTTTTTAATTATTAAAAATACAAAATAAATTATTAAAAATTCCAAAAATTAGTTTTTAATTATTTTTAATATATTTCATAAATATTTAATATTTTTGAAATATTAAAACTATTTAATTTATTTAAATATAATACTAAATAAATTATTTAAAAATGATTTTAATATTAGAAAAATCATTAAAAATTATATTATGATATAAGAAAATATTTTAAGTTATTTTTAATGACTTTTAATATTTTATGATAAATTTCATTAATAAATTGATATTAATGGTAATTAATTTATTTACTAAATGAATTAAATAAATTAATTAAAAATGATTTTATTATATTAAAAATCATATTAAATGAAAATAAAGTGTTTAAAAATATTTTAAGTTATAAAATATATCTTTTAATATTTAAAGGATAATTTCATTAATAATTAAATATTAATGATTATTAAGTTATTAGTTATGATATTAAATTTATTTAGTAATTATATTAAATAAATAGTTTATAAATGGTTTTATTACTTTAAAAATCATTTAAAAAGGATATAAATGAATTAAAAATATTTTAAGTTATGAATAATGACTTTTAATATTTTGATAAATAGAACATTAATACTTTAATATTAATGATAATTATTTAAAAATGATTTTAAATGTTTTAAAAACCATTTAAGGGTAATATTAATACTTTAAAAGTATTTTGAGTTATTATACATAACTTTAATATTTTGGAAATGATTTCATTAATAGTTTAATACTAATTAAATATTTATTATAATAGAATTGATTGGTATTTAAATCATTTAAATATGATTCCAATGTTTGAAAATTTATGATAAATTATAATAAATATTTTAAAATTTTATTGAGTCATTTAAAAATAATATGACTAATACGTACTGATGTTAAGTTATAGTATAGAGTCTTAGACTCGATAATTACCCGATAAAATTGTCGGTAGACCGACATGTTTCAGAAATTGATCTGGACTTAGATATTTTGATTGTATAAGTGATTATTTGTGATTCAATGGTTATTAAACATAGGTGCTAATGTGATTAGGTTATGTGTTGACTGCAATAAGCAGTGTTATGTGTTATAGTATGTTGTTCTAATCGAACGAACTATCTTATTAATGATAGGTCGTGAGATAAGCGATAGATCTTAATTACAAGTTGTATGCAGCGCTTCAGGCAAGTATCTAACCTTTGCATTTTCTTTATGCAATGGATGTGAGTAAGAATGTTTCTAAACTATATTATTATTGTACAGATTATGAACTTTATATTATATAAGCTCATTGAATATCAACATGTTAGTATATGATAATTCGGACATATATATATTCTGTTCGTTAATTTCTAGAAGTGGTTAAACAAGTGTCCCCACTTGGATAATCATTGTATTTAATCACATGTTGATATACCTTTGTCAATTACCCGTATACAGATATATTGAATTATAGATTATTGTTGAACAAGATAAAACCTTTGATTTAGAACCCAGAAAGGTATGAACATCCCTACACGGGAAAATTTTTATGCGCTCCGGCGGACAAAGGATGAACGATAATATCGTTCTAGCATGTAGTATTGATCAATGCAGGGCATAACGGGCTGATCACCCCCGTGCCCGTAAGTTATGACGGTTTACAGATGAATTTCTGTTTAACCTTTTCGAAAATGAAAACAATGTTCATGGCATGTCACCATAACCCCAGTTATAGTCATTATGTAGTTTCAAAAATTTGAAAGAGAGTTGTTATGTTATTATCATCGGTTCAGAATACTTCACAACTATTGACTGGTTGTAGAAGAATAGTACAAAGAAAACATTTAAATCCTATATATATATATATATATATATATATATATATATATATATATATATATAATTGCTATTGCTTGCTGGGCACTCAAATGCTCATCCTTGCTTAAATTTAAATGTTTTCAGCTAAGTGCGAACGACCAGAGAACTCTGCTAAGAACAAAGGATAAGGGAAGGTTGCTGAATGAACGAATTACTATGTTATGTAATAGTTTAATGTTATTAAGACAATTATGATATATATTATCTATCATGGGTTGTAATGAATGTTTAAAGGTTACGTACTTGGGAGCTAGACTCTGATAATTATGTAAATTAAGTTGATCTTTTATATTATTGTTATTATTATTAGTATTATTCCGCTCATAGAAATGGTATCGTGAAGAACCGAGTTCGGGTTTCAAGTACCCGAGTTTGGGGTCCTCACAGGTTGGTATCAGAGCTATAGGGTTAGAAAACTTAGGTGGGCTAGACCTTAGAACAGAGGGAAATGTTGAAAATATAAATAACTCATATAGAGTTTAAAAAGAGATGAATTGACTAAATTCATCGTCAAACTAAATAAAAGATAACTTGTATAAAACTCTTATTTGTTGTGTGTATATACTATATGCTAATTAGGATAATTTATGTGTGTAGATGTCAGGTGAAAAAGGATTCGATTACCCTCGAATCGTAAAGAAGGAGCCAATATCGAAGCCGATAGCTGAAATAGAGGCTCACGATGAAAACAACTCAGACGATGTGGTTATCGTAGAAAACGTAGTACAAGATCCGGAGATGGTGGAGCTGACAGATAGCGATTCAGACACTAAAGTTGAAGCTGATCAAGTATCAACGGAAGTGCAGGATCTGAAGAACAAGGTGTCTTCTTTGGAAAGGCTGTGGGAGATAGAAAAGCTGTTGAATAGTCAGTTGCGTCAAGCGTTAATAGAAACATTGGAAGGACAAGATAAGCTTAAAATCTAAATTGGTCAGATGGGAGCTACAAGCAACACATCGTGTGCAGCTCCGGATAAGAAGGGGAAAAGAAAGATAGAAGACCATGATTTAGGAAAATCCAATAAGAAGAAATGGAAAGGAATTTGTTATCTTTGTGGCTATGAAGGACATACCACCCCGTACTGTCCTGACTACATAAAAGGAGCATGTTATGTATGTGGTATAGAAGGTCATTAGGGGAGAGAATGTCCAAGGAAAAGGTGTAATAAATAGGTAGTATAGGTTCTGTTGTGTAGGAGTGTTTAATATAATACATATGATAAGTATGTTTGTGTAATGTAATGTTTCCAACTTTGTATTAAGTCAAGACTGTAAATCCCGATCTTTGTGGTCATAAAGGGATAGCTGAAGTTCAAAGCATTTTGTGCTATGTAAAATATTCATTAAATGATTATGAATCTATGTTTGAGAAATGGTGAAATAAGTTTAAAATATTAAACTTATGTGATAAGGTTTAGAATGTAAGTTAAATTATGATTTTTTTTTTCAATCAGATAATGCCGCCAAGACGTCGAACTCGCAATCAAAGGGCAGAGGAATCTGTCAACAACATTGAGGGACAACAACAACCAGATCCAATGCAGCAATTTGCGAACATGTTAGCTCAGGCTATGCAACAGGGAATACCGGTCGCTGGAAACCAGCCGGGCAATCGCTTAGCGAACTTCAAAGACTTTAAGGTTGTAGGACCACCAGAATTTAGAGGTACAACCGACCCTGTAGAAGCTTAAATTTGGGTTAAGGAAATTGAAAAAGCGTTTATGGTAGCTAGGGTAGATGAGGGGCAGAAAATTGCTTTTGCCACTTACATGATGAAGGGGGAAGCAAATTTTTGGTGGGAAGCGAATCAGGCTAGGGCAGGAGAAGGTGTAGTCACATGGGATAGATTTAAAACTTTGTTTTTCGAAAATTATTTTTCACCAAGTATGCAGGCGAGGATGGAGGTTAAATTTTTAGAGTTGAAGCATGAGAATATGACGGTGTCTGAATACGCCGCCAAATTTAATGAGTTAGCTAGGTTTGCTCCGCATCAAGTTGATACGGAGGCTAGGAAAGCTAGAAGGTTTGAGCTGGGATTGAAACCCTGGCTCTATAACAAAGTGGCGGTGTTGCAAATTCCTACATTTGCAGCATTCATGGAGAAAGCGATCATAGCTGAGGAGGGAAGTGAGGCCATGAGCCTTTACAATAAGGAGAGGAAGAATAAGGGTAAGATAGAAGGAGCTAGGAAGGTGGAAATTAATAGTGGGAGCAGGAGTGGAGATAGTAAGAGGAAGGTGAGCAATTTTGCAAGTGTACAAGTGAAACAGGAAGGTGTTAAGAAACAGATAGTGCCATGTAAGACGAGTGGGAAGAATCACTCGGGGGAGTGTTTGCAAGGAAAATTTGTTTGCTATAAGTGCGGGCAGGAGGGCCATATTTCTCCCAACTGCCCCAATCCTAGGATGAATAGTGGATGTTTTATATGCGGATCGACAGAGCACAGGGTGAAAGATTGTCCAAAAAGGAGGGTGGAGACAGGAAGTGTGAACATGGGCACTGGCAGCGGAACGTTAGCAATCACGGGACCGACTTCGTCAAGCAAGCCAACAAAATCTACGGCAAGGGTCTACAACATGACAGTTCAGGATACGACAGCAGCTGGCACTGGAACTCCAAGTATTATTCGTATGCCTTTTTATTTTCTTATGCATGATTTTCCTATATATAGTAAAATTATTTTATAAAGAAATTTTGAGGAGGAATTTGAGTTCTGTTAGAAACCAATTTTTCTGTGTAATCAGAAAGACAAGCTTCATGTGAATAGTTAAAAAAAACAGTTCGATCAAAGTTGATCGAGATTTACTTACAATGATTGTGTATGTTATGTACCAAGTATGTATAGGTTTTAAAACGATGATTCCCAGGACGGAATCTTTATAAGGGAGGGTGAATGTAACATCCCGATATTTTTTATATAAATAAATCAGAAATTTTGCGTATAAATTTTTTTTATATATTAAGGATGACGATTTGTACAAGATATTGTATATATATATTTATGTGGTAAATAAAAATATATTTATTACGTAATTATTTACAAATGAATTTATTTTAGAATTATTGATATTCTTATAATAATTAATTTATAGTGGAAATGTTTTATTAATTATTTTTCGTGAAAATATATAATCATATATTATTTAAATAATATATGAAGTGATTTTTAGAATAATTATAATAATTATTTTATTATATGAATTTTAGTACGAATTGTAAAGTTAATTATTTTACCTTAATTATTAAGGTTAAATAGGAAGAATAAATCAGATATGAAATCCAAACCCTAATTTTGGGTTATTGCCAAGGTATGAAAATAATAATATAATATTAATTATATTTTGATTTTTCAGTGCTATAAATATGTACTGTATTTGTATTGATAATGATTGGTCAATTATGGTGTTTAATTTCAAAACCCTAATATTATTTGGTTAAACCCTAATTTGAAAATCAACTGTGAGTTTAAGACTGTTGTATGACGGTATTATATGTTTTATGATGTGTATTATATAATGACTTGATTAATTAGGTAAACCCTAATTATAATCTAGAAACTCTAATTATTATTTTTGAAAAACCTCAAGTTATTATAAAATCCTAATTTCTAAAATGAGGAACCCTAATTTGAAATTTAAATTAGAGTTCGAGATTGATTGTAATTATGTTAATATGATTAATTAACAAGTATTATAATTACAATTGTTAATTTTAGAAACCCTAAAATTTTAAACCTAATTTGAAAATTAGAAAACCTTATTATAATTTAGTAACCCTAATTATCAAAATCTTAAACCCTAATTGCTATACTAGCAAAGTCAATGATAATTATATGATCTAAACCCTAATGTTTATGTATAATGTGATTAGATAATTAATCACAGTTAGAAAATCCTAATTTCAAAATTTTAGGAAACTAAAATTTTATTTAATTTTTATTTGATTTTATTTATTGTGTAAACCCTAAAATGTAATTCTAGAAAAGTAAATGTTGGAAAACCTTAGGATTAAACCCTAAGGATTAAACCCTAAGGGTTTGCCAAGTTCCAAGTATGCCATTTAATGAATTACCAATTGACCATATTGCCCCTAGTTACATTATTTTGGCTAATATGTAGGTTTTGACATTAGGTTTAGTTGGTGAACCAAACCCAACAACTCCATGTGCTAAAAACTCCAGCAACAAGCAATATCAATCAGCCAATTCATGCATCAAGACTTGTATAAGTAGATCTAGGAGAGAGAAAATTCATTTGTTCACTTACATTTTGTCCAACACTCAAACTAAGCTCTCTCTCTCTCTAACCATCAAATTACACAAGTATATTAGTCCCAAATCAAAGCCCCACGTTTACCATAAACAGATCAGCAACACAAAATCAGAAATTTTTCAAAGAAAGGTATGAACGAACCCTAGAATTTCTGTCCAACGATTCTGTGTTAGATGTTAATTTTTTGTGTTAAACATGTTATATAAGGTGTCTAAGGATGATCTGGGTTGCTAGATGTTAGATCCATAATATCTAGAGGCTCCGATTTGAAGATTTTCAAAATCTGGAAAAATAAAATTTTGTCTTCTGACAGTGAATGTCAGTCCTTATATCTCTGTGATCTGTATAGATTTTGGTGTTTTGAAAGCTTTTAGTTGTAGTCGAGTATGTGTTCTTTAGTCTGAAAGTTGAATCAAGGTCATAGCTTCAACATATTACAAGTTATTTGTGGTCAAAGGTCGTTGACCGACCATGACCAGACCAATTCTCGGTAACCCAGAAACTAGTTTGCAGTGTCTGACAACATTTTTGTCAAGCTCATATCCGTAATGTTATAGATGTTCTGATGTTGATATTTAGTAGATCTTGTAGCCTGTTAGTTGTACTATAGATCCATGCTTTTAAATCCCTTAAACATCAAATGGATTTAACATAGTGGCCGGTCAAAGTAGGTACATTGTTCACGGATTCGGTTTTCTGGGTAACCCAGAAAACCTATGAACACAGTTTCTGACGAGGTTTGACCGGTCTAGATCTGACGATTTTGTTATGTTTTTTGTTGATATTATGTGATAGATCTACTCTCCTACATGTTAGCTACACACTACCGGTTTTAAATCACAAAAATATTACAAGATTAACAAGTTGTGGAAGCCCAAAACGAGCCAGTCAAACTGTTCTTCATTTCTGGGTAGCCCAGAAAATGAAGAACAGCTCTGACAGTTTGTTCGACGCTTCAGATCTCGTTAGTTATGCATGGTTTGATGATGTTGTTTGTTGGATCGTGTAGTCTTGTACTTGTACTACATTATCTTATTAACAACATGTTCAGAAACACATCACGCACGCTTTTAATCTTGGTCAAACATGGTCCCTCGAAACTGTCTATGGTGTTCTGGGTTTTTGCCAAGAACATGAAGAACACCTATAGCGACGGTTCTGTCGCTATAGGTGGTCTTTAGCGACAGATTATTTAATATTTTTCAGAAATTAATTATTAAATAGAAAAAATTAGTTTTTAATTATTAAAAATACAAAATAAATTATTAAAAATTATTAAAAATTCCGAAAATTAGTTTTTAATTATTTTTAATATATTTCATAAATATTTAATATTTTTGAAATATTAAAAGTAATTTATTTAATTATAATATTAAATAAATTATTTAAAAATGATTTTAATATTAGAAAAATCATTAAAAATTATATTATGATATAAGAAAATATTTTAAGTTATTTTTAATGACTTTTAATATTTTATGATAAATTTCATTAATAAATTGATATTAATGGTAATTAATTTATTTACTAAATAAATTAAATAAATTAATTAAAAATGATTTTATTATATTAAAAATCATATTAAATGAAAATAAAGTGTTTAAAAATATTTTAAGTTAGAAAATATAACTTTTAATATTTAAAGGATAATTTCATTAATAATTAAATATTAATGATTATTAAGTTATTAGTTATGATATTAAATTTATTTAGTAATTATATTAAATAAATAGTTTACAAATGGTTTTATTACTTTAAAAATTATTTAAAAAGGATATAAATGAATTAAAAATATTTTAAGTTATGAATAATGACTTTTAATATTTTGATAAATAGAACATTAATACTTTAATATTAATGATAATTATTTAAAAATAATTTTAAATGTTTTAAAAATCATTTAAGGGTAATATTAATACTTTAAAAGTATTTTGAGTTATTATACATAACTTTAATATTTTGGAAATGATTTCATTAATAATTTAATACTAATTAAATATTTATTATAATAGAATTGATTGGTATTTAAATCATTTAAATATGATTCCAATGTTTGAAAATTTATGATAAATTATAATAAATGTTTTAAAATTTTATTGAGTCATTTAAAAATAATATGACTGATACGTACTGATGTTAAGTTATAGTATAGAGTCTTAGACTCGATAATTACCCGATAAAATTGTCGGTAGACTGACATGTTTCAGAAATTGATCTGGACTTAGATATTTTGATTGTATAAGTGATTATTTGTGATTCAATGGTTATTAAACATAGGTGCTAATGTGATTAGGTTATGTGTTGACTGCAATAAGCAGTGTTATGTGTTATAGTATGTTGTTCTAATCGAACGAACTATCTTATTAATGATAGGTCGTGAGATAAGCGATAGATCTTAATTACAAGTTGTAAGCAGCACTTCAGGCAAGTATCTAACCTTTGCATTTTCTTTATGCAATGGATGTGAGTAAGAATGTTTCTAAACTATATTATTATTGTACAGATTATGAACTTTATATTATATAAGCTCATTGAATATCAACATGTTAGTATATGATAATTCGGACATATATATTCTGTTCGTTAATTTCTAGAAGTGGTTAAACAAGTGTCCCCACTTGGATAATCATTGTATTTAATCACATGTTGATATACCTTTGTCAATTACCCGTATACAGATATATTGAATTATAGATTATTGTTGAACAAGATAAAACCTTTGATTTAGAACCCAGACAGGTATGAACATCCGTACACGGGAAAAATTTTATGCACTCCGGCGGACAAAGGATGAACGATAATATCGTTCTAGCAATGTAGTATTGATCAATGCAGGGCATAACGGGCTGATCACCCCTGTGCCCGTAAGTTATGACGGTTTACAGATGAATTTCTGTTTAACCTTTTCGAAAATGAAAACAATGTTAATGGCATGTCACCATAACCCCAGTTATAGTCATTATGTAGTTTCAAAAATTTGAAAGAGAGTTGTTATGTTATTATCATCGGTTCAGAATACTTCACAACTATTGACTGGTTGTAGAAGAATAGTACAAAGAAAACATTTAAATCCTTTCAGCTATATATATATATATATATATATATATATATATATATATATATATATAATTGCTATTGCTTGCTGGGCACTCAAATGCTCATCCTTGCTTAAATTTAAATGTTTTCAGCTAAGTGCGAACGACCAGAGAACTCTGCTAAGAACAAAGGAAAAGGGAAGGTTGCTGAATGAACGAATTACTATGTTATGTAATAGTTTAATGTTATTAAGACAATTATGATATATATTATCTATCATGGGTTGTAATGAATGTTTAAAGGTTACGTACTTGGGAGCTAGACTCTGATAATTATGTAAATTAAGTTGATCTTTTATATTATTGTTATTATTATTAGTATTATTCCGCTCATAGAAATGGTATCGTGAAGAACCGAGTTCGGGTTTCAAGTACCCGAGTTTGGGGTCCTCACAATTTCGTTCACTGTACTTTAGATATCAACAATGGAGTTTTGATTTTTAAAGGTTTGATTTTAAAGGAAAACAGTATTTTCAAAAAATTAGTTCTCTAATATTGTTGTTTAGTTGTGTCAAATTCGTACACAAATGCTTCATAACTTTTATGTGTTATTTTTATGAAGTTATACTTGTTGTTGGATGTCATTGACTGTTAAAAATAAATTAGACAGCAGCTTTGCTCTGTCTTTCTGGGTTGGTTCTGTGAGTTTCGGCGCCCCAGCGTCAAAATTCATGCCCCAGCGCCAAATTTCGCGCCCCAGCGCCAAAAATGGGCCAAAGCTCGCGCCCCAGCGCTGGTACGCGGGCCCTGGCGCCACTGATCCGCGCCCCGTCTCCAGAAAAGTGTCCGAGTTGGGCATTTTTGACCTCCTATAGTAAAACGGCCATAACATTTTCATACGAACTCCGATTGAGGTAATTCAAGATGATTCGAAACGAGGACGAGTAGACCTACAACTTTCATGCTTTAAGTTTTTTAATTTGAGGTCCATAATAGTAGTCAAAATGGCCATCGTTAGGACTGTTGTGTATTTGGAGCCAATCGGAAGGCGTCAGGATGCACGAATGCAAGTGCAACCCTTTGGGTATTAGTATAACTTAATGATAACATGTTGGACATGTATTAGGATGTTGTATCAAGTTGTTAGTATACATGTGGTGCAATGACATGATCATTTAAGTAGTTGAAATAAAGCTAAAAAGTAATGTTCATGAAAGATGTGATGTTGTTTAAACTTAAACTTAGTTAGTAGCTATACTAAGAGTAATAAAGGAACTCATAAAGGTAATGTTAGTGTAACTAATGCATATTGTCAATACATATGGTATGTGTAGGACTTGGGGTGAACGTCAATAGTAATTGTGTAACCTACGCACGAGGCAAGTTCCCTAACCTTTGCTACTTTATTATTCAGCAAGGTTACTTTTCACTGTTATGTTATACGTATGCAAGTTCTCTAACTCTACTTTTATAATTGTGCAAGTTTTCTTAACTCTAAACTTGTTATATTAGCATGCAAGTACCTTTAGTTTATCGTTCAAGTTATTATTTGTTGTGCATGCTTGATATTAAATTCTAAGATGTAACCTTAGCTTAATGTTGTTCAAAGCAAGGTATGATAAATTATTCAACTGTTATGCAATTAGATTATTCCTAAAGCATGAACTTAGAACGAAATGTTTATTCAGTATGATCATTCAATAACATAGTGTTATTATCTTGTATTCAACTAATCCTTATTTGATGTCCGTTGAACTCCAAATTTCCTTGAAGTGTATCCAAACCAAACTATCTTTGGGGCGGACTTGTACTCAAAACACTGAGATGAACAACCCTATTTATAGGGGTTACGCTTAGTTTTGTACTTTGCGCTAAAATGTTTGTATACAATACATGTACGAAGGGTTGATCCCCCTAAGTACCTTAAAGTCATTATGGTCGTATGACCGTAAAAGTTTAAGTTGAAAGATTACTTATAACGGTGGACAAGGTTCGTGGTCATTAGACCCTCAGTGAATGTTTAAAGTATTAATAGAACTTATTGTTCAGTTCTATTGAGCCCCTGAATGGGCAAGGAATGTTTAAGATGTTAATAGAACTTATTATTCAGTTCTATTGAGCCCCTGAATGGGCAGAGAATGTAAAAGTTATTCATTGTTATTTCAAGTGACCCTTGTTTGCTCACTCTTGCCTGTAAAATCCTTACAGCTACAGATGGAAAGGGTGACGTACCTAGCAATAGTAAAGGAAAGGGAAAGACGAACAAGTACTGGAGACTTGTAATAGTTTTGATAGTTTTATTATCAGACTTTGGTTTAAAGAATGTAATGAAGTTTATTTAAATTTTTCCGCATGAATGATTGTATGTAAAGGTTAGATTACCTGGGAGATATTATTTTATGTAATTCCTGTATGGGCAGGTTTATTATCCAATTTTATTTATGAATGGGTAGTTATAAATGAATATTTTGATTGCGTGAACACCAAATCTTGAGGTAATGAAGTACCGAGATTTGGGGGTGTCACAGTTGTCTAATGATAATGCAGGCCAGGAAGTTATTAAGATAAGGCTGTGTAGGATATCTAGCTTACATAGTCGACAGTCGTAAAGAGAATCCGAAAGTAGAGGAGATACCAGTCGTGAGGGACTTCACAGACGTATTTTTGGACGACTTGCCAGGACTTCCACCAGACAGAGAGGTTGAATTTGTGTTTAATTTGGCGCCAGGAACGGCTCCAATATCGAAGGCACCGTATCGAATGGCACCGAAGAATTGATGGTACAATTACAAGAATTACTGGACAAGAAGTACATTCAACCGAGCGTATCGCCGTGGGGAGCGCCGATGTTATATGTGAAGAAAAAGGACGGGACGATGCGACTCTGCATAGACTATATAGAATTGAATAAGGTCACGATTAAGAATAGATATCCATTGCCGAGGATCGACGACTTGTTTGATCAATTGAAAGGAGCAAGATACTTTTCCAAGATAGACTTGAGGAGTGGTTATCATCAACTGAAGGTGAGGCCAGAGGATGTACCGAAGACAGCGTTCAGAACACGATATGGTCACTACGAATTTTTAGTAATGTTATTTGGACTAACGAATGCTTTTGCAGCATTTATGGGCTTAATGAATGGAGTGTTCAAGCCGTTTTTAGACAAATTTGTAGTGGTATTTATAGATGACGTTTTTGTATATTCGAAAACCAAGGAAGAACAAGAGGAGCATTTGAAGGTAACGTTAGAGACGTTAAGAAGGGAGAAGTTTTATGCCAAGTTTTCGAAATGTGAATTTTGGATTGAGCGGGTACAATTTCTCGGGCATGTGATTGATAAATACAGAATTTCGGTATATCCATCCAAAGTCGAAGCCGTGATAAACTGGGATCAACTAAGAACGCCGTCAGAAGTATGAAGTTTTCTTAGATTGGCAGGATATTATAGAAGATTCATTCAAGACTTTTCTATGATCGCAACTCCGCTAACGAATTTGACTAAAAAAGTTGTGAAATTTGTTTGGACGGAGAAGTATAAGGAAAGCTTTCAAGAACTAAAGAAGAGGTTGAGTACATGACCTATGTTATCTCTTTCGGATGATATAGGAAATTTTGTGGTTTATATTGATGTGTCGCATAAAGGACTTGGATGTGTGCTTATGCAAGACGGCAGAGTCATTGCGTTTGCATCACGATAATTGAAGGATTATGAGAAGGGATATCCGACCCACAACTTGGAGTTAGCTGTAGTTGTTTTTGCTTTGAAGATCTGGAGGCACTATCTCTATAGGGAGAAGTGTGAAATATATACAAACCACAAGATTCTAAAATATATTTTTACACAAAAGGACTTGAATATGCGCCAAAGAAAGTGGTTGGAGTTAATTAAAGACTATGACTTTGAGATTTTATACCATCCGGGTAAGGCAAATGTGGTTGCCGATGCCTTAAGTAGAAAGGGTCGGGAGAAATTGATGATGTTGACCGCTTAAAAGGAACTAATTTTAGCCATGGAGAAGTTGGAATTGGAAGTGAAGTATCCTATGGAAACTGATGAGAAGCTATTTCAGATGCAATCTAATACAACCCTACTCGATAAAGTGAAGGAGGCTCAACTTTAGGATGAAAAATGTAAAAAGGTGAAAAATAAGATATCTAAAGGAACTGAACCGAGATTCAAGATGGACAAGGAAGGAATACTGATATTTGAGAGCAGAAGTTGGGTACCGCCAGTACCAGAGATTAAGGAAGACATTTTGAGCGAGGCTCATAGCTTACAATATTCGTTTCACCCTGGTAGTACCAAGATGTACCAAAATCTTCTACAACAGTTCTGGTGGCCAAATTTGAAATGAGATGTTGTAGAGTGTGTTGTCAAGTGTCTGACATGTCAAAAAGTAAAAGCAGAACATCAGAGGCCGAGTGGGTTTCTACAACCGTTGGAGATCCCAGAATGGAAATGGAAACACATTACGATGGATTTCGTGGTTGGCCTTCCGATAACTCAAAAAGGCTATGACGTAATATGGGTTATCGTTAACCGACTGACAAAATCCACACACTTCCTTGCGATCAGAATCAAATTTAATTTATACCAATTGGCAAAATTATATGTAAAAGAGATTGTTTCGAGACATGGAGTTCCGATGTCAATTGTTTTCTATAGGAATCCACGCTTTACATCGAACTTCTGGAAATGACTACAGGAATGCATGGGTATGCAATTGAGAATGAGTACGACTTATCACCCTCAGACAGATGGGCAGAGTGAAAGAACGATTCAGACATTAGAAGATATGTTAAGAGCTTATATAATAGACTTTAAAGGAAATTGAGATGATCATCTACCGCTCGTAGAGTTCGGCTACAACAACAGTTACCACGCTAGTATCGGCATGCCACCTTATGAAGCGTTATACGACAAAAAGTGCAGAACTCCGCTATACTGGGATGAAGTTGGCGAAAGACAATTACTATGCCCAGAAATGGTACAGCAGACACCAGAGATAGTCAAAGTGATCTGAACAAGACAGGTAGCAGCTCAAGATAGGCAGAAGAAATACGCCGACCCACACCGTAAAAATATTGAGTTTGAATTAGGTAGTTATGTGTTTTTGAAAGTCTCTCCCTGAAAGGGAAAGATCAGGTTCGGAAAGAAAGGAAAATTAAGCCCAAGATTCATTGGACCCTTCGAAGTACTGCTAAGAATCGGAGAAGTTACGTATGAGGTAGCCTTACCTCCATCACTCAAAAATGTCCACAACGTCTTTCATGTTTCAGTTTTACGACCCTACAAACCCGATTACAAGCATGTGATTAAATATGAACCCCTACATTTTGAGAAAGACTTATCTTACGAAGAAATTTCTGTTCAGATTGTCGACAGGAAAGAACAAGTTCTCAGAAATAAAGAAATACCTTCTGTTAAGGTAATTTGGAGGAACCACAACGCTGAAGAAGCTACGTGGGAACTCGAAGAGAATATAATGAAGAATTACACTCAATTATTTACTTAAATTATGTGTAAGCGATTCTGGGGAACGAATCTGTAAGACCCCAACTTTTATAAATAAAAATCAATTTTCTATAATTATCATTTTTGAATATTATGGAGTTAATTTTATATAATGTTATAGTTGTGGGTAATATTTATAAATTTTGCAAAGTACGCAAGTTGTTATATAATATTCGATTGGTCGGAAAATATTCGTTTTAACATGGAATATTCGTACAACGGCACAATCATTGGTGGACCCACAATGGAATTATTGTCGAATTGAGAAAACGACAAAAATATTTTATTAAAAATAACAGCGGAAGTTTTACCATTGATACTGTTGAACTACTCGGTAGTAAAAGTACATTAATACGTGTAGTTGCATAGTAGCACACGGTATTGATTATTAATGCTTATGTGAGAAGTCACTCAGTTTGATTCAATTATTGTTAGTTAATAATATGAATTACTTAGCGATAATGAAGTTTTGTGTTATTCGTATTATTAACGTAATAAAACAGAAATATCTTTTTATATAAAACAGAATACTTTATTAAAGTTATTCTATAAATAAAATATATTATATTATATTTAAAAGATTTTTCTTTAAATATGGACCGTCAGATTAAAGTAATCAATCTGGACCGTTCATGGATTAGTTACTATGCATTCTATTTTTCTATAAATAGCAGCTCATTCCTTCATTATTTCTTACGAATTCACTGAGCTCTAGAGAGAGAAACTATAGAGAGAAACTATAGAGAGAGAGAAGAAAAGTATTCTACTACTTAACTACTTCCTTATTTCAGTTCTTCTTTAAAACGGTAAGGGGTGTTATTCTTTCTTATTCATGAAGAGAACTGTTGTTATTCCATTTCTTATTATTCTATTGGAATAACCTGTATACGCGGTCTACCCTATACTTGGTGACATTCTTCTATTATTCTGTTGGAACATCCTGTCTGTGTGTTTTACACCGGACCTGGTTCCGTCTTTATTATTATTCTGTTGGAACATCCTGTCTATGTGTTTTACACCAGACCTGGTTCCGTCTTTATTATTGTTCTGTTGGAACATCCTGTCTGTGTGTTTTACACTGGACCTGGTTCCATCTTTATTATTCTGTTGGAACATCCTGTTTGTGTGTTTTACACCGGACCTGGTTCCGTCTTTATTATTATTCTGTTGGAATATCCTGTCTGTGCGTTTTACGCCGGACCTGGTTCCATTATTTATTATTCTGTTGGAATAACCTGTCTGGGCGGTCTATCGCATGCATGGTGATTTCTTTTGTTATTCCATTATTTATTATACTCAGTTGGTTAAGTTTTAACTTCTATACTCCATGAAATTAGTGGAATATCCCTGATAATTGCGTTTCATCCAGTATCTTTTCATGAAAATATTATTCTAAGCATTCTTGAATTTTACTCCACAAAGCAGTATCATGTTGACAATTTGGACGTTGTTAATTCTTGGATAAATTAATTCTTGAACTTGTTTTATTGAATTCTTATATCATTGTCATCATCCTCATGTTTATAAAATGTTGAAAGTCATCTGTGGCCTGTAGTGCATAGATGGACTTGGTATGATTATGACCAGAGATTATTCGGTATAATCATGACCGTAATATTACAAATGATGTGGTAAAAGTCCTCATTGGCCCGCAGTGCATTGATGGACAGTTGTTGGCATGATCATGACCATTAATGAGTACACAAATATTATTGGCTCGTAGTGCATGAATAATTGTGGTCGTGATACTAAAGAATATCCTTGGCCGTAGTGCAGGGGTGATTCGATGATGTGGATTATTTTATTAAGCTGAGTCCCAGCGATAATAGTGTTGAAAAACCTTTTAAATCATAGAAGATAGTATATTTTATTTTCTACTTGACTCTTTTAATGGATTGCTTGCTCCGCTGCAGTTAAACTTGATGTTCGTTATATTTTATCAGTTTAACACTGTTGAAGGCTAATGATAATTTATTCTGCATTATCTTAGTCAATATTTCTTACTGGGCTAGTTGAGCTCACCCTTTCTTTCACTGTTCTCTTCAAGAAATGAGAATATAGCTGGGACGAGTCGGGGAATGGAGTGATGGACCAGATGATAGTATTAGTAGTCCTCACTATTCTGTTAAATAGTGTGACAATAATTGTAATGAGGACTCCTTTTGAGTTTGTATAGTCTCTAGTAGACAATAATTGTATTCAAACTCACAGTTATGTTTTGTCGTATTGCACACGACAGTTGTATTAGTAAGTTGTATTTGTATTCTGTACCATGTATCTGACGAGCCAAGATGGGTGATGTATACCTAATTTTGGGGGCGTCAGAGTTGGTATCAAAGCTTAGGGATATGATCCCTGGCTAAGATGTGAGAATAGAACTAGGAGGGGAGAGACGGGGAATTCCTTCGCTAATATGACCTACCTAAGTTTATTTGTATGGTATTTAATTGGTCGGTCAGAATATAAGGATAATATATGACATATCAATTAACTTTTGTTTTGTGGTAGTATCTGAAAATGGCATCCGAGAATGTTGAGAATAGCAATAGAGCACATGCGACTGTTGATTCACCACATATCAATAATTGGGATAATGTGCATCAGGAAGGCGACAATACTCATGCAAACAATAATACTGACCAAATGATGAATGATGGAATGTTCAGAAGCTTTATGCAGTTCATGCAATAGCAGGCGAGAGCGGCTCCTGTCCAAAATGTAGGTGGAAACACTGAAAACTCTCGGACGGTCACTGCTAAACAGTTCAAGGAGCTGGGACCACCGCAGTTTAAGGGAGAGCCAAAACCACTTATAAATGAAACATGGATAAAGCAGATCACCAAGATATTTGATGTCTTGGGATGCTCTGAGGAGCAAAAGGTTCCCTTTGCCGCCTTTATGTTGCGAGGAGAGGCAGATTACTGGTGGGAATCGATTAAGCGTACTCAACCTGCCGCACTGAAGATGTCTTGGGAGAAGTGCCAAGAGCTGTTCAATGACAAATACTTTCCCGAAAGTGTTCGTCACATGAAGGAGGTGGAGTTCATCAAATTAGAGCAGAATAATATGACCGTGTCGCAGTATGAGGCTAAATTTGCTGAATTGTCCCGGTTTGCGTCCCACTTGGTGGATAATGAAAAGTGAATGACGCGAATGTTTTTGCGAGGTTTGAAACCTGAGATACGTCAACATCTTATTTCTGATAAACTGTGTTTGTATTCAGATGTTACGAATAGGGCTCAGTTAGTGGAGCGCGTTAACGAGTCAACGCAACCAAAAGAGAGCAGTCGGCAAAATGATAATACCAGTGAGAGCAGTCATTGAAGCGGTGACAACAAGCGTGGAGGGAATCAATAGGCCAGAAATGGTAACCACTTCGGTGGTAATCAGGGCCAAAACAATAAGAATGGTCATTTCAAGAAGAGGAGATTCAACAATGATGGAAAGACGTCAGCACCAGCACCCGTTGTTAAGGAAGGAGAACAACCACCTATCATATGTTTCAAATGCGGAGGGGAGGGGAACATCAGTCCAAACTGCGCGATGCCGTCTAAAGCATGTTATAATTGTGGAAGAGAAGGTCATTTAGCTCGATTTTGTCATTTACCAAAAACAAGTTCAGCCAGGATGGAGACACCAAAGGCCATCCCAGAAAAGTCAAAACGGTAGTGCAAGGGAGAGCGTTTGTTGTGACCTCCCAGAAAGCAAGGAACCCGAATGAGGTCATCACGGGTAAGCTTATCATAAACTCTAACGAAGTCTATACTTTATTTGATACCGGTTCTATCCATTCTTTTATTTCTCCTACTTGCGCTCATCGATTAAATTTGACTCCTGAGAAATTAGACTTTGACTTAGCTGTTGAAACTCCATTGGGAGAAACCTTCATTACATCCACGGTTTATAAATCCTGTTTGGTTCAAGTTGGTACCCACACATTACCTGTCGATCTTATTTCATTAAAAATACTTGCATTTAACGTGATTCTAGGGATTGATTGGTTAACTACTCATCATGCAAAAATTGATTATTTTCGTAAGGTTGTTAGCTTTCATATTCCTAATCGACCTATTATGCGAATTCAAGCAACCAAACCATTAAAATCAATCGCTGTCATCTCAAACCATAAATCTATTCGTTTATTGAAAAACGGATGTCAAGCTTTCTTAGCTCATGTCACGGATCTAAACAAAAATACGTCAGTTTTGAATGATATTTCTATTGTTAATAAATTTCCTGACGTATTCCCTGAAGAACTTCCTGGCCTACCCCCAGAGCATGAAATTGAATTTTGTATCGACCTTGAACCCGGTACAAAACCCATTTCCAAAGCCCCATATCGAATGGCTCCTATTGAACTTCAGGAGTTAAAGATCCAACTGCAGGAATTGTTAGACATTGGCTTTATTCGTCCTAGTACTTCTCCTTGGGGTGCTCCTGTTCTATTCGTGAAAAAGAAAGATGGAAGTATGCGACTTTGTATTGATTATCGGGAGTTGAATCATGTCACCATCAAAAACAGGTACCCATTGCCATGTATTGATGACCTGTTTGACCAGTTGCAAGGAGCACAATTCTTTTCAAAGATCGATCTTCGTTCTAGATATCATCAGCTGAAGGTTAGAACTGAGGATATTCCAAAGATGGCTTTCAGAACTCGGTACGGGCATTATGAATTCCTAGTCATGTCCTTTGGATTGACTAATGCTCCTGTTGCCTTCATGGATATGATGAACCAGGTATTCAAGGAATATTTGGATCACTTTGTGGTCGTCTTTATTGATGACATCCTTATTTATTCCAAAAATCGTGAAGATCATGAGCAACACTTGAGGCTGGTACTCCAAAAGCTTCGTGAATACAAGCTTTATGCCAAGTTGAAGAAATGCGAGTTCTGGCTGGAGGAGGTAGCATTCCTTGGGCACGTAGTATCAAGTCGTGGAATATCTGTTGACCCGGCAAAGATTGAAGCTATTCAATGTTGGGAGCAACCTAAATTAGTAACCAAAGTACGTAGCTTTCTCGGTTTAGCTGGTTATTATCGGAGATTCGTGGAAGGAATTTCTTGAATCGCTACTCCATTAACTCAGCTGACTCGGAAAGATACAAAGTTCGGTTGGAGCGAAAAATGTGAAAAGAGTTTTCAAGAACTCAAGAGGAGACTCATTTCAGCACCTGTTCTAACAATACCATCTGGCTCGGAAGGATTTGTCATCTACAGTGATGCTTCAAGTAAAGGGTTGGAATGCGTTCTCATGCAACATAGAAAAGTCATAGCCTATGCATCAAGACAACTCAAGGAATATGAGAGGAATTATCCTACTCATGATCTAGAGTTGGCAGCTGTTGTCTTTGCACTTAAAATTTGGAGGCATTACTTGTATGGGGAGAAGGTGGAGATCTTTACGGATCATAAAAGCCTCAAATATTTTTTCACTCAAAAGGAACTCAAAATGCGACAACGACGTTGGCTTGAACTGTTGAAAGATTATGATCATACCATTCAATACCATCTTGGAAAAGCGAACGTGATAGCTGACGCATTGTGTAGAAGACCATATGCAAGTACGAGTGCAATATTGTCAACACAAAGGCCCATTTTGTGTGACTTACAAAGGATGGAGATAGAGTTAAAGATAATAGGGACCCATGTGATGATGGCGAATATACGAGTAGAACCGACTTTAATCGATAAAGTTAAAGCTGCTCAAGCTACAGACCTGGAGCTGATGCGTATGAGGAAGAAAGTGCAAGAAGGTGCTATGCCGGAAGCAAGAATCGATGAAGAAAGAATACTTTGAGTCAACTCCAGACTTTGTGTTCCTAACGACCCTGATTTAAAGTATGAAATCATGATGGAGGCGCACAACACACCATTTGCAATCCAGTCTGGGAGTACCAAAATGTATCATGATCTTCGTCATACATTTTGGTGGAGCAATATGAAGCGAGAGATAGCACTGTTTATCTCAAGGTGTCTAACTTGTCAACGAGTCAAGGCGGAGCATCAAGTACCAAAAGGTCCATTGCAACCACTAAAAATTCCAAAATAGAAGTGTGAGCACATTACCATGGATTTTGTTACCGGTCTTCCTAAGGTTTCTCAAGGTATTGATGCGATTTGGGTCATTGTTAATAGATTGACCAAGTCTGCTCATTTTTTATCGATACGAGAAACTTATACACTTGAACGTCTTGCTCGTATATACATAAACGAGATTGTAAGACTGCATGGTATGCCAGTATCCATAGTTTCTGACCGAGACCCAAGATTCACTTCACGATTTTGGGTTAGTTTACAAAAAGCTATGGGCACAGATTTACGATTTAGTTCGGCATATCATCCTCAGACGGACGGATAATCAGAGAGGACTATTCAAATTCTTGAAGATCTATTAAGACTCTGTGTCCTTGATTTCAAGGGAAGTTGGGACAAGTTCTTACCATTGGTGAAGTTTTCCTACAACAACAGTTATCAAGCAAGTATTGGCATGGCTCCATTCAAAGCATTGTATGGAAGAAAATGTCGTTCTCCAGTATGCTGGGATGAGGTGGGTGAAGCAACGTTGTTGGGACCGGAGTTGGTACGTATGACTACAGAAAAGATTCAAACGATCCGACAACGTATAAAAACCTCACAAGATCGACAAAAGAGTTATGCTGATCTTCATCGAAAGGACTTTGAATTTGATATAGGAGATCATGTGTTCTTACGTGTTGCTCCATGGAAAGGAGTTACGAGATTTGGAAAGAGAGGAAAGCTCAATCCTCGATTCATCGGTCCATTTTTAATCCTCAATCGAGTAGGAACTGTGGCTTATAGACTCGCTTTACCGCCAAGTATGTCTCGTGTTCATAACATTTTTCACATATCCATGTTATGTAAATATGTGGAAGACCCGAACCACATTATTGAGTTAGAACCGGACGAAATAGCGGAGGATTTGACGTATGAAGAAGTTCCTGTTCAAATCTTGGATAAGAATGAACATATTCTACGCTCCAAGGTTATACCTCAAGTCAAAGTTTTGTGGAGAAACCACGATGTTGAGGAAATGACTTGGGAGTTAGAATCTGAAATGAAATCTAGGTATCCTTACCTCTTCGACATACCAGGTACGTACCCTAATTTCGAGGGAGAAATTTCATAAGAATGGGAGGTTGTAAGACCCCAACTTTTATAAATAAAGATGAATTTTCTATAATTATCATTTTTGAATATTATGGAGTTAATTTGATATAATATTATAGTTGTGGGTAATATTTATAAATTTTGCAAAGTACGCAAGTTGTTATATAATATTCGATTGGTCGGGGAATATTCGTATTAACAGGGAATATTCGTACAACGACACAATCATTGGTGGACCCCACAACGGAATTATTGTCGGATTGAGAAAACGACAAAAATATTTTATTAAAAATAACGGCGAAAGTTTTACCATTAATACTGTTGAACAACTCGGTAGTAAAAGTACAGTAATACGTGTGGTTGCATAGTAGCACACGGTATTGATTATTAATGCTTATGTGAGAAGTCACTCAGTTTGATTCAATTATTGTCAGTTAATAATATGAATTATTTAGCGATAATGAAGTTTTGTGTTATTCGTATTATTAACGTAATAAAACAGAAACATCTTTTTATATAAAACAGAATACTTTATTAAAGTTATTCTATAAATAGAATATATTATATTATATTTAAAAGATTTTTCTTTAAATATGGACCGTCAGATTAAAGTAATCAATCTGGACCGTTCATGGATTAGTTACTATGCATTCTATTTTTCTATAAATAGCAGCTCATTCCTTCATTATTTCTTACGAATTCACTGAACTCTAGAGAGAGAAACTATAGAGAGAAACTATAGAGAGAGAGAAGAAAAGTATTCTGCTACTTAACTACTTCCTTATTTCAGTTTTTCTTTAAAACGGTAAGGGGTGTTATTCTTTCTTATTCATGAAGAGAACAATTGTTATTCTATTTCTTATTATTCTATTGGAATAACCTGTATACGCGATCTACCCTATACTTGGTAACATTCTTCTATTATTCTGTTGGAACATCCTGTCTGTGTGTTTTACACCGGACCTGGTTTCGTCTTTATTATTATTCTGTTGGAACATCCTGTCTGTGTGTTTTACACAGGACCTGGTTCCGTCTTTATTATTATTCTGTTGGGACATCCTGTCTATGTGTTTTACACCGGACCTGGTTCCATCTTTACTATTATTCTGTTGGAATATCCTGTCTGTGCGTTTTACGCCGGACCTGGTTCCATTATTTATTATTTTGTTGGAATAACCTGTCTGTGCGGTCTATCGCATGCATGGTGATTTCTTTTGTTATTCCATTCTTTATTATACTCAGTTGGTTAAGTTTTAACTTCTATACTCCATGAAATTAGTGGAATATCCTTGTTAATTGTGTTTCATCCAGTATCTTTTCATGAAAATATTATTCTAAGCATTCTTGAATTTTACTCCACAAAGCAGTATCATGTTGACAATTTGAACGTTGTTAATTCTTGGATAAATTAATTCTTGAACTTGTTTTATTGAATTCTTATATCATTGTCATCATCCTCATGTTTATAAAATGTTGAAAGTCATCTGTGGCCTGTAGTGCATAGATGGACTTGGTATGATTATGACCAGGGATTATTCGGTATAATCATGACCGTAATGTTACAAATGATGTGGTAAAAGTCTTAATTTGCCCGTAGTGCATTGATGGACAGTTGTTGGCATGATCATGACCATTAATGAGCACATAAATATTCTTGGCTCGTAGTGCATGGATAATTGTGGTCGTGATACTAAAGAATATCATTGGCCGTAGTGCAGGGGTGATTCGATGATGTGGATTATTTCATTAAGCTGAGTCCCAGCGATAACAGTGTTGAAAAACCTTTTAAATCATATAAGATAGTAGATTTTATTTTCTACTTGACTCTTTTAATGGATTGCTTGTTCCGCTGCAGTTAAACTTGATGTTCGTTATATTTTATCAGTTTAACACTGTTGAAGGCTAATGATAATATATTCTGCATTATCTTAGTCAAAATATTTCTTACTGGGCTAGTTGAGCTCACCCTTTCTTTCACTGTTCTCTTCAGGAAATGAGAATATAGCTGGGACGAGTCAGGGAACGGTGTGATGGACCAGATGATAGTATTAGTAGTCCTCACTATTCTGTTAAATAGTGTGACAATAATTGTAATGAGGACTCCTTTTGAGTTTGTATAGTCTCTAGTAGACAATAATTGTATTCAAACTCATAGTTATGTTTTGTTGTATTGTACACGACAGTTGTATTTGTAGCGCCCCCAAATCCGGGTATCTTCCAACCCGACAGATGGTGCAATACTGTACAACATTCATACATTCATTCAATTGAAAAGTCTCAAAGAACGAATATAACTTTTATATATTAAAGTAATATTTACAATTCCCAGGTTCTATACCCATTACAAAGGTTCTTTGTCATAATATCAGTTACATTACAACAATAGACCTATACTATTAGAAGACAGCTTAACAATCTGCCTTAGCTTTTCCTTTATCCCTTTTTGATCCTTCGGGACGTTCAGTCTTAGCTTCATTCATATGGTTCAAGCAAGAGTGAGCATGGCTATCTCAGCAAGTATAATAATTTAATAACATCATGCATGACACATACAAATCGTATATCTTCAATAATGAACAATAGTTATGAAGTACTATTGATAATTCAAAGTAGCACTTCATCTTTTCTTTCAAAATGTTTTACAATAACAACAATATTTAGTAAAACATTCACTCTGGTCAAAGACCTTGAGTATTCATTCTTTATTGAAAAAGGACAACCCGGAACGAATTCCGTAAGCCCGATATTATTTACGAGCACTTCTAGGTGATCAGCCTATTGTACTCTATGTTGATCAACACTACATCCATTAAACGTATGTACGTTTAATCATTTGGCAACCTCACGTGCCTGTCGTTTTACCAACAAAACACTTGTTTAACATTTCAGTCTTCTTTTGAAAACCATATCAAGTAGTTGACAAAAGATAGCAACATTTGATAATACAAGAGTAGATTATCAAGTTTAGCCAAAGGGGATTGGCTTTAACCTCAACATACCTCAATTCATGCGAAAGAATACATGAATCTTAAACTTGTTCAGATTGAACTGAAACAAGAGTTAGAATACTTGCCTTTAGCGTCTGCTACCGTATATTAACTTTATGTTCAAGTCATTCAAGTCTCTACAATACATGATCACATAATGACTTTACATTAGGTCACATATAATCAAATATATATATGACTATATCATACCCTTCATTTCAAGCTAATCATTATTAGATTTAGTTACTATTCATTCCGGTTTAACATTACCATTGCATTTATATTCGACTAGGTTATCTTATCCTTTACATTACATTCCTTAAGGTTTAACAAAGTTTAAACAATGTTACATTACCTTCCTTAAGTTTATGTTTACTTCCATTTCTTTTCTTTGTACTTAGAAACCTTCATTACTATCTTTGTTCTGAGACTGGCGCTGCGGCGCCGGCTTTATACTTACATCTCGCGCTGCGGCGCGAGCCTTATTCTAGCATGTCCCGAACTTGGTGCTGGGGCACGAGTCCTTACTTAATGGGCCGCGTTGCGGCGCCACTCTCCAGCAACTTATTGTACTGTACATGGCGCTGCGGCGCGGGTCATTTTGCCTAGGGTTGGCACCGCGGCGCCAACTCTGTGCACCAGAAAATAATTTCAGTTTTAAAATTTTGTGAATTTCCCGGACGCATAACTTCTTCGTTATAAGTCCGAATTGGCTCGTTCAAAAGCCTACGATTCACAAATTTCGTAATCTACATGATCATCCAAGAATTTTATCTATTTGACTTCGTTTGCTAAAAATTTACCTATTGGTTCATTTTTTAATGAAAACGATAAACGTTCGTGAACGTTCAACGCTCATTTCTTCGTTCTAAGTCGAAATCCGGTCATTTTCGAGTCCGCAATTCTTAAATGCCAAATATGACTTAACTCCATTGTAAAATAGTGATTCCGTGATCAAACGCAAAATTTGACTTCCATTCCGAGAATCTTACGAATTCGACGATTATCGTCCAATCGTGCAATTTCTGACAAATCTTCCTTCTTATGATTTGTTCAATATTACAAATGACTTCCATTCATCATGTGAACATCTCAACCTACTTATTACAACAACTTATAATCATTGTTGAACTTTAACTTCTCATGAGCTTATAACTTATCAAATTATAAACTACTTAAGATTTAATTATTCATGACTTATGACAATTAGAGTTTCTTAATCATTATACTTACATGTGCTTCACATATAACTTTACTTAGGTATACATAATACATATGATCATATAACTTCTTTTACCTTCATATCAATTCTCTTAATAAACTTCTTATAAGTTCATATTATCTTCACATAAGTTTATAACTTATGTTAGCTTAAATGACTTATTACCAACTTATGTGGCTTAAGTCCATGACTTACATATTCTTCTTGCTTCTTATCATTCATATTTCTTAATACATCTTTTCTTATCAACCTATCATGGTAGAAATAGAAGATAATTGGAGAAGAAGTCTTACTATTGAAGTCTTTGATAAATAGCTTATTCTTCTTCTTGACTTATAGAAGTAACTTATTGCTAGCTTATTCTCTCTAACACTTAAGCACTTTGTGAAGTCTAGATTATTTCAACAACCAACAAATGCTTGTAAGTCTTCTCTATTTATAGAATTTGCAAAGTTAGGGTAGTTTAGTCATTAAATCATCCCACCTCCTTTAAGTCACCTCCTTACTATTCATTACTTGTTAATCACAACACTTATCCTACACTTGGTCATTACTCTTTTAACTTGGTTATTACTCTTAAGTCTTGGTCATCACATTAACTTGATCACCACATATTAACCATATTGATATGGTTTGCCCCATGGGTCAACCCATTTTATTTGACTTAAGTTTGGGCTAAGATTAAATTAAATCATTGGGCTTTGTATGAACAAACCACTAGTTGATTCCTTAATTAATAATTGGGCCTCTCCCTTTAATTCCCCTGGGCTTATATTAATTCCCAACAATCTTTCCAAGTCCATTAACATTTCATAATATATATATAGTTTATGTATTATTTTCGTATTCTAATTCATATAGAATTTATATACGATAATTCACCCTTCATACAACCTCGTATAATACTTCGTATTATACTCATTTCTATTTCTTTGTACAATACATAAGTATCATACCATTATTACATATTCATTACTATGTCGCCTTCCTTAACGTTTATAAATTAAGTCCACAAGCGAAATATCGTTTTTTCCCTAACTAGATTTTTATTACATAATCCATCTCACCTTATTATTCCATCATTACGTATTTCTCAGAAATCTAAAATTATATCCTGAGCAAATACCGATGAATAGTGTTTTTCGGAAAATTTCTCAGAAAACTTTTATTTTCGTCTTGGAAATTCAAACACTTTAATTCATCCACGTAGCTCAAATACTACGACATTCTAATATCAATAGGTTATACAAAAACAACCATCTTGATAACACATAGAATATGATTTTATTATTATTTAAATTAATAAAATCATTTTATAATAACATCCGAATTTCTCGGTCGTTACAGTATTAGTAAGTTGTATTTGTATTCTGTACTATGTATTTGACGACCCAAGATGGGTGATGTATACCTAATTTTGGGAGCGTCACAGAATCTTTGTAAGGGGGGGAGAAAGTAACATGACGAATTGATTGAGTCGTGATTCTGAGGACAAAATCCTTTTAAGGGGGAAAAGATGTGACAAACGATATTTTGTAATTTAATTTTAATATTTATTGAATTAAATAAATATTTTTCGATGATTTAATTATTAGATTAAATAATTAATTGATGAAGTTATGATAGATTAATTTAATTACATGTGTTATATTTATTAAATTAATATGGAGATTTTTTTTATTATTCAAAGTATGTAATTATGTGAGCTTATTAAATTAAAAGAAATATTTAATAAGCCTAATATTATTTTAATTAATTTAATAATTAATGAGAAAATTAATAATTTGACATAATTAATAAATGAGAAAATTAATTATGTGACTATGTGAATTAATGAGAAATTATCATATTTTATTTAAATTAAATTAAATAAGACATTTGATTAATTGCCTAAATAGGTGTGACACGATTAAACTATATTATAAATGATTAATTAAATTAAATGGGATTAAGTTTTTAAGAAAAACCAAACAAAGCCTTAAGGGAAGTTGAGAGCAGTTAACCACATATGGGTTAACTGACCTCAACATTACTGGATTTATATTTGCGCCTCACCAGTTTCTCCATTTTACGTATTTGCAATTAAGAGTTAACTTGAAAATCAGAGAGAATTCAGAGAATTGTTGGGAGAAATTATGAGATTTAAGAAGAATCTGAGAAGGAACTTCACTATTATTCATTCGTAATAGGGTAATCTTTTCTTCCCCGAACTTCAAATTTAGGTTGTTTAAGTTTTTATAAATAATGGCTTTCAAGTTTTTGTTAAAGTCTCTATATTTAGAAAGGGTGGTGATTATGTGGATATAGGTGTTAATATGTTAACATAACATGTTTTTACTATATTGTATGTTTCCATAACATCGGTTTCCTAAAAATATGTTGTATAAAGTTTCTTCAAAGTTACATAGTATAAAAATATGGCCATATGGCCCTTACGCACAAATTTAATGCGTTACTCATATGTTGTATCATAAATTTACACTTGAATATGATTATGTATGTTAAAACAAAGAAAACAAACTTCGAATGGACATATTTAGTGTTATAACGAACCCGTAGTGCCAATCTTCATGTTTTATTTTCAAAACTTTCAAAAACATCAAGAACAATGAAATTATATAATTTTGATTCAAGTAATTGTGTGTTTAAACTTGTTAAAATCACTCTAGAAATGTTGGGTAATGATTATATATGAATTATAATATTTGGGTATGCTTAAATTAATGTATGGACAAGGAAATTGAAAGTTATGACCATATTCTGTGTTCTTCACAGAACGTATAATTGAATTTATAAGAGATTTTTTGGCCTAATTTGGTCTTGTTATGTTCGCGAACTGCAGAAATTTTAGAAACTGAGTTTGGGTAACCCTGCCCCCGGCGAGCGTTACCAAACTAAATTACCCCGCCCCGGCGGCAAAAAAAATTAATTAAATAATTAAAATATTTATCAAATAAAATAAATATTTTGTTAAGTGATATATTTATGAAATAAAATAAATATTTGATGAAAATTATTATTAAAATACTTATCAAATAAAATAAATATTTTAGTTGAAATATTTATGGAATAAAATAAATATTCGATGAAAATTATTATTAAATATTTATAAAATAAAATAAATATTTTAATTGAGATATTTATAGAATAAAATAAATATTCGATGAAAATTATTATTAAAATATTTATAAAATAAAATAAATATTTTAATTGAGATATTTATAGAATAAAATAAATATTTGATGTAAATTATTATTAAAATATTTATAAAATAAAATAAATATTTTAATTGAGATATTATAGAATAAAATAAATATTTGACATAAATTATTATTAAAATATTTATAAAATAAAATAAATATTTTAATTGAGATATTTATAAATGAAATAAATATTCGATGACAATTATTATTAAATAATTTATTCGAGTGTAATAATAATAAAGGAATGAAAATATTCTAATTTATTTAAGTAATTAAATTAGAAGGGTAATGATGTGTTAAATAAAGTGGAGTTATATTAAATAATTAAGTGAAAATATAACTAATGAATGTCGTGAATACATATGGTATGTGTGTAGGACTTGTGGTGAAAGGAAGTAGTAATCATTTAGCCTACACACGAGGAGTTTCTTAGGATTGGCAGGTTACTATAGGCGTTTTATTCAGGACTTTTCTAAGATCGCGACCCCGTTGATGAATTTAACTAGGAAGGCGGTTAAGTTTGTTTGGACGGAGAAGTGTGAGGAAAGTTTCCACGAATTGAAGAAGATGTTGAGTTCAGCACATGTGTTGTCATTGCCTGATGATACAGGAAATTTTGTGGTACATAGTGATGCATCGCATAAAGGACTAGGCTGTGTGCTTATGTAGAACGGCAGAGTTATTGCGTATGCATCACGACAGTTTAAAGATTACGAGAAGGGGTATCCGACTCATGACTTAGAGTTGGCGGCAGTGGTGTTTGCCCTGAAAATTTGGAGACATTATCTTTATGTAGAGAGGTGTGAGATATATACCGACCATAAAAGTCTGAAGTATATCTTTACACAAAAAGATTTGAATTTTAGACAAAGAAGATGGTTGGAGCTGATCAAAGACTATGACTGTGAGATTTTCTATCATCTTAGAAAGGCGAATGTTGTTGCTGATGCCTGAAGTAGAAAGGGACAGGAGAAGTTAATGTCGTTGACTACTCAAGAGAAGCTAGTTTCAGAAATGACTAAGACGGAGTTGGAAATTAGATATTCGACAAAATCTGATGAAAAATTATTCCAGGTGGGAAACGGTTCAACGTTGGTGGATAAGGTGAAAAATGCACAACTTCAGGATGAAGACTGCGAAAAGATAAAACAAAAGATATCTAAAGGTGAGAAAAATAAATTCAAAATCGATTTGGAAGGGTTACTTTGATTCTAAGGGAGAATTTGGGTTCTGCTAGTACCAGAAGTTAAAGAGGAAATTCTGAGTGAAGCTCACAACTCAAGATATTCGATTCACCCTGGGAGTACAAAGATGTACTAGGATCTTAGACATCATTTTTGGTGGCAGAATATAAAGAAGGATGTGGCTGAGTGCTTGGCGAAGTGCTTAACATGTCAGAAAGTCAAAGCTGAGCATCAAAGGCCAAGCGAATTATTACAACCGTTGGAGATACTAGAATGGAAATGGGAGCATATCACTATGGATTTTGTGGTAGGTCTTCCAACGACCCAACAAGGTTACGATGCCATTTGGGTGATTGTCGATCGATTTACGAAGTCAACATACTTTTTGCCAATCAAGATTAGATTTACCCAAGATCGGTTAGCAAAATTGTACGTGAAGAAAATTGTGTCAAGACACGGTGTACCTGTGTCCATTGTATCTGACAGAGATCCACGTTTTACATCTAGTTTTTGGAGACGATTACAAGAATGTTTGGGAACACAGCTGAGAATGAGCACAGCGTTCCATCCTCAAACCGACGGACAAAGTGAGAGAACCATCCAAACACTAGAAGTTATGCTCAGATCATGTATCATGGATTTCAAGGGACCATTGGTAGAATTTGCCTACAATAATAGCTATCACGCGAGTATTAGCATGTTGCCTTACGAAGTGTTATACGACAGAAAATGCAGAACTCCGTTATGTTGGGATGAGGTAGGTGAACGTCAACTATTGGGTCCAGAATTGGTACAACAGACTGTCGAGATCATCAAAGTGATTCGAGCAAGATTGATAGCTGCACAAGATAGATAGAAGAAATATGCCGATCAGCATCGACAAAATTAGGAATTCGATGTCGGTAGTTATGTTTTCTTAAAAGTGTCTCACTGGAAGGGGAAAATTCGATTTGGAAAGAAAGGAAAATTAAGCCCTAGGTTTATAGGACCTTCTGAAGTGCTTCGACGATTTGGTGAAGTGGCATACGAGGTAGCTTTACCTCCGGCGTTGGAGCATATTCATAATATTTTCCATGTCTCGGTATTGAGGACATATATATAAGCCTGATTATAAACATGTAATAGAATATGAGCCCTTACAGTTTGAGAAAGATTTGTCATATGAGGAAGTTCCTGTTCGAATTGTTGACAGAAAGGAGCAAATATTGAGGAATAAGTTGATACCTTCTGTTAAGGTAATATGGAGGAACCATAATACTGAGGAAGTTGTGACAACCCCAAATTCGGGTACTTCGATTCCACGGGATTTGGTGTTCACTGCACAAATATCATCTATCTATCTACCCATAAAAATACAAACCATACAATAGATAGAATTAAAATCTTCTCCTTAAAAGGATTACATCATCCGAATAATAAATACAATCCTAGGTTAAACTAACCTTAAAACATCTGTGCGGAATTCTAACAATAAGTCTTAAACAACATCTTTAACTTAAGTCTTAAACAAATACATCATATAAAATAACAAGTCATATCAAATAACAAGTCTCCATCATTTGCTAACTTTGTCCTTGCCCTTACTAGTGGAAGGTTCGTCAGCTCTTTCGTTCTTAACTACAATGTTATTATTAAGCAAGAGTGAGCACAAATTCCCACAAGTATAAAAATGACATGACAGTATAATAACATGCGAATAAATCAAAGACATCTGAATAAAAGCTCAACTTTTGAATCAAGAGTTAATAACAAGAATCAAAAGAATTCTGAGGGTCATATGACCTTGAACTATGTCCTAGGTTAACAATGGTTATACTTGAAACCTTTAACAGTCGTAAGACTATGGACCTTCTTCTCGTACTTAGGGGGATCAGCCCTTAGTACCACACTATGCACAATATCTTAACGCTAAGCGTAAATAATCCCATATACAGGGTTGTTCATCTCAGTTTGACATTCAAGTCCGTACCAAAGGAAGTTTGGTTTGGATAATTCTTCAAGGGTTCTGAAATTTAGAACGCTCATCAACTATGGACTAGTTGAATCATTAAGGTTTCACTAGTCTAATAAGGTTCAACAATAATGATATTCAATTTGAATAATAATCTCAAGAAGTATACAATAAAACAATTATTGTATAACTAAATCATACTTTGAAAAGATAATCAATCTTTAATAAATCATTTGAACTTGAATAATAGTAACGATAGCTTATTCAATGTAAATAATAAGCTTGAACAATAATGACAAGTAGGGTTAGGGAACTTTCTCAAATTTAAGAGTTTAAGTTTAGGAAACTTGCCTCGTGCGTAGATTACACTTTAACTAAACTCGTTCTTTGAATTAAATCTTACATACCATTCACATACACAATACCAGTTAATTATAACTTAATTAATCATCATAAACTCTTTCTTTTTGTCTAATTTAATTATTGACTATACTTAATCAATTTATCACATTAACTGTCACATAATATCACTTCATAAATAATCAAGCTAATTATGTATTCAATAATTCAATTCACATGTAATTATGTTATTTACATGTTAAACAACTATGTCATCATTTCATTATATTTCTAACATGTTTACATATTCATTACATTAAGTTACTAACACATTGCTAGACTTAACATTTAAAAAAATTACATTTCTGGACATTCTGGAGAGTGGCGTTGCGGCGCCACTCTTATACTTGATCTTCGCGCTGCGGCGCCGTGGCGCTGCAGCCGGACACATGGCACTGCGGTGTGGATGTTTAGGAGTAAGTCTGGCGCTACGGCGCGGCGAACCAGAAACTGTTCTGCAATTCGCGAAAATTGCAGAACACAGCCAAAAACTCCAATTTAATTTGATACTACACGAATTTAGACATACCCACATGTTATAATTCATATATAATCATAATACAACATCTATAAAGTGATTTTAACCCATTAAAACATATAATCACATAATTAAAACATAAAATTTTCCTCTGTTCTTGAAGTTTTTAACATAAATTCCTAAAATTCAACGCCACGGATACGTTATAAAGCCAAATCCGTTCATTTAAAGTTTGGTCTCTTCGTATTAACATGCATAATAATGTAGGAGTGTAAAATTTAGGGATAATATACGATCACTACATAAAATTTCACGTATAAGGCCATAAGGCCAAAACCCAAACTCTGTAATTTTGCAGCAATCATATACGACGTAAAATTATTAATTGATGATATGGAATCATGGAATATATATATAAAACACATATATTCACATATATTCACATAAGCCTTACAAATTCCCTTCATAAAACTTTACAGTACTTGAAAACCATATGTATAAAAACTTAAATACGTAAAAGTAGAAATTGAGTTTGGGAGAAATTACCCAGAGTATAAACTAATGGAAGAGATGATCAGTGGTGATTCTTTCACAAGTAATTGATAATTATACACTCCAGCTTTTCTCTCAAATTCCTCAATCTTTCTCTCTGTGAACTCTAAAGACGTAAGATAATGAGAGAGAAAACTGACGCGCATCATGGTCAGTTGCCCATCATGGGTTAACTGGCCATAACTCCCTCTAAGGCCACGTTTGGCTAGATTAATATTTACAAAACCCATTAATTTAATAAAATTTTTACAATATAGTTTTAATTAATGTCACATCCACTTGCACAATAATCCATATATATTATTTACTTTAATATAAATAAAATATAATAACTTCTTATAAATTCACATAGTCGTATAATTAATATCTCATTAATAAATAATGTCAATTTATTAAATCTCTAATTAATAATTAAATTAAATAAATAACATCATGCTTAATTAAATATTTCATTTAATTCAATAAGCTCACATAATCACATACTTGAATAATAAAAATTCTCTACATTAATTTAATAATTGAAACACATATAATTAAATTAATCTACCACAATTGCATCAATTAATTATTAAATCTAATAATTAAATCATCGAAAATATTTATTTAATTCAATAAATATTAGAAATAAATTACAAAAATCTCGTTTGTCGCATCTTTCCCCCCTTAAAAGGATTCTGTCCCCAGAATTACGACTCAATAAATTTCGACCCGTTACATTCTCCCCCCCTTACAGAGATTTTGTCCCCAAAATCGCATATACATATTTAAGCAAATAAATGAGGGTAATTCTTCATCATATTCTCTTCTAGTTCCCACGTAGCTTCTTCAGAACTTGTTCTTTTCGGTCGACAATTTGGACAGGAATTTCTTCGTAAGATAAGTCTTTCTCAAAATGTAGGGGTTCATATTCAATTACATGCTTGTAATCAAGCTTGTAGGGTCGCAATACAGAAATATGGAAGACGTTATGGATATTCTCGAGTGCTGGAGGTAAGGCTACCACGTACGCGACTTCTCCGATTCTTCTTAGTATTTCAAAGGGTCCAATGAATCTTGGGCTCAATTTTCTTTTCTTTCCGAACCTGATCTTCCCTTTCCAGGGAGAGACCTTTAAGAAGACATAACTACCTGATTCAAACTCGATATTTTTACGATGTGGGTCTGCGTATTTCTTCTGTCGATCTTGAGCCGCTACCAGTCGTGCTCGGATCACTTTGACTATTTCTAATGTTTGTTGTACCAATTATAGCCCTAGCAATTGTCTCTCACCAACTTCATCCCATTAAGCGCAGTTTTACACTTTTTGTCGTATAAAGCTTCATAAGGCGGCATGTCAATACTAGCGTGGTAACTGTTGTTGTAGCCGAACTCTACTAATGGTAAGTGATCATCCCAATTTCCTTTAAAGTCCATAACACAGGCTCTTAGCATATCTTTAATGTCTGAATAGTTCTCTCACTCTGTCCGTCTGTTTGAGGGTGGTAAGCTGTACTCATTCGCAATTGCGTACCCATGCATTCTTGAAGACGTTTCCAGAAATTTGATGTGAAGTGCGGATCCCTATCTGAAATAATTGATATCAGAACTCCGTGCCTCGAGACAATCTCTTTTATGTATAGCCTGGCCAACTGATTTAAATTGAATCTTATTTTGATTGGAAGGAAATGTGCAGATTTCGTCAGTCGGTCAACGATAACCCATACTGCGTCATAGCCTTTCTGAGTCGTCGGAAGACCAACCACGAAGTCTATTGTAATATGTTCCCATTTCCACTCTGGGATTTCTAACGGTTGTAGCAATCCACTCGGTCTCTGATGTTTCGCTTTCACTTTCTAATAGGTCAGACACTTGGCAACACATTCTGCAACATCACGCTTCAAATTCGGCCACCAGAAATGTTGTCGAAGATCTTGGTACATTTTGGTACTACCAGGATGAATCGAATATCGTGAACTATGAGCCTCTCTTAAAATATCTTCCTTAATCTCTTGTATTGGCCGTACCCAAATTCTACTCTCAAATCTCAGTATTCCTTCCTTATCCATCTTAAATCTCGGTTCGGTCCCTTCGGATATGTTCTTTGCCACCTTTTTGCATTCATCATCCTGAAGCTAAGCCTCCTTCACTTTATCTAGTAGAGTTGTACCAGATTGCATCTGAAATAGCTTCTCATCAACCTCCATTGGATACTTCACTTCCAACTCCAGTTTCTCCATTTCTGTGATTAGTTTCTCATGAGCAGTCAACATCATCAATTTCTCACGACCCTTTCTACTTAAGGCATCGGCAACTACATTTGCCTTACCCGGATGGTATAAAATCTCACAGTCGTAATCCTTAATTAATACTAATCATCTTCTTTGACGCATATTCAAATCTTTCTGTATGAAAATATATTTCAGACTCTTGTGGTCCGTATATATCTCACACTTCTCCCCATAGAGATAGTGCCTCCAAATTTTTAAAGCAAAAACAACTGCAGCTAACTCCAAATCATGGGTCGGGTAACCCTTCTCGTAATTCTTCAACTGTCGTGATGCATACGCGATGACTTTACCGTTTTGCATTAGCACACAGCCAAGTCCTTTATGTGACGCATCACTAAAAATAACAAAATTTCATGTATCATCCGGAAGAGATAACACAGGTGTCGTACTCAACCTCTTCTTTAATTCTTGAAAGCTCTCCTCACACTTCTCCGTCCAAAACAAATTTCACAGCTTTTCGAGTTAAATTCGTTAACAGAGTTGCGATCTTGGAAAAATCTTGAATGAATCTTCTATAATATCTCGCCAATCCAAGAAAACTTCTTACTTCTGACGGCGTTCTCGGCTGTTCCCAGTTAATCACGGCTTTTACTTTGGATGGATCTACCGAAATTCCGTTTTTATCGATCACGTGACCAAGAAATTATACTCGCTCGATCCAGAATTCACATTTCAAAAATTTAGCGTACAACTTCTCCCTTATCAATACTTCCAACGTTAATCTCAGATGCTCTTCGTGTTCTTCTTTGGTTTTGGAATATACCAGAATGTCGTCTATAAATACCACCAATAATTTGTCCAAAAACGGCTTGAACACACCATTCATTAGTCCCATAAATGCTGCAGGAGCATTTGTTAGACCAAACGACATTACTAAAAATTCGTAGTGACCGTATCGCGTTCTGAACGCTGTCTTCGGTACATCCTCTGGTCTCACCTTCAGTTGGTGATAACCACTCCTCAGGTCTATCTTGGAAAAGTATCTTGCTCCCTTTAATTGATCAAACAGATCGTCGATTCTTGGTAATGAATATCTATTCTTAATCGTGACCTTTTTCAATTCTCTGTAGTCAATGCAGAGCCGCATCGATCCGTCCTTCTTTTTCACAAATAACACTGGCGCTCCCCGAGGTGATACACTCGGTTGAATATACTTTTTGTCCAGTAATTCTTGTAGTTGGACCATCAGTTCTTTTATTTCTACTAGTGCCATTCGGTATGGTGCCTTCGATATTGGAGTGGTTCCGGGCGCCAAATCGATCACGAAATCTACCTCTCTATCTGGTGCAAGTCCTGGCAAATCGTCTGGAAATACGTCGACGAAGTCCCTTACAATCGGTATTTCTTCTACCTTCGGATTCTCTTTTCGACTGTCGACTATGTAAGCTAAGTATCCTACACAACCTTGTCTCAACAACCTCTTGGCCTGCATCATCGTCAGACAACTCGCTTGTCTAGGCGACTTGCTACCATAAAACACAACCTTTGACAGAGTCATAAGGTTAATACGCTTCTTCTGGTAGTCAATTACCGCCCCACAATTGGATAACCAATCCATACCCAAAATAACGTCAAATTCCCCAAACCGAATAGGGATAAGATCTACGTTCATGATATTACCCTTAATGTCCACCCTACAGTTCTTAAACACGTACTTAACAGGAATTATCTCTCTATTCACAATTTCTATATTCATGGGATATTCCAACTCATCCATAAGCAAATCTAAACTATTAGCAAAGTCTTCGGATATAAAGGAACAAGTAGCACCCGAATCAAATAAAACATAAGCATTAATTTTATTGATCAGAATGATACCTGACACTACCTCACGAGACTGGATTGCGTCCTGCACTGTCATATTGAAAGTTCTAGCGGTCGGTCAGTTTGTTGCAGGTGGTCCGGTAATGGTTAAGGTATTTCCACTGTTATTTCCACGGTTAGCTCCTTGCACTGCTCCTCCTGATCCCTTCTTTGGGCAATCTCTTGCTAGATGATCCGTAGAACCACAGTTAAAACAAGCACCCTTCTTTGGGTTTGAAAAGTTTGGTGTTATGTGGCCTTCCTGACCACAATTGTAGCACACTCGCTTCCCTTTCATACAAACTCCCAGATAAGCTTTTCCATAGTTTGAGCACGCTTCAATTTTCTTCTTCTGCCCTCCTTGTTGACTTCCAGCTGACGAGTTATCCGTCCACTTCCTCTTCTGATTATGACTACTCCCAGTGTTACTCCCACCAGTCTTGTTATTTCCTTCACCTTCACTCTTCTTCTTCTTCTGCTCTTGATTGTACTTGGTCACCGCATCGCTCCCACCTTCAGCGAGGATGGCCTTTTCTAGTACTCTGGCAAATGTGTTTATCTGAAACATTGACACCTTACTGTAAACCCAAGGCTTTAGTCCTTGTTCAAATTTTCTGGCCTTTCTTTCGTCAGTGTGTACTTGGTACGGGGCAAACCTTGCCAACTCATCAAATTTTGCTGCGTATTCAGGTACGCTCATGTTTCCTTGCTTCAGTTCCAGAAATTAAATTTCCATCTGATTCTGCGAACTAGTTGGGAAGTACATTTCGAAAAACATTTCTTTAAATCTCTCCCACATAATTACACCTTCACCTCCTCGCACTTTGTTTGCTTGCCACCAGTAGCTAGCCTCAGACTTCAACATAAACGTTGCGAAAGAGGTCTTCTGGTCTTCTTTAACCCTAGCAACGTCGAATACTTTCTCCATTTCCATGACCCACGTTTGAGCCTCGATTGGGTTCCTGGAACCTTTGAACTCTGGCGGTCCCACCGCCTTGAAGTCTTTAAACGTTGTGTTTGGTGGAGCTTGAGGTTGATTGTTCATTACTCCCGTCAGTAAGTTCACCAACTGCTGAACAGGATTAGCGTTGGCGTTATTGTTATTATTAGTTGACTCTTCCTGAGCCGGTTGACATTGTTGTCTTCTCCTTGGCGGTATTTTCTATTAAATACGCGCTTATTAGAACTTTATTTATTTCTCTAAATAGTTAAGACATTACTTAATAATTTAACATACTCATTTATCACATCATCTCAAACAACTTAATATATTTAATTCAACTCAAAGTTTTAACATCAAACTATAGCATAACTGCTATTTACATCAACTGTCCTGGAATAAAAAATCCACAGGACTTAAAATATTAACATATTCCTTCGTTCACAAACACATCGGAATTTACATATAAAAACTAATTAAGTTTTTCACATAATTAAACTGATTCTAATCCTGTCTATCAAGGTGTTGAATAGCCTTGCCACGCTCCTCATCCAAGATACGTGACATCGTCCTGCGATCCAGCATATACGACGGAAGTCCTTTGAACTGGATGGGGTATCTCAAAACTCTTTCCTGAGCCTCATCCATTGCATGATTAAATGCGGAGTATGTCTCTTCAAGCTTTGCCTTCTTTGCACGACTATCATCTTCTGCACGATCAGCTCGACGTGATTCTCTTACCCATCCTTCCTCTGCTATTTTCAGTCTTCCAGAGGTTTCTTTCAGTTCCTTCTTCAGCTTCTCTATCTCCTCAGTCTTATCTTCGGTTTGACCCTTCTCATGGACCAATTCCCATTCTACATTTCCCAGTCGTGAGTGAAGAGTTGAAATCTCCCTCTCCTTCTGCTCGAGAGTAGACTGCTGAACGGTCGCTCACTCAGTCAATTCCTGAACCTCGTCTTGTAATTCCACGTTACGGTCGTATAATGTGTCATACATCTCTGCATTAACGGTGTACCGTGGTAACTCCTCTTCTTCCTTTTCCTCATCAAACTCCTCCTCAGGATCAGTCTCGGGCTCATACTCCTGACCAACAACGGTGATCAATGGAGATGACTCCCTCTGAACTAACTGTTCCCTAACAACATGTATGTCTCGGGGCTCCTCCTCTGTAGGTACTATAGGTAATCAGGGTTCTTCCTCCCCAGCTTGACTAGCTTCTCTAACATTCGTCATCCTGACAACAAAATTTTAAGTTTTAGTTACTAAGTCGTACTAACGAGCACATAAATTAACACATAAACACATAATATATTTTATTATCTTCAATGAATTACCTAAAAATTCATTTCTTAAGACTCGATAAGAGTTTTCCTTTACTATCTTCTTTCTATAAGGTTACTACCTAAGGTTGATCCCCCACCTAAGGTTCATAACCTACAGCTCTGATACCAACCCGTGACACCCCCAAATCCGGGTACTTCAATTCCATAGGATTTGGTGTTCACTGCACAAATATCATCTATCTATCTACCCATAAAAATGCAAACTATACAATAGATAGAATTAAAATATTCTCCATAAAAGGATTACATCATCCGATTAATAAATTCAATCCCAGGTTAAACTAACCTTAAAATATCTGTGCGGAATTCTAACAATAAGTCTTAAACAACATCTTTAACTTAAGTCTTAAACAAATACATCATATAAAACAACAAGTCATATCAAATAACAAGTCTCCATCATTTGCTAATTTTGCCCTTGCCCTTACTAGTGGAAGGTTCGTCAGCTCTTTCGTTCTTAACTGCAATGTTATTATTAAGCAAGAGTGAGCACAAATGCCCACAAGTATAAAAATGACATGACAGTATAATAACATGCGAATAAATCAAAGACATCTGAATAAAAGCTCAACTTTTGAATCAAGAGTGAATAACAAGAATCAAAAGAATTCTGAGGGTCATATGACCTTGAACTATGTCCTAGGTTAACAAGGGTTATACTTGAAACCTTTAACAGTTGTAAGACTATGGACCTTCTTCTCGTACTTAGGGGGATCAGCCCTTAGTACCATACTGTGCACAATATCTTAACGCTAAGCGTAAATAATCCCCTATATAGGGTTGTTCATCTCAGTTTGACATTCGAGTCCGCACCAAAGGAAGTTTGGTTTGGATAATTTTTTAAGGGTTTTGAAATTTAGAACACTCATCAACTATGGACTAGTTGAATCATTAAGATTTCACTAGTCTAATAAGGTTCAACAATAATGATATTCAATTTGAATAATAATCTCAAGAAGTATACAATAGAACAATTATTGTATAACCAAATCATACTTTGAAAATATAATCAATCTTTAATAAATCATTTGAACTTGAATAATAGTAACGATAGCTTATTCAAGGTAAATAATAAGCTTGAACAATAATGACAAATAGGGTTAGGGAACTTGCTCAAATTTAAGAGTTTAAGTTTAGGAAACTTTCCTCGTGCGTAGATTACACTTTAACTAAACTCGTTCTTTGAATTAAATCCTACATACCATTCATATACACAATACCAGTTAATTATAACTTAATTAATCATCATAAACTCTTTCTTTTTGTCTAATTTAATTATTGACTATACTTAATCAATTTATCACATTAACTGTCACATAATATCACTTCATAAATAATCAAGCTAATTATGTATTCAATAATTCAATTCACATGTAATTATGTTATTTACATGTTAAACAACCATGTCATCATTTCGTTATATTTCTAACATGTTTACATGTTCATTACATTAAGTTACTAACACATTGCTAGACTTAACATTTAAAAAAATTACATTTCTGGACATTCTGGAGAGTGGCGCTGCGGCGCCACTGTTATACTTGATGTTCGCGCTGCGGCATCGTGGTGCTACAGTCGGACACATGGCACTCCGGTGATGTGGCACTGCGGCGCGGATGCTTACGCGTGAATCTGGCGCCGCGGCGCGGCGAACCAGAAACTGTTATGCAATTCACGAAAATTGCAGAACATAGCCAAAAATTCCAATTTAATTTGATACTACACGAATTTAGACATACCCACATGTTATAATTCATGTATAATCATACTACAACATCTATAAAGTGATTTTAACACATTAAAACTTATAATCACATAATTAAAACATAAAATTTTCCTCTGTTCTTGAAGTTTTTAACATAAATTCCTAAAATTCAACGCCACGGATTCGTTATAAAGCCAAATCCGTTCATTTAAAGTTTGGTCTCTTCATATTAACATGCATAATAATGTAGGAGTGTAAAATTTAGGGATAATATACAATCACTACATAAAATTTCACGTATAAGGCCATAAGGCCAAAACCCAAACTCTGTAATTTTGCAGCAATCATATACGACGTAAAATTATTAATTGATGATATGGAATCATGCAATATATACATAAAACACATATATTCACATAAGCCTTACAAATTCCCATCATAAAACTTTACAGTACTTGAAAACCATATGTATAAAAACTTAAATACGTAAAAGTAGAAATTGAGTTTGGGAGAAATTACCCAGAGTATAAACTAATAGAAGAGATGATCAGTGGTGATTCTATCACAAGTAATTGATAATTATACACTCCAGCTTTTCTCTCAAATTTCTCAATCTTTCTCTCTGTGAACTCTAAAGACTTAGGAAATAATAAGGAAGAAATAAAAGACGTAAGATAATAAGGGAGAAAACTGACGCGCATCATGGTCAGTTGCCCATCATGGGTTAACTGGCCATAACTCCCTCTAAGGCCACGTTTGGCTAGATTAATATTTACAAAACCCATTAATTTAATAAAATTTTTACAATATAGTTTTAATTAATGTCACATCCACTTGCACAATAATCCATATATCTTATTTAATTTAATATAAATATAATATAATAACTTCTTATAAATTTACATAGTCATATAATTAATATCTCATTAATAAATAATGTCAATTTATTAAATCTCTAATTAATAATTAAATTAATTAAATAACATCATGCTTAATTAAATATTTCATTTAATTCAATAAGCTCACATAATCACATACTTGAATAATAAAAATTCTCTACATTAATTTAATAATTGCAACACATATAATTAAATTAATCTACCATAATTGCATCAATTAATTATTAAATCTAATAATTAAATCATCGAAAATATTTATTTAATTCAATAAATATTAGAAATTAATTACAAAAATCTCTTTTGTCACAGAAGTTACGTGGGAACTTGAAAGTGTTATGATGAAGAATTATCCTCTGTTGTTTCTTGATTTTGTATAGCGATTCTGGGGACAAAATCTTGTTAAGGTGGGAAAAATGTAACGAATAAATTTTTTCGAGTTGTGATTCTGGGGACAGAATCCTTTTAAGGAGAGAATGATGTAACGATCAAGAAATTTATAATTTAATTTCTATATTTATTGAATTAAATAAATATTTTAAATAATTTATTTATTGAGAAAAATAAATAATTGATGAATTGTGGTGAATTAATTTAGTAACTAAATTGATTAATGTTAATTAAATTGAATAATGGTAATTTTATTCGAAGGATTTATTTAAGGAAATAATTAAATTAAATCGATTGCTTAATATTTAAGAAAATAATTAAACTAAATGAATTATTTAATTATAAAGAAAATGAATAAATTAAATAAATTGATGTTTCTAATTTATTAATTAAAGTATATATATATATATATATATATATATATATATAATTATTTATTAATTATAAGTATAATTATAATGAGATTATAATTATTATTAATTATTATTATTATGTGTTACTTAAATTAACTAAAAGTGTGACACATGAAACTATATAATAAAAATAATACAAAAGTAATCTATTAGAGGAAAAGTGCGGTTAGCCAAACAAGGCCTTGTGGCCTTTGGCTTATTCAACTGACGTCTTTTTATTTTTTATAACTGAAGTACGTGGGCTTCAGTTTATTTTACGCGTCTATTTCCTAAGCCTAGCGCTCAGTTGGCTTTTATTTCACGTACTTTGCTAAGGAGGGATAGCAGAGTGTTGAGAAAGCTTGGTAGGAGAGAAATTCTCTGAAACCTTTGCTAAAGAGTTGGAGTATTAAGGTCTTTATAACTCTTATTCTCAACAATTAAAGATTTAGATATAATTTACCCTACTTCTAATATAGAGTTTTTGTAATTTCTTTTAGTTCTCTGTAAAATAATTTTGTTGATTGGTTGTTTCAAACGTGATTATATGACGAGGGTTGTATTGTAGAATATGTTGTCATCATATGTGAGTATTATTTGATTTCCAAACAAGTGAATTTGGGTTTATAAGAAGAAAGCATATAACAGTGTTTATGTTTGAGAAAATGGCTTTAGAAGGTACAAAAATTGATGCTCTATATATGTGATAATCTGTAATTTGTTTTTGGATTATGTTAATAGGTTAAGAAACGAAAGCGGCGTAGTTCGAATCGTGTAAATTGGTTAAGAAACGAATTCGTTGTGATCGAATTCGCTAAAGATATCAAAAATTAAGTTTTTATATGAAAACATGAAATTTAAGGAATTAAATTAGTTTAATTTGATGTTTAATTGTTCTAAGTTGATGAATATACGAGGAAACATGGTTGTGTTAGTTTTATATCAATTGCATGTGTTAATTTCACTATTTTGAGAGTGAAATTAGTGTTAGTTGGGCTAAAAATGGTACACTGTTGATGCATTTCTGGTTCTGTCTGTGCACCAGCGCAGCTGCGTTGGTGCCAAGGCCAAAAACGGCACAGCTGCGCCGGAGCAGTTGCGCCGGTCCCATGCTTAAGTATGGTGTAGCTGCGCTATACCCTGGTCTGAGACAGTGAAGTCTGCCTATTTGCAGGTTATGATTTATGGACTTATATTAGCTAAGCATGCATGTTAATGATGTTAAGGCATAATATAAACTATAATAACATATTTCAATGTATTGTAATGCAAAGTGTAAAGATTTTAAATAATTATTTAAACAAGTTATAAAATGAAACCAAATGTGAAGTTTTCAAAAGTTAGAAATGAAAGATTAAGTTATGTTGGATCGTAATGTAATTTCAGATTCATTAAAAGGTGTTAATCAGCATGGTTAGATGTTAGGCTAAGGTTATGACCTAAATGATGGGTTATACCCATAAAGCTAATATTCATACAACTAATTGTTGTTGTGATTTCAATGATATATGTAGGGTAATTGGCGAATATTATACTTGTGTAGCTTACATACAAGGCAGGTTTTCTAACTCTGTCTTATTATTATTGAGCAAGTTTCTAAACCTATCTTTTTATATTGAGTAAGCTTTCTAACTTTATTCTTTTCATATTGAATGCAAGTTCCCATTCCTAAATTATTATTGTACAAGTTCCTAAAATTCTTTGTAAAGTTGAGCAAGCCTAATCTATCTTGCGTATGTTTGTACAAGCTCTTGTAACCTAATTCGTTACATCAAGTGAGTTCAGTTTCCAAATTATTATTCAAAACATATATTGTTCTAATGCATTGATTCAAGTGAGATTGTTCTAATTCTTTGAATATAGTACTTTGCACGTGTATCATGTTATTCAATTATATATTGTTGACATTCTATCTTTGACTTTGATAGCCTTGTTCAGTTATACATTCTTGTATTAAACCTTCAAGTAGTAAGCAAACCTTTATTGATGGAATTTGAACAGTGTTCTAAAATTCTAGAAACACTGATAAGCTAGTTCTAAACTAAACTTTCTTTAGTACAGAAATTCTAAATTCAAACTGAGACGAACAACCCTAACATAGGGGATTTTGTACGTGTAACGTTTAGATGTTTGTGCACAATACATGGTACAAAGGGCTGATCCCCCTAAGTACGTTAAGAAAAGTCTGTATAGTCTAATGACTGTTAAGGTTAAGGTAATAATAACTAAGTACCAGAGACATAGTTCGTGGTCTTCAGACCCTCAGATATTAAATTCAAACTTGTTTTCTATTTTTGATTCGTGGAGCAAGTTCATTATTGTTCAGCATTCGTTGTTCATTCTCATGTTGTTATCATTACTATTTCCTATATATGTGAGCAATTATTTGCTCACTCTTGCATTTAACATTTCAGCTAAAGTAGAGAAAGTCGATGAGCCATTTACTAGCAAAGGAAAGGGTAAATTGTCCAAGTGCTGAAGACTTATGAATATTTTATTTTAATATTTTATGTTATGAGACTTGTTTTATTTTATGATGTATTCCACAAACTTATGTAATAATTTTAAGGTTAGATTACCTGGGATTATTTTGAGATGATGATGTAACCCTTAATGGGAAATATTATTGTTTAAGTTATTTAAACTATGTCTCTATCCTTTATGATGGATAGTTAGATGTAATGGTTTTGGATAGTGAACACCAAATCTTGTGGGAACGGAGTACCCGAATTTGGGGGTGTCACAGTCCCTACAGTCTAATGACTGTTTAGATTTAAGTTGAAAGAAATACTTATAACCTTGGACATACCTCAAATAATTTCTTGTATCAATTATTGATTATCGATGTTCAGATATGTTATTCAATTCAAATGAGTTTATTCATTGTCAGTCATTGTATTCTTTCTAGTGAGCATTTGTTTTGCTCACTCTTGTATATATATAACCATTACAGCTAAAGTTGAGAAGGTTGATGAGCCAACCACTAGCAAAGGGAAAGAAAAGATGAACAAGTGTTGAAGACTTGTAAATCTATTGATATTTATATTTTCAGACTTGGTTTAATTATGTGATGTAATTATTTAATTTTTCGCATTTAATGAATGTTTTAAGGTTAAATAACCTGGAATTTTATTGGATTTAATTATGTAACCCTTTAAAGGGAAGATTTATTGTATAAATATTATTGACTTTGGGTAGTTAGAAATAAATATTTGGATAGTGAACACCAAATCATGTGGGAATGAAGTACCCAAATTTGGGGGTGTCACAAGTAACGCGGTCGCGTCACTCCCAAGCATATTTTCAGCGCGGCCGCGCCGTGCTATAGAGTGGTCAAGAACAGTTTGTTAATTGTCTCGACTTTAGAGCATGTCTATATATATTCCTTAAAGATTGAAAAAGATGAAATAAGATTCTTTCGAAAGAATAAGCATGAGAGTATAATGAGCTAAAAACATAGCTATCCTAAACGTATATTGAAGAAGTGAAATGAAATAATGTAAAATTATTATTACATTGAGAATGAATGAATAAGTATGACTAATGGATATAAATTCATGATTATACAATTGTGTAGGAATACATAAAGTCCAGATAGCTATAAGCAGTTAAGTTGTAGTTGGTAATCTACGAGCCAGACAAGTCTTTCAATTCCTATTTGTTAAATGAAATTGATAATTGTTGGTTGAATTATGTTTTTCCATAAGAATGTAGATTGATATATGAACCGATTATATGTTTAAGAAGTTAATCTCTATACTTGCTATGTGAGAAGCAGCATGCGTATTAAGTTTAAATGATTATGATGGTATAAAGTGTGCATGATATTATGTGTTATGTGATACATGAAAACTGCTAGAATTACTGGGCTTTCGAGCTCACCATTGCAAATAACCACTTTTGCAAGTTAAGGACTCACGGTAAAGTTACGTGCTACTTGATTGATTGAGTTCAATAGTATCACAAGAAGATTGATTTGTTTACCTGAAGTTTAGGATTTTGAATCATGTTTTTGGTTTTAGATGATGTACTTGATAGAAGTTTAACTCTTGTAGAGTTGTAAAGCCGTACTATTCGATATATAAAGAACATCGAATTGAGATGTAAATTTTATAATGTAGCATTGATGAATCGAATAATAGAATAATTTTGATTCAAAGATATGTATATGATAAAGATTGTGATTTATGGAAATAAATAAAGAATTAAGAAAAGTTTTAATTATTCCGCATTCTTATTAAGTATAACATCGAATGTGATGTAAAGACAGGAATGGATAAAGACCAAGATTGAGAATTAACTTATTAAGGTTTTGGGATCGATTCATAGATCATAGAAATGAAAATGAGTTAATATATCAAACTGGAATCAAAGCTAAGTTGTATTCATTAAATTATGAATGAAAGTTATAAGTAATCAGATAAAGATAATATCGTAGCGAACCAGGTCCGAGGTAATGGATACCCGGTTTTGGAGGCGTTACACGAAGTATCTTTAATAATATAATATATATACAAGTTTCGGTACTCTTATAGGCATAAAAGCCACCGAAGTGACCCGAGCACCATAAGCAATAATTTTATAATTTTGAGGCCTTAAATCCAGATCACCTGTGACACCCTCAAATCCAAGTACATCATTCCCACAAGATTTGTTGTTCATTTTTTATTCATTCATATCTAACTACCCAAATATAATAAAATTAAATCATAAATCCTCCCTTTAAAAAGGGTTACATCATTAATCAAAAAGTTTTTTCAGGTTGTCTAACCTTAAACATCAATCAAATGCGGAAATAAAATAATTTCATCACATCATTAAACAAAAAGTCTATCATCATGACAATAAATGAAATTACAAGTCTTCATCACTTGCACATTTTTTCCTTTCCTTTGCTAGTCGTAGGTTCATCGACCTTCTCAACTTTAGCTGCAATGAGTGTATATATATGCAAGAGTGAGCAAAATAAATGCTCACTAGATGTAGCAATGAATGAATAATAAATGTCAATGAATAGGCTCATCAAAACTGAATAATACTCTATTAATGATAACCAAAAACTGAAATCAAAATATGAAATACATCTGAGGGTTATAAGATCACGAACTATGTCCACGGTTACAAGTAATCTTTCAACTTTAACCTAAACAGTTATACTGTTGGGACTTCATGTACTTAGGGGGATCAGCCCTTCATACCATGTATTGTGCATGAACATCTAAACGCATCGCGTGTCCCCTATAATAGGGTTGTTCTTCTCAGTTTTAGAGTACAAGTCTGCACCAAAGAAAGTTTGGTTTGGATAAGCTTTCAAGGTAATTTAGAGTTTCACAATCATCAACTAAGGGATTACTTGAATCAACAAGACTTAACAACACTACGAGTGATCAATAATAGTTTAATATGGAAAAATGAATAATCATAAGTAAACTAATTATATATTAAACTCATGCTTATAAATAACTAAAAAGCATAAGTATTGAATAAAACAATAAATCTTGCTTGAACAATATTAAGCTAAGGCTAGGATCTTGAGATAAAAGAATTAATTTAAGAACATGTACTAAGGAATCACAAGCTTAAAATGAAACTTGCTCAAATGACAATAATATTTTGATTTGCGTTAACTAAATGAAATAGAACAACTTAGTTTGAGATTTGAGTTCAAGAATAGGCGTCTATCATAAAAGAATAAAACTTAAGAAAACTTGCTTAACTATAAACAAGTTAGAACAACTCAAAATTGATTAGAAGTCAAAACCTGCTTGAATAACGTTAGAATTAGAGCTTGCTCGAATAAAGATTATGGATACAAGAATTTTCTTGATCAGAGTTTAAAGTAAGTAACTTGCTCAAAGTAAAGTGGTAAGGTTTAGAAACTTGCCTCAACCATAAGCTATAATATTACAACTCACGTTCACCTACACATAGTATTAGAATCACAATATATATTAGATATATTAACATCCATTTTTCAAACTAACACTTATTTCTAGCTAACTTGTTATTTTAGTACAAGTCTTACTTTACCATATACATTTCAGAATTCATATGTATTAACTTCACAACACTTATCTACCATTCATTGTGTATACTAATTCATAACATATCGCGTTCATACTTATTAATCCTTTTACAACTTCGAAATTATCAATGACATGACATGGTTTTTGTTTTAACCTCCTCATTACATGTTTGTTACATTAACGCATCATTAAACTAAGTTATAATGGTATCCAAGGTCTGTAGCAGTAGCAAAAGCCATTGTCTCAGATCAGGGTATGGCGCAGCTACGCCATACTCAGGCTTGGGACCGGCGCAGCTGTGCCATTTCTGGCCTTGACACCAGCGCAGCTGCGCTGGTGCACAGACAGAAACTCTACGCATCGTAATAGTGTTCTATTTTTAACCCAACTAACACGAATTTCACCCACAAAACAGTAAATTTAACATATGTAATTGGTATAGAACTAACACAAACATGTTTCCTCACATATTCATCAACTTAGAACAATTAAACAACACTTTCAACTAATTTAATTCCTTTAATTTCATGTTTTAATACAAAAACTCTATTTTTGACATCCTTTACAAAAATCACCACTGTGATCACAATTCTTGTCCAAATGACTTCATTTAAACTACGTTCTCTATGTTTCTTAATGGACTAGCATAATCCAGACTCAATTTATAGATTAACATAGAAACTAACCACCAAATTTTGTACTTTCATAAGCCATATGAAATAAATAGATACTGTAAATAGTTTTCTTTCCTTTTATGCCGTAATTAGCATAGTAATTATTGCCCAAACCCTAGTTCTAACATCACAACCACATACAATCACCATAATTCAATTGTATAACAACAATTCGAAAAATAGAATTCACAAAACATAGAAATTTTATGCCGTAAAACTCATATATATATATATATATAAGTGTTTACAAAGAATAATATTGGATTTTGGAACACTGTTGGAAGGGTTAAGAGCTAAAATGGGCGGAATTTCCTCACTTTTCTTTATTTTTTTAAAATGGCTGATGGGGGGGTTTATTTATAGACAAAATCAGTCACGGGTCAACCCACGGCAGCCACGGGTCTACCTGTGTCTGACCCAGGTGGGCCCGACCTCGTGGGTCTGTTTGTCTCGAATTACATGCACTCTAACCAACGCGATGTCTGCTTGAACCTTCATAACTTTCAATCCGAAAATCCAATGGAGGACTGCTATACCTTTCCGGAAAGCCCTTTCCGAGAGCTACAAAATGACACGTGATTTAACCTTTTCTTAATCCAAAAAGATGGGTCCATAACCAGATCTTCTGTATCTTCGCAGTCCGTCTATTGAGATGTCTTGTGTTATTTTCACTCGGGATTGATGTTATGGTTTTGCAGGACCTTCATGGCAGTGATTTGACTTTATTTGATGTTGAGTTGGCAAAATTACTCTTTTTCCCTCCTCGGTTGGTTTCGGGCCTGACGTGGCGATATTTGTCTTCCTTGGGGTTATCTTTGAGGTTTGACTGTTAGTGCTTCCTGTCTGTATTCAGGGTTGTCTCATAAGTTAATTTGATAATTTTTTGGAGTTTTCGCTAGGAGTTTACTTGATCTCCTGGGGTTATCACCAAGGTTTGACTTGATCTCTCGGGGTTGTCACCGGGGTTTGACTTAATCTCCCAGGGTTGTCACTGGGGTTTGTCTTGATCTCCTGGGGTTATCACCAGGGTTTGTCTTGATCTCTCGGGGTTATTGTAGCGCCCCCAAATCTAGGTCATCAATCACCGCGGATCTGGTACACTAGTTCTAACTATTGCAGAAGATATAAACATAAATTATTTATACATTAAACATTACACACTATCCCCAAGGTCAAGAACCTTACTTAAAACCTGAATCAATATCGTATCTAAAATAAAATGTTACTATAATACAATACTGTTACAAATCTAGCTGCACACATATTCCCAAGCTAAACTTGGCTTTGACTTTTCCTTGTATCCGACGTATTCGCCTTAATCTGTAATGTTTATCATGATATAGCAAGGGTGAGCAACAAGTTTGCCCAGCAAGTTTACGTTCAATAATTTACAGATATATCATGATAGAAAGATTTTGAATAATAGCTGGCTAACATTCAACAATATAATTGTGAACTAGCACGAACAAATCTTATAACTGAACAAGCATTTAGCATGAACAAATATATCTAGATCGAATGGTAATGAAGGTGATCAGCATTTCATACCTGATGAATACATGTCATACGTACAGGGTATAATTTAATAATTCTTAGACATGGCAATCAGAATTGATTAACCACAAGTATAATTGAATAATACAACTCGAGGTCGAGTTAAGAAAGACTTTCCTGAACCGTTGATTATCGTTACGCAATTTATAAGCTTTGTCTGACCCTAATATATAAATAAAATCGATATACAAATTAAAATAATATCATCATAATATTTAAAATAAGCTAAACACATTACCACATAATCCTAATAGTTTGTACAACATATAAGACCTAGTATCAAGTCAAACTATTGCAAACTGGGTTGAATTCAGTACAATTCTGACATTCCGACGGCCCACTCGGATAAGTATCGAGCCTAATATCCATAAGACTCTATCTAAATGCAACACAATTAACTTAGACAATTAATTATTCAGTCAAATTAATTTTCATAGGCTCATAATAATTTTCAAGTAATTATTATCATTTACTATGATTTTTCAATCATTAACATCATATTTATATGATTTAAATACCACTTAATTCCAATATTATTAATATTTATTTAATATTAAATATTAATGAAATTCTTAACATAATAGTATAATATATTTATAATATCTCAAAGTATTTTTAATACTTTATTATTGCCTTTAAATGATTTTAAAGTAATTAAAACCATTAATAAATAAATGTCCTTAATATTAAAATATTAATATTTTTCATGACAAAATATCAAAAGTTACATTTTATAACTTAAAATATTTTTTAAACCTTTAAATCATTTTTATAGGATTTTTAAATCATTAATTCTATTTTCCATAATTTATTTAATATATTTATTAAATAAAATAATCACCATTAATATTAATTAATTAATTAAATTTATCACAAAATATTAAAAGTCATCAAAAATAACTTAAAATATTTTCTTATACCATAATATAATTTTTTATGATTTTTCATGTAATAAAATAATTTTTAAATAATTTATTTAATATTATAATTAAATAAATTAAATACCATTATTATTCCAAAAATATTAAATATTTATGAAATATAGTCAGAATAATTAAAAACTAATTTTCAGAATTTTAAATAATTTTTAGAAATTTATTTAGTATTTTTAATAATTAAAAACTACTTTTCTCTATTTATTAAATAATATAATTATTTTTCATAAATAAACTGTCACTAAAGGGCCCTATAGCGACGAAACTGTCGCTATAGGTTTTCTTGGCCAAAACCCAGAACTCAAACCCAGTTAACAGGTTGCTACCTTTCACCAATCATAGATCTTATATCTTCACGTTTCTGGGCAGTCTAATGTGTTATGATTATAGTACTTATGTAGTACTACAACGACAAACAACTTTCATGGCCATCATGCATCTTAATAGCAAGTTATAGGTCATCAAAGTCCTTGTCAGACGTGTTTTTCATTTTCCGGGTTACCCAGAAAATGAAAAACAGTCAAGGTACCTACTTTGGATCCTTATATATTACAATCTAAGTCTTGTTTGTGTAATCTAGTGGTCCAATGTTGTAGAACACATGTCAGGGTACAATTACATAATACAAGATCATAACAAAAACATCACCTATGACAGAAAAAGGATAGTCAAACTATGTCAGAAAAATCACACATGAAGTTTCTGGGTTTTCCAGAATTTTGACAAAACAGACGGTCAACGCTTGTTTGACAACGATTATCGTTCACTATGGTTATGATCTAAGTGATCTAATGACTTTATCGTGTAGTACTCATGTCAGACTACGGCATCAAAACAACAACATAGCATAACAACTTAAACACAGCAAGATCTAAGGCTTTGAAAAGCTTGTTAGAAATTTTGGGTTTCTGGGAATTTTCTGGGTTGCCCAGAAAGTCATTCCGTGATCGATCAACTAGGTTTGATCGTTCATAACTTGAAATCTAAACATGATATGAAGGTGATTCCACTTCCAGTCTACTCTCCTCATGACAAAGAACAATTATATAACTTTAAACACACAGAACACCTAACAGGTAATAATCTAGAGGCCCTGACATTGGCTTGTCAAACAACATTTTCAACTTTTTCTAGATTTTTAAAATATTCAATTTCGAGCATCTAGATGTTATGGATCTGGGATTTAACAACCCAGATCACTAAATGACACCCTCTAACACGTATCTAACCAATCATTAACAACATCTAACATCAAATACATAGATTTTCAAATTTAGGTTTTATACCTCCTTTTTGAGCTTGATCTTGATTCTGACTTTGATGTTTGTTCTTGGCAAGTTAAAGGCTGACATTGGTTTTGTTTCTCACTTAATTTCACTCTAAAATCTCGGATGGGATAGAGAGAATGGACTTGGCTCAAATAAAAAATAAAGTAAGCTTTGTCTTACTTTTAAATCTCTTAGATTTTTAATCTATGTTTACAATGATGCTAAGTGGCAATGAGATCTGATATTTAGGAGATATATGCACATGGCTAGCTAGGGTTGGTCACCAACCATTTACTAGGGCTAGATCTACACTTCATCCCATTAAAATATTCAAGAAGGGCAATTTGGTTATTGGACTTGTAAAGCAAATGGCATAAAGGTAACTTATCACAACCCTTAAGTTTTGACTCTTAGGGTTTGACCCTTAGGGTTTAACCCTAAAGTTACACAAATTAATTTCCTAGGCTTTTCTAATTAAGTTCTAAAAAAATAGAAAATTAAGATTTCAAAATTATAATTAGGGATTTCTAATTATATTCAAGCTTGCTAATTAAGATTAATATTTCCTTAATTAAAATTGCTAATATAACATTTAGGTTCCATAATTGTACATTAGGGTTTCCAGTTGAACAATTAGGATTTTCTAATAATCAATTAGGGTTTTTCCTAATTAAATATATAATCAATAATATAAAAACCTTGTATTTATTTTCAAACTTCCAAATTAGGGTTTTAATATTTCGAATTAGGGTTTTGGATTCCCAAAACTGAAACTAGGGTTTCCAGAACTGGTGCTAGGGTTTCTTATCAATCGATATGGTTTTCTAACTGAACGTCAAGGTTCTTAATATAATATTAGGGTTTATGACTGATATAGTTTATCTGGTTAACCCTTGACTCTTAACCACATACTGTACACACATATGACCATACACACAGAACATATACATTTATACCCTTAACACTGTAAACCTTTACCAAAAGTTTTTAAATTCACAAAATTCCTTTCCAAAAATGTCAAATCCATACACTTATTTTCTGTCTAGGTTTAATATTTAACCTTAACTTAATCTTTTAAGATTTTAATAAATGTCTAAATTCTCGGGTTATTAAAGTTGTCACCGGGGTTTGACCTAATCTCCCAGGGTTGTCACCAGGGGTATGACTTGATCTCCTGGGTTGTCTCCGGGGTTTGTGTTGATCTCACGGGATTTATCTTATCTCCCGGGGGTGTCTTGATCTCCCGGGGTTATCATCGGGGTTTATCTTGATCTCCTGGGTTATCACCAGGGTTTGATATAATCTCCCAAGGTTGTCACTAGGGGTTTAACTTAATCTCCCGGGGTTTGACTTGATCTCCCAGGTTTGTCACCAGGGTTTGTCTTGATCTCCCGGGGTTTGACTTGATCTCCCGGGGTTGTCATCGGGATTTGTCTTGATCTCTCGAGGTTGTTGCTGTGGTTTATCTTGATCTCCCGTTGTTGTCACCAGGGTTTGACTTGATTTCCTGGGGTTATCATCGGGGTTTGACTTGATCTCCCACTGTTGTCACCAGGATTTGTCTTGATTTCTCGGGGTTGTCACCATGGTTTGACTTGATCTCTCGGGGTTATCACCGGGGTTTGAATTAATCTCCCGGAGTTGTCACCAAGGTTTGTCTTGATTATTTTGACTTCCAAGGTTGTCTCTAGAAGACAAAAGACGATTTTGCCCTTCTGCATAGTTAGTAACAGGAATATGAAATTTCGAGTGTCTACACCATAACTTCTCACTTCTATTCTTCATCTTCTCATTATTCTTCAAAATTCTTTCATTCACATTTAATTTCTATATATTCTTTCAAATATTAAACCGTACAGGTTTTTCTCAATTTTTTTAATTATACATCTATTTCCAAATCTACGTTTTATTCTTTAACGTTTATTTAATCATTCAAGATTTTATTTATAAATCTTATAAATTTTTGGGTTGTCACATTCACCCATTCTTCTAAGAATTTCGTCCCTGGAATTATAGCCTACTAATATTTACTTATTCTATTGATCAAAATTAAGTTTTCAACTTAACATTTACAATTCCCTCCTCCGAGGATTTCTTTTCTATCATCACATTCTACAATAGCAACTTACTAGGAGTTTACATCTTCTAATGATTCAAGAGTCTTCACAATTGTTTAATAACTGTGAAGTAGTATACATAATCTAAAAAGGTTTATTCAAGAAAACTTTTCATATCTGTCTGAGGAGTCATAAAAACCATGAACTTTGAGGTTTAAGGGTATTACTACCTGCTACCTCTTTCAAGTATGAAAAAGGTAATCTACCTCGGAAATGGTTAACAGTACTACACCATAGTACTTCATATTGTAACCCAAACGTAATAGTGTTTCACCACAGTTCTTCACACTAATACGCGTACTCTAGGTGATTAGCATATTGTACTCTATAACGACTATATACGTTTCATAGATTGTAATATATTATCCAACTAATATATCCCCCTTATTTGGGGTTTTTCATCTCAAACTTAGCATAAGATTTCGCACCAAAATAATTTGGTTCGGGATAAGTTCTCAAAGAATACTTGAATTTCATAAACATTTGTCTAGCAGAATCAAATAGCTTAAACTTATACCAATAATTCGAACATCAATCGAAACATTTGTCTAGCCACTTTAATTGGCATTGACTTTTCTTTAACTAATTCAAAATTCTGAAAATTATTTTATGACGTTATGATTCCACAATTGAAATCCCACATAATCCTAGCTTTCTCTTTTTTTCTCAATGTAAATTTTCTTTAATTCGTATCTTATCATTTACCACTCTTTCCTGAGTTTACATCGTACAATTTCATAGTACATTCTCTTTATAGCGTCAGGCTATATCTTCTTAATCATTTAACATATCATATGTTATTAAATAATTTAATCTGATCACGTCGTGGTCTTATTTTGTAATTATTTTTCCTTATCATTACGGTCATTTTATTAAACGATCTTCTTATTCTCCACGTTAATCATATTATATTATGATTCTATTTACACTTTTCATCTCATAGACATCATCTATTTATTATCACTTTAATTTACAACTTCATCCAAATCATTTCACATATTTATCAATAATTTAATTGATAAACTTGATTATTGAAAATCTTAAACATTCATCTATTCCCAAAATTGCAATCGTTACATTTCTCTATAACAACTCTTTATCATATACATTATGATTTAAAACTTAATCTTTCATTTTATAAGGTCTTATTTATAATCCAGCAAAACGAATTGTATAATCCAGCAAACTGAATTCTTAATATAGCAAACTGTATTCAACTATATTCTAACACAACAAATTGTATTCCCTTTTTAAGCATTTTGAATTCCAATTCAGCAAGTTATATACCCAATATAGTATATTGAATGTCCCATTCAATATACTTTATTCTTAAAATAACTTATCTTCTCTTTATTATCAGAGTCGGGTAACTCCATATTCTTATCTTTATAACTCTTCGAGATTCTTCTTTGATTCTTATTCATTTTCTTCTTTTATTAACAATGAATTTCCCCAAATTCATCTCTTAGAACTTTAAACTCTATTTGAGTTTATTCCTTATCCTCATCTTCGCGGTTATAACCTAAGGTACCCTTACTTAAGGTTTATAACTTACAGCTTTGATACCAACTTGTAGCAACCCCAAATTCGGGTCCCTTGAATCTCGGACCGGGTGTATCACGATGCATCATCTTCTTATACATTTTATAACTAACGCAGAAAATATAAACATACATTATTTATTTCAAATGATTCTATAACATTTCCCAACGTCTACAACCTTAATTCAATACATACCTTAATAACTCAAAAGATTTACATAATCATTCCGTAAGATAACATAATAGTTAACGCATCTTTAGTAACTCTTGAACTTTTTCTCGTGTCTTTGTTCCTCCTGAAGCACTCTGGCTTAACTGAAATGTTATCATGATATAGAAATGGTGAGCAACTACTTTGCTCAACAAGTTTAAATACAATAAATATATATCATGATTTAAGAAAAGAATATAACTTTCTGAATTTTTAACAATATATAACAATTGTGAAAGTTTGAGAATCAAATTTCAATAATTGAATAATTGAATCAATAACGCTGAGTGGCCAATAATGACCATGAACAAATACTTTGGTAATGAAGGTGATTTGTCTTCCATACCCGATAAACATATGCAACTTGCACTAATTGCGAATCAATAATTAAATTACTAGCATGCTTCAAACATAATAACTCAAGTTTGAGTTAGGAGACTTGCCTTGACCATCAATTACTGCTACATAATCTAATTTATTCTCTTATGGAATGTGACACCCCCTAATCCGAGTACTTCATTCCCACATGATTTGGTGCTCACTACCCAAAATAATTACTTCTAACTACCCATAGTCAAGGATAATTACATAAATTAAACAGCTTAAATAATAATCCTTCCCTTTATAGGGTTACATCAACATAAAATAAATCCCAGGTAATCTAACCTTAAACTATTACATAAGTCTGCAAAATACATCACAAAATAAAATAAGTCTCATAACAGAATTATATTAATTAAAGTCAAACGTGACTTCATCATTTGGACATCTTGCCCTTGCCTTTGCTAGAAGACGGATCATCAACTTTTCAACTTTAGCTGCAGTGTTAAATGCAAGAGTGAGTGAACAATTGCTCACTAATTTAATGATGGTAAAAGCAATAGCATAGGAGTAAGAAATGAATACTGAATAATTAAAAACTTGTTCTTCGAGTCAAGATTAGTAAACAAGTTTGAGGTTTATATCTGAGGGTCTTTATGACCATAAACTATGTCCCAAGGTTATTAAGTATTTTTACTTCAACATTTAATAGTCATTAGACTATACAGACCTTTATTTTCGTACTTATGGGGATCAGCCCTTCGTACCATGTATTGTGCACAAACATCTAAATGCTAACGCGTACATAATCCCCTATATTAGGGTTGTTCATCTCAGTTTAACTTTAGGATTTCTGCATTAAAGAAAGTTTAGTTTGGAATATTTTAACAGTGATTCTAGAATTTTAGAACACTCATGAATTATGGATTAGTCCAATCAATAAAGATTTATTAGCTATTCGAAGGTTCAACACGATAATATAAGATTGAACAATGATGCTTAAGTCAAAGATTGAACATCAGCAATATACAATTGAATAGACATGTATTGTATGTACAAAGTATTACATCTAAAAGAGTTAGAAAACTCATTTGGGACAATGAACTTGAACATTTTATGCTTTAAGTAGCAAGAAACAAAAGTTAGGAACTTGCCCAATACAAGATTAAAGTTTTAGGAACTTGCATAATGATATCAAGTTATGAATATGAAACTTGCTCAATGTAAAAGAATTAGAATACAAGAGCTTGCATAATAAAAAATTGAGGTTAGAGAACTTGCCTCGTGCGTAAGCTACACAAGTATAACAAACGTTCGCCAAAAACCTTACACATACCATTAGAACCACAATACCAATTCGTTATATTAACGCTAAGTTCATTGGTTTACTTTTCATTTTAGTCACATCTATAATCTTTAACTTAAGATCTGACTATCCCAACCATTCACGTACCATGGACCTGAAATCCAAATTATATTATAGTACACAACATGGTTATTAAAAAATGACTCCAATTCTCATGACATCACATTACAGAATTTCACAACATATTAATTCATAACCTATATTGATTACAATATGTTATTATGTCTTATAACATGTTTTAGGTTTCTCTACAATCATTAAAATAAGTTATGTTAACATTCCCCCAACTATACTGTTAACAATTCATTACTGGGTCTTCTTGACCACTGGCGCGGCCGCGCCGTAGGTAATCTTGGATCCACCGTGCCCGCGCGGCAACGTACCTGCGCCCAAAAGCAGTGCGGCAACGCTCGACTCAGATTTAGTTTTCCAAAGACACGAACTCAGACTCTGTTCTATACCGAAAATTCCAACCAATTTCCTCACCCAACTCCAATTTAACCAAACCCAGATGTTTATAAACTTATAAATTCAAGACCAATTATTTATAAAGCAATTCTAACATCACAAACAACTTTACAACCAATTTAAGGACTCAAATTCCAAGTTCATACCAATTTTCATGTTTTATCATACATAACGAAATTAGTCACCACTACTTCGATTCTCAACCATTTTAATTTGTTCAAAGTACATTATTTTTGTATTACAGAGTTCTACCATAAACAACCATTAATCTATAATTTACAGCATAAATTCATAGCCAATTTTAACTCTAAAACAACCATAATACACATATTACAACCAAAACTCAAATTCCTCTTCTTCAACATATTTACACGAATTTTGATTACTTCAACATCATTTATAAACTTCATATAACATATTATACACTATCCATAACATTCATAACGACCATTCTAACAAATCATTAAATAAAGTTTCCCTTTTCCCCAAGAAAACTTAAGAACACGTACAAAACATGATTTTCATGAATTTCAATGGATTACATAAACTAATTAAAACTTATAACCAATTTCAATTATTCATCTACCAAAATCCCATTTATAGAGAACAAATTTTTAAAGAAACAAAATTTAAAACTTTAGAAAGAGATTGCTTACCTTTGATTTTTGATTAAACACATCTAAAGTGAATAGAGAGGTTTTGATTTCTTCTTCCTTATCTTGACAAGTTAGAATTCTCTCTTCTCTCTAAATTTTCTCTCTGTGTTTCTTCACTTCCTTTAGTTTTAGGCTTAACCAAGTGAAAATACGTAAAGGAACAGAACTGATATAACCACTACACGCAATTTAAAACATCAGGTACAAAACCCAAAGGCTACATCAGTTATAATATGCCAAAGGCTTCAAGGCTATGTTTGGTTGCACCTTGGATTAGGATTCCTAATTTATTTTTATATTTGTCTTATAATATGGTTCTTATGTCACACAATTATACAAACTAATTCAATTAAATTAATATAACTCTTAAATCAAATTAATCATTTACCATATTATTATAATTTGCATAATGAATCATAATTTTATTTAAGAAACTAATAAATCTCTAATTTAATTATCAAATTAAATTAGAATGACATTCTAATTATTTAATAATTTATTTAATTTAATTATCTCATTAAATTAAATCTTCAAATCATAAAATTATCATTCATTAATTTAATTATTATTACATATTTTAACTAAATTATTACACTACCATTTCATCAATTATTTATTTATCTCAATAAATAAATAATTTAAAATATTTATTTAATTCAATAAATATTTTTAAATTACATAAAAATTCTCATTCGATACATGGAAGACATATCATTTATAAGATTTGATCTTTCAATTAACATATCATATCATATTTCATAATTTAACTTTTCTTAAAATAAATTATCTAGCATTAAGCCACATAATCAAACATCAGATAATTCTTTAAACCATCAGTAGTATTATCATCCTTTGATAATATCTCAATCATTTTATTATCATCTTAAAACTTTTGTCTAATATTATTAATCACTTAATAATATTTTATTCACATACTAACAATAACTTTATAATATCTTAATTGTTTACAAATATTATTAACCATTTAATAATATTTTAATCACTTACTAACATATTAATAATTTCTAACTGTTATTAATCCTTTAATAATATTTTAATCACTTACTAATATTATTAATTATTTAATAATATTCAACTCATTATTTAATATTATTAATCATTAAAGCTTGCATTCACATATGGTTGTTAACGTTAATTTAGTTAACTCCCATCTTACATCTCTTTTAATTGACACTTAACGTTTGGTTAAGTCATCATTGTTTGATATTAAATCCATTTTTAGTTAATATTAATCTCATCACATATCTTATAAAATTCATTTCACTAGAATCAGAACACTTTCTAAGTTCATTAACACTTGACACGGCGTTTCGACGTTCATGTCACACAACCGATTCGTCTACTTTACAAATTCTTAGCATGCTCATATACTTATCTAATTCATCATTGATTAATGTTAAATATCATTATATTTATAATTTTCATTTTTTAAAACTTAGAACAACATCCTTTACCGTCGAAAGCATAACACGTTGCTTACGCGAATGCTCGACACCCTCCGATTGCACATCAATTGTGACGCCCCCAAAATTAGGTATACATCACCCATCTTGAGTCGCCAGATATATGGTACAGAATTCAAATACAACTTAATAATACAACTGTCGTGTACAATACGACAAAACATAAACTGTGAGTTTGAATACAAATATTGTCTACTAGAGAGTATATAAACTCAAAAGGAGTCCTCATTATAATTATTATCACACTATTACATAGAATAGTGAGGACTACTAATGCTATCATCTGGTCCATCACTCCGTTTTTCGACTCGTTCCAACTATATTCTCATTTCCTGAAGAGAACAGTGAAAGAAAGGGTGAGCTCAACTAGCCCAGTAAGAAATATTATGACTAAAATAATGTAAAATAAATTATCATTAGTCTTCAACAATGTTAAACTGATAAAATACAATAGACATCAAGTTTAACTGCAGCGGATCAAGAAATCTATTAAAAGAGTCAAGTAGAGAATAAAATCTACTATCTTTTATGATTTAAAAGGTTTTTCATGACTTTTATCGTTGGGACTCAGCTTAATAAATAATTCACATCATCGAATCGCCCCTGCACTACGGCCAAGGATATTCTTTAGTATCACGACCACGAATTATCCATGCACTATGGCTAAAGATAATCATGTTTTCATCAACGGTCCTGATCATGCCATAAAACAATTCATCTTTGCACTACGGCCAAAGAGAATCCATAGTCAAAATCATACCAAAAAATGTTCATCAATGCACTACGGGCCAATGAGAACTTTTTCCACATCATTTGTAACATTAGGGTCATGATTACACCGAATAATCCCTGGTCATAATCATACCAAGTCCATCTATGCACTACAGACCATAGATGGCTTTCAACAAAATATAAACATGAGGATGATGACAATGATATAAGAATTCAATAAAACAAGTTTAAAATTTAATTTATCTAGGAACTGATAACGTCCAAATTGTCAACATGATACTGCTTTGTAGAGTAAAATTTAAGAATGCTCAGAAGAATATTTTCATGAAAAGATACTGGATGAAGCGCAAATATCGAGGATATTCCATTAATTTAATGGAGTATAGAAGTCAAAGTTTTAACCACCTGAGTATAATATAGAATGGAATAACAAAAGAAATCACCATGCATGCGGTACTTCGCATAGACAGGTTATTCTAACAGAATAATAATAACGGAACCAGGTCAGGCAAAATTCGCACCGATAGGATGTTCCAACAGAATAATAAAAAATAGAATAACAACAGAAATCATCATGCATGCGGTACTTCGCATAGACAGGTTATTCCAACAGAATACTAAATAACGGAACCAGGTTAGGCGTAATACGCACCGACAGGATGTTCCAACAGAATAATAAAGACAGAACCACGTCCGACGTAAAACGCACAGACAGGATATTCCAACAGAATAATGAATAATGGAACCAGGTCCGGCGTAAAACGCACAGACAAGATATTCCAACATAATAATAGTAAAGACGGAAACAGGTCCAGCGTAAAATGCAAAGACAGGATATTCTAATAGAATAATAATAAAGACGGAATAATAGAAGAATGTCACCAAGTATAGGGTAGTCCGCGTATACTGGTTAATCCAGCAGAATAATAAAGAATAGAATAACAGAAGTTCTCTTCATGAATAACAAAGAAAGAATACCCTTTACGAGTACAACAAATAATATCCCTTACCTTGAAAGGAAGAGTACTGGATATAGGAGTAGTGAAGTAGCAGAACACTTTTCTTCTCTCTCTATAATTTTTTCTTTCTAGAGTTTCAGTGAAGTCGTAAGAAATAATGAAGGAATGAGCTTCTATTTATAGAAAAATGGACAGCAGAGTAACTAACTCATGAACGATCCAAATTGATTTACTTTAATCTGACAGTTCATATTTAAAGCAAAATCTTTTAAATAAAATATAATATATTCTATTTATAATCTAATAAAGCGAATAACTTTATAAAAGATTTTACTATGCAAACACTATGCAATACTATGCATAATAAAATATAATATATTTTAATTATTGTCTAATAAAACAGATAACTTTATAAAAGTATTCTGTTTTATATAAAAAGATTTTACTATTAGCCTAATAAAACGAATAACTTTATAAAAGTATTTGTTTTATATAAAAAACTTTTCTGTTTTATTACATTAATAATACTAATAAAACAAAACTGAGTGACTTAACACGTAAGCATTAATAACCAATACCGTGTGCTACTATTCAACCACGGGTATTACTGTACTTTTAACATCGGATGTTTCAACAGTTAACGATAAAACTTCTGCCGTTATTTTCATAAAAATATTTTTATCGTTTTCTCAATCCGACAATAATTCCATTGTTGGGTCCACCAATGATTGTACCGTCGTACGAATATTCCCTGTCAAAAATAATATTCCCCGACCAATTGAATATTATATAACAACTTGCATACTTTGTAAAATTTAAAAATACTACCCACAACTATAACACTATATTAAATACACACCATAATATTAAAAAAAAATTATTTCGAGATAATTAAATCTTATTCGTAAAATTTGGGGTTTTACAATCTCCCCACCTTATGAAATTTTGCCCTCAAAATTTACGTACGTACCTGGTATGCCGAATAGGTGAGGATACCTTGACTTCACTTTAAATTCTAACTCTTGAGTTATAACCTTGAATACCTTTATCGTCGAAAACATTGCACGTTGCATATGTGCATGCCCGACGTCCTCCGATTGCCTCTGAAAACATAATAGTCCCAAATATAACCATTTTTACCCCTTCTAGCGATCTCAAATTAAATAACTTAAAGAATAAACGTTGTAGGTCTATTCTTCCTCGTTCCGGATCATCTTGAATCACCTCAATCGGAGTTCGTATGAAAACGTTATGCCTAATTTACTAAAGGATATCCAAACAGATTTTGGCTTAACACTAGACCAGCGCCTAGGTGCCAAAAATTGGCCTTGGGCAAACGCCTAGGTGCCCCAGAACAGATTCCAAGCGCTGAGTCTAGTGCCTAGGCGCTTAACCTTCGGCACTTAACTCTAATTTTTCAGATTTTGTAACTTTTGACACATATACTTCAAATCTTCATAACTTCTTCATCCGTTATCGGAATTAGTCCGTTTTTGAGGCTGTGGAAAGCTTGTAACATGCACTACAAAACTACCATGATTTTATAATTTTTTAGATTCATTAATTATTCTGAAATTTTGCTCCAAAGTCCCCCAAGACTAAGTTTTTACTAACAACGATACGTGAAAAACGTTATGAACACGCGACATACTTGGCGGTAAAATGAGTCTATAAGCCACAGTTCCTACTCGATCGAGGATTTCAAATGGGTTAATTAAATCAATTGTTGAGATAACACCTTCTTGAACCTTCTTCTTCACATTCATCAGCGTTGGGTATGTAGCTTGAGCGGCTTTAACTTTATCGATTAAAGTCGATTCTAATCGTATATTCATTATCTTCACGTGGGTCCCTAGAGTCTTTAGCTCTATCTTCATCATTTTTAAGTTATATGAAATGGGTCTTTGTGTTAACAACATCTCACTCGCATATGATCTTCTACTCAACTCGTCAGCTACCACTTTCGTTCTTCCACGATGATATTGAATGGTATGATCATAATCTTCAACAGCTCGAGCCAACGTCTGTGGCGCATAATACGTTCATTTTAGTTGAAGAAATATTTAAGGGTTTAAGAAATGGGTTTTGTACTGGGGTCAATACAAAATTCGATTTCATGCTTTGGGGTAGGCTAAGAAGTCTTCAAGAATACGTCAGGAAATTTATTAACAATAGAAATATCGTTTAAAACTGTGACCCTCATCCAAGACTTGGATAGCACGTCACATTGATACCTATCAACTTGCCATCATCATTCACGACGTCGCCTACAGAAAGTCTGGCTTCGGTGCATTCCACACAAGGAAGTCACCAGATAAAGGCTCAGGGCTCTTTACTTATGACTTGATATGATAATGATTGACTTTAGTGGTTTGGTTACTTTGAATTCGCATAATAGGTTGGTTAGGAGTATGAAAGCTAACAACCTTACAAAAAAAACATGATGAGTAGTTAACCAATCGATTCCTAAAATCACATCAAAGGCAAGTATTTTCAAAGAGATACGATCGACAGGTAACGTGAAAGTGTTGATTTGAATCAAACAAGATTTATAAATAGTAGAGGTAACGAAGGTTTCTCCCAACGAAATTTTAATAGATAAATCAAAGTCTAACTTCTCTGGTGTTAAGTTGAAACATTGAACACAACTAGGTGAAATAAAAGAGTGAGTAGAACCGGTATCTAACATGGTATAGACTTCAAAAGAGTTTATGACTAACATACCCGTGATAATTTTATTCAGGTTCCTCGTCACGAAAAAAATGCTCTCTCTTAAACTACCGGCTTTGACTTTTCTGGGACGGCCTTTGGTGCCTCCATCCTAGCTGAACTTATCTTCGATGAACGACAAAATTGGGCTAAGTGACCTTCTCTTCCATAATTATAACATTCTTTGCACGGCATCGCGCAGTTTGGACTGATGTGTCCCTCCCCTCCGCATTTGAAGCATATGATAGGTGGTCGTTCTCCTTCCTTAATAACGGGTGCTGGTGCTGACGTCTTTCCATCATTGTTGAATCTTCTCTTCTTGAAATATCCATTCTTATTATTTTGACCATGATTACCACCGAAGTGTTGACCATTTCTAGCATGTTGATTCCCTCCATGTTTATTTTCATCGCTTTGATGACTGTTATCACCGGTATTATCATTTTGTCGGTTGCTCTCTTTTGGTTGCGTTGACTCGTTATCGCGCTCCACTAACTGAGCCCTATTTACAATATCTGAATACAAATACAGTTTATGAGAAATAAGATATTGACGTATCTCCGGCTTCAAACCTCTTAAAAACATCCGCGTCATTATCTCTTCATTATCGACCAAGTGGGACGCAAATCGGGACAACTCGGCGTACTTGGCTTCATACTGCGACACGGTCATGTTGTTTTGCTCTAACTTGATAAATTCCACCTCCTTCATGTGACGAATGCTTTCGGGAAAGTACTTATCATTGAACAGCTCTTGGAACTTCTCCCAAGACATCTTGAGTGCGTCAGGCTGGGTACGTTTTATAGATTCCCACCAGTAATCTGCCTCTTCACGCAACATAAAGGTGGCAAAGGGAACCTTTTTCTCCTCTGAGTATCCTAAGACATCAAATATCTTGGTGATCTACTTTAACCACGTCTCCGCCTTAAGTGGTTCTGTCTTTCCCATAAACTCTGGTGGTCCTAGCTCCTTGAACTGCTTAGCGGTGACCAACCGTGGGTTGCCATTATTTTTACCTGCATTATGAATAGCAGCCGCCTTCGCCTGATGTTGCATGAATTCTAAAAAACTCCTAAACGTACCGTCGTTCGTCAATTGATCAGTGTTGTTGTTTACAGCAGGATTATCGCCATCATGTTGCATATTGTCCTGATTATTGATTTGTGGAGACTCAACGGTCTCCTGTGCTCCATTGCTTATCTCAACATTTTCAGATGCCATTTTCAAATACTGTCACAAAATAAGTGTTAATTGACATATCACATATTATCAATATACTCTGACCGACCAATTAAATTCCGAATAACTTAGGTAGGTCATACTAGCGAAGGAATTTCCCGTCTCTCCCCTCCTAGTTCTTATCTCACATCTCAGTCAGGGATCATATCCCTAAGCTTTGATACCAACTGTGACGTCCCCAAAATTAGGTATACATCACCCATCTTGAGTCGCCAGATACATGGTACAGAATTCAAATACAACTTAATAATACAATTGTTGTGTACAATACGACAAAACATAAACTGTGAGTTTGAATACAAATATTGTCTACTAGAGAGTATATAAACTCAAAAGGAGTCCTCATTACAATTATTATCACACTATTACATAGAATAGTGAGGACTACTAATGTTATCATCTGGTCCATCACTCCGTTTCTCGACTCATCCCAACTATATTCTCATTTCCTGAAGAGAACAGTGAAAGAAAGGGTGAGCTCAACTAGCCCAGTAAGAAATATTATGACTAAGATAATGCAAAATATCTTCAACAATGTTAAACTGATAAAATACAATAGACATCAAGTTTAACTGCAGCGGATCAAGAAATCCATTAAAAGAGTCAAGTAGAGAATAAAATCTACTATCTTTTCTAATTTAAAAGGTTTTTCATGACTTTTATCGCTGGGACTCAGCTTAATAAATAATCCACATCATCGAATCACCCCTGCATTACGGCCAAGGATATTCTTTAGTATCACGACCACGAATTATCCATTCACTACGGCTAAAGATAATCATGTTTTCATCAACGGTCCTGATCATGCCATAAAACAATTCATCTTTGCACTACGGCCAAAGAGAATCCATAGCCATAATCATACCAAAAATTATCCATCAATGCATTACGGGCCAATGAGGACTTTTTTCACATCATTTGTAACATTACGGTCATGATTACACCGAATAATCCCTGGTCATAATCATACCAAGTCCATCTATGCACTACAGACCATAGATGGCTTTCAACAAAATATAAACATGAGGATGATGACAATGATATAAGAATTCAATAAAACAAATTCAAGATTTAATTTATCTAGGAACTGATAACGTCCAAATTGTCAACATGATACTGCTTTGTAGAGTAAAATTTAAGAATGCTCAGAAGAATATTTTCATGAAAAGATACTGGATGAAGCGCAAATATCGAGGATATTCCACTAATTTAATGGAGTATAGAAGTCAAAGTTTTAACCAACTGAGTATAATAAAGAATGAAATAACAAAAGAAATCACCATGCATGCGGTACTTCGCATAGACAGGTTATTCCAATAGAATAATAATAACGGAACCAGGTCAGACGAAATTCGCACCGACAGGATGTTCCAACAGAATAATAAAATTGGAATAACAACAGAAATCAACATGCATGCGGTACTTCGCATAGACAGGTTATTCCAACAGAATACTAAATAACGGAACCAGGTCAGGCGTAATACGCACCGACAGGATGTTCCAACAGAATAATAAAGATAGAACCACGTCCGGCGTAAAACGCACAGACAGAATATTTCAACAGAATAATGAATAATGGAACCAGGTCCAGCGTAAAACGCACAGACAAGATATTCTAACAAAATAATAATAAAGACGGAAACAGGTCCAGCGTAAAACGCACAGACATGATATTCTAACAAAATAATAATAAAGACGGAATAATAGAAGAATGTCACCAAGTATAGGGTAGTCCGCGTATACTGGTTATTCCAGTAGAATAATAAAGAATGGAATAACAGAAGTTCTCTTCATAAATAAGAAAGAAAGAATACCCTTTACGAGTACAACAAATAATATCACTTACCTTGAAAGGAAAAGTACTGGATATAGGAGTAGTGAAGTAGCAGAACACTTTTCTTCTCTCTCTATAATTTTTTCTTTCTAGAGTTTTAGTGAATTCGTAAGAAATAATGAAGGAATGAGCTTCTATTTATAGAAAAATGGACTGCATAGTAACTAACTCATGAACGGTCCAGATTGATTTACTTTAATCTGACGGTCCATATTTAAAGCAAAATCTTTTAAATAAAATATAATATATTCTATTTATAATCTAATAAAACGAATAACTTTATAAAAGATTTTACTATACAAACACTATGCAGACACTATGCAAATACTATGCATAATAAAATATAATATATTATAATTATTGTCTAATAAAACAGATAACTTTATAAAAGTATTATGTTTTATATAAATTTTTTTACTATTAGCCTAATAAAACGAATAACTTTATAAAAGTATTCTGTTTTATATAAAAAGTTTTTCTGTTTTATTATATTAATAATATTAATAAAACAAAACTGAGTGACTTAACACGTAAGCATTAATAACCAATACAGTGTGCTACTATGCAACCACGCGTATTACTGTACTTTTAACACCGGGTGTTTCAACAGTTAACGGTAAAACTTCTGCCGTTATTTTCATAAAAATATTTTCATCGTTTTCTCAATCCGACAATAATTCCATTGTGGGGTCCACCAATGATTGTACTGTCGTACGAATATTCTCTGTCAAAAATAATATTCCCCGACCAATCGAATATTATATAACAACTTGCATACTTTACAAAATTTATAAATACTACCCACAACTATAACACTATATCAAATTCACACCATAACATTAAAAAAATTTTATTTCGAGAAAATTAAATCTTATTCATAAAATTTGGGGTTTTACATCAATCACAAAGATGGCCATTTTATTTCTCTATCCTGACCTCAATTCTCAACTCTCAAAGAATGGAAGTTGTAGGTTTACTTGTTATCTTCCCGAATCATCCTGAATCGCTTCAGTCAGAGTTCGTATAAAAAAATTATGCCCATTTTAGTAAAATATGTCTGGACAGATTTTTCTCCCACACTTGGCCAGTGCCTAGGCGCCCAACTTTTGCGTTGGGCAAGTGCCTAAGTGCCCAAGAACAGATTTTGAGCGCCGAGCCCAGCGCCTAGGTGCTCGGCTCTTGCCACTTAATTCAAATTTCAAGATTTTGTAACTTATGACGCACAAACTTCAAATCCTCATAACTTCTTCATCCTTTATCGGAATTAGTTTATTTTTAAGGTTATGGAAAACTTGTAACATGTTCTACAAAACCACCTTAAATACATTAATTAGTTCAAAAGTGGGCTCAAAAGTCCCCCAAGACTAAGTTTTTTCATAGTTTAACATGTTTTATGAAAACTTTCACCACGACTTTGATTTAAATCATTTTTAGTCCGTTCAAATTGGAATATTTCTATAACTTCTTGATCTATAGATCCTCCTCTTTGAATTTTACACGTAAATCCACCATCAACACTTTTACAAGTCCGATTTACGTTCTTAACTTAACTTTTGTTCATCCTTAAGCATAGGCCTAAATTTTTTATCTTAAATTTGATTATGACATGGACTAAAAATAAAATCATTTTCATATAGTTCCTTATTAGTTTGGATCCATCATGATACCCCATAACCCAACATTTAACAAATCAAACTCTTAGGAAAATTAAAGAGATGAAAAGTTTTGATTTTACTTTTTGAGTTCTTCTTCTTCCTTCATTGCTTCATAGTTTGCTTGGTTCCGTACCATTTAAGACATAAACATAACACCTCAACTTAATAAGTAGTCAACCTTAACACTTATTAAAATCAAGAAGTTAATTTAAGGATAAAACCTAAATTTGAAAAAAAGTTAAAACTTAAACCATAACCCTAAGTGTTAGAAAAACCTAAGCTCCCTAGAGAAATGTGTACGTCGTAATAACATTCCGTTTCAAGATCTACCAGTAATACGATGTCAAAACACGTATTATCAAGCAAAAGTTTTTTCACATAAAAGTGCGAGAATTACTAATCATACGGAAACACTTTTCATTTTTAAATGATTCGTTTGAAGATATAATGTTTGAATGGAACAGAGATACACAATAATCAATAAAAGTTTTTCTCAAAAAATGTGCAAAGGAATAAGACAAAATAGGAATAAATAAGAAATAGGGATAAGACGAAAAGTAATATTTTTTCGACTTTTTGATCGTCTAACCATTTTCTAAGAAATGGTCGCCAAATATACTATTCATTAAAAAATGTGTCGAGACTGTTGATCTTTTCACTTCACAGAATATTGTTTATACAGAACAAAACTCAGTAAGGTCAAACTTTTAATTAGTAAAAGTCAATTAAACCGGAAGAATATTATATGTAATGATTGGTAGATATTTTGATGGAATATTCCAAGAATATGATAGGGTGTAAAGTGTAATAAGTCGAGCCCTGGGATAATTCCAAGAATATGCTAGGGTACAGTGTGTAATAAGCCGGGTGAAAAGTGTAATAAGCCACTTTTTCCTTGCCTATAAATACTCCACACAAATAATTTGAGAGCTATAGTGAGAAAAAAAAATATTTCAAAGTATCGAAGCGCTACACGATTGGAAGTCAAGCTAGCAACTACAAGAGGTATACTCTAATGGTTATAATTTTCATTTTTTATGTATTTAGTAAAAATATAATTTTTCAAGTAGTTATAATCCCTAAATTATTTGAAGTATATAATACAAAAGTCCTACTTACAAGCAGTTATAATGCCAAATTTATTTCAAACATGGTAGATGAATATTCATTTTACTAGCAATTATAATGCCATAATAAAACATAAAAAGATTTATACGTTAAATGATTAACTAGTCTAAATAAACTTATAATCGTGTAGACTTTACGATGAGTGTTTAATCTTTAATATATAATATGTAAAACATATACGAAAAAAGTTTTCTAACTTAATTCACTTTGTTGATCTGGATGCAAGCCTTCTAAATATTATGTGTTATGTTTACAAGTTATGAACATGATTTTTACACTTTGTGTGACAATGTGATATAGATTATTGAAATGAAAGTTAACTGTGATATTAAATTAAGGAATGTGATAAGTCAAAGTGCAATGACCAAGAATTATAAGTGATATTATAAATAAAATTAAGAATTTAATTTCTAATGAATTAAATTTTGTGTGAATTAATTTAAACCATTATGTGATTTGGGTGAGTATCTGACTATATGGTTGATTTAATTAAAGGAAGGTCAATTAATGGATATATTAAATTAATGGGTTAACCTAAGAATTTTAATATCAATAAATTGATAAGATAATTGAGCAAAGTAAATATCCAATAAACTTTGATTATATCAAGTTTAATTAGATTATATAATTTAATTCATGCGATATTGAAATGTGTGACGATATGTGAATTTATTTAATTGTGTAGGTATGTAATTAAAATTTAATGGACTATCCTAGTAAATTATTTAAACAAGCCCAAGAAATTACTTGAGTATTGGACTTGTAGACAATTAATGTGAGACCATTTAATTAATTAAACTAGTCCACTACTTGAATTAATTATCAAGTATGCTAGTAGTCTAATGTTTTAATTATTCTATCCCAAGAGAAATTATTTGGTAGCCCAAACATTAGTTCACTTGGTACATTTAGTAAAAGTCAAAGTCTTGGTCAACATTTCTACAAATTAGACCATAAAATAAATCAAAATTAGGGGATAATGGGTTGGGGACCATGTGGGTCCCATGCAATCTTCATTTAAGCTCCTTAATTGGTGGAAAATCTCCAAGTTGGCTAGATATATAAAGTTGAGGATAAAAATTTATAAATATAGAAATTTGTAAATATGTTAATTGATAGATGAGATTCCCATGTAATCTTCATTTAAGCTCTTTAATTAAAGGAAAATCTCTAAGTTAGCTAGATAGATAAAGTTGGGTATAAAGATGTATAAATATACATATTGTAAGTATAAGTTTTGGTGGCTATAATAAAGACCATTCACTAGTGCTAGCTAAGGTTGGGTTCATTTTATTTTCTAAATCATTTGAGCTTGAGAGAAAAATACACTTGAGAGCAAGGAGTGGTGGCCGAAATTTAGCTAGTGGATGTCATCTAGCTTCATTACCTACGTTGGAAAGAAGAGACGAACTACATCCAAAACCAAAAAGTTAAAAGTTTTCTAATCTCAAAACTCTAAGTGGTTTATATTTTATTTATGTTAATAATATTATCTAGCATGTTGGTTGTGGGAGGAACATTGTGATGAGAAACTATGGTGAGATACGAAGATATAAGGGTGGATGCGTAAAGGAGTTTGTGTGCTTATGTGAAATATGCATATTTGTGTAGTTGTTTTGGAAATAAATGAGGAGTACATATTTTTTTAAACTCTATGATAGTAAAAATATGGGTTAGATGTTGTTTTATGGTTAGATGTGTTCAGTATGTGTGTTGATGTGCTTAGAAGGTAAAGAAAAACAAGAACTGTTTTTATGAGATTTAATTCAAGAACCCTAAAAAATTTGGTCCACTTTGGACAACTACTGTTTTCAAATGGTAATTCATTTTTGAGATCCGTCAACTTTGTTGGATAGATCTATAAGTTTTCTATAGAACCCCACTGGATTTCTATAAGTTTAATGTTTTACCTTTCGTGGTTTTGATGCTTTAATGATCATCCTTATTTAGTGAACTATTCTTGAGTTTGTACAGGACTACTAGAATCAGTATGATTGCTTTACAAATTGAAGAAATAAACTCAAATCGTTAAAGCTAAATTCTATATTAGGATAATCATTCACTCAATTTTATCTATTCTCACAAAAAGAAAATTTTACTAGTTGTTCTTATATGTTGAGTTTTAATTATTTCACCAACTTGGCTCGCAATGTTAACGAGACCGACATTAACTGTGACAACCCGAATTTTTATAAGTTATTAAAATAATAATATAATAATTAAAATTCTTATTATGAGATGTATATATTTTAAATTATGTGTTTTGGTGTGAGGAAATTAAATTTATATGAGATTTAATAGTTGATTAAACTATTAAATAAAGTGAAGAAAATTAGTTATGAAAAAGGAATATGGTAGCAAAAGAAATTAACTAAATAATATTAGTTAATTAAGATGGAAATTATTTTATGGAATAATATAATTTAATTGGTATGCCTTGTTGGTAATGAAATTATTATGAATTTAATCTCATAAATAAAACGAGTAATTCACTTAATTTAAATAATGAATTAATGTAAATATAATTGTTTTAATAAAGTGGGAAGGTAATATATTACATGTAAGAGTAATACATTTATATAATGACTTAATATATTATATTTAGCCAATTGAATGTAAATGGAGTATGAGAATGAGAAGAACCAATATAATTATAAATAAATATTGGTGTTAGAATTAATGAATTAAATAAATATCTAAATTATGATTAAAAGTATAGATTAAATAAATTGTCTTGGGACAATTTGTAAAAGGAAAGAAAATTGTATAATTATACATAATAATTGTATAATTTATTAAAATAATTAGTGAAATAAATATTAATTATTTTAATGGAAATGTTTAGTTGATTAAAAGTGTTTTACTTATGAATGTAATACCATAAGTCATATGGGTAAATAGATGGGAAGAGTGTTGGCTGAATAATTTAGCAATAAAAATAAAAAGAAAATGAAGTGTGACATGTTGAAGGAATTAAAGAAAAAAAAAATAGTGTATTGTATATAAATGAAATAAAATGAAGATAAGTCAAATGAGTTTATTGGAGGTCAAGCCAAACATGGCCTAGACCTTTTGTTTTCTATAACAGTTGGGGCTTTTGGGTGTATAACCGATACAAGTTAAGATCATGTAAGTGTTTCATCAGTTTATTCATCCTCCTTCACATGAGTAACGAAAACACATAGAGAAAGATGGAGCTTAGAGAGGAATTGAGAATATGGAAGAGACACTCTGAGAATCAAGAGAAAAAAGAGGATTAAACAAGGACTTCCAATTATCTAACTAGAGCTTAGAAGAATCAAAAGTAAAATATTAAGTTTCTAGTTTTTGTTTTTTTTTTGTTTTCTAAAGTCTTTGTAATTAGGTTTTTGGTAGTTGAATTTGTTGAAGTATAGTTTGTATATGTTTATGGGTATATATATTCTGTTATATATCATCTATAAGCAATTTTTAGGTAATTGAATTCATGAAATTATGGTAAAGATGAAGAACTTGTGTTCTTAATGAAATATGTATGTTATGGCTTAGTTAGAGTTAAAGTTTAGTTATGAAATCATGATAAAAACCTTAAATTAATGATGTATTACGATAGTACTCGAAAAAATCGAAAAAAACCTAAGTTGAACGAGTCAAAACCGATGTAAAACTAATTCGTAGCTAATGGATTTGCTAAATATGTTTAAAACATGAAAGTATAGCATGAACAGTGAATTAGAACCCTTAAAATGAATTGTTAATGTTCTTGAAGTGTTATAATTATTATGTAAATGAGTAGTTCAGTGTTTCACGAGTTCATAGAGTCGAAAACCAACTAATTCCGACTTAAAATGAAGAAGTTATGAAAATTTGAAGTATGTACATTGAGAAAACTGTAATTTGGGCGAAGCCAAGCGCGGGCGCGCTTCCTAGGAGAGCGGACGCGCTTCCCAGGAGCGTGGACGCGTAGTTGGGCACTGCTAGATGTCACGGGTGTGCTGGAATGGTGAAGGAAATGGGCGCGACCGCGCCCATAGTGTGTCAGGTGTGACTGTTTTGATCTGTTTTAGTAAAACGGCCATAACGTTTTCATACGGACTCCGATTGAGGCGATTAAAGATGATCCGAAATGCGAACGAATAGACCTACAACTTTTGTTCTTTAACTGTTTCAATTTGAAGTCGTTAGAAGGGGTAAATATAGTCATCTTTAGGACTATTGTGTATTAAGAGGCAATCGGAGGGCGTAAGGCTTGCACGTATGCAAGTGTAGTGCTTCTGATGTTAAAAGATGTTGTTCTACGTTATAAAAAATGAATGTTAGTAAATACAATGATGCTTAACATTGATAATTGATGTATTAGATAAGTTGTATAAGTATACTAAGTATACGCAAGATAGACAAATCAGGCGTGTGACGAATAAACGTCGAAACGCCGTGACAAGTGGAAATGAACATAAAAAGTGTTTTAAGTCAAATGAAATGAATATTATAAGATATGATATGGGGTTAATATAAACCAATAATGATTCCTAGTAATGTGAGGGCCCCGAATCCAGGTCCTAAATCACCTCGGATCCGGTTCGATCATTCTATACAACTATTACTATTTGCGGAAGATATAAACATAATTTGTTTATACAATACATATACTCACTATTCCCCAAGGTCGAGTAACCTTAACTTATTACACATTTTATAACTTTTCTAACATATAACATTATTAACATACAATACTTATACAATTTAGCTGCACACATATCCTAACGCTGAAACTGTCTTTAATCTTTCCTTGTATCCGACGCATTCGCGTTAATCTGCAATGTTTTATCATGATATAGCAAGGGTGAGCATAAGGATTGCCCAGCAAGTTTAAGTACAACAATATAACGATATATCATGATTGAAGAGTTTGAATAATAAGCTGGCTATAATTTAACAATATAATTGTGAACTAGCATGAACAAGTTTATGACTGAACAAGTATTATACATGAACAAATATATCTGAAACCAACTGGTAATGAAGGTGATCAGCCTTTCATACCTGACTTATACATGCAATATGTACAGAGTACAAATTATACATGGAAAACAGCAATGATTAACCATAAGCATATCCGAATGAATCACTCTTAGTAGAGTTAAGTAAAACAAACTTGCCTGAACCATTGATTACCGCTACGCAATTTATATCGCTTTATTCGAAGACCTAATATTAGCAATATAGATCTCCAATATTAGAATAATATCATCATACACATATATATATATATATATATATATATATATATATATATATATATATATATACATAGAATAACCTAAACACATAACACATAATTCTATCAGTCTATAACACACATAAGACTTAGTATCAAGTCAAACTATTTAAGTCCGAGTTGAAACCGACACAATTCTAACATCCCGGCGGTCTAGTCGGACTTTTATCGAGTTTAAGTTCAATTAAACTCTGCCTAGACACTTAACAATTATCTCAGATATTTTTATTTTCAGTCAAAATATTTTTCTAAGTCTCATAATAATTTTCACATAATTATTATCATTTATTATAATTTTTCAATCATTAAACTCGTGTTTATAAGAATTAAATACCACATAATTCCTTTATCATTAATATTTATTTATTATCAAATATTAATAAAAATCATCACATAATATTATAATATATTTATAATATACCAAAGTATTTTTAATACTTTAAAATCACCTTTATATGATTTTTAAACAATTAAATTCATTGTTCGATAACTGCTTTTAATATTAAAATATTAATATTTTCATGATAAAATATCAAAAGTTATATTTTATAACTTAAAATATTTTTCTAACACTTAAATCATTTTTATATGATTTTTAAATCATTTATTCTATTTTCCATAATTTATTTAATATATTTATTAAATAAACTAATTATCATTATCATTAATTAATTAATGAATTTCATCACAAAATATCAAAAGTCATTGATAATAACTTAAAATATTTTCTAATACCATAATATAATTTTTCATGATTTTTCATGTATTAAAATCATTTTTAAATCATTTATTTAATATTATAATTAAATAAATTAAATACCATTTATATTCCAAAAATATTAAATATTTATGAAATATACTCTAAATAATTAACAATTATTTTTCAGAATTTAAAATAATTTTTCGGAATTTATTTTGTATTTTTAATAATTAAAAACTATTTTTATCAATTTTTTAAATAATTTCCAGAAAATAGAAAATAAAACTGTCACTAAAGAGCCCTATAGCGACAGACCCGTCGCTATAGGTGTTCTTGAGGTGTTCTTGAGCTTTTCCAGAACTTCATCGCCAGTTTCAAGGTACCACGTTTGACTACAAATTAAATCGTGATCTTGTTGCTTTCTGGGATTCTAATGGTGTTAGGATTGTAGTACTGATGTATTACTACAACCATAAACTGAATTCATGGTCATACAACATCAGATCAGAGAGATCTAAGCCATCAAAATCGTTGTCAGACACTGTTCTCAAAATTCTAGGTTTTCCAGATTTAAAGGTACCTACTTTGCAGCTTTTAATCTTGAAGTCCACGCTTTGTTAATGTGTTATAAAGGTTCATACTTGTAGTAGAGATGTTAAAGAACAACTCTATGACATCAGATCAGTCTAAATTTAACAATACATGATAATTTGAACCGGTCAAAGTACCTGTCAGACTTGTGTTCTTGAGAAATCTGGGTTTCCCAAATTTCTTCATAAAATAGTCGGTCAACCAGGTTTGACCTGGTATAACTTTGATTCTGTGTGTTTTTTGGGTAAGATAAAAGCATTAGCGTGTAGTCCTTATACCAGAATACAAAACTACAACAACAAATTAGCCTAAACATCAAACATCAACAAGATCCATGGCCAGCAAAAATGTTGTCGGAGGTTACTAGAATTCTGGGCTGCCCAGAAATCAGTTTCTGTGATCGGTCAACGAGGTTTGACCGCTCGAATCTCTCACTATAATCATGATCTAGTCGTGTTTCCAGTTTCAGATCACAGTTCTCATGTCATAGAACATATCCAAAACATAAAACACATTAAACAATTAACACATAAAGATTTATAAGCCCTGACATTCAGCTGTCAGGCCATTTTTTTCTATTTTTCCAGATTTTTGAAAAATGCTATTTCGTGCACTTTGATGTTATGGATCCATGATCCATCAACCCAGATCACTTATAGACACCCAATTACACAACTTTAACCAACAACTAACATTAAACAACATAAAATCAAAGGATTTCCAAAAATTAGGATTTATACCTTCTTATGATTTTGATCTCTAATTCTGATCTCTGATTCTGATCCTTGGATCTAATATTGGTGAACTAAGAGGCTAACATGGCTTTGTATCTCACTATCTATTACTCTCCATTCCCAAAATATAGAGAGAGAAGGGACTTGGAAAAAATGAAAAATAAAGAGGCCATTTTTCTCTCTTTAATCTACTAACTTGATGCCAATGCAATGTATTTGGCTGTCAAAAGGCTAGATTGCTGAAATATTAGTCAAGTTCTAGGGCTTAGGGTTGGTGAACAACCACCTTAGGTTTAGATCTACAAGCAACATAATAAATAATGCACAAAGGGCATTTTGGTCTTTTCACATTTAATTTCTAGAATGGTCATTTTGGACAATTGACCAAACCCTTAGGGTTTAGGGTTTGGTTAGGGTTTAAGGTTTGGAAAACTTTTAGGATTTAGGGTTTGAACCCTCATGTTTAGCAAAATTTGATTTTTCTAAAATTACAATTTAGGTTTCCAAAAATAGAAATTTAATATTTCTAACTTATAATTAGGATTTACTAATTATATTAAAATTTCTAATCATAACTTAAGCTTGCTAATTAGGATTAACATTTCCTAATTAAAATCGCTAATTACGCAATTATGGTCAAAATCACAGATTAGGGTTTATAAACCTCTAATTAGGGTTTTTAATAGAAAAATAAATTTCTAATTTAAAAAATTAGATTACCTAAATAGATTAGGATTTTCTAATAACTTAACTTGAAAATTAGAATTAATATATCCTAATTAACATTAAAAGTATTAAATTAACACTTAGATTTTTCTCTATTTACAAATTAGGGTTTCAATCCATAAATTAGGGTTTAATAAATAATTAAGCTTTACCCTAATTAACATTATAATTAATAGTATTTAAACAATATAATAATCATTTAAGTTCTCAGATTAGGGTTTCATACACCGAATTAGGATTTCGAATTCTCAGAACTGAAATTAGGGTTTCCAGAACCGGTTTCTAGGGTTTCTTGTTAATCGCTAGGGTTTTCTAACCGAACGTTGACGTTCTTAATATATACCTAGGGTTTGTGACAGATATCAATTATCTGGTCAACCCTTGCCCCTTAACCACATATTGTACACATATTCACAGAACATAATCACGTTTTCCTTAATCCTGAATAATTCACCTAAATCCTTCACAGAATTTTGAAATCCTCAAAATTCTATCTTAAAAATATCAAACGCATACACTTATTTTCTGTCTAGGTTCTAATTTTGAACCTTAAATCAATAAATAAAATTTTTAAAAATAATCAAAATTCTCTGGTTGTCACAAGTAAGACTTAAACACTTGAATGAACTTCGGGTGTGACCTAAGAAGAAATATAATGAGATATAAGTCGAAAGTTAACACAATTAAATTGAACATTGTGTATTGTAATAGGAAGGATTATCATATATAGAGTAAAGTTTATATTACAACTACTATGCATTGCTATGTGACTAATAGTTGATGTGCATAATTATATAATTGTGTAGGGCACGTGAAGTGCAGATAGCTGTAAGCTGTTAAACTATTATTGGTAAACAACGATCAAGGCAAGTTTTTTAGTTCCTATTTGCTATGTGAACTTGATGATGAACTGTTTTAAATCTTTATTGAAAAGAGCATGATGTGCTATATATATGTTGAAAGTATAAAATGTTAAAGTCAATTTATGACTACGTTGATTGAGTAATGAATGCTGATTGAGTAAGGAACTTAATCTTTATTCTTGTTATATGAACTGCAGCATGTTTGTTATGTTAGTCTATGTTTATGAAGTGTATGATAAGCATGCTATTATGTGCTACGTGATGCATGAAAACTGTTAGATTTGCTAGGTTGTTGAGCTCAACCTTGCAAATAACTATTGTTGTAGGTTAAGGATGGAAGGTAACACTATGTGCTACTTGAATGATGTGGATCAGAAATAATACACGAAGATTAATATTTTAGCTAAAGTTATTATTTCTTTAAACCATGATTAAGGTTCATGAGATGTACTCGATGTTTTATGGTGTATATTTTATGTTGAGTTGTAAAGTTAAAGTTTGAGCTGTCTGATGTATAAAGGTTATCGATTTGATATGCAAGATTTTAAATAATAACTCTAATGAAGCGAATAATAAAATAAATTTAATTCAGAGATGTGTAGATGATAAAGGTTTTGATTCAGGAAATTAAAGTAGGAAGACAGAAAAGTTTTAATTATTCTACATTTAATTAAGTTTAGCATTGAATAATGATGTAAAATCAGAAGTTAGACGTATTATTAATGACCGAAGTCAATAGTTAAATTGTGTGAATTTTGGGGTCATTATAGTTGGTATCAAAGTTGTAGGTTATAAACATTAGGTAAGAGTACCGTAGGCTATATATAACCTTAGGGAATAAAGGAGAAGATGATAGAGAATAAGCTCAGATAGAGTTTGAACAATAAGAAGTAATTTAAGAAATTTATAAAGAAGGGATTAAAACATGCGTGAGAGAATTCAAAGAAGAATCTCGCAGAGTTATAAGGAATATAAATGTGGGGTTACCCAACTCCAATAATAAGGATGTAAGGTGATAATAAATAGACAATGTCTATAAGAAGAGAATGATAAAGAAGTTAAGAATAAAAAGTTATATTTAAGTATGGTATAATCATACTCTTTAATAGTTGATGTATAGTATCTGGGCTAAACGATTCTTTTATAGAGCGGAGGTATATACGAACTAGCAACTCGGAACCTAGTTTGTTGGTTGTTTGTGGCAAATCACTCAGCGTACCATATTGAAACTATTAGAGACTCGATGTGTACCAAATATAGAAAATGGATACGTATGATGAAAATGTGGAACTCGAATGAAATATTGAGCAATGTAAATGAAGTTAGAAATTTTTAAAGGAAGAATTGTTATATAAACAAGCAAATTCAAAGAAGAATCTTGAAGAGATATAAAGAGAGGAATTGGGAGTTACCTAACTCCAATAGCCAAGATAACGAATAATGATGAATAGACAAAGTCTATAAGATTAAAAGCATAAATAAAATCGTAAATGGTGGAAAAGAAAAGAAAGAGGATCGTAAAACAAAACGATCACGAGTTAAGAAAAGAATTTTAAGGGAGATGATTATAGAATAAGATTACGACGTGATCTTTTAAGTTATAAAAGAAAGATGGTCTGTAATGTTTGAATAATTATAGCTTGATGCTATGAAGATAATGTACTATGATATAGTACGAGATAAACTCACGAGGGGTTATAGATAATGTGATACGAGAAATTCTTATTGAGCAAGTTAAGGGCAAGTTAAGAATAAGTTAAGAGTAATGTAATGTTAGGTGAGATTTCAATTGAGGACTCATATGGTGACTAAGTTGTACAAACCTTTGTATGGGCAGAGGTTTTGTGCATGTGCTTGGTTTATCACATTGATAATCATTGGAATGTCGGTGTCGCGCTATCAATGTATATGTGGTGGAAAGGCGATTTTTTTTTCATGTGTATATTTGATAGTTAGAGACTTTTAAGATTAGGTTAGATGATATTAAGATTAGGTACGGTTCTTAAAACTAATGCATATGGTAAGTTCATAACTCATAATCATATGGTATGTTTTGAACCCCTCAGCGAATGGACGCCTATGGTCTGATTAGGATAAGTTCCTAAACTCATATGATTATGGCAAGTTACTGAATTTTCAAAGTGTGGTAAGTTTGATGAACTATATTGGGTATAAAATGGTTATAGTATAGAGAGCATTGATGAAGTTGAAGATTGATAGAATGGTTAAGTAATGAAGTAATGGAGTAAAGATTGAAGTTGATGGATACTTGAATATTCTAAATCTACTAGTTATGCTAGACTTTCGAGATTTTTTGACTTCGTGCCGATGGTTGTACTTTTGATTTTTGAAAAATATTGGATCACACTAGTGAACCAAAGAATTTTTAAAATAGTGTTATTATTCGCGTATCTATGGTGTTTGTTTCGGCTAGATAACAAAAAAACATAATTTTTTTTTTAAAATTTCCAAAATATATTTTAATTATATGTATCAGATGATATGATGAACGATGGAGTCATCAATGTAATGGAACCTAGTGTTGGATGTGATCATATGATCATCAGCCCACTATGGTGAGATATAGTTTGACAACGTCATGATCATGACGCCATAAAAGGATTTTAAGATATATATATATATATATATATATATATATGTATATGTATATGTATATGTATATGTATATGTATATTTCGATTGATGTCCGAATTGTTGTAGAATTCTATTCTATTTGATTCAGCCAGACGAATATTGAAAGATGTTCATGAAATTCAAGCCTTCTTTGTGAAACTATACCAAATCAAATTATTTTGGTGCGAATTCAGATGTTAAGAAGCTGAGGTGAACAACCCTATAAAAGGGGACATGTTATCAGAGACAATGGTTCTGAAAGTAACGTATATAGTCGTTACGATGTTAAGATGTAATCCGTTGTGTACGACGTAGTGGTACGATAGGTGGATCACCTAGAGTACTTGCAGAGGCTATTTTCAGTCTTTGTGATTGATAAACATTATGTTAAAAGGGTTTAAAGTGTGAAGAACCGGGGGTGAAGCACTATTAAACCTAGAGATGAGTTCATGGTCTTGTGACCCCTTAACATGATTGAATAATCTTTTAAAATCTCGAGTTATTCATACTGCTTCCCAATTATTGAGCAATTATGTAAGATTCATGTTATTCTGAAGTGAATGTGGAAAGGAGGATGTTCCTTTGAAAGAAGTAAGATGTAAAATGTAACATCTAATGATCAATATATTGAACAAGTAAGAAAATAAATTTTAAAACAAGAAGGGGAGGAGTTAATTGAGAAACTATAATAATTCCAAGAAAGAAATGAAATTCTGGAAAGAGAAAGGATGAAGTTATCTAAAGAAAATGTGAAATTTATAGAAGAGAAAGATGTGAAGAATGAAATTATTTTTTTAGAGAGATCCTTAGAGGAGGAAGTGGTCATAGAACCCACTAAATGAATAAAAGGTTAACATAAAGTCTATCTTGATAGATTGAATGAATGAAGATTAATAAATAAAATTTTGAGGACGAAATTCATAGAAGAATGAGTGAATGTAATATCCCGAGTGTTTATGAGTTGAGTATATGATACTGATTATTAGAAAAGGTAATGAGCGGATTAAAGAACATATAACACTCAAAATATGATTGAGTCTAAGTAAAGGTTATGAAATAAAACTTACAAGAATTTATTATAAAGAATGGTTGGAGTGGTAATAAATAAAACCTATATTAAGGTAATGTGTTAAAGATATTCAATGATAAATTTTGAAAAGAGATTTGGTGAAAACTGAGTAAAGGAGGTTTCGTTGATTCCGAGGTCGGAATCCTTATAAGAGGGAAGGATGCGACAACTCGAATTTTTATAAGTTATTAAAATAAGAATATAATAATTAAAATTCTTATTATGAGATGTATATATTTTGAATTATGTTTTTTGGTGTGAGGAAATTAAATTTATATTAGTTGATTAAACTATTAAAGAAAGTGAAGGAAATTAGTTATGAAAAAGGAATATGGTGGCAAAAAAAATTAACTAAATAACATTAGTTAATTAAGATGGAAAGTATATTATGGAATAATATAATTTAATTGGTATGCCTTGTTGGTAATGAAATTATTATGAATTTAATCTCGTAAATAAAACGAGTAATTCACTTAATTTAAATAATGAATTAATATATATATATATATATATATATATATATATATATATATATATATTGTTTTAATAAAGTGGGAAGGTAATATATTGCATGTAAGAGTAATACGTTTATGTAATGGCTTAATATATTATATTTATCCAATTGCATGTAAATGGAGTATGAGAATGAGAAGAACCAATATAATTATAAATAAATATTGGTGTTAGAATTAATGAATTAAATAAATATCTAAATTATGATTAAAAGTATAGATTAAATAAATTGTCTTGAGACAATTTGTAAAAGGAAAGAAAATTATATAATTATACATAATAACTGTATAATTTATTAAAATAATTAGTGAAATAAATATTAATTATTTTAATAGAAATGTTTAGTTGATTAAAAGTGTTTTACTTATGAATCTAATTCCATAAGTCATATGGGTAAATATATGACAAGAGTGTTGGCTGAATAATTTAGCAATAAAAATAAAAAGAAAATGAAGTGTGACATGTTGGAGGAATTAAAGTAAAAAAATATATATTGTATAGTATGAAAATGAAATAAAATGAAGATAAGTCAAATGAGTTTGTTGGAGGTCAAGCCAAACATGGCCTAGACCTTTTGTTTTCTATAACTGTTGGGGCTTTTGGGTGTATAACCGATATAAGTTAAGATCACGTAAGTGTTTCATCAGTTTATTCCTCCTTCACATGAGTAAAGAAAACACAGAGAGAATGATGGAGCTTAGAGAGAAATTGAGAAGAGGGAAGAGACACTCTGAGAATCAAGAGGAAAAAGAGGATTAAATAAGGACTTCCAATTATTTAACTAGAGCTTAGAAGAATCAAAGGTAAATTCCTAAGTTTCTAGTTTTTGTTTTTTTTTTGTTTTCTAAAGTCTTTGTAATTAGGTTTTTTGTAGTTGAATTTATTGAAGTATAGTTTGTATATGTTTCTGGGTATATATATTCTATTATATATCATCTATAAGCAATTTTTAGGTAAATGAATTCATGAAATTATGCTAAAGATGAAGAACTTGTGTTCTTAATGAAATATGTATGTTATAGCTTAGTTAGAGACAAAGTTTAGTTATGAAATCATGATGAAAACCTTAAATTGATGATGTATATTATGATAGTACTCAAAAAAACAAAAACAACCCAAGTTGAACGAGTCAAAACAGATGTAAAACGAATTCGTAGCGAATGGATTCTCTAAATATGTTTAAAACATGAAAGTATAGCATGGATAGTGAATTGGAACCCTTAAAATGAATTGTTAATATTCTTGAAGAGTTATAATTATTATGTAGATGAGTAGTTCAGTATTTCACGAGTTCATAGAGTCGAAAACCAACTAATTCTGACTTAAAATGAAGAAGTTATGAAGATTTGAAGTATGCACATTGAGAAAAAGTGTAATATGGGCGAAGCCAAGGGTGGGGCGCAACCCAAGAGCACGGGCGCACAGCTAGGCGCTGTTAGATGGCGCGGACATGCTGAAATGGTTAAGGAAATGGGCGCGACCGCGCCCATAGTGTGTCAGGTGTCACTGTTTTGATCTATTTTAGTAAAACGGCCATAACTTTTTCATATGGACTCCGATTAAGGCGATTAAAGATGATCCGAAACGAGAACGAATAAACCTACAACTTTTGTTCTTTAACTATTTCAATTTGAGGTCGTTAGAAGGGGTAAATATAGTCATCTTTAGGACTATTGTGTATTAAGAGGCAATCGGAGGGCGTCAGGCTTGCACGTATGCAAGTGTAGTGCTTCTGATGTTAAAAGATGTTGTTTTACATTATAAAAAATGGATGTTAGTAAATATAATGATACTTAACATTGATAATTGATGTATTAGATAAGTTGTATAAGCATACTAAGCATACGCAAGATAGACTAATCAGGCGTGTGACGAATAAACGTCGAAACGCCGTGACAAGTGTAAATGAACATAAAAAGTGTTTTAAGTCAAATGAAATGAATATTATAAGATATGAAATGGGGTTAATATAAAATCAATAATGATTCCTAGTAAGACTTAAACACTTGAATGAACTTCGGGTGTGACCTATGAAGAAATATAGTGAGATATAAGTCGAAAGTTAACACAATCAAATTGAACATTGTGTATTGATAATAGGATGGATTATCAGATATAGAGTAAAGTTTACTTTACAACTACTATGCATTGCTATGTGACTAATAGTTGATGTGCATAATTATATAATTGTGTAGGGCACGTGAAGTGCAGATAGCTGTAAGCTGTTAAACTATTATTGGTAAACTACGATCAAGGCAAGTCTTTCAGTTCCTATTTTCTATGTGAACTTGATGATGAACTGTTTTAAATCTTTATTGAAAAGAGCATGATGTGCTATATATATATATGTTGAAAGTATGAAATGTTAAAGTTAATTTATGACTACGTTGATTGAGTAATGAATGCTGATTGAGTAAGGAACTCAATCTTTATTCTTGTTATATGAACTGCAACATGTTTGTTATGTTAGTCTAATGTTTATGAAATGTATGATAAACATGCTATTATGTGCTACGTGGTGCATGAAAACTGTTAGATTTGTTGGGCTGTCGAGCTCAACCTTGCAAATAACTATTTTTGTAGGTTAAGGATGGAAGGTAACACTATGTGCTACTTGAATGACGTGGATCAGAAATAATACACGAAGATTAATATTTTAGCTAAAGTTATTATTTCTTTAAACCATGATTAAGGTTCATGAGATGTACTCGATGTTTTATGATGTATATTTTATGTTGAGTTGTAAAGTTAAAGTTTGAGTTGTCTGATGTATAAAGGTTATCGATTTGATATGCAAGATTTTAAATAATAACTCTGATGAAGCGAATCATAAAATAAATTTGATTCAGAGATGTGTAGATGATAAAGGTTTTGATACAGGGAATTAAAGTAAGAAGACATAAAAGTTTTAATTATTCTACATTTAATTAAGCTTAGCATCAAATAATGATGTAAAATCAGAAGTTAGACGTATTATTAATGACCGAAGTCAATAGTTGAATTGTGTGAATTTTGGGGTCATTACATTAATGATCATGTTGCATTAGTGAAATGCTACTGAGTTTGACGAGATAAGTGGAATCAATACGATTGCCTATCGTATTTAGGAGGGGCAGTCACTTAATTTTGTGAACGGATTTTTTCCTTATGGGTTTGGAGTAATATGTAACGTATAAGCCTAAAGCTTTACTGCATATTATGTTTCTTACTCTATAATGATCAAACTCGCTTTCCCAATAGATATAAAAGGGAAGTACTATTAGACACACATGGAGTAATTATCAATCAGTTCTGTAGAATTGAATAATAAAATTCACATATATTTGAGCTAATGCACCAACTCTTTTGATATAAATAACAATATCTTCTTCAACTAACTAGGATAGGAAATGAAGGACTGTGTATATGCACACTTATTATATATGCTTATTTAAGGCATTATATGGCAGGTTCTTTATGCGCTGACACTTCAAGATGACTTCTACTTGAACCTTGTGGACTAGTCCTCACAAAATGTGCTTACTATTGGAGTAGGCACATGCGTTTATTAATGGACAACGTCAACCAGCAAAGTGAGTTTGATAGACATTAGCCAATCATATATTTTCATTCATTTCAATTACATTCCAAGAAGAATGATAGAATATATAATTTGGTTGTTGGTTATGTTCTTCTGAGGTGACAAAGCTATGCGACTTGGGACCTAATGATTGTGTGTGGTCGGACCAATGGACTCGAGAGGGTTCATATATCTCAATTGGTACAAGCCTTAGTTAAGTTCAAGTAGTTAATTGTTGGTTGATAGTAACTTGCAAAAATACTGCATTTTCGTACGCAGTTTTAAATAGCGGTTGTGAACATTATATAACATACGTGGAGTGCAGGGCATGTGTAAAGTGAAAAAATAAAACTCATGCCCCGCACTCCACATATGTTACATAATGTTCACAATCCCTATTTAAAACTGCGTACAAAAATGCAGTATTTTTGCAAGTTAATATCAGTCGTCAATTAACTACCATAACTTAACTGAGGCTTGTACCAATTGAGATATATAAACCCTCTCGAGTCCATTAGACCGAGCACACAACATCCTTAGGTCCCAAGTCGCTTGGCTTTGTCACCTGAGAAGAACATAACCAACAACCAAATTACATATTCTATCATTCTTCTTGGTATGTAAATGAAATGAATGAAAAAATATATTTGGCTTATGTCTACCAAACTCACTTTGCTGGTTGACGATGTCCATTAATAAACACATGTACCTAATCCAACCGCAAGCACATTCTGTGAGGACCAATCCACAAGGTTCAAGTAGAAGTCATCTTGAAGTGCTGGTGCATCAAGAACCTGTCATATATAGCCTTAAATAAGCATATATAATACATGTGCATATACACATAGTCCTTCATTTCCTATCCTAGTTAGTTGAAGAAGATATCCTTATCTATATCAAAAGAGTTGGTGTATTAGCTCAAATCGATGTGAAATTTTTTATTCAATTCTACAGCACTGATTGATAATTACTTTATGTGTGTCTAATAGTACTTCCTTTTATATCTATTAAGAAAATGAGTTTGATCATTAGAGAGTAAGATACATAATATGCAGTAAAGGTTTAGGCTTATACGTTACACATTACTCCAAACCTATAAATAAAAAATCCTTTCACACAATTGAGTAAATGACCCTCCTAAATACGGTAGGCAATCATATTGATTCGACTTGTCTCGTCAAACTCAGTAGCATTTCACTAATGCAACATGATCATTAAGATGTCGGTCTCGTTAACTTTGCGAGCCAAGTTTGTGAAATAATTAAAACTCAGCATATAAGAGCAACTAATAAAATTTTCTTTTTATGGGAATAGATAAAATTGTGTGAATGATTATCCTAATATAGCATTTAGATTTAATGAATTGATTTTATTTTTTCAATTTGGAAAGCAATCATATTGATTCTAGTAGTCCTGTAGAAACTCAAAAATATTTCACTAATTAAGGATGGTCATTAAGGCATAAAAACCATGAAAGGCAAAATAATAAATTTGTCTGTCTCATTAACTAAAGCCAAGTTAGTAAATAACTAAACTCAATATATTCACTAATAAAAAACATAAAACCCCATTTCGTTTAGAAAAAGAAGAAAAAAGTATAACATAACAGTAGCTCAATCATTACTACCTTATGCGAAGTCTTAAGCACCTTCCTGGCCGGCTTGGGCAGCGTTGAAGACTCGCTGGAAAACCCACTATCTTGCCCAAAAATCAAAAACCGAGGTAAAAAGTACCATAAGCTGCTAGAACCAACCAGAAAAAAGGAATAAAGAAACTAAATTAGCCCAACTAGGACCTACAAATCTTAGCCGAGGGACTAATTCTCTATATCGTTTCAACACTTCCTCAAATCCATTGCAAAATCTCTCATCTGGATAGAAACTAAACACTTCTTGGTTATGCATTGAAGCTAAAAATATGAAAATCATACAAATCTTTAGTGGGGATGGCAGGAACGACTTGCAGGCAATCCAATGAGCCTTCCAAATCATGAAGCTGAATGAGTAGAACTGACGGAAACAAATTTGGGAGAAGAGAAGCCATCATGCCGTGTAAGGACCGAGAATTATAAACAACTATATTTTTACGAATGAATTTTTTTTATTAATTATTATAATTATTAGTATCCGTAATATATTGATCATATGCCATATGAATTAAGCAACACAGTTAATTTATTTATTTTAAGTTAACTAAGATGAATACTTAAATAATTTGATGAAAGGAGAGTATGATAAGTTATGTTAAGAATTAACATAGCTTGCATGTTAACCTTGAATGGTATATTAAAAAGATTTACAATCTTTAAGTTATTAGCTATTGATATGAATTATATAAAATGATTATATGATTATGTGAGTATTTAAATATGATAAGAATCTATCAATAATGATAAATATGTTATGGATTATGTGGGATTATGTATGTGATTAAATAATTATACATTATATAATGTGTATCCATTTTTTTGTATATAATGAGAATTAAAAATAAAGTTATGTAACCTAAGGGTTATAATATGGAATAATGTTAGTATTTAAAATATATACTAACCCTAAAGAGATTTATTTTATATATCTCAATTAGTTAAATTTTACAACTTTACTAAAGTAAATCTAATTGGGTTATAAAATTTAATGTATAAGAGTAATGATTTAAATTCCAAATGTGTGGAATGGAAACCCTAATTAAATATTTAGGGTTTAATAAAATGGAAGGCATTGGAATATGTTAATTTTGCTATGGCCCAAAGAATTAAATTTTAAAAACCCAAGAGATCAAATATAATGGCCCAAACTTGTAGCCCAAAACATTAAATAAGATGGCCCAAACTTAGCCCAATTAAGGAGGGGTATCTTGGACCTTTAGCATACTAAATAAGAAATTAAAAGAAAACCAAACTTGGTGAAAAAATTGGCCACTTGGCCGGATACAAAAGAGCGGAGAGAAGGGAATGATTGTCCTCATTTTAAGCCACATTCTTCCTATACATACTCAAAATTTTCTGCACACCTGTTATTGACATTGTAGGATGGCAGATTCGTTTTTTTAGAGATAACCCTTGAAGACAACTCATATTCAGTCCGGATACTACCGGAAGTTCAGTTTCAACCCTGGAACACACACCGGGAGTATCAGTTCCAACCTCGGAGATAACCCCAAGGCATGCAGTGCAAATACCGAAAATTCCATTAGAGAAGGTCGATTCATCCCGGATATAACCCCGAGATATTCAGTCTCAATCCCGACATCAGGAATAGCAGCACTAACCTTGGGGATAACCCCAAGGAGTGTAGTTGCAGTTCCAGATATAACCCCATAAATGCTTATTTCAAATGCATACGATCAGCTTCAACCTCGGCACTCAAACCGAGGCACTCAGTACAAAACCCAGAGATAACACTGGGAAGACATGCATACCTCAGAGATGACATTGAGGACCCTCAACACTTGCAGAAGTCCAATCTCAGAGATAACCTTGAGCAACGTCTGCTTTATCAGTCCAAATCGGAGATAACCTTGGTGAGGGGCAAAGTCGTCATCTTGCCACCTTGACACCACATCGCACCGTCTCAACATCTCATATATACATTTCTACACAACAATCTCCCACAAGAACCAAGGAAGTGCAATCCCGAGTGACTATTGCGCAGGACAACGGATAGAATTTGAAGCTTGAAGACCGGATGGCATGGTCCCATCTTCCTGACTTCGTACAACCTCTAATCCCATGTCATTGTGTAACTCTCAACAACAGCGGTCCGAAATAGGTCTTATACACCTCAATCGGATGCCCGAATTGAAGTTCTAAAAGTTTGAGAGGACATCTCGTTGCATGCGTGCACGTACTTCGAGACGACAGGACACGCGGAGCCCGGGGCACCTCGGGGAGCCGCAAGTACACCTGCGGCTCCCCCCTCTATAAATAGAGGGCTTGGGGTGGCCATTTTGTAAGAGAAAAAGGCGAGGAAGCCTATCCAATTTTCTTTGTACACACCCTAAATTGAGTCCTTTTTCATTTTAAACACTTGTAAGCTCATATATAGCTAGTTTTTACCGGCGAGAGCTGAGTGTTCATCCACTTTGAGTTATTGAAGTCTTCTTTGGCAGCCCACTGTAAGCCTTCTTATACACTTCAAAGCCTTTTTATTCATCTTTGCACACAACATTCTTCACGTTGAGAGTCGTTTTGTGTGTGTATGCCCAGACTTCGGTCCTTTTTTTATTTCAGTTTGTACATATATATATATATATATATATATATATATATTTATATATGGACTAACATTATCGAGTTATGCCTCGATTGAGCCTAGACCTATGTCTGGAGAGTTTAATTGCTTTCGTATATATATAAACATATATATATATATATATATATATATATATATATATACATATATATATATATATATATATATATATATATATATATATATATATATATATATATATATATATATATATACCGCTGTTATATATTTACATTTCTGATCCCCCGTGGAGGTGCTTCGTGGTGGTTGATCATGTTTGTATATATATATTTACAGCTTTAATATATATAACTGCTTACAAATTTCATATAAATTGCGTTATCATGTGAGCCTAGGAATCATGTGATCACAGATTCAGTCTACTGAATCTAGATTCGGTTCCTATGATGAACATTTTCAGCTGTAAGTAGCTTATAAATTTATTCACGGTGTTTGGATTTCCTCAGATGGTTTTCATACCCATGAGGAGTTCGACACTGCTTTGAATATTATTTTCTCGAAGATGCTTCGCATTTCGAAAATAAAAGCAATCGAGCTGAACATTTAATAACATGGAAGTATCAAAGGCCACAATTACTATTGAGCACAAGGGTTTGAAAAAACCTTTTTTTATAAAACATCACTGCTATATCTTGTTTAAAACTGAATTTTTACATAAATTCAAACCCTGTGTATATAGGTGCGAACGAGGCCTAGCATTACTTACAAATAACAGCACATTGATCCACACACATACACACATTCATATAACAGTTTCTTGAAGTGTGGCGGTCACCGTGGCAACTGTGACGGCCCCAAAATTCTAACCTCCACTTGGTCACCCGAATTCGGTTCGTCACGTGCTCAAAGTAATTACTATAATAACTAAAATCACACATTCACAACGAAAGATCTAATTTAGAATAATATATAATGATTTATTATAATTATTCTCCCAAGTCTCGCAACCTACAGTACTTAATAGATTACATAATAATATCAAATAAAGACTTATTACATAATCCTACTTAAGTTTAAACATAGTCTTAATACAACCACATGATAATTTAAACATGAGTGGAAAAGCTAGTCAGTAGCCTTGTCCTTGACCTTATCTTTCCCAGATACACCTCCCTGTTCCGCCTTAACTAAAAGGTTTTATATAGCAAGAATGAGCACAAATTGCCCAGCAAGTAATATACAACAAGGATAAGAGTTTTATAACACGAGTGTGAAATATCGAAGTATCATTTCTAAGATAGTTCAGAGTTTCAGAATAATATCATAAATAGTGAATATTAACAATTCTTGGAATAAGAACGATAATTCAATATAAATCAACAGAGATATATGAATTCAAAGGCTATCAAGATATCCAACTGGATAACAATTTATACTGAGTAGTCATTAAGAACTATTGAACATCTACTAGAATTATCAATATTAAACTAATAACCCAAAAGAACAAGTATTATAGAGGATCAGTCTACAATACTCAATATTATGCATAACGCCATAGTAATAATATACTAATGTGTTGTGGTTTCCAACAACATACAATCCCCTTACCATAAGGGTTGTTCAACTCAGTTTTCAAGATTTCTTCACCAATCAATTGGTTTGGACAGCTTTTATAAACATGCATATAGTCTAGCCGAATCAAATGGCATCGACTCTTTCACAATATTCAAGAACAATACTAAGTTCAACATGAATAATAACTTTCACAAGAATTTAAGCATACTAGCTCGATTGAACGAATAAGCGGGATAACCTTCATTCACAAGATAAGTTTAAAAGTAAGGTTCAAGGAACTTGCACAATCAAAGAGTGAAGTTCAGATACTTGCTTAATAATAATTGAAGTGAGTTTAGGAAACTTGCCTTATGCGTAGTTTATCCACGCTACTAAATCAACACTTTCGAATTGTAGTATATCGTATTATAAGTACAAGATGTTCATTAGCTAACACAGTCTTTAATCAAGCTCGACACGGTTCAAGTATGTACATATGGTATAAAATCAGTTTACAAGTCATCATAGGTTTAACCCACGTATCTTTGTTTTGCTATCATGAAAACATCCTCTTGGACTTATCATTCAAAAGTCGAAGATAACCTTTATTTACATCATATAGCATGCTCCTTAACACATTAACTAGCACATTAGTCATATAAGATAAGTTAAAGTAATCATGTAGGCATGCTGCAAACATCAGACCAAAAATAGAATCGACATGTTACTGCTGAACGGCGCAGCTGCGCCATGGCAAAGCCTAGGACTGGCGCAACTGCGCCGTCCTTTGGCCATGCCAAGACTCAGCTGCTGCCTTGCGGTTTCTGTCCGGCTTGACCAAAACTCTCACACATGTTATATATGTTATGTTAAAGGTCCTCTCATGCTTCTCAAGTCAATCTAGGTTCCTTTTCATAACAACATATTCCTAAATTAGCTATTTCAACAAGTTAGGGTCATGAAACCACAAAACTTATCATGCTTGCTCTCTAAACATACAAGATAGTTATAACACCCATATTAAGCATGTGTACGAGTATTCATAACATATATGTGAAACTAATACCGCTCTAGTTGAAAATAGGCTTCGTTTATGCTTTTCTTGAATGAGATACATAATCATGGTATATATATGTTTATATTATATGAATGAGTCTAAGAGTGTCACTAAATATGATCACAAATGTCAGATTCTAGTCCTCAAGGTAGTTTTGAGAATATTCACAATCAAAGCTTACTAGTAGGTTTAACATGTTCATTCTTGCTTACTAATCATATAAACACAATCTAAAGGTTTATTCATGCATTTCTAAGTCATACTAACATGCTTGCCAAATCAGTATACATACATTCATACATACACAATAAGTTCATTTTTAAGTCTTTAAATCCATTTTAAGCTACCTACTTTCTTTAATCATGTTAAGCTAGTCTAACATGCTCACATTAGGTCCACATCTCTAAATATACTCCTTACATATGCTTGCATGCTATCCTAAGTCATGGTACTATAACAGAATTTCAAAACAGAACTCAAAACAAAATTCAGATGCCGGCGCAGGTGCAATGCGCCTCAGTGTAAATCCGGCGTAACTACGCCGTGTCTGGTTCAGATCAGGAACAGTAAACCTCGGCAACTGTTCAGCCCAAACACATAATTTACTCATGAAATCATTCCTAAACACTTATTTATCAGTTCAAACATGTTTGTAAGGTCATATAACAACCATATGAACATTATTCAACCATACTAGCATTCAATTCCACGAATTCAAGAAATTAAAATTTCACTACTCACGAACTCTATTTACAGAAACTGAAAATGGAAACAAAGAAAAGGAATTATACCTTTGCAATGTGGAAGAAACTTGCTCCTAATGAACTTTTAGGCTCTTAACACACTTGTATGCTCTCAACCTCTCACTTAGAAATTCTCAGACATTTTCAAGCAACACCACTGATAAGCATGTCTACTATTTAAAGAAGAAGTCTTGACTGGACATTGGTGTTACACAAACTTGAAATCCATGGTGCACTGAGATAGAATAATGGTTGTTCAAGGGTTGGCCAACCACCCTCAAGCTCAGCCATCATCACCCAGCTCTAGCCTTTTGGAGAAATACGTATTATAGCTTTGAGCTACTATTCATGTACTTGGTGACTCTCATTTTGGGACAAGAAGAAACTCTCAGCAACAAGTTTAGCATTACTCTCATATAGTTACTTTGTTATCCATAAATGGTTTTACTGTCCAAGTGTTACCATATTAGGAGAATTTAGGGTTACTTATATACTCACATCATATAGTCCATGTACATTAAATACACGCAATAAAATAAAGCAGTCATCTATTATTATCCAGGTAGTTCCATAATTATAACTACCACTCATATAATCATATTATAACCTTATTATATTATTAACTTACTTATTTATGTCAATTAAATAATTTATTCACTTCCTTGATTAATTACCACTTAAAATACTATAGTTTAATATATAGTCACACAATGTCACACTACACTATATATTATAGTTGTATTATCACTCATATGCTCATAACTGTCGACATAAAATTGTTATATTACTAACTAACTTATTTATGTTAAATAAATAAATCGTGCAGTTCCTTAATTAATTAATACCAATATTAATTAATCCAACAATTGTTCAATGTAGTAATGGATTTCCATAATCATTATTTATTTTTTTATAATATATTACAAACAATAACAATCGTATATTACGAGTTAATTATCAAGTAATCCATATTCCACCACAATTAATTAATATTAATTAATGGATTAATAATTCCGTTGTCGGACATAACATACTCTAATTCATGATTTATCAATGTCACACATATCACATAATTGTTCCATTTAATTTCCAAAGTGGAAAAATTACTTTTCTCCAACTGACTGCTGGCGCAGCTGTGCCAGTTTGTACTGCTGGGACGGCGCAGCTGCGCCGTGCCCTGACAGTGCCAAGACTGGTGCAGCTTCTGCCCGTGCCAGTTTTCAATGCTAACTCATTATACATGACACGAATTGATCTCCACAAGAGTGTTACTACGAGTCTACGAGTGTATTGATTACTTATATAAAATCTCATGATCATTCACGATTAATCTTCTTAATTCCCGGGTTAACATACTTAGTGAATTTTGTCGTTTCGCACTATGCCACACAAGGCATTTTACACTTCTCATTGCCAATTCACATTTCTTAATACGCATTGATTTAATATGAATCAATTATATTAACCGAGTCATAAAACAATAACACTTATTTTCACATAATAGTATTTCCATTAATATATTCATTTTATAATACGTGAAAATTCTCGGGTATTACATCCTCCCCCCTTATAAAAATTCCGTCCCGGAATTGCTACAAGATTACACAAATAGATGGGGATAATCCCTCATCATCTTATCTTCTAACTCCCACGTAGCCTCCTCAACCTCGTGGTTACGCCAAAGTACTTTTATATAAGAAATGACTTTATTTCTCAAGGTTTGCTCTTTCCTATGAAGAATTTGGACAGGAATTTTTTCATATGCTAAATTCTTCTCCACTTGAATGGGTTCATAAGAAATTACGTGCTAGTAGTCAGGCTTGTACGGACGCTATAAGACCTTAACTTTTATGAATAAAGATAATTTTTTTATAAATATTATTTTTAAATATTAAGAAGTAAATGTGATATAATGTTATAGTTATGGGTAATATTTATAAATTTTGCAAAGTACACAAGTTGTTATATTATATTCAATTGGTCGGGGAATATTCGTTTTAACAGGGAATATTCATACGACGACATAATCATTGGTGGACCCCATAGTGGAATTATTGTCGGACTTAGAAAACGACAGAAATATCTTTGTATAAAAGTAATGGCAAAAGTTTTACCGTTAACTGTTGAAATACACGGTGATAAAAGTACAGTAAACGTGAGGTTACATAGTAGCACACGGTATTGATTATTGATGCTTACGTGAGAAGTCACTTAATTTTGTTCAATTATTGCTACAATAATTGTTGCATAGTATCTCACGTTATTTGATTCAATTATTGTTGATATTTTATATATTACTAAATCAATAATTGAGATGACAAAGTTATTAATATTATTACTTGCAATATTGACAATGTCTAAAAGTTCTGTCGAGGAGAGGTTTGATCACCTAATTGCGCACCAATAGGGAGGAATCCTTATTGGAAAGCCTCCTCTTTCCTGGGAACGACCTGGTTGTTAAATATTGCGAATTATAATAATGATGATAAGTGTTGTTAAAAATATTGAGAGGATTTTTATGAAGTATTTGTTGTAAATTTTGCTTATTATTTGGATTCCCATTTACCCATTTTTAAAAAATAATTTTTGCGAATAATTTTTTTTATAATTAATATTAATATTAATTATCAATTTTGTGACAAGTATATGTGATACGAGTCTTGAGAAAGTCAATTTGGGTATTGACTAATAAATTTAGAGTAGAGTTGTGCTTAACAAACTTTAGAAACCCTAACGTACCGTTGGAAACCCTAATCGAAAGTCGGGAAACCCTAATTTTAATTTTAGAAATCCTAAACCCTAATCCTAATCGACAAGCCTAAGGTATTTATTAAACTTTAATATGATTAGAAAACCCTAATTATATTTTAGTTATCTTAATTTCTATTTTACAAACCCTAATTGTATTTTAGAAATTTTAATTTTTCTAATTAAAACCCTAATTCGTGGGTTATAAGCCCTAATGACCATTTTGACCCTAATTGCTAAATTAAGCAATTTTAATTAGGAATATTAATCATAATTAGCAAGATTGAATTTTATGATTAGGAAATATAAATATAATTATTGAATCCTAATTGTAATTTGAAATTATTAATTTTCTATTTTGGAAACCGAAATTTGAAAATTTTAGAAATTAAATTGCAAACCTAAAGGGTTTAAATCCTAAACCCTAAAGGGTTCAAAACCTAAATCCTAATCCAAACCCTAAATCCTAAGGGTTTGTACAAATGACAAGAATGCCATTAATTATATTTTAAAAATTACAAAAATGCCCTTTTATTATATTTTATAAGCTAACTTGTAAAATTTGGTTTAACTTTAGTTGGTCACCAACTATTGTTGACATTGTGGCTCAAAATCTCAGCAAATCAGACCTAAGTGACAGCTACATCATATCATTCAATGAATCTAAGCATTATATAAGAAATTGGGAGAGAGAAAGTCATTTATTTTACTTATTTTGATATCCAACTCCCACCTACTCTCTCTCTCACCAAAGCTCCGAAAATCTAAGGTAGATCAGTCTTAAAAACATCTCTTAATCAATCAATATCAGATTGGAGAGCTAAGATCAAGAATTTAAAGCTATAAGGTATAAACCTATTTTTGATCTTTGATTTTTGTTGCTAAGAAAAATTTTATGTTTAAGTGTTTAAATCAGTGTTAGAGGATGTTATATGATGATCTATGTTGATATAACATAGATCCATAGCATCAAAATGCTTTAAAATCGAGTTTTACAAAACTGTCCAAGAACAAAATTTGTGGTCTGACAAGCTAATGTCAGGTGCCACAGATTCTTGTTCGTTTGTTGTTTTTGATGTTTTCAAGTTGTTATGGGTAGCCTGGTATGTTTTCTTTTTTTTGCAAGTGGTATTGCAACCATCAGATGTATAGATTGTGAGTTATAATCGGTCAAACATCGTTGACCGATGTTGACTAACTGAAATCTGGGAAACCCAGAAATTTTAAAACCTAGTCTGACAAGCTTTTGTAACGAGTATATCTGTCGGATTGTAAGTGTTGTATTGTGTTTGTTGTATGAATATTGTAGCTGGTAATATGGACTGTACATATATGCCTTAAAATTCCTTAGATCATCAACATATCGAACGAATCAAGTGGTCAAACCTAGTCATTTGGTCACAGACACAGTTTCTGGAAAACCCAAAAACTGTAAAGAACGAATTTTTTGACAGCCGTTGACCGGCTTATAAATTGTGATGATGTTGTTTTTAGACTGAGTAATTGTTATGTACTTGTTCCTTGTTATATATACTACGAGACTGAACCAATAGATCACCAAAAGAATGATCAGAACACCAAAATAATCGAGCATGAAATTGGACCCTCGAACTGCCTAGGTTTCTGGAAAACCCAGAAACCGTCTAACAGCAAATTTGGAGGCTTTGATCTCCTTGTTGCGATGTCGTGTGACCATGTTGGTGATTGATAAGTGTTGTATTACGTGTTTACTACAATACTTAAGTCTTAGATGGCCAAGAAACAATTAGAACAGAAAGTTAAAGCCGATCAAACATGACCCCATGAACACTGACTTTTGTCAGTGTTCTTGAGCCAAAAACACCTAAGGCTACAGAATGTGTCGCTAAAGGCCTATAGTGACAGTTTATTTAATTTTATTTTCCTAATTTTCGGAAAATGATTAAAAATTAGAAATAAATTCTAAAAATTACCAAAAATGGTTTTAAAAATTATTTTAAATTATGAAAAATAATTTTTGATCAATTGGAATATTTTTCTTTAATATTTATAATTATTTAAATATTAAAATTATTTAATTTATTTAATTAGTGTATTAAATAAATTAGAGAAAAATGATTTAATATTATGAAAAATTATTTTAAATAAGAATAATGTATTTAAAAATATTTTGAATTATAAAATATAATTTTTAATATTTTTGGAGAATTTTTATTAATAATTTAATATTAATGATATTAGATTTATTTCATTATTAAATTAAATAAATAAGTTAAAAATCATTTTAAATAAGAATAAAGTGTTAAAAAATATTTTGAATTATAAAATATAATTTTCAATATTTTTGGAGAATTCTCATTAATAAAATAATATTAATGATATTAGATTTATTTAATTATGATATTAAATAAATGAATTAAAAATGGTTTTATTGATTTAAAAATCATTTAAAGATGAGAAAAATGATTTAAAAGTATTTTAAATTAGAATTAATGACTTTTAATATTTTGATAATAATTGCATTAATATTTAAATATTAATGGTAATGATTTAAAAATGATTTTAATTACTTTAAAAATGATTTTAATTATTTTTAAAATCATTTAAGTAGAATATTGATGATTTAAAAATATTTTAAGTTATTAATAATAACTTTAATATTTTGACAAGTATGTTATTAATATTTTTATATTATTAAATCTTAATAATGATAAGATTATTTGATAATTAAATCATTTAAAAATGATTTAAGTGTTTGAAAAATTATTATAAATTATAATAATTGTTTATAAATTATTAAAAACTTCCGAAAAATATTATAAACGATATTTGACTTATCTAAAATAATATTGAAGCTTAGAGACCAAATTTAATTGACAATCAATGTGTTAATTGTCGGATAGGGTGACCAGAACACCGAGAATGGACCGAAGTCCAACCAGACCGAAATAGTTAGACTGGATAAGTATTTATATAGGTTATAAACACTAATGTGGCTGTGTGGTAATGTGTCTAAGAGAAGTTTGACTGTAAAATACAGTGTTACGTGTTATAAATGATTGTGCTAATTATGAGACCGATATTGTTGAATATAGGTCTTACGAACGCAGTTAGTTATATTGTGTAGCTGTAATCAACGCGAAAGGCAAGTTTTCTAACTTAATCTTGAGTTATATTCATTCAATTATTATGGTTAATTATTGCTAATTACACCATGTCCAGGGAATTTATTGTTGATTATTCGTAGTTAGTGCATGTTTAATAATTCAAATTGAATTACAAATTCGGAGAATATACTATTATAGAATAACTGTTGTTGGATATTCATATTCGTAAAAGATAATATTGACAGTACAGATAATTCCTGTTTATTATTAAATTATATTGAGAAATGTCTTAGCTAATTATTCTGGCTAGACGAACATTTGTTAGAACTTGATAAATATGAGAAGAGAAATTAATTGTTATTGATAGATCGATGCCAATTATTTTGACTAGATCAATAAGTAGATAGAATTTGAAATCACATTATTTCGTTGTTAAATCAAAAATCTTGATTTTGAGACTGAGAAGAACAACCTTTTATATAAAGGGAACATTTTGGGTCGTATATTCGACCATTGTGCGCTGTTAAGTATTATGCGTAATATAGGGTACAAGGAGTTGGCCGGCTCTAAGTACTTGCAGAGGGGTATGATTTAATCTTTATGGTTATCTGATACGCCTGCGTATGTATCAAAATAAATCTTTTATAGATACCCGAGAAAATAAGTTCTAAGATCTGGCGGGATAACTCAGCATAAATCTGAAAATTATTCCACTTTGTTATTGCTTAGAATTGATTCTTGATTATTTAATAGAATATCGTAGAAACTTTGAAAGCGTTGTACTCTTTCATTATCAGATTATTGTGTTGCCTAGAATACGAGAAGACTTGTTATTGATTAACGATTTGTTCAACTATTTCAAAGTTTCCCGAACTTTGGTTTCATTCTATCAAAATAGATAGTCTGTTCTTGTTGATTCATATACCTTTATTGTATGTCTTAACTTGCGGGGCAAACTTGTTGCTCACCCTTGCTATAAATAAAACATTTCAGCTAGGAACAAAGAGGCCAGCGGGTCAAAGAAGAACAAAGGCAAAGGCAAGATGTTGGAGTAGTTATAATGAACAGTATTATTATTATGTTGTATTGTAAACCCTTTTTATATAATCTAAAGGGTATGATTGTAATGTTAAGGTTAGAAAACCTGGGACTTATATATTAACAATATATGTTAACGACTTATGTAATCCTATTTATATATGAATGGGTAGTTAAATGGTATTATATTGTGGATCGTGAACACCAAACTCGGGGGATCGGGTAACCCGAATTTGGGGGTGTCACATCTTGGTTTGAACCTCAGTTTTCTTTCTTAAGCAGTATATCATGTGAAATCCTCACCTTTTTCAAGCTTATATGTGAACACATCACACACACACAACTTCTTTATAGCAGGTTATGATTATATGATTCTATGTCATTATGCCTTTAGCATAGTTTGATGCTTTATTCTTGGATCTTGATATTTCTCTAAGGCATATCTTATTGGAGTTCTTAACATGGTTGGAAATCTGGGGATTCATTGTCATAGTAGCGTAGCTTGCATAGCATGTAGAATGCATTATGTTGTGTTGCTTGGGGACAAGCAACGGTTTAAGTTTGAGGGTATTTGATAAGTTAGTTTTATACCTACTTATCTGGTATCTATTACTTGAATTAGTTGCTTAAACTCATGTTTCTTAGTTACTTTTCATGCATTTTGTGTTCATTTTGTAGATCTTAGGTTTGGGAACGATGTGAGCGACTATTGGTATGAAAATGCAAGGAAAAGCAATCCGGATATCATTTGGGCTTTCATGTTGATGTTATGTTCTTGGCTTAAAACTTGGACTATGTTGTAGAGCTTCTTCTAAGCTTTCCGGAACATCTTAAATCATTCCAATCGGAGTTCGAATGCAAGAGTTATGACCGTTGTACCAATGAACGTTGAACGTCACTGTTTTGGATGGCCATTTGCATAACTGCCACTTACAATCCAATTTCAGCCTTCATCCGTGCATTATTTCTCAATCATCAAAGAATGAAAGTTGTAGAGCTCGTCGATATCTTTGATTTGATAGCTGGCAGGCCACGTAACTCTTACCGGATCAAAAGTTATGGCCATTTTACCAAATGACATTGCAACAGAAAATGGACCGCACGGGCACGCAAATTTGTAGTGCATTTATCGCACGGCCGCACGCGACCCTAGAGCCAAAAAATGTGATTTTTTGCTTGAGCGCGGCCTCGCCCAACTTTAGTCCAATTCCTGAGCGGCCGCGCGACTTTGGGTGTTGACAAAAGCTGACTTTTCATTAAATAGTGCAATTGAAGCGTAATTTAGAGAGGGGTTCAATTAGGGCTTATATATTAGACGTATTTTCATTATGTAAGATACATACCACCCCTTGGGGGATCAAGAAGTTAGTGTTAATTTCTCTCTTCAATTTCCATAATAGATTAGAGTAGATTAGCGTAGGTATTTTCTAGATTGGATTAGATCCGAAGACTTGAAGCAATTGGAAAACATCAGAGATTCCATCTTGAATCAAGAGAACAGATTTGCACTACAATTCTCTACTCTTATTTTCTCTTTAATTCATAATTGTATCTTACGATGTTTATTCTATATATGGATGATAGATTTGATTCAGCTATGATTTAAAGTCTATTCTGAGATTACAATGGATTCTATGGATTAGTTATTTCTGATATATTGCATTGTTAGTCTTATTGATTGCTATGGGATTGTCTAATTAGATTCTATTTGCTTAGTTGATTGGCCATCAATTACTGTGATAATCCATATGAACTTGAGAGACGCAGTATGGGTTTAGATCTGATCTTATTAGCGTACGATTGTATGTTTTACATTATGTTGGGATATATGATTTGTGCTTAGAATAGACTTATACCAAAGTACCACTTGTAGTCAATCAAGGACTTGGGCTTAAACCCTAATTACTTATAAATCACATAGACATATAGTGGTTTAGGTAATGTGGGTGTTCATGTGTATTTTATCAACTGTGGATTATATATGATATTGGTATGGTACATTGAGAGATGACTATAATTTACTTTTGTGTTCTCGACTAACAATCCAGTTCAATTAGTTTGACTTAACATGAAGTATATGGATTTAAATGAGTCAATAGATGAAATTGTGATCTCAGGTCTTCATTATCTAGTCTTATTCTAGGGGTAGTTAGTATTAATTAATTTCATAGTTTTAATATAAAATATTAAATCATTCATTTAAATAAGACTGAAATGGTTATGGGCTAATGTTTGGTTAACTTTATTAGTTAATTCTCTGTGGGAACGATACTTTACTTACTCTTTATTACTTGTTGATCGTGTATACTTGCATGTATATATTGATCGGTAAAACGACCAACACTTGTCAACGTGTCAAGGCGGAGCATCAAGTACTAAAAGGTCTATTGCAACCACTTAAAATTCCAGAATGGAAGTGGGAGCACATTACCATAGATTTCGTTACTGGTCTTCCTAAGGTTTCTCAAGGCATAGATGCAATTTGGGTCATTGTTGATAGATTGACCAAGTCTGCTCATTTCTTACCAATACGAGAAACTTATACACTTGAACGTCTTGCTCGTATGTACATAAACGAGATTATAAGATTGCATGGTATGCCAATATCCATAGTTTCTGATCGAGACCCAAGATTCACTTCAAGATTTTGGGTTAGTTTACAAAAAAGCTATGGGCACGAATTTACGATTTAGTTCAGCATATCATCCTCAAACGGACGGGCAGTCGGAAAAGACTATTCAGACTCTGGAGGATTTATTAAGACTTTGTGTCCTTGAATTTAAGGGAAGTTGGGACAAGTTCTTACCATTGGTGGAGTTTTCCTATAACAACAGTTATCAAGCAAGTATCGGTATGGCTCCATTTGAGGCGTTGTATGGAAGAAAGTGTTGTTCTCCAGTATGCTGGGATGAGGTTGGTGTAGCAATGTTGTTGGGACCGGAATTGGTACGTATGACTATGGAGAAGGTTCAAATGATCCGACAACGTATAAAAATCTCACAAGAACGTCAATAGAGTTATGATGATCTTCATCAAAAGGACGTGGAATTCAATGTTGGAAAGCATGTGTTGTTACGTGTTGCTCCATGGAAGGGAGTTACGAGATTTGGGAAGAGAGGAAAGCTCAATCCTCGATTCATTGGTCCATTTGAAATCTTTAACCGAGAAGGAACTGTGGCCTATAGACTCGTTTTACCGCCAAGTATGTCTCGTGTTCAAAACGTTTTTCATATATCCATGTTACGTAAATATGTGGAAGACCCGAACCACATTATTGAGTTAGAACCGGACGAAATAGCGGAAGATTTAACGTATGAAGAGGTTCCTGTTAAAATCTTGGATAAGAAGGAACATATTCTACGCTCCAAGGTTATACCTCAAGTCAAAGTTTTGTAGAGAAACCACGATGTTGAGGAAATGACCTGGGAGTTAGAATCCGAAATAAAATCAAGGTATCCTCACCTCTTCGACATACCAGGTACGTACCCTAATTTCGAGGACGAAATTTCATAAGAAGGGGAGGTTGTAAGACCCCAACTTTTATGAATAAAGATGAATCTTCTATAAATATCATTTTTAAATATTAAGGAGTAAATGTGATATAATGTTATAGTTGTGGGTAATATTTATAAATTTTGCAAAGTACGTAAGTTGTTATATTATATTCGATTGGTTGGGGAATATTCGTTTTAACAGAAATATTCGTACGACGGCACAATCATTGGTGGACCCCACAGTGGAATTATTGTCGGAGTTAGAAAATGACAGAAATATCATTTTATAAAAGTAACGACAGAAGTTTTACCGTTAAGTGTAGAAATACCCGGTGATAAAAGTACAGTAATACTCGTGGTTGTATAGTAGCACACGGTATTGATTATTGATGCTTACGTGAGAAGTCACTCAGTTTTGTTCAATTATTGCTACAGTAATTGTTGCATAATATCTCACATTATTTGATTCAATTATTGTCGATATTTTATATATTACTAAATCAATAATTGAGATGACAGAGTTATTAATATTATTATTTGCAATATTGACAATGTCTAGAAGTTCTGTCAAGGAGAGGTTTGGTCACCTAATTGTGCGCCAATAGGGAGAAATCCTTATTGGAAAGCCCCCTCTTTCCTGGGAACGACCTGTTGTTAAATATTGCGAATTATAATAATGATGATAAATGTTGTTAAAAATATTGAGAGGATTTTAATGAAGTATTTGTCGTAAATTTTGCTGATTATTTGGATTCCCATTTACCCATTTTTAAAAATTAATCGATGGAAAATTATTCAGTATATATATATATATATTGTGTTATAATGGGTGTGGTGGGTGAATGAAAATTATGTATGGTGGAGGGAGTGCTTATATTATTTATATATATTGGAAGTTGACAAAATGGGGGAGGGGAGGAATCTTACAAAATGCATCACGGAGGGAGTTTTTTTTTCAAAGCACCATGTGCTTATATATATATATATATATATATATATATATATATATATATATATATATATATATTATTTTTGTTTTATTAGATATATAACATCTGTGTTTGCTAAATATTTCATCCGTGAAATCATGTTCGATACACCCGTGATTAAACAGTACCCCTTCAATTCTCCTATAAATAGGATACTTAGTTAGAATTGAAAATCACACCAGAATCAGAGAATTCTTCTTCTATAATATTGAGCGTATTTCTTTCAAGTTTTAGAAAGCTTTGAGCGTAGAAAATAGTGAAAGTTTTCTTCAAGAATATCCCTGCTATGCCAGTTGGAATACTCTTCTTTTCAAGGTAAGGGATGTTATTTTGTTCAATATTCACTTGAAATAATATTTTCTTCCATACTATGTAGTATGTAAGTAATATTATTTTATTTTAGATTTCGAATTCTATACTCATTTGGTTAAAGTTTTGGCTTCTATACCCCATGAAATTAGTAGAATATCCTTCATATTTGTGCTTCATCCAGTATCTTTTCATGGAAATATTATTCTGAGCATTCTTGATAAGTTTTAACTTTTTCGTGCCAGAGTATTATTTACGGGGTACTATTCACTCGAGTACTATTCATCCGGGGTACTATTCATGATAAAAATTGATTCGTTTTCAGTCTAAATTATTTTTGGTACAATATTATTCTTGAATTTTACTCCACAAAGCAGTATCATGTTGATAATTTGGACGTTATTGATTTCTGGATAAATTAAATTATAAATCTTTAAAAATTTATCCTTTAACTTGTTTTATTGAATTCTTTTATCATTGTCATCATCCTCATGTTTATATTATGTTAAAAGTTATCTGTGGCATGTAGTGCATAGATGGACTTGGTATGATTATAACTAGGGGTTATTCGGTATAATCATGGCCGTAATGTTACAAATGATGTGGTAAAAGTCCTCATTGGCCCATAGTGCATTAATGAAACATTGTTGGCATGATCATGACCATTGATGAAAATACGAATATCCTTGGCCCGTAGTGTATGGATAATTTGTGGTCGTGATACTAATGAATATCCTTGACCGTAGTGCAGGGATGATGCGGATTATTTATTAAGCTGAGTCTCAGCGATAAAAATGATGAAAACCCTTTTAAATCATAGAAGATAGTAGATTTTATGCTCGACTTGACTCTTCTAATGGATTGCTTGTTCTGCTGCAGTTAAACTTGATGTCTATTGTATTTTATCAGTTTAACACTGTTGAAGGTTAACGATAATTTATTCTGCATTATATTAGTCATAATATTTCTTACTGGGCTAGTTGAGCTCACCCTTTGCTTTTATTGTTCTCTTCAGGAAATGAGATTATAGCTGGGACTAGTCGGGGAACGGAATGGCGGTCCAGTTGATAGCATTAGTAGTCCTCACTATTCTGTTAAATAGTGTGATAATAAATGTATTGAGGACTCCATTTGAGTTTGAATACTGTCTAGAAGACAATATTCGTATTAAAACTCTCAGTTTATGTTTTATCGTATTTTACACGACAGTTGTATTATTAAGTTGTATTTGAATTTTGTACCATATATTTGGCGACTCAAGATGGGTGATGTATACCTATTTTGGGGGCGTCACAGACGCAACACAGATATGTGAAACACGTTATGGATGTGCTCCAACTCAGGTGGTAGTGCAACTTTGCACGCTACTTCGCCCACTTGCTTGAGTATCTTGAATGATCCTATGAATCTTGGACTCAGTTTCCCTTTCTTGCCGAAACGAATCTTTCCCTTCCACGGGGATACCTTCAGGAATACAAAACTGTCGATTTCAAAATCTCGATTTTGTCGATGCAAATCTGCATACTTCTTCTGGTGATCTTGAGCTGCAACAAATCTAGCCCTTATTACCGTCACCACGTTCGCGGTTTGTTGTTCTAACTCTGGTCCGAGTATTCGTCGTTCCCCGACTTTATCCCAAAATAATTGCGTTCTGCACTTTCTTTTGTAAACAGCTTCGTACGGTGGCATGCCGGTACTCGCATGGTAACTATTATTATACGCAAATTCGACTAAGGGTAGGTGGTCGTCCCAATTCCCCTTGAAGTCCATCACGCAAGTTCTAAGCGTGTCCTCTAGCATTTGTATTGTTCGCTCACTCTGTCCGTCTGTCTGAGGGTGATAAGCAGTACTTAACCTTAACTGTGTTCCCATCCTCTCTTGCAAGCTTTTCTAAAATTTTGACGTGAAACGCTGGTCTAGGTCAGAAATAATCGATACCGGCACTCCATGTCGTGAAACAATTTCCTTTACGTACAGGTTTGCTAAATGATTCAAACTGTAACGGATCTAGATCGGTAGAAAATGTACAGTCTTTGTAAGTCGATCCACGATAACCCAAATGGCATCCAACCCTTTCTGCGTGACCGAAAGTCCTACCACGAAATCCATTGTAATATGCTCCCATTTCTACTCCGGTATTTCCAACGGTTGTAGCAACCCACTCGGCCGCTGATGCTCCGCTTTTATGCGTTGACAAGTCAAACATCTACTAACACACTCGGTGACTTCCCATTTCAGATTGAGCAATCAAAAATGTTTCCTCAAGTCTCGGTACATCTTAGTGCCTCTCGGATGAACGGAATATGTCGTATTGTGTGCCTCGTGTAAAATCTACTCTCTCAACTCGGTTACCGCCGGTACCCACACTCTCCCTTCGAATCTTAAGATACCATCTTTATCTAATCGAAATTTTTCTTCCTCATTTTTCGTGATCCTTTTTTTGATTTTTTCACACTCTCAATCTTTCTCCTGTGCTTCCTTTACTTTATCCAACAATGTTGGACAAGCTTCCATTACAAATAATTTCTCTTCAGACCACTCGGGTCCCTTCACTTCTAATTCCAATTTCTCCATATCTCTTATTAACTCCTCCTGAGTCGTTAGTTGAAACAATTTCTCCCTTTCTTTCCGGCTCAGAGCGTTGACAACTACGTTTGCCTTCCCCAGGTGATAAAGAATCTCACATTCGTAATCTTTGATCAATTCTAACCACCTTCTCTGACGCATATTCAACTCCTTCTGTGTGAAGATATATTTTAGACTTTTGAGGTTCGTGTATATCTCACATTTTCTCCGTACAAATAATGTCTCCATATTTTTAACGCAAAAACTACTGCCGCTAACTCTAAGTCATGAATAGGGTATCATTTTTCATAATCCTCCAATAGTCGTGACGTATACACAATGACTTTGCCATGCTGCATCAGCACACAGCCTAGTCCTCTATGCGATGCATCACTATACACCACGAATTCTCCCATATCATCTGGTAAGGATAATACAGGTGCCTCGCTTAATCGCTTCTTCAACTCTTGAAAACTCTCCTCGCATTTGTCGGTCCACACAAATTTCACAGTCTTCCTCATCAGATTAGTCAACGGGGTCGCTATCTTAGAAAAATCCAGGATAAATCTTCGATAGTACCCGGCTACCTCTGTCGGTGTTCTCGGTTGTTCCCAACTACTTACCGCTTCGACCTTTTTGGTCAACTAAGATTCCATTCTCATCCACCACGTGGCCTAAGAATTGAACCTTCTTCATCCAAAATTTACATTTTGAAAACTTTGCATACATCTCCTCCTTTCGTAGTGCCTCCAAAACAATCTTCAGATGTTCGGCGTGTTCTTCCTCTGTCTTTGAGTAGATCAAAATGTCGTCGATGAAAACTACTATAAAATTATCCAAGTTTGGCTTGAAAACTCAATTCATCAAGTCCATGAATGTTGCCGGAGCATTAGTTAAACCGAATGACATTACCAAAAACTCGTAATGTCCATAACGGGTTCAAAACGCGTTCTTTGGTATATCTTCATCCCGCACTTTCAGTTGATGATATCCTGTTCGTAAATTGATCTTCGAGAAACACTTCGCTCCCTTCAGTTAATCAAACAAGTCATCTATCCTTGGTAATGGATATCTATTCTTGATCATTACTCTATTCAATTCTCGATAATAGATACATAGCCTCATCGATCCGTCCTTTTTCTTCACGAATAACATTGGTGCTCCCCAAGGAGACACACTCGGTTGAATGTGACCCTTATCCATTAACTCTTGAAGTTGTATCATCAATTCCTTCATTTCTACTGGCGCCATACGATATGGAGCTTTCGAAATCGGTGCCGTTCCCGGTGCTAAGTCTATTATGAATTCGATTTCTCTATCTTGTGGGAGACCAGACAGATCGTCCGGAAACACGTCTTGAAATTCACTCACTACGGGTATATATTTTTAATCTCTACTTCCTTTTTTCGAGTATCTATGATGTAAGCTAAATAACCTACACATCCTTTCCTTAACAACTTCTTGGCCTACATCATCGTAACGCAACACGATTGCTTAAACGATGAGCTACCATGAAACACTACCTTAGACTTACTCGAAGTCTGAAGGTTCACACACTTGTTTTGACAGTCAATTATTGCTGCATGGTTATATAACCAATCCATTCCCAGTATTACGTCAAATTCTCCCAGTTTAATAGGAATCAAGTCCACGCTTAGTTCATGTTCTCTAATGTTTGCGCGATAATTTCTGTAAGACCCCAAATTTTATGAAATAAAAGTATTCAATTTCTTTATTTAGTAAATGGTTAAATTGATAAAAAGTTAAAGTTAAGGGTGATATATGAATATTTTTCAAAATAAGCAAGTGGTTATAAAATATTCATTTTGTCGGAGAATATTCGTTTGGTCGTGGAATATTCTTTCTGTCGGGGAATATTCATACGACGGCGCAGCTATTTGTGGGCCCCGTAACGGAAAGCGATTGGATGAAGAAAATGACAAAATTGAGTTTTTATAAATAACGGCGTAGTTGTTACCATTAACACTGTTGGAATACCTGGTGGTTAAAATACAGTAATACGCGTAGTTGCACAGTAGCACACGGTATTGCACAGTATTTTTTTGAATTATTGATTCTTACGTAAGAAGGCACTACTCAATAATTGTTATAGTAATTACTGTTCAATATTTTATTTTATTGATTCAATAATTGCTACGTTGAAATTTTATATTATTTTTGTTCAATAATTGTCACTGCACAGTATTTTCCATTATCAGATCAATAATTCATATTATTTGAATAATATTATTAGATAGCATTATTGGCAATGTCTTGAAAGTTCTGTCTAAGGAGAGGTTTGGTCATCTAATTGCGCGCCAGTAAGGAGAAATTCTTATTGAAAAGCCCCCTCTTTCTTGGGAACGGCTTGGTTGTCATAAATGTGATTCTGTAATATTATTTGTGAATAATTAATCATTGATTCATATGATAAGAAAATATTTATTTTATGTGGATATAAATGAGGGATATATTTTTGTGGTTAAAAATGAAGGAGTTAATGTTGAGGTTTTTATCAGTATTTTTGTCGGAATGGATGTATTAAAAATTAGAATTTTTGAGATATTTTGCGAGGGTTATAATTTTTAATCCGACCGTTGGATCGTGGTAATATTTGGATATGTTATACATATATAAGTTGAGTATATGTCCACAAATTTTGAACCGTTAAAAATGAATGTATGATTTGTTATAAATTTTACGAGATGACTGGTTCAGAAATTGTTGAATTTTCGGAGTTAATCATTTTGGTAGAAAATTCTAGAATTGGTGGGCCCCACTCTTGGTTGGTGAAAAAATGTGCTGAGATTTTTATTCAAATGTGGTGGGTGGGAATAGTAGCAGGTAAAGCCATCAGGTTACAGGTTAAGTCTGATTCGGCGTGCTAACATTTTCCTATAAATAGAGGGCTAAGTTAGAATTGAAAATCACACCAGAATTCATAAGTTTTCTCTCTTTCTCTCTCTAGATTATTGAGTGTATTTTGTGAGTATTTAGATACTCTGTGAGTTTCTATTCATCAGTGCAAGTTTCCTTCAGCCTTATACCGATCAGAAGTACTGCTCTTTTGAGGTAAGGGATAGTAAGGGATTTTAAGGGTTGTTATATTTTCCAGTTTCGTAATTTTTCTGACCTTCAAAAATTTTGGAAAAATTTGAAATAATATTTTGATGAGTTTTCTTGATTGTGTCCAAAAATGGAGATTTTTGGATGTATAGATTGAGAGTTATGAATTTTATGAGAAAAGACTATTTTAAGAGTAACATGTTATAATTCCTTTTGGTTAACTCCAAAATTGATGAAATTTTTATTAGGAGTACATGTATATGATAGAAGTATACTCTGTAAATTTCAGAATTTTTGGACAAAAGTACAATTTTTGATAAATGTCTAAATATTCGGCTGTTTTGGCCATATGAAAAATAGTAAATGACTTTTAAAAATTCTGAGAAAATTATATGTTCACTATGGGACTATATTCTACTAAATCTCAGAAAAAAAATATTTTTGGAACTGATTTAGTATTTTTAATGAAAATAGACTAGTTATGGGTAAATGAATTAAATATGTTATGTGAAGTAAGAAAATTAGAAAATAGGATTTTATGGCTTAAGAATCCTATATGAGGTATATGCAGATTTTTGATGAGGGTTTTTGATTATTGGTGATGAAATCTTATGAGTTTGGCATTTTAAGATGATTAAATGCATTATTTAGTAAAGTGTAAACAATTAAAATAAATTGTTTATAAGTTTAAGAAATATTATTATTTCAAAATCATTATACCGAAATATTGGTATGTATTTTATTGTAGAATTTCTACCTTTTTGTGTCGAGTTACTATTCACGAGTTACTATTCATGAGTTACTATTCACGAGTTACTATTCACAAAAAAATTGGTTTCTTTTTCTAACCAAATTATAGTTGATTTACGAATATTACTCTTGAGATTAAAACTATAAGTTGATCATATTATTTTTATTATTATATATAACATTTTTATAACCTTGATGTTGAAATTCTCTTTCGCTTGAGTGTAAAGATGGGTAAATTATTGGTATGATCATGACTATGGGTTCTCTTTGGCCAGTAGTGCAAAGTTAAATTGTTGACTGGTATGATCATGACCATTGAATTTATAATTGAATATCTTTATCTTAAGTGCAAAGGTGAAATAATCAACATGGTTATAATTATTGTTTATATAAATTCTGAAATGATTATATATTTCTTTGAGATATTAATATATTTGGCCTGTAGTGCAAATATGAACTGTTGATAAATATATTTGGCCTGTAGTGCAAATATGAACTGTTGAGGAATAACTTTGGCATGTAGCGCAAAGATGAATTGTTGATGAATATCTTTGGCCGTAGTGCAAAGATGAATTATTGATGAATATCTTTGGCCTGTAGTGCAAAGATGAAGTGTTGTTGAATATCTTTGGCCGTAGCGCAAAGATGGATTTATTAGTATGATTATGAACAGGAACTGTGATTTGGTATAACCATGATCTTTGATGTTTTAGGTAAAGACAGGTGATGAAAATATTCTTCGTCATGGGTGCGAAGAAAAATTTAGAATCACAATTATGATTATGAGTTATTCATATGATTGTGGAAAGGAACTGTTGATTGATGTTATAGGGATAAAACATTGTTGGTGGATTTTTAACATGGAGAAGATAATAGACTTTATAGTCTATTTGACTCTTCTAATGGATTGCTCGTTCCGCTGCAACTATGGTTGAAAATTTTTATCATCTACCATATGTTCTAAATCTCTGATTTATTACTGATGAAGGCTACTGATAATTTATTTATCTTTAGTCATGATATTCTTTACTGAGCTAGTTGTGCTCACCCTTTTATTTCACAATTCCTTTCAGGTAATAAGAGTGTAGCTGGGTCGAGCGAGGGTAACGGGGAAATAGAACGATGGTCTCTAGCTGTGGATGTTCTCCCGAAGCAGTATAGAAAAGTTCATTTAGTAGTTTTATTTGGTGAATCCAATAGGGTGAGGCGAACCCAACATTGGAAGGGTGTTTTGCCACTATCATACAAGATGTCTAATGATATACAACCTCGTGTCATCATAAGACAGGGTTGTGGTCATCCACTTGCTGAGTATCTTTACGAGCACTACCTATATAATCTTGGTGTTTGTGTGAAGTATAATTCTCAATTAAGGACAGTAGAGATAATGATATGTCAAGAGAAGACTCACCATTCGTTTTTCTTTGGGGTATATTAGGTCAACCAAGGATAATTCTATGGCCATAAGATATCTATCACAACCTAGAAGCATGGCCTCCCATGTACAAAGGTTTCCTTGAGCACTTCCCAAATATTCTAATTTCTAAAATAGTTTTTGACTATACCTTTATGTAAGGTGTCATTGTGAGGTGCTGTCCACGGTTGGGACATGAGTCACATTTGGTATATATTTGTATCCAAACTCACAGCATATGTGTTGCTGTATTTTGCACGACAATTGTTGTAATAAAGTTGTAGTTGTTTTCTGTACCATGTATTTGGCGACTCAGAATAGGTTGGATGGAATGGACCTATTTTGGGGTTGTCACAATTTCGATAAACGTATTCTACAGGGATTATTTCCTTATTCGCAACTTTTACGTTCAAGGAATCTTCTAAACATTCTCGGAGTGTATTAAGTTTACTAGCAAATTCTTCAGATACAAAAGAACAGGTCGCACCCGAATCAAATAATATATAAGCATTTATATTATTAATTGGGATTATACCTGACACCACGTCCTTCGCAGCCACTGCGTCCTGGACGGTCATGTTTAAGGTTCGGGCGATCGATCGGTTGGGTTGCGCAGGTCCACCAATCATTAACTTGCTTCCTCTTCCCTGGCTTCCGCCAGCTCCACCGCTTCCTTTCTTTGGGCATTCCTTTATCTGGTGCTCTGTCGATCCACAAGCGAAACATCCTCTGATCATTCTTGGAATAAGAATGATAATTCAATATAAATCAACAGAGATATTTGAATTCAAAGGCTATCAAGTAATCCAACTGGATAACAATTTATACTGAGTAGTCATTAAGGACTATTGAACATCTTCTAGAATTACCAGTATTAAACTGATAACCCAAAATAACAAGTATTATAGAGGACCAGTCTACAATACTCTACGTTATGCATAACACCATAGTAATAATATACTCATGTGTTGGGGTTTCCAACAACATACAATCCCCTTGCCATAAGGGTTGTTCAACTCAATTTTCAAGATTTCCTCACCAATCAATTGGTTTGGACAGCTTTTATAAACATGCATATAGTCTAGCCGAATCAAATGGCATCGACTCTTTCACAATATTCAAGAACAATACTAAGTTCAACATGAATAATAACTTTCACAAGAATTTAAGTATACTAGCTCGATTGAACGAATAAGCGGGATAACCTTCATTCACAAGATAAGTTTAAAAGTAAGGTTCAAGGAACTTGCACAATCAAAGAGTGAAGTTCAAATACTTTCTTAATAATAATTGGAGTAAGTTTAGGAAACTTTCCTTACGCGTAGTTTATCCACGTTACTAAATCAACACTTTTGAATCCTAGTATATCGTTTTATAAGTACAAGATGTTCATTAGCTAACACAATCTTTAATCAAGCTCGACACGATTCAAGTATGCACATATGGTATAAAATTAATTTATAAGTCATCATAGGCTTAACCCACGTATCTTTGTTTTGCTATCATGAAAACATCCTCTTGGACTTATCATTCGAAAGTCGAAGTTAACCTTTATTTACATCATATAGCATGTTCCTTAACACATTAACTAGCACATTAGTTATATAAGATAAGTTAAAGTAATCATGTAGGCATGCTTCAATCATTAGACCAAAAACAGAATCGACATGTGACTGCTGCACGGCGCAGCTGCGCCATGGCAAAGCCTAGGACCGGCGCAGCTGCGCCGTCCTCTGGCCATGCCAAGACTCAACTGCTGCCTTGCGGTTTCTGTCCGGCTTGACCAAACTCTCACACATGTTATATATGTTATGTTAAAGGTCCTCTCATGCTTCTCAAGTCAATCTAGGTTCCTTTTCATAACAATATATTCCTAAATTAGTTATTTCAACAAGTTAGGGTCATGAAACCACAAAACTTATCATGTTTGCTCTCTAAACATACAAGATAGTTATAACACCCATATTAAGCATGCGTACGAGTATTCATAACATATATGTGAAACTAATACCGCTCTAGTTGAAAATAGGCTTCGCTTATACTTTTCTTGAAATGAAATACATAATCATGGCATATATATGTTTATACTATATGAATGAGTCTAAGAGTGTCACTAAACATGATCACAAATGTCAGATTCTAGTCCTCAAGGTAGTTTAGACAATATTCGCAATCAAAGCTTACTAGTAGGTTTAACATGTTAATTCTTGCTTACTAATCATATAAACACAATCTAAAGGTTTATTCATGCATTTCTAAGTCATACTAACATGCTTGCTAAATCAGTATACATACATGTCATACATACACAACAAGTTCATTTCTAAGTCCTTAAATCCATTTTAAGCTACATACTTTCTTTAATCATGTTAAGCTAGTCTAACATGCTCACATTAGGTCCACATCTCTAAATATACTCCTTACATATGCTTGCATGCAATCCTAAGTCATGGTACTATAACAAAATTTCAAAATAGAACTCAAAACGAAATTCAGAGACGGCCGCAGTGAGCGCGCCTCAGTGTAAATCTGGCGCAGTTGAGCCGTGTCTGGTTCAAACCAGGAACAGTAAATCTTGGCAACTGTTCAGCCCAAACACAGAATTTACTCACGAAATCATTCTTAAAAACTTATTTATTAGTTCAAACATGTTTGTAAGGTCATATAACAACCATATGAAAATTATTCAACCATACTAGCATTCAATTCCACGAATTCAAGAAATTGAAATTTCACTACTCATGAACTCTGTTTACAGAAACTGAAAATGGAAACAAAGAAAAGGAATTATACCTTTGCAATGTGGAAGAAACTTGCTCCTAATGAACTTTTAGGCTCTTAACACACTTGTATGCTCTCAACCTCTCACTTAGAAATTCTCAGACATATGCAAGTAACACCATTGTTAAGCATGTCTGCTATTTAAAGAAGAAGTCTTGACTGGACATTGGTGTAACATAAACTTGAAATCCATGGTGCAGTGAGATAGTACAATGGTTGTTCAAGGGTTGGCCAACCACCCTCAAGCTCAGCCACCATCACCCAGCTCTAGCCTTTTGGAGAAATACGTATTATAGCTTCGAGCTACTATTCATGTACTTGGTGACTCTCATTTTGGGACAAGAAGAAACTCTCAGCAACAAGCTTAGCATTACTCTCATATAGTTACTTTGTTATCCATAAATGGTTTTACTGTCCAAGTGTTACCATATTAGGAGAATTTAGGGTTACTTATATACTCACATCATATAGTCCATGTACATTAAATACGCGTAATAAAATAAGGCAGTCATGTATTATTGTCCGAGTAGTTCCATAATTATACTACCACTCATATAATCATATTATAACCTTATTATTATATTAACTTACGTATTTATGTCAATTAAATAATTTATTCATTTCCTTGATTAATTACCACTTAAAATACTATATTTTAATATATAGTCACACAATGTCAGACTACACTATATAGTATAGTTGTATTATCACTCATATGCTCATAACTGTCAACATAACATTGTTATATTACTAACTTACTTATTTATGTTAAATACATAAATCATGCACTTCCTTAATTAATTAACACGAATATTAATTAATCCAACAATTGTTCAATGTAGTTATGGATTTCCATAATCATTATTCATTTTTTTATAATATATTACAAATAATAACAATCGTATATTACGAATTAATTATCAAGTAATCTGTATTCTACCACAATTAATTAATATTAATTAATGGATTAATAATTCTGTTATCGGACATAACATACTTTAATTCATGATTTATCAATGTCACACATATCACATAATTATTCCATTTAATTTCCAAAGTGGAAAAATTACTTTTCTCCAACTGACTCCTGGCGCAGCTGTGCCAGTTTGTACTGCTGGGACGACGCAACTACGTCGTGTCCTGACAGTGCCAAGACTGGTGCAGCTTTTGCCCGTGCCAGTTTTCAACACTAACTCATTATACATGACACGAATTGATCTCAACAAGAGCGTTACTACGAGTCTACGACTATATTGATTACTTATATAAAATCTCATGATCATACATGATTAATGTTCCTAATTCTCGGTTTAACTTACTTAGTGAATTTTCTCGTTTCGCACTATGCCACACAAGGCATTTCACACTTCTCATTGCCAATTTCTTAATACGAATTGATTTAATATGAATAAATTATATTAACCGACTCATAAAGTAATAACACTTATTTTCACATAATAGTATTTCCATTAATATATTCATTTTATAATACGTGGAAATTCTCGGGTATTACAGCAACACAAATGTCGGGGGTGCCTAACACCTTCCCTTCGCATAAGCAAGTCCCCATACCCTAATGAATCTCGATTTCATAGACCCATTTAGCAGTGTCACATCACTGGGTCTGTGACGCCCCCAAATTCGGGTTACCTGACTCCAGAGTTTGGTGTTCACGATCCACAATAAAATAACATCTAACTACCCATTTATATAGAAATAGGAATACATAAGTCATTAACATAGATTATTAATACAAAAGTTCCAGGTTCACTAACCTTAACACTACAGACATACCCCTTAGATATACAAAAAGGGTTTATAATACAATACAACATAATAATAATATTGTTCATCATAACTAATATATAACTATGCCTTTTCCTTTGTTCTTCTTCGCAACACTTTGTGCAACTTCGTCCATAGCTGAAAAGTTTTATTTAGCAAGGGTGAGCAACAAGTTTGTCCTGCAAGTTAAGACATACAATAAAGATATAGAAATCAATATCAAGTCTCACATTCTACGCAACAATAATCTGATAATGAAAATGTATAACGCTTTCAAAGTTTTCTACGGTATTCAAATGAATAATCAAGAATTAATTCTACGAAATAGTAAAGTGGAATGTTTTCCAGATTTATGCTGAGCGATCCATTGGATCTTGAACTTCTCTTCTCGAGTAACTATCAAAGTTATACTTTGATATACCCAGGTGTATCAGATAACCATAAAGATTAAATCATACCCCTCTACAAGTATATAAAGTGATCAGCTTTAATATACCCTATATTATGCATAATACTTAATCACGCGCAAAGGTCGAATATACGACCAATAAAATATTCCCTTTATATAAAAGGTTGTTCTTCTCAGTCTCAGAATCAAGATTTTGATTTAACAACGAAATATTGTGATTTCAAATTCTAATTACTTCTCGATCTAGCTGAAATAATTGGCATCGATCTGTCAATAATAAGTAAATTCTCTTCTCAAAACTATCAAGTTCTAACAAATGTTCGTCTAACAATAATGATTAGGTAAGACATTTCTCAACATAATTCGACAATAAACAGGAATTATCTGTACTGTCAATTCTATCTTCTATGTATATGAATATTCAACAACAGCTATTCTACAAATGTATATCTTCCGAATCAGTAATTCAATTTGAATTATGAAACATGTACTAATTGCGAATAATCAACAATAAATTCCCTAGACATGGTATAATTAGTAATAATTAATCACTATAATAATTGAATGAATATAACTCAAGGTTGAGTTAGGAAGCTTGCCTCTTCTGCTGATTACAGCTACACAATAAACTTATCTGCTTTTGAAAGACCTATAACCAATAATATCGGTCTCACAATTAGCACAATATTTCATAACACACAACACTGTATTCCACAGTCAAACTTCTCCTAGACACATTACTACATAACCACATCAGTGTTTATAACCTATATAAACACTTATCAAGTTTAACTATTTCGGTCTAGTTTGACTTCGGTCCATTCTCGAGGTTCTGGTCACACTATCCGATAATTAACACAGTTATTATAAATTAAACTTGGTCTCTAAGCTTCAATATTATTTTAGATAAGTCAAATATAGTTTATAATATTTTTCGGAAGCTTTTAATAATTTATAAACAATTATTATAATTTATAATAATTTTTCAAACACTTAAATATTTAATAATAAAAATATTAATAACATACTTGTAAAAATATTAAAATTATTTTTAATAATTTAAAATATTTTTAAATCATCAATATTCTACTTAAATGATTTTTAAAGTAATTAAAATCATTTTTAAATCATCACCATTAATATTTAAATATTAATGAAATTAATATCCAAATATTAAAAGTCATTAATTATAACTTAAAATATTTTTAAAATATTTTTCTCATTTTTAAATAATTTTTAAATTAATAAAATCATTTTAATTCATTTATTTAATATAATAATTAAATAAATCTAATATCATTAATATTAATTTATTAATGAGAATTTTCAAAAAATGTTGAAATATATATTTTATAATTCAAAATATTTTCCAACACTTTATTCTTATTTAAAATAATTTTTTAATTAATAAAATCATTTTTATCTTATTTATTTAATTCAATAAGTAAAGAAATCTAATATCATTAATATTAATTTATTAATGAAAATTCTCTAAAAATATTAAAAGTTACATTTTATAACTCAAAATATTTTAAAATACATTATTCTTATTTAAAATGATTTTTTCATAATATTAAATCATTTTTCTCTAATTTATTTAATACACTAAGTAAATAAATTAAATACCTTTAATATTTAAATAATTATAAATATTAAAGAAAAATATTTTAATTGGTCAAAAATTATTTTTCATAATTTAAAATAATTTTTAATAATTTTAATAATTTATTTCTAATTTTAAATAATTTTCGAAATATTCAGAAAATAAAAATATTAAAAACCGTCGCTGTAGCCCTTTAGCGACACTAAGCGTCGTTGTTGGTGTTCTTGAGCTCAAGAACACTGACATCCCAGCTTTTATGGGTCTTGGTTTGACCAACTGTAATTTTCAAATCTTGCATGTTATGGGCTAACTGATACTTTGATCTGGTAGTATACTTGTAATACTCCAATTATCAACCATCAATGTTCTCAAACAACAACCCAGATGCACGATCTGGGTCTTGCAAAACACTGTCAGTGCTGTTCTGGGTTTTCTGGGTAACCCAGAAACCCAGACAGTTTCGTGGTGCAACTTTGAAGCTCGATTGTTAAGGTGTTCCGGTTACTGTTCATGTTTTTTAATGGTTCCAAGTTATAGTGTTTGTGTCATAGAACATTTACAAAACAACAACTCAGTTTAACATCAATATAATCGCAATGTATGACCCGGTCAAACTCTGACAAAAACTGAGTTCATACATTTTCTGGAAATTCCAGAAAACAGACACTCATGCCGAGTAGGCTACTTTGACAGCTTGCTACATTCGATCTGTTGATCAAATACATGATATAAAACCATGGAATCAAAGAACATATAACAGGCTGCAAGTATATTACAACAACATCATTAACACCCTTAAACACTGACAGATCTGGACTTCGAAAAATGTTGTCAGACGCCATATTACACTTTCTGGGTTACCCAGAAAGTTCATAGTCAACGTCGGTCAACGATGTTTGACCATGAATATCGTGCAATCTGGCTCTGATTTCTTTTTCAAAATAAAGACCTCCTACCTGACTACGGATCTAAAACATCAAACAACAAAAATCATAAACATACACGAATCTGTGGCGCCTGACATTAGCTTGTCAGACCACAAACCATGTTCTTGAGTAGTTTTGTAAAACTTGATTTTAAAGCATTTTGATGCTATAGATCTATGTTATATCAACATAGATAATCATTAAACATCATCTAGCAAAGATCTAAACACTTAAACACAAGATCAAAATAGATTTAGGGCTTATATATTTTATTTTTCTAATTCTTGATCTATGCTCACCAATCTGATTTTGATTGATCTAGGGCAGTATTAAGAACTGATATACTTAGCAATTTCGGAGCTTTGGATGGGAGAGAGAGTTGGTGAAAGCAAGCTAGCAAAATGAGTGAATTTTGAGACTTTCTCTCTCTTGAATCTATATATATATATATATATATATATATATATATATATATATATATATATATATATATATATTGCTTATGTTGTTCCTAGATCTGATCAATTTCGGCTGGAGGCTGATATTTTGGTCTAACAAAGTCAACATAGTTGTTCAACAACTAAAGGTCTTGGCAAAAATTACAAGTTACCAAATAAAGAAATGAAAAAGGGTATTTTGGTCATTTGTATTTTATTTTTAATGGCATACTTGGATTTTGTCATACCCTTAGGGTTTAACCCTAAGGTTCTACATAATTAGTTTATATAATTTCCAAATTAGGGTTTTTATTAGGAAAAAAATAAAATAAAATTTTCAAATTACAATTAGGGTTTGTAAAATAGAATTTAAGATAACTAAAATATAATTAGGATTTTCTAATCATTTTAAAGCTTAATAAACACATTAGCCTTGCCAATTATGATTAGGGTTTCCTAATTTAGGGTTTAGGATTTTTGAATATAAAATTAGGGTTTTCTGGCGTACAATTAGGGTTTTCAACTGTACAATTGATTTTTTAAATCTGAGATTAGGGTTTCTAATCCCTTATTAAGGTTTATTAATTACAAACCTTATCTGATTAATCATTGATCAAAAATTCTATACGGTACAAGTACATACATATTAATATAATGATATTAATTATATTTTCTATCGAATCCATACCCGTATCTATGGTTAGGGTTTCTATTCTCCGCTAAGCACAATTCTACTCTTAATTTTTTAGCCAATACACAAATTGACCTTCTCGAGACTCGTATCGCAGATACTTGTCAAAAAATTGATAATCAATATTAATATTAATTAAAAAAAAATTTATTCGTAAAATTTTGAATATTCGAAATCCCGGGTTATCACATTCACCCCTCCTTAAAAGGATTCCGTCCTCGTAATCACCGCTTTCTTATTCTCTACAATCCTTTAAAGTTGTATCATCAATTCATTTTTATCAACACAATATTAATTTGTGTTTCAAATTCTAACCTGTGACTTGGATCTATACAAGAAAAAAGTTCACAGAAAAATCTAGCTCATAATTCTTGCATAATTTAACTTCTTAACGAAATTGTTACCTGCTACCTCCTCCTGAGGAGCCACTGCAGCCTGCGCCGTCATGTTGAATGTATGGGCCGTTGGTCTTCCTGGTGGTGCAAGTCCTCGAATTGCCTAGTTTCCGCTACCTGGTCCCTTGTTGCCACATTTCTTCTCCGTATATCTCTTCGGACAGTTTCGAACCATATGATCAGTCGATCCGCATGCAAAACAACCTTGAATTTTATTTGGACTGGGGCAATTGGGTGACATGTGTCCCTCTTGCCCACAGTTGTAGCAAATTCCTTTCTTCTTCAGGCAAACTCCAACATGGTTCTTCCCACAATTCGAACATGGCTCTCTTCCTTTCCTATTATCCTCTGTTTTATTACCCGACTGGGTATTGTCACTCCATTTCCTCTTATTCGGATTACTTCCTCCACTGCTTCCTCCGTCATTTGTCTTCTTCTTCTTATCCTGATGGAATCTAGACGCAGATTCGCTCCCTCCTTCAGTAATTAACGCCTTCTCCAATAAAGTCGCGAACGTATTGATCTGCAATACCGCTACCTTGTTAAATATCCCCGACTTCAGTCCGTTCTCGAATCTTCTCGCCTTTCTAGTCTCTGTGTCCACCTGATGAGGTGCAAATCTAGCCAACTCATTGCATTTGGCAGCTTACTCAGAAACAAACATATTTTCCTACTTTAGTTCTAAGAACTTAACTTCCATATTGGATTGCATACTCAGAGAGAAGTAGTTTTCAAAGAACAACTCCTTGAATCTTGTCCACAACACCACCGCTGTACCAGCTCTAGCCTGATTAGTCTCCCACCAGTAATTAGCTTCTCCCTTCATCAAGTATGTAGCAAAATCGTGTATTTTCTCTTTACCAACGGTCGCTGAAAGTTATTGCTACGGTCATGACCGTAGCTATAGATCTCTATAGCGACGCTCGGCGACCGTCGCTATAGGCCTGTGTTTTATAGAATACTATAGCTACGGTCAATGACCGTCGCTATAGCTTTTTTATATTAAAAAAAATTTAATTAATAATGCACATTTATTCAACAAACACAAATACAATATAAAATAAAATATAAAAAATATTATATACATCATTTAAAATTATTCACATTACAACATTACAATATAAGAAGATATAATTTCCAACATTACAATCTTTCACAATACAATCATTAACACAATTTTCTATCAGAACAGTTAAAAAAAGAACCGAGTCTCAAAGCTATATGAAAGAGTTACACTGAAAGGAACACTCCTGATTGACAACAAAATTTATCCAACAAAATTTATCCACAGTATTCTTATAAGCCGATTCTTCACTCATTCCATTCTCAGTATACCTTTTAAACAAGGACGTCTCGACAATACCATGAACAGCACCAAGAAAAATTCCTATACATCAAGTGGTTAAAATAAAATAATTTCTGTATAGCTTTAAACCAAAAATAAAAAGACAAAATAACATCCACAAACATGAAAAATTCAATTCAATTCACTGAGGTCAGCAATATTAATCCATAACCTAAAAATGCATTGCCAAAGAAAACCACCCACAAGGGAAGAGAGGCTCGTCGCAATTTTGATGAGAATAGCATCAGTAGGTTTGAGAAGCCTGTTTTACTGCTGCTACCTTTTCCGGAATGTAGTGCACATCAGATGTTTGACCATTCATACATAAATACCTTGGAGACTCTAGTGTAAGTCCATAAAAGAGAAGTGTAGCAAAAGCTGATACAGAGGATAGTGCAAGCAAACACCTCCAACCAAATCTTGGCATGATGATCTGTAGAACAACAAAACAATCTAAAGTCCACTATTTTCCTTTATCTTCAAATAATAAAATAGTTAACCACTAACAGAGGAAAAGGGAGAGATATAAGTATTGGAAATTTCTTTAAACAAAAAATAATGGATACTTCAATATCCAAAAAAAATTATTGGATGTTTCAATTTTGGTTACATTGAAAAAAAATAATGACTTAATTCCCTAATTTTTTTCTTCACAGTGATTTTGGCAATAACTTAGAACATTATTTTAGGAGAGGGAAAGGCTGCACTGCAGCACTAATAAGGCCCAAATTGCATTATGCAGCTAGTGAAATTCATTGAGGTAAATGATTTTAAAATTCAGATTAAACCAAAGAAGTCTTTCTTGCCTGCTTTCTAAATGCAAACAACTCTAGATCCATGTTTCAAGCAAATGGTAGAGAGGGTGAAGTCGGTGAACATAGAATTAAAGCAAAATTGCAACAACAAAGGTTACTTGGAAGACAATTAGATGTATTGAGGGAATCATGAACATACCCATCCAAGTGCAGCCTCAATTATTGTTCGAATTGTCCAGACAGTCGAAAAGATAACCATCCATGTGCCTCTATTTGGGGCAGGAACAAACTCCAGAAACCAAGATGTATACACAGGCCCACCTCCCAGACCAATGCCAACCAAAAAATGAAGAATGACCAATAATATATAATTAGGAGAGAAAGCATGAAAAAGCAGGCAAAATAACATCCACAAATATGGTTTTCTTCTCTTGTGGGTGGTTTTCTTTGACATACATGAAAAAGCAGCGTAAGGAAACAATGAGACAAGACAAACCCAACAGTAGCAGTAATACAATTCGGCTGCCAAAATAACATCAACATCATCTAGCTAACCAACTAGCAGCACCAACATCAAACAAATTCAACAAACATGGAATTTGGTTTTCAATTTGCCTACTGAACAGACAAACAAACCTAGTTAAAGGAAATAGCAAAACAAATTTTTGAGAAAAAGAAATAAATCCAAGACATTAGAAATGACCACTACACTTTACCTTCAGGAAATAACAAAACAATTAGAACATGCACTTCAGGTTTAAGACAATTAGAACGACCACTACACTTCACCTTTACATTGGTGCACTGCACTTCACCTTTATATTAGAACGACCACTGCATTAATAAAGAATTATATAAGAAAAGGCAGTCAAGTTTTGAAACCAGAGGATTGTCCCCATTAAATTACATAAGAAGATTATGGCACATGTACATATAACACATATATATAACTAATATATAATTATGCTTTTTGTTTCTTCTTTTTGTTTCAAACATACTAGCTTTAATCATAGACATATAAATAAAAATGTGTATGTGGTTATAACCAAATCTATTTTTTGTTAGGTCTACGGATGACCATATGACTATGGACGTTCAGAGTGTTTACCTTCATAGCATTTTCACACAAGGCAGACCTACATAGTCTCATGCGGTATTCTAGATTATGTAAACATATGTAAATTATCCATTTCATCTCAGAACTATAGACCCTAAATAAGAATTTGGACATTATCTATGAAGCAGTAAGGCAACTTATTCATGATATTATATAACAGACACAAACACACCTATCAAATAGCTTCTGTTCCGCCATGAAACATTACACAGTTGTATATGGAATAAGATAGACGATGAGAAAAAGGTGCAAGTTTACCTTCCCAATCTGCTTAAGTTCTCTTCCAACTGGTTCTATAAATTTCAAGTCGATGTTTATAGGCCATACATGTGTGCACAACAAGAAAAGGTCAACAAAAAAACTTGAAACACTTCCATTACATCTAACACTTACATCATGATAAACATGAGGAAAGGGCTTCTATAGCTTCTAAATTACTATGCTTCTACCAACAACAGATCAATATGAGGAAAACAAAAAGTTTATTCCTTTAAAAGAAATCAATATGAGGAATGGTAAATTATCCCACGAAAGGGTAGGACCCTTCTGCTTATATATTATGTTTTCCCTTCTCTTGTATGCATAATTTAAGACTGAAAATGGAAAAAGCACTAATAAAAGATATTTTGTAATCAAGAGGAACAGGAAAAACACCTTCAAACCAAGTAATTTAATAGGGACAATCTGTCCTGGTACAATACAATCTGGGGCTGCTGTTTCGACCATATCTTCTTATATAATTCTTGCTTTGAACAATCCCCCGTAAAGAATATTAGAAACCAATTGTTGCTTTGAAGTATTTTCTAAAACAAATCCATATGAAAAACTGATTTTTTTTCTTTTCCAAACAACAATAAAATCAAACTAATCAAACTAGGGATTAGGGAACAAATGATATGCAAATAGCATTGAACATAGCAATTAACCCAAATAATAAATCGATATATTTGACTTCCATGAACAATCAATACAATTACGTGCCACTAAATATGTTTTTACTTATTTGACTTTTTAGTGTATAAGATGTGAGAATGATTTGAGGCTCAATTTAATAGAAGGCAAAACTATGTCTGTTAATTTTAATTTGTCGCTTTCTTCATTGTGATCACAGAATATTTCATCTCTTTGCTAGTAGTGAAAAGTCAGATAAGTAATATGCATTCGTTTACACAATAGAATAGTAGAAGAGTCACTTTTCAAAATAGAAATAGTAAAACGGTTTGGTAGAACTGCAATTTTTACAGTTAAGTTAGCTCTGGTTATACTTCTGTAACATAGACTATATGCCGAAACTCTGTACCATGATTCCAATTTATCTGAACTAGAAATTTGGGTATGTTGGCTACTCTTAGTGTTCCAAAAAAGAAAAGAGAAGTTCCATTTGTAAAATTACAAAGTTTGAAGCTAAATTTCCTTTCATGTTTATCAAAATGTTGTTACACTTGAAGACTTGTGTCATTTAAATTTTATACAATAGTTGCTTATGCAAAAATTTACAGCATCAGTTGCTTCCCATCAAATTTAATTGGTAGCTTCTACCAATGTCATATGAATATGACATTGAACCTGAACCACAGTGGCTCACAAAACACCCCACAGAAAGGTGTCCCAAAATTAGTAAATTTAGGGCTTGTTAGAGGGAGGAGAGAAATAGAGGAAATCATAACAACTAAGGGGCAAATAAAATTGAAAACCTCAATAATGAAATTATACCTGCTCAAATAGCCAGTAAAAATGATGCTTCAAGTCGGACGGAGAGATGGAGTGAAATGAAGTCTGACGAACACGAGATGCAGAGTGACTGAGATGGACAGTCCGAATGCTGAATATGTTGATCGAGTGATTGAGATGAACCCTCATTATTATCTACGCCTCCCTCGTTATTACCTACGCCTCCCCTTATGAGATCGAGTGACTGAGATGAAGCCGGACGGAGAGATCGACTGACTGAGATGAATCCGGACAGAGAGATCGACTGACTGAGATGAACCCCTTTAACCCTCGTTATTACCTACGCCTCCCTTATGAGTTATGACCCTCGTTAAAATCCCAAAAAAAAAATTCCTATACCGACGGCCAAACTATGACCCTCGTAATAGACTACCATCACAGGCCTATACCGACGGTCAGAGTTAGACCGTCGCTATATATGTATATAGCGACGATTTCGTCCCGACCGTCGCTAAATCCCGTCGCTATAGATTAATTTTCTAGTAGTGTTCTCTTGCTTTAGTTCTAAGAACTTAACTTCCATATTGGATTGCATACTCAGAGAGAAGTAGTTTTCAAAGAACAACTCCTTGAATCTTGTCCACAACACCACCGGTGTACCAACTCGGCCTAATTAGTCTCCCACCAGTAAGTAGCTTCTCCCTTCATCAAGTATGTAGCAAAAGCCGTCTTTTGCTCTTCTGCTACTCTGGCGATAACGAATGCTTTCTCCATCTCTTTTACCCAAGTTTGGGCTTCAATCGGATCCGTGGTTCCCTTGAATTCCAGCGGTCCTACCACTTTAAAGTCCTTAAATTAGCCAATCTATCAGCTGGCTGATTTCTCGCTCTTCCTCTTGCTGGAGCCCTATTTTCCATAGCTTCGGCTATCATATCTACGAAATTCTGCATTGGGTCCGTTTGACCTCCTTCGTTATTCACTGACTGTTCTTCTCGTTGGTTTCGATTCTTTCGTCTAGGCGGCATGATCTGATTTAAATAAAATTTTATATTAATTCTCTTTCTCTATACAAATCCTTAACACAATAAGATTTCAACACATAATTCTCATATATATACGAATATTTATTCAAATAGTTCATAGCACATTTAGTACTTAACACATATTACTATCCCTTTTTAAAATAAATTTTAGGATTTAACATACATAACTTTACATAAAAAGTTGTAATTCTCCAACTTTACACAAAAAGTTGCCATTTTCCATTTTCACATTACTATTTCTAATTCTTCCAACTTACCACACTTATGAGTTCAGTAAGTTGCCACAATTATATGAGTGTATGAACTTATCCTAGTCAGACCTTTGACGTCCATTCGCTGAGGGGTTTAGAACATTTCATATAATTATGAGTAATTACTTTACCATAAGTATGAGTTTTAAGAACACACAGATTAATCTTAATCTTATATTCATATAGAAAATAAAGATTTCATTCATAAAACATATATATTTACATATGTTTAAACCTCATTCTCGATATTACAACATTTAATATCAAAAGCTTCTACCAAAAGATACTATCACATATATCTAAGTTATCTACCGATCACTCCCTTCACCAGTCTTCTTCTTGTTAGGACACTTGTTGAATCCGTGACCCGTTCTCGCACATGAGAAACACTTCCTCATATTCAGCTTAGGATAATGCAAAAAAATGTGTCCTTCCTACTTACAGTTGAAACAGACATTCTTCCACATCATGCATTCTCCAGCGTGAGTCTTTCCACACTTGATACATGCTTGCTTCTTCTTCGGGTTTGAATTTTCAGAGTTTTCATTGCCTTTTTTCCTCTTTCTCTTCTTCTTTTTCTTCTTGCTGGTTTCTTCAGACGATCTACCACCTTTAGTCTTCATTCTTTCCACCTGCGCCTTTAGCTCGTTCTGTTCTTCAGTCATTTCGCGTAACGCCCGCTCCGTCTTCCATAACTCCTCTAAGAGAAACACTTTACTCCGGAGTTCCTGAACTTCTGCAGATAGCTGATCTTGTTCTACAACTTTGATCTTATTCTTTAACTCCACCTTAGCTTCTTTAGACTCCGCCTCCTCATTAGTACTCAGATACATCTCGGGATAATCATCATGATCACTCCCGACATTGACCATGGATTCATCTTTTCCCACTTCTTTAACTGACTCACTCTGTGCTGGCACCTCGGCTACTGACACTGGTGCGACAACCGCTAGTATATCCGTACTCATTTTATCTTCTCGCGACATCCTATAATCAGTTTAAAATAACTAGATTAGTACTTCACCAATACAAAATTCTCACACTATGAGTCCACTAATCTCATTATTGATGCACTCCAGCAATCCCTCACTTAGAACTCTAAATGAGTTTTATCTATCTCGCTTATGGTTATATTCCTAAGGTTTTCCCCACCCCACTTAAGGTTTATAACCTACAGCTCTGATACCAACCTGTGACGCCCCCAAATTCGGGTTACCTGACCCTAGAGTTTGGTGTTCACGATCCACAATAAAATAACATCTAACTACCCATTTATATAGAAATAGGAATACATAAGTCATTAACATATATTGTTAATACATAAGTCCCAGGTTCACTAATATTAACATTATAGACATACCCCTTAGATATACAAAAAGGGTTTATAATACAATACAACATAATAATAATATTATTCATCATAACTAATTTATAACTATGGCTTTTTCTTTGTTCTTCTTCGCAGCACCTTCTGCAACTTTGTCCCTAGCTAAAAAGTTTTATTTAGCAAGGGTGAGCAACAAGTTTTCCCCGCAAGTTAAGACATACAATAAAGGTATAGAAATCAATATCAAGTCTTCTCACATTCTACGCAACAATAATTTGATAATGAAAAAGTACAACGCTTTCAAGGTTTTCTACGGTATTCAAATTAATAATCAAGAATTAATTCTATGAAATAGCAAAGTGAAATATTTTCCAGATTTATGCTGAGCGATCCATTGGATCTTGAACTTCTCTTCTCGAGTAACTATCAAAGTTATACTTTGATATACCCAGGTGTATCAGATAACCATAAAGATTAAATCATACCCCTCTACAAGTATATAAAGTGATCAGTTTAGTATACCCTATATTATGTATAATACTTAATCGCGCGCAAAGGTTAAATATACGACCAATAAAAAATTCTCTTTATATAAAAGGTTGTTCTTCTCAGTCTCAGAATCAAGATGTTGATTTAACAACGAAATATTGTGATTTCAAGTTCTAACAAATGTTCGTCTAGCCAGAATGATTAGCTAAGACATTTCTCAACATAATTCGACAATAAACAGGAATTATCTGTACTGTCAATTCTATCTTCTACGTATATGAATATTCAACAACAGCTATTCTATAAATGTATATCATTCGAATTAGTAATTCAATTTGAATTATGAAGCATGTACTAATTGCGAATAATCAACAATAAATTTCCTAGACATGGTATAATTAGCAATAATTAACCACTATAATAATTGAATGAATATAACTCAAGGTTGAGTTAGAAAACTTGTATCTTCCGCTGATTACAGCTACACAATAAACTTATCTACTTTTGAAAGACCTATAACCAATAATATCGGTCTCACAATTAGAACTATATTTCATAACACACAACACTGTATTCCACAGTCAAACTTCTCCTAGACACATTACCACAACCACATCAGTGTTTATAACCTATATAAACACTTATCAAGTCTAACTATTTCGGTATGGTTGGACTTCGGTCCATTCTCGAGGTTCTTGTCACACTATCCGATAATTAACACATTTATTGTCAATTAAACTTGGTCTCTAAGCTTCAATATTATTTTAGATAAGTCAAATATCGTTTATAATATTTTTTGGAAGCTTTTAATAATTTATAAACAATTATTATAATTTATAATAATTTTTCAAACACTTAAATCATTTTAAATGATTTAATTATTAAATAATCTTATCACTATTAATATTTAATAATAAAAATATTAATAACATAATTGTCAAAATATTAAAGTTATTTTTAATAACTTAAAATATTTTTAAATCATCAATATTCTACTTAAATGATTTTTAAAGTAATTAAAATCATTTTTAAATTATCACCATTAATATTTAAATATTAATAAAATTATTATCCAAATATTAAAAGTCATTAATTATAACTTAAAATATTTTAAAAATATTTTTCTCATTTTTAAATGATTTTTAAATTAATAAAATCATTTTTAATTCATTTATTTAATATAATAATTAAATAAATCTAATATCATTAACATTAATTTATTAACGAGAATTCTCCAAAAATATTGAAATATATATTTTATAATTCAAAATATTTTCCAACACTTTATTCTTCTTTAAAATAATTTTTAAATTAATAAAATAATTTTTATTTTATTTATTTAATTCAATAAGTAAATAAATCTAATATCATTAATATTAATTTATTAATGAAAATTCTCCAAAAATATTAAAAGTTACATTTTATAACTCAAAATATTTTTAAATACATTATTCTTATTTAAAATGATTTTTTCATAATATTGAATCATTTTTTCTCTAATTTATTTAATACACTAAGTAAATAAACTAAATACTTTAATATTTAAATAATTATAAATATTAAAGAAAAATATTTCAATTAGTCAAAAATTATTTTTCATAATTTAAAATAATTTTTAATAATTTTTATAATTTATTTCTAATTTTAAATAATTTTCAGAATATTCAGAAAATAAAAATATTAAAAACCGTCACTGTAGCCCTTTAGCGACACTAAGCGTCGCTGTTGGTGTTCTTGAGCTCAAGAACACTGACAGCCCAGCTTTCATGGGTCTCGGTTTGACCAACTGTAATTTTCAAATCTTGCATGTTATGGGCTAACTGATTCTTTGATCTGGTAGTATACTTGTAATACTCCAATTATCAACCATCAATGTTCTCAAACAATAACCCAGATACACGATCTGGGTCTTGCAAAACACTGTCAGAGCTATTCTGGGTTTTCTGGGTAACCTAGAAACCCAGACAGTTTCGTGGTGCTACTTTGAAGCTCGATTGTTAAGGTGTTCTGGTTACTATTCATGTTGTTTAATGGTTCCAAGTTATAGTGCTTGTGTCATAGAACATTTACAAAACAACAACTCAGTTTAACAACAATATAATCGCAATGTATGACCCGGTCAAACTCTAACAAAAATTGAGTTCATAAGTTTTCTGGAAATTCCGGAAAACATACATTCATGCCGAGTAGGCTACTTTGACCGCTTGCTACATTCGATCTGTTGATCAAATACATGATATAAAACCAATGAATCAAAGAACATATAATAGGCTGCAAGTATATTACAACAACATCAATAACACCCTAAAAATGTTGTCAGACGCCATATTACACTTTCTAGGTTACCCAGAAAGTTCATGGGTCAACGTCTGTCAACAATGTTTGACCATGAATATCGTGCAATCTGAACATGTAATGGCTTTGATTTCTTTTTCAAAATAAAGACCTCCTACCAGAATACGAATCCAAAACATCAAACAACAAAAATCATAAACATACACGAATCTGTGGCGCCTGACATTAGCTTGTCAGACCACAAACCATGTTCTTGAGCAGTTTTGTAAAACTTGATTTTAAAGCATTTTGATGCTATGGATATATGTTATATCAACATAGATAATCATTAAACATCATCTAGCAAAGATCTAAACACTTAACACACAAAAGTTGTCTTAGCATACAAGATCAAAATAGATTTAGGGCTTATAACTTTTATTTTTCTAATTCTTGATCTATGCTCTCCAATTTGATTTTGATTGATCTAGGGGTATATTAAGAACTGATATACTTAGCAATTTCGGAGCTTTGGATGGGAGAGAGAGTTGGTGAGAGCAAGCTAGCAAAATGAGTGAATTTTGAGACTTTCTCTCTCTTGAATATATATATATATATATATATATATATTGCTTATGTTGTTGCTAGATCTGATCAATTTCGGCTGGAGACTGATATTTTGGGCTCACAAAGTCAACATAGTTGTTGAACAACTAAAGGTCTTGGCAAAAATTACAATTTACCAAATAAAGAAATGAAAAAGGGTATTTTGGTCATTTGTATTTTATTTTTAATGGCATACTTGGATTTTATCATACCCTTAGGGTTTAACCCTAAGGTTCTACATAATTAGTTTATATAATTTCCAAATTAGGGTTTTTATTAGGAAAAAAAAATTCCAAATTACAATTAGGGTTTGTAAAAAAGAAATTAAGATAACTAAAATATAATTAGGATTTTCTAATCATTTTAAAGTTTAATAAAAACATTAGCCTTGCCAATTAGGATTAGGGTTTCCTAATTTAGGGTTTAGGATTTCCAAATATGAAATTAGGATTTCCCGACGTACAATTAGGGTTTTCAATTGTACAATTGATTTTCTAAATCTGAGATTAGGGTTTTTAATCCCTTATTAGGGTTTATTAATTACAAACCTTATCCGATCAATCATTGATCAAAAATTCTAGGCTTAAATATAAATTAATACCCTAAACTATATGTCATATTCCACTTCGATGATCCACCTTTCAATTTTGTCAATTAGATGATTGAACTATTAATTTTTTTCACTTCTGTCTAATTTCTCTTGCCACGTCATAAATTGATGACGTGGCCCTTTGAGTGGGGTCATACCCAGCTGATGCATGCAAAAAAAATAGTTTTTAAATTTTTAATTACACATTTAAAGGGCAAATTCGTCAATCCCCTTTATATTAAACATTAAAACAACAAAAGGCATAAATTTTTTTTATTAAATCTTGGTTCTTTCTCTCATCAACAACACGATCCTTTTGGGTAAAGTAGCGAGCAGCTCGAAATACATCTACAAATCAGATTCTTGATCTAGATATAAGGCTTCCATATTCCCATTAATTAGACGAGTAGCCATCAGGAATAAGAACTAAGGCAAGCCGATTCAACATAGAAATTTTGGTTGGGGATGGTTTGTAGGGTCATAGTGGTTTTGGATCTGATTTGAAGTTTTCCGGCGATGACATCCGGTCCACCTGATCTCCACTTATGATCTGTTAGGATGGATGGAATTTTGGTTGGGAATGGTTTGTAGGGTCTTGGTGGTTTTGTATTTGGTGGCGATGGCATCTCCACTTGATCTCCCCTCCATTTCCTTACGGCTCAGTTGCTCACCATCTCTTCTCTGTTTGAAGTTATGGTGAGCGTGGACCGAATTTCCTTACGGCTCAGATTGTCGAATTGCTTCTCTGTTTGGATCGACGAGGTGGGCGTGGTAGAGGGTGACGGAGTCCGGGAGCTGGGCGGCGCAGGGGAGAGGCGTTCGTTGGTGAGATTGGTCGAGGCAAGCAATTCGACGACCTGTTAATGGCATCATATTCAATGGCGACCTGTTAATATTCGACGACTTGTTAATTCGACAATCTGTAACACTACAACAATGGAAGACAAAGATACAAAGCTCATTTACCTGTTAATTCGACAATCTGTATTCGACGACCTGTTAATTCGATCTGTTATTTACTTTTCTTGTATAATTATATGTTTGTATAGTCAATTTGAGGTATTGAAAATTATTTTTGTCTGCTTGATTTGGGTATATATGGCTTTGATTTGAGGAATATAGGATTTTGATTTTGATTGTTAGGGTTCTGTTTTTGTTGAAATTGTTCGATAGATCTTAGTTTGGTTTTTATTTTTGTTTAAATTAATATAAAATATTATATTACTCTTTTACCCTTTCAAGTTCATAAAATAAGCTAAAAATTAGTCTTCTTTTAACACATAAGCATTGTATTGCCACGTGGTGATGCCATGTCATTATTTTATGACATGGCAGGTCCAATTAGACTGGACTGGAAAAAATTGATAGTTTAATGATCTGATTGAAAAAATTAAAAGGTGAATCACTGAAGTGGAATATGGCCTATAGTTTAGAGTACTAATTCATATTTAAGCCAAAATTCTATACGGTACAAATACATACATATTAATATAATGATATTAATTATGTTTTCTATCGAATCCATACCCGTAACTAGGGTTAGGGTTTCTATTCTCCCCTAAGCACAACTATACTCTTAATTTATTAGCCAATGCACAAATTGACCTTCTCGAGACTCGTGTCACAGATACTTGTCACAAAATTGATAATCAATATTAATATTAATTAAAAAAAATTATTCGTAAAAGTTTGAATATTCGAAATCCCAGGTTATCACAGGGTCAATGTACAAACCTTTTCTCGGTTGTGTTGGTACAACCAGTTTAAAAACCAATTGGCGACTCTTATAGTCAAATCGTCAACATATAAATGTCGGATCTATTTCGCTTGTTTTTTCAAACAAATCTCACCTAACATGAGAACACAAAAGAACCAGAATAGAAAAGGGACAAATAAAAATCCCGACGTTGACAGGTGGCGACTCTGCTGGGGATAACAGTAAGAGGACATAAGCCGTTATTTTAAGCTTTTCAAAACTATTATATGCTTGTGTGTGGATGTTGCATTTACATTTGATGAATGTGTACAAATGCATTTCTATAATGCGCTACAATATATCTGCTTGTGATATTAGTGCTTCGCACATGTCATCATTTTCATAAATGGTGAGACACGTTGCATGTGAATGTATGTTGTGTGGTTCCTCCACCTGGAGGCTATCCTGTTGGTGTTTGATTACTGGAATCATAGGAAGACTAATTCCAACGAGGCTCAGGAAAGGCACCACCCAAATTCGCTCCAGTTGAAAAACTAGATTAACTTCCCGTTGAGTAAATTGTGATGATTTGGGAACCTTCATGCCAAAAAGCCGCGAGAGTAACCTAAGATAGGTCAGCCTTTGATAAACCAAACGTGGAGGAAAGTCTCTTCATGCTTTCTCATTTCAAATTACTCGTAAAGTCAATTACTTGTAATTTCTCTCCATGTTTATCTCCATGTAATGAAAAATATGAAGAAACATTTTGTACATACACATGTAAATTAACATGCTATCCTGTATTACAAACATCTAACATCCGTTTTGCAAGATAATAATCCTAAAGTGGATACATCACATAGCATGTAAATATTTATACATTCCCTAAGACTAAACTATGCAAGTCTTTCACAGGGAAGCAATCGGACCTATTACCCGGTCAAAGTCCAAAAAGGCCACGAGCCTACAACCAATCATGTCTTCATCTGACCAGTCTAATCCAGTTTCTCACGAAGAATTTGACGGATTAAGTAAACAGATTATAGATATGGTTGTTCTGCTTAAAGAACTACATCAATCTACTCAGGGTATGAAGATACTCGTATATACTGAATCCTCTACACATAGAGGAACCCAAGGTTCTGATAAAGCCATTACAGTACCTGAGCTCCAGTTGGATACAACCAACAAAATTCATGATTCCACCCATCTCAAAGGAGATCTAGACACCGGTGACATCAGGAAAAAGATCCTTCAAATGGAAGAAACCCTTTGCTCTATCAAAGGAATTGGAGAACACGGGAGTGTCTCATATGCTGACCTTTGTATATTCCCTGGTGTTTATTATCCAGAGAAGTTCAAAACTCCTGACTTCGAAAAGTATGACGGGTTAGGAGATCCTTACACACATTTGAAGGTGTTCATTGGAGAACTTGGATTTTATGCAGAGGACGAGAAGCTCAGAATGTAGCTGTTCCAAAAGAGTCTAACTGGAGAAGCCCATTCATGGTATACCAGATTAGACAATTCAAAGATCTAGAGTTGGGAAGAACTAGCTCATGCCTTCCACACACAATACAGCTTCCAGTCTCAGATGGCTCCTGACCGGTATCAGATTACCAAGGTCAAGAAACAGTCCAATGAGTCTTTCAGAGAGTATGCTCAAAGGTGGAGGCGACTGGCTGCTCAAGTTATTCCTTCTATGACGGAGTTAGAAATGGTCATGATCTTCATAGACAGACAAGAAGCTCCTTTCTATGAGAGAGTTTTAGCTGGCATTGGTAAATCATTTTCTGAAATGATCAAACATGGAGAGATGGCTGAGATGGGGTTGAAGTCAGGAAAGATTCAAGACCTAGCCACTCTTAAAGTAGTTACTGTACACATCCAGTCTGGAAATTAGGGAAACAACCCCTAGAGGGTCCATAAAAAGAAAGAGGAGGATGTTTCCTTGATACTACAAGGTCAAAAGGGCAATCAGAATATGCATATCTAGAGGAGAAATTACAATCCCTTTCAAGCACAATCTTCAAACCCTCAATTGCCTAAGGGTGGAGAAGTCAAATGCCCTCGAGTGTTCACACCCCTAGGGGAGTCACTTGAGAACATTCTCAATCTTTTGACCACTCAGAAAAAAATTACACATCTTCTTCCACCAGCCAACCCTAGTGTGAAGGGTTTTAATGCTGCTCAGAAATGCGCTTATCATGCTGGGGCACCTGGACATGATACTCAAGATTGTCGGGCCTTGAAACACAAGATCCAAGATTTGATAGACAACGGTGAGATCGTGGTCACTAAGCCAGATCAACCTCACGTAGAAGACAACCCTATTTCTTTACAAAAAGAGGAAGAGGTCAACATGATTAATTGGAGCAGTGGACAGAGTTCCAATTTTAACTGTGAATCCTCCCAGAACATCAAAGACGGTGTTGACAAATGGGATTATACAAAGTTCCAATTTACGATGGAACGAAAGATGAAAGCTCTGTGTAAGCAGATTGAGCAATTGGCAGAACTGGTGACCTATCAGCATCAAGTCACAAACTAATTAGTCAGCCTGGCGCATGCTAGTCTCCTTCCCTTGGTTATGAGTACTCCCTCGTCACCTTCAAAATATGAAACATTGGAGGACAAAGTGACGAAGAGAGCAACTGCCAAAGCCCGTCGGGATTTTGCCAATAGAAGGGAATTTACATACCTGAGCCAACCTATAGAGGAGATACTTCAGATGCTGATCAATGAAGGAAGGATCACTTCCCTTCTACCTCCAATTAATCCCTGTTCAGGACAGTTTAATTCTGATGGAGTATGTCAGTATCACTCTCATTCTCGCGATAACAACACATAAGAATGTTGGGCACTCCGTCACCTTATTCAGAATCTAATTGATAGCGGTGTCTTGCAACTAGCAGACAACGATACTGTGCTATTTGAGAGTGAAAATACTTGTCCTACTAAATGAAAGGGACTGGTAGCAGTTATATCCACTGAGGCTAATGAGACTGTCAAACCATTCACAATACAAGTAATTCAACTCAAAGGAATTGACAATCCTTTGAAAGTGGCTGCATCAGAGCCAATCAACTTACCATTCAAACGACAATATCATGTTATCAACTTACAAAAATTCCCCTGGAAGTATGGAGAAGTTAAAGGATCCACCTCTCATACAACTGCCGCAGTGTCGAAGGAAAATCCACTGTGTCTTCCCCAACGGGTGATGAAGCCTACCATCAAATCAAAGGGGAAAATTCCCATGGAGAAGATTGAAAAATTCCTCCGTACTATGGGCAATAATGAATCCAAGGTGGTTTTAAGCTTAAAAAAAGCTCCACATCAAATTTTAATACTGGACTTGATTTTAACTTCCGAGGATCACAAAAAGATTCTATTGAATGTTTTGGAAGAAGCATACTTGTCGAAATCAGTGGATGTGGAAAAATTTCAACATTTGGTTGATCACATTTTTAACAACAATGTGATATCTTTCACTGATGATGACATACCGCCTGAAGGGACCGGTCATTGTAAGCCGTTACACATTGTGGTTTTGTCCTTCAGATACATTCTAGCTAGATTTGATAGATGGAGGTTCATCTCTGAATATCTTTCCTTACGCTATGTTGGTGAAGATGAACGTCAATCTCAAACTGATCCGAAGCAGCCCTACGATTATCAAAGCTTTTGATGGATCCCACCGGAATTCAGTTGGAGAGATTGAGTTTCCAATTGAGATTGGTCCCCATACATTCTGCGTATCTTTTCACGTGTTCAAAATAGATACATGATATAACCTGCTTCTTGGGAGACCGTGGATTCACATGGCTGGGGCAGTACCTTCCACTATTCATCAACAACTTAAATACATTATCAACAATAGCCTAGTCACAATCAACGCTGAACCGGAATGTCCTCAACATGTTGACATGCCAATCATCAGTTTCAATTTCGATGTTGAGCCGGTCAGTTTTCATGCCTTGAAAGTGAGCAACATTTAATACCATTCCATTGGGACGCCATTTCCCCTACCCAAGATTTCTGCCGAAGTGATGGCAGCTACTCAAGAAATGATGTCATTTGGACACCAGCCGGGACAAGGGCTGGGTAAAAATCATCAGGGTATTAAGCACTCGATTCAATTATCCAGTCAAATTGGGATAGCCAGACTAGGCTATTTTTCCAGTTCCAGTCACAAGAATCCGCATAAGCATAAGCAGATTCCTTCAGCTTCAGCCACACGAAAATTATCTCCACATATAAATCCAGATTCTGTACAATCTCCGGTAAAGGTGCCAGCCTACGTACTGGCTATGTTATTTTTCAAACCGATACCGGTAAAGGAGAAGGAAGTCTTTGTTCCAGATCCCAAGGTGGAAGAAGAGGAACGTAGAGTTAAACAAGAAATCTTTCGAATGATGTCAGGCATACACATCATTGTCCTTGATGAACATATAAACAGATACACTCCAGACGATGATTGCCCAGTTGTAATGATCATCGTTTGGGAGAAAGAGGATGAGGATAGCCCCTCCATTACTGCAGTCCACCCGGACTTCATCCTTGCCAATTGGAGCAGCACTCCTTTCTTTGGTCGAAAAGGGTAAAACGGGTAGGAACTCCTTCTGCTATGCAGATATCATAACTGCTTACTTTTATGTACAGTGTTAGCAGTTGCTTTGTCAATACATGCTAATACTTTATATGATTAAACAGTTTCATATATATTAAGTGAAAGCATATTTTGTTTCAGGACTCTGAACTTAGATGTGCTTGTACTTGCTGATAAGATGCCTCTTCTCCACAAGGATTGTAACTTTGATGAAGAGTTGGACTCAGACTTGATGGACATACAAGAGGACATTGAGGTGCCTCAGGAGATCAAAGAATTGGTTAAAGACAAACCTAAACCCAATCTTGATTAAACCACCTCCTTCAATCTCGGAACCTTAGAAAGCCCTAAGTTAATCCAGATTAGTTCAGACCTTACCCCAAACTAGAGGAATGACATGGTTACACTACTAACCCAATTTCATGATGTGTTTGCATGGTCTCATGAAGACATGGTGGGTTTGTCCACAGACATTGTCCTTCATCGCCTTCCCATTAAAGAGGGATTCAAGCCAGTCAAGCAGAAGCTTAGGCGATTGAAACCTGAGTGGAGTTTAAAGGTGAAAGAAGAAATTGTGAAACAATTTCAAGCTGGTATCATCATGGTGTCCACATATCCTGAATGGATATCAAACATCGTTCCCGTTCCTAAGCCTGGAGGAAAAGTGCGAGTTTGCGTGGATTATCGGGATCTGAATAAAGCTTGCCTTAAAGATAGCTTTTCCATACCATTTATCCACATTCTCATTGATAATACTACTCAATATGAAGTGTACTCCTTTGTTGATTGCTTTGCGGGGTACCACCAGATCATGGTTGCTGAGGAAGATCGTGAGAAAACTGCTTTCATCACGCCTTGGAAAACCTTTTGTTACAGATGGTTGTCTTTCGGCCTCATCAATGCTAGAGCTACCTATCAGCGAGCTATGATGGCTCTTTTCCATGACTTAATACATAAAGAAATAGAGATCTACATGGATGACATCATTGTCAAATCCCGAAGGGAAGGAAACCACTTAGATCATCTTAGAAATTTCTTCAACAGGTTACGTAAGTACAACTTGAAGTTGAATCCAGTAAAGTGCGCCTTTAGCGTTAAAACATGTAAGTTGCTAGGATTCCTAGTCAGCTACAAAGGGATTGAGCTGGACCCCACCAAAATCCAAGCCTTCACAGAAATGCCCATTCCTCAGACAGAGAAGGAAATATGGGGATTTTTGGGAAGAATCAACTTCATTAGCAGATTCATTTCTCAACTCACAGCAACCTGTGAGCCCATCTTCAAGCTATTAAGGAAGAACTCCCCCATAAAATGGAATGATGAGTGCCAGAAGGCCATCCTTACAGTCAAAGAGCAGCTAGTTAAAGCTCCTGTCTTGATACCACCCAGGGATGAAGTTCCCTATTCATGTACCTGTCCATAAGTGATAATACCATGGGCTGCATGCTGGGTCAAAAAGATGATAGAGGACAAGAACGAGCTATCTACTACCTCAGAAAAAGATTCAGCAGTAGTGAACACAAGTACACTCTGATTGAGAAGACTTGTTGTTCTTTAGCATGGGCTGCCATGAGGTTACAACATTACCTCTATGGGCACATAACCCATCTCATATCCTGCGAGAATCCTCTCAAGTATGTTTTCAGCAAGCCCATACTGGATTGTCAGCTGTTCAGATGGCAGTTGATTCTGCAACAATTTGACATTGTTTACGTGACGCAAAAGTCCATTAATGGTCAAGAAATCACGGATCAATTGGCCACCACTCCTTCATGGGATTTTAAACCCTTGGAAACATACTTCCCCAATGAAGGGGTAATGGAAATTCAGCAACACCATTAGTAGGATACACGCCAAACATGGAATATGTATTTTAATGGAGATGATAATATGGAAGGTTCTGGAGCTGGAGCAGTTCTAGTATCCGACATGGGAGAGTAGTATCTTGTCGCCGTCAAATTGCAGTTTGTCAGCACCAATAACACAGCTGAGTATGAAGGCTGTATCATGGGGCTAAAACTTGCCCGTTCAATGGGCATCAGGCGGTTAACTGTCTTTGGGGATTCGGAGTTGGTAGTCAAACAATCCACGAGAATCTATCAAAGCAAAGAGCTACATTTGCTGCCTTACCATCGACAAGTTTTACAGATGGCTTGAGAGTTCGAAGACATCTCCTTTCTACACATTCCCCGTAACAGGAATGACTTTGCAAATTCACTAGCAACTTTGGCCTCCTTGATTCACATACCTAACAAGGAACACATACCAAGCGTCACATTGGCCCTACAAAAGCCGCCAGCCTATGGGAACTATGTTGGAGAAGTATCGGATGAGCTACCACCTATCTAACAACCTTGGTATCATCATATCAAGAAGACTTGTGAGGTGGATCTACACCAGCTGAGGCGAGCCCGACTAAGAAAAGGCAGATCCATCGACTTGCTATGAAATTCTACTTGAGCGGAGATGCACTCTACAAAAGAGATGCAGAGGACTAGGTCTCCTCAGATGTCTGGACAAGGACAAAGCTCAAAGACTCATGGATGAGTTCCATGGTGGAGTATGTGGCCCACACATGAGCGACTCTTTACTTGCAAAGAAGATCCTCAGAACAGGGCATTACTAGCTCTCTCTCAAAGCTGACTGCAATGACCATGTCAGGAGATGTTATCAATGCCAAATTCATGCAAATGTTATCCACGCCCCTCCAAGGGAGCTCCACAATATAAGTTCACCCTGGCCCTTCTCAATGTGGGGAATGGACGTGATCGGGGCCATCGAGCCTACAGCCAGTAATGGACATCAATTTATTTTCACCATAATCAATTACTTCACCAAGTGGGTAGAAGCAACCTCCTTCCTCAAGGTTACCAAAGAAGTCATCATTGCTTTCATCAGAAATAATGTCATTTGTCGATATGGAGAACCAGAGTTAAATGTATCAGATAATTCTAAGAACCTCAACAACAAAATGTTGGATGAGTTATGCAGCAAATTCCACATTAAACATATCTACCGTCTAAAGATGAATGGTGCTGTTGAAGAGGCTAACAAAAACATCAAGAAGATCATGCAAAAGATATCCGCCAACCACAAAGGATGGCCTGACTTATTGCCTCTTACTCTGTTAGCCTACAGAACATCAATGCGCACTTCAACTGGGGCAATCCCATACGCATTAACCTATGGGATGGAATTAGTGCTCCCCATAGAAGTGAAAATGGTTTCCCTCAGAGTGTTGATAGACGCTCAGTTGGATAAAGACCAATGGGTACAATATAGGTATCACCAATTGTCTCTAATAGACGTAAGGCGAACCGCGACTATCTTCTATGGCCAGTTATATCATCAAAGGATGGCCCGATCCTATAATAGAAAACTCCGGCTACGGCAGTTTAAACAACATGACTTGGTTTTAATGAAGATCATTGACAACTAAGATCAGTTTAAGGGAAAATTCGTCCCTAACTGGGAAGGCATGTTTATTGTCAAGGAGGTATTGACACGAGGTGCTCTCAAATTGCAGGAAATGGACAACAATGAATTTCTGTAACTCATCAACTCGGACACCGTGATATGGTACTATATTTGAAGTTACCATCAAGAAAATATCCTGGTGTTGGATCATCAGATCACCAGTCATTCCGGTTCTTTAACCCTTCACTACATACAACTCTTTTTTTCACGCTGCGCCCCTCAGGGAAACACACTTTTCAAGCCAGCAGCCTGGTTTTCAGATCACCAGATCCTTTCCTCTCCACTCGGTTTTTAACCCTTACTCAACTTCGGTTATCCCATTAGGGATTGAACCTTTTACACTTGCAGTTTGTCCCCAAACATGGGATCAAACTTTTTACACCTGCAGTTTATCCTGAACTTAGGATTAAACTTTCTTCCCCCGCAATTTGTCCTCCACGTAGGATCAAACTTTTCGTCGGCTACAAATCATCCTGAGGGGCGAACTACGTCGACCTGATCTCCTTTATACACGGGAGTACGTAGGCAACCATATTTTATATGGCCCGATCGCAATAAAACAAAAAACAACAAAAATATTTCTACACCCTTCTCATTACAAAAACAAAAACAAAACCTTCCTACACCCTTTCTGCCACCAACAGCGTTGAACCTCGTACACCAGGTTCAAACTACGCAGACCTGATCTCCTCTTCAATAGTAGTACGTAGGCAGCCATTTATGGTTCGATCTAACCCCCTACCAAAACACAAACACTTGTCAACAGTACTGGATCAAACTTCAATCCACCACATTTCATTGGCTTCAAACCAAAGGGATGGAATTACCTGACCTCCCCATGTAAACAGGAGACTCGACGACCATCTAAGCTGCAATTGTACCTTAAAATACAATACCAATCAATAAGAGATGGAATTAACTAGGCTCCTCCTAAATAGGGGTACTGTAGACCATCTGTGGTGTAGTCAATCTCAGAGAGGAAAGCCACATTTCCTCACCATATTTCCATATAGAATCCAGTTCCAAGACACCAAAGATGGTAGGGGTACACATAGATCAATGATCCATTCTGAACTATCCAGAGAAAACTTAATGTCCATCCATCAAGAAGGAATTCAGAATACATCAAGATCACAAGCCCTAAAGAAGTAGGAAATTATCAAGCAAGTATTCAGGCATATTTAAAAGGGAAGTGATCAAAAATATATTTCCCTGATATATATAATACTGTTTGATATACACAATATAAACTGTACATGACAAAATGGCTAAGCTAGTCTGTGCAGGAAAATACAAGGCTATCTACAGATCGGTATGCATGCGGGCTAACAGATCTAATATAGCATCTCTATTCGAAGAAGGAGGTAAAGTTGTGGTCTCCTATATAAGGATATCCACACGAGCCAGCAAGTCCGAGGCCACCTGCATGGTGACGCGATGCTCATCTATATATGCACTCATCTCGACAAGCATACCAATGGTAAGGGATCTCACCGAAGTACTATCTGCAATGGCTACATCCCGGGAAGATATGGCAATATCTCGCTCAATTATCACTGCATCTCTAGCTGATCTGGCCACATCCCGCTCAACAACAACGACATCTCTATGAGCTAATGCCTCGTCTCTCTCTGACAGAGCTGTGTCTCTCCCATCAAGGGTTGTCAACATTATGGATCTAGCCTGATCTCTCTCGAAGGTCATCAGATAAAGATTCTGCTCAAAGTACTGTGCTGAATGCTGGATCACAATAGTGCTAGTATTGGGAGAATCTAAAGGAGATGATGGCAACCCAGTAAATGGCTCCTCCTCGATGTGGGAATCAATGTCCTTTATGGGCTCTCCATCATCTGAATCACTACTCGGTACTGTGAATAATGCCGTAGCCGATGAAGTCTCTGTCTTCATCCACGCAGAATACTCTAGCGAACAACCCTGATGGCTAACAGAAAAAGTAGCTATCCCACGCTTATCCCAACAGGCATACACCCTGGATCGGTCCTCTGATGACAAGTGGCGTGAAGCTAAACGCTGACCTAACACCCCCTCAAAAGGATGAAAATCCTGAAACTGGTCAAACTGTGACATCACGGCCAGTGGGTGATAAGTAGTCATGCCCCTCAAACCAGCCAAAGGGAGATAATCCATGCCTGGAGCATGAGTAATGAAGTTATAGGGTTTAGCTGAGCTTTGTACACGATAAGATAGCAAATGGATCTCTGATCCTAGCTAGGAAAATGGACCAAGATGCATGATCTATACACTCCGTAGGCTGGAAGGAATACGACATAGCTATCTCATGGGCGAAGCAGTACCCGTGTCGGCAGAAGGTGCCAATCGGTCTCAAGTGTGACATAAACCACACGTATAGCATGGCGGAAGTACCTGTGAATACCCCTACAAGGTAAGTGCTATAGAACGTGGCGGACCTCAGTGTTTCTGCCATAATCATTAAAATAATGGTACGACCCTCCCTGAGAGCTCTCACTGCCATGATGACGCCGATGTCCAACTCATCCATATATCGTGGCATGTACACGTATGATAATACACACAGCAGCAATACATCTACTTTGGCTAAACGCCACTGATCCTCTGGTACGGTGAAATCCCCAGAATACCGAACATAGATGTCCTCATAGCCAAATATATCAATCAAAAAATGCTGGGGTATCACGCATGGTCATCTGTCCAAAATATAGATTCCCCGACAGGGGCATCACGCATTCTACAATACACATCCCTGACGGGGGCAGCACGTATTCTCAAATAGTTTCCCCAGGGGGGCCATCACGCATTTGCATATATCAAAGTACAGATCCCCGGCGGGGGTATCACGCATTTTCCGTTAATGCACACGTTGATGCACATGTCAACGAAGGTCAAACAAGCTTGATATCAATGCCGTCGTTAGCAAGTAAACCCAACGAAGAGTCGGAAGCCATCCGATGATTATATCAGTTGATACACATCTCAACAAAGGTCAAGCAGCCTTGGCATTTATCCCCAGCAGGGATTTTATCCGTTGATGTACACGTAAGCAAAGATCAAGTATATCCCCGGCGGGGGTTACAACGCATGGTCATCCGTTGGTTCACACGTCAACGAAGGTCAGGCAGCCCTGACAACACATATTGTTAGCAGCAAATCCAATAGAACATTGATATATCCTGGCGATACAAACCAGGAAAGATCAACATCATCGAGGAGGATCGATGATGGAATATGTTATACACATCCTCAAGCAGACACAAGCTTTATCTCCAAATATCTCTTATACACGAGAGGCACATCTTCGGAATAAAATCTGTATCAAGGATTTCGGACTTTAGTGATAACGCCAATATTAAAAATCCTAGAGATTCCTGTTAGATGTGGATCGCACATCCATGATAGTTCATCAGGCTGCTTATTTATTGCCATCCCTGGTAGAAGCAACAGGGAGCCGGCAATCTTCCCACCATGTTGGAGGACAATCCAACAAAACATATGCATCATACACTTGCATCACATTTCTCCACATAACATCATGTTTACCTCGGGGCATTTCAAGTGTCTAGGATTCTTTATCATATCCATGCCATTACATTGCATAAATATGATAAAGAGGGGCATCTGTAGACACTCAAAATTTTCTGCACACTTGTTACCGACATTGGAGGAGGGCAGATTCGTCTTTGAGAGATAACCCTGGAAGACAACTCATATTCAGTTAGGATACTACCAAAAGTTTAGTCTCAATCCCGGAACACACACCGGGAGTATCAGTTCCAACCTCGAAGATAACACCGAGGCATGTAGTGAAAATATCGAAAATTCCACCGAAGAAGGCAGATTCATCCTGGAGATAACCCCGAGATATTCAGTCTCAGTCCCGACAACGAGAATAGCAGCACTAACCTGAGAGATAACCCTAAGGAGTGTAGTTGCAGTTCTGGAGATAACCCCATAAATACTTATTTCAAATGCATGTGATCAGCTTCAACCTCGTCACTCACACCTCGGCACTCAGTACAAAACCCGGAGATAACACTGAGGACCTTCAACACTTGCAGCATTCCAATCTCAGAGATAACCCTGAGCAACGTCTGCTTTATCAACCCAAACCGGAGATAACCCTGGTGAGGGGCAAAGTCGTCATCTTTCCACCTTGACGCCACATCGCACCGTCTCAACATCTCATACATACATTTCTACATAGCAATGTCCCACAAGAACCAAGGAAGTCTAATTTCGAGTGACTATTCCATAGGACAACGGATAGAATTTGAAGCTTGAAGACCGGGGGGCATGGTCCCATCTTCCTGACTTCATACAATCTCTAATCCCATGTCATTGCGTAACTCTCGATAATGGCGGTCCAAAATAGGTCTTATACACCTCAAGCAGATGCCCGGATTTAAGTTCTAAAAGTTTTAGAAGACGTCACGTTACATGTGTACACGTACCTTGAGATGGCGGGACCCGCGAAGCCCGGGTCACCCTGGGCAGCCACAGATACATCTGCCCCCTCTATAAATAGAGGGCTTGGGGTGGCCATTTTGTAAGAGAAAAAGGCGAGGAAGCCCTGTCCAATTTGCTTTGCACACACCCTAAACTGAGTGTTTTCTCATTTTAAACACTTGTAAGCTCATATATAACTACTTTTTACCGGCAGGAGCCGAGTGTTCATCCACTTCGAGTTATTGAAGTCTTTTTTGGTAGCCCACTATAAGCCTTCTTAAACACTTTAAAGCATTTCTCTTCATCTTTGCACACAATATTCTTCACATTGAGAGTCGTTTTGTGTGTGTATGCCCAGACTTCGGTCCGTGGTTTCATTTTAGTTTGTAAATATATATACTTATATATATATATATATATATATATATATATATATAGGCTCAATCGAGGCATAACTCGATAATGTTAGTCTATATATATATATATATATATATATATATATATATATATATACATTTCGTCCCTCCTAGAGTTTACTTCGGGGCGGTTAATTGCTTTTACAACTTTATTTACGTTCCGTCCGGCCTGGAGTTTACTTCGTGGCGGTTGACCGTTTTTATTGCTTTATTTACATTTTTGATCCCCCAAGGAGGTTCTTCGTGGTGGTTAATCATGTCAATATATATATATATATATATATATATATATGTTTACCACATTTATATATTTACATTTCTAATCCCACATGGAGGTGCTTCGTGGTGGTTATCATGTCTGTATATATATATTTACAGCTTTTATATATATAACTGCTTAGAGCTTTCATATAAACTGCATTATCATGTCAGCCTATGAATCATGTGATCAAACATTCAGTCTACTAAATCTAGATTCGGTTCCCGTGATGGACATTTTCAGCTGTAGGCAGCCTGTAAATTTATTCACGATGTTTGAATTTCCTCATATGGTTTTCATTTCCATGAGAAGTTCGGCACTGCTTTGTATATTATTTTCTTCAAGATGCTTCGCATCTCAAAAATAAAAGCAATCAAGCCGAACATTTAATAAAATGGAAGTATCAAATGCCTCAATTACTATTGAGCACAAGGGTTTGAAAAAACCTTTTTTTATAAAACATCACTGCTATATATTATTTAAAACTGAATTTTTACACAAATTCAAACCATGTGTATATAGGTGCGAACGAGGCCTCGCACTACTTTCAAATAACAGCACATTGACCCACACACACACACACATTTATATAATAGTTTCTTGAAAAGTGGCAGTCACCGTGGCAACACGGATGTCGGGGGGAGCCTAAAACGTTCCCTCTGCATAAGCAAGTCCCCGAACCCTAATGAATCTCGGTTTTATAGACCCGTTTAGTAGTGTCACATCACTGGTTCAATGTGCAAACCTTTTCTCAGTTGTGTTGGTACAACCAGTTAAAAAACCAACTGGCGACTCTTACAGTTAAATCGTCGACATATAAATATCGGACCTTTTTCGCTTATTTTTTCAAATAAATCTCACCTAACATGACAACACAAAAGAACAAGAATAGAAAAGGGACAAATAAAAATCTCGACGTCAACACTTCCAAAAGATATTTACCACTTTGCTAGATGTCATTTATTTTAAGGAGCCACATTACCAACTCATCTTCCAATTATCAAAGTGATGATTAAAGAGAGAGAAGGAGATAAGATGTTGAGAGATATAAAAGATATATGCAATGTATATCTATTAGCATAATAAAAATTTCCAATGACCAAACCAATAACAACCATTCATTTCTCTCTCATCTCATTTAATAACTTGGCAAAACAAAACAAGACCAAGAGAGAGAGAGGGATGAGAGATTTGGCAGCCCCTAGAGGGAAAAGAGAGAGAGTTTTGTAAGCCATCAAAGCTCCATAAGCAAATTTGAGAGGAAAAAGAAGGAAGCTCACAAGCAAAGGTATACCTTAAACTAGATTATGTAATTGATTATTAATTTTTCTAAACCAAAATTTGAATCTATGATTCAAAACTTTAAAACTCAAGATTTACATGTTAATAAGTCTATTAAGTTTAGATATAACACTTTTTATTGACAAAAGTTAGATCTAAAGTAAGGAAATGAAAGCGAGTTTTTTTTTCAAAAATTAGAACACTCAAATGTGTTTCTACTTTGAGGGGTTTTAACTTGAGATCTACAACTTTGTTTTATGATCCGTAAAAAGGGGGTACTAGATATATAAGTTAACTATTAAATCCAATGGTAGAACTCAAAAATATTGAGTACACAAGCCGTAGTTGTTGTTTTACCCAAGACAGTTTCGTTTTGAGAAAGAGAAACAAACTATTTTTGGCCAGTCACTGCCATGAGCAGTTTCATCATTTTTCTAGCATTCAAAAAGTCTGGAAAATTTTTGGATGATAATATGATAAGATATCTTTCAAACCCAAGTGGAATCACTGAAAAAGGAGTTGTAGATTTCTGTATGGACTGTTTTTAGCAAAATACAAAAAAATGAAAAATTCCAAAAACATACTGCCTAGAAATTTGATGGGGAAGTTTCAGCAACTTAATTTATGAAATAAATTCTGGCCTTTGGGAAATGAAGATATATGATATAAAGTATCTCCTGTCCAAAAATGAGCTCATTCCGACTTAAATTGACCAAGTTATGGTTATTTCAATATTTGGATTTTTCGGAAAAAAACCACTATAACAGGAGTTCTATAACTCCGACGGACACAAAATTTAAACTGGAGGTTCATGTTAACACGTGTAAGATTATGCCAATAGATGAAAATTTTTGGAGTTAAGCATGATAGAGCTAATTTCTTAAGCTACGAACTAAAAATAATTTTTGAAAAATACTAAAGAGAGTTGAAAAATTTTAGAAAAGTTCATTTTGTGTATGGAATATATGTATATATGTTTGGCCAAAGGATAAAAAAATAATAAGTTGATTTGGCATTTTCGTGAAAGGAATTAATGAATCCAGCTTGTTGGATTAAAAATCAGTTGGAATCAAGTCCGCTGAATTGTAAAATGGTTGCTGGACTTGCAATCCAGTCTGCTGGATTGGTATGCTTGGGTAATCCAGGTTGCTGGATTGGTCGGTTTGACTAATCCAGGCTGCTGGATTAGTATTTGACTTATTAAATTTTAAAGAACTTATAAAATAAAAGAGTAGGTGTTAACTCTTAATGTATATGGTTTAGTGATTGAAATACTATCAAAGGATAATAATATTATTAAAGATTTAAGGTGTTTTATTATGTGATTACATGTTAGATAAATTATTATGGAATAATGGTATAATAAGTAAGATATGTGATGCTAATTGATAGATCAATCTTATTAATGATAGGTCTTTCAAAAGAAGTCATATTAAATTGTGTAGCAGTAAACAATTATCAAGGGATGTATCTAAATCTTACGCACTACTTTTATTTTATGCAAACAAGAATAAGTTTATGCAAATTTCTAAACTCTTTTATTGTGCAAGTATCCATACTCTATGCATTTACTTTATGCAAGAGATCTATAACTATGCAAATATTTTTACCCTTGCATTAATTTTTATGTAATGGACGTGTGTGAGCAAGTTTCTGAACTATATTTTATTGTGCAAGTTTCTTGACTCTACTGTATATTGCGCATGTATATGAACCTTTGTATTCACGCAAGTTCTCGAATTCTATTTATTCATTAGTTACTAGTATCTTATTATTGTCTTCATTTGATCTATATATGATCAAGATTTATTCTATTCGTTATGAGCTAAGTTTGCTTATGCAAGTGTCCTCACTTGGATAATAGTTGTATGTGAACAAGTTTTAATGCATACTATTAAATTTCGGTACGTATACATGATTAAAAGTTGTCTAAGCTATTTAACTTGGCTAGACATAGTTTAAAAGGTATCGTTGAACAGGATTGAATATTACTGTCATCCAACTGAATTGTTTTGGTTCGGACTCCAGACTGAGTATGAACGTCCCTAAATGAGAAAACGTTTATGCGCCAAAGGCGGATGATGAACGCATACGTCATTCTAACATGTAGTGTTGATCAATACAGGGCATACAGGCTGATCACCCAATGTGTCTGTAAGTCATGACGGTTTGCAGATGAATTTCTGTACAGACTTTTTTAAAATTTTACAATGAAAGTTCCTGGTCTATTGACCGCTCAGCATTCATAGTCAGTACGTAGTTTCAAAAATATAAATGATTTGATATGTTGTCCAGTATTATTTCAGTTTACTTCACAACTATTGACTCGTTGTACAAGTATAGTTCAAAGAAAATATTTATTTCTTTCAGCTAATGTTTATTAATTTATATTACTTGCTGGGCAATTAAATGCTCATTCTTGCTTTAAATTTAAATGTTTTCAGCTAAGCTTGATCGACCAGAAGGTTCTTGTAAGGACAAAGGAAAGAAAAAGCTAAAGGAATAGTTAGCAAGTGTTATTTGTAATAAATATAACTAGGTATTATAATAATTTACTGTTTATCATGTAATGAAGTATTTAAAGGTTGTCGTAACTGGGAAGTAGAAAACTTTGATATAATATTTTTACTTAATTATTATATTAATTAGTTTGAATGAATGTTATCGTGGAGCATCAAGAACGAATTTTAAGTACCCGGATTTGGGGGCGTCACAACATGGTATCAAAGCTTTAGGTTAGAAACATTAGGTGGGGATACCTTAGGCTATAACCTTAGGATAAAGGGAAGCGTCGAAAACACGAATGACTCAAATAGAGTTTATAGGAGATAAATTAAATAAATTAATCGTAAAACGAAATAAAAAGTAACTTATATAAAACTATTATTTGCTATGTGTATATAATACATATTATGTACTAATCAAGATAATTTATGTGTAGATGTCAGGTGGAAAAGGATTAGGATACTCTTATATCGTGAAGAAAGAGCAAATCACTCTAACCGAGCCAATATCTAAGCCAATAGCTGAAATAGAGGCTCACATTGAAAGCAACCCTAATGAGGTGATCATATTAGAAAATGTAGTACTGGAACCAGAATTGGCGGTACTGATAGATAGTGATTCGGACACGAAAGTTGGAGCGGATCAAGTATCAACAGAAGTGTAGAATTTGCGGAACAACGTTTCTTCTCTGGAAAAGTTATGGGAAATAGAAAGGCTATTAAATAGTCAATTACAAAAGACATTCATCGAAATAATGGAAGAACAAGATAAGCTGAAAATTCAAATTGATCAGTTGGGAGCCAAAAGCAGCATATCGTGTACAACTCCAAGCCAGAAAGGGAAAAGAAAGATGATTGATCGTGATATAGGAAATTCTGATTATAACCAAGGGAACTTTAAAAGAATAGGAAAGTGTACAAACTGTAAAAGGAAACATGAAGGCGTATGCAGGAAAGGGGAAAATGTATGTTACAATGGCAAACATGAGAGACATATCTCTCCTCATTTTCCCAATCCAAAGTAAGGTGTATGTTTTATTTGTGGGTTGGTAGGTCATTAGGTGAAATGTTGTCCAAGATCAGGAGAAGGCATAGGAAATAAGAAGGATCAGTATTATCCAAATATGTATGTTCGATGATGTGTATATGTTATATATATGTGTGTAATGTATTATTCCCAACTTTTATATAAGTTGTAGAAGCCATTCCCGACTTTTGTGGTCACAAAGGGATAGCGGATGTTTATAGCGATATATGCTATATGATGAAAAGTACTATGAATTAGTTGAATGAATATGAATATATGTTTGATTAAACAAAATGAGTTTTGTATTAAGATAGTAAGAGTCTATCTGATAATTGTTTAATACAGTAAATCGAGTTTTTCAAAATCCAATATTTTGAGTACATGATTGTTGAGTTTGAAATTACGCGTTACATGTTAACACTTATATGATGAGGCACATAATGTAAAATAATGAAGAATAATTTATGGTTTTATTTAACCAGATAATGCCGCCAAGAAGACGAAATTGAAACCAAAGAGTAGAAGAATCTGTTAACAATGCTGGAGGACAACCAAACCCAATGCAGAATTTTGTGAATATGTTAGCATAAGCTATGCAGAATGGAGCACCAGCTATAATAACCCGATATTTTCTATATAATTAAATCAAAAATTTTGCGTATAATTTTTTTTTATTTAAAGATGATGATTTGTACAAGATAATGTGTGTATGTAATTATGTAATAAATAAAAATATATTTATTACATGAATATTTACAAATTATTTTATTTTAGAATTATTGACTATTATAAAGTTTATTCTTATAATAATTAATTTTATAGTAGAAATATTTTTATTAATTATTTTCTATGAGAACATGATTATTATATTATTTAAATAATATATGAAAGGATTATAGAATTATTATAATAATTATTTTATTTTATTATATGAATTTATTTCAGATTAATTAAGTTATTTATTTTTAACTTAATTATTAATGTTATATATGAAGAATAAATTAGATATGGAATCCAAACCCTAATTTTGGATTTTTATCAATAGATAAGAATAATAATATAATATTAATATTATTTTATTTCAGTGCCGTAAATATGTACTGTATATGTGTGGACTGATTATGTAGGTTAAATTATGGTGTATAATGTCAAAACCATAGTTTCGCAGTTAAACGAGGCGTCAAAATCTGTTAAGTCACTATGTTATGTGATTTTTGATGTTTATAATAAATATTAATGCTAATCAGGAAAACCCTAGGTATTATAAAAACCTAAATAATATTTGTGGACCAAAATAATTGGAAACCTTAATTTAAAAACTCGGTTATGAGTTTGAAATTATTATGTAATTGTGTTATTATGTTTAAGGTTATGCATTATAGAATTAAATGTTAATTAGCGAAACCTTAATTAATATTTAGAAATCTTAATTGCTGGAAACCTTAATTTCTAAGTTAGTAAATCTAAATTCTAAATTAGAAACCTTAATTTGCTAAGATGAAACTCTAATTGTTATTTTGGCACGCTTAATGATAATTAGTAAAATCAAAACCTAATTTTTAAGTCTATCTATTGAGGGAACTTAATTAATTAAGAAATCTTAATTTTATATAATTTAGAAACTAATTTTATTTTTAAGTTTAATTTAAACCCTAAATTAGAAATTCTAGAAATTATTTTTAACCCTAATGGGTTAAACCCTAAACTCTAATCCAAACCCTAAACCCTAAGGGTTTGCCCAATGACCAAGGTGCCGTTAAAATTACAATGGAAAAGACCATTTTGCCCTTAGAGCATTATTTAAGCTAACTTGTCAAAGTGGCCAAAACTTTAGTTGCTCAACCACTTCCACCAACCCATGTGACACATACCAACTGATCAACCACTTATTTCCGGCCAATGTATTGCATCTAAGACATATTTATAGATTGGAGAGAGAAATAATTCATTTGGTAACTTAATTTGTGCTCAACAACCATCCTAGACCCTTTCTCTCTAAAAGCTTCGAAATATGGTAGTATATGAGTCCCAAAGCGCAGCCCCACGATCACCAACAACGAATCAAAAGCCCAATTCCAGAAATCAAAGCAAAAAGGTATAAACCCTAGTTAAAAATTTTGAACCTTAATCTTCTGTTAAAAGTTGTGATTAGGTGTTGTAATATGTTCTATGTAGTGTCTTTAAGTGATCCGGGTTGGTATCTTGCAGATCCATAACCTCTAGATTCATGAAACAAGAGTTTTTAAAAATCTGGAAAAAAGTTTATCTGTGGTCTGACAGCCTAATGTCAAAGGCTGTAGATCTTTCTCGGTTTATGATTTTGTGTGTTTTATGTTTTTGACTTGTAGTATGTTGTAAGGGCTTTACTCTGGAACTGGATTCAAAGCCAGATCGATTGTAGATTAAAAGTTATAAAGGGTCAAAGTGGGTTGACCGGCATTGACCGACTGTTTCTGGCCATTTTGCAGGCGCTTGATCTTGCTATTGCTGCGTGTTGTGATCATGTTGTTGTTCTGTAATTGTAGACTGACATGAATATTACATGATAAAGTCTTTTAATTACCCAGATACCTACCAGAACAGATTTGAGTGTTGGTTAAAGATTGGTTGACGAAACTGCTCAAGAATATTTCTGGAAAACCCAGAAATGTTCAAGAACAGTTTCTGGTCACTACTTTGACTGGCACATATATCTTTCTTGTGTTAATGTTATGATGATAGGGTATTATTTGGTTGTACTTTGACATCCAGACTACAAGTTAGAACCACTGAATCGCACAAACTAGACACATACTGAAAATTATAAAGCGTCAACGTAGGACCCTTGAGATTCTAGGCAACCCAGAACCTCAAGAACTCGCCTGACATGATTTTTGGAGGCTCTGATCTCGTTCGTTTTATGTTTTTTATTCGTGTTTGTTGTTTAATCGTATAGTATTACATTACTTCTACACACGGTGATCAATAGATAGACTAGATACATCATGATACGATTGTTACACTTGTCAAACCAAGTACCCTCGACACTGACATGGTGATCTGGGTTTCATGAAGAACAGCTCAAGAAGACCTATAGCGACGGTTCTGTCACTATAGGGTTCTTTAGCGACAGTTTATTTCTAAAATTCATTATTTTTATTAAATAAATAGAAAAATTAGTTTTTAATTATTAAAAATACAAAATAAATTATTAAAAATTATTTTAAAATCTGAAAATTAGTTTTTAATTATTTTGAATATATTTCATAAATAATTAATATTTTTGGAATATTAAAAGTATTTAGTTTATTTAATTATAATATTAAATAAATTATTTAAAAATGATTTTAATACATGAAAAAAATCATTTAAAATTATATTATGGTATAAGAAAATAATTTAAGTTATTTTTGATAACTTTTAATATTTTGTGATGAATTTCATTAATTAATTAATATTAATGATAATTAAGTTATTTATTGAATATATTAAATAAATTATGAAAAATAGAATTAATGATTTAAAAATTATAGAAAAATTATTTAAAGGTTATAAAAGTATTTTAAGTTATAAAATATAACTTTCAATATTTAAGGGTAAATTTCATTAATTATTTACTATTAATGATATTAGAATTATTTAATAGTTATACTAAATAAATTAGTTTAAAAATGATTTTAATATTATAAAAATCATTTAAAATGAAAATAAACTGTTTAAAGATATTTTAAGTTATAAATTATAACTTTTAATATTCAAAGGATAATGTCATTAATAATTTAATAGTAATGATATTAAATTAATAATAAATGATATTAAGTTTATTTAATAATTATATTAAATAAATAGTTTTGAAATAGTTTTATTAATTTAAAAATCATTTAAAAAGGATATAAATGAATTAAAAATATTATTAAGCTATACCAAGTGACTTTTAATATTTTGATAAATAGTACATTAATGGTAATTATTTAAAAATAATTTTAAATATTTTAAAAAATCATTTAAGGGTAATATTAATACTTTAAAAGTATTTTGAGTTATTATAAATAACTTTAATTTTTTGGCAATGGTCTCATTAATAGATTAATTTTAATTAAATATTAATGATAATAGAATTGTTTAATATTTAAATCATTTAGTAATGATTCTGGTGTTTGAAAATTCATGATCTATTATAATGAATGTTTAAAAATTATTATAAGTCATTTAAAAATAATATGATTGATACTTACTGATGTTGAACTACATGATAGAGTCTTAGACTCGATAATTACTCGAAAAAGTCGTCGGTACACCTACATGTTTCAGAAATTGATCTGGACTTGTATAATTTGTCTGTATATGTGTTTGTTTGTGATTCAATGACTGTGAAACCTGTGTGACAATGTGCTTAGGTTACGTGCTAACTGCAATAAGCAGTGCTATGTGTTATAGTATGTTGTTCTAATCAGTAAAATGATCTTATTAATGATAGGTTGTGATATAAAAGATAAATCTAAGTTGCGTATTGTAAGCAGCAGACCAGGCAAGTATCTTACCTTTGCATTTCCTTTATGCAATGGACATGAGTAAGAAGTTTCAAAATTATATTAGTATGCTATATTATTAACCCTATTGTGATATATTCTATATCTGATCATTGTTTATCAACATGTTAGTATATGGTAATTCAGATATATATATTATGTTCGTTAATTTCTAAATATGGTTATACAAGTGTCCCCACTTGGATAATCATTGTATTTAATCACATGTTGATATATATAAGTTGTCTAAGCTATTTGACCAGCTAGACACAGATTTATAAATATCGTTGAATATGATAAAACTTCTTTGTATCCAATCAAATTGTTTTGGTTCGGATTCCAGACTAGTATGAACATCCTGATCAAGGAAAAACTTTTATGCGCCCAAGGCGGACAGATTGAACGATCGCATCGTTCTTGCAATGTAGTATTGATCAATACAGGGCCCATGGGATGTACACCCTCGCGCCCGTAAGTTATGACGGTTTGCGGATGAAGTTCTGCTAAACCTATTCAAAAATAGAAAACAATGTTCATAGTATGTCAACTAAACCCCATATATAGTCATTACGTAGTTTCAAAAATTTGAGATAGAATTGTTATGTTAGTATTATCGGTTCAGTTTACTTCACAACTATAGATTTGTTGTAGAAGTGATGTATAAAGAAAATATTTAATTCTTTCAGCTAATTATATTTATAATTGTTATTACTTGCTGGGCACTCAAATGCTCACCCTTGTTTAATTTAATTGTTTTCAGCTAAGTGTGAAAAGTTAGAAGGTTCAGTCAACATCAAGTGAAAGGGAAAGCAAACAGAATATGTTTAATGGTATATTGTGTAATAGTTAGACTGTATTAATATAATGATATGTATTATATATCATGTAAAGAATTATAGTAAAGGTTGCGTACTTGGGATTAAACTCTGATAAATGTAAATTAAGTTTGATATTTATATTATTGTTATTATTATTAGTATTATTTCGCTCATAGAAATGGTATCGTAAAGCACCGAGTTCGGGTTTCAAGTACCCGAATTTGGGGGCGATACACCAGCCGCAGGAAATTAGCCATACAATCGATTGGCGAACTTTAAAGACTTCAAGGCAACAGGACCGCCAGAGTTTAAAGGGAAAACTGACGCTATAGAAGCCCAAACTTGGGTGAAGGAGATAGAAAAAGGCTTTTATTATCGCTAGGGTAGTAGAGGAGCAAAAGATGGCTTTTGTTACCTATATGATGCAAGGGGAGGCGAATTTTTGGTAGGAGGCAAATCAAACTAGGGGTGGAGAAGGAGAGGTGACATGGACTACGTTTAAGGAACTGTTCTTCGAGAATTTCTTCTCGTCTAGTACGTAAGCCGGAATGGAGGTTAGGTTTTTAGATTTAAAGCAGGAAAATATTACAGTTTTGGAATACGCCGCAGAGTTTAATGAGTTAGCTAGATTCCCTCCATACCAAGTGGATACTGAAGCAAGAAAAGCAAGAAGGTTTGAGCTGGGCTTAAAACCCTGGCTTTACAATAATATGGCAGTGTTGTAAATTAATTCTTTTGCATCACTCTTGGAAAAGGCCATCATAGCCGAAGGAGGAAGTGAGGCCATGAGTCTCTATAATAAGGAAAATAAGAATAAGGTTAAGGTTGAGGGAACTGTTAAGGTGGAAAGAAGTTGTGGAAAAAGGAAGTGGAACAATTCTAGGAATGCGAATAATAGGCAAGGGGTATAAGAAAGCAGATTGAGTAGTGTGAAAATTATGAGAAAAATCATTCAGGGGAATGTCCGAAAGGAAAGTTTGTGTGCTTTAAGTGCGGGCAGGAGGGACATATCTCTCCTAACTACCCTAATCCAATAAAGAATAGTGGGTGTTTTATATGTGGATCAACATATCATATGGTGAGAGATTGTCCGAAAAGGAGAACAGAAGGGGGAAATGTGAATGCTGGAAAAAGCAGCGGAACGTTGGCAATAACTGGTCCAACTTCATCGAAAAAACCAACCGCAAGGACCTTCAATATGACGGTTCAAGATACGGTAGAAGTTGGTGATGGAGTTCTAAGTATGATTTTAATCAACATTATTAATATATATGTTTGATTCGGATATAACCTATTTTCTTTACCATAAGTCTATTAAGATAAGTACGTTTATGCTAGGAACCCTTGAATATAAACATACGGAAGAAAATTTTGGGAAAAGATTTATATTATAATAATAACTCGTTGATAAATGAAATTTGAAGGAGGAATTTGAGTTACGTTGGTAACTACCATAATTGGTGCAAGCAGACTGCAAGCAATGGATCAAGACGCGCAACAATTCTAGACTCGTGATATGGAATCTTATAAGGAGGGGAGAATGTAGTAACTTAATAAATAAAACTCTAAGGATAAACATAAAATTTAAACGTAGGTAATTGTGATTCTGGGGACGAAATCCTTATAAGGAGGGGAGAATGTAAGGACCGAGAATTTTAAACAACTTTATTTTTACAAATGATTTTTTTTATTATTTTATTAATTATTATAATTATTGGTATCCGTAATATTTTGATCATATGTGATATGAATTAAGCAAGATAGTTAATTTATTTATTTTAAGTTAACTAAGATGAATACTTAATCAATTTGATGAAGGGAGAGTATGATAAGTTATGTTAAGAATTACCATAGCTTGCATGTTAACCTTGAATGGTATATTAAAAAGATTTACAATCTTTAAGTTATTAACTATTGATATGAATTATATAAAATAATTATATGATAATATGAGTATTAAAATATGATAAGAATTTATCAATAATGATAAATATGTTATGGATTATGTGGGATTATGTATGTGATTAAATAAATATACATTATATAACGTGTATCCATTTATTTTGTATATAATGAGAATTAAAAATAAAGCTATGTAACCTAAGGGTTATAATATGGAATAATGTTATTATTTAAAATATATACTAACCCTAAAGAGATTTATTTTATATATCTCAATTAGTAAATTTTATAACTTTAAAGTAAGTCTAATTGGGTTATAAAATTTAATGTACAAGAGTAATGATTTAAATTCCAAATGTGTGGAATGAAAAACCTAATTAAATAATTAGGATATGATAAAATGGAAGGCATTGGAATATGTTAATTTTGCTATGGCCTAAAGAATTAAATTTTAAAAGCCCAAGAGATCAAATATAATGGCCCAAACTTGTAGCCAAAAACATTAAATAAGATGACCTAAACTTAGCCCAATTAAGGAGGGGTATCTTGGACCTTTAGCATACTAAATAAAAAATTAAAAGAAAACCAAACTTGGTGAAAAAATTGGCCACTTGGCCGGATACAAAAGAGAGGAGAAAAGGGAATGCTTGTCCACATTTTAAGCCACATTCTTCCAAAAGATATTTACCACTTTGCTATATGCCATTTATTTTAAGGAGCCACATTACTAACTCATCTTCCAATTATCAAAGTGATGATTAAGGAGAGAGAATGGGATAAGATGTTGGGAGATATAATAGATATATGCAATGTATATCTATTAACGTTATAAAAATATCTAATGACCAAACCAATAACAACCATTCATTTCTCTCTCATCTTATTTCATAACTTGGCAAAACAAAACAAGATTGAGAGAGAGAGAGAGGAGAAATTCGGCAGCCCCTAGAGGGAAAAGAGAGAGAGTTTTATAAGCCATCAAAGCTCCATAAGCAAACTTAGGAGGAAAAAGAAGGAAGCTCACAAAGGTATACCTTAAACTAGATTATGTAATTGATTGTTGATTTTTCTAAATCAAAACTTGAATCTATGATTCAAAACTTTAAAACTCGAGATTTACATGTTAATAAGTCTATTATGTTTAGATATAACACTTTTGAGTGTCAGAAGTTAGATCTAAAGTCAGGAAATGAAAATGAGTTTTTTTTTTCCAAAAATTAGAACACTATAATGTGTTTCTACTTTGAGGGGTTATAACTTGAGATCTACAACTTTATTTTGCGATCCGTAAAAAAGGGGTATTAGATATATAAGTTAACTACTAAAACCAAGTGGTGGCACTCAAAAATACTGAGTACACAAGCCGCAGTGGCTGTTTTAGTAAAAATAGTTGCATTTTTAGAAAGAGAAACCAACTATTTTTGGCCAGTCACTGCCAGGGGTAGTTTTGTCATTTTTCTGACATTCAAAAAGTTTGGAAAACTTTGGGATGATACTATGATGAGTTATCTTTCAAACCCAAGTGGAATCATGGGAAAAAGTTTTGTAGATTTTCGTATGGACTATTTTTAGCAAAGTACAAAAAAATGAAAAATTCCAAAAATATACTGCCCATAAATTTGTAGTGGTAGTTTCGGTAACTTAATTTATGAAATAAATTCTGGCCTTTTGGGACATAAAAATATATAATATAAAGTAGCTCCTGTCCAAAAATGAGGTCATTCCGACTTAAATTGAACAAGTTATAGTTATTTCAATATTTGGGTTTTTCGGACAAAAATTGCTATAACCAGAGTTCTATAACTCCGATGGCCACGAAATTTAAACTGAAGGTTCATGTTAACACGTGTAAAATTATGCCAAGAGATGGGAATTTGTGGATTTGAGCATGATAGGGTTAATTTCTTAAGCTACGAACTAAAAATGATTTTTGAAAAATACTAAAGAGAGTTAAAAAAATTATAGAAAAATTCTTTTTGTGTATGAAATATATGTATATATGCTTGGCCAAAGGATAGAAAAATAATAAGTTTATTTGGTATTTTCGTGAAAGGAATTAATGAATCTAGCTTGCTGGATTGAAAATCAGTTGGAATCCAGTCTGCTGGATTGTAATTTGGTTTGCTGGATTGCAATTCATGTTACTGGATTGGTATGCTTGGGTAATCCAGGTTGCAATATTGGTCAGTTTGACTAATGCAGGCTGCTGGATTAGTATTTGACTTATTAAATTTTAAAAAAGAACTTATAAAATGAAAGAGTATGTGTTAAATCTTAATGTATATGGTTTAGTGATTGAAATACTATTAAAGGATAATAATATTATTAAAGATTTACGGTGTTTGATTATGTGATTACATGTTAGATAAATTATTATGGAATAATGGTATAATAAGTAAGATATGTGATGCTAATTGATAGATCAATCTTATTAATGATAGGTCTTTCAAAAGAAGTCATATTAAATTGTGTAGCTGTAAACAACTATCAAGGCAAGTATCTAAACCTTACACAATACTTTTATTTTGGGCAAACAAGTATATGTTTATGCAAATTTCTAAACTCTTTTATTGTGCAAGTATCCATACTCTATGCATTTACTTTATGCAAGAGATCTATAACTATGTAAATATTTTTACCCTTGTAATTACTTTATGCAATGGACCTGTGTGACGCCCCCAAAATAGGTCCAATCCACCCAACCTATTCTGAGTCGCCAAATACAGGTACAGAAACAACTACAACTTTATTATTACAATTGTCGTGCAAAATACGATAACACATATACTGTGAGTTTAAATACAAATATTGTCATCTAGACAGTATTCATACTCAATTAAGTCCTCAATATACTTATTGATACACTATTTTACAAAATAGTGAGGACTACTAAGACAACTATCTTGAACCATCATTCCTTACTCTATTCGAATTTTGTATCTATACGAGTCAGCTGAGTTAATGGAGTAGCGATTTGAGAAAATCTTTCCACGAATCTCCGATAATAACCAACTAAGCCTAGAAAGCTACATATTTCGATTACTGACTTAGGTTGCTCTCAACTATGACTCATATCCCAATCTTGGATAGCACGTCACAATGGTACCTATCAGTTTACTACCACACAAATATGGCATCCCCTACGGAGAGTCTGGCTTCGGTGTATTCCACAAAGGAAGTCACCAGATAAAGGCTCGGGTACCAAACTCTATAGTTGAATTTTTAACTCCTGAAGTTCAATAGGAGCCATTCGATATGAGATTTTAGAAATAGGTTTTGTACCTGGTTCAAAGTCGATACCAAATTCAATATCACACTTTGGGAGTAAGCCAAGAAATTCCTCAGGAAATACATCAGGAAATTTACTAACAATAAAAATATCATTCAAATCTGACGTATTTTTGTTCAAGTCCATAACATGGGCTAAGAAAACTTGACATCTGTTTTTCAATAAACGAATGGCTTTATGGCTTGATATGAAAGAGTTTGACGTCAATGGTTTGGTTGCTTTAATTTTAATAACAGGTTGCTTAGGAATATGAAAACTAACAACCTTATAAAAGCAATCAATTTGGCATGATGAGTAGTTAACCAATCAATCCCTAAAATCACATCAAAAGCAAGTATCTTTAAAGAAATAAGGTCAACAGGTAATGTGATGGTGCCAACTTGGATCAAACAAGATTTATAAATAGTGGATGTAACGAAAGTTTCTCCTAACGAAGTTTTAACAGATAAGTCAAAGTCTAATTTCTCCGGAGTCAAGTTTAAAGGTTGAGTATAAGCAGGAGAGATAAATGAATGAGTAGAATCGGTATCTAATAAGGTATAAACTTTGTAAGAATTTATAATTAACTAACCCGTGCTAACTTTGTTCGGGTTCCTCACATTCTGACCAGTCACGACAAACTCTCTTCCAGGAACCGTTGACTTTGACTTGTCTGGGACAGTCTTTTGAGTCACCATCCCCGCTGGACTGGGTTTCGCTACTGTATAATCTCGAGCGATATGACCTTCTTTTCCATAATTTTAACATACCTTAGAAGGCTGTGAACAGTTTGGACTTATATGTCCCTCCTCTCCGCATTTGTAGCATCTAACTGGCGGTCGTTCTCCTCCCCTAGAATTTGTTGCTGATGCTGGTGCTGCTACCGACATCTTTCAGTTATCGTTAAATCTTCTCTTCTTGAAATTTCCACTTAAGTTATTTCTTCTATTATCTTGGCCATAATTACCACCGAAGTGGTTACCATTTTTGTTACGATAATTTCCTCCACGATGGTTATCCTTGTTCTGATGACTGTTGCCATCGGTACGATTATCATCGAGTTGTAGGTCGTTGTTCTTCGATTGAGCTGACTCATTATCGCGCTCCAATAACTGAGCCCTATTCACAATATCTGAATATAGAGAAAATTTATGAGAAATGAGATATTGACGTATGTCGGGTTTCAAACCTCTCAGAAACATTCGCGTCATTCTCTCCTCATTATCAACCAAATGTGATGCAAATCGAGACAACTCGGCAAACTTAGCTTCGTACTGCGATACGTTCATATTGTTTTGCTCCAGCTTGATGAACTCTACCTCCTTCATGTGACGAATACTTTCGGGAAAGTACTTGTCATTGAACAATTCTTGGAACTTCTTCAGTGCGGTAGGTTGAGTACGCTTTACGGATTCCCACCAATAATTTGCCTCTCCTCGTAACATGAAAGTGGCGAAAGGAACCTTTTGCTCCTCTGAGCATTCCAAGACATCAAATATCTTAGTAATCTATTTTATCCATGTCTCTGCCGTAAGTGGTTCTAGCTTTCCCAAAAACTCCGGCGGTCCTAACTCCTTGAACTGCTTAGCGGTGACCATCCGTGAGTTGCCAGTGTTTCCACCTGCATTTTGAACAGTAGTCTTTCTTATTTGGTTTTGCATGAATTCTAGAAAGTTTCTAAACATACCATCGTTCGTCATCTGCTCAGTGGTGTTGTTTACAGGAGTAACATTGTTGTCCTGTTGCACGTTCTCCTGATTGGTGAGTAAAGGTGTCTCCATGGTCTCATTTACTCCACTGTTAACATTCTCAGTTGTCATTCTCAATTATTGCCTTAAAACAAGGGTTAATTAAAGAAATTAACATGTCACATAATACTCCTATATTATGATCGACCAACAAATAAGCTTAGGTAGGACACACTAGCGAAGGATTTACTCGTCTCTGCCTTCCTAGTTCTATTTCCCGATCTCCGCCAGAGACCATATCCCTAAGCTCTGATACCAACTTTGACGCCCCCAAAATAGGTCCAATCCACCCAACCTATTCTGAGTCGCCAAATACATGGCACAGAAACAACTACAACTTTATTATTACAATTGTCGTGCAAAATACGACAACACATATACTGTGAGTTTAAATACAAATATTGTCATCTAGAAAGTATTCATACTCAATTAAGTCCTCGTTATACTTATTGATACACTATTTTACAAAATAGTGAGGACTATTAAGACAACTATCTTGAACCATCATTCCATATCCCGACTAGTACCCGCTACATTCTCGCCTCCTGAGAAGAAAAATAGAACCAAAAGGAAAAGAGTGAGCTCAACTAGCCCAGTAAAGAATATTATGACTAAGATAATATAGAACAAATTATCGTTAGTCTTCAACAGGAAAAAATTTAATAGAATACAATAGACAAAAAAATTTTAAATCAATATTCGCAGCGGAAATAATAATTCATTAGAAGAGTTAAGTAGAGGATGAAATCTACTATCATCTATAAATTTAAAAGTCCATCAACAATATTTTATCCCTGTAACATCAATCAATAAATATCTTGAATCAAATATTCATCTTTGCACTACAGGCCAAAGATATTCATCAGTTAGTCATGTTCATCTCAACACCTGTTCATCTTTGCACTATGGGCCAAAGATATTCATCATAAAATCATTAATCTTTGCACTACAAGCCAAAGATATTCAGTAATATCATCATTTAGGACTGAGGATGATGAAAAATCTTTTAAAGAAAACGAATCTAGTGAAACAAAAGAATAAATATTAAGGATTCGTATTTCAAACAATCCGAGTTCAAAAATACTTCACAAATAATCATAGCGAAGTAAAATTCAAGAATGATCAAAATATGGATACAATCAAAGCTAGTATCCATAATAGATATATTGGACACAGAAAAGAAAATTTATTTTTTCTGTGAATAGTGTCGTATTTGTGAATAGTGCCGTATACGTGAATAGTAACCTCGACACTAAAAGGTAGAAATTTCACAAGAAAAAAAAATTATCATGCTTCGTGAATAATAACTCGTGAATAGTAACTTATGAATAGTAACTCGTGAATAGTAACTCATGAATAGTAACCCCGACATGAAAATATAAGAATTTCACAAGAAAAATCTTATCAATATTCCGGTATAATGATATTGAAAGAAATAATATCATTTATAAAAAAATAACATCCCTTACCTCAGAAAGACAGTACTTCTAGCTGGAATACTGAATATAGTGCTGAAGAGAACTTGCGCCATATAACAACACTCAAAGTATTAAAATACTTACAAAAATACGCTCGATATTATAGAGAGAGAAAGAGAGAGAAAACTTCAATTACTGGTGTGATTTTCAATTCTAACCTAAGCGCGGATTTACGATTCAGTTCGGCATACCATCCTCAAACGGACGGACAATCAGAGAGGACTATTCAAACTCTTGAAGATCTATTAAGACTTTGTGTCCTAGATTTCAAAGGGAGTTGGGATAAGTATTTACCATTGGTGGAATTCTCCTACAACAACAGTTATCAAGCAAGTATATGTGTGGCTCCATTCGAAGCATTGCACGGACGAAAGTATCGCTCTCCAGTATGTTGAGATGAGGTGGGTGAAGCAACATTGTTGGGACCAGAGTTGGTACGTATTACTATAGAAAAGATCCAAATGATTCGACAACGTATACAAACGGCACAAGATCGACAAAAAAGTTATGCGGATATTCATCGAAAGGACGTGGAATTTAGTATTGGGGATCATGTATTGTTGCGTATGGCTCCATGGAAGGGAGTTACAAGATTTGAGAAGAGAGGAAAGCTCAATCCACGATTTATTGGTCCATTTCAGATTCTTGACCGAGTAAGAACTGCGGCCTATAGACTCGGTTTACCACTACGTATGTCGCGTGTTCATAACGTTTTTCACGTATGGATGTTACGAAAATATGTGGATGACCCAAACCATATTATTGAGTTAGAACCAGATGAGATAACCAAAGATTTAACGTACGAGGAGGTACATGTCAAAATCTTAGATAGGAAGGAGCATGTCCTACGCACAAAGGTCATACCACAAGTTAAAATTTTGTGGAGAAACCATGCTATTGAGGAAATGACCTGGGAGTTGGAAACGAAAATGAAAGCGGGGTATCCTCACCTTTTCGAAACATCAGGTACGTACGTCAATTTCGAAGACAAAATTTCATAAGGAGGGGAGGTTGTAAGACCCCAACTTTTTATAAATGAAATTGAATTTCCTCTATTTATTATTTTGAAATAGTAAGTGTTGATTTGATTAATGTGATTAGTTATGGGTAAAATGCGTAAATATTTTAATTAAGCAAGTGGTTATAAAATATTCATTGTTGTCGGGGAATATTCGTACAACGACACAGTCTTGTGTGGGCCCCATAACGAAAAGCGATTGGATGAAGAAAACGACAAGTATGAGTTTTTATAAATAACGACGTAGTTGTTACCGTTAATATTGTTAGAATACCCGGTGGTTGAAACACAGTGATACGCGTTGTTGCACAGTAGCACACGGTATTGCACCAATTATTGATCTTATGTAAGAAGACACTACTCAATAATTGTTACAGTAATTACTGTTCAATAATTTATGTTATTGATTCAATAATTGTTACGTTGATATTTTATATTATTGTTGTTTCAATAATTGTCACTATGTAGTATTTTCCATTATCAGATCAATAATTCATATTATTTGAATAATATTATTAGATAGCATTATTGGCAATGTCTAGAAAGTTCTGTTTGAGGAGAGGTTTGGTCATCTAATTACGCGCCAATAAGGAAAAATCCTTATTGGAAAGCCCCCTCTTTCTTGGGAACGGCCTGGTTGTCAGTATTGTGATTCTGTAATATTATTTGTGAATAATTAATTATTGATTTATATGATAAAGAAAATATTCATTTTGTGTGGATATAGATGGAGAAAATTTTTAAAATGACAATTGTTAAAAATTAATATTTTACCTTTTCTGATAAAATAATTCATTTAATATATTATTATATTATAATAATATAATAATAGTGATATTTTTACAATGAATGTGTGATATATGAATAAATGAGGAGGAAGAGTATTTTTGTTTCAAAAAATGTTTAACACATGTTTTGTGTGTTGATGAACCCCCTTTTTGACTGAAATTTGATTATAACTTGTAAAATCGTCTGTATGTGGATTTTGGTCAAATCATGTTTGGAATTTGGAAAACATTTCTTCTGTAAAGTTGTAGAGAATTAAAATTCCTACTATGTGGACATAAGATTTTAATTTTTCTGATAAAAGGGCTATTTATTATGAATTATTGAAGTTCCGGAATATTGGGTCTGAATTGATTTTGTTACAAAAATTGTTTAAAACATGTTTTCCATTATTGGTTGGCCCCACATGTGTAGTAAATGAGCTAAAATCAGATTTCTAAGAAGGGCATGAAAATTTTATAAATATATTAATATTTTATTAAATTTTCTACTTTAGTGTTCTAAGCATTTTCCTATAAATAGGGTGCTTAAGTTAGAATTGAAAATCACACCAGAAACTAAAGTTTTCTCTCTATATATTATCGAGTGTATTCTTGGGAGTATTTGATACTATGAGTGTTGCTATACGGTGCAAGTTCCTTCAGCACTATATCCAATATTCTAGTCAGAAGTATTGTCTTTTCGAGGTAAGGGATGTTATTTTTTTTGTAAATGATATTATTTCTTTCAATATCATTATACCGGAATATTGATAAGATTTTTCTTGTGAAATTCTTATCTTTTCATGTCGGGGTTACTATTCACGAGTTACTATTCATGAGTTAATATTCACTAGTTACTATTCACGAGTACTATTCGCGAAGCATGATGACTTATTTGAGTGTGGATATTGTCTAGAAGATAATATTTGTATTTAAACTCACAGTATATGTGTTGTCGTATTTTGCACGACAATTGTGTTAATGAAGTTGTAGTTGTTTCTGTACCATGTATTTGGCGACTCAGAATGGGTTGGGTGGAATGGACCTATTTTGGGGGCGTCACAGTTATGTTATTACATTAATAGTGTGACTTGACTATATGATTAAAACCAACTCATACATGAAATAAGTACTTAATTGTGTACAAAGTACATGTACTAACTAATTATGTCATGATGACATGTGTATAGGGTATTAAGAAACGGGTTATTACGGTTTAGCTTATACGCATGGCAAGTTTCCAAACTCTAACCTCTACTTGAGTATTGTTGTATTTACCTTTATATTGAGCAAGTAATTCCTAATCCTATTTATATAACTTAATTATAATCACGCAAGCTTTTCAACATAACTCTTACTTCGAGAAGGTTTCCTACTTTTAACTTGTTTCTTAGCATGAAAACTTCTAAATTATGATACACTTATGTTGAACAAGTTTTATCGTTCAATTTACTAATTATTATGCATGCTCAATAACTCAATTCTGTTACTAAACAAAATTCTAGCCTTAGCTTAATATTGTTTAAGCAAGGTATGTTACGTTATTCAATGCTTATGCTTTTAGTTCATTTCTAAAGCATGACCTTAATATACAATGTTGATTCATTTATGACTTATTCCATAACATATTTTTATTCAACTAATCCTTAGTTGATGTTCGTTAAACTCTAAATTACCTTGAAAGTTATCCAAACCAAACTTACTTTGGTGTGGACTTGTATTCTAAATACTGAGATTAACAACCCTATTACAGGGGATAATTTACGCATAACATTTAGATGTTTATGCACAATACATTGTACGAAGGGCTGATCCCCCTAAGTACGAGAAGTCCCTACAGTCTTATGACTGTTTAGGTTTAAGTTGAAAGAATACTTATAACTTTGGACATAGTTCGTGGTCTTATGACCATCAGATATATACTTCAATTTTTGTTCTTGATTATCATTGATGAAGAATATTATTCAATCCTATTGAGCCTATTTGTTTGGCAGTTGCTATGATATTATTATCCATTGTCACTTCAGGTCAGCATTTGTTTGCTCACTCTTGCTTATATAACTATTACAGCTAAAGTTGAGATGGTCGATGAACCTACCACAAGTAAAGGGAAAGGAAAGATGAACAAGTGTTAAAGACTTGTAAACGTGTTGACTTTTATTTTGTCAGACTCTGTTTAAATATTGTGATGTAGTTATTTAATTTTCCGAATTTGATGTTTGCATTTAAAGGTTAGATAACCTAGGAGATTTTATTGAACTTATTGATGTAATCCTTTAATGGGAAGGTTTATTGTTAAATTTTATTATATTTGGGTAGTAAGAAATGAATGTTTTTAGCAAGTGAACACCAAATTTTGTGGGAATGAAGTACCCAGATTTGGGGATGTCACAAGTTGGTATCAAAGCTTTAGGTTATGAACCTTAGGCGTGGGAAAAGCCTTAGGGAGTAACCTTTGAAAAGATAGTGGTGATAAACTCTTATCGAGTTTTAAGGAATAAGTAATAAAACACTTATGTGCTTATGTGATTGCAACCTATATGCTCGTGAGTGACGAGTAGTAATGATTAATAATTAAAACTTAAACTCTTGTTGTCAAGATGGCTAATATAGGAGAATCCAGCCAGGCTAGGGAGGAAGGACCCCAGATGCCTAGAGAGGAGGAGCCTCGTGACATTCAGGTGGTTTTGGAACAACTACTGCCACGGGAGTCATCTTCGTTGGTCATAGTGGTTGAACAAGGGGGTTTACCTGATGAGGATGATGAGGTATAAATGGATGAGGAGGACCCCGTTAAGCTGCCACAGACGGATGGGGATGAGGATGACGAGGAAGAAGATTTTCCACCAAACTCAATTGGAGTCTGTATGTACGACGAAGTATACGACCGCAACGTGGAACTTCAGGATAGAGTCGAGGAGTTAGAAGAGATAGTAGATGGACAACAGACCTCGATGACACAAAAGGATGACGAGGTCCGAGATCTAGATGGGAGTCTGAGTAATGTCGAATGGAAGCTTATTCACATTGAAGGAGAGAACGAGCAAATGGCAGAGGAGATCGTGGAGATGAAGCACAAATTAATAGAAGAGTCCTACAAGAGAGCAAGAGTTGAAGACACGTTTGAGAAAGCTTCTCAGCGTGTAGGAGTAGCAGAGGGGGAAGCACAAGCAAAGAATATCAAGATGGAGGAGATGAATGGCTATTCAACACCGTGAATAAATGAGCTCAAGATCGAGTTATGTATTATCCGATTCAGTTCGAGACGCTGTCACCATACATGTTAGATCACAGAACAAAGATCTGTATTATGGAAGAAGAGCGTCGTAAGGCTACACAGCATTTTAGTAGGTTATCATAGGGAATGTACTTGATATGGGATTAGTGATATGATAAATAAGATGTAAATCTCATGTGTTATGTAACCAATGGGATATGATGATGATGTTATCCTGAAACTTTACTAGTTCAAGAAAGTAATATAAATAGTAGTGATGATATCGTTCTTATATTTTCTAAAGATGATAAATGAATAAAATGTTAATTTTTATTCAAGATGCTATGAGTTATGTGATGATCTTTTATGATGTGCAAGTTAAGTAGAAAATACTTAAATGAAATTGAGTAATAGTTTAATAAGTGTATTTTAATTAGAAAATGCCTCTAAGAAGACGTTAACCACGACAACAAACCCCTGAGGGATCTACCAACAATAACAATGCTGAAGCTAACCTAGTTCAGTAGTTGGTGACACTTCTGGCAGGAGCACTGTAGAATCAACCGCATAATCAAGCTGCAACTTTTAAGGATTTCAAGGCGGTTGGACCACCAGAATTTCCGTGGAACCATGAATCCGGTTGACGCACATACCTGGATCATGGAAATAGAGAAGTTATTTGATGTTGCTAGGGTCGGTGAGAACCAGAAGACTTCTTTCGCAACAATCATGTTGAAAGCAGAGGCCATTTATTGGTGGCATGCCAATAAAACTAGATGAGGTCAGGGAGTGATGACTTGGGAAAGGTTTAAGGAAATATTCTTCGAGACATATTTCCCAAAGAGTTCAAAGAATCAGATGGAAGTGCAGTTTCTAGAGCTAAAGCAGGGCACAATGACAATGTCGGAGTATGCAGCAAGGTTCAATGAGTTGGCGAGGTTTGCGCCATATCAAGTGAACACGGATGAGCGCAAGGCGAGGAGGTTTGAACAGGGACTGAAGCCCTGGTTGTATAGCAGAGTCTCCCTGTTCCAATTAAAGACGTTTGCAGCGGTGCTGTGACAACCTAAGAATTTGGACAATTTATTTAAATCTTAAAAGATTGAATTAAGGTTGAATAATAAACCTAGACATAAAATAAGTGAATGGATTTGACATTTTTGAGAAGGAATTTTGTGAATTTAAAATTTTTATGGTGAATTATTCATGATTAAGGGTATAAGTGTATATGTTCTATGTATATGGTTGTATATATGTACAATATGTGGTGAAGGATCAGGGGTTGACCAGATAACTTATATCAGTGATAAACCCTAGGGATAAGTTAAGAACTTCGACGTTAAGTTAGTAAACTCTAACGACTGATAAGAAACCCTAGCAAATTGTTTGGAAACCCTAATTTGGGAACCCTTATGCTAGGTATAAAACCCTAAGGGTTAAAAGTTATTTGAGCAATGAATATGAATATTATGTGTTTATTTTTATTTGTTTATGATATAAACAAATAAAAGAAACTAGGGTAATCTAATTATATATTAGGAATGAAAAATTGAATAACTTAAAGGTTATAATATGGGAGAATAATAATATTTATAATATATACTAATCCAAAGAGATTTATATTATACATCTCAATTAATTAATTTTATAGCCTAATTATAGCAAGTCTAACTGGGTTAAGAAATTAAATGTGCACGAGTAAGGATTTAATTTATAATTGAGGAAATGAAAACCCAAAATAAATGATTAGGGTTGAATAAGAATTTAAAGTATTGGACTATGTAAATTTCATGGCCCAAGAAATTAATTTAAAAGCCCAAAAGAATTTAATTCAAAGCCCAATAATTAGCCCACTTGTTAAGGGGTTTGTTACTCATTTTTTAAGGAAAATTAAAGCATTAGAAATAAAACATCTTATGTGTCAAATTTCCTCCTCCTTCCTCTTGCTTGGCCGCCCCTCTCCTTCATTCTAGCCCAATTGTGTTTTATTTCTGTAGTAACTGTTTTAGCTACAGTTAGTTAGTGACCAAACCTCTTATGTGTCAAATTTCTAATTAAGCCAACCCTTTAGCCAAATGTGCAAGCAAGAGGTGGAGTGCAAGTATCATAAGATAAGAGAGTAGATGGGAGTGTATCTTAGATATACATCATGTATTTATATATTTCATCCTAACAAAAAAAATCTAATTTCTCTCTCTTTCTTCTCATTTCCATAAGTTGTTAACCAATCCAAAGAGAGAGAGAGAAAGAGAGAGAGGAAGACCATTTTCAGCCAGCCATAGAGAGAGGGGTAGAGTTTTTGCAAGCCATCTAGCTCCATAATCAAAGCTTAGCAAGAAGGAAAAAGAAAATCAAGCAAAGGTATACCCTAAACTAGATTATGTAATTTATTGTTGACTTTTCAAAATCAAAACTTGGATCTATGATTCAAAACTTTAAAACTCTAGATTTACATGTTAATAAGTGTTTTATGTTTATATCTAACCCTTTTGTGTATCAAAAGTTAGATCTAAAGTAAGGAAATGAAAGCTATGTTTTGAAAGCTAGGAAATCTTAATTTTTCTTTACTACTTTGTAAGCTCATAACTTGAGATCTACAACTTTGTTTTGTGATCCATCAAAAGGGGGTACTAGATACATAAGTAAACTACTAAATTCAAGTGGTAACACTCAAAAATGTTGAGTACACAATCTGTAGTAACTGTTTTAGCAAAAACAGTTTTGTTGTTAAAAAGAAAAATAAGACTATTTTGGGTCAGTTTATGCTAGGGATAGTTTTGTCATTTTTCTGACATTTAAAAAATTCTAGAAAAAGTTGGGAGGATACTATGATGAGTTTTCAAGCATCTCCAAGTGAAATCACTGAAAAAAGGTTTGTGGATTTCCGTATGGACTATTTTTAGCAAAATAGGCAAAACTGCAAAATACCAAAAAATATACTGCCCAGAAATTAGTAGGGCCATTTCAGGCAGCTTAATTAATGAAATAAATTCCAAATTTTTGCGACATGAAGATATATGGTATAAAGTATCTCCTGTCCAAAAATGAACTCATTCCGACTTAAAATGACCAAGTTATAACTATTTCAATTTTTGTAATTTTCTGAAGAAAACGGCTATGACCGGAGTTCTATAACTCCAATTGCCACGAAATTTAACTTGGAGGCTCACGTTAACACGCATAAGATTGTGTCAAGAGATGGGAATTTTCGGAGTTAAGCATGATAGGGCTAATTTCTTAAGCTACACACTAGAAATGAATTTTTGAAAAACACTAAAGGAAGTTGAAATTTTTTGGAAAAATACTTTTTGTGTATGAAATATATGTAAATGTGTTTGGACAAAGGATAGAAAAATAATAAATTAATTTGGTGTTTTCGTGAAAAGGATATGGAATCCAGCTTGCTGAATTGAATAATTTATGCATCCAGTTTGCTGAGTTGACAATATTTTGAATCCAGCTTGCTGGACTGCAATCTAGTTGCTAGATTTGGAATCCAGTTTGCTGGATTACAGTTTGATTTACTGGATTGGCCATCTAGATGCTGGATTTGAAATCCAGGTTGCTGGATTGGTATTTGACTTATTTGATGTTATAGAAGAACTTATAATATATAAAATTAAAGTATTTAAATCATATAAATATAATATAATAGTAATGATTCAAAAATCACGATAAATGATAATTATTATGTAAAAATTGTTATTAGACTTCGAAAAAAATATATTATTTTGATTGATAATATAATTATCTAAGATAATTGTTAAGTGTTTAGGCAGAGCTTAATTGAACTTAAACTCGATAATTATCCGACTAGACCGTCGGGATAACAAAATTGTATCGAACTCAACTCAGGCTGCAATAGTTTGACTTGATACTAGGTCTTATATGCTTTATAGACTGATAGGATTATGTGGTAATGTTTTTAGGTTATTTTATACAGTGATGATATTATTATAACTTGTCGATTAAAATTTTTAATATTAGGTCTTCAGTCAAAGCTTATTAAATTGTGTAACGGTAATCAACCGATCAGACAAGTTTTCTCTAACTCGACCTCGAGTTGATATTTTTGAAATATGCTTATGGTTAATCTCTACTTATTATACCATGTCTATAAATTATTAATTCGCACTCTATGCACATTGCATGTATTCATCAGGTATGAAAGGCTGATCACCTTCATTACCATTCGGTCCAGATATATTTGTCAATGTTTCATGTTCGTTCAGCTATGTAAAATTTGTTCATGCTAGTTCGCAATTATATTGTTGAACTGTAGCCAGCTTTTGTTCAAATCTTTCAATCATGATATATTCTTAATTTATTAAACTTAAACTTGTTGGGAAAACTTATTACTCACCCTTGCTATATCATGATAAACATTACAGATTAAGACGAATACGTCAGATACTGATAAAGTCAAGGACAAGTACAGCGTGGGACTATGTGTATAACAAGATTTGTAACAGTATTGTATAATAATAACATTGTATGTTAGATAGGTTATGAATTGTGTATAAGTTAAGGTTACTCGTCCCTGGGAATTAATGTGTAATATCTAATGTATAAACAATTTATGTTTATTTCTTCCGCAATAGTTATAAAAATAGAATGATTGTATCAGATCTGTGGTGATTTGGGACCCGACTTTGGGGCTTTCACAGGTGTTTGAGAAGGCAATTCTCGCTGAGGGTGGAGGCTAGGCTATGACAAAGTACAATCAAGAACAAAGAAAGAAGAATAATGAGGGTGAATGTAAGAATGGTGGCAGTAATGGTGGAAATGGTAGTAGTAATTTGAAGAGGAAGTGGAATGCGTGTGTTGGTGCTGGAAGCCAACAAGATAGCCAGCAGAAAAAGAAATTTGAAGCATGTGCTACATGCGAAAAGAATCACACTGGCATATGCTTAAGGGGTAAACGAGTATGCTTCAACTGTGGCCAGGAGGGTCACATTGCCCCAAATTACCATAAACCAAAGAAGAATGTTTGCTACACATGCGGGTCAAAGGATCATTTTGCTCTCGAGTGCCCTAAGAAGAAAGCTGGAGACACCATGGGAAGCAAGGAAAGTAGTAGTGGAGGTACATTGACCATTGCTGAACCAATGTCATCAAACAGACCCACAACCATAACCTTCAACATGACTGTGCAGGATGTTGTACAATCAAAGGATGTTGCGTCAGGTATTATCCCAATCAATGATATAGATGCTTATGTATTATTTGATTCGGGTGCTACTTGCTCATTTATATCTGATGAATTTTCTAAGAGGTTAGGATTGCTTAATGAAGAATTGAATTTCCCTTTAAACATAAAAATTTGCGAATAAGGAGGTGATTCCTATTAGGTTCGTATACAAAAATTATAGGGTGAATATTAAGGGGAATGTCATGATAGTAGATTTAATCCCGATTAAACTTGGAGAGTTTGATGTTATATTAGGAATGGATTGGCTATTCAATTATGGAGCGATAATTGATAGCTAAAAGAAATGCATAAACCTTATGACTCCGTTAAAGGTAGTCTTCTATGGTAGCAAGTCGCCTAGACAGGTAAGATGTCTGATGATTATGCAGGCTAAGAAGTTGTTGGGTCAAGGCTGTGTAGGATTTTTAGCTTACATAATTGATACTGAGAGGAAAGGGGTGAAACTGGAAGAGATACCAGTGGTTAAGAAATTTGTAGATGTGTTTTCGGAGGATTTTTCAGGACTTTCGCCTGACCGAGAGATCGAGTTCGTTATTGATTTGGCGCTAGGAACTGCTTCGATATCGAAAGCCCCATACATGATGGTTCTTGTAGAGATGAAGGAACTGATGGTACAATTACAAGAGCTGTTGGACAAGAAATACATTTAGCCGAGTGTATCACCGTGGGGAGCACCAGTGTTATTCGTGAAGAAGAAGGATGGGTAAATGCGTCTTTGCATTGATTATAGGGAATTAAACAAAGTCACTATTAAGAATAAATATTTATTGCCAAGAATAAATGACTTGTTTGATCAATTGAAGGGTGCTAGATACTTCTCGAAAATAGATTTGAGAAGTGAGTATCATCAATTAAACGTAAGGAAGGAGGATATACCTAGAACGGCAATCAGAACTCGGTATGGACATTACGTGTTTTTGGTGATGTCTTTCGGTTTGACCAACGCTCCTGCTGCATTCATGGATTTGATGAACAAGGTGTTTAAACCACTTTTAGACAAGTTTGTGGTGGTAGTTATCGATGACATTCTGGTGTACTCCAAATCTAAAGAAGAACAAGTGGAACATTTACGTTTGACGTTGGAGACACTACGAAAGGAAAAGTTGTACACGAAATTCTCTAACTGTGAATTTTGGCTAGAACGTGTAAAATTTCTTGGACATGTGATTAACAAAGACGGGATTTCAGTGGATCCATCAAAAGGTTGTAGCCGTAATCAATTGAGAACAACCAAGGACACCATCGGAGGTGAAGATTTTCTTGGGACTGACCGGCTATTATAGACGATTTATTCAGGATTTTTCCAAGATTGCCACTACGTTAACAAATTTGATAAGGAAAGCTGTAAAATTTGTTTGGACAGAGAAGTGTGAAGAGAGTTTTCAAGACTTGAAAAAGAAGTTAAGTGTGGCACCTTTGTTGTCATTACCAGATAATACAGGAAACTTTATGGTGTATAGTGATGCATCACATAAAGGGTTAGGTTGTGTCCTTATGCAAAACGACAAAGTCATTGCGTATGCATCAAGGCAACTAAAGGACTATGACAAAGGATACCCGACTCATGATTTAGAGTTAGCTACAGTGGTGTTTGCTCTGAAAATATGGAGACACTATCTCTATGGAGAGAAATGTGAGATATATATAGATCATAAGAGTCTGAAGTATATTTTCACCCAGAAGGACCTGAACATGCGTCAAAGGAGATGGATGGAATTAATAAAAGATTATGATTGTGAGATATTTTATAATTCGGGCAAGGAAAATGTGGTTGCAGATGCTTTGAGCAGGAAAGGTCGGGAAAAGTTGATGTTGTTAACCACCTAGAAGGAGATTATTTCAGCAATGACAATGCTAAAGTTAGAAATAAAATTTCTAAAAGAATTTGATGAATGACTATTCCAGATAGAAGCTAGTCCAACTTTGATGCATAAGGTAAAGAATGCTAAACTACAAGATGAAGAATATGGGAAAATCAAAGAAATAGTGGTTGACGGTAGTGACGTGAAATACAAGATCGATACCGAAGGAGTGCTAAGATTCAAGGGACGAATTTGGGTTCCAATAGTAACGGATACTAAAGAAGAAATCTTGAGAGAAGCTCGTAAATCAAGATATTCAATTCATCTGAGAAGTACGAAGATGTATCAAGATGTACGATGGCATTTTTGGTGGCCAAACATGAAAAGAGATGTTGAAAAATGTGTCGCGAAATGTATGACATGTCAAAGAGTCAAAGCCGAGCATTAGAGAAGAAACGAATTACTACAACCATTGGAAATACCGGAATGGAAGTGGAAACATATCACAATGGATTTTGTGGTAGGTCTTCCTACCACTCAGAGAGGATACGATGCGATTTGAGTGATAGTGGATAAGCTGGCGAAATCAACACACTTTTTGCTAATAAAGATTAGATTCAATCTTGATCAGTTGGCAAAGTTATACGTTAAAGAGATCATTTCGAGACATGTAGTTCCAGTGTCAGATAGAGATCTACTATTCATGTCAAACTTCTGGAAGAGACTACAAGAATGCATGGGAACATAGTTAAGAATGAGTACGGCGTACCATCCGCAAACAAACGGCCAAAGCAAAAGAACAATACAGACATTGAAAGATATGCTCAGAGCATGCATCATAGATTTTAAAGGGAGTTAGGTTGAACATTTTTCATTGGTAGAATTCGCCTACAACAACAGTTACCACGCAAGCATCGGCATGCCGCCTTACGAAGCATTGTACGGCAGAAAGTGAAGAACTCCACCGTGCTGGGATGAAGTTGGTGAACGTCAACTATTAGGACCGGAACTGGTATAGCAAATTACTGAGATTGTCAAATTTATCAAGACAATATTGGTAGCTACTCAAGACAGACAAAAGAAATATGCTGATCAACACAGACAATATCGTGAGTTCGATGTAGGAAATTTTGTGTTCTTAAAAGTTTCACCTTGGAAGGAGAAAATTCGTTTTGGTAAGAAGGGAAAGCTAAACCCGACGTTTATTGAAACTTTCGAGGTGCTATGAAGAGTAGGAGAGGTGGCTTACGAGGTAGCTCTACCTCCAGAGTTGGAACACGTTCATAATATTTTTCATGTTTCGGTGTTACGACCGTATAAACTAGAATACAAGCATGTGATTGAGTATGAACCATTACAGTTCGATAAGGACTTATCTTATGAGGAAGTTCCTATCCAGATAGTCAACAGGATAGAACAAGTGCTCAAGAATAAAATAAAACCTTCCGTGAAGGTGATATGGAAGAACCACAATACTTAAGAAGCTACGTTGAAACTCGGAGATAAAATGATGAAAGATTATCCTGAATTGTTTGTTTAATTGTGTCTTCGATTATGCGGACAGAATATTTATAAGAAGGGAAGAATGCGACGAATGATTTGTTTAAGTTGTGATTCTGGGGACAAGATTCTTGTAAGGCAGGAAAAATGTAACAATTCAGAATTTTAAATTGTAGTTTCAAATATTTATTGAATTATATAAATATTGTAATTGATGTGTTTGTTATTGAATTTGATTTGATTTAATTATTTATTTGTTAAATAAATAATTTAGAAGTTAAGGAATGATTTGTTTGAGTTATGATTCTGGGGACAGAATCCTTGTAAGGAGGGAATGATGTAACAATCCAGAATTTTAAATTGTAATTTCAAATATTTATTGAATTATATAAATATTTTAATTGATGTGTTTGTTGTTGAATAAATATTTGTTGAATTTGATTTGATTTGATTATTTATTTGTTAAATAAATAATTTGAGTTAAGGAAATTAATTATTATGAGATAATATTCTAATTTAATAATTAAATTAGAGAGTTGATAGAGATTAAATGAATTATTATAATATTTTTAATTTAATTTGCTAATTAAAGTGATGTATTAATTTATTAAATAAAACTATAATGAAGATTATAATTTTGTAGTAATATGGTTATGTAACAAATGGATTTACCCAAACAAGGCTTAAAGACATTAAGCCTTTATTTTAAAAGTGGTTTTGCCAAACGAAGCCTTATGGCTTTTGAATTCTGAATTTGAATTATAATATAAATAAAAGAAATCAAAATAATAAATAAAATATATTTTATAACTAATATACGTGTAAGACCTCAACTTTTATGAATAAAGATGAATATTCTATAAATATCATTTTTTGAATATTAAGGAGTGAATTTGATATAATGTTATAGTTATGGGTAATATGGATAAATTTTACAAAGGACGCAAGTTGTTTTATTATATTCGATTGGTCGGGGAATATTTATTTTAGTAGGAAATATTCGTACGTCAGCATAATCATTAGTGGATCTCACAACGGAATTATTGTCGGAATGAGAAAACGACAAAAATATATTTTTATAAAAATAACGGCGAAAATTTTACCGTTAACTGTTGAAATACCCGATGTTAAAAGTACAGTAATGCGCGTGGTTGCATAGTAGCATACGATATTGATTAATGATGCTTACGTGAGAAGTCACTCGGTTTTGTTCAATTATTACTACAGTAATTATTGAATAGTATCTCACGTTATTTGATTCAATTATTGTCGATATTTTATATATTATTAAATCAATAATTGAGACGACAAAGTTATTCGTATTATTATTTGTAATATTGACGATGTCTAGAAAATTCTGTCGAGGAGAGATTTGGACACCTAATTATGCGCCAATAGGGAGAAATCCTTATTGGAAAGCCCCCTCTTTCCGGGGAACGATTTGGTTGTTAAATATTGCGAATATTTGGAGTACTTTGTGGTCGTCTTTATTGATGACATCCTCATTTACTCCAAAAGCCGTGAAGACAATGAACAACACTTGAGGCTGATACTTCAAAAGCTTCGTGAAAACAAGCTTGATGCCAAGTTGAAGAAATGCGAGTTCTGGTTTGAGGAAGTAGCATTCCTTGGGCACGTGATACCAAATCACGGAATATATATTGACCCAGCAAAGATTAAAGCAATACAAAGCTGGAGGCAACCTAAATCAGTGACTGAAGTACGTAGCTTTCTCGACTTAGTTGGTTATTATCAGAGATTCGTAGAAGGGTTTTCTCAAATCGCTAGTCCATTAACTCAACTGACTCAAAAAGATATAAAATTTGGTTAGAGCGAGGAATGTGAGAAGAGTTATCAAGAACTCAAGAGGAGACTCATTTCGGCACCTGTTCTAACAATACCATCTGGCTCGGAGGGATTTGTCATCTGTAGTGATGCTTCGGGCAAAGGGTTAGGATGTATTCTCATGCAATATGGGAAAGACATAGCCTATGCCTTTCGACAACTCAAAGAATATGACAGGAATTATCCTACTTATGATCTAGAGTTGGCAGCTGTTGTCTTCGCACTTAAAATTTGGATGCATTACTTGTATTGGGAGAAAGTGGAGATCTTTACGGATTATAAAAATCTCAAATATTTCTTCACCCAAAAGGAACTCAACATGCGGCAACAACGTTGGCTTGAACTGTTGAAAGATTATGATCATACCATTCAATACCATCCTGGAAAAGCGAACGTAGTAGCTGACGCATTGAGTAGAAGATCATATGCAGGTACGAGTGCGTTATTGTCAACACAAAGGCCCATTTTGTATGACTTGCAAAGAATGAAGATAGAGTTAAAGACTCTAGGGACCCATGTGATGATGGCGAATATACGAGTAGAACCGACTTTAATCGATAAAATTAAAGTTACTCAAGCTACATGTGACACCCCCAAATCCGGGTACTCCATTCCCACATGATTTGGTGCTCACTATCGAAATAATTACATCTAACTACCCATAATAAATGATAAAACATTAAATAACTTTAAACAATAATCTTTCCCATTAAAGGGTTACATTAACTCATAAACAATCCCAGGTAATCTAACCTTAAAATTATTACATTAGTTTGCGGAATACATTATAAAATAAAATAAGTCTTATAACATCATGCATTTGAATAAACTTTAACTAGTTCTTTAACACTTGGACATCTTGCCCTTTCCTTTGCTAGTAGATGGCTCATCAACTTTCTCACCAATACAAAGTGCCTAATAGACAACATTTAAACCATAACGTTTTTTATAAAAACGTTTTGGTATTTTTTTTACAACGTTTTTTAAAAAAACTTTGTAGATATATATACAAAAACATTATCTATTTAAAAGGGCATTTTTTGAGTTTAAACTAGATGACATTTTTTTTCAAAACGTTATCTATCTACAAAAGCACATAGCAAAAAAAACACGTAACTGAATAAAATGCCAGCACTCTCTTTTGTAGCCGAAAACCCTAGCCTCTATTTTCTCTCACTCCAAAATTCGTCCCGATCTCATCTTTATTTCTCACTACGCTGCCCCAGCTCAGGTCGTCGATTGCTCCACCGTCGTTCTAAACATGGTCGACTGTCTCTCTTACGTCAGCAGCGGCATCACAGTGAGTAAGCCAGAAGGGACGTGCTGCTCTGGCCTCAAAACTGTAGAAGAATCCAAGTGTCTATGTATAGACTTTAATATTTGTAAAAAAGGTCAACATAGTACAAGTAGTGCTCTGTATTCTTTGAATGATTTGGCTGCATAAGTATTATTTGGAAAGAGACTGACAATAAATTGGTCTCAATAGGTGAATTTGGGTAAATTATTTACTTGATTTCGTATAATGAAGTTTCTTAATGAACGTAAGGGTTACAACTTAATTTTATGTGCTATAAATTTACTGTTCTTTGTAGAGAAGAATGAATTGCCACATCATTATTGGTTATAGCTTGGAAACTATATATATGCCTATTATTGAGGGATTAGCAGCTGCCGCTATTATCTCTCTAGGATTTTTTTCTGATAAGTTGTTCTTGTTTCTGTTGCAGTATCAAAATGTGTTTGCACCACTTATCAAGCTCGAAGCTGACAGCTATGGTAAGTGCTACTTACAAAATGTGCCTGCTGATCAACAGAGGCTGATTTACAAAACGTACCTCCAGATCAACAGAGGCTGATTTACAAAGGTCGGATCTTGAAGGACGGTCAAACCCTAGATAGCTATGGTAAGTGTTACTTCTCTTTCTTTTGTACGTTCAGTATTTAAATTGGGTATTTATGGATTTCGTTTATGGATTAAAGTTTAGATTTATATATGGTTTGTATGCATTTGAGCATCTGGAAATGTTAAGATTTATATATGGTCTGCTAATTGTTAATTTATTCTTTTTGAATATTTTCCTTATTGGTGTTAAAGTTATACCTTGCAATTTTATAGAATTAGTTTTTGACTGTTAATGCTTGTGTTTCTGACTCGTTTTGTTATAGGTGCTACCTTTTTCTCACAAACAGTGGCTGTAAATGTATGACCCCAACTTATTAATGAATAAAATCAAATTTTCTCTAAATATTATTGTGAATAATAAGGTGTTAATTTGATATAATTCTTTGGTTATGGGTGAAATGTGCAAATTTTGCAAAATAAGCAAGTGGTTATAAAATATTCATTTTTGTTAGTGAATATTCGTTTGGTCGTGGAATATTCTTGCTGTAAGGGAATATTCGTACGACGACGCGGCCTTGTGTGGGCCCCATAACGAAAAACGTTTGGATGAAGAAAACGACAAGTATAAGTTGTTTATAAATAACGGCGTAGTTGTTACCGTTAATACTGTTGGAATACCCGGTGGTTAAAATACAGTAGCACACGGTATTGCACCAATTATTGATTCTTACGTAAGAAGGCACTACTCAATAATTGTTACAGTAGTTACTGTTCAATATTTTATTTTATTGATTCAATAATTGCTGCGTTGATATTTTATATTATTGTTGTTTCAATAATTGTTGCTGCACAATATTTTCCATTATCAGATCAATAATTCTTATTATTTGAATAATATTATTAGATAGCATTATTGGCAATGTCTAGAAAGTTCTGTCTAAGGAGAGATTTGGTCATCTAATTGCGCGCCAATAAGGAAAAATCCTTATTGGAAAGCCCCCTCTTTCCTGGGAACGGCCTGGTTGTCATAATTGTGATTCTATAATATTATTTGTGAATAATTAATTATTGATTTATATGATAAGGAAATATTTATTTTATGTGGATATAACTGATGGATATATTTATTTTATGTGAAGGAATTAATGTTGAGGTATTTTTGTCGGAATGGAGGTATTAAAAATTAAATCACTGTTCTTGAGATATATTGCGTGAGTTATAATTTTTAATCTGACCGTTGGATCGTTGTGATTTTTGGATATTTTATATATATATAAGTTGAGTATATGTCCACAAATTTTGAACTGTTAAAAATGAACGTATAGGTTGTTATGAATTTTAAGAGGTGACTGATTCAGAAATTAAGTTTATAAATAATTTTGGTAGAAAATTCTAGAATTGAGTGGGCCCCACTTTTGGCTGGTGAGAAATGTGCTGAAATTTCTATTTAAATGTGGTGGGTGGGAATAGTAAATGGTAAAGCCATCAGGTTGCAGGTCAAGTCTGCTTTGGCGTGCTAACATTTTCCTATAAATAGAGGGCTAAGTTAGAATTGAAAATCACACCAAAATTCATAAGTTTTCTCTCTTTCTCTCTCTATATTATCGAGCGTATTTTGTGAGTATTTAGATACTTTGTGAGTTTTTATTTATCAGTGCAAGTTTTCTTCAGCCTTATACCGATATTCCGAACAAAAGTACTGTTATCTTGAGGTAAGGGATGTTATTTTCTTCTTAAATGATATTATTTTTTTCAATATCATTATGTCGAAATATTGGTTTAAACTTTTTATGAAATTTGAAACTTTTTGTGTCGGGATTACTATTCACTTATACGGCACTATTCACGAATACGGCACTATTCACCGAAAAATAAATTTTTTCCTTTTTGTCCAAGATGTCTATTATGGTTACTATTTTTGATTGTATCCATGTTTTGATTTATTTTTGAATTCTACTTCACAATTGGTTGTTATGGAGTATTACTGCACTTGGATAAACTGTAATATGAATCCCTAATATTTGTCTTTCTGTCTCACTGGGTTCGTTTTCTTTAAAATATTTTTCATCATCCTCAGTCCTAAATGATGATATTACTGAATATCTTTGGCCTGTAGTGCAAAGATGAATGATTAACTGATGAATATCTTTGGCCCGTAGTGCAAAGATGAACAGGTGTTGAGATGAACATGAGCTACTGGTGATACAAATGAATATCTTTGGCCTGTAGTGCAAAGATGAATACTTGATTAAAGATGATTATTGATTGTTGTTATAGGGATAAAATATTGATGATGGACTTTTAAATCTTAGAAGATAGTAGAACTCATTCTCTACTTGACTCTTCTAATGGTTTGTTGTTTCCGCTGCAGTTGTTGATCTAAAACATGTTGTCTTTTATATTTTATCAAATGTTTCCCTGTTGAAGACTAATGATAAGTTGCTGTATATTATCTTAGTCATAATATTCTTTACTAGGCTAGTTGAGCTCATCCTTTTCTTTTTTGTTCTATTTTTCTCAGGAGGCGAGAATATAGCGGGAACTAGTCGGGGTGTGGAGTGATGTTTCTAGTCAGTGGTGTTAGCAGTCCTCACTATTTTATAAAATTGTGTTTCAATAATCGTAATGAGGACTTATTTGAGTGTGGATATTGTCTATAAGACAATATTTGTATTTAAACTCACAGTATTGTGTTGTCGTATTTTGCACGACAAGTGTTTTAATAAAGTTGTATTTGTTTCTGTACCATGTATTTGGCGACTTAGAATGGGTGATGTATACCTATTTTGGGGGCGTCACAGTTGGTATCAGAGCTTAGGGATATGGTCTCTGGCGGAGATCGGAGAATAGAACTAGGAGGGGAGAGACGAGTAAATCCTTCGCTAGTGTATCCTACCTAAGCTTATTTGTTGGTTGGTTATAATATAGGGATATTATGTGATATGTTAATTTATTTAATTAACCCTTGTTTTATGGCAGTATTTGAGAATGGCAGCCGAGAACGTTAACAATGGAGTATATGAGACTGTGTAACAACCTTTAGTCACAAACCAGGAGAACGTGCAACAGGAAGGCAATATTCCTCCTGTAAACAACGAGCAAACGATGAATGATAAAATGTTTAGGAGCTTTTTGCAATTCATGCAAAATCAGACGAGGGAGACTCGTGTACAGAATACGGGTGGAAATGATAACAACGTGCGGTTTGTCACGGCCAAGTAGTTCAAAGAGTTGGGACCACCAGACTTTCAGGGAAAGCCGAATCTGATCAAGGCAGAAACGTGGGTCAAGCAATTTACCAAGATATTCGATGTCTTGGGATGCACAGAGGAACATAAGGTTCCATTCGCCACCTTTATGTTCCACGGTGAGGCAGACTACTTGTGGGAGTCTGTGAAGCGTACCCAGCCTGACGCACTCAACATGTCCTGGGAAACGTTTCAGAAACTGTTTAATGACAAGTACTCTCCTGAAAGTATTCGTCATATGAAGGAGGTAGTGTTTATTAGACTGGAACAAAACAACATGACGGTGTCCCATTACGAGGTGAAGTTTGCAGAGTTATCCAGGTTTGTACCTCATTTGGTCGAGAATGAGGAACGAATGACAAGGATGTTTCTGAGAGGTTTAAGACCCGAGATTCGGCAATATCTTATCTCTCATAAATTTTCTTTATATTCAGATGTTGTAAACAGGGCTCAATTATTAGAGCGAGATAATGATTATATTCAACCGAGGGAACACAACCAAGGTAATACCGGTGGCAGCGGTCATTGGACCAATGAAAACCAGCAGGGAGGAAAACATTCAGACAAAAGCGGTAACCACTCTTGTGGAAATTGTGGACGTGATAATAGAAGGAGCGAGTCGGGAGGAGATTTCAAGAAGAGAAGGTACAACAATGATAACGTGAAAATATCAGCACAAACATCAACTGTTTCTAGAGGAGGAGAACGAGCACTGGTTGTTCGTTACAAATGCGGGAAAGAGGGACATATCAGCCCAAACTGCCCACAATAATCCAATGTATGTTATAACTGTGGAAAGGAGGGTCATATAGCTCGAGAGTGTTCTATAGCAAAACCAAGTTCAGCGGGAATGGTGACTCTAAAAGCTGACCCGGATAAGTCGAAATCAGCGGTTCCTGGAACAGCATTTGTCGTGACTGGCCAAAATGCGAGAAACCCAAACGAGGTGATCACGGGTAAGCTAATCTTGAATTCTTGTGAAGTTTATACTTTACTAGATACCGGTTCTACCCATTCTTTTATCTCTCTTGCTTGTGCTCAACGTTTAAACTTGACTCCGGAGAAATTTGACTTTGACCTATCTGTGGAGACCCCGTTAGGAGAAACTTTCATTACATCTATAGTTTATAAATCTTGCTTATTCTAAGTTGGCATAATCTCATTACTTGTTGACCTTATCTCTTTAAAGATACTTGCTTTTGATGTGATTTTAGGAATTGATTGGTTAACTACTCATCATGCCAAAATTAATTATTTTCATAAGGTTGTTAGTTTTCATATTCCTAACCAACCTATTATGCAAATTCAAGTAACCAAACCATTAAAATCAATCGCTGTCATATCAAGCCATAAAGTCATTCGTTTATTAAAAAACGGATGTCAAGCTTTCTTAGCCCATGTTATGGACTTGAACAAAAATACGGCAGATTTGAATAATATTTCTGTTGTTAGTGAATTTCCTGACGTATTTCCTGAGGAACTTCCTGTGGTACCCCCAGAACGTGAAGTTGAATTCTTTATTGACATTGAATCCGGTACAAAGCCCATTTCTAAAACCCCATATCGAATGTCTCCTATTGAACTTCAGGAGTTAAAATTCCAATTACCGGAATTGTTAGACATCAGTTTCATTCATCCTAGTATGTCTCCTTGGGGTACTCTTGTTTTATTCGTAAAGAAGAAAGACGGGAGTATGCGACTTTGTATTGACTATCGAGAATTGAACCAAGTCACCATCAAGAATAGTTATCCGCTACCTCGTATTGATGACATGTTTGACCAATTGCAAGGAGCACAATTCTTTTCAAAGATCGATCTTCGTTCTGGATATCACCAGCTGAAGATTAAAACTGAGGATATTCCAAATACTGCCTTCAGAACTCGGTACGGGCATTATGAATTCTTAGTCATATCTTTTGAATTGACTAATGCTCCTGCTTTTTTTATGGATATGATGAACCGTGTGTTCAAAGAATATTTAGATCAGTTCATTGCTGTCTTTATTGATGACATCCTCATCTATTCCAAAAGCCGTGAAGATCATGAGCGCCATTTGAAGCTGGTACTGGAAAGGCTTTGTGAAAACAAGCTTTATGCCAAACTGAAGAAATGCGAGTTCTGGCTTGAGGAAGTAGCATTCCTTGGGCACGTGGTGTCAAAACATGGAGTATCTGTCGACCCAGCGAAGATTGAAGCCATATAAACTTGGGAGCAACCGAAGTCGGTGACCGAAGTACGTAGCTTTCTGGGCTTAGCTGGTTATTATCGGAGATTTATAGAAGGATTTTCACGAATTGCTACTCCGTTAACTTAGTTGACTCGGAAAGATACAAAATTCGCATGGAGCGAGGAATGCAAGAAGAGTTTTCAAGAGCTTAAGAGGAGACTCATTTTGGCACCTGTTCTGACAATACCATATGGTTCAGATGGATCTGTTATCTACAGTGATGCTTCAGGCAAAGGGTTAGGATGTGTTATCATACAACATGGGAAAGTCCTAGTCTATGCCTCGCGACAACTCAAAGAATATGAGAGGAATTATCCTACTCATGATTTGGAGTTGGCAGCAGTCATTTTTGCGTTGAAGATTTGGAGACACTACCTGTATGGGGAGAAAGTGGAGATCTATACAGATAAGTACCTACCATTGGTAGAATTCTCTTACAACAATAGTTATCAAGCAAGTATAGGCATGGTTCAATTCGAGGCGTTGTATGGATGAAAATGTCGTTCTTCAGTACGCTGGGACGAGGTGGGTGAAGCAACGTTGTTGGGACCAGAATTGGTACGCATAACTACAGAGAAGATCCAAACGATTCGACAACGTATACAAACGGCATGGGATCGACAAAAGAGTTATGCGGATCTTCATCGAAAGGATGTAAAATTTAGTATTGGGGATCATGTAATGTTACTTGTTGCACCATGGAAAGGAGTTACAAGATTTGGGAAGAGAGAAAAACTCAATCCACGATTTGTTGGTCCATTTGAAATTCTTGACCGAATAGAAAATGTGGCCTATAGACTCGTATTACCTCCAAATATGTCTCGTGTTCATAATGTTTTTCACGTATCTGTGCTTCGTAAATATGTTAAAGACCCGAACCACATAATTGAGTTAGAACCAAACGACATAGCCGAAGATTTAATGTACGAGGAGGTACCTGTTAAGATCTTAGATAGGAAAGAGCATGTTCTACGCACGAAGGTTATACCACAAGTTAAGGTTTTGTGGAGAAACCATGCTATTGAAGAAATGACCTGGAAGTTGGAATCAGAAATGAAAGCGAGGTACCCTCACCTTTTCGAAACACCAGGTACGTACGTCAATTTCGAGGATGAAATTTTATAAGGAGGGAAGGTTGTAAGACCCTAACTTATTTATGAATAAAATTAAATTTTATCTAAATATTATTGTGAATAATAAGGTGTTAATTTGATATAATATTTTGGTTATGGGTGAAATGTGTAAATTTTGCAAAATAAGCAAGTGGTTATAAAATATTCATTTTTATCGGTGAATATTCGTTTGGTCGTGGAATATTCTTGCTGTCGGGGAATATTCATACGACGACGCAGCCTTGTGTGGGCCCCATAACGAAAAGCGATTGGATGAAGAAAATGACAAGTATAAGTTGTTTATAAATAACTGCGTAGTTGTTACCGTTAATACTGTTGAAATATCCGGTGGTTAAAATACAGTAGCACACAGTATTGCACCAATTATTGATTCTTACGTAAGAAGGCACTACTCAATAATTGTTACAATAGTTATTATTCAATATTTTATTTTATTTATTCAATAATTGATGCGTTGATATTTTATATTATTGTTATTTTAATAATTGTTGCTGCACAGTATTTTCCATTATCAGATCAATAATTCATATTATTTGAATAATATTATTAGATAGCATTATTGACAATGTCTGGAAAGTTCTGTCTAAGGAGAGGTTTGGTCATCTAATTGCACGCTAGTAAGGAGAAATCCTTATTGAAAAGCCCCCTCTTTCTTGGGAACGGCCTGGTTGTCATAATTGTGATTCTGTAATATTATTTGTGAATAATTAATTATTAATTTATATGATAAGAAAATATTTATTTTATGTGGATATAATTGATGGATATATTTATTTTATGTGGAGGAATTAATGTTGAGGTGTTTTTGTCGGGATGGAGGTATTAAAAATTAAATCAATGTTCTTGAGATATATTGCGTGAGTTATAATTTTTAATCTGACCGTTGGATCATTGTGATTTTTGGATATGTTATACATATATAAGTTGAGTATATGTCCACAAAATTTGAACCGTTAAAAATGAACGTATAATTTGTTGTGAATTTTAAGAGGTGACTGATTCGAAAATTAGGTTTATAAATAATTTTGGTAGAAAATTCTAGAATTGAGTGGGCCCCACTTTTGGTTGGTGAGAAATGTGCTGGAATTTTTATTCAAATGTGGTGGGTGGGAATAGTAGCAGGTAAATCCATCAGGTTACAGGTCAAGTCTGATTCGACGTGCTAACATTTTCCTATAAATAGAGGGCTAAGTTAGAATTGAAAATCACATCAGAATTCATAAATTTTCTCTCGTTCTGTCTCTATATTATCGAGCGTATTTTGTGAGTATTTAGATACTTTGTGAGTTTTTATTTATCAGTGCAAGTTTCCTTCAGCCTTATACCGATATTCCGAATAGAAGTAGTGTTATCTTGAAGTAAGGGATGTTATTTTCTTCTTAAATGATATTATTTTCTTCAATATCATTATACCGAAATATTGGTTTAAACTTTTTATCAAATTTGAAACTTTTTGTGTCGGGGTTACTATTCACGAATACGGCACTATTCACCGAAAAATAATTTTTTCTCTTTTTATTCAAGATGTCTATTATGGTTATTCTCTTTGATTGTATCCATGTTTTGATTTATTTTTGAATTCTACTTCACAATTGGTTGTTATGAAGTATTATTACATTTGGATAAACTGTAATACGAATCCCTAATATTTGTCCTTCTGTCTCACTGGGTTCGTTTTCTTTAAAATATTTGTTATCATCCTCAGTCCTAAATGATGATATTACTGAATATCTTTGGCCTGTAGTGCAAAGATGAATGATTAACTGATGAATATCTTTGGCCCGTAGTGCAAAGATGAACAGGTGTTGAGATGAACATGACCGACTGGTGATACAAATGAATATCTTTAGCCTGTTGTGCAAAGATGGATATTTGATTAAAGATGATTATTGATTGTTGTTACAGGAATAAAATATTGATGACGAACTTTTAAATCTTAGAAGATAGTAGAACTCATTCTCTACTTGACTCTTCTAATGGTTTGCTGTTTCCGCTGCAGTTGTTAATCTAAAACTTGTTGTCTATTATATTTTATCAGATTTTTCCCTGTTGAAGACTAATGATAAGTTGTTGTATATTATCTTAGTCGTAATATTCTTTATTAGGCTAATTGAGCTCACCCTTTTCTTTTTTGTTCCATTTTTCTCAAGAGGCAAGAATATAGGGGGAACTAGTCGAGGTGTGGAGTGATGTTTCTAGTCATTGGTGTTAGCAGTCCTCACTATTTTATAAAATAGTGTTTCAATAATTGTAATGAGGACTTATTTGAGTGTGGATATTGTCTAGAAGATAATATTTGTATTTAAACTAACAGTATTGTGTTATCGTAATTTGCGCGACAAGTGTTTTAATGAAGTTGTATTTCTTTCTGTACCATGTATTTGGCGACACAGAATGGGTGATGTATACCTATTTTGGAGGCGTCACAGTAAATGATGCAATAAAAGGAGTGAACAACTCTATAAACGAATGAAGGGAGAAAATTGTTCATCTTTGGGCTGTTTTTCCAATTTATATTCGTTGAAGCAAATTTTCTGAATCTCAAAGTTGCAGGAATCTCTCTCAATTTTTCATTCTAATTGATTGGTGTTTCATGCATATCTTTTATAGGTCTGTTACTTGCGAACCGGAAAGTACAAATTTTGAATAATATCTGAAGTAGAAGTTAACATGTTCTGCATACTGTTAACATGTTTCAATTTTAATGCATGAGGTAAATAAAGTAGACGAACTATAACATAACTCATTCAGGTAATGAGTAGAAGCTACTCATGTTATATTCTTTCTATCTTTTGTTCTTTGTCTTACATGTCTTGCAAAGTGTTATGAGCTTTATGATGTAGTTGATGTTTCTATTATAATGCATGAGTTAAAGTCACAAAAGTTGAATAAAGTAGTTTGAGTTTTCTTCTACCTCTATCACTTAAGGATGTAAATAAAGTAGACGAACTGTGCCCTATTGGATATGTGAACATTACTAATTTATTAAAAGAAATATACAATTTGTTGCATTATCTTCAGCATATCCCTATCTTTTTTATTATGAAGAAATATCCCTGCCAACGTATCTTTATTTTGTCTCATTCGTTTATCATATCTGGACTTATGCTTCATATATTCGTGCATAGCTGGTGTTTCAAACATAAAGTTGTACTAGTTCATCCTTTTAAACCTGATCTGACTGTAACTTTTGAACTTTCATGCACATTTATTTCTGCTAATGCATTACTTTTTTATCTGGAACTGTATAATGTGCGTACTCTTCTTCTGCAGAGATATGACCCTGACCCAGCGGCAAAACCAACTGCTGCAACAGTCCTTGCATCCAAGTTGGGTGCAGATTCTAGCTTAAAAGTGTATATGGGAGATGACACAAAGTTCAATCCCCCTACAAGGATTAGCAGTGATGTTGAGCATCTGCAATCTAGTGGTCTCCGAAAATGCAAGCAGTTAGTCTCTAGATCCAGTAGTGCAGAGAGTGCTGTATTGCATCAGTTGGAAGGAGAAATGATACAATATGCTGGGCCTGAGGGTCCTGAGATGTCTAAACATAATTAGCTGATTGTTGAGCATCAAAATCCTATAAGCTTGCATACACAGGATGGGGGATGGATTGCTCGAGTCACATCATTGCTTGTGGGAGAGGATCCAACACAATCTTATGCACTTACATGTGGAAATTGCCATATGCACGATGGTGAGTATGAATTTGAAGACTGATCTCTTACACTAAACAAGAAAGAACAAAAAATAGTATAAATCAATTGTTCAACGAACAATATGTTACAATAATAATATAATTTTCATTACTTGTTTATAGGGCTTGCAAGGCCCAATACACACTGGAATTTTGTTAGCATTCACACCACTTAGTTGAATTGATTTTCTAGTAAAACATAGATTCTTGATGTCATTGATCACAGTTGGTCATGCTGTAACGTAAAAGCTCCAATTCCTTTTTTGTTTCATAGTACATGTCCATTATACTTTCTTTATTATATGAAAAGCATGACTTCGAAATGTATTCTATCTGATTATTATGAGTTTGCTCATTGCGAGTTTTCTTTTTCTTTTGTGAAATTTGTTTTTGACCTATACCTTTGTTTGATTAATTTGAATTATATCTATGTGGAACTTCATTTGTATATGGGTTGTCTTGTAATCATCTATAGTTTTGTTACTTGTGACAGGCCAATGAATAAAACTGCAAGGATGCACTCCAAGGATGATGATCTTGATTTGGCTGAGTTTTCACATTATGTTGATTATACCCTATATTATGATTTTATATTATGATTTTATTTGCACTTTTCATCTTATAGACATAGTCTATTTATTTTCACTTTTCATCTTTAGTACTGGAGTCAGGTAACTCTGGATTCTTATCTTTTTATCTCTTCAAGATTCTTCTTTGAATCTTATTTATCTTTCTTTTTACTCTAATGATGAATTTCTTAAATTCATCTCTTATCCCTTAAACTCGATCTGAGTTTATTCCTTATCACCATCTTCGCGGTTATAGCCTAAGGTACCCCTACCTAAGGTTTATAACCTACGGCTTTGATACCACCTGTAGCACCCCCAAATCCGGTACTTTTTACCTCAGATCTGGTATATCATTTCTATAACTATTGCGGAAGATATAAACATAAATTGTTTATACATTAAACTTTTACACATTATTCCCAAGTTCTACAACCATAACTAAATACATACATTCAATATCTAAAAAATTTACAATGCTATTTTCGTCAGAAAATTTAATAGATCCAACTGCACCATAATTTAGTCTTGCACTTTGTCTTTGCTTCTGTCTTTACTCGAGCTTTCATCTTAATCTGAAATTTTTTATCATGATATAGCAAGGGTGAGCAACAAATTTGCCCAGCAAGTATAAGTTTAATTGAGGATATATTATGATTGAAATAATTGAATAATAAGCTAGCTAACTTTCAACAATATATATATTGTGAAAAAGCATGAACAAATTTTCTTAGCTGAACGACCAAGTCAATTAAAATGAATGGTCAAGCATAAACATGAACAAATTAACTGAACCAAATGGTAATGAAGTTGATCAGCCTTTCATACCTGATGAACATTGACAACATGCACAACATGCGAATCAATAATCAATATAGATGTGAATAATCAACAATAATCATTCACTAACATGCTTTGAACATACAACTCATGTTTGAGTTAGGGAAACATGTATGTTGATGATTACCGCTAAGCAACCTAATGTAATCTCTTATGAATGACCTATCAATTATAAGATTGATCTTTCATTCCGCATAACATACATGTTAGCTTATAATACTATTACTTTATTCATCAATTATCTAACACTTAATCACATAATTAAATATTAGATAACACCTTACAATATTATTATTATCATCCTCTGATAATTCTATAATCACTATATCATATCCATTATGATTTAACACTCGCTTTTTCATTTCATAAGTTATTCTTTAATATCTAATAAGTTAAATACTAATTTAGCAACTTGGATTCTAAATCTAGCGACCAAATTGCCAATCCAGCAGACTGGATTCCAAATCTAGCAGCCCAAACTGCAATCCAGCTAATTGGATTCCAAATCTAGCAACTAGATTGCAATCCAGCGAGCCTAGATTCACCAATTCATCAATCCAGCAAGCTGGATTCTAAATCCTTCAATTCAGTAAGCTTCTTTTCAATCCAGCAAGCTGGATTCATCAGATTTTCCAATCTAGCAAGCTGGATTCCATATCTCCTTTAACAAAAATACCAAATTAACTTATTATTTTTCTATCTTTTGGCCATGCTTATATATATGTATTTCATACACAAAAAGTATTTTTTCGTAATTTTTCAATTTCTTTTAGTATTTTTAAAAAATCATTTTTAGTGTGTGGCTTAAGAAATTAGCCCCATCATGCTCAACTCCAAAAATTCCCATCTCTTAGCATAATCGTATACGTGTTAACGTGACCCTCTAGTTTAAATTTCGTGGCCATCGGAGTTATATAACTCCGGTTATAGCCGTTTTCATCGAAAAATCAAAAAAATTGAAATAACCATAACTTGGTCATTTTAAGTCAGAATGAGCTCATTTTTGGACAGAAGGTACTTAATAATATATATTTTCATTTCCCAAAAGGCCGGAATTTTTGTCATAAATTAAGTGGCCGAAACATCCCTTTTAAAAGTTTGGGTAGTTTACTTTTTGTCATTTTGCAGTTTTTCGTGCTTTGATAAAATAATCCATACGGAAATCTACAACTCCTTTTTTCAGTGATTCTACTTAGAGAAGTTAGAAAACTTATCATAGTATCCTCCCAAAGTTTTTCAAAATTTTGAGGGTCGGAAAAATGATGAAAATGCCCCAAAACAGTTTATTTCCTTTACCAAAAACGGAACTGTTTTAGCAAAATCAGTCACTATGACTTGTAAACTCATCCTTTTTGAGTGCTACCCCTTGGGTTTACTACATAACTTATATATCTAGCACCCCTCTTTGAGGGATCGCAAAAAGGAGTTATATATTTAAAACGGTGGATATACAAATTACAAAGAAATTTGGGTTTCTAAACTAGAAAAATTATTTTTCTATTCCTTTTGATTCCAACCAAATCAACATCCAATATGGGTAGATCTAAACATAAAACACTCATCAACATGGATACCCATGGTTTTTGAGTTTATAAACATAAATCCAAGGTTTGATTTAGAAAAATCCAACTAAAATATATATATTAGTTTAGGAATTTGTCTTTTTCCTAAATAATTTCATCTTCTCTTCTTCCTCTTCTTCTACTTCTATGGAGGATCTTTATCTCTCCTCCTTTCTCCCTCAAGGGCTGTCGCACTCTCTCCTCTTTCTCTTCTATGGCTTCGGTCACTTCTTCTCTCTCTCTCTCTCTCTTTCCCATTCCTCTCTTTCTTCTCTTTTTTTTTCTTTTCCACTTTTTCTTTCTTCTCTTTCCTTCTTATCTTTTTATCTTCTCTTTCCTTCTTATCTTCCAACTCCTTATCTTATTTTAATTATTAATTTACTTAACAAATAACTAAATAGCCCCTCCTTAAGTAGGTCAAAAAAATTGGGCCACTTATTAATTAAATTCTATTGGGCTTGTGCTTTTATTATTTTGCTTACTAACAAAATAAATTTGGGCTTCCACCCACAATTTGATTGGGCCATTATAATTCTTGTCCCACACATAATATATTGTGCTAGATTAATAATTTAATCGCCCTTAAATCAATTAGTCACAAATTCATTACTTAAATAAATAATTGGCCTATAAATTTAATACCATCTCCTTAGTCCATTAAATCTTTATGCACTTAAACTCTAAATAAATTATTGGGCTATGACATTATTATAGTCTAATACTTTTAATTCTATTTTACCCTAATCATTTAATTAGGATTTTTATTTCTCACACTAGAAAATAAATTTCTTATGTCTTTTTAATTTCATAACCCAATTAGACTTGGTTATAAAATTTATTATTTGAGATATATAAAATAAATCTCTTAGAATTAGTATATATTCTACATACCATAATTCTGTCATCCCATAACCTTTAAGTTATTCAATTATTCATTCTTAATATATAATTAGGATCACACTATAGTTTCTTTTATTTGTTTATATAATAAACAAATATAAACCATCACTTAATATTCATATTCACTTATTCACATAATAATTAAATAAATTGTGACATGTTCCACAATTCTCTTAGATTAGGACACTAGTATACATTTAAATACTAGGGCCACTAAATAAAAATAACCATTTAGGTCATTTAATTCTCATACCATATTTAAATAACTTATTTTTAAGTGATACAATTTATATTGTATAACTAAATTCAATTTCTTCTTTCTCTTCCTAAATTATTTTTCAAATAATTTATTTATATATTAAATATATAATTTAATATATTCATTCATTTATTCACATATGAATTTAATTTGCTAACAACTTTGATACCAATATACATATTTACATATTGGATTTCATCTCATATTTTTACCTTACATCCTTTGGTATAATATTAAATATTATACCATTATCCATATAACATAAGACCATATATCCAATTATTTTCTTTACTTTTTATAAATTGTCTTCAAAATTTATTTAACTGAAGTAAATATATTAATGTATTTACCACATACACATATTCTGATGAACTCATACACCAAAGATATACCTCATTATCAAACAATCACTTATAGTCTATCAAATCATTCAAATTCTTCTCCAAAAATTTCGAAATCCTTAAAATTTCTTCTTATCAACATCAAATTCATACACTTATTTTGTGTCTAGGCTTATCTAATAACATTTAATCCATCATTTTAGGATTTTAATAATTATCTAAATTCTTGGGTTATCACATTTAAAACCATCATAGGATAATTGTTGTTGATGGACAAGTTTAAAATCATCGCGTATAAGTTAGATCTTTTTTGCTTGGTTAGGAACGATAGAAACGTTCATGAAGAATGGATTAAAACTGAGCTATAACGAAGTTATGGCGAAAATTTCGTAAAAGACGAACGAGAATAAGAAAGTTAGTAAATGAACCCGAATGTGTAGAGTTTCATAAGAAAGTAAGAGAACGTAGAAAACGTGAGTCATGGACTCAAGAACGAATGAGTTCCGAGTTCAGATGACCGAATTACGGACGAACGAACGAACAGCGTTAAAAACGTAAAATGAACGAAGGGTGAAGATCAAGCAAATCGAATGGCACGTTAATGGATTCAAAACGAAGTTCTGTTTGAGGGGTATTGAAGTATGTAAGATAAGGAAGAGAATGACTTTGGAACGACCTCGTTCTGAGTTATAACGAAGGAGTTATGAGATGAGGAAGTAAGCGTCTCAAATTAGATTTAACACTTAGAAATTTTTTCTAGGGTTAGGGCTTGGCGCCGCGGCGCCAGCCATGCCTTGTAGAGTGGCGCTGGAGCACCAGACTGGAGGGCCTAACATTGAAGTCTTGCGGCGTGGCGTTAGAGATAGAGAAGGCAGTGGCACCGCAGCGCCGATGTGAAGAAAAAGTCAGAGAAGAGCCTTTAACTGCTCAGCTCTTAGGGGAAACGTAAGGGAATATAAAGAACATAATGTTCAACTAATGTATCACTTAATCAAGTGATTTAAACCTTTAATAAAGATTAAACGGAAAGATTAAGCGAGATTAAAAGATAAAGAACGTAGACGCGGCTTACGGAACCGATATTCGGGGATCGTAGTCGCGATAAACGAACGTGGGGGATTGCTATGATTGTGATTCCTTAGACGTTGAGTGACGAGGGTATTGAATAACATTTCAATGTTATGTTGTGGAAATAAGAGATAAGTGTAAAGTGTATAGACACTGTGAACGCAACACAGTTGCTTTGAATGACCGGTTTTAGAATACGGCAAAACGTATGGCTTCGATATTATGAAAGAATATCGATTGTTATCAAGAAAGCCGTAGCGAACGGTAATAAGGTTAATGAAAGCCAATCGTGATTTGGATAGGAAATGATAGAATGAAATGTAAGCGTTGAACACTTTAATCGACGTGAAGGTTGAGTGTATGCAAATACTAAACGGATAGAACCTACACCCCGTGTATGGTTTGACCGTAAAATAATGAAGATCAATAATTAAACCATGAATGGTAAAGAACTGAATTAAAGACAATGACGTTAACGTAACGAAGTCGAGTTAATGATTAACTTGAATGATCGCTTTGAGTATACAAAAGACTGTTTGACTTAGATGATAAAGAATGAATCCTGAGGAATGGCATTTACTTGCCAAAAAGCCATAAGGAATAAGAAATTGACTTAACGGATATTATAGTTTAATAGTTCAGACAAGTTAAGATAAGTTAGGCTGTGGTACAATTATAACCTTTGATGGTTGACATATGGGAGCTGGGCTAAACAATTCTTTCAGAGAGTGAAGGTATGTACGAAACTGGAAATCAATTTAACTCACCGTGATGGCAGTGTAGATGAGACGAGAACATGTTTGTTGGTTGTTTGTGGGAAATCACTAAGAGTACCATATGGACTACTAGCAGAGAAGCGATGTGTGCTGAGTCTTATAGAAGTTATAAGAAGAAGATAAGCCTGTAAATCATCAAAAATGATGAACAATTTGAGTAAGACATCTCCGTATGTCATAAAGCCGTAAACCGGTAATGAAAGTTGGTCGCGTAAACTTAGGCTGAAAGAACGCGAAACCTAAGTAGTAAAGTTAAGTAAACCAATGTATAAGTCAAGTATATGACTAATTGGTGTATGTGTTTTTCCTTATATGTTTTATAGGGATTGGAATGACCAGTTCAGCGTAAGCTGTAGCTATGTGTAAGGCAAGTTTCCTAACTTCATTCATATTTCAAATGAATGTTAGTTTCTTAAACTTCTCAGATGTTAAACTTGAGAAGTTCTGTCTATGTGCCAATGTGAGATATTTGTACAAGGTGGTAGAACGTATGAGGCCTTGTGCCACAATGTCAACACTTTGGTGTTTATTCGAGATGAACTGTTCTGTGATTGAGCTGTTCAAAATAAGTATTCTATGTTTATACATGAACCGTTATTGTTAAGTCTGTGCTAATGATTCTAGCCAGACAGGATGTGTATGAAAAAGGTCGAAGAATGAAGTATTTCAAAGTGAATGTGAATAATGTTTTAAAATGATAGGAATCGAGATTATTCCTATTATTCAAGCTGCTTCGTAACCTTTGTTCGGTTATCAAAGTTCTAAAGGAATGTTTAAACTCTTGAAGTTGTTTGTTTAACTGCTATAACTTGCTGGGCAATTGAATGCTCACACTTGCTTTAAATGAAATTTTTTTTTAGCGAACAATGTTAGAAAGAACTTAAGAATCCCGTGAGGATCAAGCTTATCGGTATCCAGGAGAAGTGCCATTCAGTATATGGATGAGCGTGAAGAATAAGTGAAGACTTGTAATGTAGAAAGATGAAATTGAACTATAGACTAGTTTAATGAAATGTTATGTATCCTTAGTGGCTGATAAAAGTCACTCTTGTAAGATGAAATGAATAATATATTTATCATTATTTGTAATGAACGTGGTTTTAAGGTAATAGAACCTGGGATTTAAGAATGTATGTTGTTATATTCAATATATAATGATGCATGTTTGGTAAGAGATTGGACAGTGACATACGGAATCCGGGTTTAAAAATAGACCGAATTTTGGGGCGTTACAAAAGGTTTGCACATTGACCTAGTGATGTGACACTATTTGACTGGTCTGTGAAACCGAGATTTATTAGGGTCCGGGGGCTTGATTATGCAGAGGGAAGGTGTTAGGCACCCCCCGACATCCGTGTTACCACGGTGACTCCACTTTTCAATTAAATTGTTATATGAATGTGTGTGTGTGTGTATGTGTGGGTCAATGTGCAATTATCTGGAAGTAGTGATATGCCTCGTTTGCACCTACATACAAAGGGTTTGAATTTTGTGTAAAAGTTCCGTTTTAACAAGATATAGCAATGACGTTTTATAAGAGAGGTTTTTCAAACCCTTATGCTCAATAGAAATTAAGGCATTTGATACTTCTATTTTATTATGTGTTAAGCTTAATTGCTTTTATTTTCAAGATGCGGAGCATCTTCGAGAAAGTAAGATACATAGCAATGTCGAACTCCTTATGGGCATGAGAGTCATCTAAGTAAATTCAAACACCGTGAATAATTTACAAGCCCTGTACAGCTGAAAATGTCCATCACGAGAACCGAATCTAGATTCATGAGACTGAATCTGTGATCACATGATTCCTAGGCTCACATTATGTTGCAATTTATGAAAGTTGTAAATAGTTATATATATATATATATAAGTTGTAAATATATATATATGAACGATCAACCACCACGAAGTAAACTCTTGGCGGGACTGAATGTAAATATATAAAAGCTATAAATATATAAATAAGACGATCAACCGCCATGAAGTAAACTCCAAGCGGGACGAAATGTAAATATATAGAAGATGTAAATATAGTTATAGAAACGATCAACCGCCACGAAGTAAACTCTAGGCGGGGCGAAATGTAAATAAAGCAGTAAAAAGCCACGAAGTAAACTCTAGGCCTGATAGATATATATATATATATATATATATATATATATATATATATATATATATATATATATATATATATATATATGGAGAAGATCTAAAGCGGACCAAATAAGCGGACCAAAGAACGGACCAAAGCAAAAACACGCGGGTTTCAGGGTCAACCCGCTGGTTGGTCCGACCCGAACCCTGAAACCCGCGTGTTTTTGCCTTGGTCCGTTCTTTGGTCTGCTTATGTGGTCCGCTATATATATATATATATATATATATATATATATATATATATATATATATATATATATATATATAAAAGAAATAAAAAGCCACGGATCGAAGTCTGGGCATATGTGACACCCCCAAATCCGGTACTTCCATTTCCACAGGATTTGGTGTTTACGATACAACATCATCCATCTATCTACCCAAAAATAAATGCAAACCATGCAATAGATAGAAATAATAATAAATCTCCCCTTATGGGGTTACATCAACTACATAATAAATAAATCTCAAGTTACTGTAACCTTAAATATCTGTCCAGAATCATAAACAAATAAGTCTTAAACAACATCATTAACTTAAGTCTTAAACAAAATACATCATCATATAAAACAACAAGTCTTCATCACTTGTTAACCTTGCCATTGCCTTTACTAGTGGAAGGTTCGTCTGCTCTTTTGTTCTTAACTGCAATGTTATTATTACGCAAGAGTGAGAACGATTGCCCACAAGTATAATAATGAAAACAAGCATATAATAACATGCGAGGAAAAATAATAACTTCGAATATAAAAGCTCAACTTTTGAATCAAGATTGAATAACAAAAATCAAAAGAATTTCTGAGGGTTATAAGACATTGAACTATGTCCTAGGTTGTCAAGGGTTATACTTGAAACCTTTAAAAATCATAAGACTATGGACCTTTCTTCTCGTACTTAGGGGGATCAACCCTTAGTACCATACTGTACACAATATCTTAATGCTAAGCATAAGTAAATCCCTTTGCAGGGTTGTTCATCTCAGTTTGACATTAGAGTCCACACCAAAGGAAGTTTGGTTTGGATAAATCAATAAGGGTTCTGAATTTAAAACGCTCATCAACTATGGACTAGTTGAATCAATAAAGATTCGCTAGTCTAACAAGGTTCAACAATAAATGATATTTATAATGAATAACAATCTCAATAGGTATACAAAATAACAATTATTGTATAACACAATCATACTTTGAAAAGATAGTAAATCTTTAACATAACAAATGAACTTGATTTATAACTTGAATAATGATAACAAGTAGGGTTAGGAAACTTGCCTCGTGCGTAGGCTAAACGATTACTACTTCCGTTCACCACAAATCCTACACACATACTATATGTATTCACGACATTCATTAGTTACATTTTCACTTAATTATTTAATATAAACTCCACTTTATTTAACAAATCATTACCCTTCTAATTTAATTACTTAATTAAATTAGAATATTTTCATTCTCTTACTATTATTACACTCGAATAAATTATTTCATAATAATTTTCATCGAATATTTATTTTATTCCATAAATATCTCAATTAAAATATTTACTTTATTTTATAAATATTTTAATAATAATTTTTATCGAATATTTATTTTATTCCGTAAATATCTCAATTAAAATATTTAATTTATTTTATAAATATTTTAATAATAATTTTTATCAAATATTTATTTTATTCCATAATATCTCAATTAAAATATTTAATTTATTTTATATATATTTTAACAATAATTTTCATCGAATATTTATTTTTTTATTTTATTTTTTATTTTTTTTTTACCGCCGGGGCGGGGTAATGTAGTTTGGTAACGCCCGCTGAGGGTGGGGTTACCCAGGCTCATTTTCTGCAGTTTCTGCAGTTCTGCAGTTCGCGAACATAACAAGACCAAATTAGGCCAAAAATCAATCACAAGTAAAATTATACGTGAATATGGCCATAACTTCCAATTAGTTATTTTTACACGAATTTAGACTTACCCAATCATTGTAATACATATATAATCATTACCCAACAATTATAGAATGATTTTAACCCATTAAAACATATAATTACAGAATTAAAGTATGTAAATTTCACTGTTTTTTGTCTTCTTGAAGGTTTTGAACAAAAACCATGAAAATTAATACTACGGATTCGTTATAAGGCTAAATCCAACCATTTAAACTTTGGTCTCTTCGTATCAACATGCATAATAAAATACGAGTGTAAAATTTAGGGATAATATATGATCAACACATGAAATATCACGTATAAGGCCATATGCCCAAAACCCAAACTCTGTAAATTTTGAAATAACAAGTCATCATCATACGTTGAAATCTTATGAAATTAATGATACGGAAACACACATTATATATATAAAATATGACATACAACTCGAATTATTACATCTATTCTTATAACAACTGAATTCCCCAAAAATAGAGACTCACAGAAGACTTAAGCCATATTCATGAAACTTAAAAGACGTAAAATATATAAATTGGGTTGAAGAGATTACCTAAGCGTAGATTAATTTACTAGGAAGTGAATTCCTCCTCCACAAAACTCTGAATTCTCAACCCTCTCTTTGTATCTCTCTCTAAAACTCTCTCTGACACTTTCTAGACTTAGGAAATTAATGAAGAAAAAGGAAGGGAAGGCGTAAATAAAGAAGACGTCTGACGCGTTGTGGTCAGTTACCCAGTCATGGGTAACTGCCCTCAACTCCCTCAAAGGCCATGTTTGGCTAGCAATCTAGATTCAAAACTCTTTATTTTAATAAAACCTTTTATCATATAGTTTAATTAATGTCACACTCCATCATAAAATAAAACCAATATCTCATTTAATAAAATATAATAATTTCTCAATAGTGCACATAGTCACATAATTCAAATTCTCATTGATTAATAATATTAAATTATTAAATCTCTAATTAATAATTAAATAATTAAAATAACATTAGGCTTATTAAATATTTTTTTAATACAATAAGCTCACATAAATACATACATCGAATAATAAAATTATCCACATTAAATTAATAAATGTAACACATATAATTAAATTAATCTATCACAACTTCATCAATTAATTAATTAATCTAATAATTAATTCATCGAAAATATTTATTCAATCCAATAAATATTAAAATTATTTTTACAAAATCTCAGGTGTCACAGCATATGCACACAACACGACTCTCAACGTGAATAACTGTGTGTGCAAGAAGTAGAGAAAAGACTTTAAATGATGTAAGAATGCTTATAATGGACTGTCAAAGAAGACTTTAATAGCTTTAAATGGATGAATACTCATTTTCCACCGGTAGAAAGTAGCCAAATATAAGCTCACAAGTGTTTGAAATGAGAAATCACTCAATTTATAGTGTGTACAGAGTAAATTAGACAAGGCTTCCTCGCCTTTTTCTCTTATAAAATGGCCACCCCAAGCCCTTTATTTATAGAGGGGGGAGCCGTAGGTGTACCTGCGGCAGCCGCAGATGTACCTGCAGCTGCCTGGGGTGTCCTGGGCTCCGTGGGTCCTGCCATCTCGAAATGCGTACACTTGTGCAACGCGTTTTTCGCTCAAACCTTCATAACTTCAATCCGGGCATCCGATCGAGGTGTTTAAGACTTTTTTACAAAATGTTGTTGTCAAGAGATACACAATGACATGGGATAAGAGGTTGTACGAAGTTAGGAAGATGGGTCTATGCCCAGGTCTTCAGGCTTCAAATTATATCTGATGTGTTTTCTTGTGTATTAGTCACTCAGGATTGGAGCTATGGTTCTTATGGGACACTTTTGTGTAGAATGTATGTTGAAATGTTGTTGAGACGACGCGTTTGTGGGATTGAGGTGGCAAAATGATGATTTTGCCCTTTAACCGGGGTTATCTCTGATTCTGGCCTGATTTAGCAGTCGTTGCTCAGGGTTATCTCTGAGATTGGGTTGCTGCAAGTGTTGAACATCCTCAGGCTTATCTGTGAGGTGTGTCTATCCTCCCGGGGTTATCTTCAGGCTTGGGAATGAGTGCCTCGGGGCTATCACCGAGTGTTGAAGCTATTTGCAGGGGTTTGAAACAAGTGTTTCCGGGGTTATCTCCGGAACTGTAACTGTATCCCTCAGGGTTATCTCCGAGGTTTGAACTGAAGATCCCGGGGTTGTCTCTGGGACTGAAATTGAATATCTCGGGGTTATCTTTGAGATGGCAAAGGTTTTCGTTGTTATTTCTGGAACTGGAACTGCATTCCTCGGGGTTGTCTCCGAGGTTGAAACTTAAACTCTCGGGGCTATATTCAGGACTGGAACTGAATATCTCGGGGTTATCTCCGAGATGGCAAAGGTTGAGTATCTCGGGGTTGTCTCCAGGAATACAACTGCTCTGACCTCTAGGGTTATCTCTAGAAGACGATTTTACTCTCCTACAATGTTAGTAACAGGCATGCAAAATTTCGAGTGTCTACAATTGTAAATAATTTACAAGATGATTGCAGCTGAAAATGGCCATCACGGGAATCGAATCTAGATTCAGGAACTTAATCTGTGATCACATGATTCCTAGGCTCACATGATGATGCAATATGTATAAAAGCTAGAAAACGAACTAGATTTGAATAAATTTAAGCATTCCAGGTTCAACGGTTCCAGTTTAGTCACTATAAACTGGTTAAAGTGAGAAATAGCCATATTTAGGCAAATCTAGCCTGCAGGCTGATAAACAGTTATATATATAAAAGTTGTAAATATATATATATATATATATATATATATATATATATATATATATATATATATATATATATATAAGCTGTAAAAGGCCACAAAATGATCTCCAAGCCTGACTAAATTAGAACCAGACAAGATAGCGAAAGATTTAACGTATGAGGAGGTACCTGTTAAAATCTTGGATAAGAAGGAACATATTCTACACTCAAAAGTTATACCTCAAGTTAAAGTTTTATGGAGAAACCACAATATTGAGGAGATGACCTGGGAGTAAGAATCTGAAGTGAAAACAAGGTATCCTCACCTCTTTGACATACCAGGTATGTACACCAATTTTGAGGACGAAATTTTATAAGAAGAGTAGGTTGTAAGACCTCAACTTTTATGAATAAAGATGAATTTTTCTCTAAATATCATTTTTGAATGTTAAGGTGTGAATTTGTTATAATGTTATAGTTGTGGGTAAAATTTACAAATTTTATAAAGTAAGCAAGTCGTTATAAAATATTCATTTGGTCGGGGAATATTCGTTTTATCAGCGAATATTCGTACGACGACACAATCATTGGTGGACCCCCAACGAAATTATTGTCGGAGTTAGAAAACGACAGAAAAAACATTTTATGAAAATAACAACAAAAGTTTTACCGTTAAACTGTTGAAATATCCGGTGATAAAAGTATAGTAATACGCGTGGTTGCATAATAGCACACGGTATTGTACAGTATCTTTGATTATTGATGCTTACATGAGAAGTCACTCAGTTTTATTCAATTATTACCACAATAATTGCTACATAGTATCTCATATTATTAATTCAATTATTGTCACAGTATCATCTACGTAATATTTTATATTATTAAATCAATAATTAAGACGATAAAGTTATTCATAATATTATTTACATTATTGATAATGTCTAGAAAGTTCTGTCGATGAAAGGGGGTTGGTCATCTAATTGCGTGCCAATAAGAAGAAGTCCTTATCGGAAAGCTCCCTCTTTCTTGGGAATGATCTGGTTGTTAATATTTTAAGTTATAATATTAAAGATGAATAAAGATCGTGTTGATTAAAGATAGGAATAATAATTGATGAGTGGAAGATGTTTGTTCAAATATCCTTTTAGATTGTTGTTTGTTCATTTAGTTTTTTAATCCTTCCGCAGCCCCAATTACCCTCAAAAGAGGTAATTCTGTGATTGACTGGTTTTCTTATTATTGACAAAACTCTCAGTAATGTTCACTAACTTGTTAATAAGGGTGATCTCCCATTGGTCTATCTCTCCCAATTTCTAATTACCTTCAGGAGAGGGAATTCTCTTATTAGTTGGTCAGATGGTGTGCTAATAAATTGCGCCCGAAATTATTTTTCCTATGCAGTCCGTGATTATTTTCTTAAATAGTATCATGTCATTCTCGTATAAATAGGATGCTTAGTTTAGAATTAAAAATCACACCAGAATCAGAGAATTCTTCTTCTATAATATGGATCATATTTCTTTAGAGTTTAAAGAAGCTTTGAGTGTAGAAAACAATGCAAGTTTTCTTCAAAAATATCCACGCCATACCATTTAGAAGTACTCTTCTTTTAAGGTAAGGGATATTATTTTTGTTCAATATTCGTAAGAAATAATATTTTCTTCCATACTCTATAGTATGTAAGTAATATTATTTTATTTCAGATTCCGAATTCTACACTCATTTTATTAAAGTATTGCTTCTATACTCCTTCAAATTAGTAGAATATCCTTAAAATTTATGCTTCATCGAGTATCTTTTCACGAGAATATTTTTTAGGACATTTTTGTTAAATTTTAATCTTTTCATGTCGACATACTATTCACGGGATACTATTCACGAATTACTATTCGCGGGGTACTATTCAGCCAAAAAATTAATTTCTTTTCTGTCCAAATTATTTTTGATACTAGGATATTATTCTTGAATTGTAATCCACAAAGTAGTTATCAAGTTGTCAATTTGGACATTTTTAAACTCTGGATAAATTAAAAATCTTTAATATTTATCCTTGATTTCGTTTTATTGAATTCTTATATCATTGTCATCATTCTCATGCTTATATTGTGATGAAAGTCAACTTTGGCTCGTAGTGCATAGATGGACTGTTGATTGGTATGATTATGACCAGGGATTATTCGGTATAATCATGACCTATAATGTTACAAATGATATGGTCAAAGTTCTCATTGGCCCGTAGTGCATTGATGGACAGTTGTTGGCATGATCATGACCATTGGTGATACTAACAAATATTCTTGACCCATAGTGCATGGATGATTCGTGGATGTGATAATAATGAATATCCTTGGCCCGTAGTGCATGGATAATTAAGTGAAGTGGATTATTTATTAAGCTGAGTCTCAACGATAAAATTGATGATAAACTTTTAAATCACAGAAGATAGTAGATATTAAGCTCTACTTGACTCTTCTAATGGATTGTTTGTTCCGCTATAGTTAAACTTGTTGTCTATTGTATTCTATCAGTTTAACACTGTTGAAGGCTAACGATAATTTATTTTGCATTATCTTAGTCATAATTTTCTTTACTGGGCTAGTTGAGCTCACCCTTTTCTTTCATTGTTCTCTTTAGGAAATGAGAATATAGTTGGGACTAGTCGGGGAATGGAGTGACGGTCCAGATGGTTGCTCTAGTAGTCCTCACTATTTTGTGAAATATTGTAATAATATTTATAATGAGGACTTCATTTGAGTTTGTATATTGTCTAGGAGACAATATTTGTGTTAAAACTCTCAGCTTATGTTACATGACAGTTGTATAATTAAGTATATTTTTTTTTGTACCATGTATTTGGCGACTCGGAATGGGTGATGTACACCTATTTTGGGGGCGTCACAACTGCGGCCATCCACGGGTGGTATTTGATGGTCATTTCCCTTTCAAAAGTCATTTTCAAGTCGCACCACATTCTGAGAGTTCTTCTTTAGATCAACTGTGTTCGGGTTATTTTCTGCAAAATCTGTCACCGTACAAGTGTTCTACACTATCCTGGTAACGTATGCATATCTTCTTTTCCAATTTTTATCCGTTGGAAATTGAGTTATCACATGAAATACTTCTAAACACATAGTAGTGATTATGCATTCTCATATGACTTGATAAAAATTATTCAACATAGTAAATGTTAGTATTTAACCATGCTGAACGTAATGATGTGAAAAAATTTGACTTTTGAAATAGTCAAATTGGCACCTTTCTTCTGCTATTTATTATCCTATTTGAGGATAAATGAGCAAAAGTTGTAAATCAAAGTAATCCTGGTAATTAAACTACCCTTATGGATTATGACTTTGACATTTTTATGCATATAGGATGTTTATGACTTTAGATTGGTGTGCTACTGAATGGCCACCTCGTCATGCCTACGTGCATGTGAATAATCCTTTTTACAAAGGAGACTCTGGCAAAAAATTTCCATGAGCCTAAGCATTAAATAGATATGTATTTTTAACTATATTGTAGTCGTATGTTAAAGTAATACATGCATACATATAGGCATAAAATGAATTTAAAAGGCTCCAAGTTAGAATTTATCACACCCTTTCTAAGGTGATTAGGAGACTTGTGTCCAGATATATGGATCCGGATCAGCCGAGCAGTTCCCGTAGGAGGTCTTCTGATGTGCCTCGGCCTCGCACAGTCGGACAGCCTCGTCAGTTGGTGGAGAAAGTGATTCGTCCTATCCGGGTGAGGTACTAGATGTTAAGGACGAGGAGGAGGATGTACGGGTTACGGCGCCTGCTACTACTGCTCATCCACCCTACAGGGATCTTCCAGACATTAATGTGATGATTCCAGAGCTTCTGGATGATTTAAGTCGCCAACCCTCGGTCTACTTGAATGCGAACAAGGTAGAAGATTAGTTTGATCTTTCTTTTTTCCTATTGATGATGAGCAAGGATTCTGATGTTGATTTGTATTTATGATGTAGGTTCCCAGCTTCACACAGCCTCGAGGGAACTTGTTCATCATACACTCTCTATATCAGACTCTTCATCTAGAGTATCTACAGATTGTGTATGGTTGGGGCTTTGAGGCATTCTTTTCCATCCTCCCCCATCGTTGTCCCTGGGGTTACCTCAGGGCGTTGTCTGAGCGATGGTTTCACCAGACTCAGTCTCTCCATTTACTGGACTACGAGGTGATAATGACACCGATGGATTGGCGGTTTACCACCAGTATGGAGTTTGGAGGGGCGCCAATGCCTTGTACGACGAACATTGCCCCGACTGTCGTTAGATCCTTGCTAGGAGTCCCGACTGAGGTGCTCAAAGATAGGACAGTCCGCGATGGTCCTTTGAGTGTAGATGTAATGAGTGGGGCGTTGAGTTAGCCTATACCCGATGATGCTAGAGTCAGGGATCACATTCTTCGGTGATTACTCCTGGTCATCCTCCGGGGTTGTTTCATAGCAGATAACTCTTTCACGGTATTTTTCGCTTTAGTCAGCGCCACACGAGAGGTGGACCGTATTGGAGAGTATGACTGGAGCTCCTATACCTTTGCTTATTTCCTCATGGGAATGCGTATGCGTTCGCAAGGCTTGACAGAGGCTTGCCTAGGATTTTACCCATTTCTGCTGGTGAATATTTCTCTTTTGATTTCTCATGTATAGGTTACGAGTGTTGACTGATCGTAGATGTTTGCCCTTGTATTGGCAGTTTTGGGCATATGAGAGGCTTCTATGCTTGCGTACCATTAGTGTGTTAGGTTTAGACACCTACCCAAGGGGACGACGATGGCTTCACTCTACATTGGTGAAGGTTCATGTAGCTGAAGGTTTCACCCATTGTCACTTATAGTTGGAGTTATTGACAGCCGATGTCATTAAATGGGTTCCCTATTCTTGGGACCATTTGACAGTTGGCTTTGAGGATGGTTTCTCGACTGGTGTCGAGCATGTGATATCTTCCCGTCAGATTCTTCTCTTCACAGATGGAGGATGAGAGCTCTATTTGGGAGAGCGTGCTATCAAGAGCATTATAGAAGGGATTTATATACCGATCTGCTCTCTTGCCAGGTGTTATTTACCTGTGTCTCAGTCGCCAATCAGTGATATCCCGTTGATGGGAGTTGACAGCTCTACTTTATTTGAGGGTCCGTTCACTTAGGAGGTATTCTACCGCTGGTGGTCCTCTCGTACTATTGGAGCCAAGACCGCGCTACTCAGTTCATGGGGGATATGGTTCCTGGATCCGTGATGATGATGGATTGGATGGCCTGCATCCGAGAGCATACTCATTTGACGCAGATTGATAGCTTGACTCGGCAGTTGGACCGGGCACATTTTTTCTTCCGGCATTTGGGTAGAAATCTTTTAGAGGCGAATTCTTTTGATCTTTCCAGCTCAGGGGCTGGCCTTTCAGGTGGCCCATATGATTTTGCCGGTGCAGATCCTCTATTGTATCGGTCTGATATCCCTCTTGGCGGAGATCCAGTGACTCAGTAGGAGTTACATCAAATGGACAGGTTAGATGATGTTGACATCAACACTATTGACTTCTTATGATGTATTTCTTGCTATGTCTTTTGATAGGCCTCTGTTAGATGCTGGGTGGTTGTTCCCCATTCTCGTTGTATCTTTTGATAGGCCTCTATTAGTTGTTGGGTGGTTGTGCCCCATTTTCTTGTATTTTCTAGTTGTACACAGAGATGATGTATTAGATGATGATGTACTTAGGAATGTATATATGCTATTTTCCATTCTCTACATCATATTGCCATCTATTATTTATCATGCATGTATTATGTTATGCATATGTATGTCAATAGATGTTTAGCATTGACCCCTGGATGGTCTTATAAAGCGGCCCACACAGATGTCTTCCTCGACAGTTAGCCGCATTGATCACACCCCACCAGTATTTGTAGCCTCTTATTTGAGGTCGTGGTATGATAGTTTGTTACGTCCAGATCGGGTGACCGCAGATCGACTGTTGCGGCACTCTATGACCCTCCTGATGTTCTAGGTTCCTGTGGGTTTTGTAGAGGGCATGCTGGAGCATTGGGTACCGGAGAGGCAGGTGTTCCGGTTTGAGACCTAGGAGGTGAATCATACCTTAGAGGAGTATGAGCGTTTGACAGCTTTGCCACTGGACATGCCTTACGCTCAGATGGCTACCGGAGATAGGAATCGACAATTTATGACCCTCACTGGCTTGAGGCACAGAGTAGCCCAGGATGAGATCACTTTCGGGCATGTAGTGTCCATGCATTTTCTGATAGATAGAATTGGCTCCTTGGACAGTTATACATAGCACTCTAGAGATTTCACCACAGCAGAGGATGAGTGGCATGTTGCTAGAGTAGATATATTCCTGATGTGTATAGTGGCATATCTGTGCATGCCACTGTACATAGATCATTTAAACATTGCTATGGTTATTGTAGTGCGGGCTCTCCGAGAGGGACATATTATTGTACCGATGATTGTGGCAGAGGCATTGAGGTCAGCCACGTATTGCCACACCCATCCTGCAAGGGTGTTTACAGGCAGCTCGGTTTTGTTGTACATGAGGTTTATGTCACACCTGCGACCGATTGGCACCTTCCGACACCATGTGTACTATTTTTCCCATGAGATAGCCATGTCTTTCTCCTTTCAGCTGACAGAGTGTACAAACGCTACTTTTTGGTTAGTGTTCTTGGCAGGGATCGAGGATCCATTTGATATTCTGCTATGTTCAGGGCTTAGTTCTCCCTACAGCTTCATTACTCATGCACCTGGCATATATTATCTTCCTCTGGCTGGTTTGAGGGTTATGACCACTTATCATCCGCTGGCTGTGCTGGCACTGTTTGACCATTTTAAGGATGTTCATCCCTTTGAGGGAGCATTGGGTCGGCGTTTGTCTTCTCGGCATTTGTCAGTAGAGGATAGATCCAGGGTTTATACATGTTGGGCCCAACGTGAGAGGGCTAAGTTTACTATTAGCTATTTGGGTTTTTCAGCAGAGTATTTCGCATAGATGGAGGCAGAAATTGCATAGGCTGGGGTTGTATCCACCGAGCCAGGGATTTATTCTGACAGTGGGGAGCCCATGGAGGACGCAAGTTCTCCCACTGAGGATGAGTTATTCACTGGGTTGACAACAGCTCTGATTGATTCTCCTAGTATGACTGCTACTATGACCGCATATTCGACAGTGTATTTAGAGCAGAGTCTGCATCTGATGACATTTGAGAGAGATCAGGCTAGGGCCTTGATGCTGACAACTCTTTCTAGGAGAGATGTCGCTCTAGCTGAGAGATATGATTTTTTAGCTCGTAGAGACACCGCTATTGTTGAGAGGGATGAGGCTAAATCATCTAGAAATGCAGTTGTTACTGAGCAGGATGGCGCTATATCTACCCGAGATGCCGCAATTACAGATAGTACTGCATTGAGGTCTCATACTACTGATATCATTGTAGAGATGAGCACATTCATTGATGAGCATAGTGTCACTATGCAGATGGCTGTGGATCTCTTGGCTCGCATTGATACCATAAGGTAAGAGCTTACAGAGTTACCCCCTTCTTCTAAGAGGGATGCCATGTTGGATTTGATAGCACGTATATACGATGATTTGTAGATGGGCTGGGATTTTCCTGCACAGACTAGCTTAGCCATTTTTGTCATGTATAGTACATATTGTATATATTCAACAATATTATATATGGCAGGGAAAAATATTTTGATTCAATTCCCTTTTATTTATGCCTTGTTACTTGCTTGATATTTGCCTGTTTCTCCAGGGCTTGTGATCTTGATGTATTCTGAACTCCCCCTTGATGGATGGACATTGAGATGTCTCAGGATCTTTCAAAATGGATCGTTGATTTATGTGTATTCCCTACCCTTTGGTGTCTTGGAATTGGTTTCTATATGTGGTTATGGAGAGGAGTGTGGCTTTCCTCTATGAGGTTGAACCCCCCCCCCCCCAGATGGTCGCCAGTACTCCTTTGTATTGGGGAACCCAAGTGTAACGACCCCAAAATAGGTCCATTCCATCCAACCTATTCTGAGTCGCCAAATACATGGTACAGAAAACAACTGTAACTTTATTACAACAATTGTCGTGCAAAATACAACAACACATATGCTGTGAGTTTGGATACAAATATATACCAAATGTGACTCATGTTCCAACCGTGGACATCACCTCACAATGACACCTTACATAAAGGTATACTCAAAAACTGTTTTAGAAATTAGAATCTTTGGAAAGTGCTCAAGGAAACCTTCGTACATGGGAGGCCATGCGTCTAGGTTATGATAGATATCATATGGCCACAGAATTATTCTTGGTTGACCCAATAGACCCCAAAGAAAAACGAGAAGATTACTATCATATTCTTCCCAATGGTGAGTCTTCTCTTGACATATCATTATCTCTACTGTCTCTAATTGAGAATTATACTTCAAACAAACACCAAGATTATATAGGTAGTGCTCGTATATATACTCAGCAAGTGGATGAGCACATCCCTGTCTTATGATGACACGAGGTTGTATGTCGTTAGACATCTTGTATGATAGTGGCAAACCACCCTTCTAACGTTGGGTACACCTTACCCTATTGGATTCACCAAATAAAACTACTAAATGAACTTTTCTATACTGCTTCGGAAGAACATCCACAGCTAGAGACCACCGTTCTATTTCCCCGTTACCCTCGCTCGACCCAGCTACACTCTTATTACCTGAAAGGAATTGTGAAGCAAAAGGGTGAGCACAACTAGCTCAGTAAAGAATATCATGACTAAAGATAATTAAATTATCAATAGCCTTCATCAATAATAAATCAGAGATTTAGAACATATGGTAAATGATAAAAATTTCAACCATAGTTGCAGCGGAACGAGCAATCCATTAGAAGAGTCAAATAGACTATAAAGTCTATTATCTTCTCCATGTTAAAAATCCATCAACAATGTTTTATCCCTGTAACATCAATCAACAATTCTGGTCCACAATCATATGAATAACTCATAATCATAACCGTAGTTCTAAATTCCTCTTATCATCCAGGACGAAGATAATTTTTATCACCTATCTTTACCTGAAACATCAAAGATCATGGTTACACCAAATCACATTTCCTGTTCATAATCATACTAATAACTTCACCTTTGCACTACGGCCAAAGATATTCATTTGTATCACCAGTTGATCATGTTTATCTCAACATCTGTTCATCTTTGCACTACTGGCCAAAGATATTCAACAACATATCATCTTTGCACTACGGGCCAAAGATATTCATCAACAATTCATCTTTGCACTACAAGCCAAAGATATTCATCAATATTTCATCTTTGCACTATAGGCCAAAGATATTAATATCTCAAAGAAATATATAATCATTTCAGAATTTATATAAACAATAATTATAACCATGTTGATCAATTCACCTTTGCACTTAAGCTAAAGATATTCACTTATAAATTCAATGGTCATGATCATACCAATCAACGATTCAACTTTGCACTACTGGCCAAAGATAACCCATAGTCATGATCATACCAAAAATCTACCCATCTTTACACTCAAGTCAAAGAGAAATATCATCATTAGGGTTATAAAAATGTTATATATAATAATAAAAATAATATGATCAACATCTAGTTTTAATCTCAAGAGTAATATTCGTAAATCATCTATAATTTGGTTAGAAAAAGAAACCAATTTTTATCGTGAATAGTAACTCGTGAATAGTAACTCATGAATAGTAACTCGTGAATAGTAACTCATAAATAGTAAACCCGACACAAAAAGGTAGAAATTCCACAATAAAATCCATACCAGTATTTCGGTATAATGATATTGAAAGAATAATATTTCTTAAGCTTATAAACAATTTATTTAAATTGTTTACACTTTACTAAATAATGCATTTAATCATTCTAAAATACCAAACTCATAAGATTTTATCACCAATAATCAAAACCCTCATCAAAAATCTGCATATACCTCATATAGGATTCTCAAGTCATAAAATCCTATTTTCTAATTTTCTTACTTCACAAAACATATTTAATTCATTTACTCATAACTAGACCATTTTCATGAAAAATACCAAATCAGTTCTAAAAATATTTCTTTTCTGAGATTTAGCATAATATAGTCCCATAGTGAACATATATTTTTCTCAGAATTTTTAAAAGTCATTTACTATTTTTCATATGGCCAAAACAACCGAATATTTAGACATTTATCAAAAATTATACTTTTGTCCAAAAATTCTGAAATTTACAGAGTATACTTCTATCATATACATGTACTCCCAATAAAATTTTTATCAATTTTGGAGTTAACCACAAGGAATTATAAGCGATTACTTTTAAAATAGTCTTTTCTCATAAAATTCATAACTCTCAATCTATACATCCAAAAATCACCATTTTTGGACACAATCAAGAAAACTCATCAAAATATCATTTCAAATTTTTTCAGAATTTTTGAACGTCAAAAAAATTACGAAACTGAAAAATATAACAACCCTTAAAATTCCTTACTATCCTTTACTATCCCTTACCTCAAAAGAGCAGTACTTCTGATCGGTATGCAAAGCCGAAGGAAACTTGCACTGAATAGCAACTCTCAAAGTATCTAAATACTCACAAAATATGCTTCATAATATAGAGAGAGAAAGAGAGAAAACTTGTTTCTGGTGTGATTTTCAATTCTAACTTAGCCCTCTATTTATAGGAAAATTTTAGTAGGCTTGACCTGCAACCTGATGGCTTTACCTGCTACTATTCCCACCCACCACATTTGAAATATAATTCAGCACATTTCTTCACCAACCACAAGTGGGGCCCACCAATTCTAGAATTTTCCACCAAAAATGATTTATAACCTGATTTCCGAATCAGCCACCTCTTAAAATTCATAACAAATCATACGTTAATTTTTAACGGTTCAAAATTTATGGACATATACTCAACTTATATATGTATAACATATCCAAAAATTACCACGATCCAACGGTCGGATTAAAAATTACAACCCCCGCAAAATATCTCAAAAACCCTAATTTGATTTTCAATACCTCCGTTCCGACAAAAATACAGATAAAACACCTCAACATTAACTCCTTCATTTTTAACCACAAAAATATATCCCTCATTTATATCCACATAAAATAAATATTTCCTTATCATATGAATCAATAATTATTCACAAATAATATTACAGAATCACATTTATGACAACCAGACCGTTCCCAGGAAAGTGGGGGCTTTCCAATAAGAATTTTTCCTTACTAGCGCGCAATTAGATGACCAAACCTCTCCTTAGACAGAACTTTTTAGACATTGCCAATAATGTTATCTAATAATATTATTCAAATAATATGAATTATTGATCTGATAATAGAAAATACTGTGCAGTGACAATTATTGAACAACAATAATATAAAATTTCAACGTAGCAATTATTGAATCAATAAAATAAAATATTGAACAGTAATTACTGTAACAATTATTGAGTAGTGCCTTCTTACGTAAGAATCAATAATTTCAAAAATACTATGCAATACCGTGTGCTACTGTGCAATAACGCGTATTACTGTATTTTAACCACCGAGTATTCCAACAGTGTTAACGGTAACAACTACGCCGTTATTTGTAAAAACTCAAATTTGTCGTTTTCTTCACCCGACAGTTATTCGTTATGGGGCCCACAAATAGCTGCGCCGTCGTACGAATATTCCCCGACAGAAAGAATATTCCACGACCAAACGAATATTCCCCGACAACAATGATTATTTTATAACCACTTGCTTATTTTGAAAAAAAATTCATATTTCACCCATAACTTTAAACTTTTATCAATTTAACCATTTACTGAATAGTAATTATAAGAAAAATTGAATACTTTTATTTCATAAAATTCGGGGTCTTACAATCTCCCCTCCTTATGAAATTTCGTCCCCGAAATTTACGTACCTGGTATTTCGAAGAGTTGAGAATACCTTGCTTCCATTTCAGATTCTATCTCTCAGATCATCATGATTTCTCCATTGCTCATCTCCCATGATAACTTCATTTGGGTTCCTCATTTGTTGGTAAGTCATGACAACCGTCATCCCTCGAACTACTCGGCTTTGACTTGTCTGGAGCAGCATTTGGCGTCATCATTACCGTTGGAATATATCTTTCTATAGGACATATTCCTCCCTCAACTGCCTCTTCGTACTCCTCATTTATGATCTGAATCATCAATCTTCGATCCATATCGGATTCAGGTTGACCACTATGTACAGGGTAATTCAAAACTCGATGTTGGGTTCTCCCAATTGCTTTCCAAAAAGAGAAATTCATATCATCTATTTTAGCCTTCTTAGATCGAACATCTCTTTCCACAATATCCACGTGTCGTGCGGCTTTTGCCCATGCATCACTTATTCTCACTCGTTCAGTTTTTTCCTCTTTCAGCTCAGATTCCATTTTTATCATCTTATACTCTGCCAAAGAATGCTTCTGTTCAAGCATCACATATCGGGTAACACAAGCTTGAATTGTTGCATCCTTTTGTTCCACGACCGCCTGTCGTTCTTCTGCCTGCTCTTCTAACTCATGAATACGATTTTGAAATTCTACATTTTGATCATATAATACCTCTAATAAACTCTCCTCTGGTACTTCTTCTTCCTCTTCCTCCTCAGTCTCAGCTGTTACCTCTACGACTATCTCGGGTGCAACTATCAATTCTTCACTCACCACATGGATATCTCTAATTCCTTCTTCGTCTGACATCACATTATCACGGTTAGTGATTAGAGGTATCCCCACAGTCTCATTCACTCCATTGTTAGCATTCTCAGCTGCCATTCTCAAATACTGCCATAAAACAAGGGTTAATTAAATAAATTAACATATCACATAATATCCCAATATTATGACTAACCAACAAATAAGCTTAGGTAGGATACACTAGCGAATGATTTACTCATCTCTCCCCTCCTAGTTGTATTCCCCGATCTCCGCCAGAGATCATATCCCTAAGCTCTGATACCAAATGTAACGACCCCAAAATAGGTCCATTCCATCCAACCTATTCTGAGTCGCCAAATACATGGTACAGAAAACAACTATAACTTTATTACAATAATTGTCGTGCAAAATACAACAACACATATGCTGTGAGTTTTGATACAAATATATACCAAATGTGACTCATGTTCCAACCGTGGACATCACCTCACAATGACACCTTACATAAAGGTATAGTCAAAAACTGTTTTAGAAATTAGAATCTTTGGGAAGTGCTCAAGGAAACCTTCGTACATGGGAGGCCATGCGTCTAGGTTATGATAGATATCATATGGCCACAGAATTATTCTTGGTTGACCCAATAGACCCTAAAGAAAAACGAGAAGATTACTATCATATTCTTCCCAATGGTGAGTCTTCTCTTGACATATCATTATCTCTACTGTCTCTAATTGAGAATTATACTTCAAACAAACACCAAGATTATATAGGTAGTGCTCGTATATATACTCAGCAAGTGGATGAGCACATCCCTGTCTTATGATGACACGAGGTTGTATGTCGTTAGACATCTTGTATGATAGTGGCAAACCACCCTTCCAACGTTGGGTACACCTTACCCTATTGGATTCACCAAATAAAACTACTAAATGAACTTTTCTATACTGCTTCGGGAGAACATCCACAGCTAGAGACCACCGTTCTATTTCCCCGTTACCCTCGCTCGACCCAGCTACACTCTTATTACCTGAAAGGAATTGTGAAGCAAAAGGGTGAGCACAACTAGCTCAGTAAAGAATATCATGACTAAAGATAATTAAATTATCAATAGCCTTCATCAATAATAAATCAGAGATTTAGAACATATGGTAAATGATAAAAATTTCAACCATAGTTGCAGCGGAACAAGCAATCCATTAGAAGAGTCAAATAGACTATAAAGTCTATTATCTTCTCCATGTTAAAAATCCATCAACAATGTTTTATCCCTGTAACATCAATCAACAATTTTGGTCCACAATCATATGAATAACTCATAATCATAACCATAGTTCTAAATTCCTCTTATCATCCAGGACGAAGATAATTTTTATCACCTATCTTTACCTGAAACATCAAAGATCATGGTTACACCAAATCACATTTCCTGTTCATAATCATACTAATAACTTCACCTTTGCACTACGGCCAAAGATATTCATTTGTATCACCAGTTGATCATGTTTATCTCAACATCTGTTCATCTTTGCACTACTGGCCAAAGATATTCAACAACATATCATCTTTGCACTACGGGCCAAAGATATTCATCAACAATTCATCTTTGCACTACAGGCCAAAGATATTCATCAATATTTCATCTTTGCACTACAGGCCAAAGATATTAATATCTCAAAGAAATATATAATCATTTCAGAATTTATATAAACAATAATTATAACCATGTTGATCAATTCACCTTTGCACTTAAGCTAAAGATATTCACTTATAAATTCAATGGTCATGATCATACCAATCAACGATTCAACTTTGCACTACTGGCCAAAGATAACCCATAGTCATGATCATATCAAAAATCTACCCATCTTTACACTCAAGTCAAAGAGAAATATCATCATTAGGGTTATAAAAATGTTATATATAATAATATAAATAATATGATCAACATCTAGTTTTAATCTCAAGAGTAATATTCGTAAATCATCTATAATTTGGTTAGAAAAAGAAACCAATTTTTATCGTGAATAGTAACTCGTGAATAGTAACTCCTGAATAGTAACTCGTGAATAGTAACTCATAAATAGTAAACCCGACACAAAAAGGTAGAAATTCCACAATAAAATCCATACCAGTATTTCGGTATAATGATATTGAAAGAATAATATTTCTTAAGCTTATAAACAATTTATTTAAATTATTTACACTTTACTAAATAATGCATTTAATCATTCTAAAATACCAAACTCATAAGATTTTATCACCAATAATCAAAACCCTCATCAAAAATCTGCATATACCTCATATAGGATTCTCAAGTCATAAAATCCTATTTTCTAATTTTCTTACTTCACAAAACATATTTAATTCATTTACTCATAACTAGACCATTTTCATGAAAAATACCAAATCAGTTCTAAAAATATTTCTTTTCTGGGATTTAGCATAATATAGTCCCATAGTGAACATATATTTTTCTCAGAATTTTTAAAAGTCATTTACTATTTTTCATATGGCCAAAATAACCGAATATTTAGACATTTATCAAAAATTTTACTTTTGTCCAAAAATTCTGAAATTTACAGAGTATACTTCTATCATATACATGTACTCCCAATAAAAATTTTATCAATTTTGGAGTTAACCTCAAGGAATTATAAGCGATTATTTTTAAAATAGTCTTTTCTCATAAAATTCATAACTCTCAATCTATACATCCAAAAATCATCATTTTTGGACACAATCAAGAAAACTCATCAAAATATCATTTCAAATTTTTCCAGAATTTTTGAAGGTAAGAAAAATTACGAAACTGAAAAACATAACAACCCTTACCTCAAAAGAGCAGTACTTCTGATCGGTATGCAAAGCCGAATGAAACTTGCACTGAATAACAACTCTCAAAGTATCTAAATACTCACAAAATATGCTTCATAATATAGAGAGAGAAAACTTGTTTCTGGTGTGATTTTCAATTCTAACTTAGCCCTCTATTTATAGGAAAATTTTAGTAGGCTTGACCTGCAACCTGATGGCTTTACCTGCTACTATTCCCACCCACCACATTTGAAATATAATTCAACACATTTCTTCACCAACCACAAGTGGGGCCCACCAATTCTAGAATTTTCCACCAAAAATGATTTATAACCTGATTTCCGAATTAGCCACCTCTTAAAATTCATAACAAATCATACGTTCATTTTTAACGGTTCAAAATTTATGGACATATACTCAACTTATATATGTATAACATATCCAAAAATTACCACGATCCAACGGTCGGATTAAAAATTACAACCCCCGCAAAATATCTCAAAAACCCTAATTTGATTTTCAATACCTCCGTTCCGACAAAAATACAGATAAAACACCTCAACATTAACTCCTTCATTTTTAACCACAAAAATATATCCCTCATTTATATCCACATAAAATAAATATTTCCTTATCATATGAATCAATAATTATTCACAAATAATATTACAGAATCACATTTATGACAACCAGGCCGTTCCCAGGAAAGAGAGGGCTTTTCAATAAGAATTTTTCCTTACTGGCGCGCAATTAGGTGACCAAACCTCTCCTTAGACAGAACTTTCTAGACATTGCCAATAATGTTATCTAATAATATTATTCAAATAATATGAATTATTGATCTGATAATGGAAAATACTGTGCAGTGACAATTATTGAACAACAATAATATAAAATTTCAACGTAGCAATTATTGAATCAATAAAATAAAATATTGAACAGTAATTACTGTAACAATTATTGAGTAGTGCCTTCTTACGTAAGAATCAATAATTTCAAAAATACTATGCAATACCGTGTGCTACTGTGCAATAACGCGTATTACTGTATTTTAACCACCGGGTATTCCAACAGTGTTAACGGTAACAACTACGCCGTTATTTGTAAAAACTCAAATTTGTCGTTTTCTTCACCCGACAGTTATTCGTTATGGCGCCCACAAATAGCTGCGCCGTCGTACGAATATTCTCCGACAGAAAGAATATTCCACGACCAAACGAATATTCCCCGACAACAATGATTATTTTATAACCACTTGCTTATTTTGAAAAAAAATTCATATTTCACCCATAACTTTAAACTTTTATCAATTTAACCATTTACTGAATAGTAATTATAAGAAAAATTGAATACTTTTATTTCATAAAATTCGGGGTCTTACACCAGGTAGTTCCATCTCTTATGGATTTGTGTTTTTCTTTAAGGACTCAACCGCAGATTAGATGGTCGGCGGTTCTCCCATTGGTGTGGGGAGACCAGGTAGTTCCATCCCTTTGGTCTAAGCTGATGATGTGTGGTTTGATGATTTGAAGGATGATCCCATTACCATTTGACATGTTTTTATGTTTTGGTATGGGGTGAAACCAAACCATGGATGGCTGCCTACATACTCCCATTAAGAATGGGAGATCAAGTCTGTATAGTTCGAACCTGATGTGAAAAGGTTCAAAGTTGTATGTGGTAAAAAGGGTGTAGAGATGTGTTTATTTTTATTTTTTTCTATGGTAAGACCGGACCTTAAAAATGGCTGCCTACGTACTCCCGTTTATTAGGGAGATCAGGTCTGTGAAGTTCGCCCCATGTATAGTATAGACTGCAGATGTGAAAAGTTTTATCCCTAGTGGGACAAACTGAAGATGTGAAAAGTTTTATCTCTTGTGGGATAAAATGAATGTGTGAAAGGTTTTGAAAACCTGAGTTGAGTGATGGATCTGATGATCCGGAAATAGGCTGCTGGTTGAAAGGTATGTTTGTCCTTGATGGGGCAAACGGATGTGAAGAAAGGTTGTATGTAGTGGAGGGTTTTAAAAAACAGAATTGACCGGGGATCTGGTGATCCAAAACCAGGATGCTAGTTTGCTGGTAACTTTTGACATAGTACTGTTACACGATGTCCGAGTTGATGCGTTGTTGAAATTCATCGCCATCCATTTCTTATAATCTGAGAGCTCCTCCTGTCAATACCTCCTTGACAACAAATGGGCCTTCCTAGTTTGGGGCGAATTTTCCTTTGGATTGATCTTGATTGTCAAGAACCTTTTTCAAGACCAAGTCATGTTCTTTGAACTGTCGTAACTGGACTTTCTTGTTGTAGGATTTAGCGATCCTCTGTTGGTATAACTGACCATGGAAGATGGCAGTGGCCCGCCTTTAATCTATTAGAGACAATTGGTGGTACCTATCTTGTAACCATTGGTCTTCATCCAGCTAAGTGTCTATCAACACTTTGGCGGACATCTTTTGCATGATCTTTTTGAAATTCTTATTAGTTGCTACAACAACATCATTCATCTTTGGACGATAGATGATGGATTTGAGATGTTTGATGTGGAATTTACTACATAACTCCTCCATTATTTGGTTGTTGAGGTTTTTGGCGTTGTCTGACAAAATCACCTCGGATTGTCCATATCGACAAATGACATTATTTCTGATGAAACCAATGATCACCTCTTTAGTAACCCTAGGGGAAGAGGCTGCTTCTACCCACTTGGTGAAGTAGTCGATCATGGTGAAGATAAACTGATGCCCATTACTGGCTTTGGGCTCGATGGGCCCGATCACGTCCATTCCCCACATTGTGAAGGGCCAGGTCAAACTCATATTGTGGAGGTCCCTTGGAGGGGCGTGGATAGCATTCCCATGAATTTGGCATTGGTAACATCTCTTGACGTGATCATCACACTCAGCCTTGAGAGAGAGCCAGTAATGCCCTATTCTTAAGATTTTCTTGACAAGTAGAGGGCTGCTCATGTCTGGGCCGCATACTCCACGCATACTCCACCTTGGATTTTATCCATGAGCCTTTGAGCTTGGTCTTTGTCTAAGCATCTGAGAAGACCTAATCCTGCATCTCTTTTGTAGAGTGTGTCTCCGCTCAGGTAGAATTTCATAGCCATTCGATGAATCCGTTTTCTTTTAGCCTGACTCGCCTCAGTGGGTGTAGATCTATCTCGCAATACTCCTTGATAACCTGATACCAAGGGTGTTGGATGGGAGGCAGTTCATCCGATACTTCTCCAATGTAGTTCCCATAGGCTAGAGCCTTTTGCCTGGAAAATGTGATATTTGGCATGTCTTCCTTGTCAAGTATGTTGATAAAGGAGCTCAAAGTTGCTAGTGCATCCGCAAAGTCATTCCTATTCCGATGAATGTGGAGGAAGGATATTTCTTCAAACTCTGAAACCATCTGGATAACTTGCCGATGGTAAGGCAGTAAATGTAGCTCTTTGGTGTGATAGATCACAGTGGTTTGTCTAATTACCAATTCGGAATCTCCAAAGATAGCTAACCGTCTGATGCCCATGGATTGGGCTAGTTTCAACCCCATGATACATCCTTTATACTCAGAAGTGTTATTGGTGTTGGCAAACTGCAATTTGATGGCAGCGGGATACTGCTCCGCCGTAATGGATACTAGAACTGCTCTAGCTCCAGAACCTTCCATGTTTACAGCTCTATCAAAATATATCTTCCATAGTTCGTGTGTATCGTCCTGATGGTGTTGCTAAACTGTAGACTATATCAAACAACTGTAGGATCAACTTCCATTTTGACAATCGACAATTCAACATGGGTTTGTTGAACACGTACTTGAGAGGATCCACCGGGATATGAGGTGGGTTGTATGACCATGAATATAATTTTGTAATCTCATGGAAGCCCATGCTAAAGCACAACAAGTTTTCTCAGTTAGAGTATACTTGTGTTCACTGCTGCTGAATCTTTTGCTGAGGTAATAGATATCTCTTTCTTGGCCTCTATCATCTTTCTATCCTAGCATACAGCCAATGGTGTTGTCATTGATTGACATGTACATGAATAGGGGAACATCATCCTTGGGAGGTACCAAAATAGGAGCTTTGATCAGCTGCTCTTTGATTGTAAGGAAGGCTTTCTGACACTCACTAGTCTATTTCATGGAGGAGTTCTTCCTTAGTAACTTGAAGATAGGCTCACAGGTTGCTGTGAGTTGTGAAATGAATCAGCTGATGAAGTTGATTCATCCCAAAAATCTCTGTATTTCCTTCTTTGTCTGAGGTATGGGCATTTTCGCGATGGCCTGGATTTTGTAGGATCCAGCTCAATCCCTTTGTGGCTGAATAGGAATCCTAGCAACTTGTTTGATTTAATGCCAAAGGCGCACTTGGCTGGATTCAACTTCAAGTTGTACTTACGCAACCTGTTAAAGAGCTTTTTGAGATGATCTAGGTGGTATTCCTCCATTCGAGACTTGACAATGATGTCATCCACACAGATTTCTATCTCTTTGTGCATTAGATCATGGAAAAAAGCCATCATTGCTCGCTAATAGGTAGCTCCGGCATTGATGAGGTCGAATGACAACCGTTTGTAGCAAAAGGTTCACCAAGGAGTGATGAATGAAATTTTCTCACGATCCTCTTCAGTAACCATGATTTGATGGTACCCCGCAAAGAAGTCAACAAAGGAGTACATGTCATACTGAGATATATTGTTAATAAGTATGTAGATGAATGGCACGGGAAAGCTATCCTTAAGACAAGCTTTGTTCAGATCCTTGTAATCTACGCAAACTCGAACCTTCCCTCCAGGTTTAGGCACGAGGACAATATTGGATAGCCAGTCAATGTGACGCCCCCAAAATAGGTATACATCACCTATTCTGAGTAGCCAAAAATATGGTACTGAATACAAATACAAACTTAATTATACAACATGAGATGTGAGTTTTAATACAAATATTATCTTATAGACAGTATTCAAACTCAAAATAAGTCCTCATTACATTTATTATCACACTATTTCACATAATAGTGAGGACTACTAATGCTACCTTCTGGACCGTCACTCCGTTCCCCGACTAGTCCCAGCTATATTCTCATTTCTTGAAGAGAACAGTGAAAGAAAGGGTGAGCTCAACTAGCCCAGTAAGAAATATTATGACTAAGATAATGAAGAATAAATTATCGTTAGCCTTCAATAGTGTTAAACCAATAAAATATAATAAACATCAAGTTTAACTGCAAAAGAACAAGCAATCCATTAGAAGAGTCAACTAGAGCATGATATCTACTATTTTCTATGATTTAAAAAGTTTATCAAAAGTTTTATCGTTGAGACTCAGCTTAATAAATAATCCACATCATCAAATCATCCATGCACTACGGCCAATGATATTCATTAGTATCACGACCACAAATTATCCATGCACTACAGGCCAAGGATATTCGTGTTTTCATCAATGGTCATGATCATGACAACAACTGTCCATTAATGCACTATGGGCCAATGAGAACTTTTACCACATCATTTGTAACATTACGGTAATGATTATAACGAAAAATTCCTGGTCATAATCATACTAAGTACATCTATGCACTACGGCCAAAGATGACTTTCATCACAATATAAACATAAGGATGATGACAACGATATAAGAATTCATTTAAAAGAAAGCAAAGGATAAATTTTTAAAGATTTATAATTTAATTTATCCAGAATTCAATAATGTCTAAATTGTCAACATGATACTGCTTTGTAGAGTAAAATTCAAGAATAATATTGTATCAAAAATGATTTGGACCGAAAAGAAATCAATTTTTTGTCATGAATAGCACACTGGGTGAATAGTACCTGAGTGAATAGTACCCCACGAATAGTAACTTCGGGAATAGTAACTCCGTGAATAGTATTTCGGCATGACACAGTTAAAACTTATCAAGAATACTCATAATAATATTTTTATGAAAAGATACTGGATGAAGCTCAAATATCAATGATATTCTACTAATTTCATAGACTATAAAAGCAATACTTTAACAGAATGAGTGTAGAATTAGGAATACGAAACGAAATAATACTACTCACATACTACAGAGTATGGAACAAAATATTATTTCTTACGAATACTGAACAAAAATAATATCCCTTACCTTAAAAAGAAGAGTATTCCAACTGGTACATCGGGGATATTCTTGAAGAAAACTTTCACTATTTTCTACGCTCAAAGTTTCTTAAAACTCTAAAGAAATACGCTCAAGATTATAGAAGAAGAATTCTTTGATTTTGGTGTAATTTTCAATTCTAACTAAGCATCCTATTTATAGGAGAATAGAAGGATACTATTTGAATTAGAAAATCACGGACGCACAGTAAATTTCTCACGGGCGCGCTGAATAGGCTGATTTCTGAAAAATTTGATTTTACTATGCTGCACTATGCAATAAAATATTCTAATAAAATGAAAACTTTAAATAAAATATAATATATTCTATTTATAATCTAATAAAATAAAACTTTATATATATATATATATATATATATATATATATATATATATATATATATATATATATATATATTATAGAGTATAACTTAATTGGTTGGTTCAAATATTCGGATGCAACTTGCTAAGGATGCTATCTGCATATAATAATATATATAAGCATCAAAGTTGAAATTTTTGTACATATGCAAAAGATACGTAGATAATGATAGATAATGATGACTATTAATTAGTAGAATATATTTAAATTATGCCACCTTTAATAAACAAAAGCCACCACTCCCCACATGTGACATATATGTCATCCCACACTTTACACCACCATGCACCACACGACACTTTTTTTTTCTTCTTATAATATAACTTATATATATATATATATATATATATATATATATATATATATATATATATATATATATATATATAAACCAAACTAAGATAACTTTCTACCGATTATTTTGAAGAAATGGGTAAATGGGGGTTCAAATAATACGCCAATATTTACATCAAATACTTCATAAAAATTCCCTCAATATTTTTAACAACATTTATCATCATTATTATAATTTGTAATATTTAACAACCAGATCGTTCCCAGGAAAGAGGGGGCTTTTCAATAAGGATTTATCCTTATTTGCGCGCAATTAGGTGACCAGACATCTCCTCGACAGAACTTTCTAGACATCGTCAATATTGCAAATAATAATACGAATAACTTTGTCGTCTCAATTATTGATTTAATAATATATAAAATATCGACAATAATTAAATCAAATAACGTGAGATACTGCAGCAATTACTGTAGCAATAATTGAACAAAACTAAGTGACTTCTCACGTAAGCATCAATAATCAATATCGTGTACTACTATGCAACCACGCGTATTACTGTATTTTTCATCACCGGGTATTTCAACAATTAACGGTAAAACTTCCGCCGTTACTTTTATAAAAAGATATTTCTGTCATTTTCTAGCTCTGACAATAATTCTGCTGTGGGGTCCATTAATGATTGTGCCGTTGTACGAATATTCCCTGTTAAAACGAATATTCCCCAACAAATCGAATATAATATAACAACGTGCGTACTTTACAAAATTTATAAATATTACGCACAACTATAACATTATATCAAATTCACTCCTTAATATTAAAAAAATAATATTTATAGAAAATTCATCTTTATTCATAAAAGTTGGGGTCTTACAACCTCCCCTTCTTATGAAATTTCGCCCTCGAAATTAGGGTACATACCTGGTATGTCGAAGAGGTGAGGATATCTTGATTTCATTTTAGATTCTAACTCCAAGGTCATTTCCTCAATATCGTGGTTCCTCCACAAAATTTTGACTTGAGGTATAACCTTGGAGCGTAGAATATATTCCTTCTTATCCAAGATTTTAACAGGAACCTCTTCATATGTTAAATCTTCTACTATTTCGTCTGGTTCTAACTCAATAATGTGGTTCGGGTCTTCCACATATTTACGTAACATAGATATGTGAAAAATGTTATGAACACGAGACATGCATGGCGGTAACGCAAGTCTATAGGCCACAGTTCCTACTCGGTCAAGGATTTCAAAAGGGCCAATGAATCGAGGATTGAGTTTTTCTCTCTTCCCAAATCTCGTAACTCCCTTCCATGGTGCCACACGTAACAACATATGTTCTCCAACATTGAATTCAACATCCTAACGATGAAGATCAGCATAACTCTTTTGACGATCTTGTGAGGTTTTTATACGTTGCCGAATTATTTGAATCTTTTTTGTAGTCATTCGTACCAATTTCGATCCCAACAACGTTGCTTCACCCGCCTCGTCCCAACATACTAGAGAACGACACTTTCTTCCATACCGTAACAACCCCAAAATAGGTCCATTCCATCCAACCCATTCTGAGTCGCCAAATACATGGTACAGAAAATAACTACAACTTTATTACAACAATTATCGTATAAAATACAACAACAAATATGCTGTGAGTTTGGATACAAATATATATCAAATGTGACACATATCCCAACTGTGGACAACACCTCACAGTGGCACCTTACATAAAGGTATAGTAAAAGACTGTTTTAGAAATTAGAATATTTGGGAAGTGCTCAAGGAAACCTTCGTACATGGGAGCCCATGCGTCTAGATTATGATAGATATTATATGGCCACAGAATTATCCTTGGTTGACCCAAAAGACCCCAAACAAAAACGAGAAGATTACTATCATTGTCTTCCCAATGGTAAGTCTTTTCTTGATATATCATTATCTCTACTGTCTCTAATTGAGAATTATACTCCAAACAAACACCAAGATTATATAGGTAGTGTTCGTAGATATACTGAGCAAGTGGATGAGCACAACCCTGTCTTATGATGACACGAGGTTATATGTCATTAGACATCTTATATGATAGTGGCAAAAACACCCTTCCAAAGTTGAGTTCACCTCACCCTCAACAGCTATAGACCACTGTTCTATTCCCCTGTTATCCCCCGCTCGACCCAGCTATACTCGTATTACTTGAAAGGAATTGTGAAGCAAAAGGGTGAGCACAACTAGCTCAGTAAAGAATATCATGATTAAATTGTCAATAGCCTTCATCAGTAATAAATCAGAGATTTAGAACATATGGTAGATGATAAAAAATTTCAACCATAGTTGCAGCGGAACGAGCAGTCCATTAGAAGAGTCAAATAAACCATAAAGTCTATTATCTTCTCCATGTTAAAAATCCATCAACAATATTTTATCCCTGTAACATCACTCAACAGTTCCTTTCCACAATCATATGAATAACTCATAATCATAATTGTGATTCTAAATTCCTCTTCAAATCCAGAATGAAGATAATTTTCATCACATGTCTTTACCTGAAACATCAAAGATCATGGTTATACTAAATCACAGTTCATGTTTATAATCATACTAACAATTTTATCTTTACACTACGGGCCAAAGATATTCATCAACAGACCATCTTTGCACTACAGGCCAAAGATATTCAACCACAGATCATCTTTGCACTATAGGCCAAAGATATTCATCAACAATTCATCTTTGCACTATAGGCCAAAGATATTCATCAACAATTCATATTTGTACTACATGCCAAATATATTCATCAACAGTTCATATTTGCACTACCGACCAAATATATTAATATCTTAAAGAAATATATAATCATTTTAGAATTTATATAAACAATAATTATAATCATGTTAATCAATTCATCTTTACACTTAAGCTAAAGATATTCAATTATAAATTCAATGGTCATGATCATACATGTTAACAATTCATCTTTGCACTACATGCCAAAGATATTTCTCAGTCACGATCATACCAATAATTTACCCATCTTTACACTCAAGTGAAAGAGAAATTCAACATCAGGGTTATAAAAATGTTATATATGATAATAAAAACAATACTATCAACAACTGCATTTATTTTCAAGAGCAACAATCATAAATCAACGATAATTTGGTCAGAAAAATAAACTAATTTTTTTTTCGTGAATAGTAACTCGTGAATAGTAACCCCGACTCAAAAAGGTAGAAATTCCACATTAAAATTCATACTAATATTTCGGTATAATGATATTGAAAGAATAACATTTCTTTAAACTTATAAATAATTTATTTTAATTGTTTACACTTTACTAATTAATGTATTTAATAATCATAAAATGCCAAACTCATAAGATTTCATCACCAATAACCAAAACCCTCATCAAAAATCTGCCTATACCACATATATGATTCTCAAGCCATAAAATCATATTTTTCAATTTTTTTCCTTCATATAAAATATTTAATTTAATTATTCATAACTAGTCCATTTTTCTTAAAAATACCAAATCAGTTCCAAAAATATTTTTTTCTGGGATTTATCAGAATATAGTCCCATATTGAACATATATTTTTCTAAGAATTTTTAAAATTCATTTACTATTTTTCATATGGCCAAAACCGCCGAATATTTAGACATTTATCATAAATTGTACTTTTATCCAAAAATTCCGAAATTCACAGAGTATACTGATATTATATAGATATACTTCCAATAAAAATTTCATCAATTTTGGAGTTAACCACAAGGAATTATAAGTGGTTACTTTTAAAATAGTCTTTTCCCGTAAAATTCATAACTCTTAATCTATACATCCAAAAATCACCATTTTTGGACACAATAAATAAAACTCATCAAAATATCATTTCAAATTTTTCCAGAATTTTTTGAAGGTCGTTAGAAGTACGAACTGAAAAACATAACAACCATTAAAATCCCTTACTATCCCTTACCTCAAAAGAGCAGCACGCCGAAGGAAACTTACACTGATGAATAGCAACTCACCAATTATCTAAATACTCACAAAATACACTCAATAATCTAGAGAGAAAACTTATGAATTCTGGTGTGATTTTCAATTCTAACTTAGCCCTCTATTTATAGGAAAATATTAGCACGCCGAAGCAGACTTAACCTGCAACCTGATGGCTTTACCTGCTACTATTTCCACCCACCAAATTTGAATAAAAATCTCAGCATATTTCTTCACCAACCAAGAGTGGGGCCCACCAATTCTAGAATTTTCCACCAAAATGATTAACTCTGAAAATTCAACAATTTCTGAATCAATCATCTCGTAAAATTCATAACAAATCATATGTTCATTTTTAACGGTTCAAAATTTGTGGACATATACTCAACTTATATATGTATAACATATCCAAATATTACCACGATCCAAAGACGGATTAAAAATTATAACCCTCGCAAAATATCTCAAAAACCCTAATTTAATTTTCAATACCTCAGTTCCGACAAAAATACAGATAAAACACCTCAACATTAACTCCTTCATTTTTAACCACAAAAATATATCCCTCATTTATATCCACATAAAATAAATATTTCCTTATCATATGAATCAAAAATTAATTATTCACATATAATATTACAGAATCACATTTATGACAAACAGGCCGTTACCAAGAAAGAGGGGGCTTTTCAATAATAATTTCTCCTTACTGGTGCGCAATTAGGTGACCAAACCTCTCCTTAGACAGAACTTTCTAGACATTGCCAATAATATTATCTAATAATATTATTAAAATAATATGAATTATTGATATGATAATGGAGATACGGTGCATTGACAATTATTGAAACAACAATAATATAAAATTTCAACGTAGCAATTATTGAATCAATAAAATAAAATATTGAACAGTAATTACTATAACAATTATTGAGTAGTGCCTTCTTACGTAAGAATCAATAATTTTAAAAATATTGTGCAATACCGTGTGCTACTGTGCAATAACGCGTATTACTATATTTTAACCACCAGGTATTTCAACAGTGTTAACGGTAACAACTACACCGTTATTTATAAAAACTCAAATTTGTCGTTTTCTTCATCCGATAATTATTCTGTTACGGGGCCCACAAATGGCTGCGCCGTTGTACGAATATTCCCCGACAGAAAGAATATTCCACGACCAAACGAATATTCCCCGACAACAATGAATATTTTATAACCACTTGTGTATTTTGAAAAAAAATTTATATATCACCCTTAACTTTAACATTTATCAATTTAACCATTTACTGAATAGTAATTATAAGAAAAATTGAATACTTTTATTTCATAAAATTCGGGGTTTTACACATACAACGCCTCAAATGGAGCCATGTCGATACTTGCTTGATAACTGTTGTTGTAGGAAAATTCCACCAATGGCAAGAACTTGTCCCAACATCCTTTGAAGTCAAGGATACAGAGTCTTAATAGATCCTCAAGAGTTTAAATAGTCCTCTCCGACTGTCCGTCCGTTTGAGGGTGATATACCTAATTAAATCATAAATCCGTGCCCATAGCTTTCTGCAAACTGATCTAAAATCGTGAAGTGAATCTTGGGTCTAGATCAGAAACTATGGTTACTGGCATACCATGCAGTCTTACCATCTCGTTTATGTATATACGACCAAAACGTTCAAGTGTATAACTTTCTCGTATAGGTAAGAAATGAGCAGACTTGGTCAATCTATCAACAATGATCCAAATTGCATCTATGCCTTGAGAAACCTTAGGAAGACCAGTAACGAAATCCATGGTAATGTGTTCCCACTCCATTCTAGAATTTCAAGTGGTTGCAATGGACCTTTTGGCACTTGATGCTCCGTCTTGACACGTTGACAAGTTAAACACCTTGAGATAAACTCCGCGATCTCTCTCTCTTCATATTGCTCCACTAAAATATATGTCAAAGATCACGATACATTTTGGTACTCACAGGATGGATTGCAAACTCTTTGTTGTGCGCCTCCATCATGATTTTATACTTCAAGTCAGAATCGTTAGGAACACAAAGTCTGGAGTTGACTCGAAGTATACATTCTTCATCGATTCTTGCTTCCAGAATAGCACCTTCTTGCACTTTCTTCTTCATACACATTAGCTCCAGGTCTGTAGCTTGAGCAACTTTAACTTTATCGATTAAAATCGATTTTACTCGTATGTTTGCCATCATCATGTGGGTCGCTGGAGTCTTTAACTCTATCTCTATCCTTTGCAAGTCATACAAAATGGGCCTTTGCGTTGACAATAACGCACTCGTACCTGCATATGATCTTCTACTCAAATCGTCAGCTACTACGTTTGCTTTTCTAGGATGTTATTGAATAGTATATTTATAATCTTTCAACAGTTCGACCCAATGTCATTGCCGTATGTTGAGTTCCTTTTGAGTGAAGAAATATTTGAGGCTTTTATGATCCGTGTAGATCTCCACTTTCTCTCCATATAGATAATGCCTCTAAATTTTAAGTGCGAAGACAACAACTGCCAACTCTAGATCATGAGTAGGATAATTCTCATATATTCTTTGAGTTATCGTGAGGCATAGCCTATGACTTTCCCATGTTGCATGAGAACACATCCTAAACTTTTGCCTGAAGCATCACTGTATATGACAAATCCCTCCAAACCAGCTGGTATTATCAGAACAAGTGCTGAAATGAGCCTCCTCTTGAGTTCTTGAAAACTCTTCTCATATTCCTCGCTCCAACAAAATTTTGTATCTTTTCGAGTCAGCTGAGTTAATGGAGTAGCGATTCGAGAAAACCCTTCTACGAATTTTAGATAATAACCAGCTAAGACGAGAAAGTTACGTACTTCGGTCACTGATTTAGGTTGCTCCCAGCTTTGAATTGCTTCAATCTTTGTCGGGTCAACTAATATTCCATGACTTGATACTACGTGACCAAGGAATACTACTTCCTCAAGTCAGAACTCATATTTCTTCAACTTTCCATATAACTTGTTTTCATGAAGCTTTTGGAGTATCAGCCTCAAGTGTTGCTCATGATCTTCACTGCTTTTTGAATATATGAGAATGTCATCAATAAAGATAACCACAAAATGATCCAAATATTCCTTGAATATTCGGTTCATCATGTCCACGAAGGCAGCATGCGCATTAGTCAATCCAAAAGATATAACTAGGAATTTATAATGCCTGTACCGAGTTCTGAAAGAAGTCTTTGGAATGTCATCAGTTTTAATCTTTAACTGGTGATATCCAGAACGAAGATCGATCTTTGAAAAGAATTTGGTGCCTTTCAACTGGTCAAGCAGGTCATCAATACGAGGCAACAGGTACCTATTTTTGACATTGACACAATTCAACTCCCGATAATCAATACAAAGTCGCATACTCCCATCTTTCTTCTTTACGAATAGAACAGGAGCACTCCAAGGAGACGTACTAGGTCGAATGAAACCGATGTCTAATAATTCCTACAGTTGGATTTTTAACTCCTAAAGTTTAATAGGAGTCATTCGATATGGGGCTTTGAAAATGGGTTTTGTACCGGATTCAAGGTCGATACTAAATTTAATTTCACGTTCTAGGGGCAGGCTAGGAAGTTCTTCAGAGAATACATCAGGAAATTTATTAACAATAGAAATATCATTCAAAATTGACGCATTTTTGTTTAAATCCGTGACATGAGCTAAGAAAGCTTGACATCCATTTTTAATAAACAAATAGCTTTATGGCTTGAGATGACAGTGATTGATTTTAATGGTTTGGTCACTTGAATTTGCATAATAGGTTGGTTAGAAATATGAAAGCTAACAACCTTACGAAAATAATCAATTTTAGCATGATGAGTAGTTGACCAATCAATCCCTAGAATTACATCAAATGCAAGTATTTTCAATGAAATAAGATCGACATGTAATGTGAGGGTACCGATTTAAACCAAACAAGACTTATAAACAGTGGATGTATTGAAGGTTTCTCCCAACGGAGTTTCAACAGATAAGTTAAAGTCTAATTTCTCCGGAGTCAAATTTAAACGTTGAGTGCAAGTAGGAGAAATAAAAGAATGGGTAGAACAGGTATCAAATAAGGTATAGACTTCACTAGAGTTTATAATTAGCTTGCTCGTGATGACCTCGTTTGGGTTCCTTGCTTTCTAGGAGGTCACAACAAACGCTCTCCTTTGAACTACTGGTTTTGACTTCTCTGGGACGGCCTTTGGTGCCTCCATCCCAGCTGAATTTGGCTTTACTGCACGACAAAATCGAGCTAGGTGACCTTCTCTTCCACAATTATAACACGTTTTGGACTGTTGCACACAGTTTGGACTGATGTGTCCCTCCCCTCCGCATTTGGAACATATGATCGGTGGGCGTTCTCCTTCTTTAACAACGGGTGCTGGTGCTGACGTATTTCTATCATTGTTGAATCTTCTCTTCATGAAATGTCCACTTTTACTGTCTTGGCCATGATTACCACCGAAGTGGTTACCATTTCTGACATGTTGATTCCCTCCATGTTTGTTGTCACCGCTTCGATGACTACTACCACTGGTATTATCATTTCGCCGACTGCTTTCTCTTGGTTGGGTTGACTCATTATCGCGCTCCAATAACTGAGCCCTATTTACAACATCTGAATACAAAAATAGTTTGTGAGAAATTAGATATTGATGTATCTCGGGTTTCAAACCTCTTAGAAACATCCGCGTCATTCTCTCCTCATTATCAACCAAGTGGGATGCAAACCGGGATAACTCGGCAAAGTTAGCTACGTACTGCGACACGGTCATTTGTTCTGCTCTAGCTTGATGAACTCTGTGACAACCCGAGAATTTAGGAAATTTTTAAATTTTTAATTAATTGATTTAAGATTCAATATTAGAACCTAGACATAAAATAAATGTATGCTTTTGATATTTATGAGAAGAAATTTTGAGGATTTCAAAATTCTGTGAAGGATTTAGGTGAATTATTCAGGATTAGGTGTATACGTGTTTATGTTCTGTATATATGGTCATTTATGTATTCAGAATGTGGTTAAGGGTCAACGGTTGACCAAATAAACGATATCTGTAACAAACCCTAAGTATCTATTAAGAACGTCAACATTCGGTTAGAAAACCCTAGCGAATTATAAGAAACCCTAAAACCGGTTCTAGAAACTCTAATTTCACTTCCGGGAATTTAAAACCTTAATTTGAGAATGCGGATGTTAGTATAAGGTTTAACATTATTAGATATAACCTAATTAGCGAAAACCCAAAAGATTTACTGGAAACCCTAATAATTTGAAAACCTAATTATTAGAAACCCTAATTTATAATTAGGGAAAACCTAAGTATTAAATTAATACTTTTAATGTTAATTAGGAAATATTTATCCTCAGTTTCAAGTTAAGTAATTAGGAAACCCTAATCTAATTAGAAAATCTAATTTCTAATTCAGAAAATTATTTTTCTATTTAAAACCCTAATTCGTGGATTATAAACCCTAATGACCATTTTGACCATAATTGCTTAATTAGCCATTTTAATTAGGATATATTAATCCTAATTAGCAAGATTGAATTATGATTATTAAATTTTAATATAATTAGAAAATTCTAATTATAATTTAGAAATATTAATTTTCTATTTTGAAAACTGAAATTCAGAAATGTTAGAAACTAAACTGCAAACCTAAATGGTTCAAACCCTAAACCCAAACCCTAAACCCTAAGGGTTTGGCCAATTGACAAAAATGCCATTAAAATTAAAATCCAAATGACTAGTTTACCCTTAATGCATTATTTGGACAAAACTTGCAAGGGTTGTCCTAGTGTAGTGGGTGAAACCACCCTAATTCTGGCATGAGACTTATGTGTCCAACAATCAGCAGCTACATCAGTTCCATACAATGAATCTAAGTAGTATATAGATTTAAGAAAGAGAAAAGGCATACTTTTCCTTTCATTTTTCACCAAGCCACTCTCTCTCTATATTTCAGGTTTAAGAGTGAGAGGGGGTTGATAAACAAAGTTAGAATCAGTTCATAGCAAGCAAGAACAACATCAAAAAAAAGTCAGAATCAATAGATCAAAGCATAATAGAGGTATAAACCCTAATTTCAAAAATCTTATGGTTTATTGTTAAATATTGTTAATGATAGGTTGGATGTGTGTATTAGGGTGTCACTTGATGATCTGGGTTGCTTTATAGTGAATCTATAACATCAAAGTGCACGAAATAGCATTTTTCAAAAATCTAAAAAAAGGTTGAAAAGTGGTCTGACGGTCGAATGTTAGAGGCCTTAAATCTTTATGTGTTAAATGTTTTGTATGTTTTATGTTTTGAATATGTTCTATGACACGAGGACTGTGATCTGAAACTGGAAGCAGGGTCGGATCAAGTCTAGATCTTCAGTTATGCTCTGTCAAATCTCGTTGACCGTTCACGGAAAACGTTTCTGGGTAACCCAGAATTTTCCTAGAATTCCTGACAAGCTTTTTGCAGGCGCTAGATCTTTCTATGTTTAAGATGTTATGTGATGTTGTTGGTTTTATCTTGTAGACTGACATGCAGGCTAGACATATATGCCTTTAGATCACTCAGATCCGTAACAGAATCGTAGCTAATCGTGGTCAAACCCACGTTGACCAACTGGCCGGAAGGAGATTCTGGGTAACCCAAATCTTCAAGAACAATATTTTTGACAGTAGTTTGACCGGCCATGATCTCGTTTATACTTTGTTGTTAGACTCGATTGATGATGTATTATTATACCCTAGAATGACTACTACAAGACTAAACCTTAATAATACATCAATCAAACCTGGAAGGCTTAGATCTGAAGGCTCAAAGTAGGGACCCTGCACTGTTCTTCATTTTTTGGGTAACCCAGAAAATGAAGAACAAGCCTGACATGATTTTGTGGGACTTAAATCTCTCTGATCTGATGTTGTATGACCTATCTAGTTGTTGGAACATATAATATTACATTAGTACTACAATCTATAAACATTAGTTAGCCCATAACATGTATGGATTGGAAATAAGAACAGATCAAACATGGCACCTCGTAACTGACTTTGAGTTTCTGGGTTAATGAAGAACAGGAGAACACTTATAGCGACGGGTTTGTCGCTATAGGGCCCTTTAGTGACAGTTATTTTCGAAAAATGATTATTTTTATTAATTAAATCGAAATAAATAGTTTTTAATTATTAAAAATACAAAATAAATTACTAAAAAATTATTTTAAAGTCTGAAAAAATAATTTTTGATTATTTTGAGTATATTTCATAAATATTTAATATTTTTAGAATATAAATGATATTTAATTTATTTAATTATAATATTAAATAAATTATTTTAAAATGATTTTAATTCATGAAAAATTATATTATGGTAAAAGAAAATATTTTAAGTTATTTTCAATGACTTTTAATATTTTGTGAGAAATTTAATTAATTAATTAATATTAATGGTAATTAATTTATTTAATAATATATTAAATAAATTATGGAAAAATAGAATAAATAATTTAAAAATCATATAAAAATAATTTAAGTGTTATAAAAATATTTTAAGTTATAAAATATAACTTTTGATATTTTGTCATGAAAATATTAATATTTTAATATTAATAGAAATTATCGGATAATGAATTTAAGTGTTTAAAAATTATATAAAGGTGATTTTAAAGTATTAAAAATATTTTGTGATATTATAAATATATTATGATATTATGACTTATATTTCATTAATATTTAAATAATAAATAAATATTAATGATAATGGAATTATGAAGTATTTGTATTATATAAATACGATATTAATGATTAAAAATTCATGATAAATGGTAATAATTATTTAAAAATTATTACGAGCTATTGAAAAATGTTTTGACTAATAATATAATTATCTAAGATAATTGTTAAGGTTTAGGAAGAGTTTAATTAAACTTAGACTCGATAAAAGTCCGACTAGACCGTCGGGATGTCAGATTTGTGTCGGGTTTAACTCAGACTGCAATAGTTTGACTTGATACCAATTCCTATGTGTGTTGTAGACTGATAGGGTTATGTGTTATGTGTTTAGGTTATTCTATGTATATCTATAAATATAATAGTTGTGACGGCCCCAAAATAGGTATACATCACCTATTCTGAGTCGCCAAATACATGGTACAGAATACAAATACAATCTTAAATATACAATAAGAGTTGTGAGTTTTAATACAAATATTGTCTACTAGGAAATATCTGCTCTCAGAATAAGTCCTTATTACAATTAATATCACACTATTTTATAGAATAGTGAGGACTACTAATGCTATCATCTGGACCGTCACTCCGTTCCCCGACTAGTCCCTGCTACGTTCTCATTTCTTGAAGAGAACAATGAAAGCAAAAGGGTGAGCTCAACTAGCCCAATAAGAAATATTATGACTAAGATAATGTAAAAAATTTATCATTAGTCTTCAACAATGTTAAACTGATAAAATACAATAGACATCAGGTTTAACTGCAGCGGAATAACAAATCTATTAGAAGAGTCAAGTAGAGAATAAAATCTACTATCTTCTATGATTTAAAAGGTTTTTTATTACTTTTATCGCAGAGACTCAGCTTAATAAATAATCCACATCATCAAATCATCCCTGCACTATAGGCCAATGATATTCTTTAGTATCACGACCACGAATTATCCATGCACTACGGGCCAAAGATAATCGTGTTTTCATCAACAGTCCTGATCATGCCATAAAATAATTCATCTTTGAACCTTTAGCCGAAGAGAATCCATAGCCATAATCATACCAAAAACTGTCCATCAATGCACTACGGGCCAATGAGGACTTTTTTCACATCATTTGTAACATTACGGTCAATATTATACCGAATAATTCCTGGTCATAATCATACCAAGTCCATCTATGCACTACAGGCCACAGATGATTTTCAACATAATATAAACATGAGGATGAGGACAATGATATAAGAATTCAATAAAATAAGTTGAAGAATTAATTTATCCAGAAACCAATAACGTCCAAATTGTCAACACGATACTGCTTTGTAGAGTAAAATTCAAGAATGCTCAGAAAAATATTTGCATGAAAAAAATACTGGATGAAGTGCCAATATCCAGGATATTCTACTAATTTTATGGAGTATAGAAGCCGAAACTTTAACCAATTGAGTATAACAGAATATATAAAACTGTAAATAGATTTTTGCCCGCCATGCTGTAATCCATGTAGATAGATCATTTCCACAATTTAATAAGAAATGAATACAAAGGATCATTCATCATGCATGTGGTAATTCACACAGACAGGTTATTCCAACAGAATAATAAAGAATGGAACAAAAGGATTCACCATGCATGCGATAAATTGCACAGACATGTTATTCCCAATAGAATAATAAATAATGGAACTAGGTCATGCGTAAATGCACCGACAGGATATTCCGATAGAATAATAAAGAATGAAACCAGGTCATGTGTAAACGCACAGACATGATATTCTGACAGAATAATAAAGAATGGAATAACAACAGAATTTTACCATGTACGCGGTACTTCGCATAGACAGATTATTCCAATATAATAATAAAGAATGAAACAACAGCACTTACGAGTATTGGAAAGAAAATAATTCTCTTCATGAATATGAAAGAATAATACCCCTTACCTTAAAAAGAAAAGTATTCTGACTGGTAGGGCGAGGATATTCTTGAAGAAAACTTATACTATTTTCTACGCTCAAAGCTTCTTAAAACTCTAAAGAAATACGTTCAAGATTATAGAAGAAGAATTCTTTAAATTTCTGGTGTGATTTCAATTCTAACTAAGCATCCCATTTATAGGAAAAATAGAAAGGATACAATGCTGCACTATGCAATAAAATATAATATATTCTATTTATAGTCAAATAAAACAAAAGATTATAAAAAGTATTCTGTTTTATATGAAAAAATTTACTATGCAAATACTATGCAGACACTATGCAAATACTATGCATAATAAAATATAATATACTCTATTTATAATCTAATAAAATAAATAACTTTATAAAAGTATTCTATTTTATATAAAAAGATTTTAATATGCAAAATACTATGCATAATAGAATATAATATATTCTATTTATAGTCTAATAAAACAAATAACTTTATAAAAGTATTTTGTTTTATATAAAAAGCTTTTATGTTTTATTACATTAATAATACTAATAATACAAAATTTATAATATATATATATATATATATATATATATATATAAACTTTCGCGACATCATAAAAAGACACCTCAATATATTTAACAACATTTATCATCATTATTATAATTCACAATATTAATCGAGCAGGTCGTTCCCAGGAAAGAGGGGGCTTTTCAATAAGAATTTCTCCCTATTGGTGCGCAATTAGGTGACCAAACCTCTCCTTGGCGGAACTTCTAGACATCGTTAATATTGCAAATAATAATATTAATAACTCTGTCATCTCAATTATTGATTTAATAATATATAACATATCGACAATAATTGGATCAAACAACGTGAGATACTATGCAATAATTACTGTAGCAATAATTGAACAAAACTGAGTGACTTCTCACGTAAGCATCAATAATCAATACTGTGTGCTGCTATGCAATCAAACGTATTACTGTACTTTTACTACCGAGCAGTTCAACAGTTTAAACGGTAAAACTTCCGCCGTTATTTTCATAAAAATATTTTTGTCATTTTCTCAATTTGACAATAATTCTGTTGTGGGGTCCTCCAATGATTGTACCGTCGTACGAATATTCTCCGATAGAAAGAATATTCCCCGACCAATCGAATATTATACAACAACTTGCATACTTTTCAAAATTTATAAATATTACCCACAACAATAGCATTATCTCAAATTCACACCATAATTTTAAAAAAATTATTTTAAGAAAATTAAATCTTTATTCATAAAATTTGGGATTTTACAATCTCTCCTCCTTATGAAATTTCGCCCTCAAAATTTACATACGTACCTGGTATGCTGAACAAATGAGGACACTTCGTCAGATTCTAACTCTTGAGGTATAACTTTTGACTGTTGAATACTGTAAGACCTCGAATTTTATGAAATAGAAGTATTAAAATTTTTTATTTAGTAAATAGTTAAATTGATAAAAGTTTAAAGTTAAGGGTGATATTTGTAAAATTTTTAAATAAGCAAGTGATTTTAAAATACTCATTATTTTCGGGAAATATTCGTTTGGTCGTGGAATATTCTTACGACGGCGCAGTCATTTATGGGTCTCGTAACGGAAAATTATCGAATGAAGAAAACTACAATAATAAGTTTTTTTAAAAAATAACGGCGTAGTTGTTACCGTTAACACTGTTGAAATACCCAGTGGTTAAATTAAAGTAATACGCGTTGTTGCACAGTAGCACACGGTATTGCACCAATTATTGATTCTTACGTAAGAAGGCACTACTCAATAATTGTTACAGTAATTACTGTTCAATATTTTATTTTATTGATTCAACAATTGCTACGTTGATATTTTATATTATTGTTGCTTCAATAATTATCACTGCATAATATCTCCATTATCATATCAATAATTCATATTATTTGAATAATATTATTAGATAACATTATTGGTAATGTCTAGAAAGTTCTGTCTAAGGAGAGATTTGGTCACCTAATTGTGCGTCAGTAAGTAGAAATCCTTATTTGAAAGCTCCTTCTTTCCTGGGAACGGCCTGGTTGTCATTATTGTGATTCTGTAATATTATTTGTAAATAATTAATTATTAATTTATATGATAAGAAAATTATTATTTATGTGGATATAAATGGAGAAATTTTTAGAAAAGTAATAATTATTAAAAATTGATATTTTATCTTTTCTGATAAAATATATTATTATATTACAATAATATAATAATGATGATATTTTTACAACGAATGTGTGATATATGAATAAATGAGGATGAAGAGTATTTTTGTTACAAAAAATATTTAACACATGTTTTGTGTGTTAGCGGACCCAATTTTTGGCTAAAATTTGATTTTAGCCTATAAAATCGTCCGTATGTGAATTTCGGTCAATTTCTGTTTGGAATTTGAAAAAACTTAAACTTACAAAATTGTAGAGAATTGAATTTCTATGGAATAGACATAAGATTTAATTTTTTTTGATAAAATGGCTATTTATTATGAATTAATGAAGTTCCGAAATATTGAGTCTGAATTGATTTTGTTACAAAAAATGTTTAAAACATATTTTTCTAGAAGGTGGGCCACACAGTTGTACTTTTACATGTGGGAAATGCTGGAATCTGAATTCAAAGGAGGCGTATGAATTTTGTTATTAATAATATTATTTTATTAAATTTTCTACTTTGGTGTTCTAAGTATTTTTCTATATATAGAATGCTTAGGTTAGAATTAAAAATCACACCACAAACAGAAGTTTTCTCTCTCTATATTATCGAGCATATTTTTGTAAGTATTTAGATATCTTGAGTGTTGATATACGGTGCAAGTTCCCTTCAGCGTTATTCCAGTCAGAAGTACAGCTCTTTTGAGGTAAGGGATAGTAAGGGATGTGTAAGGGTTATTATGTTTTTCAGTTTCGTAATTTTTTCGACCCTCAAAAATTTTGGAAAAATTTGAAATGATAATTTGATGAGTTTTCTAGATTGTGTTCAAAAATGGCAATTTTTGGATACATAGATTAAGAGTTATGAATTTTATGGAAAAAGACTATTTTAAAAGTAAACCCTTATAACTCCTTGTGGTTAACTCTTAAATTGGTGAAATTTTTATTGAGAGTACATGTATATAACAGTTGTATACTCTACAAATATTGGAATTTTCGGCAGTTTTAGCCATATGAAAAATATTGAATGAATTTTAAAAATTTCGAGAAAAATATATGTTCAATATGGGATTATATTCTGCTAAATTCCAGAAAAGAAAGTTTTCTGGTACTGATTTGGTATTTTTTATGAAAATGGACCAGTTATGAGTAAATGAATTAAATATGTTATGTGAAGTAAGAAAATTGGAAAATAGGATTTTATGGCTTGAGAATCCTATATAAGGTATATGTAAATTTTTGATGAGGGTTTTGGTTATTGGTGATAAAATCTTATGAGTTTGGCATTTTAGGATGATTAAATGCGTTAATTAGTAAATTGTAAACAATTAAAATAAATTATCTATAAGTTTAAGAAATGATTAAAATATTATTGTAATATTAATAATATTAGATTATGAGATTATTAAGTGATTTATAACATTTGAATTAAGGTGTTGTAAATATTGATATAGATTTTATTGTGAAACTTTATCTTTTCATGTCGGGATTACTATTTATGAGTTACTATTCATGCATTACTATTCACAAGTTACTATTTATGAGTTACTATTCATTAGTTACTATTCACGAGCTACTATTCACGATAAAATTAGTTTCTTTTTCTGACGAAATTATCGTTGATTTATGAATCTTACTCTTGAAATTAAACTCATATTTTGATTATATTATTTTTATTATTATATATAACATTTTTATAATTCTGGTGATGAAATTTCTCTTTAACTTGAGTGTAAAGATAGGTAGATTAATGGTATGATCGTAACTATGGGTTCTCTGTGGCCAGTAGTGCAAAGATGAATTGTTAACTGGTATAATCATGACCATTGAATTTATAATTGAATATCTTTAGCTTAACTGCAAAGGTGAATTGATCAACATAGTTATAATTATTGTTTATATAAATTCTGAAATGATTATATATTTCTTCGAGATATTAATATCTTTGGCCTGTAGTGCAAAGATGACTTGTTGTTGAATATCTTTGGCATGTAGTGCAAAGATGAACTGTTGGTGAATATCTTTGGCCCATAGTGCAAAGATGAATTTATTAGTATGATTATGAACATGAACTGTGATTTGGTATAACCATGATCTTTGATATTTCAGGTAAAGACAGGTAATGAAAATTATCTCCGTTCTACGTGCGAAGAGTAATTTAGAACCACAAATATGATTATGAGTTATTCACATGATTGTGGACATGAACTGTTGATTGATGTTACAGAGATAAAACATTATTGGTGGACTTTTAACATGGTAAAGATAATACACTTTATGGTCTATTTGACTCTTCTAATGGATTGTTCGTTCTGCTGCAACTATGGTTGAAACGTTTATTCATCTACCATATGTTCTAAATCTCTGATTTATTGCTGATGGTGGCTATTGATAATTTAATTATCTTTAGTCATGATATTCTTTACTGAGCTAGTTGTGTTCACCCTTTTATTTCTCAATTCCTTTCAGGTGATAAAAGTATAGCTGGGTCAAGCGGGGGTAACAGGAGAATAGAACGGTAGTCTCTAGCTGTGGAGGTTCTCCCTAAACCGTATGAAAATAATTTTATCGAGAACTTTAGAATAGTGGGTTGTATTTTATACATCATTTAGTAGGTATATTTGGTGAATCCAATAGGGTGAGGCGAACTCAACATTGGAAGGGTGTTTTGCCACTACCATACAAGATGGTTAATGACATACAACCTCGTGTTATCATAAGACAGGGTTGTGCACATCCACTTGCTGAGTATATCTACGAGCACTACCTATATAATCTCGGAGTTTGGTTTAAGTATAATTCTTAATTAGAGACAGTTGAGATAATGATATTTCAAGAGAAGACTCAGCATTGGAAAGAATATGATAGTAATCTTCTCGTTTTTTTTGGGGTCTATTGGGTCAACCAAGGATAATTCTGTGGGCATATGATATCTATCATAACCTAGACACATGGCCTCCCATGTACGAAGGTTTCCTTGAGCATTTTCCAAATATTTTAATTTTTAAAACAGTTATTGACTGCACCTTTATGTAAGGTACCATTGTGACATGCTGTCCACGGTTGGGACAAGAGTCACAGTTGGTATATATTTGTATTTAAACTCACAGTATATGTGTTATCGTATTTTGCATGACAATTTTAATAATAAAGTTGTAATTATTTTTTGTACCATGTGTTTGGTGACTCATAATGGGTTGGGTGGAATGGACCTATTTTGGGGGCATCACAAATACGATCCTTCTTATCCAAGATTTTAACACGTATCTCCTCATACGTTAAATCTTCTGCTATCTCGTCTTGTTCTAATTTAATAACGTGGTTTGGGTCATCCAAATATTTACGTAACATCGATACGTGAAAAACGTTATGAACACGCGACATACTTGGCGGTAAAACGAGTCTATAGGCCACAGTTCCTACTCGATCGAGGATTTTAAATGGGCCAATTAAATCAAGGGTTGAGATTTTCTCTTTTCAGCAACTCTTGCTTTTAAAATAATGCCCTCTTGAACCTTCTTCTTTGTATTCATCAGCTCCAGGTCTGTAGCTTTAGCAACTTTAACATTATCGACTAAAGTCAGTTCTAATCATATATTCATTATCTTCATGTAGGTTCGTATATTCGCACTCGTAAACGCATACGATCTTCTACTCAATGCGTCAGCTACCACGTTTGCTTTTCCACGATGGTATTGAATGGTATTATCATAATCTTCAATAGCTTAAGCCAACGTTTTTGGCATATTATACGTTCATTTTGGTTGAAGAAATATTTAAGGGTTTTAGAAATGGGTTTTGTACTGGGGTCAATACAAAATTTGATTTCACGCTCTAGGGGTAGGCTAAGAAGTCTTCAAGAATACGTCAGGAAATTTAGTAACAATAGAAATATCATTCAAAACTGTGACTCTCATCCAAGACTTGGATAGTACGTCATATTAATACCTATCAACTTGCCACCGTCATTCACAGCGTCGCCTACAGAAAGTATGGCTTCGGTGCATTCCACACAAGGAAGTCACCAGCGAAAGGCTCGGGGCTCTTTACTTATGGCTTGATATGACAGTGATTGACTTTAGTGGCTTGGTTGCTTGAATTAGCATAACAGGTTGGTTAGGAATATGAAAGCTAACAACCTTACGAAAAGCATGATGAGTAGTTAACCAATTTATTCCTAAAATCACATCAAAGGCAAGTATTTTCAAAGAGATAAGATCGACAGGTAACGTGAAAGTGTCGATTTGAATCAACAAGATTTATAAACAGTGGATGTAAAGAAGGTTTCTCCAAATGGAGTTTCAACAGATAAGTCAAAGTCTAATTTCTCCGGAGTCAAATTTAAATGTTGAGCACAAGCAAGAGAGATAAAAGAATAGGTAGAACCGGTATCGAATAAGGTATAGATTTCGCAAGAGCTTATGATTAACTTACCCGTAATAACCTCGTTCTGGTTCCTTGATAAATGCTCTCACTTAAACTACTGACTTTGACTTGTCTGAGACATCCTTTGGCATCACTATCCTAGATGGACTTGACTTCACTATACGACAAAATCGAGCTAGGTGACCTTCTCTTTCGCAATTGAAACACGCTTTGGATTACTGTGTACAGTTTACACGGATGTGTCCCTCCTGTCCGCATTTGAAACATACGACTGGTGGTCGTTCTTCTTTCTGTGAACCGGGTGCTGGTGTTGCTGTCTTTCCATCATTATTGAACCTTCCTTTCTTGAAATGTCCATTCTTATTGTTTTGGCCATGATTACCACCGAAGTGGTTACCATTTCTGGCACGTTGATTCCCTCCACGCATATTGCCACCGCTTCGATGACTGTTATCATTGATATTATCATTTTACTGGCTGCTCTCTTTTGGTTGGGTTGACTCATTATTGCGTTCCAATAACTGAGCCCTATTAACAACATCTAAATATAAATACAGTTTATGAGAGATAAGATATTGACGTATCTCGAGTTTCAAACCTCTTAGAAATATTCGCGTCATTCTCTCCTCATTATCAACCAAATGGGACGCAAACCGGGATAACTCAGCAAACTTGGATTCGTATTGCGACACGGTCATGTTTTTTTGTTCCAGCTTGATGAACTCTACCTCTTTCATGTGACGAATACTTTCAGAAAAGTACTTATCGTTGAACATTTCTTGGAACTTCTCCCAAGACATCTTCAGTGCGACAGGTTGACTACGCTTTACAGATTCCCACCAATAGTCTTCCTCTTCACACAACATAAAGGTGGCGAAGGGAACCTTTTGCTCCTCTGAGAATTCCAAGACATCTAATATCTTGGTGATCTACTTTATCCAGGTCTCCGCCTTAAGTGGTTCTGGCTTTCCCAAAAACTTCGGCTGTCCCAGCTCCTTGAACTGCTTAGCAGTGACCGTCCGAGAGTTTCCAGTGTTTCCACCTACATTTTGGACAGGAGCCACTCTCGCCTGATGTTGCATGAATTGCATAAAGCCTCTGAACATTCCATCATTCATCATTTGGTCAGTGTTGTTGTTTGCATGAGGATTATTGTCTTCCTGTTGCACATTATTCTGGGTATTAATCTGTGGTGACTCAACGGTCTCTTGTGCTCCATTGTTATTCTCAACATTCTCGGATGTCATTTTCAAACACTGCCACAAGACAAGGGTTAATTAATATATCATATATTATCCCTATACTCTAACCGACCAATTAAATACCGAATAACCTTAGGTAGGTCATACTAGCGAAGGAATTTTCCGTCTCTCCGCTCCTAGTTCTTGTCTCATATCTTAGCCAGGGATCATATCCCTAAGCTTTGATACCAACTGTGATGCCCCCAAAATAGGTATACATCACCTATTCTGAGTCGCCAAATACATGGTATAGAATATAAATACAATCTTAAATATACAACAAGAGCTGTGAGTTTTAATACAAATATTGTCTACTAGACAATATCCACTCTCAGAATAAGTCCTCATTACAATTACTATCACACTATTTCATAGAATAGTGATGACCACTAATGCTATCATCTGGACCGTCAGTCCATTCCCCGACTAGTCCCTGCTACGTTCTCATTTCCTGAAGAGAACAATGAAAGCAAAAGGGTGAGCTCAACTAGCCCAGTAAGAAATATTATGACTAAGATAATGTAGAATAAATTATCATTAGTCTTCAACAATATTAAACTGATAAAATATAATAAACATCAAGTTTAACTACATCAGAAGAAGCAATCCATTAGAAGAGTCAAGTAGAGAATAAAATCTACTATCTTCAATGATTTAAAAGGTTTTTCATTACTTTTATTGTTGAGACTCAGCTTAATAAATAATCCACATCATCAAATCATCCATGCACTACAGGCCAAGGATATTCTTTAGTATCACGACCACGAATTATCCATGCACTACGGGCCAAAGATAATTGCATTTTCATTAACGGTCCTGATCATGCCATAAAATAATTCGTCTTTGAACCCTTGGCCGAATAGAATCCATAGCCATAATCATACCAAAAACTATCCATCAATGCACTATGGGCCAATGAGGACTTTTTACACATCATTTGTAGCATTACGGTCATGATTATACCGAATAATTCCTGGTCATAATCATACCAAGTCCATCTATGCACTATGATAAGTGGGATTTATACCTACTTATTGAATACCAATTCACGTGAACTATGCCCATCTCAAGTACATTTTAGTGTGTTTTTAGTGCATTTCGTGTTATTTTGAATTGCATTTACTTAAAACTCCTTTTGGTGAAATAGTGCAGAAAATGGCCTGTTTTGGTGGTATTAGAGGGCACGAGGCTAATGGACGCATGAAGCCAAGGCACAAGGTGGGATATGCATTGCAAGAGGATCAAGTGAAGCATGGATGGACAAGCATGGATGGACAAAGGATGGAGCAGTAGAGCAAATCAGTGCAGCAGCAGAATCAGAAGACACAGACTACTAGCCGCGCGGCATGACAAGCTTGGAGACGCGCGCCCGCACGAGCACCCGGCCAGACAACTTTACCTACTGCAAGTCGCACCCCCGCGCGAGATATACACTAGAGGGGCGCGCGGCCGCTTGAGAGGCCTGAAGCTACTAATTTGTTTTATTTTATTTTTTAATTAAAATGGTTGTAATGGAATAAAAACGATATCTGACTGGTGTCAGGCGGATCTTGGATAACTTTTGACGTATTTTTCATCGTAGTAACTAGGGTTTATATGCTGAGAGAGATTCTAACGTAGAACGAAGCCAAAACGCCTACTCTTCAAATTCTTCGTAGGATTCTCTATCATTGTGGATTAGTATTATTATTTTGCTGGAATTTTATAAGGATTTGATCATTAATATTGGTTTATATTCAGCAATTGGGTTTGATCGTTCTATCCTTCATCTTTTAATTGTTTGCTTACTAGCCATGTTTTGCTTTGATCCCATAATGGCTTTTGGTTCAGTCATGAACTAAACTCCATTATGGGAGTCTAACGGATTTTAATATGTAGTTTAGTTGCATGCTTGATTGCTAAGGCTGTTTTACATATCATATGGGATTTCTATCGTGATTGTTTTGCATGTATGAATGCTTGATCGCCATTCGTCTCAATATTTGTATGGAATTGACAATGAACATGCAAGTATGGATTGTAATCATGATAGCATACGAATATGGGGCTGTTTTATATGGCTTGTGTATTTTGTGAACCAGATAAACATATACCGTTTCACCATGTGAGTTAAAATAAGGGCTTGTGCTTTATTTCAGTATGATTGCAATTTCACATATACATATAGTGATTTTGGTTATATTGACGATTACATGGAGTCTATCATCTGTGGATGCTATGTAAGTAAATCATAGTGCATTGAAAAATGGCTATGACTCTATTAGTGCTTTAGACTATTTTCCTGTGATATGTGAACACTTCTTGCATGATAGTGTTGATTAGATGAAATATTAAATGAAGTTAAGATCCCATTATTTTCAGATTTGATTTATTCCATTATTAGTCTTATTTTAGTTATTATATGCAATTTAGGGTAATTCCCAAATGTAGCCATTAGTTTAAGCATATAAATATAGTGATTTAATTGATGCATAGTAGTTTAGATTTGTCAACTTTCTCTATGGGATCGATACTCTACTTACTCTGTATTACTTGTTCACACATGTATGCTTGCATGAGTTAGAGCTCTTTTATCAGAACTAAAAAAGAGGAAATAAGTTTTTGGCGCCATTACCGGGGAAAGGCGTTTAAATTTAAATTATTATCATTAGTTTTAAGCTATATTGTATGACTTAGACAATTCTGATCGTTTCTCAATTCTATTTTTGTTTTGTTTTTGGTTTCAGGTGCTTGTAGACTTTTATACACACACGATCATCCAACTCAGAATTAACACCAGAGCAGGATAACATTAACGTAAGAGGTTGGAAAGTAAGTGTGCGGAGAAATTTGCGAGCTCAGTTAGAGAGTACTACAGTTAGTATGGCAGAAGAACTGAGAATTGAGCAAAGAAAAGAGCACCGAGCTCTAAGAGACTACTCCATGCCGAACATTAATGGACTTCAGTCTAGTATAGTTAGACCGACAATAGCAGCAAATACTTTCGAGATAAAAATGGGCACTATTCAGATGGTGCAGAATTCGGTACAGTTTGGGGGTGCTACTACAGATGATCCGAATGAACACCTGTTGAGTTTCATCGAAATTTGTGATACATTCAGATAAAACGATGTAACAGATGATGCTATTAGACTTAAACTATTCTCATTCTCATTGAGGGATAAGGCGAGAAGTTGGCTACATTCTTTGCCAGCAGGATCTATAACTACATGGGAGGACTTAGCACATAAGTTCTTGGCCAAGTTTTTCCCAATGGTTAAGGCGACAAAGATGAGGACAGCTATCTCTCAGTTTGAGCAACAACAGGGTGAGTCCTTATATGAAGCATGTGAGAGATATAAAGAGATAATAAGGAAGTGTCCGCATCATGGTATGCCAGATTGGATGGTGATCAACTCATTTTACAATGGATTGGGATGGTAGTCGAGAACTATTATGGATGCAGCTGCAGAAGGGGCATTATGGGCAAAGAGCTATGACGAGGCCTATACATTTATTGAGACTAAGGCTGAAAATGACTATCAGAATCCTACGTCTCAGATGCCATAGCCCAAGGTTGCAGGTGTGTTGGAGGTAGATGCTATTACCCAGTTGTCGGCACAGATGGCAGCGATGGCAAATAAAATAGATACACTGGCAGAGAGCAAAGTGAAAACAGTTGCCTTTGTATGTGAGATTTGTGCGGGGTCACACTCGACAGATCAATGTGCTATCAGCTCAGAGTCGGTACAGTATGTAAGCAATTATAGAAAAGACTAAGGGCGGTTTCAGAACACATACCACCCCAACAACCGAAATCATCCAAACTTTAGTTAGTCAAATAACCAAGGGAATCAGCATAATCAGGTTCAAACAAATAATCAGTTTTAGTCACAACCAGCGCAGCCACAGTTTACTCTAAGACCACCTTTTCTGCTGGGATTTTCTCAACAACAAAAACATCACACTCCAGCTGCACCTCAGCAAGAAAAGAAATCAGAAATGGAGGAGATGATGATGAAATACATGGCAAATACAGAAATTATGATCAAAAGCCAAGCAGTAGCTATTAAGAATCTAGAAACTCAGATGGGGCAGATGGCGAGCATGCTTACCAATAGACCCCAAGGTTCATTGTCGAGTAATACAGAAACAAATCTACGAAGAGAATGGAAGGAACAGTGTCAAGCAATCATATTGAGGTCTGGGAAAAACACTGCAAACACTGCAAGTCGCGCTCCGGCGCCCAATTGTAATGAGAAGGCCGTGCGAGGCAGAGCAGGAAGATGCTAAAGAAGAAAGTATGGAAAAGTCTGAGGTTCAGCAGGAAGAGAAAGTTAAAGCAGGTTCAGAGGAGAAGCTTAAGAGTTCAGTACCACCAATTCACCTTCAAGTTCCGTATCCGCAAAGATTAAATAAGTAGAGGGAAAAGAAGCAATTCAGTAAGTTTCTGGAGATTTTTAAAAAGCTGTAAATTAATATATCGTTCGCCGAGGTATTGGAACAAATGCCAAGTTATGCAAAGTTTATGAAGGGTATATTGTCAAGGAAGAGAAGACTAGATGAGTTTGAGACAGTAGCCTTGACAGAAGAATGCAGTGCAGTGCTGCAGCAGAAATTACCTCCAAAGCTGAAGGATCCGAGAAGCTTCACAATTCCGTGCACAATCGGGAAGATGAGCTTCAGTAAGTGTTTATGTGATCTTGGGGCAAGTATTAATTTGATGCCCTTGTCAGTATTCAGCCAGTTGGGATTACCGGCTCCAAGGCCGACAAACATTTTGTTACAGTTAGCTGACAGGTCCATCACATATCCATGGGGAATTATTGAAGATGTATTGGTGAAAGTGGACAAATTCATCTTTCTAGTGGACTTCATCATTTTGGATTACGAGGAAGATAAAAAGATACCAATCATACTGGGGAGACCATTCTTAGCCACAGGGAGGACTTCGATAGATGTGCAAAAAGGGGAACTCGCGATGCGTGTACATGATCAGGAGGTGACCTTTAACGTCTTTAAGGCAATGAAGTTCCCAACAGATGAAGAAGAATGCTTCCGGTTCGATGTAGTGAACCGGGTTCTAAATGATGAAGTACAGAGTATAGTAGATTGTGAGCCATTGAGAAGTATCATTGCTAAAAATTCAGATGTGGAGAATGAGTAATTAAATAAATTCATTCAATATCTGGATACCACTCCACAGTGTGGAACCATTGCAGTATGTGATAAGTTTCCGAATAAACATCTTAAAGTGAATGGATATATTTGTGTGGTTAAAAATGAAGGAATTAATGTTGAGATTTTTATCAGTATTTTTGTCGGAATGGAGGTATTAAAAATTAGGGTTTTTGAGATATTTTGCGGGGGCTATAATTTTTAATCCGACCGTTGGATCGTGGTAATTTTTGGATATGTTATACATATATAAGTTGAGTATATGTCCACAAATTTTGAACCATTAAAAATGAACGTATGATTTGTTATGAATTTTACGAGATGATTGGTTCAGAAATTGTTGAATTTTCGGAGTTAATGATTTTGGTGGAATATTCTAGAATTGGTGGGCCCCACTCTTGGTTGGTGAAGAAATGTGCTGAGATTTTTATTCAAATGTGGCGGGTGGGAATAGTAGCAGGTAAAGCCATCAGGTTGCAGGTTAAGTCTGCTTCGGCGTGCTAACATTTTCCTATAAATAGAGAGCTAAGTTAGAATTGAAAATCACACCAGAAACAAGTTTTTTCTCTTTCTCTCTCTATATTATGAAGCATATTTTGTGAGTATTTAGATACTTTGAGAGTTGCTATTCAGTGCAAGTTTCCTTCGGCTTTGCATTCCAGTCAGAAATACTGCACTTTTGAGGTAAGGGATAGTAAGGGATAGTAAGGGATTTTAAGGATTGTTATGTTTTTCAGTTTCGTAATTTTTCTGACTTTCAAAAATTTTGGAAAAATTTGAAATGATATTTTGATAAGTTTTTTCTTGATTGTGTCCAAAAATGGTGATTTTTGGATGTATAGATAGAGAGTTATGAATTTTATGAGAAAAGACTATTTTAAAAGTAACCGCTTATAATTCCTTGTGGTTAACTCCAAAATTGATGAAATTTCTATTGGGAGTACATGTATATGATAGAAGTATACTCTGTGAATTTCGGAATTTTTGGATAAAAGTAAAATTTATGATAAATGTCTAAATATTCGGCTGTTTTGGCCATATAAAAAATAGTAAATGAGTTTTAAAAATTCCGAGAAAAATATATGTTCAATATGGGACTATATTATGCTAAATCCCAGAAAAGAAAAATTGGTTACATTGATTTGGTATTTTTCATGAAAAGAGACTAGTTATGAGTAAATGAATTAAATATGTTATGTGAAGTAAGAAAATTGAAAAATAGGATTTTATGGCTTGAGAATCCTATATGAGGTATATGCAGATTTTTGATGAGGGTTTTGGTTATTGGTGATGAAATCTTATGAGTTTGACATTTTAGAATGATTAAATACATTATTTTAGTAAAGTGTAAACAATTAAAACAAATTATTTATAAATTTAAGAAATGTTATTTTTTCAATATTATTATACCGAAATATTGGTATGGATTTTATTGTGAAATTTTTATCTTTTATGTCGGGGTTACTATTCATGAGTTACTATTCACGATTTACTATTCATGAGTTACGAATATTACTCTTGAGATTAAAACTATATGTTGATCATATTATTTTTATTATCATATATAACATTTTTATAACCCTGATGTTGAAATTCTCTTTTACTGGAGTGTAAAGATGGGTAGATTATTGGTATGATCATGACTAGGGTTCTCTTTGGCCTGTAGTGCAAAGTTGAATTGTGACTGATATGATCATGACCATTGAATTTATAATTGAATATCTTAAGCTTAAGTGCAAATGTGATTTGATCAACATGGTTATAATTATTGTTTATATAAATTCTGAAATGATTATATATTTCTTTGAGATATGAATATATTTGGCCTGTAGTGCAAATATGAATTGTTGATGAATATCTTTAGCCCGTAGTGCAAAGAAGAACTGTTGTTGAATATCTTTGGCCTGTAGTTCAAAGATGGTCTCTTGATGAATATCTTTGGTCTGTAGTGCAAAGATGAACTGTTGTTGAATATCTTTGGCCGTAGTACAAAGATGGATTTATTAGTATGATTATGAACAGGAACTGTGATTTGGTATAACCATGATCTTTGATGTTTCAGGTAAAGACAGGTGATGAAAATATTCTTCGTCGTGGGTGCGAAGAAAAATTTAGAATCATAATTATGATTATGAGTTATTTATATGATTGTGGACCAGAACTGTTGATTGATGTTACATGGATAAAACATTGTTGGTAGATTTTTAACATTGAGAAGATAATAGACTTTATAGTCTATTTGACTATTCTAATGGATTGCTCGTTCCGCTGCAACTATGGTTGAAATTTTTATCATTTACCATATGTTCTAAATCTCTGATTTATTATTGATGAAGGCTATTGATAATTTAATTATCTTTAGTCATGATATTCTTTACTGAGCTAGTTGTGCTCACCCTTTTACTTCATAATTCCTTTCAGGTAATAAGAGTGTAGCTGGGTCGAGCGGGGGTAACAAGGGAATAGAATGGTGGTCATCATTTAGTAGTTATATTTGGTGAAGAAAATAGGGTGAGGCGAACCCAACGTTAGAAGGGTGTTTTGTCACTATCATACAAGATGTCTAATGACATACAACCTCGTGTCATCATAAGACAAGGTTGTGCTCATCCACTTGCTGAGTATATCTATGGGCACTACCTATATAATCTTGGTGTTTGTTTGAAGTATAATTCACGATTAAAGACAGTGGAGATAATGATAAGTCAAGAGAAGACTCACCATTGGGAAGAATATGATAGTAATCTTCTCGTTTTTCTTTGGGATCTATTGGGTCAACCAAGGATAATTCTGTGGCCATATGAAATCTATCATAACCTAGAAACATGGCCTCCCATGTACAAAGGTTTTCTTGAGCATTTTCCAAATATTCTAATTTCTAAAAAAGTTTTTGACTATACCTTTATGTAAGGTGTCATTAGGAGGTGCTGTCCACGGTTGGGACATGTGTCATATTTGGTATATATTTGTATCCAAACTCACAACATATGTGTTGTTGTATTTTATACGACAATTGTTGTAATAAAGTTGTAGTTATTTTCTGTACCATGTATTTGGCGACTCAGAATGGGTTGGATGGAATGGACATATTTTGGGGTCGTTACATTTTGGTATCAGAGCTTAGGGAAATGGTCTCTGGCGGAGATCGGGGAATAGAACTAGGAGGGGAGAGATGAGTAAATCCTTCGCTAGTGTGTCCTACCTAAGCTTATTTGTTGGTCTGACATAATATCGAGATATTATGTAAATGTTAATTTGTTCAATTAACCCTTGTTTTGAAGCTGTATTCTAGAATGATATCTGAAATACAGGAGATGATCAATGGAGAAATCATGATGACAGGGAAGAAGGAATCTAAAATGAAAGCAAGGTATTCTCAACTTTTCGAAATACCAGGTACGTAAATTTTGAGGACGAAATTTCATAAGGAGGGGAGATTGTAAGACCCCGAATTTTATAAAATAAAAGTATTCAATTTTTCTTATAATTACTATTCAGTAAATGGTTAAATTGATAAATGTTAAAGTTAAGGGTGATATATGAATTTTTTTTCAAAATACACAAGTGGTTATAAAATATTCATTGTTGTCGGGGAATATTTGTTTGGTCGTGGAATATTCTTTTTGTCGGGAAATATTCGTATGACGGCGCAGCCATTTGTGGGCCCCATAACAGAATAACTGTCGGATGAAGAAAATGACAAATTTTAGTTTTTACAAATAACGGCGAAGTTGTTACCGTTAACACTGTTAGAATACCCGGTGGTTAAAATACAGTAATACACGGTATTGCACAGTATTTTTGAAATTATTGATTCTTACGTAAGAAGGCACTACTCAATAATTGTTACAGTAATTACTGTTCAATATTTTATTTTATTGATTCAATAATTGCTACGTTAAAATTTTATATTATTGTTGTTCAATAATTGTCACTGCACAGTATTTCCCATTATCAGATCAATAATTCATATTATTTGAATAATATTATTAGATAACATAATTGGCAATGTCTAGAAAGTTCTGTCTAAGGAGAGGTTTGGTCACCTAATTACGCGCCAGTAAGGAGAAATTCTTATTGGAAAGCCCCCTCTTTCCTGGGAATGGCCTGGTTGTCATAAATGTGATTCTGTAATATTATTTGTGAATAATTAATTATTGATTCATATGATAAGGAAATATTTATTTTATGTGGATATAAATGAGGGATATATTATTATGGTTAAAAATGAAGGAATTAATGTTGAGGTTTTTATCAGTATTTTTGTCGGAATGGAGGTATTAAAAATTAGGATTTTTGAGATATTTTGCAGGGGTTATAATTTTTAATCCGACCGTTGGATCGTGGTAATTTTTGGATATGTTATACATATATAAGTTGAGTATATGTCCACAAATTTTGAACCATTAAAAATGAACGTATGATTTGTTATGAATTTTACGAGATGACTGGTTCAGAAATTATTGAATTTTCGGAGTTAATGATTTTGGTAGAAAATTCTAGAATTGGTGGGCCCCACTCTTGGTTGGTGAGGAAATGTGCTGAGATTTTTATTCAAATGTGGTGGATGGGAATAGTAGCAGGTAAAGCCATCAGGTTGCAGGTTAAGTCTGCTTCGGCGTGCTAACATACGTGTTGTTGTATTTTATACGACAATTATTGTAATAAAGTTGTAGTTATTTTCTGTACCATGTATTTGGCGACTCAGAATGGGTTGGATGGAATGGACATATTTTGGGGTCGTTACATTTTGGTATCAGAGCTTAGGGAAATGGTCTCTGGCGGAGATCGGGGAATAGAACTAGGAGGGGAGAGATGAGTAAATCCTTCGCTAGTGTGTCCTACCTAAGCTTATTTGTTGGTCTGACATAATATCGAGATATTATGTAAATGTTAATTTGTTCAATTAACCCTTGTTTTGAAGCTGTATTCTAGAATGATATCTGAAATACAGGAGATGATCAATGGAGAAATCATGATGACAGGGAAGAAGGAATCTAAAATGAAAGCAAGGTATTCTCAACTTTTCGAAATACCAGGTACGTAAATTTTGAGGACGAAATTTCATAAGGAGGGGAGATTGTAAGACCCCGAATTTTATAAAATAAAAGTATTCAATTTTTCTTATAATTACTATTCAGTAAATGGTTAAATTGATAAATGTTAAAGTTAAGGGTGATATATGAATTTTTTTTCAAAATACACAAGTGGTTATAAAATATTCATTGTTGTCGGGGAATATTTGTTTGGTCGTGAAATATTCTTTTTGTCGGGAAATATTCGTATGACGGCGCAGCCATTTGTGGGCCCCATAACAGAATAACTGTCGGATGAAGAAAATGACAAATTTTAGTTTTTACAAATAACGGCGAAGTTGTTACCGTTAACACTGTTAGAATACCCGGTGGTTAAAATACAGTAATACACGGTATTGCACAGTATTTTTGAAATTATTGATTCTTACGTAAGAAGGCACTACTCAATAATTGTTACAGTAATTACTGTTCAATATTTTATTTTATTGATTCAATAATTGCTACGTTAAAATTTTATATTATTGTTGTTCAATAATTGTCACTGCACAGTATTTCCCATTATCAGATCAATAATTCATATTATTTGAATAATATTATTAGATAACATAATTGGCAATGTCTAGAAAGTTCTGTCTAAGGAGAGGTTTGGTCACCTAATTACGCGCCAGTAAGGAGAAATTCTTATTGGAAAGCCCCCTCTTTCCTGGGAATGGCCTGGTTGTCATAAATGTGATTCTGTAATATTATTTGTGAATAATTAATTATTGATTCATATGATAAGGAAATATTTATTTTATGTGGATATAAATGAGGGATATATTATTATGGTTAAAAATGAAGGAATTAATGTTGAGGTTTTTATCAGTATTTTTGTCGGAATGGAGGTATTAAAAATTAGGATTTTTGAGATATTTTGCGGGGGTTATAATTTTTAATCCGACCGTTGGATCGTGGTAATTTTTGGATATGTTATACATATATAAGTTGAGTATATGTCCACAAATTTTGAACCATTAAAAATGAACGTATGATTTGTTATGAATTTTACGAGATGACTGGTTCAGAAATTATTGAATTTTCGGAGTTAATGATTTTGGTAGAAAATTCTAGAATTGGTGGGCCCCACTCTTGGTTGGTGAGGAAATGTGCTGAGATTTTTATTCAAATGTGGTGGATGGGAATAGTAGCAGGTAAAGCCATCAGGTTGCAGGTTAAGTCTGCTTCGGCGTGCTAACATATGTGTTGTTGTATTTTATACGACAATTATTGTAATAAAGTTGTAGTTATTTTCTGTACCATGTATTTGGCGACTCAGAATGGGTTGGATGGAATGGACCTATTTTGGGGTCGTTACATGAGCTGTGAGTTTCAATACAAATATTGTCTTATAGACAGTATTCAAACTCAAAATAAGTCCCCATTACATTTATTGTCACACTATTTCACATAATAGTGAGGACTACTAATGCTACCATCTTGACCGTCACTCCTTTCCCCGACTAGTCCCAGCTATATTCTCATTTTCTAAAGAGAACAATGAAAGCAAAGGGTGAGCTCAACTAGCTCAGTACGAAATATGACGAAGATAATGAAGGATAAATTATCGTTAGCCTTCAATAGTGTTAAACCGATAAAATATAATAAACATCAATTTTAACTGCAGTGGAACAAGTAATTCATTAGAAGAGTCAACTAGAGCATGATATCTACTATCTTCTATGATTTAAAAAGTTTATCAAAAGTTTTATCGCTGAGACTCAGCTTAATAAATAATCCACATCATCGAATCATCCCTGCACTACGGCCAAGGATATTCATTAGTATCACGACCACAAATTATCCATGCACTATGGGCCAAGGATATTCGTGTTTTCATCAATGGTCATGATCATACCAACAACTGTCCATCAATGCACTACGGGCCAATGAGAACTTTTACCACATCATTTGTAACATTATGGTCATGATTATACTGAATAATCCCTGGTCATAATCATACCAAGTCCATCGATACACTACGGCCAAAGATGACTTTCATCACAATATAAACATGAGGATGATGACAACGATATAAGAATTCAATTAAAAGAAAGCAAATGATAAATTTTTAAAGATTTATAATTTAATTTATCTAGAATTCAATAATGTCCAAATTATCAACATGATACTACTTTGTGGAGTAAAATTCAAGAATAATATTGTATCAAAAATGATTTGTACCAAAAAGAAATCAATTTTTTGTCATGAATAGCACACCGGGTGAATAGTAATTGAGTGAATAGTACCCCATAAATAGTAACTTCGGGAATAATAACCTCGTGAATAGTATTCCAGCATGTCACAATTAAAACTTATCAAGAATGCTCATAATAATATTTTCATGAAAAAAAACTGGATGAAGCGCAAATATCAAGGATATTCTACTAATTTCATAGAGTATAAAAGCAATACTTTAACAGAATGAGTGTAGAATTAGAAATACGAAACGAAATAATACTACTCACATACTACATAGTATAGAAGAAAATATTAATTCTTACAAATACTGAACAAAAATAATATTCCTTACCTTAAAATAAAGAGTATTCCAACTGGTACATCGGGGATATTCTTGAAGAAAACTTTCACTGTTTTCTACGCTCAAAGCTTCTTAAAACTCTAAAAAAATATGCTCAAGATTATAGAAGAAGAATTCTCTTATTCTGGTCTGATTTTTAATTCTAACTAAGCATCCTATTTATAGGATAATGGAAGGATACTATTTAAATTAGAAAATCATGGACGCATAGTAAATTTCCCACGGGCGCGCCGAATCGACTGATTTCTGAAAAATTTGATTTTACTATGCTGTACTATGCAATAAAATATTCTAATAAAATAAAAAATTTAACAAAAATATAATATATTCTATTTATAATCTAATAAAACAAAACTTTATAATATATATATATATATATATATATATATATATATATATATATATATATATATATATAATAGAGTACAACTTAATTGGTTGGTTCAAATATTCGGATGCAACTAGCTAAGGATGCTATCTGCATATAATAATATATATATAAGCATCCAAGTTGAAATTTGTGTACATCTGCAAAAGATACATAAATAATGATAGATAATGATGACTATTAATTAGTAGAATATATTTAGATTATGCCACCTTTAATAAACAAAAGCCACCACTCCCCATATGTGACATATATGTCATCCCACACTTTACACCACCATGCACCACACGACACTTTTTTTCTTCTTCTTATAATATATATATATATATATATATATATATATATATATATATATATATATATATATATATAAACCAAACTTAGATAACTTTCTACAGATTATTTTGAAAAATGGATAAATGGGGGTTCAAATAATACGCCAATATTTACAATAAATACTTCATAAAATCCCTTCAATATTTTTAACAATATTTATTATCATTACTATAATTCGTAATATTTAACAACCAGATCGTTCCTAGGAAAGAGGGGGTTTTTCGATAAGGTTTTCTCCCTATTGACGCACAATTAGGTGACCAAACCTCTCCTCGACAGAACTTTCTAGACATCGTCAATATTACAAATAATAATATGAATAACTTTGTCATCTCAATTATTAATTTAATAATATATAAAATATCAACAATAATTGAATCAAATAACGTGAGATACTATGTAGCGATTACTGTAGCAATAATTGAACAAAACTGAGTGACTTCTCACATAAGCATCAATAATCAATACCGTGTGCTGCTGTGCAACCATGCATATTACTGTACTTTTCATCATCGGGTATTTCAACAGTTAACGATAAAACTTTCGCCGTTACTTTTATAAAAAAGTTATTTCTGTCGTTTTCAAACTCCGACAATAATTCTGATGTGGGGTCCACCAATGATTGTGTCATCGTACGAATATTCCCTTTTAAAATGAATATTCTCTGACCAATCGAATATAATATAACAACTTGCGTAATTTGTGAAATTTATAAATATTACTCACAACTATAACATTATATCAAATTCACTCCTTAATATTCAAAAAAATGATATTTATAGAAAATTCATCTTTATTCATAAAAGTTGGGGTCTTACACTCAGGGTATGTTGACTCTATGATGATGCCGGCTTGAAATTGTTTCATAATTTCTTCTTTAACTTTTAAACTTCACTTAGGTTTTAATCGCCTAAGTTTCTACCTGACAGGCTTGAATCCCTCTTTGATGGGAAGGCGATGAATGACGATGTCAGTGGAAAAATCGACCATGTCTTCATGAGACCATGCAAACACATCCTGAAATTGGTTCAATAGAGTAACCTGGTTTGGAGTAAGGTCCGTACCAATCTGGATTTGTTTGGGATTTTCTAAGGTTCTAAGGTTAAAAGAGGTGGTTTGATCAATATTTGGCTTACATTTGTCTTCGACCCATTCTTTGATCTCCTGAGGTATCTCATAGTCCTCTTGTTCAATCTCCATCAAGTCTGAGCTCAACTTTACATTAAAGTTACATTCCTTGTGAAGAATAGGCACCTCATCAGCAAGTTTAGGCACATCTAACTTTAGAATCCTAAAACAAAATGCTTTCACTTAATATATGAAACTGTTCAATCATACAAAGTGTAATGCCCCAGTCCCACATCGAAAGATAGGGGAAAAATTTGTTTGCATATAAGGAAATAAGTTACTACCAATAGTATCTTCAAGTCATGACCTTTTGGGTGGGCCTGTGGGGGCTAAGATAACCCAAGAATATACTATTGGGCCAGTGGTTTAAGGCCTTATTTTGATGGAGTTGATTCGATTCGGACTTGGGATTTGACCCGAGATTTATTCTGGACTCGAAATTTGACCCGGGCTGTTTCATATGGTATTAGAGCCGACTCTCAAAAGCTCGGGTTTGGCCATCCGATCGAGTTGTCAGAGGTGGGTACACGAAGGCTGGTGGTATTATCCCATAATGGAGAGATGGAGATCCGGAGGTGGGGACACGAAGCCAGCTGGTATTATCCCACAATGGCTAGAGAGCAAAGATCTTTAGGTTGTGTATGTGATCGGTTCTGACGGCAACGTTAGCAATTTAAGTGGGGGAGTTTGTAACGCCCCAGTCCCATATCGAAAGATAGAGAAAAAATTTATCTGCATATAAGGAAATAAGTTACTACCAATAGTACCTTCGAGTCATGACCTTTTGGGAGAGCCTGTGGTGGGCTAAGATGACCCAAGAAGATACTATTGGGCCAGTTATTTGAGGCCTTATTTTGATGGATTTGATTCGATTTGGACTTGGGATTTGACCCAAGATTTATTCCAGACTCGGGATTTGACCTGAGTTATTTCACAAAGTGTTAGCATGAAATGACAAAAACAACTGCTAATACTATACAACAAAAGTAAGCCGTTATTATTATTTATAGGGCAAATAGAGTTTCTGCCCTTCTTACCCTTGTCGGCAAATGCAAGGAGTGATGTTCCAATTGCTAAGGGTGAAGTCCTAGTGGACATCAATGATGAAGGGGTTGTTGTCTTCCTCCTTCTCCTGAATGATGACCATGATGTCTGGATAATCATCATATTGGATGCCTCTATTCATTCCCTCCGTATGGACGAGGACGCGCATGTTTGACAGATGTCTAACAATCTCTTGTTTGCACCTTCGATTCCTTTCTTCCACCTCCGGGTCTAGAATCAAGACTCCTTTTCCTTTGACTGGTATCGGCTTAGGAAACATTATAGCTACACAGGGGCAGGAACTTTTAATAAAGGCTATACAGGATTATCATCTGTAGGTTTAGGCAAACTCCTTGTAAAAGAAGGAACCGGGTTATGCTTGTGAGGGTTCCTGTGACTGGACCTAGGAGAATAGCCTAGTTCGACTGTCCTTGTCTGACTGGGAAGTTGAATTGGGCGCTTGATGTCCTGATGATCCTTTCATAACCCCTGCCCAGGTTGAAAACCCAAGGATATCATCTCTTGACTTACCAAAATAGTTGAATTCACTTTTGTTGGCGAAGTACCGACGGGCTTTGGCTTTTGCTCTTTGTGTAATTTTTTCCTCCAGCGTTTCACTTTCTGGAATAAGCGATGGAGTACTTCTTATAAGAGAAAGGAGGCTAGCATGCTCCTAACTGAATAATGGACGTGTGACTTGGTGCTGATGAATTACCAGTTTTGCCAATTAATTGACTTATTCGCCAAGAGCTTTTATCTCCCGTTCCATCATGAACTGGAATTATGAATAATCCCATTTGTTAAAATTATCCTTATGTATTTGGGATGATCCACCCACATACTTGAGTTATTTGAAGGTCTCTCTATTGCCTCTGTTGATCATGTTAACATCCTCTTCCGTGTGTTGATGAAGAGGGTTGTCTTGAATGTGTGGTTGGTCGGGCTTGGTCACCACGATCTCACCATTATCAATCAAATCCTGGATCTTATGTTTAAGGGCCCAACAATCCTAAGTGTCATGGCCTGGAGCTCGAGCATGGTAAGCACACTTCTTGCTTGCATTGAAACCTTTTCCACTCGGGTTGGCTGGTGGAAGGAGATGAGTAATTTTCTTCTGAGTTATCAGAAGTTAGAGAATGTTTTCGAGTGAATCCTCTAAGGGTGTGAACACTCTTGTACGTATGTCTTCTCCGCTTTTTGGCAATGGAGGGTTTGAAAACTGAGCTTGAAAAGGGGAATAATTTTTCCTCTTAATAGGCATATTTTGATTGCCTTTTTGTCCTTGCAGTATCAAGGAAACATCCTCCTCTTTCTTCTTATGGACCATCCGAGGGTTGTTGAAAGAAGTATGCATACAAGTCAATCATGTATGATGATAAAACATATACTTTATAATCAATCTTATTTATTTATTAATAAACAAATTATTTATTAAAGACATTTATTATCTACATGGTGCTGTTTTAATAATATGTGATAACTCATAGTTTTAAGCAATGCTTTTAGAATCATGATGAGATCATGCTAATGAGATTTAAGTTCTTAGATAGCTTAAAACTAAAATATTCTCAATCAATGGATTACTAAAAAGGGAATTAGTGAATCCAGATAGATTGGTACGTACGTTGCTTGCTCATTAGATGAGGATGATTGATATCATGATCATTTATGTGGAGACACTAAAGCAGGTATGTAGGTACTTATTAAATAATAAGTTTACTGAACGTGACTCGCTAAGGAATACCTAATGGAGTTTTACTTGCCTGTCAACAGGAATTCCTGTAGTGATAGTAGTACAACTGATCTTTAGACTTGAAATCATCACAGTCTCTTATATATAATGAATTACACTTTGTCTTATTCCTTAAGACTCTTAGAGTATATCAAAGGTTATGCTTAGGTGTAATAAGTTATATATGAAGATAGTGAATGATCAATAAAGAATCTATCACTTCTAGTAAAAGAAGAGAAATGTCTTATGTGATTCAATAAATAACAACCCAGGAATCCTTGGCCAAAGTGGAATAAAATTAGAAAGTAGTTTCTAATTTGCATTCATTAGGAGTTGTGCATTTAGGAATCGAAATACATATAATTAAATAAAATAAGACTTGACAGTAATTTCATGTCTTATATTTAATTGGGACATTGTATGGTGGAAAGATTAAATTGTACGATAACTATTAACTCAAAGGTTCTTTAATGATTAATGTTAAAATCTGTATTATCTGGAAAGTCGTTGATCGCTAGGGAGACTTATCCCTATTGTAGAATAAATATTATTTATTTAAAAAAATTAATTGTTTAATTTATTTATTTAAATAAGATAAGAATTGTTCTAATTGATTTATTCACAACAGATTTAATATGGAGAACCTAAAGGGTCACACCATAAAAAGAAGAATAATGATTTAAGAAGTTAATGGCATAATCGTAATAATATGTTAAGTATATTTAATTTAATCTATGGTGATAGAATAAATTAAATACCTTAATATTTATTATTTAATATTTTAAAAATATTAAATATAAAATAATAGGAGGAGTCTTATATCAGATATCAGTGATACGTAATTCTAATTGTTGGAGAGTACGTGTGACGCCCCCAAATTCAGACACTTGAAACCCGAACTCGGTGCTTCACGATACCATTTCTATAAGCTGAATAATACTAATAATAATAACAATAATATAAAATTCAAACTTTATTTACATGCATCAAAGTTTACTCCCAGGTACGAGACCTTCAAACATTCATTACATCATAGATAATAAGTAACATTGTCTTAATAAACTATAATTATTACACCACATATTAGAAATCTCATTCGAACAGCTTTCCTTTCCCCTTGTTCTTGCCTGAGCCTTCTGGTTGATCATACTTAACTGAAAACATTTAATTTAAGCAAGAGTGAGCATTTGAGTGTCCAGCAAGTAATAACAATTATAAATATTAGCTGAAACGGTTAAATATTTTCTCTGTACTACCCTTCTACAACAAGTCAATAGTTGTAAAGTAATCTGGACAGATAATAATAACATAACAACTCTCTATCAAATTTTTAAAACTACGTAATGACTATAATTAGGGTTTAGGTGACATACTATGAACATTGTTTTCAATTTTCGAATAGGTTTAGTAGAAATTCATCTACAAACCGTCATAACTTACGGGCACGGGGGTGATCAGCCCGTTATGCCCTGTATTGATTAATACTATATGTCAGAACGATAGTATCGTTCACTCTGTCCACCTTGGGTGCATAAAAAGTTTTTCCGTTTACGGGATGTTCATACTTGTCGGGTTCTAAATAAAAAGTTTTTCTTATTCAACAATAATCTATAATTCAACACACACACACACACACACACACACACACACACACACACACACACACATATATATATATATATATATATATATATATATATATATATACAGGTAATTGACAAAGGTGTATCAATATGTGATTAAATACAATGATTATCCAAGTAGGGACACTTGTATAACCATTTATAGAAATTAACGAACAGAATATATATCTGAATTACCATATACTAACATGTTGATAAGCAATGAGCGTATATAATATAAGGTTAATAATCTGTACAATAATAATATAATTTTGAAACATTCTTACTCATGCCCATTGCATAAAGGAAATGCAAAGGTAGGATACTTGCACAATGTAAAGGATAGTTCAGATACTTGCCTCAGCCGCTGCTTACAATAACGCAACTTAGATTAATCTTTTATACATCGACCTATCAGTAATAATATCATTCGTTCGATTAGAATAATATATCGTAACACATAGCACTACTTATTGCAGTCAGCACATTATCTAATCACATTGTCAAATATTTTTAACAATCATTGAATCACAAATAAACACTTATCAAGTGAAATTATCTAAGTTCAGATCAATTTCTGAAATATTTCGGTGTACCGACAGCTTTATCGGGTACTTATCGAGTCTAAAAATCTATCTTGAAGTTCAATAACTGAAAATATCAGTCACATTATTTTTAAAATGACTTATAGTAATTTTTAAACATTTATTATAATTTATCATGAATTTTCAAACATCGGAATCATTATTAAATGATTTAAATATTCATTAATTCTATTGTCATTAATATTTAATAAATATTAAACTATTAATGAAACCATTGCCAAAATATTAAAATTATTTATAATAACTCAAAATATTTTTAAAATATTAATATTACCCTTAAATAATTTTTAAAACATTTAAAATTATTTTTAAATAATTACCATTAATATTAGAATATTAATTTAATATTTATCAAAATATTAAAAGTCATTGATTATAACTTAAAATATTTTTAATTCATTTATTTCTTTTTTAAATGATTTTTAATTCTATAAAACTATTTTTAAACTATTTATTTAATATAATTATTAAATAAATTTAATATCATTAATATTTAATTATTAATGAAATTTACCTTTAAATATCAAAAGTTATATTTTATAACTTAAAATATTTTAAAACTATTTATTTTCATTTAAAATAATTTTTATAATATTAAAATCATTTTTAATTAATTTATTTAATATAATTACAAAATAAATCTAATATTATTAATATTTAATAATTAATGAAACTTATCTTAAAATATTAAAAGTTATGTTTTATAACTTAAAATATTATTAAATACCTTATTCTTTATTTAAAAATGATTTTTAATATAATAAAATCATTTTTAATTAATTTATTTAATGTATTTATTAAATAATTTAAATACCAATAATATCTAAATAAATATTAATATTTATGAAAAATATGTCAAATTATTAAAAGTTAATTTTTATAACTTAAAATAATTTTAAAACTATTTTTGTAATTTTCAGAATTTATTTACTATTTTTAAATGATTTTTAGAAATTAAATTAATTAATTTTATTATATCTGTCGCTAAAGCCCTTTAGCGACAGTAAGTGTCGCCTTAGGTGTTCTTGAGAAACCCAGGCATTCAAAGTCAGCTTCGAGTAGCCTACTTTGACCTTCAATCATTCCTTGTGTAATGTGTTTCTGGTCTAGTAAATGGTTAGATCTTATAGTACTGATGTAATACAACACAATCTAACAACAGTCATGGTCTAAACATACATCATCTGCAAGATCTAAGCTCAAGAACAAGCTGTCAGAGCTGTTCTTGACGTTTTCTGGGCTGCCCAGAAAATAAAGTCGTGGTCGGTCAACGCTTTTCGTGGCTTTATATCTATCAATTTGTTCATGCTATGGATGGTCTACACGTCGGGCCTTGAAGTAAAACTAACAGAGAACATGATTCAAGCCATGTTCAAGCCTAACAATAATTAACAAAAAGGATCTGGGCTCAACAAATTCTTGTCAGAACGTTTTTGGGTTTTTCCAAAAACCCAGAAGTTTGACTTAACACTTTCATGCTCGATTTCCTTTATGTTCTGTTCATGCTTTATGTCGTTTAATGGTTCATATATATAGTATACGTGACAAGGAACATTAACATAACAATAAATCACTAATTCAACATCACAATTAAAAGATCTAATTCGGTCAACCTATGTCCGAAAGATGTTCTTCACGTTTCTAGAAATTCCCAGAAATGCAAGTCATGATCGAGTGGCCTAGTTTGACCACTCACTAAGTTCAATCAGTTGTTGGTTTAGGGGATATAAAGGCCATGATATAAAGTCCAGATTACAAGCTACAATCTAGTTAGAAAAATAACCTCAAACATTAAATCATCTGACAGATCATGTCCTTCAAAACTCATGTCAGACGCTGAAAACCCATTTCTAGGTTACCCAGAATTAGCAAAGTCATGGTCGGTCAACGACCTTTGACCATCAATAACTTTCACTCTTCAACAGCTATGGCTTTGAATCAAGTTCCAGATGAAAGATAACATAACAGACTATATGTTTAAACATTTAAACCACAAAAAAAACATAACATACCAGGATCTATGAGAACTGACATTTGACTGTCAGACTCAAGAACAAAAACTTCCAGATTTTGAAAAACTCTAGATCTGAGCCTATAGATGTTATGGGTCTAACATCTATCAACCCAGATCATCATTATACACCATAAACAACATATTTTAACAATAAATTATAACATTTAACACAAGATCAAAAGTTAAATTTCTAAATTAGATTTTACCTCTTTAAGATCAAATTCTGAGTTTTATGTTTCTGATTTGATGTTGGTGTTCGTGGGGCTTGATTGTGGACTGATCTAGCAAGGAAATTTCGTGGGTTGGGTCTTGAGAGAGTATGGCTAAGAGCTTGTGAATAATTTAGGCCATTAAGTGTACTTTCTCTCTCTTGAATCTATATGTATATTGATATGCAATGCTTTTGGCTGCTAGTAGTGGCTGAGAATTGGAGTGTTATAGCTCCTAGCTCTACAATAGGGTGGTTGGCCTTATTTTGCAAGATTTGGCTAGCACTAATTCAACTAATGGGACCAAAGGGTATTTTTGTAATTATTTTTGATTTCAAGGGTATTCTTGTCCAAGGTGTGTGAATCTAGGGTTTAATCACTAGATTTTACATCTTAAAGTTTTCCAAATAATTTTTAGGGTTTGAAAAATTAAAATTAAAGTGTAATAAAATTTTAATTAAACACACTAATTTAAAATTAGGGTTTTTAATAGAAAATTAGAGTTTTTAAATTAGGGTTCCTTAATATTATTAGGGTTCTCAAATTAACAATTAGGGTTTCCTAATTATTATTATAATTTACTAAAACAGTAATTAGGGTTTCTAATTTTAGCAAATTAGGGCTTTCAAATAATAATTAGGGTTTCCCCTAATTACAGAAATTATATAATACACAATAAAATTCATATAACACAATTACTACACATTCTCGAACTCATAACTAAGTTTAACAATTAGGGTTTAATAACACGATATGAGGGTTATGACATAAATTACCATATTTGGCAAACCATTATCAGTCTACATGTGATGCCCCCAAAATAGGTATACAACACCCATTCTGAGTCGCCAAACACATGGTACAGAAAGCAAAATACAACTTCTATAATACAATTGTCGTGCAAAATACGACAACACATACTGTGAGTTTAAATACAAATATTGTCTTCTGGACAATATCCACACTCAAATAAATCCTCATTACAATTATTCAAACACTATTTTACAGAAATAGTGAGGACTGCTAAAACATCTTTCTAGAACCATCACTCCATACCCCGACTAGATCATGCTATGTTCTCACCTCCCGAGAAGAAAAATGGAACAAAAAGGAAAAGGGTGAGCTCAACTAGCCCAGTAAAGAATATTATGACTAAGATAATATACAACAAATTATCGTTAGTCTTCAACAGGGAAAAATCTGATAGAATATAATCGACAACAAGTTTTAGATCAACAACTGCAGCGGAAACATCAAACCATTAGAAGAGTCAAGTAGAGAAAGAATTTTACTATCTTCTAAGATTTAAAAGTCCATCATCAATATTTTATCCCTGTAACATCAATTAATAATCATCTTTATCCAAATATTCATCTTTGCACTACAGGCCAAAGATATTCATTTGTATCACCTGTCAGTCATGTTCATCTCAACACCTGTTCATCTTTGCACTACAGGCCAAAGATATTCATCAAGTAATCATACATCTTTGCACTACAGGCCAAAGATATTCATCAAGTAATCATACATCTTTGCACTACAGGCCAAAGATATTCAGTAATATCATCATTTAGGACCGAGGATGATGAAAAATATCTTAAAGAGAACGAATCCAGTGAGACAGAAGGACAAATATTAGGGATTCGTATAACAGTTTATCCAAGATCAATAATACTTCATAATAATCAATTGTGAAGCAGAATTCAAAAATAAAGATCAAAACATGGATGCAATCAAAGATAGTAACCATAATAGACATCTTGGACAAAAAGAGAAAATTTTATTTTTCGGTGAATAGTGCCGTATTCGTGAATAGTACCGTATACGTGAATAGTAATCCCGACACAAAAAGTTTCAAATTTGATAAAAACTTATATCAATATTTCAGCGTAATGATATTGAAGAAAATAATATCATTAAGAAGAAAATAATATCCCTTACCTCAAAATATCAGTACTTCTGGTCGGAATACCGGTACAAGGCTGAAAGAAACTTGCTCTGATGAATAGAAACTCTCAAAGTATCTAAATACTTACAAAATACACTCAATAATCTAGAGAGAGAAAGAGAGAAAACTTGTTTCTGGTGTGATTTTCAATTCTAACTTAGTCCTCTATTTATAGGAAAATATTAGCACGCCGAAGCAGACTTAACCTGCAACCTGATGGCTTTACCTGCTACTATTCCCACCCACCACATTTGAATAAAAATCTAAGCACATTTCTTCACCAACCAAGAGTGGGACCCACAAATTCTAGAATTTTCCACCAAAATGATTATCTCCAAAAATTCAACAATTTCTGAACCAGTCATCTCGTAAAATTCATAATAAATCATACGTTCATTTTTAACGGTTCAAAATTTATGGACATATACTCAACTTATATATGTATAACATATCCAAAAATTACCACTATCCAACGGTCGGATTAAAAATTATAACCCCCGCAAAATATCTCAAAAATCCTGATTTTTAATACCTCCATTCCGACAAAAATACTGATAAAAACCTCAACATTAACTCATTCATTTTTAACCACAAAAATATATCCCTCATTTATATCCATATAAAATAAATATTTCCTTATCATATGAATAAGTAATTAATTATTCACAAATAATATTACAGAATCACATTTATGACAACCAGGCCGTTCCTAGGAAAGAGGGGGCTTTCCAATAAGGATTTCTCCTTACTGGCGCGCAATTAGATGACCAAACCTCTCCTTAGACAGAACTTTCTAGACATTGCCAATAATGTTATCTAATAATATTATTCAAATAATATGAATTATTGATCTGATAAAGGAAAATACTGTGCAGCAATAATTATTGAAACAACAATAATATAAAATATCAACGCAGCAATTATTGAATCAATAAAATAAAATATTGAACAGTAACTACTGTAACAATTATTGAGTAGTGCATTCCTTCGTAAGAATCAATAATTGGTACAATACCGTGTGCTACTGTATCTTAACCACCGGGTATTCCAACAGTATTAACGGTAACAACTACGCCGTTATTTATAAACAACTTATACTTGTCGTTTTCTTCATCCAATCACTTTCCGTTATGGGGCCCACACAAGGCTGCGCCGTCGTACGAATATTCTCCGACAGCAAGAATATTCTACGACCAAACGAATATTCCCCGACAAAATGATTATTTTATAACCACTTGCTTATTTTGTAAAATTTGCACATTTCACCCATAACCAAAGTATTATATCAAATTAACCCCTTATTATTCACAATAATATTTAGAGAAAATTTGATTTTATTCATTAATAAGTTGGGGTCTTACACTACACATTTACAATACATATTTATAGCACTGAAAAATTAAAATATAATTAATATTATATTATTATTCTCATCCCTTGATCAATGCCCAAATTTAGGGTTTGGATTCCATATCTGGTTTATCCTTCATATATAACATCAATAATTAAGTTAAAATCATTAACTTAATTATTCTGAACAAATTTATATAATAAAATAATAATTATAATAATTCTAATAATCATTTCATATATTATTTAAATAATACAAAAATCATATTTTCATGGAAAATAATTAATAAAGACATTTCTACTATAAAATTAATTATTATAAGAATATATTTTATAATGATCAAAAATTCTAAAATAAAATTATTTGAAATTATTCATGAAATAAATTAATTTTATTTATCACATAAATACCTGCACATTACCTAACATTTATTCTCATCATTAAGATAAATAATAAAAAAAATATTATATACAAAATTTCTTATTTAGTTTATATTGAAAATATCGGGTTATTACATTCACCCTCCCTTATAAGGATTCCGTCCCCGGAATCACCGTTTTAAAACTCATACATATAAGGGTACATAGCATACGCAATCATTGCAAATAGATCTCGATCATAATTGATCGAACAACTCTTTAACCATTCAACATAAAGCTTGTCTGTCTGATTAAACGGAAATTTGATTGTTAAAAGAACTCAAATTCCTCCCTCAAAATTTCTTTATAAAATAATTTGCTATATATAGGAAAATCAAATATATATACACGAAAATAAAAGTTATTCAAATAATATCTGGAGTTCCATTCCCAGCTGTCACTGTATCTTAGACCGTCATATTGAAGACTCGTGCGGTTGGTTTGTTGGCTGAAGTCGGTCCTGTGATTGCCAGAGTCTCGCTGCTTTTTCCCGTGGTTACACTCCCTGCCTCCATTTTCCTCTTTGGACAATCCTTCACCATATGTTCAGTTGATCCACATAGAAAACACCCACTATTCATCCTTGGGTTGGGACAGTTGGGAGAGATATGGCCCTCCTACTCGCACTTGTAACATACAAACTTACCCTTTAGACACTCACTAGAGTGATTCTTCACGCAATTCTTACACTGCACCGTCTGTTTCTTCACACCTTCCTGCTTCACCTGAACATTCCCAGAAAAATTCCCCTTTCTTTTCTCACCCCTATTTCCACTATTACCTTCCACCTTCACAGCTCCTCCAGCCTTGCTTTGGTTCCTCTTCTCCTTGTTGTAGAGGCTCATGGCCTCACTCCCCTCCTCAGCTATGATAGCCTTTTCCATGAGTGCTGCAAAAGTATTGATCTGCAACACTGCCACCTTGTTGTAGAGCCAGGGTTTTAAGCCCAGCTCAAACCTTCTTTCCTTTCTAGCCTCCGTATCAACTTGATGCGGAGCAAACCTAGCCAACTCATTAAACTTTGCGGCATACTCCGCAACAGTCATGTTCTCCTGTTTTAATTCCAGAAATTTTACCTCCATCCTAGCCTGCATGCTAGCTGAGAGGTAGTTTTCAAAAAACAAAGTTTTAAACCTAGCCCAAGTAACTACTCCCTCTCCTGCCCTCGCTTGATTTGCCTCCCACCAAAAGTTAGCCTCTCCCTTCATCATATAAGTAGCAAAAGAGGTCTTTTGCCCCTCATCTACCCTAGCAATGATGAACGCCTTTGCTATCTCATTAATCCATGTCTGGGCTTTTATAGGGTCAGCTGATCTCTTGAATTCTGGTGGTCCTACTGCTTTGAAGTCTTTAAATTTTGCCAAGCGATTGTCTGGCTGGTTTCCTGCGACTGGTATTCCCTGCTGCATAGCCTGAGCTACCATATTCACAAAGTTTTGCATCGGGTCTTGCTGTTGTCCCTTAGCATTGTTGACAGATTCTTCTGCCCTTTGGTTTCGAGTTCGACGTCTTGGCGGCATTATCTGATTAAATAAAATCATAAATTTAACTTACATTTTAAACCTTATCACATAAGTTTAATAATTTAAACTTGTTTCATTAGTCAAACTAAGATTCATATTCATTCAACGAATATTTTACATAGCATAGCACATAATGCTTTAAACATCAGCTATCCCTTTGTGACTACAAAAGTCGGGATTTACAGCCTTGACTAATACAAAAGTTGGAAATATTACATACACATGTACATTATCAAACATACATAATCAACTACTAATCCTACTTATTTTCTAAGTCACGATCTTTTCTCTTTCTTTTCCCCTTCTTGCTCAGAGTTGCACACGATCTAATGCTTGTGGTTCCTATTGGATCAATTTGGATTTTAAGCTTATCTTGTTCTTCCATTGTTTCTATTAATGCCTGACATAGTTGACTATTTAGCAGCTTTTCTATTTCCCACAGCTTTTCTAGAGAAGAAACCTTGTTCCTCAGATCCTGTACCTCCGTTGATGCTTGCTCAGCTTCAACTTTAGTGTTTGTATCAATATCTGTCAGCTCCAACATCTCCGGGTCTGGTACTACGTTTTCCAATACCACCACCTCATCCGAGTTAGTTTCATTGTGAGCCTCTATTTTAGCTATTGGCTTCGATATTAGCTCGGGTGTATGGATTTGATTCTTCTTCATGCTATAAGCATATAACAAGCCTTTTTCCACTAGACATCTACACACATAAATTATCCAGATTAGCATATAGTATATACACATAACAAACGATAGTCTTATAAAAGTTATCTTTTATTTTGTTTAACGATGAATTTATTTAATTCATCGCCTTTTTAAACTCTATATGAGTTATTTGTATTTTCAATGTTTCCCTCTGTCCTAAGGTTATAGCCTAAGGTCGATCACACCTAAGGTTTCTAACCCTAAAGCTTTGATATCGACATGTGACGCCCCCAAATTCGGGTACTTAAAACCCGAACTCGTTGCTTCACGATACAATTTCTATAAGCTGAATAATACTAACAATAATAACAATAATAACAATAATATAAAATTCAATCTTTATTTACATGCATCAAAGTTTACTCCTAGGTACGAGACCTTTAATCATTCATTACATCATAGATAATAAGTAACATTGTCTTAATAAACTATAATTATTACACCACATATTAGAAATCTCATTCGAACAGCTTTCCTTTCCCCTTGTTCTTGCCAGAGCCTTCTAGTTAATCATACTTAACTGAAAACATTTAATTTAAGCAAGAGTGAGCATTTAAGTGCCCAGCAAGTAATAACAATTATAAATATTAGCTGAAAGGGTTAAATATTTTCTTTGTACTACTCTTCTACTCAATAGTTGTGAAGTAATCTGAACCGATAATAATAACATAACAACTCTCTATCAAATTTTTGAAACTACGTAATGACTATAAGTGGGGTTTAGGTGACATACTATGAACATTGTTTTCAATTTTCGAATAGGTTTAGTAGAAATTCATCTACAAACCGTCATAACTTACGGGCACGGGGGTGATCAGCTCGTTATGCCCTGTATTGATCAATACTACATGCCAGAACAATAATATCGTTCACTCTGTCCACCTTGGGTGCATAAAAAGTTTTTCCGTTTACGGGATGTTCAAACTTGTCGGGTTCCAAACCAAAAGTTTTTCTTGTTCAACAATAATCTATAATTCAACATATATATATATATATATATATATATATATATATATATATATATATATATATACGGGTAATTGACAAAGGTGTATCAACATGTGATTAAATACAATGATTATCCAAGTGGGGACACTTGTATAACCATTTATAGAAATTAACGAACATAATATATATCTGAATTACCATATACTAACATGTTGATAACCAATGAGCGTATATAATATAAGGTTAATAATCTGTACAATAATAATATAATTTTGAAACATTCTTACTCATACCAATTGCATAAAGGAAATGCAAAGGTAGGATACTTGCACAATATAAAGGATAGTTCAGATACTTGCCTGAGCTGCTACTTACAATAACACAACTTAGATTAATCTTTTATACAACGACCTATCAGTAATAATATCATTCGTTCGATTAGAATAATATATCGTAACACATAGCACTGCTTATTACAGTCAGCACATTATCTAATCACATTGTCACATATGTTTAACAACCATTGAATCACAAATAAACACTTATCAAGTCAAATTATCTAAGTTCATATCAATTTCTGAAACATTTCGGTGTACCGACAGCTTTATCGGGTACTTATCTAGTCTAAAAATCTATCCTGAAGTTCAATAACTGAAAATATCAGTCACATTATTTTTAAAATGACTTATAATAATTTTTAAACATTTATTATAATTTATCATGAATTTTCAAACATCGGAATCATTATTAAATGATTTAAATATTCATTAATTCTATTATCATTAATATTTAATTAATATTAAACTATTAATGAAACCATTGCCAAAATATTAAAGTTATTTATAATAACTCAAAATATTTTTAAAGTATTAATATTACCCTTAAATGATTTTTAAAACATTTAAAATTATTTTTAAATAATTACCATTAATATTAGAATATTAATTTATTATTTATCAAAATATTAAAAGTCATTGATTATAACTTAAAATATTTTTAATTCATTCATTTCCTTTTTAAATGATTTTTAATTCAATAAAACTATTTTTAAACTATTTATTTAATATAATTATTAAATAAACTTAATATCGTTAATATTTAATTATTAATGAAATTTACCTTTAAATATCAAAAGTTATATTTTATAACTTAAAATATTTTTAAACAATTTATTTTCATTTAAAATGATTTTTATAATATTAAAATAATTTTTAATTAATTTATTTAATATAATTACTAAATAAATCTAATATCATTAATATTTAATAATTAATGAAACTTATCTTAAAATATTAAAAGTTATATTTTATAACTTAAATATTATTAAATACCTTATTCTTTATTTAAAAATGATTTTTAATACAATAAAATTATTTTTAATTAATTTATTTAATGCATTTATTAAATAATTTAAATACCAATAATATCTAAATAAATATTAATATTTATAAAAAATATACTATTTTTAAATGATTTTTAGAAATTAAATTAATTAATTTTATTATGTCTGTCGCTAAAGCCCTTTAGCGACAGTAAGTGTCGCCTTAGGTGTTCTTGGGAAACCCAGGCATTCAAAGTCAGCTTCGAGTAGCCTACTTTGACCTTCAATCATTCCTTGTGTAATGTGTTTCTGGTCTAGTAAATGGTTAGATCTTATAGTATTGATGTAATACTACATAATCTAACAACAGTCATGGTCTAAACATACATCATCTGCAAGATCTAAGCTCAAGAACAAGCTGTCAGAGCTGTTCTTGACGTTTTCTGGGCTGCCCAGAAAATAAAGTCGTGGTCGGTCAACGCTTTTCATGGCATTATATCTATCAATCTGTTCATGCTATGGATGGTCTACACGTCGGGCCTTGAAGTAAAACTAACAGAGAACATGATTCAAGCCATGTTCAAGCCTAACAATAATTAACAAAAAGGATCTGGGCTCAACAAATTCTTGTCAGAACGTTTCTGGGTTTTTCCAAAAACCCAGAAGTTTGACTTAACACTTTCATGCTCGATTTCCTTTATGTTCTGTTCATGCTTTATGTCGTTTAATGGTTCACATATATAGTATACGTGACAAGGAACATTAACATAACAATAAATCAGTAATTCAACATCACAATTAAAAGATCTAATTCGGTCAACCTATGTCCGAAAGTTGTTCTTCACGTTTCTGGAAATTCCCAGAAATGCAAGTCGTGATCGAGTGGCCTAGTTTGACCACTCACTAAGTTCAATCAGTTGTTGGTTTAGGGGATATAAAGGCCATGATATAAAGTCCAGATTACAAGCTACAATCTAGTTAGAAAAATAACCTAAAACATTCAATCATCTGACAGATCATATCCTTCAAAACTCATGTCGGACGCTGAAAACCCATTTCTTGGTTACCCAGAATTAGCAAAGTCATGATCGGTCAACGACCTTTAACCATCAATAACTTTCACTCTTCAACAGATACGGCTTTGAATCAAGTTCCAGTTGAAAGATAACATAACAGACTACATGTTTAAACATTTAAACCACAAAAAAAACATAACATACCAGGATCTATAAGGACTAACATTTGACTGTCAGACTCAAGAACAAAAATTTCCAGATTTTAAAAAACTCTAGATCTGAGCCTATAGATGTTATGGGTCTAACATCTATCAACCCAGATCATCATTATATACCATAAACAACATATTTTAACAATAAATTATAACATTTAACACAGGATCAAAAGTTAAATTTCTAAATTAGATTTTACCTTTTTATGATCAAATTCTGAGTTTTATGTTTCTGATTTGATGTTGGTGTTCGTGGGGCTTGATTGGGGACTGATCTAGCATGGAAATTTCGTGGGTTGGGTCTTGAGAAAGTATGGCTAAGAGATTGTGAATAATTTAGGCCATTAAGTGTACACTACACAATCTAACAACAGTCATGGTCTAAACATACATCATCTGCAAGATCTAAGCTCAAGAACAAGCTGTCAGAGCTGTTCTTGACGTTTTCTGGGCTGCCCAAAAAATAAAGTCGTGGTCGGTCAACGCTTTTCGTGGCTTTATATCTATCAATCTGTTCATGCTATGGATGGTCTACACGTCGGGCCTTGAAGTAAAACTAACAGAGAACATGATTCAAGCCATGTTCAAGCCTAACAATAATTAACAAAAAGGATCTAGGCTCAACAAATTCTTGTCAGAACGTTTCTGGGTTTTTCCAAAAACCCAGAAGTTTGACTTAACACTTTCATGCTCGATTTCCTTTATGTTCTGTTCATGCTTTATGTCGTTTAATGGTTCACATATATAGTATACGTGACAAGGAACATTAACATAACAATAAATCAGTAATTCAACATCACAATTAAAAGATCTAATTCGGTCAACCTATGTCCGAAAGTTGTTCTTCACGTTTCTGGAAATTCCCAGAAATGCAAGTCGTGATCGAGTGGCCTAGTTTGACCACTCACTAAGTTCAATCAGTTGTTGGTTTAGGGGATATAAAGGCCATGATATAAAGTCCAGATTACAAGCTACAATCTAGTTAGAAAAATAACCTAAAACATTCAATCATCTGACAGATCATATCCTTCAAAACTCATGTCGGACGCTGAAAACCCATTTCTGGGTTACCCAGAATTAGCAAAGTCATGATCGGTCAACGACCTTTAACCATCAATAACTTTCACTCTTCAACAGATACGGCTTTGAATCAAGTTCCAGTTGAAAGATAACATAACAGACTACATGTTTAAACATTTAAACCACAAAAAAAACATAACATACCAGGATCTATAAGGACTAACATTTGACTGTCAGACTCAAGAACAAAAATTTCCAGATTTTAAAAAACTCTAGATCTGAGCCTATAGATGTTATGGGTCTAACATCTATCAACCCAGATCATCATTATACACCATAAACAATATATTTTAACAATAAATTATAACATTTAACACAGGATCAAAAGTTAAATTTCTAAATTAGATTTTACCTTTTTATGATCAAATTCTGAGTTCTATGTTTCTGATTTGATGTTGGTGTTCGTGGGGCTTGATTGGGGACTGATCTAGCATGAAAATTTCGTGGGTTGGGTCTTGAGAAAGTATGGCTAAGAGATTGTGAATAATTTAGGCCATTAAGTGTACTTTCTCTCTCTTGAATTTATATGTATATTGATATACAATGCTTTTGGCTGCTAGTAATGGCTGAGAATTGGACTGTTATAGCTCCTAGCTAGACAATAGGGTGGCTGGCCAGATTTTAAAAGATTTGGCTAGCAATAATTCAACTAATGGGACAAAAGGGTATTTTGGTAATTATTTTTAATTTCAAGGGTATTCTTGTCCAAGGTGTTTGAATCTAGGGTTTAGTCACTAGATTTTACATCTTAAAGTTTTCCAAATAATTTATAGGGTTTGAAAAATTAAAATTAAAGTGTAATAAAATTTTAATTAAACACACTAATTTAAAATTAGGATTTTTAATAAAAAAATTAGGGTTTTTAAATTAGGGTTCCTTAATATTATTTGGGTTCCCAAATTTTCAATTAGGGTTTTTTAATTATTATTATAATTTACTAAAACAGTAATTAGGGTTTCTAATTTTAGCAAATTAGGACTTTCAAATAATAATTAGGGTTTCTCCTAATTACAAAAATTATATAATACGCAATAAAATTCATATAACACAATTACTACACATTCTCGAACTCGTAACTGAGTTTAACAATTAAGGTTTAATAACACGATATGAGGGTTATGACATAATTTACCATATTTGGCCAACCATTATCAGTCTACACATTTACAGTACATATTTATAGCACTGAAAAATTAAAATATAATTAATATTATATTATTATTCCCATCCCTTGATCATTGCCCAAATTTAGGGTTTGGATTCCATATCTGGTTTATCCTTCATATATAACATCAATAATTAAGTTAAAATCATTAACTTAATTATTCTAAACAAATTCATATAATAAATTTATAGTTATAATAATTCCAATAATCATTTCATATATTATTTAAATAATACAAAAATCATATTTTCATGGAAAATAATTAATAAAGACATTTCTACTATAAAATTAATTATTATAAGAATATATTTTATAATGATCAAAAATTCTAAAATAAAATTATTTGAAATTATTCATGAAATAAATAAATTTTATTTATCACATAAATACCTGCACATTACCTGACACTTATTCTCATCATTAAGATAGATAATAAAAAAAAAAAATTATATGCCAAATTTCTTATTTAGTTTATATTGAAAATATCGGGTTATTACAGTACGCCCCATTTTTCTATAGAGATTGGAAAAACTAGGGTTTGAGCCAATACACCATTCTTCTTAAAAATTGTTCTTTCTTGGTGGATCAGCTCTAGAAGCCATACACTTGGGTGGCTTACATTGATCAAAGGAAGGAATCTACCTAGAGATTCAAGGAGATCACGGAGAAGTAGGAGTTGAACTCGTACCCGTAGAAGCTAGTATCTACAAGGGTATGATTACATAACTTCTTGTTCTTCGTTTTAATTAATAATATGCGTAAAGGATGATCCAGGTAATTGGTTTGTGAATTTTTTTTAAATCTAATTTTACTTTGCTTCTGCTATTTTTGCAATATAATTGTTTTGATTCCATATATGCATGGGTATGTATTTAGAATAATTTATTGGGCATAATTTGTTGTATAAAATTATTATTTTATGAAAAAAAAAATAATTCGCGAAAGCCTGTTAATCGCGAATTGTTGCTGCATCACGTTTTTTTTAAATTACGAAGCATGTTATCGTGATACGCGTACTATTATATCTATATATATTATATTAACCATGTTAATCAAAGTAATGTTACAGACAGGAACATGAAAACCGTGATATATATATATATATATATATATATATATATATATATATATATATATATATATATATATATAATTTGATAATTAAAATAAATAGTTTATTTTAATCTTGAAATTAGATTTCATGCAACTTAAAATTGCCCATTAAATGATACTCATATATATATGGAATGATTTTAATTCATAAGATGATTTTATTTATTGATACATATGATGATATGTATGATAATAAATGGGATCGATTATGGACTATTGACCAATGTGATGGATTTATTTTGGTTGGATGTTTGAATGAATGGATTTTATTAAATGGGGTCTGCGTACCTCGTCTTTTTTGGTTTTTCTTCTGATGTAAATTCTATCTCTCTCCTATGTACTTTCCCTTGACTGCTGATCAAGGTTTCTATTTAAATTAAATAGTTTATGTAATAGGATTAGTTAGAATTTTTTCGAAGAACCAGAGATCAAGGAGAAAGGAGCGCTCGAAGACCCGTTTGTAATGGAGCCCGGGTTTAAATGTAATAGTTATATTTAAATGTTTATTCTTACACCCTAGGGTTTGATCTTTTGGTTCACTTGGTGGTTCTAGTGAACCAAACTAGAATAAAAGTCCATAATCAATCCGTGTAGAATATAGTATTCTATATGTGCACGCTAGTATTATATATATATATATTATATATTATGCATACATGCTTTACATGTTTAATAATATGACGCATATTTTATATATATAATTGCATGCGCGCTAGACAAGATGAGACTAATAAAAACAAACCCCTCAACAAAATTATATTAAATTGTAACGTTCAAAGATATTTAGAATATCGAACGTCGCCTTCTAGCATGATAAAAATAATAGAGTATTAAATATTTAATATGAGTTTGTTGTGCACACACAAGGCAAGTATTAAATATTTGAGATGTTGTTTTTATTACATTTGATGTTTATAAGGAATTGAACATTACCGCTTTGTTGTGCACACACAAGGGCTGTAGTTTTCTCTTCACTTATATGAAAATGCTGGGTATGACTTAACTTAAATCATTTTAGTTCGGATGTGCACACACTAGACCATTATGATTTAAGAGGTAAAATATAAGGAGTTACATGATGATGTAATTGACAGGAGTTGTCTACCTATTTATTTATATATAGTTTGTTTTGCACACACAAGGTTATATACATTTGAAATGGGATCCTTATTCTCACTAGAAAATCTTTAATTAGATATTGCCGAACTATATTCATGAAGGTAATATAGTTTGAAGAAAATAGTGGGAGATACCAATATAAAATAAGACCTAATTTATTTTGATAATTAATTAAATGAATGTTTGCTAAAATATTGTCTTTTCACATGCAAAATTTTGAAAATGTCACATTCAGTAACTTCACTTCGTAGCATACTTGATGCTAACAAACTGACCGGACCGAATTACATGGACTGGTTAAGGATTCTAAGAATTGTTCTCACTGCTGAAAAGATTTCTTATGTCCTAAATTCGCATGTACCTGCAAAAGTTGCAGAAACAGCCTCTGAGAAAGAGATTACTACTTTTAAACAGTGGCAAAATATTGCATCAGTGGCTCAATGCATCATGCTCGCATCCATGAGTAACGAGCTTCAACGTCAGCATGAAAACATGGATGCTCCTACTATGCTACTGCACCTTTAAGAGTTATATGGTGAGCAAAGTAGGACTGTTAGATATGAAATATCTAAGGAGCTCTTCTGATCTAGGATGACCGAGGCACTACCGTTGAGACTCATGTCTTAAAGGTGATCAATCTGATTGAACGTCTTGGACAACTTGGATTCGTCATGGATGGGGAGAGGAGTCAAGATTTAGTCTTGCAGTCACTCCCAGACACCTTCTCACAATTTGTTATGAAATTTCACATGAATAAGTTAGATGTCAGCTTGCCTGAGTTACTTAACATATTGAAAACTACTGAAGGTCACTTCCCATCCAAGAAGAACCATGTCTTACTGGTGGATGATTCTTCCAAGAAAAGGAAGAGGCCCAAGGAATCTTCTGGAAAGAAGAAATCTAAGAAGGCTAAGGGAAAGACAAAAGTGAAGGATAAAAAAAAAACCTGATCCAACTATCAAAGGAACTTGCTTCCATTGCAACAAGCCGGGTCACTGAAAGAGGAATTACAAGGATTATCTTGCGGAACAAAAGCAGAAGAAGCTTGGAGAAACTTCAAATCCTAATCAAGGTTTGTTTATGATTGAAATTAATTTTTCTGAAAGTCAATCTTCTACTTGGGTATTGGATACCGGCTGTGGTTCTCACATATGTAATAATATGCAGGGACTGATCAGAAGTAGAAACCTGAGCAAGGATGAGGTCGTCCTACGATTGGGAAATTGAGCAAAGGTTGTTGCATTAGCTGTAGGGACTTATCATTTGGCACTTCCTACGGGCAAATCCATTAGTTTAAATAATTGTTATTTTGTTCTGTCACTTATTAGACACATTATTTCAATATCTGTATTGGATATAGATGGTTTTGACATTATAATAAAGAACAACAGTTGTTCTATTTATAATAATAATGTTTTATATGATGTTGGTAATTTACGAAATGGACTTTATATTCTTGACTTGCATGAAAATATACTTCAAATTGAACAAACTAAGAAAAGGAAAAGAGATGATGTTAATTATACCTATATGTGGCATTGTAGACTCGGTCATATTAATGAAATAAGATTATCCAAGTTGCATAAATATGGTCTCCTAGAGCTATCAGATTATGAATCATATCAAACTTGTGAATCTTGTCTCATGGAAAAAATGACTAAATCTCCTTTTAGTGGAAAAGAAGAAAGAATTACAGAGTTGTTAGCGTTGGTACACACGGATGTATGTGGACCTATGACAACGAATGCACGACGAGGGTATTCTTATTTTATTACATTCACTGATGATCACTCAAGATTTGGATATATGTATTTAATGAAATACAAATCTGAATCATTTGAAAAGTTCAAAGAGTTCAGAAGTGAAGTAGAGAAATAAACGGGCAAAAGTATTAAGATTCTTCGATCAGATCGAGGTGGTGAATACTTAAGCAGTGAATTTCTCAATTGTCTCAAAGAAAATGGTATAATCTCACAATGGACTCCACCAGGGACGCCACAGCTGAATGGTGTGTCTGAAAGGAGAAATCGAACACTGTTGGACATGGTTCGTTCTATGATGAGTTTTACCGATCTTTTGGTATCATTCTGGGGATATGTCCTAGAAGCGGCTACATATCTACTAAATAAGGTTCCCTCGAAATCCGTCCCTAAGACTCCATATAAGATGTGGACAGGGAGGAAGTCTAGTCTTAAGCATGTTAAGATTTGAAGATGTCCAGCTTATGTGAAAAGATTTCAAAATGATAAGCTTGGGACAAGATTTGATAAGTGTACTTTTGTGGGATATCCTAAAGAAAGTTAAGGATATTATTTCTATAATCCTATTGAACAAAAGGTTTTTGCTGTCAAACATGCTGCCTTCTTGGAAAAAGAGTTTATCCTTATAGGGGTCAGTGGGAGGAAAATAGATCTTGAAGAAATTCAAGAACCACAAACCACTACAGATCAAATGGATGAACCTATCCAAGTAGAGATTCCTTCTGTACCACACCCTATTCGTAAATCTGGAAGAGTACCAAAGATACCTGATTGGTATGGACTTGTCATAGAAGATGACGATGAGGTACACATCATAGATGATGATGATCCATTGAATTACGAATAGGCTATGAGTAGTAAAGATTCAGAGAAGTGGCAAGAAGCCATGAAATCCGAGATGGACTCCATGTATGAGAACCAAGTATGGACTTTTGTTTCACCACCTGAAGGCATTAAGCCTATTGGGTGTAAATGGGTCTTTAAAAGAAAGACTGGAGCAGACGGTAAGGTAGAGACCTATAAGGCCCGACTGGTCACAAAAGGTTTCAAACAAAGACAAGGAGTTGACTATGACGAAACCTTCTCACCAGTAGCAATGCTCAAGTCCATTCGGATTTTGCTTGCGATTGTAGCTTACCATGACTATGAAATCTGACAGATGGACGTGAAAACGGCCTTCCTCAATGGGAAACTTGAGGAGGATGTGTATATGACACAGCCAGAGGGATTTGTTTCAAAGGTTGGAACAAATCAAGTCTGTAAGCTACAACAATCCATTTATGGATTGAAGCAAGCTTCTCGTAGGTGGAACATCCATTTTGATGAGACAATCAAAGAATTTGATTTTAACAAAAATGAGAATGAACCATGTTTGTACAAGAAGGTCAGTGGGAGTGTTGTTTCATTCCTCGTATTATATGTTGATGATATATTACTGATAGGAAATGATATTCCTATGCTACAATCAATTAAAATCTTGTTATCTAAACACTTCTCCATGAAGGACTTGGGAGTAGCATCCTATATTTTGGGGATAAAGATCTATATAGATAGATCTAAAAGGATGCTTGGCTTGTCCCAAGGAACGTACATTGACTCGACGCTAAAGAGGTTTATCATGGATGATTCCAAAAGAGGTCTGATGCCGATATGAGCCATAGAATACATCTCTCCAAGAACAGGCCCCAAAGTCACATGAGGAGAGAGACTATATGAGTAAGATTCCTTATGCTTCAGCAATAGGATCTATCATATATGGTATGATATGTACTAGACCAGATGTCGCTCATGTACTTAGTGTAACAAGTAGATATTAGTCGAATCAAGGAGAAGAAAACTGGAAGGCAGTGAAAAATATCCTAAAGTACTTAAGAAGAACTAAGGATATTTTTCTTGTCTACGGTAGGTCTGAATTGAAACTAGAGGGCTTCACAGACTCAAGTTTTCAAACAGACCAAGATTATAGTAAATTCGTTTCGGGGTATGTGTTTACCTTAAACGGTTGCGCAGTGAGTTGGAAGAGTTCCAAATAGCAAACAGTTGCTGATTCAGTGAAAGATACATAGCTACAAGTGAAGCTGCAAAGGAAGCTATTTGGATGAAGAAGTTCATTATCGAACTTGGTGTGGTTCCTAGCATTACAGGACCAGTGCCTTTATTCTGTGACAACACTGGAGCTGTTGCGCATGCTAAGTAACCCAGGTCTCATCAGAAATCTAAACACGTGTTGCGGCGATTTTATTTGATCAGAGAGATCATTGTAAGAGGAGATGTCACCCTGGAGCGTGTGGACTCTCAAGACAATATTGCAGATCCATTTACTAAAGTGTTAACACAACAACAGTTGGATCGTCACTTAGAGAAGATGGGTATGAGATACCACGACGATTGGATTTAGTGCAAATGGGAGATTAAAAGTAGTATGCATACAAACCAATCATGTATGATGATAAAGTATATACTTTGTAATCAATCTTATTTATTTATTAATAAAAGAATTATTTATTAAAGGGATTTATTATCTACATGGTGATGTTTTAATAATATGTGATAAACCCATAGTTTTAAGCAATGCTTTTAGAATCATGATGAGATCATGATAATGAGATCTAAGTTCTTAGATAGCTTAAAACTAAAATATTCCCAATCAATGGATTACTAAAAAGGGGATTAGTGAATCCGGATAGATTGGTATATACGTTGCTTGCTCATTGGATGAGGATGATTGATCTCATGATCATTTGTGTGGAGACACTAAAGCAAGTATGTAGGTGTTTATTAGAGAATAAGTTCACTGAGTGTGACTCTCTAAGGAATACCTAATGGAGTTTTACTTGCATGTCAATAGATATTCCTGTAGTGATAGTAGTACAAATAATCCTTATACTTGAAATCATCATAGTTTCTTATATATAATGAATTACACTTTGACTTATTCCTTAAGACTCTTAGTGTATATCAAATGTAATGCTTGGGTGTAATAAGTTATATATGAAGATAGTGAATGATCAATAAAGAATCTACCACTTCTAGTAAAAGAAGAGAAATGTCCTATGTGATTCGATAAATGACTACCAAAGATTTCTTGGCCAAGGTGGAATGAAATTAAAAAGTAGTTTCTAATTTGCATTCATTAGGAGTTGTGCATTTAGGAATCAAAATATATATAATTAAATAAAGTAAGACTTGATAGTAATTCCATGTCTTATACGATAACTAGTAACTCAAAGGTTCTTTTATGATTAATGTTGAAATTTATATTATCTGAAAAGTCGTTGATCGATAGGGATGCTTATCCCTATTGAAGAATAAATATTATTTATTTAAATAAATTAATCATTTAATTTATTTATTTAAATAAGATTAGAATTGTTCTAATTGATTTATTCACAACCGGTTTAATATGGAGAACCTAAAGGGTCGCACCATAAAAGGAAGAATAATTATTTAAGAAGTTAATGGCATAATCGTAATAATATGTTAAGTATATTTAATTTAATCTATGGTGATAGAATAAATTAATTACTTTCGTATTTATTATTTAATATTATAGAAATATTAAATATAAATTAATAGGAGGAGTCTTATATTAGATATCAGTGATACGTAATTCCAATTGTTAGAGAGTACGCCCCATTTTTCTATAGAGATAGGAAAAACTAGGGTTTGAGCCAATACACCCTTCTTCTTGAAAATTGTTCTTTCTTGGTAGATCACCTCTAGAGGCCATACACTTGGGTGCCTTACATGGATCAAAGGAAGGAATCTACTCGGAGATTCAAGGAGAACACGGAGAAGTAGGAGTTGAACTCGTACCTGTGGAAGCTAATATCTACAAGGATATAATTACATAACTTCTTGTTCTTCGTTTTATTTTATAATATGCATAAAGGATGATCCGGGTAATTGGTTTGTAAATTTTTTTTAAAATCTGATTTTACTATGCTTTCACTATTTTTACAATTTGATTGCTACTTTGATTTTCACAAAACCTAACAGTTGTTTCCATAACTACCAGACTAGATATGTTCAGCTATAGCTTTTAGGGCGGCAAGGTCTTGAATCTTCGCTGATTTCTATCATATTTCAGTAATTTCTCCATGTTTGATCATTTCAGAGAATGGTTTGCCTATACCATCTAGGACCCTCTCATAAAAGGGAACTTCTTGAATGTCTATGAAGGTCATCACCATTTTAGACTCAGTCATAGATAGAATAACTTGAGCAGTCAGACGCCTACATCTTTGGGCATACTCTTTGAATGACTCATTGACTTATTTCTTGACCTTTGTAATTTGATACTGGTCTGGAGCCATCTGAGTTTGAAAGCTGTATTGACTGAGGAAAGAATGAGCTAACTCCTCCCAGCTATGAATTTTGGAGTTGTCCAATCTGGTGTATCATGCTCTGGCTTCTCTAGTCAAACTTTTCTGAAATAGCTGCATTCTAAGCTTTTCATCATCGGCATAGGATCCGAGCTATCCAATGAGTACTTTTAAATGGGTATAAGGATCTCCCAATCCATCATATTTCACAAAGTCGGGAGTCTTGAATTTTTCTGGATAATGAACCCCGGGGAAGATGCAAAGGTCTGAATATGAAACACTCTCGTGTGCTCCAATCCCTTTGATGAACCGAATGGTCTCTTTTATTTGTAGAACTTTCTTCCTAATATCACTGGTGTCTTGATCTTCTTTAAGATGGGTGATTTCAGGGGTTTTTTTGGTCTTATCAAACTGAGAATCAAGTGCTGGAACTTCTTTGTCCGGACTCTGGGTTCCTCCATGTGCAGAGGATTCGGTGTGGATGGGTATTTGTGGACCCTGAGTTGACATGTGTAATTCTTTGAGTAGAACATCCTGAAAGTAATATGCACAGAAGCCAATCATGATTGATGATAAAGCATATACTTTGTAACAAACTTATTCATTTATTAATAAAAAGTATTAATTTATTAAAGGCTTTTAATTATCTACATGATGTTGTTTTATAATATGTGATAAACTCATAGTTTTAAGCAATGCTTTTAGAATAATGATGATGATCATTCTAATGAGATCTTCTTAGAAAGCTTTAAACTAAAATAGTTCCCAATCGTTGGATTACTAAATTGGGGATTAGTGAATCCGGATAGATTAGTATATACGTTGCTTGCTCATTGGATGAGAATGATTGATCTCATGATCATTTGTGTGGAGACACTAAAGTAAGTTTGTAGGTGCTTATTAGAGAATAAGTTCACTGAACGTGGCTCGCTAAGGAATACCTAATGGAGTTTTACTTGTCTGTCAATAGGAATTCCTATAGTGATAGTAGTACAAGTGATCCTTGGACTTAAGGTCATCATAGTATCTTGTGTATGATGAGTTATACTTTGACTTATTCCTTAAGACCCTTAGGGTATATCAAAGGGTATGCTTGGGTATAATAAGTTGTACATGGAGATAATGTATGATCAATAAATAATCTACCGCTTCTAGTAAAAGAATAGAAATGTCCTATGTGATTCGATAAATAACAACCCAGTAGTCCTTGGCCAATGCAGAATGGAATTAGAAAGGAGTTTCTAATTTGTATTATTTGGAGTTGTACATTTAAGGATCACAATACATATAATTAAATAAAATAAGACTTGACAGTAATTTCATGTCTTATATTTAATTGGGACATTGTACGGTGGAAGGATTGAATTGTACGGTAACTATTTACTCAATTTTTTTTATTATTAATGTTGAAATCTATATTATCTGAAAAAGTCGTTAATCGCTAGGGAGGTTTATCCCTATTGTAGAATAAATATTATTTATTTAAATAAATTAATAGTTTAATTTATTTATTTAAATAAAATTTGAATTGTTCTAATTGATTTGTTCACAACCGGTTTAATATGGAGAACCTAAAGGGTCACACCATAAAAGGAAGAATAATTATTTAAGAAGTTAATGACATAATCGTAATAATAAGTTAAGTATATTTAATTTAATCTATGGTGATAGAATAAATTAAATAACTTAATATTTATTATTTAATATTTTGAAAACATTAAATATAAATTAATAAGAGGAGTCTTATTATTATTATTACTATTATTAATATTTATTTTCTAAAGGAGTTTAGAAATTAATTAATAAAAGTACTCTCATATATTCCTAATAAGATTAGGAGGTTGAATTAATTAAAAAAATTTAATTAATTAAAATAAAACTCAATTCCTTAATTGTTAAGGAGAGTTACCCACATCTGTAAATAAGAGGAGTCTTATTATGAGTAGGTGTGGTTGACACTTTCACAAAACACGTGAATACGCGATTCCAATTGTTGGAGAGTATGTTCTTTTTCTTTAGAGATAGAAAAACTAGGGTTTAGCCAACCACTCATCTTCTTGAATCTTTCTTCTTTCTTAGTGGATCACCTCTAGAGGCCAAACACTTGGGTGGCTAACATTGATCAAAGGAAGAAACCAAACCCAGTGGATTCAAGTTGAATGCGAAAAAGATTGGAGGGGAACTTGTACTTGAGGAAGCTCGAATCTTCAAGGGTAAGATTCTTGTTCTTCATATTTTTTGTTTAATTAGTAATTATGCATAGAGGATGATCCGGGTATATAGTTTGTAAAATTTTAAAACTCTATTTTATTACGTTTCCACTTATTTTGTGCAATTTGATTGCGTTCATGAATATTACAAACCTAACAGTGGTATCAGAGCTAAACCTTTATGCAAATTATTAATTGTCTTACTTTGATATGTATATTGATATGTGTTTAGAATAATTTAATTGGGCATAATTTTATTGTATATAATTTATTTGAAAGAAAAAAAAATTATTCGTGAATCACGTTAATATTTGCAAATAGATTTCGTTTTTGGAGATCCTAGACTTAATATATATATATATATATATATATATATATATATATATATATATATATATATATATATATATATATATACTTCCGCGTGGTTACTGCTCTTCAGGTTTCGCGAAAATAAATATATATAATCTTAATAATTTTATAATTAAAATAAAAATTTATTTTATTTTTAAAATTAGATTTCATGCTAACTAATTAGAGTTAGAATTGGATTCCATGATAACTAATTGGAGTTGAAATTAGATTCCATATTTTCTAAAATAAAGGAGTTTATTTGTGAATAGGAAAGTGAATCCATGTTTTCTTAAATAAAGGAGTTTATTTAGATATGAAATAAGATTTCATATTATTCAAAATAAATGAGTTTATTTGTGAATAAGAAAGCGAATCCGTGTTTCCTTTAAATAAAAGATTTTTTTTTACTTGGAATTGGATTCCATAATTAATTAAAATAAAGGAGTTTATTTTGATTAAAATAAAATAGTTTATTTTATTCAAAATTGGATAAATTAAAATAAAAGAGGTTTATTTTGATTTAAATTTGGATTAAAAATAAAGGAGTTTATTTTGATTCAAAATTAGATTTTATACTAACTAAATTTGCCCATTAAATTATATCAATATATATATTGAATGCTTATTATTCATGAGATGAATTTATTTATTGATGCATATAGTGATGTGTATGATAATAAATGGGATTGATTATGGACTATTGACCAATGTGATTAGATTTTATTTTAGTTGGATGCATGAATGTATGGGTTTTATTAAATGGGGTCTGCGTACCTCGTCTTTTCTAAATTTTTTTTAATGTAAATCCTAACTCCTTCCTATGTATTTTTCCTTGACTGCTGATCAATATTTCTATTTATTTTAAATATTTTGTAATATGAATAGTTAGAATTAATTTTGAAGAATTAGAGATCAAGGAACAAGGAGCGCTTGAAGACCCATTTGTAATGGAGTCCGAGTTTAAATGTAATAGTTATATTTAAATATTAATTCTTGCACCCCTAGGGTTTGACCTTTTGGTTCACTTGGTGGCTCTAGTGAACCAAACTATAATAAAAGTCCATAATCAATCCGGGTATAATATAATATTTTATATGTGCATGCTTATATATATATATATATATATATATATATGTGTGTGTGTGTGTGTGTGTGTGTGTGTGTGTGTGTGTGTGTGTGCATATGCGCTAAACAAGATGAGACAAATTAATAACAAACCTTTCAAATTTTTTATATTAAATCCTAAGTATTCAAAGATATTTGGAATATCGAACGTCGCCTTCTAGCATGATAAAAATAATAGAGTATCAATTAATTATTATAAGTTTGTTGTGTCACCACAAGGTTTATCTTAATTCTATGAGATGTTAATTTTATCAAATTTGATGCTTATAAAGAAAATTGAACAATATTATTTTCTTGTGTCACCATAAGGATAATATTTTTTTTTTGAATATATGGAGTGATAGGTTGGGCTTAACTTAGATAATTTTGATTCGGATGTGCCACCACTTGATCAAAATAATCTAAGAGGCAAAATACAAGGAGTTGCATAGTTGATGTAATTGACTATATAAGTGAGGGTAATATAGTTTGATGAAAATAGTGGGAGATACCAATTTAAAACAAGACCTAAATTATTTTTGTAATTAATAAAAGAATGTATGCTAAAATATTGTTAATTACAAATTTATTTACAGAATTTTACAATGTCTAAATTACTATCACTGTGAAGCATATTAGATGCTATTTAACCGGATTGAATTAAACGGATTGATTAAGGAAATTGAGAATAGTTCTCATGGCTGAAAAGCTATCTTATGTCCTTAATACACCTATCCCTGCAATGGTTGCATACAATGCCTCTGAGGAAGAGATTGCAACTTTTAGAAAGTGGCAAGATGATGCACAGTTGGCTCAATGCATCATGCTCGCATCCATGAGTAACGAGCTTCAGCGTCAGCATGAAACTATGGATGCTCTTACTATATTCCTGCACATCAAGTAGCTGATGGTGAGGAAAGTAAGACTGATAGATATCATATATCTAAGGAGTTCTGCCGATCTAGAATGACCGATGACACTACAGTACAGATAAAATTCCTTAACATTATCAATTTGATTAATTAATTAGGACAACAGGTTTTATCATGGATGGAGAGTTGAGCCAAGATTTGATCTTGCACTCACTCCCGGACTCCTTTTCACAATTGTTGTGAATTTTTCATATGACCAAGCTAGATATCAGTCTCGCTGATTTGTTTAACATGTTAAAAAATGTTGAGCGTCACTTTCCAACCAAGAAAGACCATGTCTTACTGGTAGGGGCCAAAGGATCTTCTGAAAAGAAGAACGATTCAAAGAAGGTAAATAGGAAGGTAAAAACAAAGGATAATAAGAACAAAACTGATACGGATAGCAAAGGAGTTTGCTTCCATTGCAATAAGCCTGGACACTAGAAAGAAACTACAAGAAGCATCTTGTAAAGGCTAACCAGAAGAAGCTTAGTGAAGTTTCGGTTAGAAATACAATTTAGTTCATTATTTAAAATAAATTTTTCTTTAAGTTAAGGTTCTACTTCGGTATTGGATACCGACTTTGGTTATCATAAATATAGATTTATGAAGGGACCAAGCAGAACTAGAAAGCTAAACAAAAGATAAGTAATCCTATGTCTGGTAAATGAAGCAAAGGTTGCTGCATTAGCCATATAAACTTATAGTTTAGCATTGTCTACAAGCAAATATATTAAGTCAATAAGTTGTTACTGTATTCCAGTTCTTGTTAGAAATATTATTTCCATTTTATTGTTGGACAATGAAATCTTTTGTATTATATTTAAGAACAATTATTGTTCTATTTATAATAATAATATTTTGTTTAGAATTGGAATATCGCTTAATGGATTTTGTATACTTGACTTACGTGAAAATAATTTTGCATATTGAACAAATTAGTATAAGAAAAGGAGATGATCATTCAAAGAGTTGAATGTGTGTATTTGCTGAAATACTAGTGTGAATTATTTGAAAGGATCAAAGAATTCAGAAGTGAAACAAATTAGCAATGTATTAGGATTCTTTGATCGGATCAAGGAAGGAATACTTGTGCAATGAGTTTTTAGATCATCTCAAATAATTTTCTCATAATGGATGCCTTCTGATACGTAAAAATTGATTGATGCATCTAAAAAAAAATCATACCTTGTTGGACATGGTGCGGTCCATAATGATTTTACCGACATTCCAGTATCTCTCTGGGATAATGTCCTAGAAATGGCTGCATATCTACGAAAAGGTAACCTCAAAATCTAGCCCCAAGACTCCATAAAAGTTATGGACATGAAGGATTCCTAATTTTAAGTAAGTTAATATAAAGGGTTGTCCAACTTATGTGAAAAGGTTTCAAATGATAAGCTTGGGACAAGATTTGACAAGTACAAATTTGAGGGACATCCTAAAGTAAGTTTAGGGTATATGTTCAATAATCCTACTTAGCAAAAGGTGTTTGTTGTGAAACATGCTGCCTTCTAAGATAAAGATGTTTATCATTGAAGGGGCTAGTGGGAGGATAATAGATCTTGAAAAGTTCAAGAATCACAAAATACTATAAGTCAAATAAGAGGAACCTGTAGATAAACCTATTGTACCACAATCAAATCGTAAATCTGGAATAGTATCGAAGATACCTAGGAGGTATGGATTCATCATAAGTGATGATGATGAGGTACAGATCATAGAAGATGATGAAGCACTTACATACGATGAGGTAAGAGTTGTAGACACTCAGATAAATGTATTGAAGCAAGCTTCTCAAAAATGGAACATTCGTTTTGATGAGATAATCAAAAGTGTTTGATTTTATCAAAAACAAGAATGAACCTAGTGTGTACAAAAGGGTCAATGGGAACGCCATGACATTCCTAATGTTATATATTGATATATTATGGATAAGGAATGGCATACTAATGCTACAATCAGTAAAGATAAAGTTGTCTAAACATTCCTCTATGAATGATTTGGGTAGAGTATCTTAATTGAGGATACAAATCTATATTGATAGATTTAAGAGGATGCTCGACTTAACCCAATAAACGTATATTCATTCGATGCTAAAGTCATTTAGCATGGCAAACTCCATGGGATGTCTCATGTTGATGAGCCTTGGAGTGTATCTTTCTTAATAGTCCCCATAGACTCATAAAAGAGAGATCGCATGAGTAACTATTATGTATGCAATGAAATATACGAGACCTGATGTTGATCAATCATATTCTGGAGAAGTTCATTGTGAGTTAGTGAAAAATATCTTAAAGTACTTAACCGACACTAAGGATGTGATCATGTTTATGGTGGGTCTAAATTAAAACTAGAGGGCTTAACAGACTCAAGTTTTTCAGACAGACCAAGACGACAGAAAATTCACTTTAAGGTAAAGGGTTACTTTGAACAGTGGTGCAGTGAATTGGAAAGGTACCAAATAGCAAAGAGTTGTTGGTTTAGTGATAAAAACAAAGTATATAACTATAAATGAAGCTGCAAGTTGATTGTTTGGATGAAAAGATCATTACAAGACTAGGAATAGTTCCTAAGTCTCATCTTGGATCTAAACATGTGTTGTGGCACTTTCATTTGATTATAGGAATCATTAAAAGATGAAAAATCACTATAGAGATAGTGGACTCTCAAGACCAATAATATATACACATTAACTAAAGCTTATCCAACAGCAGGATAATCGTCACTTAGAGAAGAAGGGTATGAGATACCATGGCTATTGACTTTAGTGCAAGTGGGAGATTGAAAATAATATGCACACAAGTCAATCATGATTGATGATAAAACATATACTTTGTAACAATCTTATTCATTTATTAATAAAAAAGTATTAATTTATTAAATGCTTTTAATTATCTACATGATGTTATTTTATAATATGTGATAAACTCATAGTTTTAAACAATGCTTTTAGAATAATGATGATGATCATTCTAATGAGATCTAATTTCTTAGAAAGCTTAAAACTAAAATAATTCTCAACCGTTGGATTACTAAATTTGGGATTAGTGAATCCGGATAGATTGGTACATACGTTGCTTGCTCATTGGATGTGGATGATTGATCTTATGATCATTTGTGTGGAGACACTAAAGCAAGTATGTAGGTACTTATTAGAGAATATGTTCACTAAACGTGTCTCGCTAAGGAATACCTAATGGAGTTTTACTTGCCTGTCAATAGGAATTCCTGTAGTGATAGTAGTACAAGTGATATTTGGACTTGAGGTCATCATAGTATCTTGTGTATGATGAATTATACTTTGACTTATTTTTTAAAACCCTTAGGGTATATAAAAGGGTATGATTGGGTATAATAAATTGTACATGGAGATAATGTATGATCAATAAAGAATCTATCACTTCTAGTAAAAGAAGAGAAATGTCCTATGTGATTCGATAAATAACAACCCAGTAGTCCTTGACCAAGGCAGAATGAAATTAGAAAGGAGTTTCTAATTTATATGTTTTGGAGTTGTGCATTTAAAGATCGAAATACATATAATTAAATAAAATAAGACTTGACGTAATTTCATGTCTTATATTTAATTGAGACATTGTATGGTGAAATGATTGAATTGTACGGTAACTATTTACTCAAAGGTTCTTTTATGATTAATGTTGAAATCTATATTATTTAGAAAGTTGTTAATCGCTAGGGAGGCTTATCCCTATTGTAGAATAAATATTATTTATTTAAATAAATTAATAGTTTAATTTATTTACTTAAATAAAATTAAAATTATTTTAATTAATTTATTCACAACCGGTTTAATATGAAGAACCTAAAGGGTCACACCATAAAAGAAAGAATAATTATTTAAGAAGTTAATGACATAATCGTAATAATAAGTTAAGTATATTTAATTTAATCTATGGTGATAGAATAAATTAAATAGCTGAATATTTATTATTTAATATTTTGGAAATATTAAATACAAATTAATAAGAGGAGTCTTATTATTATTATTACTATTATTTATTTTTAATTCCTAAAGTAGTTTAGGAATTAATTAATAAAAGTACTCTCATATATTTCAAATAAGATTAGGAGGCTAAATTAATTAAAGGAGTTTAATTAATTAAAATAAAACTTAATTCCTTAATTGTTAAGGAGAGTTGTCCACATCTATAAATAAGAGTTGACACTTTCACAAAACACGTGAATACGTGATTCTAATTGTTGGAGAGTATGTTCTTTTTCTATAGAGATAGAAAAACTAGGATTTAGCCAACCACCCATCTTCTTGAATCTTTCTTCTTCCTTGGTGGATCACCTTTAGAGGCCAAACACTTGGGTGGCTAACATTGATCAAAGGAAGGAACAAAACTCGGTGGATTCAAGTTGAATGCGAAAAAGATTGGAGGTGAACTTGTACCTGATGAAGCTCGAATCTTCAAGGGTATGATTCTTGTTCTTCATATTTTTCGTTTAATTAATAATTATACATAGAGGATGATCCGAGTATATGGTTTGTAAAATTTTAAAACTCTATTTTATCACGTTTTCGCTTATTTTGTGCAATTTGATTGCGTTCATGAATACTACAAACCTAACAGTGGTATCAGAGCCAAACCTTTATGCGAATTATTAATTGTCTTAATTTGATATGTATATTGATATTTGTTTAGAACAATTTAATTGGGCATAATTTTATTGTGTAAAATTTATTTGAAAGAAAAAAAAAATATTCGCGAATCACGTTAATATTTGCAAATAGATTTCGTTTTTGGAGATCCTGGACTTAATCATATATATATATATATATATATATATATATATATATATATATATAAGATCATGGGCATGTGAATTTATGTTTACATATATATATATATATATATATATATATATATATATATGTACAGACACACACACACACACACACTTCCGCGTGGTTACTGCTTTTCAGGTTTCGTGAAAATAAATATATATAATCTTAATAATTTTATAATTAAAATAAAAATTTATTTTAATTTTAAAATTAGATTTCATGCTAACTAATTAGAGTTGTAATTGGATTCCATGATAACTAATTGGAGTTAAAATTAAATTTCATATTTCCTAAAATAAAGGAGTTTATTTGTGAATAGGAAAGTGAATCCATGTTTCCTTAAATAAAGGAGTTTATTTAGATATGAAATAAGATTTCACATTATTCAAAATAAAGGAGTTTATTTGTGAATAAGAAAGCGAATCCATGTTTCCTTTAAATAAAGAATTTTTTTTTACTTAGAATTGAAGCGAATCTGGGTGGTGCCTTTCCTGAGCCTCGTTGGAATTAGTCTCCCTAAGAGTCCAGTAATCAAACACTGACAAGATAGCCTCCTGGAGGAGTGACCACACAACATACATCGCGTCTCACCGTATGGAAATGATGACATGTGTGAAGCATTAATATCATAGGTAGATATGGTGTGAAGCACTAAGTGAAGTAAGTAAATGCATTAGTATACATTCATTCAAATGTAAATGCAACATCCACACACAATCAGATAAAAGTTTTGAAAAGTTTTTTAAATAGCAGCTTAAGCCCTCTTAATCGATGTCACAAGCAGAGTCGCCACATGTTGACGTCAGGATTTTTATTTATGCCTTTTTGTTCTTGTCTTTTGGTGTTCTAATGTTATGTGAGATTTGTTTGAAAAAATAAGTTTAAAAAGGTCCGACATGTATATGTCGACGATTTGACTGTAAGAATCGTCGGTTGGTATTTTTAAATGGTTGCACTAACTCAATCGGATAAGGTTCGCACAAAGACCTAGTGATGTGACACTGTTTAACTGGTCTGCAAAACCAAAATTCGTTAGGGTCCGGGGGCTTGATTATGTGGAGGGAAGGTGTTGAGAACCCCCCGACATTCGTGATAACACGGTTACCGCCACTTTTTATTTTAAACTTTTATCTGAATGTGTATGTGTGTAGGTCAATGTGCAATTATCTGGAAGTAGTGTTATGCCTCGTTTGCACCTATATACAAAGGGTTTGAATTTTGTATAAAAGTTCAATTTTAACGAGATATGGTAATGATGTTTGTAAAATAGGTTTTTCAAACCCTTATGCTCAATAGTAATTGAGGCCTTTGATACTTCCATTTTATTATGTGTTCGGCTTGATTGCTTTTATTATTTTCGAGATGCGAAGCATCTATGAGAAAATAAGGTATATAGCAGCGCCGAACTCCTTGTGGGCATGAGAGCCATCTAAGGAAATTCAGACACCGTGAATAATTTACAAGCTGACTGCAACTGAAAATGTCCATCACGGGAATCGAATCTAGATTCAGGAACTGAATCTGTGATCACATGATTCCAAGGCTCACATGATGATGCAATATGTACAAAATCTAGAAAACAAACTAGATTTGACTAAATCTAAGCATTCCAGCTTTAACGGTTCCAGTTTAGTCACTATGAACTGGTTAAAGTGAGAAATAGCTAGATTTAGGTAAATCTAGCCTGTATGCTGATAAACAGTTATATATATATATATATATATATATATATATATATATATATATATATATATATATATATATATATATATATTGTGAGATCCCAAATTTTATGAAATGAAAGTATTCAATTTTCTTATAATTATTATTTTATTTCGTAAATGGTTAATTTGATAAAATGTTAAAGTTAAGGGTGATATTTTAATTTTTTTTTGTAAAATAAGCAAGTTGTTATAAAATATTCGTTTGGTCGGGGAATATTATTTTTGTCGGGGAATATTCGTACGACGGTACAATCATTGGTGGATCCCGTAATAGAATTATTGTCGGATTGAGAAAATGATAAAAATATTTTATGAAAATAAGGGCAGAAGTTTTACTGTTAATACTGTTGAACTGCTCGATAGTAAAAGTACAGTAATACGCGTGGTTGCATAGTAGCACACGGTACTGATTATTGATGCTTATGTGATAAGTCACTCAGTTTTGTTTTATTAGTATTACTAATGTAATAAAACAGAATACTTTTATAAAGTTATTCTATAAATAGAATATATTATATTCTATTATGCATAGTATTTTGCATAGTAAAATCTTTTTATATAAAACAGAATACTTTTATAAAATTATTCTATAAATAGAATATATTATATTTTATTATGCATAGTGTTGCATAGTGCCTGCATAGTATTTTGTATAGTAAAATCTTTTTATATAAAATAAAATACTTTTATAAAGTTATTCATTTTATTAGATTATAAATAGAATATATTATATTTTATTTAAAAGATTTTGCTTTAAATATGGACCGTCCGATTAAAAGTAAATCAATCTGAACGGTTCATGAATTAGTTACTATGCAGTCCATTCTCCTATAAATCGAAGCTCATTCCTTCATTATTTCTTACGAATTCACTGAAACTCTAGAGAGAGAAACTATAGAGAGAAAGAAGAAAAGTGTTCTGTTACTTCACTATTCCTATATCCAATACTCTTCTTTCTAAGGTAAGGGATATTATTTATTGTACTCGTAAGGGATATTATATATTGTACTCTTAAGGGATATTATTTGTTGTACCAGTAAAGGGTATTATTTATTTAGTATTCATGAAGAGAACTTCTGTTATTCCATTATTTATTATTCTGTTGGAATAACCTGTATACGCGGGCTACCCTATACTTGGTGAAATTCTTCTGTTATTCCATTCTTTATTATTCTGTTGGAATAACCCGTATACGCGGGCTACCCTATACTTGGTAAAATTATTCTGTTATTCCAATCTTTATTATTCCGTTGGAATATCCTACTTGTGCGTTTTACGCCTGACCTGGTTCCGTCTTTATTATTTTGTTGGAATATCCTGTCTGTGCGTTTTACGACGGACCTGGTTCTGTCTTTATTATCCTGTTGAAATATCCTGTCTGTGCGTTTTATGCCGGACCTAGTTCTGTCTTTATTATTCTGTTGGAATATCCTGTCTGTGCGTTTTATGCAGGACCAGGTTCCATTATTTATTATTCTGTTGGAATAACCTGTCTGTGCGGTCTATCGCATGCCTGGTGATTTCTTTTGTTATTCTATTCTTTATTGTACTCAGTTGGTTAAAGTTTTGGCTTTTATTCTCCATGAAATTAGTGGAATATCCTTGATATTTGCGCTTCATCCAGTATCTTTTCATGAAAATATTCTTCCGAGCATTCTTGAGTTTTAACCCATAAAGTAGTATCATGTTGACAATTTAGACATTATTGGTTCCTGGATAAATTAATTCTTGAACTTGTTTTATTGAATTCTTATATCATTGTCATCATCCTTATGTTTATATTTTGTTGAAAGTTATCTGTGGCCTATAGTGCATAGACGGACTTGGTATGATTATGACCAGGGATTATTCGGTGTAATCATGACCGTAATGTTACAAATGATGTGGTAAAAGTCCTCATTGGCCCGTAGTGCATTGATGGACAGTTTTTGGTATGATTATGGCTATGTATTCTCTTCGGCCAAGGGTGCAAAGATAAATTATTTTATGGCATGATCAGGACCGTTGATGAAAATACGATTATCTTTGGCCCGTAGTGCAAGGATAATTCGTGGTCATGATACTAAAGAATATCCGTGGCCTGTAGTGCACGGATGATTCGATGATGTGGATTAATTATTGAGCTGAGTCTCAGCAATGAAATATTAATTCATGGATGTGATAAAAATGAATATCTTTTTCCATAGTGAAAAGATGATTTAATTAGTATGATTATGAGCAAAAATTGTGAGTTGGTATAACCATAATTTTTGATGTTTCAGGTGAAGATAGGTAATGAAAATTATCTTCGTCCTGGGTGCGAAAAGGAATTCAGAATCACAATTATGATTATGAGTTATTAATATGATTGTGGACAGAAATTGTTGATTGATGTTACAGGGATAAAACATTATTGGTGGACTTTTAACATGGATAAGATAATAGACCTGATGATATATTTAACTCTTTTAATGGATTGGTCGTTCCGCTGCAACTATGGTTGAAAAGTTTTATCATGTACCATATGTTCTAAATGTCTAAGTTATTATTGATGAAAGCTATTGATAATGTAATTATCTTTAGTCATGATATTCTTTACTAGGCTAGTTGTGCTCACCCTTTTGCTTCACAATTCCTTTCAGGTAATAAAAGTGTAGCTGGGTCGAGCGGGGTATTAAGAGGATTAGAACGATGGTATCTAGCTGTGGTGGTTCTCCCTAAGAAGTATAGAAAAGTTCATTTAGTAGTTATATTTGGTGAATCTAATACGGTGAGGTGAACCCAATTTTGAAAAGGTATTTTGCCACTATCATACAAGATGTCTAATGACATACAACTTCGTGTTATCATAAGACATGGTTGTGCACATCCACTTTCTGAGTATATCTACGAGCACTACCTATATGATCTTGGAGTTTATTTGAAATATAATTTTCACTTGGAGACAACGGAGATAATTATATGTCAAGAGTAGACTCACCATTGGAAAGAAGATGATAGTAATCTTCTCGTTTTTTTTTTGGGGTCTATTGGGTCAACCAAGGATAATTCTGTGGACATATGATATCTAGCACAACCTAGACGTATGGCCTCCCATGTACGAAGGTTTCCTTGAGCACTTCCCAAAGATTTTAATTTCTAAAACAATTATTGACTATACCTTTATGTAAGGTAACATTGTAAGGTCTTGTGGTCAAGGCACCACGAGAGTATTATATATATTTGTATTAAAACTCACAGCTTATCTGTTGTCGTGCTCTGCACGACAGTTCAACAGCTGTATAAATGAAGTTTGTATTTGATTTTTATAGTATGATATCTGGCGACTCAAAATGGGTCGTGTGGACCTATTTTAGGGGCGTCACAAATACACACACACACACACACACACACACACACACACATATATATATATATATATATATGAAAAATCAACTGTCACGAAGTAAACTCTAGGCAGGACGTGAAATATATATATATATATATATATATATATATATATAAATCAGTAAATAGCCACGAAGTGATCTCCAGGCCTGACAAAATATATAAAGTAGTAAATGGCCACGAAGTGATCTCCAGGCTTGACAGAAATGTAAGTATAATAAGCGGTAAACGCACCGGATGTAAATCCAGGCTCAATCAAATAGAGTTTGATAATATATATATATATATATATATATATACACTTCGAGTTCTTTAAATAGAAAAACTGAAAGTAAATTACTATTTGATTCACGCAGGAATCACTATTACAATGACTGGAAGTAAAAGTAATTTACTTAAGTAAAAGTAAAACGTAAGAAACATTTTACATTTACTTTTACATTGGTAAATGTTAAAAACATTTAACTAAGTTAAAAACATTTAACTTAAAATAAAAGCAAAAGTTATTCTTTTACTTTTACTTTTACATTTTACTAAAGTAAATGCTTTTGCTTTACGAAAAGCAAAAGCTGATCTGATGGCTGTCGGCCATCAGTGCTGACTGAAGATGCCTCTGGCGTCTTCGTTGACTGACCGGCGGCGACTGTTACGTCGTCTTCTCCGGCGGCTTCTCTGGTTTACTTGTCCGTCTCCTCCGGTGCCGGATGGAACTGCTAGATCTAGGAAATTTTGTCACTGGTATTATGTATTAAAAAATTTCAGAGAGATTTACTAAATCAGAAATTCTTAGTTAGAATAGATTGTAAATCAGCCAAATTCATTCTTGAAAAAGACGTTGAAAACGTCGCCTCTAAGCATTCTTTCGCTAGATGGCAAGCTATATTAAGTATTTTTGATTTTGATATTGAATATATTAAAGGAAGTAACAACTCAGTTCCTAATTTTCTTACACGTGAATTCATTAACACAGGTACTATTGCAGCACCATGAGTGTTCGAGGAGGATCATCTTCTCGAGGTCATGGCCGTTCCTCTGGCCCAGTCAATCAGTCCAAAGGAACTGTTGTCCCTCATCCCTGTTATACCCATAACGACCTTGATGGAGATGAAGGATCTTCGTCCCCAGCGTCGTCTGTGTATCCCACACAGTCTGACTTTAATGCCCCTATTCATAATCAACTTAGAGTCATTAAAAAGGAATTTATTTTGGAATGGGATAACTTAGTAAAAGATTTCAATTCAAAATCTAATAAAGAAAAACGACATCTATTTAGATCTAATCACCCCACTGAAAAAGAAAGAGATAAGATAGTCAATAGATGGAAGAGATTCATTCTTGAAAAAGACGTTGAAAACGTCGCCTCTAAGCATTCTTTCGCTAGATGGCAAGCTATATTAAGTATTTTTGATTTTGATATTGAATATATTAAAGGAAGTAACAACTCAGTTCCTGATTTTCTTACACGTGAATTCATTAACACAGGTACTATTGCAGCACCATGAGTGTTCGAGGAGGATCATCTTCTCGAGGTCATGGCCGTTCCTCTGGCCCAGTCAATCAGTCCAAAGGAACTGTTGTTCCTCATCCAGTTACTCAAACACATAATAAATTCCAGGTGCTTGGCACAGTCCCCAAGCCCTATGCGTCAGTTCTTGTTAGTCAGCCTAAACCGTTTGATACCTTTGCTAATCAATCCAAAGCAACATTTTCATAACTCTGTTCTTCCTGGTTGACAATATCTGGGACTGGAGGTAAAGTCGACCTGTTACTAACTGAAGAGTTGGATCTAAATAACCTACTCATCTTGACTGTTTCAAAATAAATTCTGCCTCAAGGTTCATTCATGCATACCCCTTTTACCCTTAGTAAACTCATACCTATGTTCTATAACCCGACACTGCTCACACCCTGGAGACTTACAAAAGGTTAGACACGAACTAGGTGGTCTACAGGTAAATAAGGTGACTTCAGAACACGTGAAGAAGAAGATAATTTTGAAAGAGAAAGATGAATTTGATTAAATAGATCTAACTAAGCAGAAAGAAACAACATACAACTTGGCTCTGATACCATTTGGGGAGGAAGCAGGAGAAGGAGGAAGACAGATTAGAGATGCACATACAAACACAAGTTAAATACTTTAATAGAATAATTTTATTGATTTTATTGATTTAAACTATATACAAGTGCAGAAGTAAATTTAACTTACAAGAAGATTAAACTAAGAACATAAGAAGAAGAGGGGCTAGGTAGGCTTATCAGCGGTGGAGGCTAAAGATTAGTCAGAGAAGGAGCTCTGAGTCTAAGGTGGAAATGTATGGAGGTGATGCGCATACAAACACAAGTTAAATACTTTAATAGAATAATTTTATTGATTTTATTGATTCAAACTATATACAAGTGCAGAAGTAAATTTAACTTACAAGAAGATTAAACTAAGAACATAAGAAGAAGAGGGGCTAGGTAGGCTTATCAGCGGTGGAGGCTAAAGATTAGTCAGAGAAGGAGCTCTGAGTCTTTCTAAGTCCGCCTCTCCCAAATGAATTCGTATTCCTTTTATAGATCAAGGAAACGAACTATTACAATGACTGAGGTAAAGTAAAAGTAAAAACATATTACATTTACTAAAGTTAAAGTAAAGTAAAAGAAAGAAAGGAATCTGCTTTCGGTGGAAAAGCAGACGTCTTCTTTTGACTAAAGGGGCCGTGGGGCCAGATGCTTTGACTGAGGGCTGCTTTCGGTGGGAAATCAGATGCTGCTGGAAAAGCAGACGTCTTCTTTTGACTAAAGGGGCCGTGGGGCCAGATGCTTTGACTGAGGGTTGCTTTCGGTGGGAAAGCAGATGCTGCTGGCGAGGCTGTCGGAGCAAAAGATGCTGCTGACGAAGCTGCTGTGATGACTAGGCTGCCGGAGCAGGTGCGTGTGCTGACTGAGCTGATGACTAGGCTGCCGGAGCAGGTGCGTGTGCTGACTGAGCTGATGACTAGGCTGCCGGAGCAGGTGCGTGTGCTGACTGAGCTGACTAGGCTGCCGGGGCAGGTGCTGACTGAAATGTTCAGGCAAAAGGATCCTGAGCATCCTGAAGATTAATCGTGCCATAGGGGTCACGATCTTCCTCCTCATCTGATAAGTTTTGACTATCTGATATATTTTGACTATCATTTTCTCCTCTGGAATGAGAAGAAATTGCATCAGACTTTTCGACTAACTGATCTAAACGTGCCTGGATGGCATCTGTAAGAACTTTTAACTGAGAGCTAGAATAACTGGAAACATCAGTGACCTTATGTGGACTAGACGGAGCGACCGATTTTAATTTTTCAGACGCTTTAACTGAAGATTTACTGGAAGATTCAATGGCTGGAGATTTGATAACTGAGGGGGTCAAGGGAGTAGATTGAGAAGGAGGGAATTCCTTCTGAACTTGACCAACTATCCTATCGACACCAAATTTATCCCACCATTTGATATAAAAACGGCGAGAGACTTGAGAAATTGGGGAGATAACTGTTTGAGCTGACCTAATTCCTATGGAAGAAGGAGGCTGGAAAACTGTGACTTCTTGGGTGGCCGTAACGACATATTGCCATTTAAGGATCCAAGGGATTTTATATTTACTACAAAATATAAGGAATGCAGGAATTTCCTCATATTTTGGGAGATAGTTACTACGATGACAAAAATGTTCTAACTGAACCAGAAGTGGCTCTGGGAAGATTGCATGATCAAGACCATGCCTAGTTGTTCTTGAGGCAGTATCAAAGCAGGTTACAAATTGGAGGTAACTGTTTGAGCTGACCTAATTCCTATGGAAGAAGGAGGCTGGAAAACTGTGACTTCTTAGGTGGCCGTAACGACATATTGCCATTTAAGGATCCAAGGGATTTTATATTTACTACAAAATATAAGGAATGCAGGAATTTCCTCATATTTTGGGAGATAGTTACTACGATGACAAAAATGTTCTAACTGAACCAGAAGTGGCTCTGGGAAGATTGCATGATCAAGACCATGCCTAGTCCACCAGAGAATGAACCACTTGGGAAATTGACTTTTGAACTTTTGATCGAACTGGAAAAACCAAGAATGACTATGATCATCATTCTGGTGAAGCATGATTTTAAACCAAGCCTCAATATAATCATAATAGCAATAGGGGCTAGAATGATTAGAGAGCGACTTGAGATTGGAAGGATGACTACCCCAATCAGAAAGATTGAGAACCTGTTTAATATACAGCGAATGATAGAGAAGCTTGGAGCTATCATCGTTGGCATAAATAGGTTTGATGAATACTGACTCTGTTTCAATGAGAATATCCTTATAAAAGACCAAAGATTTATAAGGAGCGAGGGGAAGAAAATGCCATCCAGCAGGAAAATACTGGGCAGCTAATTTGACTATCATTTTCTCCTCTGGAATGAGAAGAAATTGCATCAGACTTTTCGTCTAACTGATCTAAACGTGCCTGGATGGCATCTGTAAGAACTTTTAACTGAGAGCTAGAATAACTGGAAACATCAGTGACCTTATGTGGACTAGACGGAGCGACCGACTTTAATTTTTCAGACGCTTTAACTGAAGATTTACTGGAAGATTCAATGGCTGGAGATTTGATAACTGAAGGGGTCAAGGGAGTAGATGGAGAAGGAGGGAATTCCTTCTGAACTTGACCAACTATCCTATCGACACCAAATTTATCCCACCATTTGATATAAAAACGGCGAGAGACTTGAGAAATTGGGGAGATAACTGTTTGAGCTGACCTAATTCCTATGGAAGAAGGAGGCTGGAAAACTGTGACTTCTTGGGTGGCCGTAACGACATATTGCCATTTAAGGATCCAAGGGATTTTATATTTACTACAAAATATAAGGAATGCAGGAATTTCCTCATATTTTGGGAGATAGTTACTACGATGACAAAAATGTTCTAACTGAACCAGAAGTGGCTCTGGGAAGATTGCATGATCAAGACCATGCCTAGTCCACCAGAGAATGAACCACTTGGGAAATTGACTTTTGAACTTTTGATCGAACTGGAAAAACCAAGAATGACTATGATCATCATTCTGGTGAAGCATGATTTTAAACCAAGCCTCAATATAATCATAATAGCAATAGGGGCTAGAATGATTAGAGAGCGACTTGAGATTGGAAGGATGACTACCCCAATCAGAAAGATTGAGAACCTGTTTAATATACAGCGAATGATAGAGAAGCTTGGAGCTATCATCGTTGGCATAAATAGGTTTGATGAATACTGACTCTGTTTCAATGAGAATATCCTTATAAAAGACCAAAGATTTATAAGGAGCGAGGGGAAGAAAATGCCATCCAGCAGGAAAATACTGGGCAGCTAATTTGACTGGGTCATTTTTTGGTTTCATTGGTAACTCGATGTGGAACAAGTGCTGATCATACTTAGCACGATATTCCGAAGCTGGGTGACTAGGGTTTGACGTAGTTGCTTTGGATTGATTAGCAAAGATATCAAACGGTTTAGGCTGACTAACAAGAACTGACGCATAGGGCTTGGGGACTGTGCCAAGCACCTGGAATTTATTATGTGTTTGAGTAACTGGATGAGGAACAACAGTTCCTTTGGACTGATTGACTGGGCCAGAGGAACGGCCATGACCTCGAGAAGATGATCCTCCTCGAACACTCATGGTGCTGCAATAGTACCTGTGTTAATGAATTCACGTGTAAGAAAATCAGGAACTGAGTTGTTACTTCCTTTAATATATTCAATATCAAAATCAAAAATACTTAATATAGCTTGCCATCTAGCGAAAGAATGCTTAGAGGCGACGTTTTCAACGTCTTTTTCAAGAATGAATTTGGCTGATTTACAATCTATTCTAACTAAGAATTTCTGATTTAGTAAATCTCTCTGAAATTTTTTAATACATAATACCAGTGACAAAATTTTCTTTTTAATAGTACTATATTTTAACTGTGTAGGGTTCCATGCGCCCGAATGGAAACGAACAATTTGTTCGTCAGAAGTGGGGGTTAACTGTTGCTTGAGAATGCCACCAAATCCAATATCGGAGGCATCTGTTTCAACTATTTTGAATGCTGAATCATTAGAGATGCCAAGGCAAGGCAAAACCTTGACATATTTTTTAACTTGTTGGACGACAGAAGTATGAATGTCAGTCCATGGAGGGGGATTACTCTGTAAGCGCTGAAAAAGAGGCTTACAAATCTTCCTGAGATTCTTGTAAAACTTGCCAATATAATTAAGCGAGCCAAGAAATCTCTGTAGCTGAGTTTTGTCGGTAATCTTATCGGGAAATCGGTCGGCAAATTGAATAGCTCTGTCAATAGGCCGAGTGAGTCCGTGATAGAGGATTAGACCGAGAAACCTGACTTTTGTCAGAAACAGACTACACTTGGAAGGTGAAAGAACAAGACCATTGGTTTTAACTGTTTTGAAGAAAGAATTCAAATGTTTAGTATGTTCTTCAATAGTCTTGGAGAATACAAGGATATCATCGATATATACAATAATAAAATGACTGAAAGGATTCAAAATATTATTGAGAATATTCTGAAATTCACTAGGTGCGTTCTTTAGTCCAAATGACTGAACATTCCATTCGTAATGTCCGAACGGAGTGGTGAATGCTGTTTTATACCTATCGTCGGGATGAATGGCTACTTGCCAGAATCCTGATTTAAGGTCAAATTTACTAAAGATGGTTGAAACACTTAACCTGCTAAGAAGGTCTTCCTTATTAGGTAAAGGGTACCTAATCCATTCAAGAACCTTGTTTAATGGTTTGTAATTAATAACTAGACGAGGGACACCTCTCTCTTTCTCAGCTTCATTATTAACATAGAAGGCTGGGCAAGACCATGGTGATTTACTATGTCTAATTAACCCTTTACTAAGGAGATCATTAATTTCCTTTTTACATAATTCCATTTGTTCATGACTCATTTGAATTGGTCTGGCTTTAGTGGGAATTAAGTGTTCTTTAAATTCTTTTGCATATGGTAATTTAACTGTGTGCTTCTTCCTATGCCAAAAAGCATTGGGGGAGTCAGAACATAGATTTTTTGTTAAATATTCTTTCAATTCACTAATTTTTTCTTGAACTCGGTTGCTTTTAAGTTGTTCTTCAACTTGTTGATACTTAACTTCTTCCTTGAGGAAACTTAAGTGGGTAACTTTGCAGTTTAACAGATTTATTGACTTGGAGATTGATTCTTCTTGAATAAATTTTAAATCTCGTTCTTTAGGCTTAATTAGGAATTTAAATGTTATTTTCTTTCCTAAATGCTCACAGCTTAATCCTTTATTACTGGTAGTGAATGGATATAATAAATAGATAAATGGTAAACCTAAAATAATTTTATCTGTGAGATTGAGGATTAAAACAAAAGAAGTTTTAAAGCACATTTCATCTTGACAGATGTGGACTCTAGGTAATTTATATTTTATTTCCATGTTACTACCATTAGCTGAATTAAGTTTTTCAGTAGTTTTTCTGTAGTATCTGGTGGGAATAAGACCCTCTTGAATACAGTTCAGATCTGCTCCAGTATCGACTAGGGCAGGGAGCTGAATAGAGAAGGTTTTATCAATAACTAACTTAATAGAGATGTACCACTTTTGAATGGTAATGTCTTTAATTCTTTTAAGTGAAAGACCTTGAATAAAAAGATCAGGATTATCTTTAACACCTGATGATTCTGGCTCTTCGTGACTTTCATCACTGGAAGAAGAATCGTGTATCTGAAGATCTGACTTTTTATCATCAATTTCTTTCCTTAGACTAGAGATGTCTAATTTTAGATTGGAAATCTCTTTCTTTAGTTTATTGACTTCATGATTTAATTCAGGGAGAGTAATTTCTCTAGTTGGAGATTTAAATCTTTCAAGTGTTTTATTAAGACTAAAAACTGGCTTTTCTTTGGCTTTAAGAACCTTATCAGTAACTTTCTTATCTTTATTCAATAGATCTTTTAATTGATTTAGATACTGGGTTTTTAAGCCCGGGTCAATGATTTTACTAATTAGATCAACTAATAACGAACACTCTTCGTCTTCTTTAGTAATTACATTAATTCTTTTGCAACAATTGTTACTGCAATTTTCAGTGCAGACAGTAACTTCATTTTCTGTATTTGATTCATCGTTACAAGTACTGCTAGTGCTAGAAGATTCAGGAGCATCTGAAACTTCATTATTACTATCGTTATTTTCAATTCTTATTAACTCAAGTATATGCTCAGTGTCTTCAGCTGAGATGTTTAATTGACTTAATTTTTGCTTAACTCGACACTCACTCTTAAAGTGTCCTTTCTGCCCGCAATTGTGACAGACAATTTTACTTTTATCAAAATGTTTTGATTTTTTAGTTGATTTCTTATGTGTTGACTGAGGTTTTTTATAGTAAGAGTCTTTATTAATTATTTTCTTATCTTGAGTATATCGTCTTTTACGATGTTTGTGACTCTTATGTGACTCAATATGTTTATTGGGATGCCGGTGCAATCTTCTAGAGGGAGCAACGGGCGGTAAACCATATTGTTCACAGAAGGTGCCTAACTCATATTTAGCTTTCCTTTTATCCTTATTGGCTTGCTTAGCTAATTTAAAGTCAATACACATTTTTAATCCAATTTTTTGAATGTAACTTATAATGTCTCCATAAGTTAGATTATCATAATCAATATATCCTAAATTTTTACTCAATTCTTCTCTAACTTTATGTGCAAATAACGACGGTAGACCATTAACAAACTTTTCTTTCCAGAAAGGCTTATTACTGTCATTTCGTATCATAACTCTAGAGGTGAACACATCCTTGTACCATCTAAAATCACTTAGAGTGGGACAAGTAAGATTACTTAATTGGTCATGAATTCGTTCTGTGATGTTACTGGGGGTTTCAATAAAATGTTTAATTATAGTGAAGATTAAAGTATTAACTCCATCGGGTAAACCCATACCAACTTCCTCATTGAAGATGGGATTACCATCATCATCTCTTTGGATAGCGTGAACTATTGATATCCTAATGTCTTCAGTGAGATGCTTCTCCCACCAAGATCTAAGGATACCAGTAAATCCACTAGCTATTAATTCAACTATGTCCGGTTAGGATAAATTGTTGAATTTGGTGATATAACTATTCGCTACCATTGACATATGATTTAGTTTATTAAGGATTTCTTGTTCACTAAATCCATCAATATTCCATTCATATATTTTATTTGATGAGACAGAAAATTGCTTATCTAGATTTCTCTCTTCGAATTGTAGATCCGGAGGAGTGGGTCTAGAGTACCAATTTCTGGTGATACTAGTGTTATTAACAGTTAATTTATTTAGCTGTTCATTAAGGTTAGAGGTTGATGAGTGAATAGAAGAACTGTCTTCATCATCATCAGACTCTACTTGATCAATGACTGCAATAGTTCCACTCGTACCGGCTTCAGATTTAATTTTTTTAAATAGCTTATCTATGGACTGAACTAATTCTTCATCCTTATTAGGTAAACCTAATTTGGTTCTATTTTCTGGTAATTTGATTAAGGGTTGTTCAATCTTTGAATCAGGTTTTGTAATTATATTTTCTTCAAATTTTTCTTCAATTCTGTCAAGCTGTTTTCCAACAGTTGCTAGATACTGATTGCTAAAGTTTAATTGTTCAATTATCTTTTTATCATCTTTAATTCCGTCGGGAATTTTGTAAGAAAACCTCACCTGAGGTCCGCTCTCTCCCTTCTCTCTAGAGTTAGCCGGAGACGAAGCTTCCAGCTTCGATCTTCTTAGTTAGAAGATGAAGAAGAAGTTCTTCCATAACTTCCTTCTTCCTCAAACAGTTAGATCTAGGATATACATGTAATCCCTTCCTCAACTGTTTATAAATAAAAGAAAGAGATTACTTTACCGATTCACCGGTCATTAGATCTTTTCTTTTTCTGTTTAAGTTTTGCTTCTTAAAACTTATCCGCTGTTATATGGTATCAGAGCCACACGGTTGGTTCTTGATGCTATCGGCGATTTCGATCTAAACAGAAGACTCTGAAAACCGTTTAAACAAAAATTCTTTTTCTTGAAGGTCCACTGTAAAGGCCTTACTTGCCGATGAATCATACCCCTTAGATCTAAAGATTCCCTTTGGCCTTACACTGCTCACTTACTTGAGACTTACAAACAGGCACTAATCGGGACTTAAGGCGATCTTGGGTGTTTAACGGCGAAGGTCCGGTTACTTAAAGCGGAGCAAGAAAAATAAAAGTTTGCTAAAACGTTTAAACAGAACGCATACCTCCGTTCTAGATCGAAATCGCCGATAGCATCAAGAACTAACCGTGTGGCTCTGATACCATATAACAGCGGATAAGTTTTAAGAAGCAAAACTTAAACAGAAAAAGAAAAGATCTAATGACCGGTGAATCGGTAAAGTAATCTCTTTCTTTTATTTATAAACAGTTGAGGAAGGGATTACATGTATATCCTAGATCTAACTGTTTGAGGAAGAAGGAAGTTATGGAAGAACTTCTTCTTCATCTTCTAACTAAGAAGATCGAAGCTGGAAGCTTCGTCTCCGGCTAACTCTAGAGAGAAGGGAGAGAGCGGACCTCAGGTGAGGTTTTCTTACAAAAGAAAAGCCTGAGGAAACTCTAACACTTCTAGTTCCTTAAATAGAAAAACTGAAAGTAAATTACTATTTGATTCACGCAGGAATCACTATTACAATGACTGGAAGTAAAAGTAATTTACTTAAGTAAAAGTAAAACGTAAGAAACATTTTACATTTACTTTTACATGGGTAAATGTTAAAAACATTTAACTAAGTTAAAAACATTTAACTTAAAGTAAAAGCAAAAGTTATTCTTTTACTTTTACTTTTACATTTACTAAAGTAAAAGACTTTTGCTTTAAGTAAAAGCAAAAGCTGATCTGATGGCTGTCGGCCATCAGTGCTGACTGATGATGGCGTGGGCCATCATTATTGACTGAAAGGCGACTGTTGCGTCGTCTTCTCCGGTGACTCCTCCGGTTGACTTGTCCGTCTCCTCCGGTGCCGGATGGAACTGCTGATCGTCTTCTCCGACGAGTCATCACCTCCATACATTTCCACCTCAAAATTTTTATCCAGGAAATAACCCTTTCACCCCCAAAAATTTGCTTACAAAAAGAAGGAGAGGAAAATTTTTTCACCGAAAAATTGGTCAAGATCTTCAAAATTTCTTTAATTTTGTAAAAGATTTTGTTTAAAAAACAAATCAGATGAAATCTGAAACAAAGGATCACTCGATCGGTCCTGATCTATCAGTGAAATCGGTCTAAACAGAAGACTCTGAAAACCGTTTAAACAAAAATTCTTTTTCTTGAAGGTCCACTGTAAAGGCCTTACTTGCCGATGAATCATACCCCTTAGATCTAAAGATTCCCTTTGGCCTTACACTGCTCACTTACTTGAGACTTACAAACAGGCACTAATCGGGACTTAAGGCGATCTTGGGTGTTTAACGGCGAAGGTCCGGTTACTTAAAGCGGAGCAAGAAAAATAAAAGTTTGCTAAAACGTTTAAACAGAATGCATACCTCCGTTCTAGATCGAAATCGCCGATAGCATCAAGAACCAACCGTGTGGCTCTGATACCATATAACAGCGGATAAGTTTTTAAGAAGAAAAACTTAAACAGAAAAGAAAAGATTAAGAAGATGACCGGTGAATCGGTAAAGTAATCTCTTTCTTTTATTTATAAACAGTTGAGGAAGGGATTACATGTATATCCTAGATCTAACTGTTTGAGGAAGAAGGAAGTTATGGAAGAACTTCTTCTTCATCTTCTAACTAAGAAGATCGAAGCTGGAAGCTTCGTCTCCGGCTAACTCTAGAGAGAAGGGAGAGAGCGGACCTCAGGTGAGGTTTTCTTTCTAAAGAAAAGCCTGAAGAACTCTAACACTTCGAGTTCTTTAAATAGAAAAACTGAAAGTAAATTACTATTTGATTCACGCAGGAATCACTATTACAATGACTGGAAGTAAAAGTAATTTACTTAAGTAAAAGTAAAACGTAAGAAACATTTTACATTTACTTTTACATTGGTAAATGTTAAAAACATTTAACTAAGTTAAAAACATTTAACTTAAAGTAAAAGCAAAAGTTATTCTTTTACTTTTACTTTTATATTTTACTAAAGTAAATGCTTTTGCTTTACGGAAAGCAAAAGCTGATCTGATGGCTGTCGGCCATCAGTGCTGACTGAAGATGCCTCTGGCGTCTTCGTTGACTGACCGGCGGCGACTGTTGCGTCGTCTTCTCCGGCGGCTTCTCTGGTTTACTTGTCCGTCTCCTCCGGTGCCGGATGGAACTGCTGATCGTCTTCTCCGACGAGTCATCACCTCCATACATTTCCACCTCAAAATTTTTATCCCGGAAATAACCCTTTCACCCCCAAAAATTTTGTTTACAAAAGAAGGAGAGGAAAAATTTTTCACCGAAAAATTGGTCAAGATCTTCAAGATTTCTTTAATTTTGTAAAAGATTTTTGTTTAAAAAACAAATCAGATGAAATCTGAAACAAAGGATCACTCGATTGGTCCTGATCTATCAGTGAAATCGATCTAAACAGAAGACTCTGAAAACCGTTTAAACAAAAATTCTTTTTCTTGAAGGTCCACTGTAAAGGCCTTACTTGCCGATGAATCATACCCCTTAGATCTAAAGATTCCCTTTAGCCTTACACTGCTCACTTACTTGAGACTTACAAACAGGCACTAATCGGGACTTAAGGCGATCTTGGGTGTTTAACGGCGAAGGTCCGGTTACTTAAAGCGGAGCAAGAAAAATAAAAGTTTGCTAAAACGTTTAAACAGAACGCATACCTCCGTTCTAGATCGAAATCGCCGATAGCATCAAGAACCAACCGTGTGGCTCTGATACCATATAACAGCGGATAAGTTTTTAAGAAGAAAAACTTAAACAGAAAAGAAAAGATTAAGAAGATGACCGGTGAATCGGTAAAGTAATCTCTTTCTTTTATTTATAAACAGTTGAGGAAGGGATTACATGTATATCCTAGATCTAACTGTTTGAGGAAGAAGGAAGTTATGGAAGAACTTCTTCTTCATCTTCTAACTAAGAAGATCGAAGCTGGAAGCTTTGTCTCCGGCTAACTCTAGAGAGAAGGGAGAGAGCGGACCTCAGGTGAGGTTTTCTTTCTAAAGAAAAGCCTGAAGAACTCTAACACTTCGAGTTCTTTAAATAGAAAAACTGAAAGTAAATTACTATTTGATTCACGCAGGAATCACTATTACAATGACTGGAAGTAAAAGTAATTTACTTAAGTAAAAGTAAAACGTAAGAAACATTTTACATTTACTTTTACATTGGTAAATGTTAAAAACATTTAACTAAGTTAAAAACATTTAACTTAAAGTAAAAGCAAAAGTTATTCTTTTACTTTTACTTTTACATTTTACTAAAGTAAATGCTTTTGCTTTACGGAAAGCAAAAGCTGATCTGATGGCTGTCGGCCATCAGTGTTGACTGAAGATGCCTCTGGCGTCTTCGTTGACTGACCGGCGGCGACTGTTGCGTCGTCTTCTCCGGCGGCTTCTCTGGTTTACTTGTCCGTCTCCTCCGGTGCCGGATGGAACTGCTGATCGTCTTCTCCGACGAGTCATCACCTCCATACAGATGATGATGAAGACAGTTCTTCTATTCACTCATCAACCTCTAACCTTAATGAACAGCTAAATAAATTAACTGTTAACCTCCGGTGCCGGATGGAACTGCTGATCGTCTTCTCCGACGAGTCATCACCTCCATACATTTCCACCTCAAAATTTTTATCCCGGAAATAACCCTTTCACCCCCAAAAATTTTGTTTACAAAAGAAGGAGAGGAAAATTTTTTCACCGAAAAATTGGTCAAGATCTTCAAGATTTCTTTAATTTTGTAAAAGATTTTTGTTTAAAAAACAAATCAGATGAAATCTGAAACAAAGGATCACTCGATTGGTCCTGATCTATCAGTGAAATCGATCTAAACAGAAGACTCTGAAAACCGTTTAAACAAAAATTCTTTTTCTTGAAGGTCCACTGTAAAGGCCTTACTTGCCGATGAATCATACCCCTTAGATCTAAAGATTCCCTTTGGCCTTACACTGCTCACTTACTTGAGACTTACAAACAGGCACTAATCGGGACTTAAGGCGATCTTGGGTGTTTAACGGCGAAGGTCCGGTTACTTAAAGCGGAGCAAGAAAAATAAAAGTTTGCTAAAACGTTTAAACAGAACGCATACCTCCGTTCTAGATCGAAATCGCCGATAGCATCAAGAACCAACCGTGTGGCTCTGATACCATATAACAGCGGATAAGTTTTTAAGAAGAAAAACTTAAACAGAAAAGAAAAGATTAAGAAGATGACCGGTGAATCGGTAAAGTAATCTCTTTCTTTTATTTATAAACAGTTGAGGAAGGGATTACATGTATATCCTAGATCTAACTGTTTGAGGAAGAAGGAAGTTATGGAAGAACTTCTTCTTCATCTTCTAACTAAGAAGATCGAAGCTGGAAGCTTCGTCTCCGGCTAACTCTAGAGAGAAGGGAGAGAGCGGACCTCAGGTGAGGTTTTCTTTCAAAAGAAAAGCCTGAAGAACTCTAACACTTCGAGTTCTTTAAATAGAAAAACTGAAAGTAAATTACTATTTGATTCACGCAGGAATCACTATTACAATGACTGGAAGTAAAAGTAATTTACTTAAGTAAAAGTAAAACGTAAGAAACATTTTACATTTACTTTTACATTGGTAAATGTTAAAAACATTTAACTAAGTTAAAAACATTTAACTTAAAGTAAAAGCAAAAGTTATTCTTTTACTTTTACTTTTACAATTTACTAAAGTAAATGCTTTTGCTTTACGGAAAGCAAAAGCTGATCTGATGGCTGTCGGCCATCAGTGCTGACTGAAGATGCCTCTGGCGTCTTCGTTGACTGACCGGCGGCGACTGTTGCGTCGTCTTCTCCGGCGGCTTCTCTGGTTTACTTGTCCGTCTCCTCCGGTGCCGGATGGAACTGCTGATCGTCTTCTCCGACGAGTCATCACCTCCATACATTTCCACCTCAAAATTTTTATCCCGGAAATAACCCTTTCACCCCCAAAAATTTTGTTTACAAAAGAAGGAGAGGAAAATTTGTTCTCCAGCTAGAGAAATTACTCTCCCTGAATTAAATCATGAAGTCAATAAACTAAAGAAAGAGATTTCCAATCTAAAATTAGACATCTCTAGTCTAAGGAAAGAAATTGATGATAAAAAGTCAGATCTTCAGATACACGATTCTTCTTCCAGCGATGAAAGTCACGAAGAGCCAGAATCATCAGGTGTTAAAGATAATCCTGATCTTTTTATTCAAGGTCTTTCACTTAAAAGAATTAAAGACATTACCATTCAAAAGTGGTACATCTCTATTAAGTTAGTTATTGATAAAACCTTCTCTATTCAGCTCCCTGCCCTAGTCGATACTGGAGCAGTTCTGAACTGTATTCAAGAGGGTCTTATTCCCACCAGATACTACAGAAAAACTACTGAAAAACTTAATTCAGCTAATGGTAGTAACATGGAAATAAAATATAAATTACCTAGAGTCCACATCTGTCAAGATGAAATGTGCTTTAAAACTTCTTTTGTTTTAATCCGCAATCTCACAGATAAAATTATTTTAGGTTTACCATTTATCTATTTATTATATCCATTCACTACCAGTAATAAAGGATTAAGCTGTGAGCATTTAGGAAAGAAAATAACATTTAAATTCCTAATTAAGCCTAAAGAACGAGATTTAAAATTTATTCAAGATGAATCAATCTCCAAGTCAATAAATCTGTTAAACTGCAAAGTTACCCACTTAAGTTTCCTCGAGGAAGAAGTTAAGTATCAACAAGTTGAAGAACAACTTAAAAGCAACCGAGTTCAAGAAAAAATTAGTGAATTGAAAGAATATTTAACAAAAAATCTATGTTCTGACTCCCCCAATGCTTTTTGGCATAGGAAGAAGCACACAGTTAAATTACCATATGCAAAAGAATTTAAAGAACACTTAATTCCCACTAAAGCCAGACCAATTCAAATGAGTCATGAACAAATGGAATTATGTAAAAAGGAAATTAATGATCTCCTTAGTAAAGGGTTAATTAGACATAGTAAATCACCATGGTCTTGCCCAGCCTTCTATGTTAATAATGAAGCTGAGAAAGAGAGAGGTGTCCCTCGTCTAGTTATTAATTACAAACCATTAAACAAGGTTCTTGAATGGATTAGGTACCCTTTACCTAATAAGGAAGACCTTCTTAGCAGGTTAAGTGTTTCAACCATCTTTAGTAAATTTGACCTTAAATCAGGATTCTGGCAAGTAGCCATTCATCCCGACGATAGGTATAAAATAGCATTCACCACTCCGTTCGGACATTACGAATGGAATGTTCAGTCATTTGGACTAAAGAACGCACCTAGTGAATTTCAGAATATTCTCAATAATATTTTGAATCCTTTCAGTCATTTTATTATTGTATATATCGATGATATCCTTGTATTCTCCAAGACTATTGAAGAACATACTAAACATTTGAATTCTTTCTTCAAAACAGTTAAAACCAATGGTCTTGTTCTTTCACCTTCCAAGTGTAGTCTGTTTCTGACAAAAGTCAGGTTTCTCGGTCTAATCCTCTATCACGGACTCACTCGGCCTATTGACAGAGCTATTCAATTTGCCGACCGATTTCCCGATAAGATTACCGACAAAACTCAGCTACAGAGATTTCTTGGCTCGCTTAATTATATTGGCAAGTTTTACAAGAATCTCAGGAAGATTTGTAAGCCTCTTTTTCAGCGCTTACAGAGTAATCCCCCTCCATGGACTGACATTCATACTTCTGTCGTCCAACAAGTTAAAAAATATGTCAAGGTTTTGCCTTGCCTTGGCATCTCTAATGATTCAGCATTCAAAATAGTTGAAACAGATGCCTCCGATATTGGATTTGGTGGCATTCTCAAGCAACAGTTAACCCCCACTTCTGACGAACAAATTGTTCGTTTCCATTCGGGCGCATGGAACCCTACACAGTTAAAATATAGTACTATTAAAAAGGAAATTTTGTCACTGGTATTATGTATTAAAAAATTTCAGAGAGATTTACTAAATCAGAAATTCTTAGTTAGAATAGATTGTAAATCAGCCAAATTCATTCTTGAAAAAGACGTTGAAAACGTCGCCTCTAAGCATTCTTTCGCTAGATGGCAAGCTATATTAAGTATTTTTGATTTTGATATTGAATATATTAAAGGAAGTAACAACTCAGTTCCTGATTTTCTTACACGTGAATTCATTAACACAGGTACTATTGCAGCACCATGAGTGTTCGAGGAGGATCATCTTCTCGAGGTCATGGCCGTTCCTCTGGCCCAGTCAATCAGTCCAAAGGAACTGTTGTTCCTCATCCAGTTACTCAAACACATAATAAATTCCAGGTGCTTGGCACAGTCCCCAAGCCCTATGCGTCAGTTCTTGTTAGTCAGCCTAAACCGTTTGATATCTTTGCTAATCAATCCAAAGCAACTACGTCAAACCCTAGTCACCCAGCTTCGGAATATCGTGCTAAGTATGATCAGCACTTGTTCCACATCGAGTTACCAATGAAACCAAAAAATGACCCAGTCAAATTAGCTGCCCAGTATTTTCCTGTTGGATGGCATTTTCTTCCCCTCGCTCCTTATAAATCTTTGGTCTTTTATAAGGATATTCTCATTGAAACAGAGTCAGTATTCATCAAACCTATTTATGCCAACGATGATAGCTCCAAGCTTCTCTATCATTCGCTGTATATTAAACAAGTTCTCAATCTTTCTGATTGGGGTAGTCATCCTTCCAATCTCAAGTCGCTCTCTAATCATTCTAGCCCCTATTGCTATTATGATTATATTGAGGCTTGGTTTAAAATCATGCTTCACCAGAATGATGATCATAGTCATTCTTGGTTTTTCCAGTTCGATCAAAAGTTCAAAAGTCAATTTCCCAAGTGGTTCATTCTCTGGTGGACTAGGCATAGTCTTGATCATGCAATCTTCCCAGAGCCACTTCTGGTTCAGTTAGAACATTTTTGTCATCGTAGTAACTATCTCCCAAAATATGAGAAAATTCCTGCATTCCTTATATTTTGTAGTAAATATAAAATCCCTTGGATCCTTAAATGGCAATATGTCGTTACGGCCACCCAAGAAGTCACAGTTTTCCAGCCTCCTTCTTCCATAGGAATTAGGTCAGCTCAAACAGTTATCTCCCCAATTTCTCAAGTCTCTCGCCGTTTTTATATCAAATGGTGGGATAAATTTGGTGTCGATAGGATAGTTGGTCAAGTTCAGAAGGAATTCCCTCCTTCTCCATCTACTCCCTTGACCCCTTCAGTTATCAAATCTCCAGCCATTGAATCTTCCAGTAAATCTTCAGTTAAAGCGTCTGAAAAATTAAAGTCGGTCGCTCCGTCTAGTCCACATAAGGTCACTGATGTTTCCAGTTATTCTAGCTCTCAGTTAAAAGTTCTTACAGATGCCATCCAGGCACGTTTAGATCAGTTAGACGAAAAGTCTGATGCAATTTCTTCTCATTCCAGAGGAGAAAATGATAGTCAAAATCTATCAGATAGTCAAAACTTATCAGATGAGGAGGAAGATCGTGACCCCTATGGCACGATTAATCTTCAGGATGCTCAGGATCCTTTTGCCTGAACATTTCAGTCAGCACCTGCCCCGGCAGCCTAGTCAGCTCAGTCAGCACACGCACCTGCTCCGGCAGCCTAGTCATCAGCTCAGTCAGCACACGCACCTGCTCCGGCAGCCTAGTCATCAGCTCAGTCAGCACACGCACCTGCTCCGGCAGCCTAGTCATCACAGCAGCTTCGTCAGCAGCATCTTTTGCTCCGACAGCCTCGCCAGCAGCATCTGCTTTCCCACCGAAAGCAGCCCTCAGTCAAAGCATCTGGCCCCACGGCCCCTTTAGTCAAAAGAAGACGTCTGCTTTTCCAGCAGCATCTGCTTTCCCACCGAAAGCAGCCCTCAGTCAAAGCATCTGGCCCCACGGCCCCTTTAGTCAAAAGAAGACGTCTGCTTTTCCACCGAAAGCAGATTCCTTTCTTTCTTTTACTTTACTTTAACTTTAGTAAATGTAATATGTTTTTACTTTTACTTTACCTCAGTCATTGTAATAGTTCGTTTCCTTGATCTATAAAAGGAATACGAATTCATTTGGGAGAGGCAGACTTAGAAAGACTCAGAGCTCCTTCTTTGACTAATCTTTAGCCTCCACCGCTGATAAGCCTACCTAGCCCCTCTTCTTCTTATGTTCTTAGTTTAATCTTTTTGTAAGTTAAATTTACTTCTGCACTTGTATATAGTTTGAATCAATAAAATCAATAAAATTATTCTATTAAAGTATTTAACTTGTGTTTGTATGCGCATCTCTAATCTGTCTTCCTCCTTCTTCTGCTTCCTCCCCAAATGGTATCAAAGCCTAGTCCCAAATGGTATCAGAGGGACACCTCTCTCTTTGTCTTAGAGACGCTAGATTTTTGAATTACTACCCTAGTATAATTGGTGCCATTGAAGCCAGAGCCAAGTTGTATGTTGTTTCTTTCTGCTTAGTTAGATCTATTTAATCAAATTCATCTTTCTCTTTCAAAATTATCTTCTTCTTCACGTGTTCTGAAGTCACCTTATTTACCTGTAGACCACCTAGTTCGTGTCTAACCTTTTGTAAGTCTCCAGGGTGTGAGCAGTGTCGGGTTATAGAACATAGGTATGAGTTTACTAAGGGTAAAAGGGGTATGCATGAATGAACCTTGAGGCAGAATTTATTTTGAAACAGTCAAGATGAGTAGGTTATTTAGATCCAACTCTTCAGTTAGTAACAGGTCGACTTTACCTCCAGTCCCAGATATTGTCAACCAGGAAGAACAGAGTTATGAAAATCTTAATCAAGTTTTGAATAATTGGAACATACCTAGGGTTTCCCCTAAAGAAATTTATCAGTCAACATTTTCCGATAAATTTAAAACAGATTACAATGTTAAAACAGTTGAAAGAGTTTTTGCAATTAACAAAGAATATGAAAATTGTAGCCTATTATCCCCAGAAGTTATTAAAAAACACAGAAAAAGGGTTATAATTTTATTCATATAGGATTAATTCAAGTTGCAGTTAAACCACTTAATAGAAAAGGAATTAACTCATCAATCTACCTTTGTCTTAGAGACGCTAGATTTTTGAATTACTACCCTAGTATAATTGGTGCCATGGAAGCCAGTTTGCATAATGGACCAATTCACTTTAATTGTTTTCCAGATTTCACTTTAAGCCTTAGTGATCAAAACTTATTTAAAGCATTAACATTAAATATTAAAACTGAAGGAGAGATTACTCAGATGATTGAGGGATCTCAGCCTATTGCTTTGATCTACCGGATTTACTATAAGACCATGAAGTCAAATCTGAACGTTCATGCTCTTAATAAAAGTCCTAAAGATCAGACAGTTTTAATTCAAAGTTCAACTAGTGATGCTAATATCCAGATCCCGAGAACAATTCTCTGGAAAGATATTACATTACCTAGCCAATGGACTTTGCCAAATGAGTTACCACAACAACCCATAATTAATAATTCATTAAATATTGAAAACATCAAACAGTTTTCCGATGGAACTGTTAAAATTAATTTTGAACGTACTAGAACTCCAATTATTATTGAAGACATTTCCAGTTCTTCAACCCCTTCAGTTATTCATACTAGAAGAGATTCAGAAATAATTGGTAACCCTTCGATTAAAGACGTCAAACTAAAAGGAATTTTTAATCAAGGACAAGTTAGTCATCCCTGTTATACCCATAACGACCTTGATGGAGATGAAGGATCTTCGTCCCCAGCGTCGTCTGTGTATCCCACACAGTCTGACTTTAATGCCCCTATTCATAATCAACTTAGAGTCATTAAAAAGGAATTTATTTTGGAATGGGATAACTTAGTAAAAGATTTCAATTCAAAATCTAATAAAGAAAAACGACATCTATTTAGATCTAATCACCCCACTGAAAAAGAAAGAGATAAGATAGTCAATAGATGGAAGAGATTCATTCAAAATGAACAGATTAACGTTATGTTTTACGATTGGTATGAGCAATACCAAAGTAAATGTAATGTTATTAGTAAGACACAGTGGATTAAAGAAGACAAAACAAAGATTTCGTCTAGTCACCCACCCTTAGAAACAGTTTTAATCCCAGTTAAGAACACCTCAGTTATCGCCAGTCCCTTTAAAATTCCCGACGGAATTAAAGATGATAAAAAGATAATTGAACAATTAAACTTTAGCAATCAGTATCTAGCAACTGTTGGAAAACAGCTTGACAGAATTGAAGAAAAATTTGAAGAAAATATAATTACAAAACCTGATTCAAAGATTGAACAACCCTTAATCAAATTACCAGAAAATAGAACCAAATTAGGTTTACCTAATAAGGATGAAGAATTAGTTCAGTCCATAGATAAGCTATTTAAAAAAATTAAATCTGAAGCCGGTACGAGTGGAACTATTGCAGTCATTGATCAAGTAGAGTCTGATGATGATGAAGACAGTTCTTCTATTCACTCATCAACCTCTAACCTTAATGAACAGCTAAATAAATTAACTGTTAATAACACTAGTATCACCAGAAATTGGTACTCTAGACCCACTTCTCCGGATCTACAATTCGAAGAGAGAAATCTAGATAAGCAATTTTCTGTCTCATCAAATAAAATATATGAATGGAATATTGATGGATTTAGTGAACAAGAAATCCTTAATAAACTAAATCATATGTCAATGGTAGCGAATAGTTATATCACCAAATTCAACAATTTATCCCAACCGGACATAGTTAAATTAATAGCTAGTGGATTTACTGGTATCCTTAGATCTTGGTGGGAGAAGCATCTCACTGAAGACATTAGGATATCAATAGTTCACGCTATCCAAAGAGATGATGATGGTAATCCCATCTTCAATGAGGAAGTTGGTATGGGTTTACCCGATGGAGTTAATACTTTAATCTTCACTATAATTAAACATTTTATTGGAACCCCCAGTAACATCACAGAACGAATTCATGACCAATTAAGTAATCTTACTTGTCCCACTCTAAGTGATTTTAGATGGTACAAGGATGTGTTCACCTCTAGAGTTATGATGCGAAATGACAGTAATAAGCCTTTCTGGAAAGAAAAGTTTGTTAATGGTCTACCGTCGTTATTTGCACATAAAGTTAGAGAAGAATTGAGTAAAAATTTAGGATATATTGATTATGATAATCTAACTTATGGAGACATTATAAGTTACATTCAAAAAATTGGATTAAAAATGTGTATTGACTTTAAATTAGCTAAGCAAGCCAATAAGGATAAAAGGAAAGCTAAATATGAGTTAGGCACCTTCTGTGAACAATATGGTTTACCGCCCGTTGCTCCCTCTAGAAGATTGCACCGGCATCCCAATAAACATATTGAGTCACATAAGAGTCACAAACATCGTAAAAGACGATATACTCAAGATAAGAAAATAATTAATAAAGACTCTTACTATAAAAAACCTCAGTCAACACATAAGAAATCAACTAAAAAATCAAAACATTTTGATAAAAGTAAAATTGTCTGTCACAATTGCGGGCAGAAAGGACACTTTAAGAGTGAGTGTCGAGTTAAGCAAAAATTAAGTCAATTAAACATCTCAGCTGAAGACACTGAGCATATACTTGAGTTAATAAGAATTGAAAATAACGATAGTAATAATGAAGTTTCAGATGCTCCTGAATCTCTAGCACTAGCAGTACTTGTAACGATGAATCAAATACAGAAAATGAAGTTACTGTCTGCACTGAAAATTGCAGTAACAATTGTTGCAAAAGAATTAATGTAATTACTAAAGAAGACGAAGAGTGTTCGTTATTAGTTGATCTAATTAGTAAAATCATTGACCCAGGCTTAAAAACCCAGTATCTAAATCAATTAAAAGATCTATTGAATAAAGATAAGAAAGTTACTGATAAGGTTCTTAAAGCCAAAGAAAAGCCAGTTTTTAGTCTTAATAAAACACTTGAAAGATTTAAATCTCCAGCTAGAGAAATTACTCTCCCTGAATTAAATCATGAAGTCAATAAACTAAAGAAAGAGATTTCCAATCTAAAATTAGACATCTCTAGTCTAAGGAAAGAAATTGATGATAAAAAGTCAGATCTTCAGATACACGATTCTTCTTCCAGTGATGAAAGTCACGAAGAGCCAGAATCATCAGGTGTTAAAGATAATCCTGATCTTTTTATTCAAGGTCTTTCACTTAAAAGAATTAAAGACATTACCATTCAAAAGTGGTACATCTCTATTAAGTTAGTTATTGATAAAACCTTCTCTATTCAGCTCCCTGCCCTAGTCGATACTGGAGCAGATCTGAACTGTATTCAAGAGGGTCTTATTCCCACCAGATACTACAGAAAAACTACTGAAAAACTTAATTCAGCTAATGGTAGTAACATGGAAATAAAATATAAATTACCTAGAGTCCACATCTGTCAAGATGAAATGTGCTTTAAAACTTCTTTTGTTTTAATCCGCAATCTCACAGATAAAATTATTTTAGGTTTACCATTTATCTATTTATTATATCCATTCACTACCAGTAATAAAGGATTAAGCTGTGAGCATTTAGGAAAGAAAATAACATTTAAATTCCTAATTAAGCCTAAAGAACGAGATTTAAAATTTATTCAAGAAGAATCAATCTCCAAGTCAATAAATCTGTTAAACTGCAAAGTTACCCACTTAAGTTTCCTCAAGGAAGAAGTTAAGTATCAACAAGTTGAAGAACAACTTAAAAGCAACCGAGTTCAAGAAAAAATTAGTGAATTGAAAGAATATTTAACAAAAAATCTATGTTCTGACTCCCCCAATGCTTTTTGGCATAGGAAGAAGCACACAGTTAAATTACCATATGCAAAAGAATTTAAAGAACACTTAATTCCCACTAAAGCCAGACCAATTCAAATGAGTCATGAACAAATGGAATTATGTAAAAAGGAAATTAATGATCTCCTTAGTAAAGGGTTAATTAGACATAGTAAATCACCATGGTCTTGCCCAGCCTTCTATGTTAATAATGAAGCTGAGAAAGAGAGAGGTGTCCCTCGTCTAGTTATTAATTACAAACCATTAAACAAGGTTCTTGAATGGATTAGGTACCCTTTACCTAATAAGGAAGACCTTCTTAGCAGGTTAAGTGTTTCAACCATCTTTAGTAAATTTGACCTTAAATCAGGATTCTGGCAAGTAGCCATTCATCCCGACGATAGGTATAAAACAGCATTCACCACTCCGTTCGGACATTACGAATGGAATGTTCAGTCATTTGGACTAAAGAACGCACCTAGTGAATTTCAGAATATTCTCAATAATATTTTGAATCCTTTCAGTCATTTTATTATTGTATATATCGATGATATCCTTGTATTCTCCAAGACTATTGAAGAACATACTAAACATTTGAATTCTTTCTTCAAAACAGTTAAAACCAATGGTCTTGTTCTTTCACCTTCCAAGTGTAGTCTGTTTCTGACAAAAGTCAGGTTTCTCGGTCTAATCCTCTATCACGGACTCACTCGGCCTATTGACAGAGCTATTCAATTTGCCGACCGATTTCCCGATAAGATTACCGACAAAACTCAGCTACAGAGATTTCTTGGCTCGCTTAATTATATTGGCAAGTTTTACAAGAATCTCAGGAAGATTTGTAAGCCTCTTTTTCAGCGCTTACAGAGTAATCCCCCTCCATGGACTGACATTCATACTTCTGTCGTCCAACAAGTTAAAAAATATGTCAAGGTTTTGCCTTGCCTTGGCATCTCTAATGATTCAGCATTCAAAATAGTTGAAACAGATGCCTCCGATATTGGATTTGGTGGCATTCTCAAGCAACAGTTAACCCCCACTTCTGATGAACAAATTGTTCGTTTCCATTCGGGCGCATGGAACCCTACACAGTTAAAATATAGTACTATTAAAAAGGAAATTTTGTCACTGGTATTATGTATTAAAAAATTTCAGAGAGATTTACTAAATCAGAAATTCTTAGTTAGAATAGATTGTAAATCAGCCAAATTCATTCTTGAAAAAGACGTTGAAAACGTCGCCTCTAAGCATTCTTTCGCTAGATGGCAAGCTATATTAAGTATTTTTGATTTTGATATTGAATATATTAAAGGAAGTAACAACTCAGTTCCTGATTTTCTTACACGTGAATTCATTAACACAGGTACTATTGCAGCACCATGAGTGTTCGAGGAGGATCATCTTCTCGAGGTCATGGCCGTTCCTCTGGCCCAGTCAATCAGTCCAAAGGAACTGTTGTTCCTCATCCAGTTACTCAAACACAGTTAGTCGAAAAGTCTGATGCAATTTCTTCTCATTCCAGAGGAGAAAATGATAGTCAAAATCTATCAGATAGTCAAAACTTATCAGATGAGGAGGAAGATCGTGACCCCTATGGAACGATTAATCTTCAGGATGCTCAGGATCCTTTTGCCTGAACATTTCAGTCAGCACCTGCCCCGGCAGCCTAGTCAGCTCAGTCAGCACACGCACCTGCTCCGGCAGCCTAGTCATCAGCTCAGTCAGCACACGCACCTGCTCCGGCAGCCTAATCATCAGCTCAGTCAGCACACGCACCTGCTCCGGCAGCCTAGTCATCACAGCAGCTTCGTCAGCAGCATCTTTTGCTCCGACAGCCTCGCCAGCAGCATCTGCTTTCCCACCGAAAGTAGCCCTCAGTCAAAGCATCTGGCCCCACGGCCCCTTTAGTCAAAAGAAGACGTCTGCTTTTCCAGCAGCATCTGCTTTCCCACCGAAAGCAGCCCTCAGTCAAAGCATCTGGCCCCACGGCCCCTTTAGTCAAAAGAAGACGTCTGCTTTTCCACCGAAAGCAGATTCCTTTCTTTCTTTTACTTTACTTTAACTTTAGTAAATGTAATATGTTTTTACTTTTACTTTACCTCAGTCATTGTAATAGTTCGTTTCCTTGATCTATAAAAGGAATACGAATTCATTTGGGAGATGCAGACTTAGAAAGACTCAGAGCTCCTTCTCTGACTAATCTTTAGCCTCCACCGCTGATAAGCCTACCTAGCCCCTCTTCTTCTTATGTTCTTAGTTTAATCTTCTTGTAAGTTAAATTTACTTCTGCACTTGTATATAGTTTGAATCAATAAAATCAATAAAATTATTCTATTAAAGTATTTAACTTGTGTTTGTATGCGCATCTCTAATCTGTCTTCCTCCTTCTCCTGCTTCCTCCCCAAATGTGAGTAATCCCCCTCCATGGACTGACATTCATACTTCTGTCGTCCAACAAGTTAAAAAATATGTCAAGGTTTTGCCTTGCCTTGGCATCTCTAATGATTCAGCATTCAAAATAGTTGAAACAGATGCCTCCGATATTGGATTTGGTGGCATTCTCAAGCAACAGTTAACCCCCACTTCTGACGAACAAATTGTTCGTTTCCATTCAGGCGCATGGAACCCTACACAGTTAAAATATAGTACTATTAAAAAGGAAATTTTGTCACTGGTATTATGTATTAAAAAATTTCAGAGAGATTTACTAAATCAGAAATTCTTAGTTAGAATAGATTGTAAATCAGCCAAATTCATTCTTGAAAAAGACGTTGAAAACGTCGCCTCTAAGCATTCTTTCGCTAGATGGCAAGCTATATTAAGTATTTTTGATTTTGATATTGAATATATTAAAGGAAGTAACAACTCAGTTCCTGATTTTCTTACACGTGAATTCATTAACACAGGTACTATTGCAGCACCATGAGTGTTCGAGGAGGATCATCTTCTCGAGGTCATGGCCGTTCCTCTGGCCCAGTCAATCAGTCCAAAGGAACTGTTGTTCCTCATCCAGTTACTCAAACACATAATAAATTCCAGGTGCTTGGCACAGTCCCCAAGCCCTATGCGTCAGTTCTTGTTAGTCAGCCTAAACCGTTTGATATCTTTGCTAATCAATCCAAAGCAACTACGTCAAACCCTAGTCACCCAGCTTCGGAATATCGTGCTAAGTATGATCAGCACTTGTTCCACATCGAGTTACCAATGAAACCAACGATGATAGCTCCAAGCTTCTCTATCATTCGCTGTATATTAAATAGGTTTGATGAATACTGACTCTGTTTCAATGAGAATATCCTTATAAAAGACCAAAGATTTATAAGGAGCGAGGGGAAGAAAATGCCATCCAGCAGGAAAATACTGGGCAGCTAATTTGACTGGGTCATTTTTTGGTTTCATTGGTAACTCGTTTCTTATGTGTTGACTGAGGTTTTTTATAGTAAGAGTCTTTATTAATTATTTTCTTATCTTGAGTATATCGTCTTTTACGATGTTTGTGACTCTTATGTGACTCAATATGTTTATTGGGATGCCGGTGCAATCTTCTAGAGGGAGCAACGGGCGGTAAACCATATTGTTCACAGAAGGTGCCTAACTCATATTTAGCTTTCCTTTTATCCTTATTGGCTTGCTTAGCTAATTTAAAGTCAATACACATTTTTAATCCAATTTTTTGAATGTAACTTATAATGTCTCCATAAGTTAGATTATCATAATCAATATATCCTAAATTTTTACTCAATTCTTCTCTAACTTTATGTGCAAATAACGACGGTAGACCATTAACAAACTTTTCTTTCCAGAAAGGCTTATTACTGTCATTTCGCATCATAACTCTAGAGGTGAACACATCCTTGTACCATCTAAAATCACTTAGAGTGGGACAAGTAAGATTACTTAATTGGTCATGAATTCGTTCTGTGATGTTACTGGGGGTTCCAATAAAATGTTTAATTATAGTGAAGATTAAAGTATTAACTCCATCGGGTAAACCCATACCAACTTCCTCATTGAAGATGGGATTACCATCATCATCTCTTTGGATAGCGTGAACTATTGATATCCTAATGTCTTCAGTGAGATGCTTCTCCCACCAAGATCTAAGGATACCAGTAAATCCACTAGCTATTAATTCAACTATGTCCGGTTGGGATAAATTGTTGAATTTGGTGATATAACTATTCGCTACCATTGACATATGATTTAGTTTATTAAGGATTTCTTGTTCACTAAATCCATCAATATTCCATTCATATATTTTATTTGATGAGACAGAAAATTGCTTATCTAGATTTCTCTCTTCGAATTGTAGATCCGGAGGAGTGGGTCTAGAGTACCAATTTCTGGTGATACTAGTGTTATTAACAGTTAATTTATTTAGCTGTTCATTAAGGTTAGAGGTTGATGAGTGAATAGAAGAACTGTCTTCATCATCATCAGACTCTACTTGATCAATGACTGCAATAGTTCCACTCGTACCGGCTTCAGATTTAATTTTTTTAAATAGCTTATCTATGGACTGAACTAATTCTTCATCCTTATTAGGTAAACCTAATTTGGTTCTATTTTCTGGTAATTTGATTAAGGGTTGTTCAATCTTTGAATCAGGTTTTGTAATTATATTTTCTTCAAATTTTTCTTCAATTCTGTCAAGCTGTTTTCCAACAGTTGCTAGATACTGATTGCTAAAGTTTAATTGTTCAATTATCTTTTTATCATCTTTAATTCCGTCGGGAATTTTAAAGGGACTGGCGATAACTGAGGTGTTCTTAACTGGGATTAAAACTGTTTCTAAGGGTGGGTGACTAGACGAAATCTTTGTTTTGTCTTCTTTAATCCACTGTGTCTTACTAATAACATTACATTTACTTTGGTATTGCTCATACCAATCGTAAAACATAACGTTAATCTGTTCATTTTGAATGAATCTCTTCCATCTATTGACTATCTTATCTCTTTCTTTTTCAGTGGGGTGATTAGATCTAAATAGATGTCGTTTTTCTTTATTAGATTTTGAATTGAAATCTTTTACTAAGTTATCCCATTCCAAAATAAATTCCTTTTTAATGACTCTAAGTTGATTATGAATAGGGAAATTAAAGTCAGACTGTGTGGGATACACAGACGACGCTGGGGACGAAGATCCTTCATCTCCATCAAGGTCGTTATGGGTATAACAGGGATGACTAACTTGTCCTTGATTAAAAATTCCTTTTAGTTTGACGTCTTTAATCGAAGGGTTACCAATTATTTCTGAATCTCTTCTAGTATGAATAACTGAAGGGGTTGAAGAACTGGAAATGTCTTCAATAATAATTGGAGTTCTAGTACGTTCAAAACTAATTTTAACAGTTCCATCGGAAAACTGTTTGATGTTTTCAATATTTAATGAATTATTAATTATGGGTTGTTGTGGTAACTCATTTGGCAAAGTCCATTGGCTAGGTAATGTAATATCTTTCCAGAGAATTGTTCTCGGGATCTGGATATTAGCATCACTAGTTGAACTTTGAATTAAAACTGTCTGATCTTTAGGACTTTTATTAAGAGCATGAACGTTCAGATTTGACTTCATGGTCTTATAGTAAATCCGGTAGATCAAAGCAATAGGCTGAGATCCCTCAATCATCTGAGTAATCTCTCCTTCAGTTTTAATATTTAATGTTAATGCTTTAAATAAGTTTTGATCACTAAGGCTTAAAGTGAAATCTGGAAAACAATTAAAGTGAATTGGTCCATTATGCAAACTGGCTTCCATGGCACCAATTATACTAGGGTAGTAATTCAAAAATCTAGCGTCTCTAAGACAAAGGTAGATTGATGAGTTAATTCCTTTTCTATTAAGTGGTTTAACTGCAACTTGAATTAATCCTATATGAATAAAATTATAACCCTTTTTTCTGTGTTTTTTAATAACTTCTGGGGATAATAGGCTACAATTTTCATATTCTTTGTTAATTGCAAAAACTCTTTCAACTGTTTTAACATTGTAATCTGTTTTAAATTTATTGGAAAATGTTGACTGATAAATTTCTTTAGGGGAAACCCTAGGTATGTTCCAATTATTCAAAACTTGATTAAGATTTTCATAACTCTGTTCTTCCTGGTTGACAATATCTGGGACTGGAGGTAAAGTCGACCTGTTACTAACTGAAGAGTTGGATCTAAATAACCTACTCATCTTGACTGTTTCAAAATAAATTCTGCCTCAAGGTTCATTCATGCATACCCCTTTTACCCTTAGTAAACTCATACCTATGTTCTATAACCCGACACTGCTCACACCCTGGAGACTTACAAAAGGTTAGACACGAACTAGGTGGTCTACAGGTAAATAAGGTGACTTCAGAACACGTGAAGAAGAAGATAATTTTGAAAGAGAAAGATGAATTTGATTAAATAGATCTATCTAAGCAGAAAGAAACAACATACAACTTGGCTCTGATACCATTTGGGGAGGAAGCAGGAGAAGGAGGAAGACAGATTAGAGATGCGCATACAAACACAAGTTAAATACTTTAATAGAATAATTTTATTGATTTTATTGATTCAAACTATATACAAGTGCAGAAGTAAATTTAACTTACAAGAAGATTAAACTAAGAACATAAGAAGAAGAGGGGCTAGGTAGGCTTATCAGCGGTGGAGGCTAAAGATTAGTCAGAGAAGGAGCTCTGAGTCTTTCTAAGTCGGCACTGATGGCCGACTAGGGTAGTAATTTACTACCCTATGGTATCAAATTAAGGATTTCATTTGGCAAAGTCTTTTACTTTAGTAAATGTAAAAGTAAAAGTAAAAGAATAACTTTTGCTTTTACTTTAAGTTAAATGTTTTTAACTTAGTTAAATGTTTTTAACATTTACCCATGTAAAAGTAAATGTAAAATGTTTCTTACGTTTTACTTTTACTTAAGTAAATTACTTTTACTTCCAGTCATTGTAATAGTGATTCCTGCGTGAATCAAATAGTAATTTACTTTCAGTTTTTCTATTTAAAGAACTCGAAGTGTTAGAGTTCTTCAGGCTTTTCTTTTGTAAGAAAACCTCACCTGAGGTCCGCTCTCTCCCTTCTCTCTAGAGTTAACCGGAGACGAAGCTTCCAGCTTCGATCTTCTTAGTTAGAAGATGAAGAAGAAGTTCTTCCATAACTTCCTTCTTCCTCAAACAGTTAGATCTAGGATATACATGTAATCCCTTCCTCAACTGTTTATAAATAAAAGAAAGAGATTACTTTACCGATTCACCGGTCATTAGATCTTTTCTTTTTCTGTTTAAGTTTTGCTTCTTAAAACTTATCCGCTGTTATATGGTATCAGAGCCACACGGTTGGTTCTTGATGCTATCGGCGATTTCGATCTAGAACGGAGGTATGCGTTCTGTTTAAACGTTTTAGCAAACTTTTATTTTTCTTGCTCCGCTTTAACTAACCGGACCTTCGCCGTTAAACACCCAAGATCGCCTTAAGTCCCGATTAGTGCCTGTTTGTAAGTCTCAAGTAAGTGAGCAGTGTAAGGCCAAAGGGAATCTTTAGATCTAAGGGGTATGATTCATCGGCAAGTAAGGCCTTTACAGTGGACCTTCAAGAAAAAGAATTTTTGTTTAAACGGTTTTCAGAGTCTTCTGTTTAGACCGATTTCACTGATAGATCAGGACCGATCGAGTGATCCTTTGTTTCAGATTTCATCTGATTTGTTTTTTAAACAAAATCTTTTACAAAAGTAAAGAAATTTTGAAGATCTTGACCAATTTTTCGGTGAAAAAATTTTCCTCTCCTTCTTTTTGTAAGCAAATTTTTGGGGGTGAAAGGGTTATTTCCTGGATAAAAATTTTGAGGTGGAAATGTATGGAGGTGATGACTCGTCGGAGAAGACGATCAGCAGTTCCATCCGGCACCGGAGGAGACGGACAAGTCAACCGGAGGAGTCACCGGAGAAGACGACGCAACAGTCGCCTTTCAGTCAATAATGATGGCCCACGCCATCATCAGTCAGCACTGATGGCCGACAGCCATCAGATCAGCTTTTGCTTTTACTTAAAGCAAAAGTCTTTTACTTTAGTAAATGTAAAAGTAAAAGTAAAAGAATAACTTTTGCTTTTACTTTAAGTTAAATGTTTTTAACTTAGTTAAATGTTTTTAACATTTACCAATGTAAAAGTAAATGAAAAATGTTTCTTACGTTTTACTTTTACTTAAGTAAATTACTTTTACTTCCAGTCATTGTAATAGTGATTCCTGCGTGAATCAAATAGTAATTTACTTTCAGTTTTTCTATTTAAAGAACTCGAAGTGTTATAGTTCTTCAGGCTTTTCGTTTGAAAGAAAACCTCACCTGAGGTCCGCTCTCTCCCTTCTCTCTAGAGTTAGCCGGAGACGAAGCTTCCAGCTTCGATCTTCTTAGTTAGAAGATGAAGAAGAAGTTCTTCCATAACTTCCTTCTTCCTCAAACAGTTAGATCTAGGATATACATGTAATCCCTTCCTCAACTGTTTATAAATAAAAGAAAGAGATTACTTTACCGATTCACCGGTCATCTTCTTAATCTTTTCTTTTCTGTTTAAGTTTTTATTCTTAAAAACTTATCCGCTGTTATATGGTATCAGAGCCACACGGTTGGTTCTTGATGCTATCGGCGATTTCGATCTAGAACGGAGGTATGCGTTCTGTTTAAACGTTTTAGCAAACTTTTATTTTTCTTGCTCCGCTTTAACTAACCGGACCTTCGCCGTTAAACACCCAAGATCGCCTTAAGTCCCGATTAGTGCCTGTTTGTAAGTCTCAAGTAAGTGAGCAGTGTAAGGCCAAAGGGAATCTTTAGATCTAAGGGGTATGATTCATCGGCAAGTAAGGCCTTTACAGTGGACCTTCAAGAAAAAGAATTTTCGTTTAAACGGTTTTCAGAGTCTTCTGTTTTGATCGATTTCACTGATAGATCAGGACCAATCGAGTGATCCTTTATTTCAGATTTCATCTGATTTGTTTTTTAAACAAAAATCTTTTACAAAATTAAAAAAATCTTGAAGATCTTGACCAATTTTTCGGTGAAAAATTTTTCCTCTCCTTCTTTTGTAAACAAAATTTTTGGGGGTGAAAGGGTTATTTCCGGGATAAAAATTTTGAGGTGGAAATGTATGGAGGTGATGACTCGTCGGAGAAGACGATCAGCAGTTCCATCCGGCACCGGAGGAGACGGACAAGTCAACCGGAGGAGTCACCGGAGAAGACGACGCAACAGTCGCCTTTCAGTCAATAATGATGGCCCACGCCATCATCAGTCAGCACTGATGGCCGACAGCCATCAGATCAGCTTTTGCTTTAACTTAAAGCAAAAGTCTTTTACTTTAGTAAATGTAAAAGTAAAAGTAAAAGAATAACTTTTGCTTTTACTTTAAGTTAAATGTTTTTAACTTAGTTAAATATTTTTAACATTTACCCATGTAAAAGTAAATGTAAAATGTTTCTTACGTTTTACTTTTACTTAAGTAAATTACTTTTACTTCCAGTCATTGTAATAGTGATTCCTGCGTGAATCAAATAGTAATTTACTTTCAGTTTTTCTATTTAAAGAACTCGAAGTGTTAGAGTTCTTCAGGCTTTTCTTTTGAAAGAAAACCTCACCTGAGGTCCGCTCTCTCCCTTCTCTCTAGAGTTAGCCGGAGACGAAGCTTCCAGCTTCGATCTTCTTAGTTAGAAGATGAAGAAGAAGTTCTTCCATAACTTCCTTCTTCCTCAAACAGTTAGATCTAGGATATACATGTAATCCCTTCCTCAACTGTTTATAAATAAAAGAAAGAGATTACTTTACCGATTCACCGGTCATCTTCTTAATCTTTTCTTTTCTGTTTAAGTTTTTCTTCTTAAAAACTTATCCGCTGTTATATGGTATCAGAGCTCCTTCTCTGACTAATCTTTAGCCTCCACCGCTGATAAGCCTACCTAGCCCCTCTTCTTCTTATGTTCTTAGTTTAATCTTCTTGTAAGTTAAATTTACTTCTGCACTTGTATATAGTTTGAATCAATAAAATCAATAAAATTATTCTATTAAAGTATTTAACTTGTGTTTGTATGTGCATCTCTAATCTGTCTTCCTCCTTCTCCTGCTTCCTCCCCAAATGGTATCAGAGCCAAGTTGTATGTTGTTTCTTTCTGCTTAGTTAGATCTATTTAATCAAATTCATCTTTCTCTTTCAAAATTATCTTCTTCTTCACGTGTTCTGAAGTCACCTTATTTACCTGTAGACCACCTAGTTCGTGTCTAACCTTTTGTAAGTCTCCAGGGTGTGAGCAGTGTCGGGTTATAGAACATAGGTATGAGTTTACTAAGGGTAAAAGGGGTATGCATGAATGAACCTTGAGGCAGAATTTATTTTGAAACAGTCAAGATGAGTAGGTTATTTAGATCCAACTCTTCAGTTAGTAACAGGTCGACTTTACCTCCAGTCCCAGATATTGTCAACCAGGAAGAACAGAGTTATGAAAATCTTAATCAAGTTTTGAATAATTGGAACATACCTAGGGTTTCCCCTAAAGAAATTTATCAGTCAACATTTTCCGATAAATTTAAAACAGATTACAATGTTAAAACAGTTGAAAGAGTTTTTGCAATTAACAAAGAATATGAAAATTGTAGCCTATTATCCCCAGAAGTTATTAAAAAACACAGAAAAAAGGGTTATAATTTTATTCATATAGGATTAATTCAAGTTGCAGTTAAACCACTTAATAGAAAAGGAATTAACTCATCAATCTACCTTTGTCTTAGAGACGCTAGATTTTTGAATTACTACCCTAGTATAATTGGTGCCATGGAAGCCAGTTTGCATAATGGACCAATTCACTTTAATTGTTTTCCAGATTTCACTTTAAGCCTTAGTGATCAAAACTTATTTAAAGCATTAACATTAAATATTAAAACTGAAGGAGAGATTACTCAGATGATTGAGGGATCTCAGCCTATTGCTTTGATCTACCGGATTTACTATAAGACCATGAAGTCAAATCTGAACGTTCATGCTCTTAATAAAAGTCCTAAAGATCAGACAGTTTTAATTCAAAGTTCAACTAGTGATGCTAATATCCAGATCCCGAGAACAATTCTCTGGAAAGATATTACATTACCTAGCCAATGGACTTTGCCAAATGAGTTACCACAACAACCCATAATTAATAATTCATTAAATATTGAAAACATCAAACAGTTTTCCGATGGAACTGTTAAAATTAGTTTTGAACGTACTAGAACTCCAATTATTATTGAAGACATTTCCAGTTCTTCAACCCCTTCAGTTATTCATACTAGAAGAGATTCAGAAATAATTGGTAACCCTTCGATTAAAGACGTCAAACTAAAAGGAATTTTTAATCAAGGACAAGTTAGTCATCCCTGTTATACCCATAACGACCTTGATGGAGATGAAGGATCTTCGTCCCCAGCGTCGTCTGTGTATCCCACACAGTCTGACTTTAATGCCCCTATTCATAATCAACTTAGAGTCATTAAAAAGGAATTTATTTTGGAATGGGATAACTTAGTAAAAGATTTCAATTCAAAATCTAATAAAGAAAAACGACATCTATTTAGATCTAATCACCCCACTGAAAAAGAAAGAGATAAGATAGTCAATAGATGGAAGAGATTCATTCAAAATGAACAGATTAACGTTATGTTTTACGATTGGTATGAGCAATACCAAAGTAAATGTAATGTTATTAGTAAGACACAGTGGATTAAAGAAGACAAAACAAAGATTTCGTCTAGTCACCCACCCTTAGAAACAGTTTTAATCCCAGTTAAGAACACCTCAGTTATCGCCAGTCCCTTTAAAATTCCCGACGGAATTAAAGATGATAAAAAGATAATTGAACAATTAAACTTTAGCAATCAGTATCTAGCAACTGTTGGAAAACAGCTTGACAGAATTGAAGAAAAATTTGAAGAAAATATAATTACAAAACCTGATTCAAAGATTGAACAACCCTTAATCAAATTACCAGAAAATAGAACCAAATTAGGTTTACCTAATAAGGATGAAGAATTAGTTCAGTCCATAGATAAGCTATTTAAAAAAATTAAATCTGAAGCCGGTACGAGTGGAACTATTGCAGTCATTGATCAAGTAGAGTCTGATGATGATGAAGACAGTTCTTCTATTCACTCATCAACCTCTAACCTTAATGAACAGCTAAATAAATTAACTGTTAATAACACTAGTATCACCAGAAATTGGTACTCTAGACCCACTCCTCCGGATCTACAATTCGAAGAGAGAAATCTAGATAAGCAATTTTCTGTCTCATCAAATAAAATATATGAATGGAATATTGATGGATTTAGTGAACAAGAAATCCTTAATAAACTAAATCATATGTCAATGGTAGCGAATAGTTATATCACCAAATTCAACAATTTATCCCAACCAGACATAGTTGAATTAATAGCTAGTGGATTTACTGGTATCCTTAGATCTTGGTGGGAGAAGCATCTCACTGAAGACATTAGGATATCAATAGTTCACGCTATCCAAAGAGATGATGATGGTAATCCCATCTTCAATGAGGAAGTTGGTATGGGTTTACCCGATGGAGTTAATACTTTAATCTTCACTATAATTAAACATTTTATTGGAACCCCCAGTAACATCACAGAACGAATTCATGACCAATTAAGTAATCTTACTTGTCCCACTCTAAGTGATTTTAGATGGTACAAGGATGTGTTCACCTCTAGAGTTATGATGCGAAATGACAGTAATAAGCCTTTCTGGAAAGAAAAGTTTGTTAATGGTCTACCGTCGTTATTTGCACATAAAGTTAGAGAAGAATTGAGTAAAAATTTAGGATATATTGATTATGATAATCTAACTTATGGAGACATTATAAGTTACATTCAAAAAATTGGATTAAAAATGTGTATTGACTTTAAATTAGCTAAGCAAGCCAATAAGGATAAAAGGAAAGCTAAATATGAGTTAGGCACCTTCTGTGAACAATATGGTTTACCGCCCGTTGCTCCCTCTAGAAGATTGCACCGGCATCCCAATAAACATATTGAGTCACATAAGAGTCACAAACATCGTAAAAGACGATATACTCAAGATAAGAAAATAATTAATAAAGACTCTTACTATAAAAAACCTCAGTCAACACATAAGAAATCAACTAAAAAATCAAAACATTTTGATAAAAGTAAAATTGTCTGTCACAATTGCGGGCAGAAAGGACACTTTAAGAGTGAGTGTCGAGTTAAGCAAAAATTAAGTCAATTAAACATCTCAGCTGAAGACAATGAGCATATACTTGAGTTAATAAGAATTGAAAATAACGATAGTAATAATGAAGTTTCAGATGCTCCTGAATCTTCTAGCATTAGCAGTACTTGTAACGATGAATCAAATACAGAAAATGAAGTTACTGTCTGCACTGAAAATTGCAGTAACAATTGTTGCAAAAGAATTAATGTAATTACTAAAGAAGATGAAGAGTGTTCGTTATTAGTTGATCTAATTAGTAAAATCATTGACCCAGGCTTAAAAACCCAGTATCTAAATCAATTAAAAGATCTATTGAATAAAGATAAGAAAGTTACTGATAAGGTTCTTAAAGCCAAAGAAAAGTCAGTTTTTAGTCTTAATAAAACACTTGAAAGATTTAAATCTCCAGCTAGAGAAATTACTCTCCCTGAATTAAATCATGAAGTCAATAAACTAAAGAAAGAGATTTCCAATCTAAAATTAGACATCTCTAGTCTAAGGAAAGAAATTGATGATAAAAAGTCAGATCTTCAGATACACGATTCTTCTTCCAGTGATGAAAGTCACGAAGAGCCAGAATCATCAGGTGTTAAAGATAATCCTGATCTTTTTATTCAAGGTCTTTCACTTAAAAGAATTAAAGACATTACCATTCAAAAGTGGTACATCTCTATTAAGTTAGTTATTGATAAAACCTTCTCTATTCAGCTCCCTGCCCTAGTCGATACTGGAGCAGATCTGAACTGTATTCAAGAGGGTCTTATTCCCACCAGATACTACAGAAAAACTACTGAAAAACTTAATTCAGCTAATGGTAGTAACATGGAAATAAAATATAAATTACCTAGAGTCCACATCTGTCAAGATGAAATGTGCTTTAAAACTTCTTTTGTTTTAATCCGCAATCTCACAGATAAAATTATTTTAGGTTTACCATTTATCTATTTATTATATCCATTCACTACCAGTAATAAAGGATTAAGCTGTGAGCATTTAGGAAAGAAAATAACATTTAAATTCCTAATTAAGCCTAAAGAACGAGATTTAAAATTTATTCAAGAAGAATCAATCTCCAAGTCAATAAATCTGTTAAACTGCAAAGTTACCCACTTAAGTTTCCTCAAGGAAGAAGTTAAGTATCAACAAGTTGAAGAACAACTTAAAAGCAACCGAGTTCAAGAAAAAATTAGTGAATTGAAAGAATATTTAACAAAAAATCTATGTTCTGACTCCCCCAATGCTTTTTGGCATAGGAAGAAGCACACAGTTAAATTACCATATTCAAAAGAATTTAAAGAACACTTAATTCCCACTAAAGCCAGACCAATTCAAATGAGTCATGAACAAATGGAATTATGTAAAAAGGAAATTAATGATCTCCTTAGTAAAGGGTTAATTAGACATAGTAAATCACCATGGTCTTGCCCAGCCTTCTATGTTAATAATGAAGCTGAGAAAGAGAGAGGTGTCCCTCGTCTAGTTATTAATTACAAACCATTAAACAAGGTTCTTGAATGGATTAGGTACCCTTTACCTAATAAGGAAGACCTTCTTAGCAGGTTAAGTGTTTCAACCATCTTTAGTAAATTTGACCTTAAATCAGGATTCTGGCAAGTAGCCATTCATCCCGACGATAGGTATAAAACAGCATTCACCACTCCGTTCGGACATTACGAATGGAATGTTCAGTCATTTGGACTAAAGAACGCACCTAGTGAATTTCAGAATATTCTCAATAATATTTTGAATCCTTTCAGTCATTTTATTATTGTATATATCGATGATATCCTTGTATTCTCCAAGACTATTGAAGAACATACTAAACATTTGAATTCTTTCTTCAAAACAGTTAAAACCAATGGTCTTGTTCTTTCACCTTCCAAGTGTAGTCTGTTTCTGACAAAAGTCAGGTTTCTCGGTCTAATCCTCTATCACGGACTCACTCGGCCTATTGACAGAGCTATTCAATTTGCCGACCGATTTCCCGATAAGATTACCGACAAAACTCAGCTACAGAGATTTCTTGGCTCGCTTAATTATATTGGCAAGTTTTACAAGAATCTCAGGAAGATTTGTAAGCCTCTTTTTCAGCGCTTACAGAGTAATCCCCCTCCATGGACTGACATTCATACTTCTGTCGTCCAACAAGTTAAAAAATATGTCAAGGTTTTGCCTTGCCTTGGCATCTCTAATGATTCATCATTCAAAATAGTTGAAACAGATGCCTCCGATATTGGATTTGGTGGCATTCTCAAGCAACAGTTAACCCCCACTTCTGATGAACAAATTGTTCGTTTCCATTCGGGCGCATGGAACCCTACACAGTTAAAATATAGTACTATTAAAAAGGAAATTTTGTCACTGGTATTATGTATTAAAAAATTTCAGAGAGATTTACTAAATCAGAAATTCTTAGTTAGAATAGATTGTAAATCAGCCAAATTCATTCTTGAAAAAGACGTTGAAAACGTCGCCTCTAAGCATTCTTTCGCTAGATGGCAAGCTATATTAAGTATTTTTGATTTTGATATTGAATATATTAAAGGAAGTAACAACTCAGTTCCTGATTTTCTTACACGTGAATTCATTAACACAGGTACTATTGCAGCACCATGAGTGTTCGAGGAGGATCATCTTCTCGAGGTCATGGCCGTTCCTCTGGCCCAGTCAATCAGTCCAAAGGAACTGTTGTTCCTCATCCAGTTACTCAAACACATAATAAATTCCAGGTGCTTGGCACAGTCCCCAAGCCCTATGCGTCAGTTCTTGTTAGTCAGCCTAAACCGTTTGATATCTTTGCTAATCAATCCAAAGCAACTACGTCAAACCCTAGTCACCCAGCTTCGGAATATCGTGCTAAGTATGATCAGCACTTGTTCCACATCGAGTTACCAATGAAACCAAAAAATGACCCAGTCAAATTAGCAGCCCAGTATTTTCCTGCTGGATGGCATTTTCTTCCCCTCGCTCCTTATAAATCTTTGGTCTTTTATAAGGATATTCTCATTGAAACAGAGTCAGTATTCATCAAACCTATTTATGCCAACGATGATAGCTCCAAGCTTCTCTATCATTCGCTGTATATTAAACAGGTTCTCAATCTTTCTGATTGGGGTAGTCATCCTTCCAATCTCAAGTCGCTCTCTAATCATTCTAGCCCCTATTGCTATTATGATTATATTGAGGCTTGGTTTAAAATCATGCTTCACCAGAATGATGATCATAGTCATTCTTGGTTTTTCCAGTTCGATCAAAAGTTCAAAAGTCAATTTCCCAAGTGGTTCATTCTCTGGTGGACTAGGCGTGGTCTTGATCATGCAATCTTCCCAGAGCCACTTCTGGTTCAGTTAGAACATTTTTGTCATCATAGTAACTATCTCCCAAAATATAAGGAATGCAGGAATTTCCTCATATTTTGGGAGATAGTTACTACGATGACAAAAATGTTCTAACTGAACCAGAAGTGGCTCTGGGAAGATTGCATGATCAAGACCATGCCTAGTCCACCAGAGAAGAATGACCCAGTCAAATTAGCTGCCCAGTATTTTCCTGCTGGATGGCATTTTCTTCCCCTCGCTCCTTATAAATCTTTGGTCTTTTATAAGGATATTCTCATTGAAACAGAGTCAGTATTCATCAAACCTATTTATGCCAACGATGATAGCTCCAAGCTTCTCTATCATTCGCTGTATATTAAACAGGTTCTCAATATTTCTGATTGGGGTAGTCATCCTTCCAATCTCAAGTCGCTCTCTAATCATTCTAGCCCCTATTGCTATTATGATTATATTGAGGCTTGGTTTAAAATCATGCTTCACCAGAATGATGATCATAGTCATTCTTGGTTTTTCCAGTTCGATCAAAAGTTCAAAAGTCAATTTCCCAAGTGGTTCATTCTCTGGTGGACTAGGCATGGTCTTGATCATGCAATCTTCCCAAAGCCACTTCTGGTTCAGTTAGAACATTTTTGTCATCGTAGTAACTATCTCCCAAAATATGAGGAAATTCCTGCATTCCTTATATTTTGTAGTAAATATAAAATCCCTTGGATCCTTAAATGGCAATATGTCGTTACGGCCACCCAAGAAGTCATAGTTTTCCAGCCTCCTTCTTCCATAGGAATTAGGTCAGCTCAAACAGTTATCTTCCCAATTTCTCAAGTCTCTCGCCGTTTTTATATCAAATGGTGGGATAAATTTGGTGTCGATAGGATAGTTGGTCAAGTTCAGAAGGAATTCCCTCCTTCTCCATCTACTCCCTTGACCCCTTCAGTTATCAAATCTCCAGCCATTGAATCTTCCAGTAAATCTTCAGTTAAAGCGTCTGAAAAATTAAAGTCGGTCGCTCCGTCTAGTCCACATAAGGTCACTGATGTTTCCAGTTATTCTAGCTCTCAGTTAAAAGTTCTTACAGATGCCATCCAGGCACGTTTAGTAAATTTGACCTTAAATCAGGATTCTGGCAAGTAGCCATTCATCCCGACGATAGGTATAAAACAGCATTCACCACTCCGTTCGGACATTACGAATGGAATGTTCAGTCATTTGGACTAAAGAACGCACCTAGTGAATTTCAGAATGTTCTCAATAATATTTTGAATCCTTTCAGTCATTTTATTATTGTATATATCGATGATATCCTTGTATTCTCCAAGACTATTGAAGAACATACTAAACATTTGAATTCTTTCTTCAAAACAGTTAAAACCAATGGTCTTGTTCTTTCTGATTGGGGTAGTCATCCTTCCAATCTCAAGTCGCTCTCTAATCATTCTAGCCCCTATTGCTATTATGATAGTATATAGTATGAATGTCAGTCCATGGAGGGGGATTACTCTGTAAGCGCTGAAAAAGAGGCTTACAAATCTTCCTGAGATTCTTGTAAAACTTGCCAATATAATTAAGCGAGCCAAGAAATCTCTGTAGCTGAGTTTTGTCGGTAATCTTATCGGGAAATCGGTCGGCAAATTGAATAGCTCTGTCAATAGGCCGAGTGAGTCCGTGATAGAGGATTAGACACAGTCTGACTTTAATGCCCCTATTCATAATCAACTTAGAGTCATTAAAAAGGAATTTATTTTGGAATGGGATAACTTAGTAAAAGATTTCAATTCAAAATCTAATAAAGAAAAACGACATCTATTTAGATCTAATCACCCCACTGAAAACGAAAGAGATAAGATAGTCAATAGATGGAAGAGATTCATTCAAAATGAACAGATTAACGTTATGTTTTACGATTGGTATGAGCAATACCAGAAAGGCTTATTACTGTCATTTCGCATCATAACTCTAGAGGTGAACACATCCTTGTACCATCTAAAATCACTTAGAGTGGGACAAGTAAGATTACTTAATTGGTCATGAATTCGTTCTGTGATGTTACTGGGGGTTCCAATAAAATGTTTAATTATAGTGAAGATTAAAGTATTAACTCCATCGGGTAAACCCATACCAACTTCCTCATTGAAGATGGGATTACCATCATCATCTCTTTGGATAGCGTGAACTATTGATATCCTAATGTCTTCAGTGAGATGCTTCTCCCACCAAGATCTAAGGATACCAGTAAATCCACTAGCTATTAATTCAACTATGTCCGGTTGGGATAAATTGTTGAATTTGGTGATATAACTATTTGCTACCATTGACATACCATTGACATATGACCGGTGAATCGGTAAAGTAATCTCTTTCTTTTATTTATAAACAGTTGAGGAAGGGATTACATGTATATCCTAGATCTAACTGTTTGAGGAAGAAGGAAGTTATGGAAGAACTTCTTCTTCATCTTCTAACTAAGAAGATCGAAGCTGGAAGCTTCGTCTCCGGCTAACTCTAGAGAGAAGGGAGAGAGCGGACCTCAGGTGAGGTTTTCTTACAAAAGAAAAGCCTGAAGAACTCTAACACTTCGAGTTCTTTAAATAGAAAAACTGAAAGTAAATTACTATTTGATTCACGCAGGAATCACTATTACAATGACTGGAAGTAAAAGTAATTTACTTAAGTAAAAGTAAAACGTAAGAAACATTTTACATTTACTTTTACATTGGTAAATGTTAAAAACATTTAACTAAGTTAAAAACATTTAACTTAAAGTAAAAGCAAAAGTTATTCTTTTACTTTTACTTTTACATTTTACTAAAGTAAATGCTTTTGCTTTACGGAAAGCAAAAGCTGATCTGATGGCTGTCGGCCATCAGTGCTGACTGAAGATGCCTCTGGCGTCTTCGTTGACTGACCGGCGGCGACTGTTGCGTCGTCTTCTCCGGCGGCTTCTCTGGTTTACTTGTCCGTCTCCTCCGGTGCCGGATGGAACTGCTGATCGTCTTCTCCGACGAGTCATCACCTCCATACATTTCCACCTCAAAATTTTTATCCCGGAAATAACCCTTTCACCCCCAAAAATTTTGTTTACAAAAGAAGGAGAGGAAAAAATTTTCACCGAAAAATTGGTCAAGATCTTCAAGATTTCTTTAATTTTGTAAAAGATTTTTGTTTAAAAAACAAATCAGATGAAATCTGAAACAAAGGATCACTCGATTGGTCCTGATCTATCAGTGAAATCGATCTAAACAGAAGACTCTGAAAACCGTTTAAACAAAAATTCTTTTTCTTGAAGGTCCACTTAAAAGGCCTTACTTGCCGATGAATCATACCCCTTAGATCTAATGATTCCCTTTGGCCTTACACTGCTCTCTTACTAGAGCCTTACAAACAGGCACTAATCGGGACTTAAGGCGATCTTGGGTGTTTAACGGCGAAGGTCCGGTTACTAAAAGCGGAGCAAGAAAAATAAAAGTTTGCTAAAACGTTTAAACAGAACGCATACCTCCGTTCTAGATCGAAATCGCCGATAACATCAAGAACCAACCGTGTGGCTCTGATACCATATAACAGCGGATAAGTTTTAAGAAGCAAAACTTAAACAGAAAAAGAAAAGATTAAGAAGATGACCGGTGAATCGGTAAAGTAATCTCTTTCTTTTTATTTATAAACAGTTGAGGAAGGATTACATTAATTCCTAGACGAACACTTTGAGGAAGATCGAAGTATGAAAGACTTCGACTTCATCTTCTAACTAAGAAGATCGAAGCTGGAAGCTTCGTCTCCGGCTAACTCTAGAGAGAAGGGAGAGCGGACCTCAGGTGAGGTTTTCTTACAAAAGAAAAGCCTTGAAGAACTCTAACACTTCGAGTTCTTTAAATATAAAACTGAAAAGTAAATTACTATTTGATTCACGCAGGAATCACTATTACAATGACTGGAAGTAAAAGTAATTTACTTAAGTAAAAGTAAAACGTAAGAAACATTTTACATTTACTTTTACATGGGTAAATGTTAAAAACATTTAACTAAGTTAAAAACATTTAACTTAAAGTAAAAGCAAAAGTTATTCTTTTACTTTTACTTTTACATTTACTAAAGTAAAAGACTTTTGCTTTATGTAAAAGCAAAAGCTGATCTGATGGCTGTCGGTAATCAGTGCTGACTGAAGATGCCTCTGGCGTCTTCGTTGACTGACCGGCGGCGACTGTTGCGTCGTCTTCTCCGGCGGCTTCTCCGGTTAACTGATCCGTCTCCTCCGGTGCCGGATGGAACTGCTGATCGTCTTCTCCGACGAGTCATCACCTCCATACATTTCTACCTCAAAATTTTTATCCAGGAAATAACCCTTTCACCCCCAAAAATTTGCTTACAAAAAGAAGGAGAGGAAAATTTTTTCACCGAAAATTGGTCAAGATCTTCAAGATTTCTTTAATTTTGTAAAAGATTTTTGTTTAAAAAACAAATCAGATGAAATCTGAAACAAAGGATCACTCGATCGGTCCTGATCTATCAGTGAAATCGGTCTAAACAGAAGACTCTGAAAACCGTTTAAACAAAAATTCTTTTTCTTGAAGGTCCACTGTAAAGGCCTTACTTGCCGATGAATCATACCCCTTAGATCTAAAGATTCCCTCTGGCCTTACACTGCTCACTTACTTGAGACTTACAAACAGGCACTATTCGGGACTTAAGGCGATCTTGGGTGTTTAACGGCGAAGGTCCGGTTACTTAAAGCGGAGCAAGAAAAATAAAAGTTTGCTAAAACGTTTAAACAGAACGCATACCTCCGTTCTAGATCGAAATCGCCGATAGCATCAAGAACCAACCGTGTGGCTTTGATACCATATAACAGCGGATAAGTTTTTAAGAAGAAAAACTTAAACAGAAAAAGAAAAGATTAAGAAGATGACCGGTGAATCGGTAAAGTAATCTCTTTCTTTTTATTTATAAACAGTTGAGGAAGGATTACATTAATTCCTAGACTAACTGTTTGAGGAAGATCGAAGTATGAAAGACTTCGACTTCATCTTCTAACTAAGAAGATCGAAGCTGGAAGCTTCGTCTCCGGCTAACTCTAGAGAGAAGGGAGAGCGGACCTCAGGTGAGGTTTTCTTACAAAAGAAAAGCCTGAAGAACTCTAACACTTCGAGTTCTTTAAATAGAAAACTGAAAGTAAATTACTATTTGATTCACGCAGGAATCACTATTACATTAACAGGAGTAAAAGTAATTTACTTAAGTAAAAGTAAAACGTAAGAAACATTTTACATTTACTTTTACATGGGTAAATGTTAAAAACATTTAACTAAGTTAAAAACATTTAACTTAAAGTAAAAGCAAAAGTTATTCTTTTACTTTTACTTTTACATTTACTAAAGTAAAAGACTTTTGCTTTAAGTAAAAGCAAAAGCTGATCTGATGGCTGTCGGCCATCAGTGCTGACTGATGATGGCGTGGGCCATCATTATTGACTGAAGGCGACTGTTGCGTCGTCTTCTCCGGTGACTCCTCCGGTTGACTCCGGCGACTGTTCCGTCGTCTTCTCCGGCGGCTTCTCCGGTTAACTGATCCGTCTCCTCCGGTGCCGGATGGAACTGCTGATCGTCTTCTCCGACGAGTCATCACCTCCATACATTTCCACCTCAAAATTTTTATCCAGGAAATAACCCTTTCACCCCCAAAAATTTGCTTACAAAAAGAAGGAGAGGAAAATTTTTTCACCGAAAAATTGGTCAAGATCTTCAAAATTTCTTTAATTTTGTAAAAGATTTTGTTTAAAAAACAAATCAGATGAAATCTGAAACAAAGGATCACTCGATCGGTCCTGATCTATCAGTGAAATCGGTCTAAACAGAAGACTCTGAAAACCGTTTAAACAAAAATTCTTTTTCTTGAAGGTCCACTGTAAAGGCCTTACTTGCCGATGAATCATACCCCTTAGATCTAAAGATTCCCTTTGGCCTTACACTGCTCACTTACTTGAGACTTACAAACGGCACTAATCGGGACTTAAGGCGATCTTGGGTGTTTAACGGCGAAGGTCCGGTTAGTTAAAGCGGAGCAAGAAAAATAAAAGTTTGCTAAAACGTTTAAACAGAACGCATACCTCCGTTCTAGATCGAAATCGCCGATAGCATCAAGAACCAACCGTGTGGCTCTGATACCATATAACAGCGGATAAGTTTTAAGAAGCAAAACTTAAACAAAAAAAGAAAAGATTAAGAAGATGACCGGTGAATCGGTAAAGTAATCTCTTTCTTTTTATTTATAAACAGTTGAGGAAGGATTACATTAATTCCTAGACGAACACTTTGAGGAAGATCGAAGTATGAAAGACTTCGACTTCATCTTCTAACTAAGAAGATCGAAGCTGGAAGCTTCGTCTCCGGCTAACTCTAGAGAGAAGGGAGAGCGGATCTCAGGTGAGGTTTTCTTACAAAAGAAAAGCCTTGAAGAACTCTAACACTTCGAGTTCTTTAAATATAAAACTGAAAAGTAAATTACTATTTGATTCACGCAGGAATCACTATTACAATGACTGGAAGTAAAAGTAATTTACTTAAGTAAAAGTAAAACGTAAGAAACATTTTACATTTGCTTTTACATGGGTAAATGTTAAAAACATTTAACTAAGTTAAAAACATTTAACTTAAAGTAAAAGCAAAAGTTATTCTTTTACTTTTACTTTTATATTTACTAAAGTAAAAGACTTTTGCTTTATGTAAAAGCAAAAGCTGATCTGATGGCTGTCGGCCATCAGTGCTGACTGAAGATGCCTCTGGCGTCTTCGTTGACTAACCGGCGGCGACTGTTGCGTCGTATTCTCCGGCGGCTTCTCCGGTTAACTGATCCGTCTCCTCCGGTGCCGGATGGAACTGCTGATCGTCTTCTCCGACGAGTCATCACCTCCATACATTTCTACCTCAAAATTTTTATCCAGGAAATAACCCTTTCACCCCCAAAAATTTGCTTACAAAAAGAAGGAGAGGAAAATTTTTTCACCGAAAATTGGTCAAGATCTTCAAGATTTCTTTAATTTTGTAAAAGATTTTTGTTTAAAAAACAAATCAGATGAAATCTGAAACAAAGGATCACTCGATCGGTCCTGATCTATCAGTGAAATCGGTCTAAACAGAAGACTCTGAAAACCGTTTAAACAAAAATTCTTTTTCTTGAAGGTCCACTGTAAAGGCCTTACTTGTCGATGAATCATACCCCTTAGATCTAAAGATTCCCTCTGGCCTTACACTGCTCACTTACTTAAGACTTACAAACAGGCACTATTCGGGACTTAAGGCGATCTTGGGTGTTTAACGGCGAAGGTCCGGTTACTTAAAGCGGAGCAAGAAAAATAAAAGTTTGCTAAAACGTTTAAACAGAACGCATACCTCCGTTCTAGATCGAAATCGCCGATAGCATCAAGAACCAACCGTGTGGCTCTGATACCATATAACAGCGGATAAGTTTTAAGAAGCAAAATTTAAACAAAAAAAGAAAAGATTAAGAAGATGACCGGTGAATCGGTAAAGTAATCTCTTTCTTTTTATTTATAAACAGTTGAGGAAGGATTACATTAATTCCTAGACGAACACTTTGAGGAAGATCGAAGTATGAAAGACTTCGACTTCATCTTCTAACTAAGAAGATCGAAGCTGGAAGCTTCGTCTCCGGCTAACTCTAGAGAGAAGGGAGAGCGGACCTCAGGTGAGGTTTTCTTACAAAAGAAAAGCCTGAAGAACTCTAACACTTCGAGTTCTTTAAATAGAAAACTGAAAGTAAATTACTATTTGATTCACGCAGGAATCACTATTACATTAACAGGAGTAAAAGTAATTTACTTAAGTAAAAGTAAAACGTAAGAAACATTTTACATTTACTTTTACATGGGTAAATGTTAAAAACATTTAACTAGGTTAAAAACATTTAACTTAAAGTAAAAGCAAAAGTTATTCTTTTACTTTTACTTTTACATTTACTAAAGTAAAAGACTTTTGCTTTAAGTAAAAGCAAAAGCTGATCTGATGGCTGTCGGCCATCAGTGCTGACTGATGATGGCGTGGGCCATCATTATTGACTGAAGGCGACTGTTGCGTCGTCTTCTCCGGTGACTCCTCCGGTTGACTCCGGCGACTGTTCCGTCGTCTTCTCCGGCGGCTTCTCCGGTTAACTGATCCGTCTCCTCCGGTGCCGGATGGAACTGCTGATCGTCTTCTCCGACGAGTCATCACCTCCATACATTTCTACCTCAAAATTTTTATCCAGGAAATAACCCTTTCACCCCCAAAAATTTGCTTACAAAAAGAAGGAGAGGAAAATTTTTTCACCGAAAATTGGTCAAGATCATCAAGATTTCTTTAATTTTGTAAAAGATTTTTGTTTAAAAAACAAATCAGATGAAATCTGAAACAAAGGATCACTCGATCGGTCCTGATCTATCAGTGAAATCGGTCTAAACAGAAGACTCTGAAAACCGTTTAAACAAAAATTCTTTTTCTTGAAGGTCCACTGTAAAGGCCTTACTTGCCGATGAATCATACCACTTAGATCTAAAGATTCCCTCTGGCCTTACACTGCTCACTTACTTGAGACTTACAAACAGGCACTATTCGGGACTTAAGGCGATCTTGGGTGTTTAACGGCGAAGGTCCGGTTACTTAAAGCGGAGCAAGAAAAATAAAAGTTTGCTAAAACGTTTAAACAGAACGCATACCTCCGTTCTAGATCGAAATCGCCGATAGCATCAAGAACCAACCGTGTGGCTTTGATACCATATAACAGCGGATAAGTTTTTAAGAAGAAAAACTTAAACAGAAAAAGAAAAGATTAAGAAGATGACCGGTGAATCGGTAAAGTAATCTCTTTCTTTTTATTTATAAACAGTTGATGAAGGATTACATTAATTCCTAGACTAACTGTTTGAGGAAGATCGAAGTATGAAAGACTTCGACTTCATCTTCTAACTAAGAAGATCGAAGCTGAAAGCTTCGTCTCCGGCTAACTCTAGAGAGAAGGGAGAGCGGACCTCAGGTGAGGTTTTCTTACAAAAGAAAAGCCTTGAAGAACTCTAACACTTCGAGTTCTTTAAATATAAAACTGAAAAGTAAATGACTATTTGATTCACGCAGGAATCACTATTACAATGACTGGAAGTAAAAGTAATTTACTTAAGTAAAAGTAAAACGTAAGAAACATTTTACATTTACTTTTACATGGGTAAATGTTAAAAACATTTAACTAAGTTAAAAACATTTAACTTAAAGTAAAAGCAAAAGTTATTCTTTTACTTTTACTTTTACATTTACTAAAGTAAAAGACTTTTGCTTTATGTAAAAGCAAAAGCTGATCTGATGGCTGTCGGCCATCAGTGCTGACTGAAGATGCCTCTGGCGTCTTCGTTGACTGACCGGCGGCGACTGTTGCGTCGTCTTCTCCGGCGGCTTCTCCGATTAACTGATCCGTCTCCTCCGGTGCCGGATGGAACTGCTGATCGTCTTCTCCGACGAGTCATCACCTCTATACATTTCTACCTCAAAATTTTTATCCAGGAAATAACCCTTTCACCCCCAAAAATTTGCTTACAAAAAGAAGGAGAGGAAAAATTTTTCACCGAAAATTGGTCAAGATCTTCAAGATTTCTTTAATTTTGTAAAAGATTTTTGTTTAAAAAACAAATCAGATGAAATCTGAAACAGTTGCTTAATCAACGCCAAGTTGATTAAGCAACTAAATTAAATACTTTAATAGAATAATTTTATTGATTTTATTGATTCAAACTATATACAAGTGCAGAAGTAAATTTAACTTACAAGAAGATTAAACTAAGAACATAAGAAGAAGAGGGGCTAGGTAGGCTTATCAGCGGTAGAGGCTAAAGATTAGTCAGAGAAGGAGCTCTGAGTCTTTCTAAGTCTGCCTCTCCCAAATGAATTCGTATTCCTTTTATAGATCAAGGAAACGAACTATTACAATGACTGAGGTAAAGTAAAAGTAAAAACATATTACATTTACTAAAGTTAAAGTAAAGTAAAAGAAAGAAAGGAATCTGCTTTCGGTGGAAAAGCAGACGTCTTCTTTTGACTAAAGGGGCCGTGGGGCCAGATGCTTTGACTGAGGGCTGCTTTCGGTGGGAAAGCAGATGCTGCTGGAAAAGCAGACGTCTTCTTTTGACTAAAGGGGCCGTGGGGCCAGATGCTTTGACTGAGGGCTGCTTTCGGTGGGAAAGCAGATGCTGCTGGCGAGGCTGTCGGAGCAAAAGATGCTGCTGACGAAGCTGCTGTGATGACTAGGCTGCCGGAGCAGGTGCGTGTGCTGACTGAGCTGATGACTAGGCTGCCGGAGCAGGTGCGTGTGCTGACTGAGCTGATGACTAGGCTGCCGGAGCAGGTGCGTGTGCTGACTGAGCTGACTAGGCTGCCGGGGCAGGTGCTGACTGAAATGTTCAGGCAAAAGGATCCTGAGCATCCTGAAGATTAATCGTGCCATAGGGGTCACGATCTTCCTCCTCATCTGATAAGTTTTGACTATCTGATAGATTTTGACTATCATTTTCTCCTCTGGAATGAGAAGAAATTGCATCAGACTTTTCGTCTAACTGATCTAAACGTGCCTGGATGGCATCTGTAAGAACTTTTAACTGAGAGCTAGAATAACTGGAAACATCAGTGACCTTATGTGGACTAGACGGAGCGACCGACTTTAATTTTTCAGACGCTTTAACTGAAGATTTACTGGAAGATTCAATGGATGGAGATTTGATAACTGAAGGGGTCAAGGGAGTAGATGGAGAAGGAGGGAATTCCTTCTGAACTTGACCAACTATCCTATCGACACCAAAATTATCCCACCATTTGATATAAAAACGGCGAGAGACTTTAGAAATTGGGGAGATAACTGTTTGAGCTGACCTAATTCCTATGGAAGAAGGAGGCTGGAAAACTGTGACTTCTTGGGTGGCCGTAACGACATATTGCCATTTAAGGATCCAAGGGATTTTATATTTACTACAAAATATAAGGAATGCAGGAATTTCCTCATATTTTGGGAGATAGTTACTACGATGACAAAAATGTTCTAACTGAACCAGAAGTGGCTCTGGGAAGATTGCATGATCAAGACCATGCCTAGTCCACCAGAGAATGAACCACTTGGGAAATTGACTTTTGAACTTTTGATCGAACTGGAAAAACCAAGAATGACTATGATCATCATTCTGGTGAAGCATGATTTTAAACCAAGCCTCAATATAATCATAATAGCAATAGGGGCTAGAATGATTAGAGAGCGACTTGAGATTGGAAGGATGACTACCCCAATCAGAAAGATTGAGAACCTGTTTAATATACAGCGAATGATAGAGAAGCTTGGAGCTATCATCGTTGGCATAAATAGGTTTGATGAATACTGACTCTGTTTCAATGAGAATATCCTTATAAAAGACCAAAGATTTATAAGGAGCGAGGGGAAGAAAATGCCATCCAGCAGGAAAATACTGGGCAGCTAATTTGACTGGGTCATTTTTTGGTTTCATTGGTAACTCGATGTGGAACAAGTGCTGATCATACTTAGCACGATAATCCGAAGCTGGGTGACTAGGGTTTGACGTAGTTGCTTTGGATTAGATTGATTAGCAAAGATATTCCTTTTATCCTTATTGGCTTGCTTAGCTAATTTAAAGTCAATACACATTTTTAATCCAATTTTTTGAATGTAACTTATAATGTCTCCATAAGTTAGATTATCATAATCAATATATCCTAAATTTTTACTCAATTCTTCTCTAACTTTATGTGCAAATAACGACGGTAGACCATTAACAAACTTTTCTTTCCAGAAAGGCTTATTACTGTCATTTCGCATCATAACTCTAGAGGTGAACACATCCTTGTACCATCTAAAATCACTTAGAGTGGGACAAGTAAGATTACTTAATTGGTCATGAATTCGTTCTGTGATGTTACTGGGGGTTCCAATAAAATGTTTAATTATAGTGAAGATTAAAGTATTAACTCCATCGGGTAAACCCATACCAACTTCCTCATTGAAGATGGGATTACCATCATCATCTCTTTGGATAGCGTGAACTATTGATATCCTAATGTCTTCAGTGAGATGCTTCTCCCACCAAGATCTAAGGATACCAGTAAATCCACTAGCTATTAATTCAACTATGTCCGGTTGGGATAAATTGTTGAATTTGGTGATATAACTATTCGCTACCATTGACATATGATTTAGTTTATTAAGGATTTCTTGTTCACTAAATCCATCAATATTCCATTCATATATTTTATTTGATGAGACAGAAAATTGCTTATCTAGATTTCTCTCTTCGAATTGTAGATCCGGAGGAGTGGGTCTAGAGTACCAATTTCTGGTGATACTAGTGTTATTAACAGTTAATTTATTTAGCTGTTCATTAAGGTTAGAGGTTGATGAGTGAATAGAAGAACTGTCTTCATCATCATCAGACTCTACTTGATCAATGACTGCAATAGTTCCACTCGTACCGGCTTCAGATTTAATTTTTTTAAATAGCTTATCTATGGACTGAACTAATTCTTCATCCTTATTAGGTAAACCTAATTTGGTTCTATTTTCTGGTAATTTGATTAAGGGTTGTTCAATCTTTGAATCAGGTTTTGTAATTATATTTTCTTCAAATTTTTCTTCAATTCTGTCAAGCTGTTTTCCAACAGTTGCTAGATACTGATTGCTAAAGTTTAATTGTTCAATTATCTTTTTATCATCTTTAATTCCGTCGGGAATTTTAAAGGGACTGGCGATAACTGAGGTGTTCTTGTATGGAGGTGATGACTCGTCGGAGAAGACGATCAGCAGTTCCATCCGGCACCGGAGGAGACGGACAAGTAAACCAGAGAAGCCGCCGGAGAAGACGACGCAACAGTCGCCGCCGGTCAGTCAACGAAGACGCCAGAGGCATCTTCAGTCAGCACTGATGGCCGACAGCCATCAGATCAGCTTTTGCTTTCCGTAAAGCAAAAGCATTTACTTTAGTAAAATGTAAAAGTAAAAGTAAAAGAATAACTTTTGCTTTTACTTTAAGTTAAATGTTTTTAACTTAGTTAAATATTTTTAACATTTACCAATGTAAAAGTAATTTACTTAAGTAAAAGTAAAACGTAAGATATTACATTACCTAGCCAATGGACTTGACAGATGTGGACTCTAGGTAATTTATATTTTATTTCCATGTTACTACCATTAGCTGAATTAAGTTTCCATTTGGGGAGGAAGCAGGAGAAGGAGGAAGACAGATTAGAGATGCGCATACAAACACAAGTTAAATACTTTAATAGAATAATTTTATTGATTTTATTGATTCAAACTATATACAAGTGCAGAAGTAAATTTAACTTACAAGAAGATTAAACTAAGAACATAAGAAGAAGAGGGGCTAGGTAGGCTTATCAGCGGTGGAGGCTAAAGATTAGTCAGAGAAGGAGCTCTGAGTCTTTCTAAGTCTGCCTCTCCCAAATGAATTCGTATTCCTTTTATAGATCAAGGAAACGAACTATTACAATGACTGAGGTAAAGTAAAAGTAAAAACATATTACATTTACTAAAGTTAAAGTAAAGTAAAAGAAAGAAAGGAATCTGCTTTCGGTGGAAAAGCAGACGTCTTCTTTTGACTAAAGGGGCCGTGGGGCCAGATGCTTTGACTGAGGGCTGCTTTCGGTGGGAAAGCAGATGCTGCTGGAAAAGCAGACGTCTTCTTTTGACTAAAGGGGCCGTGGGGCCAGATGCTTTGACTGAGGGCTGCTTTCGGTGGGAAAGCAGATGCTGCTGGCGAGGCTGTCGGAGCAAAAGATGCTGCTGACGAAGCTGCTGTGATGACTAGGCTGCCGGAGCAGGTGCGTGTGCTGACTGAGCTGATGACTAGGCTGCCGGAGCAGGTGCGTGTGCTGACTGAGCTGATGACTAGGCTGCCGGAGCAGGTGCGTGTGCTGACTGAGCTGACTAGGCTGCCGGGGCAGGTGCTGACTGAAATGTTCGGGCAAAAGGATCCTGAGCATCCTGAAGATTAATCGTGCCATAGGGGTCACGATCTTCCTCCTCATCTGATAAGTTTTGACTATCTGATAGATTTTGACTATCATTTTCTCCTCTGGAATGAGAAGAAATTGCATCAGACTTTTCGTCTAACTGATCTAAACGTGCCTGGATGGCATCTGTAAGAACTTTTAACTGAGAGCTAGAATAACTGGAAACATCAGTGACCTTATGTGGACTAGACGGAGCGACCGACTTTAATTTTTCAGACGCTTTAACTGAAGATTTACTGGAAGATTCAATGGCTGGAGATTTGATAACTGAAGGGGTCAAGGGAGTAGATGGAGAAGGAGGGAATTCCTTCTGAACTTGACCAACTATCCTATCGACACCAAATTTATCCCACCATTTGATATAAAAACGGCGAGAGACTTGAGAAATTGGGGAGATAACTGTTTGAGCTGACCTAATTCCTATGGAAGAAGGAGGCTGGAAAACTGTGACTTCTTGGGTGGCCGTAACGACATATTGCCATTTAAGGATCCAAGGGATTTTATATTTACTACAAAATATAAGGAATGCAGGAATTTCCTCATATTTTGGGAGATAGTTACTACGATGACAAAAATGTTCTAACTGAACCAGAAGTGGCTCTGGGAAGATTGCATGATCAAGACCATGCCTAGTCCACCAGAGAATGAACCACTTGGGAAATTGACTTTTGAACTTTTGATCGAACTGGAAAAACCAAGAATGACTATGATCATCATTCTGGTGAAGCATGATTTTAAACCAAGCCTCAATATAATCATAATAGCAATAGGGGCTAGAATGATTAGAGAGCGACTTGAGATTGGAAGGATGACTACCCCAATCAGAAAGATTGAGAACCTGTTTAATATACAGCGAATGATAGAGAAGCTTGGAGCTATCATCGTTGGCATAAATAGGTTTGATGAATACTGACTCTGTTTCAATGAGAATATCCTTATAAAAGACCAAAGATTTATAAGGAGCGAGGGGGAGAAAATGCCATCCAGCAGGAAAATACTGGGCAGCTAATTTGACTGGGTCATTTTTTGGTTTCATTGGTAACTCGATGTGGAACAAGTGCTGATCATACTTAGCACGATATTCTGAAGCTGGGTGACTAGGGTTTGACGTAGTTGCTTTGGATTGATTAGCAAAGATATCAAACGGTTTAGGCTGACTAACAAGAACTGACGCATAGGGCTTGGGGACTGTGCCAAGCACCTGGAATTTATTATGTGTTTGAGTAACTGGATGAGGAACAACAGTTCCTTTGGACTGATTGACTGGGCCAGAGGAACGGCCATGACCTCGAGAAGATGATCCTCCTCGAACACTCATGGTGCTGCAATAGTACCTGTGTTAATGAATTCACGTGTAAGAAAATCAGGAACTGAGTTGTTACTTCCTTTAATATATTCAATATCAAAATCAAAAATACTTAATATAGCTTGCCATCTAGCGAAAGAATGCTTAGAGGCGACGTTTTCAACGTCTTTTTCAAGAATGAATTTGGCTGATTTACAATCTATTCTAACTAAGAATTTCTGATTTAGTAAATCTCTCTGAAATTTTTTAATACATAATACCAGTGACAAAATTTCCTTTTTAATAGTACTATATTTTAACTGTGTAGGGTTCCATGCGCCCAAATGGAAACGAACAATTTGTTCGTCAGAAGTGGGGGTTAACTGTTGCTTGAGAATGCCACCAAATCCAATATCGGAGGCATCTGTTTCAACTATTTTGAATGCTGAATCATTAGAGATGCCAAGGCAAGGCAAAACCTTGACATATTTTTTAACTTGTTGGACGACAGAAGTATGAATGTCAGTCCATGGAGGGGGATTACTCTGTAAGCGCTGAAAAAGAGGCTTACAAATCTTCCTGAGATTCTTGTAAAACTTGCCAATATAATTAAGCGAGCCAAGAAATCTCTGTAGCTGAGTTTTGTCGGTAATCTTATCGGGAAATCGGTCGGCAAATTGAATAGCTCTGTCAATAGGCCGAGTGAGTCCGTGATAGAGGATTAGACCGAGAAACCTGACTTTTGTCAGAAACAGACTACACTTGGAAGGTGAAAGAACAAGACCATTGGTTTTAACTGTTTTGAAGAAAGAATTCAAATGTTTAGTATGTTCTTCAATAGTCTTGGAGAATACAAGGATATCATCGATATATACAATAATAAAATGACTGAAAGGATTCAAAATATTATTGAGAATATTCTGAAATTCACTAGGTGCGTTCTTTAGTCCAAATGACTGAACATTCCATTCGTAATGTCCGAACGGAGTGGTGAATGCTGTTTTATACCTATCGTCGGGATGAATGGCTACTTGCCAGAATCCTGATTTAAGGTCAAATTTACTAAAGATGGTTGAAACACTTAACCTGCTAAGAAGGTCTTCCTTATTAGGTAAAGGGTACCTAATCCATTCAAGAACCTTGTTTAATGGTTTGTAATTAATAACTAGACGAGGGACACCTCTCTCTTTCTCAGCTTCATTATTAACATAGAAGGCTGGGCAAGACCATGGTGATTTACTATGTCTAATTAACCCTTTACTAAGGAGATCATTAATTTCCTTTTTACATAATTCCATTTGTTCATGACTCATTTGAATTGGTCTGGCTTTAGTGGGAATTAAGTGTTCTTTAAATTCTTTTGCATATGGTAATTTAACTGTGTGCTTCTTCCTATGCCAAAAAGCATTGGGGGAGTCAGAACATAGATTTTTTGTTAAATATTCTTTCAATTCACTAATTTTTTCTTGAACTCGGTTGCTTTTAAGTTGTTCTTCAACTTGTTGATACTTAACTTCTTCCTTGAGGAAACTTAAGTGGGTAACTTTGCAGTTTAACAGATTTATTGACTTGGAGATTGATTCTTCTTGAATAAATTTTAAATCTCGTTCTTTAGGCTTAATTAGGAATTTAAATGTTATTTTCTTTCCTAAATGCTCACAGCTTAATCCTTTATTACTGGTAGTGAATGGATATAATAAATAGATAAATGGTAAACCTAAAATAATTTTATCTGTGAGATTGCGGATTAAAACAAAAGAAGTTTTAAAGCACATTTCATCTTGACAGATGTGGACTCTAGGTAATTTATATTTTATTTCCATGTTACTACCATTAGCTGAATTAAGTTTTTCAGTAGTTTTTCTGTAGTATCTGGTGGGAATAAGACCCTCTTGAATACAGTTCAGATCTGCTCCAGTATCGACTAGGGCAGGGAGCTGAATAGAGAAGGTTTTATCAATAACTAACTTAATAGAGATGTACCACTTTTGAATGGTAATGTCTTTAATTCTTTTAAGTGAAAGACCTTGAATAAAAAGATCAGGATTATCTTTAACACCTGATGATTCTGGCTCTTCGTGACTTTCATCACTGGAAGAAGAATCGTGTATCTGAAGATCTGACTTTTTATCATCAATTTCTTTCCTTAGACTAGAGATGTCTAATTTTAGATTGGAAATCTCTTTCTTTAGTTTATTGACTTCATGATTTAATTCAGGGAGAGTAATTTCTCTAGCTGGAGATTTAAATCTTTCAAGTGTTTTATTAAGACTAAAAACTGGCTTTTCTTTGGCTTTAAGAACCTTATCAGTAACTTTCTTATCTTTATTCAATAGATCTTTTAATTGATTTAGATACTGGGTTTTTAAGCCTGGGTCAATGATTTTACTAATTAGATCAACTAATAACGAACACTCTTCGTCTTCTTTAGTAATTACATTAATTCTTTTGCAACAATTGTTACTGCAATTTTCAGTGCAGACAGTAACTTCATTTTCTGTATTTGATTCATCGTTACAAGTACTGCTAGTGCTAGAAGATTCAGGAGCATCTGAAACTTCATTATTACTATCGTTATTTTCAATTCTTATTAACTCAAGTATATGCTCAGTGTCTTCAGCTGAGATGTTTAATTGACTTAATTTTTGCTTAACTCGACACTCACTCTTAAAGTGTCCTTTCTGCCCGCAATTGTGACAGACAATTTTACTTTTATCAAAATGTTTTGATTTTTTAGTTGATTTCTTATGTGTTGACTGAGGTTTTTTATAGTAAGAGTCTTTATTAATTATTTTCTTATCTTGAGTATATCGTCTTTTACGATGTTTGTGACTCTTATGTGACTCAATATGTTTATTGGGATGCCGGTGCAATCTTCTAGAGGGAGCAACGGGCGGTAAACCATATTGTTCACAGAAGGTGCCTAACTCATATTTAGCTTTCCTTTTATCCTTATTGGCTTGCTTAGCTAATTTAAAGTCAATACACATTTTTAATCCAATTTTTTGAATGTAACTTATAATGTCTCCATAAGTTAGATTATCATAATCAATATATCCTAAATTTTTACTCAATTCTTCTCTAACTTTATGTGCAAATAACGACGGTAGACCATTAACAAACTTTTCTTTCCAGAAAGGCTTATTACTGTCATTTCGCATCATAACTCTAGAGGTGAACACATCCTTGTACCATCTAAAATCACTTAGAGTGGGACAAGTAAGATTACTTAATTGGTCATGAATTCGTTCTGTGATGTTACTGGGGGTTCCAATAAAATGTTTAATTATAGTGAAGATTAAAGTATTAACTCCATCGGGTAAACCCATACCAACTTCCTCATTGAAGATGGGATTACCATCATCATCTCTTTGGATAGCGTGAACTATTGATATCTTAATGTCTTCAGTGAGATGCTTCTCCCACCAAGATCTAAGGATACCAGTAAATCCACTAGCTATTAATTCAACTATGTCCGGTTGGGATAATTTGTTGAATTTGGTGATATAACTATTCGCTACCATTGACATATGATTTAGTTTATTAAGGATTTCTTGTTCACTAAATCCATCAATATTCCATTCATATATTTTATTTGATGAGACAGAAAATTGCTTATCTAGATTTCTCTCTTCGAATTGTAGATCCGGAGGAGTGGGTCTAGAGTACCAATTTCTGGTGATACTAGTGTTATTAACAGTTAATTTATTTAGCTGTTCATTAAGGTTAGAGGTTGATGAGTGAATAGAAGAACTGTCTTCATCATCATCAGACTCTACTTGATCAATGACTGCAATAGTTCCACTCGTACCGGCTTCAGATTTAATTTTTTTAAATAGCTTATCTATGGACTGAACTAATTCTTCATCCTTATTAGGTAAACCTAATTTGGTTCTATTTTCTGGTAATTTGATTAAGGGTTGTTCAATCTTTGAATCAGGTTTTGTAATTATATTTTCTTCAAATTTTTCTTCAATTCTGTCAAGCTGTTTTCCAACAGTTGCTAGATACTGATTGCTAAAGTTTAATTGTTCAATTATCTTTTTATCATCTTTAATTCCGTCGGGAATTTTAAAGGGACTGGCGATAACTGAGGTGTTCTTAACTGGGATTAAAACTGTTTCTAAGGGTGGGTGACTAGACGAAATCTTTGTTTTGTCTTCTTTAATCCACTGTGTCTTACTAATAACATTACATTTACTTTGGTATTGCTCATACCAATCGTAAAACATAACGTTAATCTGTTCATTTTGAATGAATCTCTTCCATCTATTGACTATCTTATCTCTTTCTTTTTCAGTGGGGTGATTAGATCTAAATAGATGTCGTTTTTCTTTATTAGATTTTGAATTGAAATCTTTTACTAAGTTATCCCATTCCAAAATAAATTCCTTTTTAATGACTCTAAGTTGATTATGAATAGGGGCATTAAAGTCAGACTGTGTGGGATACACAGACGACGCTGGGGACGAAGATCCTTCATCTCCATCAAGGTCGTTATGGGTATAACAGGGATGACTAACTTGTCCTTGATTAAAAATTCCTTTTAGTTTGACGTCTTTAATCGAAGGGTTACCAATTATTTCTGAATCTCTTCTAGTATGAATAACTGAAGGGGTTGAAGAACTGGAAATGTCTTCAATAATAATTGGAGTTCTAGTACGTTCAAAACTAATTTTAACAGTTCCATCGGAAAACTGTTTGATGTTTTCAATATTTAATGAATTATTAATTATGGGTTGTTGTGGTAACTCATTTGGCAAAGTCCATTGGCTAGGTAATGTAATATCTTTCCAGAGAATTGTTCTCGGGATCTGGATATTAGCATCACTAGTTGAACTTTGAATTAAAACTGTCTGATCTTTAGGACTTTTATTAAGAGCATGAACGTTCAGATTTGACTTCATGGTCTTATAGTAAATCCGGTAGATCAAAGCAATAGGCTGAGATCCCTCAATCATCTGAGTAATCTCTCCTTCAGTTTTAATATTTAATGTTAATGCTTTAAATAAGTTTTGATCACTAAGGCTTAAAGTAAAATCTGGAAAACAATTAAAGTGAATTGGTCCATTATGCAAACTGGCTTCCATGGCACCAATTATACTAGGGTAGTAATTCAAAAATCTAGCGTCTCTAAGACAAAGGTAGATTGATGAGTTAATTCCTTTTCTATTAAGTGGTTTAACTGCAACTTGAATTAATCCTATATGAATAAAATTATAACCCTTTTTTCTGTGTTTTTTAATAACTTCTGGGGATAATAGGCTACAATTTTCATATTCTTTGTTAATTGCAAAAACTCTTTCAACTGTTTTAACATTGTAATCTGTTTTAAATTTATCGGAAAATGTTGACTGATAAATTTCTTTAGGGGAAACCCTAGGTATGTTCCAATTATTCAAAACTTGATTAAGATTTTCATAACTCTGTTCTTCCTGGTTGACAATATCTGGGACTGGAGGTAAAGTCGACCTGTTACTAACTGAAGAGTTGGATCTAAATAACCTACTCATCTTGACTGTTTCAAAATAAATTCTGCCTCAAGGTTCATTCATGCATACCCCTTTTACCCTTAGTAAACTCATACCTATGTTCTATAACCCGACACTGCTCACACCCTGGAGACTTACAAAAGGTTAGACACGAACTAGGTGGTCTACAGGTAAATAAGGTGACTTCAGAACACGTGAAGAAGAAGATAATTTTGAAAGAGAAAGATGAATTTGATTAAATAGATCTAACTAAGCAGAAAGAAACAACATACAACTTGGCTTTGATACCATTTGGGGAGGCAGACTTAGAAAGACTCAGAGCTCCTTCTCTGACTAATCTTTAGCCTCCACCGCTGATAAGCCTACCTAGCCCCTCTTCTTCTTATGTTCTTAGTTTAGAGGTCCGCTCTCTCCCTTCTCTCTAGAGTTAGCCGGAGACGAAGGTTCCAGCTTCGATCTTCTTAGTTAGAAGATGAAGAAGAAGTTCTTCCATAACTTCCTTCTTCCTCAAACAGTTAGTCTAGGAATTGATGTAATCCTTCCTCAACTGTTTATAAATAAAAAGAAAGAGATTACTTTACCGATTCACCGGTCATCTTCTTAATCTTTTCTTTTTCTGTTTAAGTTTTGCTTCTTAAAACTTATCCGCTGTTATATGGTATCAGAGCCACACGGTTGGTTCTTGATGCTATCGGCGATTTCGATCTAGAACGGAGGTATGCGTTCTGTTTAAACGTTTTAGCAAACTTTTATTTTTCTTGCTCCGCTTTAAGTAACCGGACCTTCGCCGTTAAACACCCAAGATCGCCTTAAGTCCCGAATAGTGCCTGTTTGTAAGTCTCAAGTAAGTGAGCAGTGTAAGGCCAGAGGGAATCTTTAGATCTAAGGGGTATGATGATTCATCGGCAAGTAAGGCCTTTACAGTGGACCTTCAAGAAAAAGAATTTTTGTTTAAACGGTTTTCAGAGTCTTCTGTTTAGACCGATTTCACTGATAGATCAGGACCGATCGAGTGATCCTTTGTTTCAGATTTCATCTGATTTGTTTTTTAAACATATAACAGCGGATAAGTTTTTAAGAAGAAAAACTTAAACAGAAAAGAAAAGATTAAGAAGATGACCGGTGAATCGGTAAAGTAATCTCTTTCTTTTATTTATAAACAGTTGAGGAAGGGATTACATGTATATCCTAGATCTAACTGTTTGAGGAAGAAGGAAGTTATGGAAGAACTTCTTCTTCATCTTCTAACTAAGAAGATCGAAGCTGGAAGCTTCGTCTCCGGCTAACTCTAGAGAGAAGTGAGAGAGCGGACCTCAGGTGAGGTTTTCTTTCAAAAGAAAAGCCTGAAGAACTCTAACACTTCGAGTTCTTTAAATAGAAAAACTGAAAGTAAATTACTATTTGATTCACGCAGGAATCACTATTACAATGACTGGAAGTAAAAGTAATTTACTTAAGTAAAAGTAAAACGTAAGAAACATTTTACATTTACTTTTACATTGGTAAATGTTAAAAACATTTAACTAAGTTAAAAACATTTAACTTAAAGTAAAAGCAAAAGTTATTCTTTTACTTTTACTTTTACATTTTACTAAAGTAAATGCTTTTGCTTTACGGAAAGCAAAAGCTGATCTGATGGATGTCGGCCATCAGTGCTGACTGAAGATGCCTCTGGCGTCTTCGTTGACTGACCGGCGGCGACTGTTGCGTCGTCTTCTCCGGCGGCTTCTCTGGTTTACTTGTCCGTCTCCTCCGGTGCCGGATGGAACTGCTGATCGTCTTCTCCGACGAGTCATCACCTCCATACCTTTACGGAAAGCAAAAGCTGATCTGATGGCTGTCGGCCATCAGTGCTGACTGAAGATGCCTCTGGCGTCTTCGTTGACTGACCGGCGGCGACTGTTGCGTCGTCTTCTCCGGCGGCTTCTCCGGTTAACTGATCCGTCTCCTCCGGTGCCGGATGGAACTGCTGATCGTCTTCTCCGCTGTTTAACTGTTTTCCAGATTTCACTTTAAGCCTTAGTGATCAAAACTTATTTAAAGCATTAACATTAAATATTAAAACTGAAGGAGAGATTACTCAGATGATTGAGGGATCTCAGCCTATTGCTTTGATCTACCGGATTTACTATAAGACCATGAAGTCAAATCTGAACGTTCATGCTCTTAATAAAAGTCCTAAAGATCAGACAGTTTTAATTCAAAGTTCAACTAGTGATGCTAATATCCAGATCCCGAGAACAATTCTCTGGAAAGATATTACATTACCTAGCCAATGGACTTTGCCAAATGAGTTACCACAACAACCCATAATTAATAATTCATTAAATATTGAAAACATCAAACAGTTTTCCGATGGAACTGTTAAAATTAGTTTTGAACGTACTAGAACTCCAATTATTATTGAAGACATTTCCAGTTCTTCAACCCCTTCAGTTATTCATACTAGAAGAGATTCAGAAATAATTGGTAACCCTTCGATTAAAGACGTCAAACTAAAAGGAATTTTTAATCAAGGACAAGTTAGTCATCCCTGTTATACCCATAACGACCTTGATGGAGATGAAGGATCTTCGTCCCCAGCGTCGTCTGTGTATCCCACACAGTCTGACTTTAATGCCCCTATTCATAATCAACTTAGAGTCATTAAAAAGGAATTTATTTTGGAATGGGATAACTTAGTAAAAGATTTCAATTCAAAATCTAATAAAGAAAAACGACATCTATTTAGATCTAATCACCCCACTGAAAAAGAAAGAGATAAGATAGTCAATAGATGGAAGAGATTCATTCAAAATGAACAGATTAACGTTATGTTTTACGATTGGTATGAGCAATACCAAAGTAAATGTAATGTTATTAGTAAGACACAGTGGATTAAAGAAGACAAAACAAAGATTTCGTCTAGTCACCCACCCTTAGAAACAGTTTTAATCCCAGTTAAGAACACCTCAGTTATCGCCAGTCCCTTTAAAATTCCCGACGGAATTAAAGATGATAAAAAGATAATTGAACAATTAAACTTTAGCAATCAGTATCTAGCAACTGTTGGAAAACAGCTTGACAGAATTGAAGAAAAATTTGAAGAAAATATAATTACAAAACCTAATTCAAAGATTGAACAACCCTTAATCAAATTACCAGAAAATAGAACCAAATTAGGTTTACCTAATAAGGATGAAGAATTAGTTCAGTCCATAGATAAGCTATTTAAAAAAATTAAATCTGAAGCCGGTACGAGTGGAACTATTGCAGTCATTGATCAAGTAGAGTCTGATGATGATGAAGACAGTTCTTCTATTCACTAATCAACCTCTAACCTTAATGAACAGCTAAATAAATTAACTGTTAATAACACTAGTATCACCAGAAATTGGTACTCTAGACCCACTCCTCCGGATCTACAATTCGAAGAGAGAAATCTAGATAAGCAATTTTCTGTCTCATCAAATAAAATATATGAATGGAATATTGATGGATTTAGTGAACAAGAAATCCTTAATAAACTAAATCATATGTCAATGGTAGCGAATAGTTATATCACCAAATTCAACAATTTATCCCAACCGGACATAGTTGAATTAATAGCTAGTGGATTTACTGGTATCCTTAGATCTTGGTGGGAGAAGCATCTCACTGAAGACATTAGGATATCAATAGTTCACGCTATCCAAAGAGATGATGATGGTAATCCCATCTTCAATGAGGAAGTTGGTATGGGTTTACCCGATGGAGTTAATACTTTAATCTTCACTATAATTAAACATTTTATTGGAACCCCCAGTAACATCACAGAACGAATTCATGACCAATTAAGTAATCTTACTTGTCCCACTCTAAGTGATTTTAGATGGTACAAGGATGTGTTCACCTCTAGAGTTATGATGCGAAATGACAGTAATAAGCCTTTCTGGAAAGAAAAGTTTGTTAATGGTCTACCGTCGTTATTTGCACATAAAGTTAGAGAAGAATTGAGTAAAAATTTAGGATATATTGATTATGATAATCTAACTTATGGAGACATTATAAGTTACATTCAAAAAATTGGATTAAAAATGTGTATTGACTTTAAATTAGCTAAGCAAGCCAATAAGGATAAAAGGAAAGCTAAATATGAGTTAGGCACCTTCTGTGAACAATATGGTTTACCGCCCGTTGCTCCCTCTAGAAGATTGCACCGGCATCCCAATAAACATATTGAGTCACATAAGAGTCACAAACATCGTAAAAGACGATATACTCAAGATAAGAAAATAATTAATAAAGACTCTTACTATAAAAAACCTCAGTCAACACATAAGAAATCAACTAAAAAATCAAAACATTTTGATAAAAGTAAAATTGTCTGTCACAATTGCGGGCAGAAAGGACACTTTAAGAGTGAGTGTCGAGTTAAGCAAAAATTAAGTCAATTAAACATCTCAGCTGAAGACACTGAGCATATACTTGAGTTAATAAGAATTGAAAATAACGATAGTAATAATGAAGTTTCAGATGCTCCTGAATCTTCTAGCACTAGCAGTACTTGTAACGATGAATCAAATACAGAAAATGAAGTTACTGTCTGCACTGAAAATTGCAGTAACAATTGTTGCAAAAGAATTAATGTAATTACTAAAGAAGACGAAGAGTGTTCGTTATTAGTTGATCTAATTAGTAAAATCATTGACCCAGGCTTAAAAACCCAGTATCTAAATCAATTAAAAGATCTATTGAATAAAGATAAGAAAGTTACTGATAAGGTTCTTAAAGCCAAAGAAAAGCCAGTTTTTAGTCTTAATAAAACACTTGAAAGATTTAAATCTCCAGCTAGAGAAATTACTCTCCCTGAATTAAATCATGAAGTCAATAAACTAAAGAAAGAGATTTCCAATCTAAAATTAGACATCTCTAGTCTAAGGAAAGAAATTGATGATAAAAAGGCAGATCTTCAGATACACGATTCTTCTTCCAGTGATGAAAGTCACGAAGAGCCAGAATCATCAGGTGTTAAAGATAATCCTGATCTTTTTATTCAAGGTCTTTCACTTAAAAGAATTAAAGACATTACCATTCAAAAGTGGTACATCTCTATTAAGTTAGTTATTGATAAAACCTTCTCTATTCAGCTCCCTGCCCTAGTCGATACTGGAGCAGATCTGAACTGTATTCAAGAGGGTCTTATTCCCACCAGATACTACAGAAAAACTACTGAAAAACTTAATTCAGCTAATGGTAGTAACATGGAAATAAAATATAAATTACCTAGAGTCCACATCTGTCAAGATGAAATGTGCTTTAAAACTTCTTTTGTTTTAATCCGCAATCTCACAGATAAAATTATTTTAGGTTTACCATTTATCTATTTATTATATCCATTCACTACCAGTAATAAAGGATTAAGCTGTGAGCATTTAGGAAAGAAAATAACATTTAAATTCCTAATTAAGCCTAAAGAACGAGATTTAAAATTTATTCAAGAAGAATCAATCTCCAAGTCAATAAATCTGTTAAACTGCAAAGTTACCCACTTAAGTTTCCTCAAGGAAGAAGTTAAGTATCAACAAGTTGAAGAACAACTTAAAAGCAACCGAGTTCAAGAAAAAATTAGTGAATTGAAAGAATATTTAACAAAAAATCTATGTTCTGACTCCCCCAATGCTTTTTGGCATAGGAAGAAGCACACAGTTAAATTACCATATGCAAAAGAATTTAAAGAACACTTAATTCCCACTAAAGCCAGACCAATTCAAATGAGTCATGAACAAATGGAATTATGTAAAAAGGAAATTAATGATCTCCTTAGTAAAGGGTTAATTAGACATAGTAAATCACCATGGTCTTGCCCAGCCTTCTATGTTAATAATGAAGCTGAGAAAGAGAGAGGTGTCCCTCGTCTAGTTATTAATTACAAACCATTAAACAAGGTTCTTGAATGGATTAGGTACCCTTTACCTAATAAGGAAGACCTTCTTAGCAGGTTAAGTGTTTCAACCATCTTTAGTAAATTTGACCTTAAATCAGGATTCTGGCAAGTAGCCATTCATCCCGACGATAGGTATAAAACAGCATTCACCACTCCGTTCGGACATTACGAATGGAGTGTTCAGTCATTTGGACTAAAGAACGCACCTAGTGAATTTCAGAATATTCTCAATAATATTTTGAATCCTTTCAGTCATTTTATTATTGTATATATCGATGATATCCTTGTATTCTCCAAGACTATTGAAGAACATACTAAACATTTGAATTCTTTCTTCAAAACAGTTAAAACCAATGGTCTTGTTCTTTCACCTTCCAAGTGTAGTCTGTTTCTGACAAAAGTCAGGTTTCTCGGTCTAATCCTCTATCACGGACTCACTCGGCCTATTGACAGAGCTATTCAATTTGCCGACCGATTTCCCGATAAGATTACCGACAAAACTCAGCTACAGAGATTTCTTGGCTCGCTTAATTATATTGGCAAGTTTTACAAGAATCTCAGGAAGATTTGTAAGCCTCTTTTTCAGCGCTTACAGAGTAATCCCCCTCCATGGACTGACATTCATACTTCTGTCGTCCAACAAGTTAAAAAATATGTCAAGGTTTTGCCTTGCCTTGGCATCTCTAATGATTCAGCATTCAAAATAGTTGAAACAGATGCCTCCGATATTGGATTTGGTGGCATTCTCAAGCAACAGTTAACCCCCACTTCTGACGAACAAATTGTTCGTTTCCATTCGGGCGCATGGAACCCTACACAGTTAAAATATAGTACTATTAAAAAGGAAATTTTGTCACTGGTATTATGTATTAAAAAATTTCAGAGAGATTTACTAAATCAGAAATTCTTAGTTAGAATAGATTGTAAATCAGCCAAATTCATTCTTGAAAAAGACGTTGAAAACGTCGCCTCTAAGCATTCTTTCGCTAGATGGCAAGCTATATTAAGTATTTTTGATTTTGATATTGAATATATTAAAGGAAGTAACAACTCAGTTCCTGATTTTCTTACACGTGAATTCATTAACACAGGTACTATTGCAGCACCATGAGTGTTCGAGGAGGATCATCTTCTCGAGGTCATGGCCGTTCCTCTGGCCCAGTCAATCAGTCCAAAGGAACTGTTGTTCCTCATCCAGTTACTCAAACACATAATAAATTCCAGGTGCTTGGCACAGTCCCCAAGCCCTATGCGTCAGTTCTTGTTAGTCAGCCTAAACCGTTTGATATCTTTGCTAATCAATCCAAAGCAACTACGTCAAACCCTAGTCACCCAGCTTCGGATTATCGTGCTAAGTATGATCAGCACTTGTTCCACATCGAGTTACCAATGAAACCAAAAAATGACCCAGTCAAATTAGCTGCCCAGTATTTTCCTGCTGGATGGCATTTTCTTCCCCTCGCTCCTTATAAATCTTTGGTCTTTTATAAGGATATTCTCATTGAAACAGAGTCAGTATTCATCAAACCTATTTATGCCAACGATGATAGCTCCAAGCTTCTCTATCATTCGCTGTATATTAAACAGGTTCTCAATCTTTCTGATTGGGGTAGTCATCCTTCCAATCTCAAGTCGCTCTCTAATCATTCTAGCCCCTATTGCTATTATGATTATATTGAGGCTTGGTTTAAAATCATGCTTCACCAGAATGATGATCATAGTCATTCTTGGTTTTTCCAGTTCGATCAAAAGTTCAAAAGTCAATTTCCCAAGTGGTTCATTCTCTGGTGGACTAGGCATGGTCTTGATCATGCAATCTTCCCAGAGCCACTTCTGGTTCAGTTAGAACATTTTTGTCATCGTAGTAACTATCTCCCAAAATATGAGGAAATTCCTGCATTCCTTATATTTTGTAGTAAATATAAAATCCCTTGGATCCTTAAATGGCAATATGTCGTTACGGCCACCCAAGAAGTCACAGTTTTCCAGCCTCCTTCTTCCATAGGAATTAGGTCAGCTCAAACAGTTATCTCCCCAATTTCTCAAGTCTCTCGCCGTTTTTATATCAAATGGTGGGATAAATTTGGTGTCGATAGGATAGTTGGTCAAGTTCAGAAGGAATTCCCTCCTTCTCCATCTACTCCCTTGACCCCTTCAGTTATCAAATCTCCAGCCATTGAATCTTCCAGTAAATCTTCAGTTAAAGCGTCTGAAAAATTAAAGTCGGTCGCTCCGTCTAGTCCACATAAGGTCACTGATGTTTCCAGTTATTCTAGCTCTCAGTTAAAAGTTCTTACAGATGCCATCCAGGCACGTTTAGATCAGTTAGACGAAAAGTCTGATGCAATTTCTTCTCATTCCAGAGGAGAAAATGATAGTCAAAATCTATCAGATAGTCAAAACTTATCAGATGAGGAGGAAGATCGTGACCCCTATGGCACGATTAATCTTCAGGATGCTCAGGATCCTTTTGCCTGAACATTTCAGTCAGCACCTGCCCCGGCAGCCTAGTCAGCTCAGTCAGCACACGCACCTGCTCCGGCAGCCGAGTCATCAGCTCAGTCAGCACACGCACCTGCTCCGGCAGCCTAGTCATCAGCTCAGTCAGCACACGCACCTGCTCCGGCAGCCTAGTCATCACAACAGCTTCGTCAGCAGCATCTTTTGCTCCGACAGCCTCGCCAGCAGCATCTGCTTTCCCACCGAAAGCAGCCCTCAGTCAAAGCATCTGGCCCCACGGCCCCTTTAGTCAAAAGAAGACGTCTGCTTTTCCAGCAGCATCTGCTTTCCCACCGAAAGCAGCCCTCAGTCAAAGCATCTGGCCCCACGGCCCCTTTAGTCAAAAGAAGACGTCTGCTTTTCCACCGAAAGCAGATTCCTTTCTTTCTTTTACTTTACTTTAACTTTAGTAAATGTAATATGTTTTTACTTTTACTTTACCTCAGTCATTGTAATAGTTCGTTTCCTTGATCTATAAAAGGAATACGAATTCATTTGGGAGAGGCAGACTTAGAAAGACTCAGAGCTCCTTCTCTGACTAATCTTTAGCCTCCACCGCTGATAAGCCTACCTAGCCCCTCTTCTTCTTATGTTCTTAGTTTAATCTTCTTGTAAGTTAAATTTACTTCTGCACTTGTATATAGTTTGAATCAATAAAATCAATAAAATTAAAAGGATTCCTTGTATTAAAACATTTAACTTAAAGTAAAAGCAAAATTTATTCTTTTACTTTTACTTTTATTGATTTTATTGATTCAAACTATATACAAGTGCAGAAGTAAATTTAACTTACAAGAAGATTAAACTAAGAACATAAGAAGAAGAGGGGCTAGGTAGGCTTATCAGCGGTGGAGGCTAAAGATTAGTTAGAGAAGGAGCTCTGAGTCTTTCTAAGTCTGCCTCTCCCAAATGAATTCGTATTCCTTTTATAGATCAAGGAAACGAACTATTACAATGACTGAGGTAAAGTAAAAGTAAAAACATATTACATTTACTAAAGTTAAAGTAAAGTAAAAGAAAGAAAGGAATCTGCTTTCGGTGGAAAAGCAGACGTCTTCTTTTGACTAAAGGGGCCGTGGGGCCAGATGCTTTGACTGAGGGCTGCTTTCGGTGGGAAAGCAGATGCTGCTGGAAAAGCAGACGTCTTCTTTTGACTAAAGGGGCCGTGGGGCCAGATGCTTTGACTGAGGGCTGCTTTCGGTGGGAAAGCAGATGCTGCTGGCGAGGCTGTCGGAGCAAAAGATGCTACTGACGAAGCTGCTGTGATGACTAGGCTGCCGGAGCAGGTGCGTGTGCTGACTGAGCTGATGACTAGGCTGCCGGAGCAGGTGCGTGTGCTGACTGAGCTGATGACTAGGCTGCCGGAGCAGGTGCGTGTGCTGACTGAGCTGACTAGGCTGCCGGGGCAGGTGCTGACTGAAATGTTCAGGCAAAAGGATCCTGAGCATCCTGAAGATTAATCGTGCCATAGGGGTCACGATCTTCCTCCTCATCTGATAAGTTTTGACTATCTGATAGATTTTGACTATCATTTTCTCCTCTGGAATGAGAAGAAATTGCATCAGACTTTTCGTCTAACTGATCTAAACGTGCCTGGATGGCATCTGTAAGAACTTTTAACTGAGAGCTAGAATAACTGGAAACATCAGTGACCTTATGTGGACTAGACGGAGCGACCGACTTTAATTTTTCAGACGCTTTAACTGAAGATTTACTGGAAGATTCAATGGCTGGAGATTTGATAACTGAAGGGGTCAAGGGAGTAGATGGAGAAGGAGGGAATTCCTTATGAACTTGACCAACTATCCTATTGACACCAAATTTATCCCACCATTTGATATAAAAACGGCGAGAGACTTGAGAAATTGGGGAGATAACTGTTTGAGCTGACCTAATTCCTATGGAAGAAGGAGGCTGGAAAACTGTGACTTCTTGGGTGGCCGTAACGACATATTGCCATTTAAGGATCCAAGGGATTTTATATTTACTACAAAATATAAGGAATGCAGGAATTTCCTCATATTTTGGGAGATAGTTACTACGATGACAAAAATGTTCTAACTGAACCAGAAGTGGCTCTGGGAAGATTGCATGATCAAGACCATGCCTAGTCCACCAGAGAATGAACCACTTGGGAAATTGACTTTTGAACTTTTGATCGAACTGGAAAAACCAAGAATGACTATGATCATCATTCTGGTGAAGCATGATTTTAAACCAAGCCTCAATATAATCATAATAGCAATAGGGGCTAGAATGATTAGAGAGCGACTTGAGATTGGAAGGATGACTACCCCAATCAGAAAGATTGAGAACCTGTTTAATATACAGCGAATGATAGAGAAGCTTGGAGCTATCATCGTTGGCATAAATAGGTTTGATGAATACTGACTCTGTTTCAATGAGAATATCCTTATAAAAGACCAAAGATTTATAAGGAGCGAGGGGAAGAAAATGCCATCCAGCAGGAAAATACTGGGCAGCTAATTTGACTGGGTCATTTTTTGGTTTCATTGGTAACTCGATGTGGAACAAGTGCTGATCATACTTAGCACGATAATCTGAAGCTGGGTGACTAGGGTTTGACGTAGTTGCTTTGGATTGATTAGCAAAGATATCAAACGGTTTAGGCTGACTAACAAGAACTGACGCATAGGGCTTGGGGACTGTGCCAAGCACCTGGAATTTATTATGTGTTTGAGTAACTGGATGAGGAACAACAGTTCCTTTGGACTGATTGACTGGGCCAGAGGAACGGCCATGACCTCGAGAAGATGATCCTCCTCGAACACTCATGGTGCTGCAATAGTACATGTGTTAATGAATTCACGTGTAAGAAAATCAGGAACTGAGTTGTTACTTCCTTTAATATATTCAATATCAAAATCAAAAATACTTAATATAGCTTGCCATCTAGCGAAAGAATGCTTAGAGGCGACGTTTTCAACGTCTTTTTCAAGAATGAATTTGGCTGATTTACAATCTATTATAACTAAGAATTTCTGATTTAGTAAATCTCTCTGAAATTTTTTAATACATAATACCAGTGACAAAATTTCCTTTTTAATAGTACTATATTTTAACTGTGTAGGGTTCCATGCGCCCGAATGGAAACGAACAATTTGTTCGTCAGAAGTGGGGGTTAACTGTTGCTTGAGAATGCCATCAAATCCAATATCGGAGGCATCTGTTTCAACTATTTTGAATGCTGAATCATTAGAGATGCCAAGGCAAGGCAAAACCTTGACATATTTTTTAACTTGTTGGACGACAGAAGTATGAATGTCAGTCCATGGAGGGGGATTACTCTGTAAGCGCTGAAAAAGAGGCTTACAAATCTTCCTGAGATTCTTGTAAAACTTGCCAATATAATTAAGCGAGCCAAGAAATCTCTGTAGCTGAGTTTTGTCGGTAATCTTATCGGGAAATCGGTCGGCAAATTGAATAGCTATGTCAATAGGCCGAGTGAGTCCGTGATAGAGGATTAGACCGAGAAACCTGACTTTTGTCAGAAACAGACTACACTTGGAAGGTGAAAGAACAAGACCATTGGTTTTAACTGTTTTGAAGAAAGAATTCAAATGTTTAGTATGTTCTTCAATAGTCTTGGAGAATACAAGGATATCATCGATATATACAATAATAAAATGACTGAAAGGATTCAAAATATTATTGAGAATATTCTGAAATTCACTAGGTGCGTTCTTTAGTCCAAATGACTGAACATTCCATTCGTAATGTCCGAACGGAGTGGTGAATGCTGTTTTATACCTATCGTCGGGATGAATGGCTACTTGCCAGAATCCTGATTTAAGGTCAAATTTACTAAAGATGGTTGAAACACTTAACCTGCTAAGAAGGTCTTCCTTATTAGGTAAAGGGTACAAAGTAACTCAAGCCATTTGAGTTAAGTATTTTCGGTGAAAATTTTTTCACCGAAAAATTGGTCAAGATCTTCAAGATTTCTTTAATTTTGTAAAAGATTTTTGTTTAAAAAACAAATCAGATGAAATCTGAAACAAAGGATCACTCGATTGGTCCTGATCTATCAGTGAAATCGATCTAAACAGAAGACTCTGAAAACCGTTTAAACAAAAATTCTTTTTCTTGAAGGTCCACTGTAAAGGCCTTACTTGCCGATGAATCATACCCCTTAGATCTAAAGATTCCCTTTGGCCTTACACTGCTCACTTACTTGAGACTTACAGTTGAGGAAGGATTACATTAATTCCTAGAAGAACACTTTGAGGAAGATCGAAGTATGAAAGACTTCGACTTCATCTTCTAACTAAGAAGATCGAAGCTGGAAGCTTCGTCTCCGGCTAACTCTAAAGTTAGTCATCCCTGTTATACCCATAACGACCTTGATGGAGATGAAGGATCTTCGTCCCCAGCGTCGTCTGTGTATCCCACACAGTCTTTTTCAGCGCTTACAGAGTAATCCCCCTCCATGGACTGACATTCATACTTCTGTCGTCCAACAAGTTAAAAAATATGTCAAGGTTTTGCCTTGCCTTGGCATCTCTAATGATTCAGCATTCAAAATAGTTGAAACAGATGCCTCCGATATTGGATTTGGTGGCATTCTCAAGCAACAGTTAACCCCCACTTCTGACGAACAAATTGTTCGTTTCCATTCGGGCGCATGGAACCCTACACAGTTTTAACCCTTTACTAAGGAGATCATTAATTTCCTTTTTACATAATTCCATTTGTTCATGACTCATTTGAATTGGTCTGGCTTTAGTGGGAATTAAGTGTTCTTTAAATTCTTTTGCATATGGTAATTTAACTGTGTGCTTCTTCCTATGCCAAAAAGCATTGGGGGAGTCAGAACATAGATTTTTTGTTAAATATTCTTTCAATTCACTAATTTTTTCTTGAACTCGGTTGCTTTTAAGTTGTTCTTCAACTTGTTGATACTTAACTTCTTCCTTGAGGAAACTTAAGTGGGTAACTTTGCAGTTTAACAGATTTATTGACTTGGAGATTGATTCTTCTTGAATAAATTTTAAATCTCGTTCTTTAGGCTTAATTAGGAATTTAAATGTTATTTTCTTTCCTAAATGCTCACAGCTTAATCCTTTATTACTGGTAGTGAATGGATATAATAAATAGATAAATGGTAAACCTAAAATAATTTTATCTGTGAGATTGCGGATTAAAACAAAAGAAGTTTTAAAGCACATTTCATCTTGACAGATGTGGACTCTAGGTAATTTATATTTTATTTCCATGTTACTACCATTAGCTGAATTAAGTTTTTCAGTAGTTTTTCTGTAGTATCTGGTGGGAATAAGACCCTCTTGAATACAGTTCAGATCTGCTCCAGTATCGACTAGGGCAGGGAGCTGAATAGAGAAGGTTTTATCAATAACTAACTTACAAGAAAAACTCTAACACTTCGAGTTAAATACTCGAAGTGTAAAGTAATCTTTACACTAATTTATCCGCTGTTAACAGCGGATAAGTTTTAAGAAGCAAAACTTAAATAGAAAAAGAAAAGATCTAATGACCGGTGAATCGGTAAAGTAATCTCTTTCTTTTATTTATAAACAGTTGAGGAAGGGATTACATGTATATCCTAGATCTAACTGTTTGAGGAAGAAGGAAGTTATGGAAGAACTTCTTCTTCATCTTCTAACTAAGAAGATCGAAGCTGGAAGCTTCGTCTCCGGCTAACTCTAGAGAGAAGGGAGAGAGCGGACCTCAAGTGAGGTTTTCTTTCAAAAGAAAAGCCTGAAGAACTCTAACACTTCGAGTTCTTTAAATAGAAAAACTGAAAGTAAATTACTATTTGATTCACGCAGGAATCACTATTACAATGACTGGAAGTAAAAGTAATTTACTTAAGTAAAAGTAAAACGTAAGAAACATTTTACATTTACTTTTACATTGGTAAATGTTAAAAACATTTAACTAAGTTAAAAACATTTAACTTAAAGTAAAAGCAAAAGTTATTCTTTTACTTTTACTTTTACATTTTACTAAAGTAAATGTTTTTGCTTTACGGAAAGCAAAAGCTGATCTGATGGCTGTCGGCCATCAGTGCTGACTGAAGATGCCTCTGGCGTCTTCGTTGACTGACCGGCGGCGACTGTTGCGTCGTCTTCTCCGGCGGCTTCTCTGGTTTACTTGTCCGTCTCCTCCGGTGCCGGATGGAACTGCTGATCGTCTTCTCCGACGAGTCATCACCTCCATACATTTCCACCTCAAAATTTTTATCCCGGAAATAACCCTTTCACCCCCAAAAATTTTGTTTACAAAAGAAGGAGAGGAAAATTTTTTCACCGAAAAATTGGTCAAGATCTTCAAGATTTCTTTAATTTTGTAAAAGATTTTTGTTTAAAAAACAAATCAGATGAAATCTGAAACAAAGGATCACTCGATTGGTCCTGATCTATCAGTGAAATCGATCTAAACAGAAGACTCTGAAAACCGTTTAAACAAAAATTCTTTTTCTTGAAGGTCCACTGTAAAGGCCTTACTTGCCGATGAATCATACCCCTTAGATCTAAAGATTCCCTTTGGCCTTACACTGCTCACTTACTTGAGACTTACAAACAGGCACTAATCGGGACTTAAGGCGATCTTGGGTGTTTAACGGCGAAGGTCCGGTTACTTAAAGCGGAGCAAGAAAAATAAAAGTTTGCTAAAACGTTTAAACAGAACGCATACCTCCGTTCTAGATCGAAATCGCCGATAGCATCAAGAACCAACCGTGTGGCTCTGATACCATATAACAGCGGATAAGTTTTTAAGAAGAAAAACTTAAACAGAAAAGAAAAGATTAAGAAGATGACCGGTGAATCGGTAAAGTAATCTCTTTCTTTTATTTATAAACAGTTGAGGAAGGGATTACATGTATATCCTAGATCTAACTGTTTGAGGAAGAAGGAAGTTATGGAAGAACTTCTTCTTCATCTTCTAACTAAGAAGATCGAAGCTGGAAGCTTCGTCTCCGGCTAACTCTAGAGAGAAGGGAGAGAGCGGACCTCAGGTGAGGTTTTCTTTCAAAAGAAAAGCCTGAAGAACTCTAACACTTCGAGTTCTTTAAATAGAAAAACTGAAAGTAAATTACTATTTGATTCACGCAGGAATCACTATTACAATGACTGGAAGTAAAAGTAATTTACTTAAGTAAAAGTAAAACGTAAGAAACATTTTACATTTACTTTTACATTGGTAAATGTTAAAAACATTTAACTAAGTTAAAAACATTTAACTTAAAGTAAAAGCAAAAGTTATTCTTTTACTTTTACTTTTACATTTTACTAAAGTAAATGCTTTTGCTTTACGGAAAGCAAAAGCTGATCTGATGGCTGTCGGCCATCAGTGCTGACTGAAGATGCCTCTGGCATCTTCGTTGACTGACCGGCGGCGACTGTTGCGTCGTCTTCTCCGGCGGCTTCTCTGGTTTACTTGTCCGTCTCCTCCGGTGCCGTCTCCTGTTTGTAAGTCTCAAGTAAGTGAGCAGTGTAAGGCCAAAGGGAATCTTTAGATCTAAGGGGTATGATTCATCGGCAAGTAAGGCCTTTACAGTGGACCTTCAAGAAAAAGAATTTTTGTTTAAACGGTTTTCAGAGTCTTCTGTTTAGATCGATTTCACTGATAGATCAGGACCAATCGAGTGATCCTTTGTTTCAGATTTCATCTGATTTGTTTTTTAAACAAAAATCTTTTACAAAATTAAAGAAATCTTGAAGATCTTGACCAATTTTTCGGTGAAAAATTTTTCCTCTCCTTCTTTTGTAAACAAAATTTTTGGGGGTGAAAGGGTTATTTCCGGGATAAAACTTTTGAGGTGGAAATGTATGGAGGTGATGACTCGTCGGAGAAGACGATCAGCAGTTCCATCCGGCACCGGAGGAGACGGACAAGTAAACCAGAGAAGCCGCCGGAGAAGACGACGCAACAGTCGCCGCCGGTCAGTCAACGAAGACGCCAGAGGCATCTTCAGTCAGCACTGATGGCCGACAGCCATCAGATCAGCTTTTGCTTTCCGTAAAGCAAAAGCATTTACTTTAGTAAAATGTAAAAGTAAAAGTAAAAGAATAACTTTTGCTTTTACTTTAAGTTAAATGTTTTTAACTTAGTTAAATGTTTTTAACATTTACCAATGTAAAAGTAAATGTAAAATGTTTCTTACGTTTTATTTTTACTTAAGTAAATTACTTTTACTTCCAGTCATTGTAATAGTGATTCCTGCGTGAATCAAATAGTAATTTACTTTCAGTTTTTCTATTTAAAGAACTCGAAGTGTTAGAGTTCTTCAGGCTTTTCTTTTGAAAGAAAACCTCACTTGAGGTCCGCTCTCTCCCTTCTCTCTAGAGTTAGCCGGAGACGAAGCTTCCAGCTTCGATCTTCTTAGTTAGAAGATGAAGAAGAAGTTCTTCCATAACTTCCTTCTTCCTCAAACAGTTAGATCTAGGATATACATGTAATCCCTTCCTCAACTGTTTATAAATAAAAGAAAGAGATTACTTTACCGATTCACCGGTCATTAGATCTTTTCTTTTTCTGTTTAAGTTTTGCTTCTTAAAACTTATCCGCTGTTATATGGTATCAGAGCCACACGGTTGGTTCTTGATGCTATCGGCGATTTCGATCTAGAACGGAGGTATGCGTTCTGTTTAAACGTTTTAGCAAACTTTTATTTTTCTTGCTCCGCTTTAACTAACCGGACCTTCGCCGTTAAACACCCAAGATCGCCTTAAGTCCCGATTAGTGCCTGTTTGTAAGTCTCAAGTAAGTGAGCAGTGTAAGGCCAAAGGGAATCTTTAGATCTAAGGGGTATGATTCATCGGCAAGTAAGGCCTTTACAGTGGACCTTCAAGAAAAAGAATTTTTGTTTAAACGGTTTTCAGAGTCTTCTGTTTAGACCGATTTCACTGATAGATCAGGACCGATCGAGTGATCCTTTGTTTCAGATTTCATCTGATTTGTTTTTTAAACAAAATCTTTTACAAAATTAAAGAAATTTTGAAGATCTTGACCAATTTTTCGGTGAAAAAATTTTCCTCTCCTTCTTTTTGTAAGCAAATTTTTGGGGGTGAAAGGGTTATTTCCTGGATAAAAATTTTGAGGTGGAAATGTATGGAGGTGATGACTCGTCGGAGAAGACGATCAGCAGTTCCATCCGGCACCGGAGGAGACGGACAAGTCAACCGGAGGAGTCACCGGAGAAGACGACGCAACAGTCGCCTTTCAGTCAATAATGATGGCCCACGCCATCATCAGTCAGCACTGATGGCCGACAGCCATCAGATCAGCTTTTGCTTTTACTTAAAGCAAAAGTCTTTTACTTTAGTAAATGTAAAAGTAAAAGTAAAAGAATATAACTTTTGCTTTTACTTTAAGTTAAATGTTTTTAACCTAGTTAAATGTTTTTAACATTTACCAATGTAAAAGTAAATGTAAAATGTTTCTTACGTTTTACTTTTACTTAAGTAAATTACTTTTACTTCCAGTCATTGTAATAGTGATTCCTGCGTGAATCAAATAGTAATTTACTTTCAGTTTTTCTTTTTAAGGAACTCGAAGTGTTAGAGTTTCCTCAGGCTTTTCTTTTGTAAGAGAACCTCACCTGAGGTCCGCTCTCCCTTCTCTCTAGAGTTAGCCGGAGACGAAGCTTCCAGCTTCGATCTTCTTAGTTAGAAGATGAAGTCGAAGTCTTTCATACTTCGATCTTCCTCAAACAGTTAGTTTAGGAATTAATGTAATCCTTCCTCAACTGTTTATAAATAAAAAGAAAGAGATTACTTTACCGATTCACCGGTCATCTTCTTAATCTTTTCTTTTTTTGTTTAAGTTTCGCTTCTTAAAACTTATCCGCTGTTATATGGTATCAGAGCCACACGGTTGGTTCTTGATGCTATCGGCGATTTCGATCTAGAACGGAGGTATGCGTTCTGTTTAAACGTTTTAGCAAACTTTTATTTTTCTTGCTCCGCTTTAACTAACCGGACCTTCGCCGTTAAACACCCAAGATCGCCTTAAGTCCCGATTAGTGCCTGTTTGTAAGTCTCAAGTAAGTGAGCAGTGTAAGGCCAAAGGGAATCTTTAGATCTAAGGGGTATGATTCATCGGCAAGTAAGGCCTTTACAGTGGACCTTCAAGAAAAAGAATTTTTGTTTAAACGATTTTCAGAGTCTTCTGTTTAGACCGATTTCACTGATAGATCAGGACCGATCGAGTGATCCTTTGTTTCAGATTTCATCTGATTTGTTTTTTAAACAAAATCTTTTACAAAATTAAAGAAATTTTGAAGATCTTGACCAATTTTTCGGTGAAAAAATTTTCCTCTCCTTCTTTTTGTAAGCAAATTTTTGGGGGTGAAAGGGTTATTTCCTGGATAAAAATTTTGAGGTGGAAATGTATGGAGGTGATGACTCGTCGGAGAAGACGATCAGCAGTTCCATCCGGCACCGGAGGAGACGGACAAGTCAACCGGAGGAGTCACCGGAGAAGACGACGCAACAGTCGCCTTTCAGTCAATAATGATGGCCCACGCCATCATCAGTCAGCACTGATGGCCGACAGCCATCAGATCAGCTTTTGCTTTTACTTAAAGCAAAAGTCTTTTACTTTAGTAAATGTAAAAGTAAAAGTAAAAGAATATAACTTTTGCTTTTACTTTAAGTTAAATGTTTTTAACCTAGTTAAATGTTTTTAACATTTACCAATGTAAAAGTAAATGTAAAATGTTTCTTACGTTTTACTTTTACTTAAGTAAATTACTTTTACTTCCAGTCATTGTAATAGTGATTCCTGCGTGAATCAAATAGTAATTTACTTTCAGTTTTTCTATTTAAGGAACTCGAAGTGTTAGAGTTTCCTTAGGCTTTTCTTTTGTAAGAAAACCTCACCTGAGGTCCGCTCTCTCCCTTCTCTCTAGAGTTAGCCGGAGACGAAGCTTCCAGCTTCGATCTTCTTAGTTAGAAGATGAAGAAGAAGTTCTTCCATAACTTCCTTCTAACTGTTTATAAATAAAAGAAAGAGATTACTTTACCGATTCACCGGTCATTAGATCTTTTCTTTTTCTGTTTAAGTTTTGCTTCTTAAAACTTATCCGCTGTTATATGGTATCAGAGCCACACGGTTGGTTCTTGATGCTATCGGCGATTTCGATCTAGAACGGAGGTATGCGTTCTGTTTAAACGTTTTAGCAAACTTTTATTTTTCTTGCTCCGCTTTAACTAACCGGACCTTCGCCGTTAAACACCCAAGATCGCCTTAAGTCCCGATTAGTGCCTGTTTGTAAGTCTCAAGTAAGTGAGCAGTGTAAGGCCAAAGGGAATCTTTAGATCTAAGGGGTATGATTCATCGGCAAGTAAGGCCTTTACAGTGGACCTTCAAGAAAAAGAATTTTTGTTTAAACGGTTTTCAGAGTCTTCTGTTTAGACCGATTTCACTGATAGATCAGGACCGATCGAGTGATCCTTTGTTTCAGATTTCATCTGATTTGTTTTTTAAACAAAATCTTTTACAAAATTAAAGAAATTTTGAAGATCTTGACCAATTTTTCGGTGAAAAAATTTTCCTCTCCTTCTTTTTGTAAGCAAATTTTTGGGGGTGAAAGGGTTATTTCCTGGATAAAAATTTTGAGGTGGAAATGTATGGAGGTGATGACTCGTCGGAGAAGACGATCAGCAGTTCCATCCGGCACCGGAGGAGACGGACAAGTCAACCGGAGGAGTCACCGGAGAAGACGACGCAACAGTCGCCTTTCAGTCAATAATGATGGCCCACGCCATCATCAGTCAGCACTGATGGCCGACAGCCATCAGATCAGCTTTTGCTTTTACTTAAAGCAAAAGTCTTTTACTTTAGTAAATGTAAAAGTAAAAGTAAAAGAATATAACTTTTGCTTTTACTTTAAGTTAAATGTTTTTAACCTAGTTAAATGTTTTTAACATTTACCAATGTAAAAGTAAATGTAAAATGTTTCTTACGTTTTACTTTTACTTAAGTAAATTACTTTTACTTCCAGTCATTGTAATAGTGATTCCTGCGTGAATCAAATAGTAATTTACTTTCAGTTTTTCTATTTAAGGAACTCGAAGTGTTAGAGTTTCCTTAGGCTTTTCTTTTGTAAGAGAACCTCACCTGAGGTCCGCTCTCCCTTCTCTCTAGAGTTAGCCGGAGACGAAGCTTCCAGCTTCGATCTTCTTAGTTAGAAGATGAAGTCGAAGTCTTTCATACTTCGATCTTCCTCAAACAGTTAGTCTAGGAATTAATGTAATCCTTCCTCAACTGTTTATAAATAAAAAGAAAGAGATTACTTTACCGATTCACCGGTCATCTTCTTAATCTTTTCTGTTTTTGTTTAAGTTTTGCTTCTTAAAACTTATCCGCTGTTATATGGTATCCTGCTTCTTAAAAACGTAAGAAACATTTTACATTTACTTTTACATGGGTAAATATTAAAAACATTTAACTAAGTTAAAAACATTTAACTTAAAGTAAAAGCAAAAGTTATTCTTTTACTTTTACTTTTACATTTACTAAAGTAAAAGACTTTTGCTTTATGTAAAAACTTATCCGCTGTTATATGGTATCAGAGCCACACGGTTGGTTCTTGATGCTATCGGCGATTTCGATCCATATAACAGCGGATAAGTTTTTAAGAAGAAAAACTTAAACAGAAAAGAAAAGATTAAGAAGATGACCGGTGAATCGGTAAAGTAATCTCTTTCTTTTATTTATAAACAGTTGAGGAAGGGATTACATGTATATCCTAGATCTAACTGTTTGAGGAAGAAGGAAGTTATGGAAGAACTTCTTCTTCATCTTCTAACTAAGAAGATCGAAGCTGGAAGCTTCGTCTCCGGCTAACTCTAGAGAGAAGGGAGAGAGCGGACCTCAGGTGAGGTTTTCTTTCAAAAGAAAAGCCTGAAGAACTCTAACACTTCGAGTTCTTTAAATAGAAAAACTGAAAGTAAATTACTATTTGATTCACGCAGGAATCACTATTACAATGACTGGAAGTAAAAGTAATTTACTTAAGTAAAAGTAAAACGTAAGAAACATTTTACATTTACTTTTACATTGGTAAATGTTAAAAACATTTAACTAAGTTAAAAACATTTAACTTAAAGTAAAAGCAAAAGTTATTCTTTTACTTTTACTTTTACATTTTACTAAAGTAAAAGACTTTTGCTTTAAGTAAAAGCAAAAGCTGATCTGATGGCTGTCGGCCATCAGTGCTGACTGAAGATGCCTCTGGCGTCTTCGTTGACTGACCGGCGGTGACTGTTGCGTCGTCTTCTCCGGCGGCTTCTCTGGTTTACTTGTCCGTCTCCTCCGGTGCCGGATGGAACTGCTGATCGTCTTCTCCGACGAGTCATCACCTCCATACATTTCCACCTCAAAATTTTTATCCCGAACTATTACAATGACTGAGGTAAAGTAAAAGTAAAAACATATTACATTTACTAAAGTTAAAGTAAAGTAAAAGAAAGAAAGGAATCTGCTTTCGGTGGAAAAGCAGACGTCTTCTTTTGACTAAAGGGGCCGTGGGGCCAGATGCTTTGACTGAGGGCTGCTTTCGGTGGGAAAGCAGATGCTGCTGGAAAAGCAGACGTCTTCTTTTGACTAAAGGGGCCGTGGGGCCAGATGCTTTGACTGAGGGCTGCTTTCGGTGGGAAAGCAGATGCTGCTGGCGAGGCTGTCGGAGCAAAAGATGCTGCTGACGAAGCTGCTGTGATGACTAGGCTGCCGGAGCAGGTGCGTGTGCTGACTGAGCTGATGACTAGGCTGCCGGAGCAGGTGCGTGTGCTGACTGAGCTGATGACTAGGCTGCCGGAGCAGGTGCGTGTGCTGACTGAGCTGACTAGGCTGCCGGGGCAGGTGCTGACTGAAATGTTCAGGCAAAAGGATCCTGAGCATCCTGAAGATTAATCGCGCCATAGGGGTCACGATCTTCCTCCTCATCTGATAAGTTTTGACTATCTGATAGATTTTGACTATCATTTTCTCCTCTGGAATGAGAAGAAATTGCATCAGACTTTTCGTCTAACTGATCTAAACGTGCCTGGATGGCATCTGTAAGAACTTTTAACTGAGAGCTAGAATAACTGGAAACATCAGTGACCTTATGTGGACTAGACGGAGCGACCGACTTTAATTTTTCAGACGCTTTAACTGAAGATTTACTGGAAGATTCAATGGCTGGAGATTTGATAACTGAAGGGGTCAAGGGAGTAGATGGAGAAGGAGGGAATTCCTTCTGAACTTGACCAACTATCCTATCGACACCAAATTTATCCCACCATTTGATATAAAAACGGCGAGAGACTTGAGAAATTGGGGAGATAACTGTTTGAGCTGACCTAATTCCTATGGAAGAAGGAGGCTGGAAAACTGTGACTTCTTGGGTGGCCATAACGACATATTGCCATTTAAGGATCCAAGGGATTTTATATTTACTACAAAATATAAGGAATGCAGGAATTTCCTCATATTTTGGGAGATAGTTACTACGATGACAAAAATGTTCTAACTGAACCAGAAGTGGCTCTGGGAAGATTGCATGATCAAGACCATGCCTAGTCCACCAGAGAATGAACCACTTGGGAAATTGACTTTTGAACTTTTGATCGAACTGGAAAAACCAAGAATGACTATGATCATCATTCTGGTGAAGCATGATTTTAAACCAAGCCTCAATATAATCATAATAGCAATAGGGGCTAGAATGATTAGAGAGCGACTTGAGATTGGAAGGATGACTACCCCAATCAGAAAGATTGAGAACCTGTTTAATATACAGCGAATGATAGAGAAGCTTGGAGCTATCATCGTTGGCATAAATAGGTTTGATGAATACTGACTCTGTTTCAATGAGAATATCCTTATAAAAGACCAAAGATTTATAAGGAGCGAGGGGAAGAAAATGCCATCCAGCAGGAAAATACTGGGCAGCTAATTTGACTGGGTCATTTTTTGGTTTCATTGGTAACTCGATGTGGAACAAGTGCTGATCATACTTAGCACGATATTCCGAAGCTGGGTGACTAGGGTTTGACGTAGTTGCTTTGGATTGATTAGCAAAGATATCAAACGGTTTAGGCTGACTAACAAGAACTGACGCATAGGGCTTGGGGACTGTGCCAAGCACCTGGAATTTATTATGTGTTTGAGTAACTGGATGAGGAACAACAGTTCCTTTGGACTGATTGACTGGGCCAGAGGAACGGCCATGACCTCGAGAAGATGATCCTCCTCGAATACTCATGGTGCTGCAATAGTACCTGTGTTAATGAATTCACGTGTAAGAAAATCAGGAACTGAGTTGTTACTTCCTTTAATATATTCAATATCAAAATCAAAAATACTTAATATAGCTTGCCATCTAGCGAAAGAATGCTTAGAGGCGACGTTTTCAACGTCTTTTTCAAGAATGAATTTGGCTGATTTACAATCTATTCTAACTAAGAATTTCTGATTTAGTAAATCTCTCTGAAATTTTTTAATACATAATACCAGTGACAAAATTTCCTTTTTAATAGTACTATATTTTAACTGTGTAGGGTTCCATGCGCCCGAATGGAAAAGAACAATTTGTTCGTCAGAAGTGGGGGTTAACTGTTGCTTGAGAATGCCACCAAATCCAATATCGGAGGCATCTGTTTCAACTATTTTGAATGCTGAATCATTAGAGATGCCAAGGCAAGGCAAAACCTTGACATATTTTTTAACTTGTTGGACGACAGAAGTATGAATGTCAGTCCATGGAGGGGGATTACTCTGTAAGCGCTGAAAAAGAGGCTTACAAATCTTCCTGAGATTCTTGTAAAACTTGCCAATATAATTAAGCGAGCCAAGAAATCTCTGTAGCTGAGTTTTGTCGGTAATCTTATCGGGAAATCGGTCGGCAAATTGAATAGCTCTGTCAATAGGCCGAGTGAGTCCGTGATAGAGGATTAGACCGAGAAACCTGACTTTTGTCAGAAACAGACTACACTTGGAAGGTGAAAGAACAAGACCATTGGTTTTAACTGTTTTGAAGAAAGAATTCAAATGTTTAGTATGTTCTTCAATAGTCTTGGAGAATACAAGGATATCATCGATATATACAATAATAAAATGACTGAAAGGATTCAAAATATTATTGAGAATATTCTGAAATTCACTAGGTGCGTTCTTTAGTCCAAATGACTGAACATTCTATTCGTAATGTCCGAACGGAGTGGTGAATGCTGTTTTATACCTATCGTCGGGATGAATGGCTACTTGCCAGAATCCTGATTTAAGGTCAAATTTACTAAAGATGGTTGAAACACTTAACCTGCTAAGAAGGTCTTCCTTATTAGGTAAAGGGTACCTAATCCATTCAAGAACCTTGTTTAATGGTTTGTAATTAATAACTAGACGAGGGACACCTCTCTCTTTCTCAGCTTCATTATTAACATAGAAGGCTGGGCAAGACCATGGTGATTTACTATGTCTAATTAACCCTTTACTAAGGAGATCATTAATTTCCTTTTTACATAATTCCATTTGTTCATGACTCATTTGAATTGGTCTGGCTTTAGTGGGAATTAAGTGTTCTTTAAATTCTTTTGCATATGGTATTTTAACTGTGTGCTTCTTCCGATGCCAAAAAGCATTGGGGGAGTCAGAACATAGATTTTTTGTTAAATATTCTTTCAATTCACTAATTTTTTCTTGAACTCGGTTGCTTTTAAGTTGTTCTTCAACTTGTTGATACTTAACTTCTTCCTTGAGGAAACTTAAGTGGGTAACTTTGCAGTTTAACAGATTTATTGACTTGGAGATTGATTCTTCTTGAATAAATTTTAAATCTCGTTCTTTAGGCTTAATTAGGAATTTAAATGTTATTTTCTTTCCTAAATGCTCACAGCTTAATCCTTTATTACTGGTAGTGAATGGATATAATAAATAGATAAATGGTAAACCTAAAATAATTTTATCTGTGAGATTGCGGATTAAAACAAAAGAAGTTTTAAAGCACATTTCATCTTGACAGATGTGGACTCTAGGTAATTTATATTTTATTTCCATGTTACTACCATTAGCTGAATTAAGTTTTTCAGTAGTTTTTCTGTAGTATCTGGTGGGAATAAGACCCTCTTGAATACAGTTCAGATCTGCTCCAGTATCGACTAGGGCAGGGAGCTGAATAGAGAAGGTTTTATCAATAACTAACTTAATAGAGATGTACCACTTTTGAATGGTAATGTCTTTAATTCTTTTAAGTGAAAGACCTTGAATAAAAAGATCAGGATTATCTTTAACACCTGATGATTCTGGCTCTTCGTGACTTTCATCACTGGAAGAAGAATCGTGTATCTGAAGATCTGACTTTTTATCATCAATTTCTTTCCTTAGACTAGAGATGTCTAATTTTAGATTGGAAATCTCTTTCTTTAGTTTATTGACTTCATGATTTAATTCAGGGAGAGTAATTTCTCTAGCTGGAGATTTAAATCTTTCAAGTGTTTTATTAAGACTAAAAACTGGCTTTTCTTTGGCTTTAAGAACCTTATCAGTAACTTTCTTATCTTTATTCAATAGATCTTTTAATTGATTTAGATACTGGGTTTTTAAGCCTGGGTCAATGATTTTACTAATTAGATCAACTAATAACGAACACTCTTCGTCTTCTTTAGTAATTACATTAATTCTTTTGCAACAATTGTTACTGCAATTTTCAGTGCAGACAGTAACTTCATTTTCTGTATTTGATTCATCATTACAAGTACTGCTAGTGCTAGAAGATTCAGGAGCATCTGAAACTTCATTATTACTATCGTTATTTTCAATTCTTATTAACTCAAGTATATGCTCAGTGTCTTCAGCTGAGATGTTTAATTGACTTAATTTTTGCTTAACTCGACACTCACTCTTAAAGTGTCCTTTCTGCCCGCAATTGTGATAGACAATTTTACTTTTATCAAAATGTTTTGATTTTTTAGTTGATTTCTTATGTGTTGACTGAGGTTTTTTATAGTAAGAGTCTTTATTAATTATTTTCTTATCTTGAGTATATCGTCTTTTACGATGTTTGTGACTCTTATGTGACTCAATATGTTTATTGGGATGCCGGTGCAATCTTCTAGAGGGAGCAACGGGCGGTAAACCATATTGTTCACAGAAGGTGCCTAACTCATATTTAGCTTTCCTTTTATCCTTATTGGCTTGCTTAGCTAATTTAAAGTCAATACACATTTTTAATCCAATTTTTTGAATGTAACTTATAATGTCTCCATAAGTTAGATTATCATAATCAATATATCCTAAATTTTTACTCAATTCTTCTCTAACTTTATGTGCAAATAACGACGGTAGACCATTAACAAACTTTTCTTTCCAGAAAGGCTTATTACTGTCATTTCGCATCATAACTCTAGAGGTGAACACGTCCTTGTACCATCTAAAATCACTTAGAGTGGGACAAGTAAGATTACTTAATTGGTCATGAATTCGTTCTGTGATGTTACTGGGGGTTCCAATAAAATGTTTAATTATAGTGAAGATTAAAGTATTAACTCCATCGGGTAAACCCATACCAACTTCCTCATTGAAGATGGGATTACCATCATCATCTCTTTGGATAGCGTGAACTATTGATATCCTAATGTCTTCAGTGAGATGCTTCTCCCACCAAGATCTAAGGATACCAGTAAATCCACTAGCTATTAATTCAACTATGTCCGGTTGGGATAAATTGTTGAATTTGGTGATATAACTATTCGCTACCATTGACATATGATTTAGTTTATTAAGGATTTCTTGTTCACTAAATCCATCAATATTCCATTCATATATTTTATTTGATGAGACAGAAAATTGCTTATCTAGATTTCTCTCTACGAATTGTAGATCCGGAGGAGTGGGTCTAGAGTACCAATTTCTGGTGATACTAGTGTTATTAACAGTTAATTTATTTAGCTGTTCATTAAGGTTAGAGGTTGATGAGTGAATAGAAGAACTGTCTTCATCATCATCAGACTCTACTTGATCAATGACTGCAATAGTTCCACTCGTACCGGCTTCAGATTTAATTTTTTTAAATAGCTTATCTATGGACTGAACTAATTCTTCATCCTTATTAGGTAAACCTAATTTGGTTCTATTTTCTGGTAATTTGATTAAGGGTTGTTCAATCTTTGAATCAGGTTTTGTAATTATATTTTCTTCAAATTTTTCTTCAATTCTGTCAAGCTGTTTTCCAACAGTTGCTAGATACTGATTGCTAAAGTTTAATTGTTCAATTATCTTTTTATCATCTTTAATTCCGTCGGGAATTTTAAAGGGACTGGCGATAACTGAGGTGTTCTTAACTGGGATTAAAACTGTTTCTAAGGGTGGGTGACTAGACGAAATCTTTGTTTTGTCTTCTTTAATCCACTGTGTCTTACTAATAACATTACATTTACTTTGGTATTGCTCATACCAATCGTAAAACATAACGTTAATCTGTTCATTTTGAATGAATCTCTTCCATCTATTGACTATCTTATCTCTATCTTTTTCAGTGGGGTGATTAGATCCTTCATCTCCATCAAGGTCGTTATGGGTATAACAGGGATGACTAACTTGTCCTTGATTAAAAATTCCTTTTAGTTTGACGTCTTTAATCGAAGGGTTACCAATTATTTCTGAATCTCTTCTAGTATGAATAACTGAAGGGGTTGAAGAACTGGAAATGTCTTCAATAATAATTGGAGTTCTAGTACGTTCAAAACTAATTTTAACAGTTCCATCGGAAAACTGTTTGATGTTTTCAATATTTAATGAATTATTAATTATGGGTTGTTGTGGTAACTCATTTGGCAAAGTCCATTGGCTAGGTAATGTAATATCTTTCCAGAGAATTGTTCTCGGGATCTGGATATTAGCATCACTAGTTGAACTTTGAATTAAAACTGTCTGATCTTTAGGACTTTTATTAAGAGCATGAACGTTCAGATTTGACTTCATTGTCTTATAGTAAATCCGGTAGATCAAAGCAATAGGCTGAGATCCCTCAATCATCTGAGTAATCTCTCCTTCAGTTTTAATATTTAATGTTAATGCTTTAAATAAGTTTTGATCACTAAGGCTTAAAGTGAAATCTGGAAAACAATTAAAGTGAATTGGTCCATGGAAACATCAGTGACCTTATGTGGACTAGACGGAGCGACCGACTTTAATTTTTCAGACGCTTTAACTGAAGATTTACTGGAAGATTCAATGGCTGGAGATTTGATAACTGAAGGGGTCAAGGGAGTAGATGGAGAAGGAGGGAATTCCTTCTGAACTTGACCAACTATCCTATCGACACCAAATTTATCCCACCATTTGATATAAAAACGGCGAGAGACTTGAGAAATTGGGGAGATAACTGTTTGAGCTGACCTAATTCCTATGGAAGAAGGAGGCTGGAAAACTGTGACTTCTTGGGTGGCCGTAACGACATATTGCCATTTAAGGATCCAAGGGATTTTATATTTACTACAAAATATAAGGAATGCAGGAATTTCCTCATATTTTGGGAGATAGTTACTACGATGACAAAAATGTTCTAACTGAACCAGAAGTGGCTCTGGGAAGATTGCATGATCAAGACCATGCCTAGTCCACCAGAGAATGAACCACTTGGGAAATTGACTTTTGAACTTCTGATCGAACTGGAAAAACCAAGAATGACTATGATCATCATTCTGGTGAAGCATGATTTTAAACCAAGCCTCAATATAATCATAATAGCAATAGGGGCTAGAATGATTAGAGAGCGACTTGAGATTGGAAGGATGACTACCCCAATCAGAAAGATTGAGAACCTGTTTAATATACAGCGAATGATAGAGAAGCTTGGAGCTATCATCGTTGGCATAAATAGGTTTGATGAATACTGACTCTGTTTCAATGAGAATATCCTTATAAAAGACCAAAGATTTATAAGGAGCGAGGGGAAGAAAATGCCATCCAGCAGGAAAATACTGGGCAGCTAATTTGACTGGGTTATTTTTTGGTTTCATTGGTAACTCGATGTGGAACAAGTGCTGATCATACTTAGCACGATATTCCGAAGCTGGGTGACTAGGGTTTGACGTAGTTGCTTTGGATTGATTAGCAAAGGTATCAAACGGTTTAGGCTGACTAACAAGAACTGACGCATAGGGCTTGGGGACTGTGCCAAGCACCTGTATGGAGGTGATGACTCGTCGGAGAAGACGATCAGCAGTTCCATCCGGCACCGGAGGAGACGGACAAGTAAACCAGAGAAGCCGCCGGAGAAGACGACGCAACAGTCGCCGCCGGTCAGTCAACGAAGACGCCAGAGGCATCTTCAGTCAGCACTGATGGCCGACAGCCATCAGATCAGTTTTTGCTTTCCGTAAAGCAAAAGCATTTACTTTAGTAAAATGTAAAAGTAAAAGTAAAAGAATAACTTTTGCTTTTACTTTAAGTTAAATGTTTTTAACTTAGTTAAATGTTTTTAACATTTACCAATGTAAAAGTAAATGTAAAATGTTTCTTACGTTTTACTTTTACTTAAGTAAATTACTTTTACTTCCAGTCATTGTAATAGTGATTCCTGCGTGAATCAAATAGTAATTTACTTTCAGTTTTTCTATTTAAAGAACTCGAAGTGTTAGAGTTCTTCAGGCTTTTCTTTTGTAAGAAAACCTCACCTGAGGTCCGCTCTCTCCCTTCTCTCTAGAGTTAGCCGGAGACCGGACCTTCGCCGTTAAACACCCAAGATCGCCTTAAGTCCCGATTAGTGCCTGTTTGTAAGTCTCAAGTAAGTGAGCAGTGTAAGGCCAAAGGGAATCTTTAGATCTAAGGGGTATGATTCATCGGCAAGTAAGGCCTTTACAGTGGACCTTCAAGAAAAAGAATTTTTGTTTAAACGGTTTTCAGAGTCTTCTGTTTAGATCGATTTCACTGATAGATCAGGACCAATCGAGTGATCCTTTGTTTCAGATTTCATCTGATTTGTTTTTTAAACAAAAATCTTTTACAAAATTAAAGAAATCTTGAAGATCTTGACCAATTTTTCGGTGAAAAAATTTTCCTCTCCTTCTTTTGTAAACAAAATTTTTGGGGGTGAAAGGGTTATTTCCGGGATAAAAATTTTGAGGTGGAAATGTATGGAGGTGATGACTCGTCGGAGAAGACGATCAGCAGTTCCATCCGGCACCGGAGGAGACGGACAAGTAAACCAGAGAAGCCGCCGGAGAAGACGACGCAACAGTCGCCGCCGGTCAGTCAACGAAGACGCCAGAGGCATCTTCAGTCAGCACTGATGGCCGACAGCCATCAGATCAGCTTTTGCTTTCCGTAAAGCAAAAGCATTTACTTTAGTAAAATGTAAAAGTAAAAGTAAAAGAATAACTTTTGCTTTTACTTTAAGTTAAATGTTTTTAACTTAGTTAAATGTTTTTAACATTTACCAATGTAAAAGTAAATGTAAAATGTTTCTTACGTTTTACTTTTACTTAAGTAAATTACTTTTACTTCCAGTCATTGTAATAGTGATTCCTGCGTGAATCAAATAGTAATTTACTTTCAGTTTTTCTATTTAAAGAACTCGAAGTGTTAGAGTTCTTCAGGCTTTTCTTTTGAAAGAAAACCTCACCTGAGGTCCGCTCTCTCCCTTCTCTCTAGAGTTAGCCGGAGACGAAGCTTCCAGCTTCGATCTTCTTAGTTAGAAGATGAAGAAGAAGTTCTTCCATAACTTCCTTCTTCCTCAAACAGTTAGATCTAGGATATACATGTAATCCCTTCCTCAACTGTTTATAAATAAAAGAAAGAGATTACTTTACCGATTCACCGGTCATTAGATCTTTTCTTTTTCTGTTTAAGTTTTGCTTCTTAAAACTTATCCGCTGTTATATGGTATCAGAGCCACACGGTTGGTTCTTGATGCTATCGGCGATTTCGATCTAGAAAGGAGGTATGCGTTCTATTTAAACGTTTTAGCAAACTTTTATTTTTCTTGCTCCGCTTTAAGTAACCGGACCTTCGCCGTTAAACACCCAAGATCGCCTTAAGTCCCGATTAGTGCCTGTTTGTAAGTCTCAAGTAAGTGAGCAGTGTAAGGCCAAAGGGAATCTTTAGATCTAAGGGGTATGATTCATCGGCAAGTAAGGCCTTTACAGTGGACCTTCAAGAAAAAGAATTTTTGTTTAAACGGTTTTCAGAGTCTTCTGTTTAGATCGATTTCACTGATAGATCAGGACCAATCGAGTGATCCTTTGTTTCAGATTTCATCTGATTTGTTTTTTAAACAAAAATCTTTTACAAAATTAAAGAAATCTTGAAGATCTTGACCAATTTTTCGGTGAAAAAATTTTCCTCTCCTTCTTTTGTAAACAAAATTTTTGGGGGTGAAAGGGTTATTTCCGGGATAAAAATTTTGAGGTGGAAATGTATGGAGGTGATGACTCGTCGGAGAAGACGATCAGCAGTTCCATCCGGCACCGGAGGAGACGGACAAGTAAACCAGAGAAGCCGCCGGAGAAGACGACGCAACAGTCGCCGCCGGTCAGTCAACGAAGACGCCAGAGGCATCTTCAGTCAGCACTGATGGCCGACAGCCATCAGATCAGCTTTTGCTTTCCGTAAAGCAAAAGCATTTACTTTAGTAAAATGTAAAAGTAAAAGTAAAAGAATAATTTTTGCTTTTACTTTAAGTTAAATGTTTTTAACTTAGTTAAATGTTTTTAACATTTACCAATGTAAAAGTAAATGTAAAATGTTTCTTACGTTTTACTTTTACTTAAGTAAATTACTTTTACTTCCAGTCATTGTAATAGTGATTCCTGCGTGAATCAAATAGTAATTTACTTTCAGTTTTTCTATTTAAAGAACTCGAAGTGTTAGAGTTCTTCAGGCTTTTCTTTTGTAAGAAAACCTCACCTGAGGTCCGCTCTCTCCCTTCTCTCTAGAGTTAGCCGGAGACGAAGCTTCCAGCTTCGATCTTCTTAGTTAGAAGATGAAGAAGAAGTTCTTCCATAACTTCCTTCTTCCTCAAACAGTTAGATCTAGGATATACATGTAATCCCTTCCTCAACTGTTTATAAATAAAAGAAAGAGATTACTTTACCGATTCACCGGTCATCTTCTTAATCTTTTCTTTTCTGTTTAAGTTTTTCTTCTTAAAAACTTATCCGCTGTTATATGGTATCAGAGCCACACGGTTGGTTCTTGATGCTATCGGCGATTTCGATCTAGAACGGAGGTATGCGTTCTGTTTAAAACGTTTTAGCAAACTTTTATTTTTCTTGCTCCGCTTTAAGTAACCGGACCTTCGCCGTTAAACACCCAAGATCGCCTTAAGTCCCGATTAGTGCCTGTTTGTAAGTCTCAAGTAAGTGAGCAGTGTAAGGCCAAAGGGAATCTTTAGATCTAAGGGGTATGATTCATCGGCAAGTAAGGCCTTTACAGTGGACCTTCAAGAAAAAGAATTTTTGTTTAAACGGTTTTCAGAGTCTTCTGTTTAGATCGATTTCACTGATAGATCAGGACCAATCGAGTGATCCTTTGTTTCAGATTTCATCTGATTTGTTTTTTAAACAAAAATCTTTTACAAAATTAAAGAAATCTTGAAGATCTTGACCAATTTTTCGGTGAAAAAATTTTCCTCTCCTTCTTTTGTAAACAAAATTTTTGGGGGTGAAAGGGTTATTTCCGGGATAAAAATTTTGAGGTGGAAATGTATGGAGGTGATGACTCGTCGGAGAAGACGATCAGCAGTTCCATCCGGCACCGGAGGAGACGGACAAGTAAACCAGAGAAGCCGCCGGAGAAGACGACGCAACAGTCGCCGCCGGTCAGTCAACGAAGACGCCAGAGGCATCTTCAGTCAGCACTGATGGCCGACAGCCATCAGATCAGCTTTTGCTTTCCGTAAAGCAAAAGCATTTACTTTAGTAAAATGTAAAAGTAAAAGTAAAAGAATAACTTTTGCTTTTACTTTAAGTTAAATGTTTTTAACTTAGTTAAATGTTTTTAACATTTACCAATGTAAAAGTAAATGTAAAATGTTTCTTACGTTTTACTTTTACTTAAGTAAATTACTTTTACTTCCAGTCATTGTAATAGTGATTCCTGCGTGAATCAAATAGTAATTTACTTTCAGTTTTTCTATTTAAAGAACTCGAAGTGTTAGAGTTCTTCAGGCTTTTCTTTTGAAAGAAAACCTCACCTGAGGTCCGCTCTCTCCCTTCTCTCTAGAGTTAGCCGGAGACGAAGCTTCCAGCTTCGATCTTCTTAGTTAGAAGATGAAGAAGAAGTTCTTCCATAACTTCCTTCTTCCTCAAACAGTTAGATCTAGGATATACATGTAATCCCTTCCTCAACTGTTTATAAATAAAAGAAAGAGATTACTTTACCGATTCACCGGTCATCTTCTTAATCTTTTCTTTTCTGTTTAAGTTTTTCTTCTTAAAAACTTATCCGCTGTTATATGGTATCAGAGCCACACGGTTGGTTCTTGATGCTATCGGCGATTTCGATCTAGAACGGAGGTATGCGTTCTGTTTAAACGTTTTAGCAAACTTTTATTTTTCTTGCTCCGCTTTAAGTAACCGGACCTTCGCCGTTAAACACCCAAGATCGCCTTAAGTCCCGATTAGTGCCTGTTTGTAAGTCTCAAGTAAGTGAGCAGTGTAAGGCCAAAGGGAATCTTTAGATCTAAGGGTATGATTCATCGGCAAGTAAGGCCTTTACAGTGGACCTTCAAGAAAAAGAATTTTTGTTTAAACGGTTTTCAGAGTCTTCTGTTTAGATCGATTTCACTGATAGATCAGGACCAATCGAGTGATCCTTTGTTTCAGATTTCATCTGATTTGTTTTTTAAACAAAAATCTTTTACAAAATTAAAGAAATCTTGAAGATCTTGACCAATTTTTCGGTGAAAAAATTTTCCTCTCCTTCTTTTGTAAACAAAATTTTTGGGGGTGAAAGGGTTATTTCCGGGATAAAAATTTTGAGGTGGAAATGTATGGAGGTGATGACTCGTCGGAGAAGACGATCAGCAGTTCCATCCGGCACCGGAGGAGACGGACAAGTAAACCAGAGAAGCCGCCGGAGAAGACGACGCAACAGTCGCCGCCGGTCAGTCAACGAAGACGCCAGAGGCATCTTCAGTCAGCACTGATGGCCGACAGCCATCAGATCAGCTTTTGCTTTCCGTAAAGCAAAAGCATTTACTTTAGTAAAATGTAAAAGTAAAAGTAAAAGAATAACTTTTGCTTTTACTTTAAGTTAAATGTTTTTAACTTAGTTAAATGTTTTTAACATTTACCAATGTAAAAGTAAATGTAAAATGTTTCTTACGTTTTACTTTTACTTAAGTAAATTACTTTTACTTCTAGTCATTGTAATAGTGATTCCTGCGTGAATCAAATAGTAATTTACTTTCAGTTTTTCTATTTAAAGAACTCGAAGTGTTAGAGTTCTTCAGGCTTTTCTTTTGTAAAAAAACCTCACCTGAGGTCCGCTCTCTCCCTTCTCTCTAGAGTTAGCCGGAGACGAAGCTTCCAGCTTCGATCTTCTTAGTTAGAAGATGAAGAAGAAGTTCTTCCATAACTTCCTTCTTCCTCAAACAGTTAGATCTAGGATATACATGTAATCCCTTCCTCAACTGTTTATAAATAAAAGAAAGAGATTACTTTCACCGGTCATCTTCTTAATCTTTTCTTTTCTGTTTAAGTTTTTCTTCTTAAAAACTTTTCTTTTAACTTTTGCTTATATGTAAAATGCATATAACAGCGGATAAGTTTTACAGCGGATAAGTTATAACAGCGGATAAGTTTTACAGAAAATATGCATTTTACAGCGGATAAGTTTTTAAGAAGAAAAACTTAAACAGAAAAGAAAAGATTAAGAAGATGACCGGTGAATCGGTAAAGTAATCTCTTTCTTTTATTTATAAACAGTTGAGGAAGGGATTACATGTATATCCTAGATCTAACTGTTTGAGGAAGAAGGAAGTTATGGAAGAACTTCTTCTTCATCTTCTAACTAAGAAGATCGAAGCTGGAAGCTTCGTCTCCGGCTAACTCTAGAGAGAAGGGAGAGAGCGGACCTCAGGTGAGGTTTTTTTACAAAAGAAAAGCCTGAAGAACTCTAACACTTCGAGTTCTTTAAATAGAAAAACTGAAAGTAAATTACTATTTGATTCACGCAGGAATCACTATTACAATGACTAGAAGTAAAAGTAATTTACTTAAGTAAAAGTAAAACGTAAGAAACATTTTACATTTACTTTTACATTGGTAAATGTTAAAAACATTTAACTAAGTTAAAAACATTTAACTTAAAGTAAAAGCAAAAGTTATTCTTTTACTTTTACTTTTACATTTTACTAAAGTAAATGCTTTTGCTTTACGGAAAGCAAAAGCTGATCTGATGGCTGTCGGCCATCAGTGCTGACTGAAGATGCCTCTGGCGTCTTCGTTGACTGACCGGCGGCGACTGTTGCGTCGTCTTCTCCGGCGGCTTCTCTGGTTTACTTGTCCGTCTCCTCCGGTGCCGGATGGAACTGCTGATCGTCTTCTCCGACGAGTCATCACCTCCATACATTTCCACCTCAAAATTTTTATCCCGGAAATAACCCTTTCACCCCCAAAAATTTTGTTTACAAAAGAAGGAGAGGAAAAAAATTTTCACCGAAAAATTGGTCAAGATCTTCAAGATTTCTTTAATTTTGTAAAAGATTTTTGTTTAAAAAACAAATCAGATGAAATCTGAAACAAAGGATCACTCGATTGGTCCTGATCTATCAGTGAAATCGATCTAAACAGAAGACTCTGAAAACCGTTTAAACAAAAATTCTTTTTCTTGAAGGTCCGCTGTAAAGGCCTTACTTGCCGATGAATCATACCCCTTAGATCTAAAGATTCCCTTTGGCCTTACACTGCTCACTTACTTGAGACTTACAAACAGGCACTAATCGGGACTTAAGGCGATCTTGGGTGTTTAACGGCGAAGGTCCGGTTACTTAAAGCGGAGCAAGAAAAATAAAAGTTTGCTAAAACGTTTAAACAGAACGCATACCTCCTTTCTAGATCGAAATCGCCGATAGCATCAAGAACCAACCGTGTGGCTCTGATACCATATAACAGCGGATAAGTTTTAAGAAGCAAAACTTAAACAGAAAAAGAAAAGATCTAATGACCGGTGAATCGGTAAAGTAATCTCTTTCTTTTATTTATAAACAGTTGAGGAAGGGATTACATGTATATCCTAGATCTAACTGTTTGAGGAAGAAGGAAGTTATGGAAGAACTTCTTCTTCATCTTCTAACTAAGAAGATCGAAGCTGGAAGCTTCGTCTCCGGCTAACTCTAGAGAGAAGGGAGAGAGCGGACCTCAGGTGAGGTTTTCTTTCAAAAGAAAAGCCTGAAGAACTCTAGCACTTCGAGTTCTTTAAATAGAAAAACTGAAAGTAAATTACTATTTGATTCACGCAGGAATCACTATTACAATGACTGGAAGTAAAAGTAATTTACTTAAGTAAAAGTAAAACGTAAGAAACATTTTACATTTACTTTTACATTGGTAAATGTTAAAAACATTTAACTAAGTTAAAAACATTTAACTTAAAGTAAAAGCAAAAGTTATTCTTTTACTTTTACTTTTACATTTTACTAAAGTAAATGCTTTTGCTTTACGGAAAGCAAAAGCTGATCTGATGGCTGTCGGCCATCAGTGCTGACTGAAGATGCCTCTGGCGTCTTCGTTGACTGACCGGCGGCGACTGTTGCGTCGTCTTCTCCGGATACCAACCTTGAGTTTTAAATTTTATTGATTTTTTTGATTCAAACTATATACAAGTGCAGAAGTAAATTTAACTTACAAGAAGATTAAACTAAGAACATAAGAAGAAGAGGGGCTAGGTAGGCTTATCAGCGGTGGAGGCTAAAGATTAGTCAGAGAAGGAGCTCTTAGTCTTTCTAAGTCTGCCCCTCCCAAATGAATTCGTATTCCTTTTATAGATCAAGGAAACGAACTATTACAATGACTGAGGTAAAGTAAAAGTAAAAACATATTACATTTACTAAAGTTAAAGTAAAGTAAAAAAGAAAGAAAGGAATCTGCTTTCGGTGGAAAAGCAGACGTCTTCTTTTGACTAAAGGGGCCGTGGGGCCAGATGCTTTGACTGAGGGCTGCTTTCGGTGGGAAAGCAGATGCTGCTGGAAAAGCAGACGTCTTCTTTTGACTAAAGGGGCCGTGGGGCCAGATGCTTTGACTGAGGGCTGCTTTCGGTGGGAATCGAAATCGCCGATAGCATCAAGAACCAACCGTGTGGCTCTGATACCATATAACAGCGGATAAGTTTTTAAGAAGAAAAACTTAAACAGAAAAAGAAAAGATTAAGAAGATGACCGGTGAATCGGTAAAGTAATCTCTTTCTTTTTATTTATAAACAGTTGAGGAAGGATTACATCAATTCCTAGACTAACTGTTTGAGGAAGAAGGAAGTTATGGAAGAACTTCTTCTTCATCTTCTAACTAAGAAGATCGAAGCTGGAAGCTTCGTCTCCGGCTAACTCTAGAGAGAAGGGAGAGCGGACCTCAGGTGAGGTTTTCTTACAAAAGAAAAGCCTGAAGAACTCTAACACTTCGAGTTCTTTAAATAGAAAACTGAAAAGTAAATTACTATTTGATTCACGCAGGAATCACTATTACAATGACTGGAAGTAAAAGTAATTTACTTAAGTAAAAGTAAAACGTAAGAAACATTTTACATTTACTTTTACATGGGTAAATGTTAAAAACATTTAACTAAGTTAAAAACATTTAACTTAAAGTAAAAGCAAAAGTTATTCTTTTACTTTTACTTTTACATTTACTAAAGTAAAAGACTTTTGCTTTATGTAAAAGCAAAAGCTGATCTGATGGCTGTCGGCCATCAGTGCTGACTGAAGATGCCTCTGGCGTCTTCGTTGACTGATCGGCGGCGACTGTTGCGTCGTCTTCTCCGGCGGCTTCTCCGGTTAACTGATCCATCTCGTCCGGTGCCGGATGGAACTGCTGATCGTCTTCTCCGACGAGTCATCACCTCCATACATTTCCACCTCAAAATTTTTATCCAGGAAATAACCCTTTCACCCCCAAAAATTTGCTTACAAAAAGAAGGAGAGGAAAATTTTTTCACCGAAAATTGGTCAAGATCTTCAAGATTTCTTTAATTTTGTAAAAGATTTTTGTTTAAAAAACAAATCAGATGAAATCTGAAACAAAGGATCACTCGATCGGTCCTGATCTATCAGTGAAATCGGTCTAAACAGAAGACTCTGAAAACCGTTTAAACAAAAATTCTTTTTCTTGAAGGTCCACTGTAAAGGCCTTACTTGCCGATGAATCATACCCTTAGATCTAAAGATTCCCTCTGGCCTTACATTGCTCACTTACTTGAGACTTACAAACAGGCACTATTCGGGACTTAAGGCGATCTTGGGTGTTTAACGGCGAAGGTCCGGTTACTTAAAGCGGAGCAAGAAAAATAAAAGTTTGCTAAAACGTTTAAACAGAACGCATACCTCCGTTCTAGATCGAAATCGCCGATAGCATCAAGAACCAACCGTGTGGCTCTGATACCATATAACAGCGGATAAGTTTTTAAGAAGAAAAACTTAAACAGAAAAAGAAAAGATTAAGAAGATGACCGGTGAATCGGTAAAGTAATCTCTTTCTTTTTATTTATAAACAGTTGAGGAAGGATTACATCAATTCCTAGACTAACTGTTTGAGGAAGAAGGAAGTTATGGAAGAACTTCTTCTTCATCTTCTAACTAAGAAGATCGAAGCTGGAAGCTTCGTCTCCGGCTAACTCTAGAGAGAAGGGAGAGCGGACCTCAGGTGAGGTTTTCTTACAAAAGAAAAGCCTGAAGAACTCTAACACTTCGAGTTCTTTAAATAGAAAACTGAAAAGTAAATTACTATTTGATTCACGCAGGAATCACTATTACAATGACTGGAAGTAAAAGTAATTTACTTAAGTAAAAGTAAAACGTAAGAAACATTTTACATTTACTTTTACATGGGTAAATGTTAAAAACATTTAACTAAGTTAAAAACATTTAACTTAAAGTAAAAGCAAAAGTTATTCTTTTACTTTTACTTTTACATTTACTAAAGTAAAAGACTTTTGCTTTATGTAAAAGCAAAAGCTGATCTGATGGCTGTCGGCCATCAGTGCTGACTGAAGATGCCTCTGGCGTCTTCGTTGACTGACCGGCGGCGACTGTTGCGTCGTCTTCTCCGGCGGCTTCTCCGGTTAACTGATCCGTCTCCTCCGGTGCCGGATGGAACTGCTGATCGTCTTCTCCGACGAGTCATCACCTCCATACATTTCCACCTCAAAATTTTTATCAAGGAAATAACCCTTTCACCCCCAAAAATTTGCTTACAAAAAGAAGGAGAGGAAAATTTTTTCACCGAAAATTGGTCAAGATCTTCAAGATTTCTTTAATTTTGTAAAAGATTTTTGTTTAAAAAACAAATCAGATGAAATCTGAAACAAAGGATCACTCGATCGGTCCTGATCTATCAGTGAAATCGGTCTAAACAGAAGACTCTGAAAACCGTTTAAACAAAAATTCTTTTTCTTGAAGGTCCACTGTAAAGGCCTTACTTGCCGATGAATCATACCCCTTAGATCTAAAGATTCCCTCTGGCCTTACACTGCTCACTTACTTGAGACTTACAAACAGGCACTATTCGGGACTTAAGGCGATCTTGGGTGTTTAACGGCGAAGGTCCGGTTACTTAAAGCGGAGCAAGAAAAATAAAAGTTTGCTAAAACGTTTAAACAGAACGCATACCTCCGTTCTAGATCGAAATCGCCGATAGCATCAAGAACCAACCGTGTGGCTCTGATACCATATAACAGCGGATAAGTTTTTAAGAAGAAAAACTTGATTTTATCATCAATTTCTTTCCTTAGACTAGAGATGTCTAATTTTAGATTGGAAATCTCTTTCTTTAGTTTATTGACTTCATGATTTAATTCAGGGAGAGTAATCTTCTTCACGTGTTCTGAAGTCACCTTATTTACCTGTAGACCACCTAGTTCGTGTCTAACCTTTTGTAAGTCTCCAGGGTGTGAGCAGTGTCGGGTTATAGAACATAGGTATGAGTTTACTAAGGGTAAAAGGGGTATGCATGAATGAACCTTGAGGCAGAATTTATTTTGAAACAGTCAAGATGAGTAGGTTATTTAGATCCAACTCTTCAGTTAGTAACAGGTCGACTTTACCTCCAGTCCCAGATATTGTCAACCAGGAAGAACAGAGTTATGAAAATCTTAATCAAGTTTTGAATAATTGGAACATACCTAGGGTTTCCCCTAAAGAAATTTATCAGTCAACATTTTCCGATAAATTTAAAACAGATTACAATGTTAAAACAGTTGAAAGAGTTTTTGCAATTAACAAAGAATATGAAAATTGTAGCCTATTATCCCCAGAAGTTATTAAAAAACACAGAAAAAAGGGTTATAATTTTATTCATATAGGATTAATTCAAGTTGCAGTTAAACCACTTAATAGAAAAGGAATTAACTCATCAATCTACCTTTGTCTTAGAGACGCTAGATTTTTGAATTACTACCCTAGTATAATTGGTGCCATGGAAGCCAGTTTGCATAATGGACCAATTCACTTTAATTGTTTTCCAGATTTCACTTTAAGCCTTAGTGATCAAAACTTATTTAAAGCATTAACATTAAATATTAAAACTGAAGGAGAGATTACTCAGATGATTGAGGGATCTCAGCCTATTGCTTTGATCTACCGGATTTACTATAAGACCATGAAGTCAAATCTGAACGTTCATGCTCTTAATAAAAGTCCTAAAGATCAGACAGTTTTAATTCAAAGTTCAACTAGTGATGCTAATATCCAGATCCCGAGAACAATTCTCTGGAAAGATATTACATTACCTAGCCAATGGACTTTGCCAAATGAGTTACCACAACAACCCATAATTAATAATTCATTAAATATTGAAAACATCAAACAGTTTTCCGATGGAACTGTTAAAATTAGTTTTGAACGTACTAGAACTCCAATTATTATTGAAGACATTTCCAGTTCTTCAACCCCTTCAGTTATTCATACTAGAAGAGATTCAGAAATAATTGGTAACCCTTCGATTAAAGACGTCAAACTAAAAGGAATTTTTAATCAAGGACAAGTTAGTCATCCCTGTTATACCCATAACGACCTTGATGGAGATGAAGGATCTTCGTCCCCAGCGTCGTCTGTGTATCCCACACAGTCTGACTTTAATGCCCCTATTCATAATCAACTTAGAGTCATTAAAAAGGAATTTATTTTGGAATGGGATAACTTAGTAAAAGATTTCAATTCAAAATCTAATAAAGAAAAACGACATCTATTTAGATCTAATCACCCCACTGAAAAAGAAAGAGATAAGATAGTCAATAGATGGAAGAGATTCATTCAAAATGAACAGATTAACGTTATGTTTTACGATTGTTATGAGCAATACCAAAGTAAATGTAATGTTATTAGTAAGACACAGTGGATTAAAGAAGACAAAACAAAGATTTCGTCTAGTCACCCACCCTTAGAAACAGTTTTAATCCCAGTTAAGAACACCTCAGTTATCGCCAGTCCCTTTAAAATTCCCGACGGAATTAAAGATGATAAAAAGATAATTGAACAATTAAACTTTAGCAATCAGTATCTAGCAACTGTTGGAAAACAGCTTGACAGAATTGAAGAAAAATTTGAAGAAAATATAATTACAAAACCTGATTCAAAGATTGAACAACCCTTAATCAAATTACCAGAAAATAGAACCAAATTAGGTTTACCTAATAAGGATGAAGAATTAGTTCAGTCCATAGATAAGCTATTTAAAAAAATTAAATCTGAAGCCGGTACGAGTGGAACTATTGCAGTCATTGATCAAGTAGAGTCTGATGATGATGAAGACAGTTCTTCTATTCACTCATCAACCTCTAACCTTAATGAACAGCTAAATAAATTAACTGTTAATAACACTAGTATCACCAGAAATTGGTACTCTAGACCCACTCCTCCGGATCTACAATTCGAAGAGAGAAATCTAGATAAGCAATTTTCTGTCTCATCAAATAAAATATATGAATGGAATATTGATGGATTTAGTGAACAAGAAATCCTTAATAAACTAAATCATATGTCAATGGTAGCGAATAGTTATATCACCAAATTCAACAATTTATCCCAACCGGACATAGTTGAATTAATAGCTAGTGGATTTACTGGTATCCTTAGATCTTGGTGGGAGAAGCATCTCACTGAAGACATTAGGATATCAATAGTTCACGCTATCCAAAGAGATGATGATGGTAATCCCATCTTCAATGAGGAAGTTGGTATGGGTTTACCCGATGGAGTTAATACTTTAATCTTCACTATAATTAAACATTTTATTGGAACCCCCAGTAACATCACAGAACGAATTCATGACCAATTAAGTAATCTTACTTGTCCCACTCTAAGTGATTTTAGATGGTACAAGGATGTGTTCACCTCTAGAGTTATGATGCGAAATGACAGTAATAAGCCTTTCTCGAAAGAAAAGTTTGTTAATGGTCTACCGTCGTTATTTGCACATAAAGTTAGAGAAGAATTGAGTAAAAATTTAGGATATATTGATTATGATAATCTAACTTATGGAGACATTATAAGTTACATTCAAAAAATTGGATTAAAAATGTGTATTGACTTTAAATTAGCTAAGCAAGCCAATAAGGATAAAAGGAAAGCTAAATATGAGTTAGGCACCTTCTGTGAACAATATGGTTTACCGCCCGTTGCTCCCTCTAGAAGATTGCACCGGCATCCCAATAAACATATTGAGTCACATATGAGTCACAAACATCGTAAAAGACGATATACTCGAGATAAGAAAATAATTAATAAAGACTCTTACTATAAAAAACCTCAGTCAACACATAAGAAATCAACTAAAAAATCAAAACATTTTGATAAAAGTAAAATTGTCTGTCACAATTGCGGGCAGAAAGGACACTTTAAGAGTGAGTGTCGAGTTAAGCAAAAATTAAGTCAATTAAACATCTCAGCTGAAGACACTGAGCATATACTTGAGTTAATAAGAATTGAAAATAACGATAGTAATAATGAAGTTTCAGATGCTCCTGAATCTTCTAGCACTAGCAGTACTTGTAACGATGAATCAAATACAGAAAATGAAGTTACTGTCTGCACTGAAAATTGCAGTAACAATTGTTGCAAAAGAATTAATGTAATTACTAAAGAAGACGAAGAGTGTTCGTTATTAGTTGATCTAATTAGTAAAATCATTGACCCAGGCTTAAAAACCCAGTATCTAAATCAATTAAAAGATCTATTGAATAAAGATAAGAAAGTTACTGATAAGGTTCTTAAAGCCAAAGAAAAGCCAGTTTTTAGTCTTAATAAAACACTTGAAAGATTTAAATCTCCAGCTAGAGAAATTACTCTCCCTGAATTAAATCATGAAGTCAATAAACTAAAGAAAGAGATTTCCAATCTAAAATTAGACATCTCTAGTCTAAGGAAAGAAATTGATGATAAAAAGTCAGATCTTCAGATACACGATTCTTCTTCCAGTGATGAAAGTCACGAAGAGCCAGAATCATCAGGTGTTAAAGATAATCCTGATCTTTTTATTCAAGGTCTTTCACTTAAAAGAATTAAAGACATTACCATTCAAAAGTGGTACATCTCTATTAAGTTAGTTATTGATAAAACCTTCTCTATTCAGCTCCCTGCCCTAGTCGATACTGGAGCAGATCTGAACTGTATTCAAGAGGGTCTTATTCCCACCAGATACTACAGAAAAACTACTGAAAAACTTAATTCAGCTAATGGTAGTAACATGGAAATAAAATATAAATTACCTAGAGTCCACATCTGTCAAGATGAAATGTGCTTTAAAACTTCTTTTGTTTTAATCCGCAATCTCACAGATAAAATTATTTTAGGTTTACCATTTATCTATTTATTATATCCATTCACTACCAGTAATAAAGGATTAAGCTGTGAGCATTTAGGAAAGAAAATAACATTTAAATTCCTAATTAAGCCTAAAGAACGAGATTTAAAATTTATTCAAGAAGAATCAATCTCCAAGTCAATAAATCTGTTAAACTGCAAAGTTACCCACTTAAGTTTCCTCAAGGAAGAAGTTAAGTATCAACAAGTTGAAGAACAACTTAAAAGCAACCGAGTTCAAGAAAAAATTAGTGAATTGAAAGAATATTTAACAAAAAATCTATGTTCTGACTCCCCCAATGCTTTTTGGCATAGGAAGAAGCACACAGTTAAATTACCATATGCAAAAGAATTTAAAGAACACTTAATTCCCACTAAAGCTAGACCAATTCAAATGAGTCATGAACAAATGGAATTATGTAAAAAGGAAATTAATGATCTCCTTAGTAAAGGGTTAATTAGACATAGTAAATCACCATGGTCTTGCCCAGCCTTCTATGTTAATAATGAAGCTGAGAAAGAGAGAGGTGTCCCTCGTCTAGTTATTAATTACAAACCATTAAACAAGGTTCTTGAATGGATTAGGTACCCTTTACCTAATAAGGAAGACCTTCTTAGCAGGTTAAGTGTTTCAACCATCTTTAGTAAATTTGACCTTAAATCAGGATTCTGGCAAGTAGCCATTCATCCCGACGATAGGTATAAAACAGCATTCACCACTCCGTTCGGACATTACGAATGGAATGTTCAGTCATTTGGACTAAAGAACGCACCTAGTGAATTTCAGAATATTCTCAATAATATTTTGAATCCTTTCAGTCATTTTATTATTGTATATATCGATGATATCCTTGTATTCTCCAAGACTATTGAAGAACATACTAAACATTTGAATTCTTTCTTCAAAACAGTTAAAACCAATGGTCTTGTTCTTTCACCTTCCAAGTGTAGTCTGTTTCTGACAAAAGTCAGGTTTCTCGGTCTAATCCTCTATCACGGACTCACTCGGCCTATTGACAGAGCTATTCAATTTGCCGACCGATTTCCCGATAAGATTACCGACAAAACTCAGCTACAGAGATTTCTTGGCTCGCTTAATTATATTGGCAAGTTTTACAAGAATCTCAGGAAGATTTGTAAGCCTCTTTTTCAGCGCTTACAGAGTAATCCCCCTCCATGGACTGACATTCATACTTCTGTCGTCCAACAAGTTAAAAAATATGTCAAGGTTTTGCCTTGCCTTGGCATCTCTAATGATTCAGCATTCAAAATAGTTGAAACAGATGCCTCCGATATTGGATTTGGTGGCATTCTCAAGCAACAGTTAACCCCCACTTCTGACGAACAAATTGTTCGTTTCCATTCGGGCGCATGGAACCCTACACAGTTAAAATATAGTACTATTAAAAAGGAAATTTTGTCACTGGTATTATGTATTAAAAAATTTCAGAGAGATTTACTAAATCAGAAATTCTTAGTTAGAATAGATTGTAAATCAGCCAAATTCATTCTTGAAAAAGACGTTGAAAACGTCGCCTCTAAGCATTCTTTCGCTAGATGGCAAGCTATATTAAGTATTTTTGATTTTGATATTGAATATATTAAAGGAAGTAACAACTCAGTTCCTGATTTTCTTACACGTGAATTCATTAACACAGGTACTATTGCAGCACCATGAGTGTTCGAGGAGGATCATCTTCTCGAGGTCATGGCCGTTCCTCTGGCCCAGTCAATCAGTCCAAAGGAACTGTTGTTCCTCATCCAGTTACTCAAACACATAATAAATTCCAGGTGCTTGGCACAGTCCCCAAGCCCTATGCGTCAGTTCTTGTTAGTCAGCCTAAACCGTTTGATATCTTTGCTAATCAATCCAAAGCAACTACGTCAAACCCTAGTCACCCAGCTTCGGAATATCGTGCTAAGTATGATCAGCACTTGTTCCACATCGAGTTACCAATGAAACCAAAAAATGACCCAGTCAAATTAGCTGCCCAGTATTTTCCTGCTGGATGGCATTTTCTTCCCCTCGCTCCTTATAAATCTTTGGTCTTTTATAAGGATATTCTCATTGAAACAGAGTCAGTATTCATCAAACCTATTTATGCCAACGATGATAGCTCCAAGCTTCTCTATCATTCGCTGTATATTAAACAGGTTCTCAATCTTTCTGATTGGGGTAGTCATCCTTCCAATCTCAAGTCGCTCTCTAATCATTCTAGCCCCTATTGCTATTATGATTATATTGAGGCTTGGTTTAAAATCATGCTTCACCAGAATGATGATCATAGTCATTCTTGGTTTTTCCAGTTCGATCAAAAGTTCAAAAGTCAATTTCCCAAGTGGTTCATTCTCTGGTGGACTAGGCATGGTCTTGATCATGCAATCTTCCCAGAGCCACTTCTGATTCAGTTAGAACATTTTTGTCATCGTAGTAACTATCTCCCAAAATATGAGGAAATTCCTGCATTCCTTATATTTTGTAGTAAATATAAAATCCCTTGGATCCTTAAATGGCAATATGTCGTTACGGCCACCCAAGAAGTCACAGTTTTCCAGCCTCCTTCTTCCATAGGAATTAGGTCAGCTCAAACAGTTATCTCCCCAATTTCTCAAGTCTCTCGCCGTTTTTATATCAAATGGTGGGATAAATTTGGTGTCGATAGGATAGTTGGTCAAGTTCAGAAGGAATTCCCTCCTTCTCCATCTACTCCCTTGACCCCTTCAGTTATCAAATCTCCAGCCATTGAATCTTCCAGTAAATCTTCAGTTAAAGCGTCTGAAAAATTAAAGTCGGTCGCTCCGTCTAGTCCACATAAGGTCACTGATGTTTCCAGTTATTCTAGCTCTCAGTTAAAAGTTCTTACAGATGCCATCCAGGCACGTTTAGATCAGTTAGACGAAAAGTCTGATGCAATTTCTTCTCATTCCAGAGGAGAAAATGATAGTCAAAATCTATCAGATAGTCAAAACTTATCAGATGAAGAGGAAGATCGTGACCCCTATGGCACGATTAATCTTCAGGATGCTCAGGATCCTTTTGCCTGAACATTTCAGTCAGCACCTGCCCCGGCAGCCTAGTCAGCTCAGTCAGCACACGCACCTGCTCCGGCAGCCTAGTCATCAGCTCAGTCAGCACACGCACCTGCTCCGGCAGCCTAGTCATCAGCTCAGTCAGCACACGCACCTGCTCCGGCAGCCTAGTCATCACAGCAGCTTCGTCAGCAGCATCTTTTGCTCCGACAGCCTCGCCAGCAGCATCTGCTTTCCCACCGAAAGCAGCCCTCAGTCAAAGCATCTGGCCCCACGGCCCCTTTAGTCAAAAGAAGACGTCTGCTTTTCCAGCAGCATCTGCTTTCCCACCGAAAGCAGCCCTCAGTCAAAGCATCTGGCCCCACGGCCCCTTTAGTCAAAAGAAGACGTCTGCTTTTCCACCGAAAGCAGATTCCTTTCTTTCTTTTACTTTACTTTAACTTTAGTAAATGTAATATGTTTTTACTTTTACTTTACCTCAGTCATTGTAATAGTTCGTTTCCTTGATCTATAAAAGGAATACGAATTCATTTGGGAGAGGCAGACTTAGAAAGACTCAGAGCTTCTTCTCTGACTAATCTTTAGCCTCCACCGCTGATAAGCCTACCTAGCCCCTCTTCTTCTTATGTTCTTAGTTTAATCTTCTTGTAAGTTAAATTTACTTCTGCACTTGTATATAGTTTGAATCAATAAAATCAATAAAATTATTCTATTAAAGTATTTAACTTGTGTTTGTATGCGCATCTCTAATCTGTCTTCCTCCTTCTCCTGCTTCCTCCCCAAATGGTATATGAGATAGAACTGCTGTTATATGGTATCAGAGCCACACGGTTGGTTCTTGATGCTATCGGCGATTTCGATCTAGAACAGAGGTATGCGTTCTGTTTAAACGTTTTAGCAAACTTTTATTTTTCTTGCTCCGCTTTAAGTAACCGGACCTTCGCCGTTAAACACCCAAGATCGCCTTAAGTCCCGATTAGTGCCTGTTTGTAAGTCTCAAGTAAGTGAGCAGTGTAAGGCCAAAGGGAATCTTTAGATCTAAGGGGTATGATTCATCGGCAAGTAAGGCCTTTACAGTGGACCTTCAAGAAAAAGAATTTTTGTTTAAACGGTTTTCAGAGTCTTCTGTTTAGACCGATTTCACTGATAGATCAGGACCGATCGAGTGATCCTTTGTTTCAGATTTCATCTGATTTGTTTTTTAAACAAAATCTTTTACAAAATTAAAGAAATTTTGAAGATCTTGACCAATTTTTCGGTGAAAAAATTTTCCTCTCCTTCTTTTTGTAAGCAAATTTTTGGGGGTGAAAGGGTTATTTCCTGGATAAAAATTTTGAGGTGGAAATGTATGGAGGTGATGACTCGTCGGAGAAGACGATCAGCAGTTCCATCCGGCACCGGAGGAGACGGACAAGTCAACCGGAGGAGTCACCGGAGAAGACGACGCAACAGTCGCCTTTCAGTCAATAATGATGGCCCACGCCATCATCAGTCAGCACTGATGGCCGACAGCCATCAGATCAGCTTTTGCTTTTACTTAAAGCAAAAGTCTTTTAATTTAGTAAATGTAAAAGTAAAAGTAAAAGAATATAACTTTTGCTTTTACTTTAAGTTAAATGTTTTTAACCTAGTTAAATGTTTTTAACATTTACCAATGTAAAAGTAAATGTAAAATGTTTCTTACGTTTTACTTTTACTTAAGTAAATTACTTTTACTTCCAGTCATTGTAATAGTGATTCCTGCGTGAATCAAATAGTAATTTACTTTCAGTTTTTCTATTTAAGGAACTCGAAGTGTTAGAGTTTCCTTAGGCTTTTCTTTTGTAAGAGAACCTCACCTGAGGTTCGCTCTCCCTTCTCTCTAGAGTTAGCCGGAGACGAAGCTTCCAGCTTCGATCTTCTTAGTTAGAAGATGAAGTCGAAGTCTTTCATACTTCGATCTTCCTCAAACAGTTAGTCTAGGAATTAATGTAATCCTTCCTCAACTGTTTATAAATAAAAAGAAAGAGATTACTTTACCGATTCACCGGTCATCTTCTTAATCTTTTCTTTTTTTGTTTAAGTTTTGCTTCTTAAAACTTATCCGCTGTTATATGGTATCAGAGCCACACGGTTGGTTCTTGATGCTATCGGCGATTTCGATCTAGAACGGAGGTATGCGTTCTGTTTAAACGTTTTAGCAAACTTTTATTTTTCTTGCTCCGCTTTAACTAACCGGACCTTCGCCGTTAAACACCCAAGATCGCCTTAAGTCCCGATTAGTGCCTGTTTGTAAGTCTCAAGTAAGTGAGCAGTGTAAGGCCAAAGGGAATCTTTAGATCTAAGGGGTATGATTCATCGGCAAGTAAGGCCTTTACAGTGGACCTTCAAGAAAAAGAATTTTTGTTTAAACGGTTTTCAGAGTCTTCTGTTTAGACCGATTTCACTGATAGATCAGGACCGATCGAGTGATCCTTTGTTTCAGATTTCATCTGATTTGTTTTTTAAACAAAATCTTTTACAAAATTAAAGAAATTTTGAAGATCTTGACCAATTTTTCGGTGAAAAAATTTTCCTCTCCTTCTTTTTGTAAGCAAATTTTTGGGGGTGAAAGGGATATTTCCTGGATAAAAATTTTGAGGTGGAAATGTATGGAGGTGATGACTCGTCGGAGAAGACGATCAGCAGTTCCATCCGGCACCGGAGGAGACGGACAAGTCAACCGGAGGAGTCACCAGAGAAGACGACGCAACAGTCGCCTTTCAGTCAATAATGATGGCCCACGCCATCATCAGTCAGCACTGATGGCCGACAGCCATCAGATCAGCTTTTGCTTTTACTTAAAGCAAAAGTCTTTTACTTTAGTAAATGTAAAAGTAAAAGTAAAAGAATATAACTTTTGCTTTTACTTTAAGTTAAATGTTTTTAACCTAGTTAAATGTTTTTAACATTTACCAATGTAAAAGTAAATGTAAAATATTTCTTACGTTTTACTTTTACTTAAGTAAATTACTTTTACTTCCAGTCATTGTAATAGTGATTCCTGCGTGAATCAAATAGTAATTTACTTTCAGTTTTTCTATTTAAGGAACTCGAAGTGTTAGAGTTTCCTTAGGCTTTTCTTTTGTAAGAGAACCTCACCTGAGGTCCGCTCTCCCTTCTCTCTAGAGTTAGCCGGAGACGAAGCTTCCAGCTTCGATCTTCTTAGTTAGAAGATGAAGTCGAAGTCTTTCATACTTCGATCTTCCTCAAACAGTTAGTCTAGGAATTAATGTAATCCTTCCTCAACTGTTTATAAATAAAAAGAAAGAGATTACTTTACCGATTCACCGGTCATCTTCTTAATCTTTTCTTTTTTTGTTTAAGTTTTGCTTCTTAAAACTTATCCGCTGTTATATGGTAGATCTATTTAATCAAATTCATCTTTCTCTTTCAAAATTATCTTCTTCTTCACGTGTTCTGAAGTCACCTTATTTACCTGTAGACCACCTAGTTCGTGTCTAACCTTTTGTAAGTCTCCAGGGTGTGAGCAGTGTCGGGTTATAGAACATAGGTATGAGTTTACTAAGGGTAAAAGGGGTATGCATGAATGAACCTTGAGGCAGAATTTATTTTGAAACAGTCAAGATGAGTAGGTTATTTAGATCCAACTCTTCAGTTAGTAACAGGTCGACTTTACCTCCAGTCCCAGATATTGTCAACCAGGAAGAACAGAGTTATGAAAATCTTAATCAAGTTTTGAATAATTGGAACATACCTAGGGTTTCCCCTAAAGAAATTTATCAGTCAACATTTTCCGATAAATTTAAAACAGATTACAATGTTAAAACAGTTGAAAGAGTTTTTGCAATTAACAAAGAATATGAAAATTGTAGCCTATTATCCCCAGAAGTTATTAAAAAACACAGAAAAAAGGGTTATAATTTTATTCATATAGGATTAATTCAAGTTGCAGTTAAACCACTTAATAGAAAAGGAATTAACTCATCAATCTACCTTTGTCTTAGAGACGCTAGATTTTTGAATTACTACCCTAGTATAATTGGTGCCATGGAAGCCAGTTTGCATAATGGACCAATTCACTTTAATTGTTTTCCAGATTTCACTTTAAGCCTTAGTGATCAAAACTTATTTAAAGCATTAACATTAAATATTAAAACTGAAGGAGAGATTACTCAGATGATTGAGGGATCTCAGCCTATTGCTTTGATCTACCGGATTTACTATAAGACCATGAAGTCAAATCTGAACGTTCATGCTCTTAATAAAAGTCCTAAAGATCAGACAGTTTTAATTCAAAGTTCAACTAGTGATGCTAATATCCAGATCCCGAGAACAATTCTCTGGAAAGATATTACATTACCTAGCCAATGGACTTTGCCAAATGAGTTACCACAACAACCCATAATTAATAATTCATTAAATATTGAAAACATCAAACAGTTTTCCGATGGAACTGTTAAAATTAGTTTTGAACGTACTAGAACTCCAATTATTATTGAAGACATTTCCAGTTCTTCAACCCCTTCAGTTATTCATACTAGAAGAGATTCAGAAATAATTGGTAACCCTTCGATTAAAGACGTCAAACTAAAAGGAATTTTTAATCAAGGACAAGTTAGTCATCCCTGTTATACCCATAACGACCTTGATGGAGATGAAGGATCTTCGTCCCCAGCGTCGTCTGTGTATCCCACACAGTCTGACTTTAATGCCCCTATTCATAATCAACTTAGAGTCATTAAAAAGGAATTTATTTTGGAATGGGATAACTTAGTAAAAGATTTCAATTCAAAATCTAATAAAGAAAAACGACATCTATTTAGATCTAATCACCCCACTGAAAAAGAAAGAGATAAGATAGTCAATAGATGGAAGAGATTCATTCAAAATGAACAGATTAACGTTATGTTTTACGATTGGTATGAGCAATACCAAAGTAAATGCAATGTTATTAGTAAGACACAGTGGATTAAAGAAGACAAAACAAAGATTTCGTCTAGTCACCCACCCTTAGAAACAGTTTTAATCCCAGTTAAGAACACCTCAGTTATCGCCAGTCCCTTTAAAATTCCCGACGGAATTAAAGATGATAAAAAGATAATTGAACAATTAAACTTTAGCAATCAGTATCTAGCAACTGTTGGAAAACAGCTTGACAGAATTGAAGAAAAATTTGAAGAAAATATAATTACAAAACCTGATTCAAAGATTGAACAACCCTTAATCAAATTACCAGAAAATAGAACCAAATTAGGTTTACCTAATAAGGATGAAGAATTAGTTCAGTCCATAGATAAGCTATTTAAAAAGATTAAATCTGAAGCCGGTACGAGTGGAACTATTGCAGTCATTGATCAAGTAGAGTCTGATGATGATGAAGACAGTTCTTCTATTCACTCATCAACCTCTAACCTTAATGAACAGCTAAATAAATTAACTGTTAATAACACTAGTATCACCAGAAATTGGTACTCTAGACCCACTCCTCCGGATCTACAATTCGAAGAGAGAAATCTAGATAAGCAATTTTCTGTCTCATCAAATAAAATATATGAATGGAATATTGATGGATTTAGTGAACAAGAAATCCTTAATAAACTAAATCATATGTCAATGGTAGCGAATAGTTATATCACCAAATTCAACAATTTATCCCAACCGGACATAGTTGAATTAATAGCTAGTGGATTTACTAGTATCCTTAGATCTTGGTGGGAGAAGCATCTCACTGAAGACATTAGGATATCAATAGTTCACGCTATCCAAAGAGATGATGATGGTAATCCCATCTTCAATGAGGAAGTTGGTATGGGTTTACCCGATGGAGTTAATACTTTAATCTTCACTATAATTAAACATTTTATTGGAACCCCCAGTAACATCACAGAACGAATTCATGACCAATTAAGTAATCTTACTTGTCCCACTCTAAGTGATTTTAGATGGTACAAGGATGTGTTCACCTCTAGAGTTATGATGCGAAATGACAGTAATAAGCCTTTCTGGAAAGAAAAGTTTGTTAATGGTCTACCGTCGTTATTTGCACATAAAGTTAGAAAAGAATTGAGTAAAAATTTAGGATATATTGATTATGATAATCTAACTTATGGAGACTTAGAAAGACTCAGAGCTCCTTCTCTGACTAATCTTTAGCCTCCACCGCTGATAAGCCTACCTAGCCCCTCTTCTTCTTATGTTCTTAGTTTAATCTTCTTGTAAGTTAAATTTACTTCTGCACTTGTATATAGTTTGAATCAATAAAATCAATAAAATTATTCTGTTAAAGTATTTAACTTGTGTTTGTATGCGCATCTCTAATCTGTCTTCCTCCTTCTCCTGCTTCCTCCCCAAATGTGTATGGAGGTGATGACTCGTCGGAGAAGACGATCAGCAGTTCCATCCGGCACCGGAGGAGACGGATCAGTTAACCGGAGAAGCCGCCGGAGAAGACGACGGAACAGTCGCCGGAGTCAACCGGAGGAGTCACCGGAGAAGACGACGCAACAGTCGCCTTCAGTCAATAATGATGGCCCACGCCATCATCAGTTAGCACTGATGGCCGACAGCCATCAGATCAGCTTTTGCTTTTACTTAAAGCAAAAGTCTTTTACTTTAGTAAATGTAAAAGTAAAAGTAAAAGAATAACTTTTGCTTTTACTTTAAGTTAAATGTTTTTAACTTAGTTAAATGTTTTTAACATTTACCCATGTAAAAGTAAATGTAAAAATGTTTCTTACGTTTTACTTTTACTTAAGTAAATTACTTTTACTCCTGTTAATGTAATAGTGATTCCTGCGTGAATCAAATAGTAATTTACTTTCAGTTTTCTATTTAAAGAACTCGAAGTGTTAGAGTTCTTCAGGCTTTTCTTTTGTAAGAAAACCTCACCTGAGGTCCGCTCTCCCTTCTCTCTAGAGTTAGCCGGAGACGAAGCTTCCAGCTTCGATCTTCTTAGTTAGAAGATGAAGTCGAAGTCTTTCATACTTCGATCTTCCTCAAACAGTTAGATCTAGGATATATGTAATCCCTTCCTCAACTGTTTATAAATAAAAGAAAGAGATTACTTTACCGATTCACCGGTCATCTTCTTAATCATTTCTTTTTCTGTTTAAGTTTTTCTTCTTAAAAACTTATCCGCTGTTATATGGTATCAGAGCCACACGGTTGGTTCTTGATGCTATCGGTGGTTTCGATCTAGAACGGAGGTATGCGTTCTGTTTAAACGTTTTAGCAAACTTTTATTTTTCTTGCTCCGCTTTAAGTAACCGGACCTTCGCCGTTAAACACCCAAGATCGCCTTAAGTCCCGATTAGTGCCTGTTTGTAAGTCTCAAGTAAGTGAGCAGTGTAAGGCCAAAGGGAATCTTTAGATCTAAGGGGTATGATTCATCGGCAAGTAAGGCCTTTACAGTGGACCTTCAAGAAAAAGAAATTTTGTTTAAACGGTTTTCAGAGTCTTCTGTTTAGACCGATTTCACTGATAGATCGGGAATCGATCGAGTGATCCTTTGTTTCAGATTTCATCTGATTTGTTTTTTAAACAAAAACTTTACAAAATTCAAGAAATTTTGATGATCTTGACCAATTTTTCGGTGAAAAAATTTTCCTCTCCTTCTTTTTGTAAGCAAATTTTTGGGGGTGAAAGGGTTATTTCCTGGATAAAAATTTTGAGGTGGAAATGTATGGAGGTGATGACTCGTCGGAGAAGACGATCAGCAGTTCCATCCTGTGACGCCCCCAAAATAGGTCCAATCCATCCAACCCATTCTGAGTCGCCAAATACATGGTACAGAAAATAACTACAACTTTATTATTACAATTGTCGTGCAAAATACGACAACACATACTGTGAGTTTAAATACAAATATTGTCTTCTAGACAATATCCACACTCAAATAAGTCCTCATTACAATTATTCAAACACTATTTTACAGAAATAGTGAGGACTGCTAAAACATCTTTCTAGAACCATCACTCCATACCCCGACTAGATCCTGCTATGTTCTCACCTCCTGAGAAGAAAAATGGAACAAAAAGGAAAAGGGTGAGCTCAACTAGCCCAGTAAAGAATATTATGACTAAGATAATATACAAACAAATTATCGTTAGTCTTCAACAGGGAAAAATCTGATAGAATATAATCGACAACAAGTTTTAGATCAACAACTGCAGCGGAAACAGCAAACCATTAGAAGAGTCAAGTAGAGAAAGAATTCTACTATCTTCTAAGATTTAAAAGTCCATCATCAATATTTTATCCCTGTAACAACAATTAATAACCATCTTTAATCAAATATTCATCTTTGCACTACAGGCCAAAGATATTCATTTGTATCATCAGTCGATCATGTTCATCTCAACACCTGTTCATCTTTGCACTACAGGCCAAAGATATTCATCAAGTAATTATACATCTTTGCACTACAGGCCAAAGATATTCAGTAATATCATCATTTAGGACTGAGGATGATGAAAAATATCTTAAAGAGAACGAATCCAATGAGACAGAAGGACAAATAGTAGGGATTCGTATAACAGTTTATCCAAGATCAATAATACTTCATAATAATCAATTGTGAAGCAGAATTCAAAAATAAAGATCAAAACATGGATACAATCAAAGATAGTAACCATAATAGACATCTTGGACAAAAAGGGAAAATTTTATTTTTCGGTGAATAGTGCCGTATTCGTGAATAGTGCCGTATACGTGAATAGTGCCGTATACGTGAATAGTAACCCCCGACACAAAAAGTTCCAAATTTGATAAAAACTCATATCAATATTTCAGCATAATGATATTGAAGAAAATAATATCATTTAAGAAGAAAATAATATCCCTTACCTCAAAATATCAGTACTTCTGGTCGGAATACCGGTATAAGGCTGAAAGAAACTTGCTCTGATGAATAGAAACTCTCAAAGTATCTAAATACTCACAAAATACACTCAATAATCTAGAGAGAGAAAGAGAGAAAACTTGTTTCTGGTGTGATTTTCAATTCTAACTTAGCCCTCTATTTATAGGAAAATTTTGGTAGGTTTGACCTGCAACCTGATGGCTTTACCTGCTACTATTCCCACCCACCACATTTGAAATATAATTCAGCACATTTCTTCACCAACCACAAGTGGGGCCCACCAATTCTAGAATTTTCCACCAAAATGATAAACTCCGAAAATTCAACAATTTCTGAACCAGTCATCTTGTAAAATTCGTAATAAATCATACGTTCATTTTTAACGGTTCAAAATTTGTGGACATATACTCAACTTATATATGTATAACATATCCAAAAATTACCACGATCCAACGGTCGGATTAAAAATTATAACCCCCGCAAAATATCTCAAAAACCCTGATTTTTAATACCTCCATTCCGACAAAAATATGGATAAAAACCTCAACATTAACTCCTTCATTTTTAACCAAAAAAATATATCCCTCATTTATATCCACATAAAATAAATATTTCCTTATCATATGAATCAATAATTAATTATTCACAAATAATATTACAGAATCACATTTATGACAACCAGGCCGTTCCCAGGAAAGAGGGGGCTTTCCAATAAGGATTTCTCCTTACTGGCGCGCAATTAGATGACCAAACCTCTCCTTAGACAGAACTTTCTAGACATTGTCAATAATGTTATCTAATAATATTATTCAAATAATATGAATTATTGATCTGATAATGAAAAATACTGTGCAGTAACAATTATTGAAACAACAATAATATAAAATATCAATGCAGCAATTATTGAATCAATAAAATAAAATATTGAACAGTAATCACTGTAACAATTATTGAGTAGTGCCTTCTTACGTACGAATCAATAATTCAATATACTGTGCAATCCGTGTGCTACTGTGCAACCACGCGTTATTACTGTATTTTTAACCACCGGGTATTTCAACAGTGTTAACGGTAACAACTACGCCGTTATTAATAAACAACTTATACTTGTCGTTTTCTTCATCCAATCGCTTTCCGTTATGGGGCCCACACAAGGCTGCGCCGTCGTACGAATATTCCCCGACAGCAAGAATATTCCACGACCAAACGAATATTCCCCGACAAAATGAATATTTTATAACCACTTGCTTATTTTGTAAAATTTGCACATTTCACCCATAACCAAAGTATTATATCAAATTAACCCCTTATTATTCACAATAATATTTAGAGAAAATTTGATTTTATTCATTAATAAGTTGGGGTCTTACAACCTCCCCTCCTTATGAAATTTCGTCCTCGAAATTGACGTACGTACCTGATGTTTCAAAAAGGTGAGGATACCTCGCTTTCATTTCTGATTCCAACTCCCAGGTCATTTCTTCAATAGCATGGTTTCTCCACAAAACCTTAACTTGTGGTATAACCTTCGTGCGTAGGACATGCTCTTTCCTATCCAAGATCTTAACAGGTACCTCCTCGTACGTTAAATCTTCAGCTATCTCGTCTGGTTCTAACTCAATAATGTGGTTCGGGTCTTTAACATATTTACGAAGCATAGATATGTGAAAAACATTATGAACACGAGACATGCTTGGAGGTAATGCGAGTCTATATGCCACATTTCCTATTCGCTCAAGAATCTCAAATGGACCAACAAATCTTGGATTGAGCTTTCCTCTCTTCCCAAATCTTGTAACTCCCTTCCATGGTGCAACACGTAACAATACATGATCCCCAATATTAAATTCCACGTCCTTCCGATGAAGATCCGCATAACTCTTTTGTCGATCCTGTGCCGTTTGTATACGTTGTCGAATCGTTTGGATCTTCTCTGTAGTAATGCGTACCAATTCTGGTCCCAACAATGTTGCTTCACCCACCTCGTCCCAGCATACTGGAGAACGACATTTTCTTCCATACAACGCCTCAAATGGAGCCATACCTATGCTCGCCTGATAACTGTTGTTGTAGGAGAATTCCACCAATGGTAGGTACTTATCCCAACTCCCTTTGAGATCTAAGACACAAAGTCTTAATAGATCTTCAAGAGTTTGAATAGTCCTCTCTGATTGTCCGTCCGTTTGAGGATGGTATGCTGAACTGAATCGTAAATCCGTGCCCATAGCTTTCTGCAAGCTAACCCAAAATCGTGAAGTGAATCTTGGGTCACGATCCGAAACTATGGATACTGGCATGCCATGCAATCTCACAATCTCGTTCACGTACATACTAGCAAGACGTTCAAGGGAATAAGTCTCACGTATCGGCAAGAAATGAGCGGACTTGGTTAATCTATCAACAATAACCCAAATCGCATCTATGCCTTGAGAAACCTTGGGAAGACCTGTAACAAAATCCATAGTAATGTGTTCCCACTTCCATTTCGGAATCTCAAGTGGTTGCAATGGACCCTTTGGTACTTGATGCTCCGCTTTTACACGTTGACAAGTTAAACATCTCGAGATAAACTCCGCGATCTCTCTTTTCATATTGCTCCACCAAAATGTATGTCGAAGATCGTGATACATTTTGGTACTCCCAGGATGGATTGCAAACGGTGTGTTGTGTGCCTCCATCATTATTCTATGCTTCAAGTCAAAATCGTTAGGAACACAAAGTCTGGAGTTGACTCGAAGTATTCCTTCTTCATCGATTCTTGCTTCTGGAATAGCACCTTCTTGCACTTTCTTCTTCATACGCATCAGCTCTATATCCGTAGCTTGAGCAGCTTTAACTTTATCGATTAAAGTCGGTTCTACTCGTATATTTGATATCATCATGTGGGTACTTGGAGCCTTCATCTCTATCTCCATCCTTTGCAAGTCATACAAAATGGGCCTTTGTGTTAAAAACATTGCACTCGTACCCGCATATGATCTTCTACTCAATGCGTCAGCTACTACGTTTGCTTTTCCAGGATGGTATTGGATGGTATGATCGTAATCTTTCAACAGCTCAAGCCAACGTCGTTGCCGCATGTTGAGTTCCTTTTGGGTGAAGAAATATTTGAGGCTTTTATGATCTGTATAGATCTCCACTTTCTCCCCATACAGGTAGTGTCTCCAGATCTTCAACGCAAAAACGACTGCTGCCAACTCCAAATCATGAGTAGGATAATTCCTCTCATATTCTTTGAGTTGTCGTGAGGCATAGGCTATGACTTTCCCATGTTGCATGAGAACACATCCTAACCCTTTGCCTGAAGCATCGCTGTAGATAACAAATCCATCCGAACCAGATGGTATTGTCAGAACAGGTGCCGAAATGAGTCTCCTCTTGAGTTCTTGGAAACTCTTCTCGCATTCCTCACTCCATACGAATTTTGTATCTTTCCGAGTCAGCTGAGTTAACGGAGTAGCGATTCGAGAAAATCCTTCCACAAATCTCCGATAATAACCAGCTAAGCCCAGAAAGCTACGTACTTCGGTTACCGACTTCGGTTGCTCCCAACTTTGTATGGCTTCAATCTTCGCCGGGTCGACAGATACTCCATGTTTTGACACCACGTGCCCAAGGAATGCTACTTCCTCAAGCCAGAACTCGCATTTCTTCAGTTTGGCATATAGCTTGTTTTCACGAAGCCTTTGCAGTACCAGCTTCAAATGGCGCTCATGATCTTCACGGCTTTTGGAATAGATGAGGATGTCATCAATAAAGACAACAACGAACTGATCCAAATATTCTTTGAATACACGGTTCATCATATCCATGAAGGCAGCAGGAGCATTAGTCAATCCAAAAGACATTACTAAGAATTCATAATGCCCGTACCGAGTTCTGAAGGCAGTCTTTGGAATATCCTCAGTTTTAATCTTCAGCTGATGATATCCAGAACGAAGATCGATCTTTGAAAAGAATTGTGCTCCTTGCAACTGGTCAAACAGGTCATCAATGCGAGGTAGCGGATACCTATTCTTGATGGTGACATGGTTCAATTCTCGATAGTCAATACAAAGTCGCATACTCCCGTCTTTCTTCTTTACGAATAAAACAGGAGCACCCCAAGGAGACGTACTAGGACGAATAAAACCGATGTCCAACAACTCCTGTAGTTGGACTTTTAACTCCTGAAGTTCAATAGGAGCCATTCGATATGGGGTTTTAGAAATGGGCTTTGTACCGGGTTCAAGGTCAATAAAGAATTCAATTTCTCGTTCCGGGGGTAGACCGGGAAGTTCTTCAGGAAATACATCGGAAAATTCTCTAACAATAGAAATATTATTCAAATCTGACTTGTCTTTGTTCAAATCCATAACATGGGCTAAGAAAGCTTGACATCCGTTTTTCAATAAACGAATAGCTTTGTGGCTTGATATGACAGTGACTGATTTTAGTGGTTTAGTAGTTTGAATTCGTATGACAGGTTGGTTAGGAATATGAAAACTAACAACCTTACGAAAACAATCAATTTTAGCATGATGAGTGGTTAACCAATCAATTCCTAAAATCACATCAAAAGCAAGTATCTTTAAAGAGATAAGATCAACAGGTAATGTGATAGTGCCAACTTGGATCATGCAAGATTTATAAACTGTAGATGTAACGAAGGTTTCACCCAACGGAGTTTCAACAGATAAGTTAAAGTCCAATTTCTCCGGAGTCAAGTTTAAACGTTGAGCACAAGCAGGAGAGATAAAAGAATGGGTAGAACCGGTATCTAGTAAAGTATAAACTTCGCAAGAATTCAAGATTAGCTTACCCGTGATCACCTCGTTCGGGTTTCTCACGTTTTGGCCAGTTACGACAAACGCTCTTCCAGGAACCGCTGATTTCGCCTTATCCGGGACAGCCCTTGGAATCACCACTCCCGCTGAACTTGGTTTCGCTATAGTACAATCTCGAGCGATGTGGCCTTCCTTCCCACAGTTGTAACACACCTTGGATTGTTGTGGACAGTTTGGGCTGATATGTCCCTCTTTCCCGCATTTGTAACATCTAACTGGTGGTCGTTCTCCTCCCCTAAAATTTGTTGTTGGTGCTGGTGCTGCTGCTGATGTCTTCCCGTCATTGTTGAATCTCCTCTTTCTGAAATTTCCACTTGACTCACCTCTCCTATTATCATGGCCACGATGACCACTCGAGTGGTTACCGCCTTTGTTCGTATTTTTCCCTCCTCGTTGGTTATCATCGCTCTGATGATTGCCGTCACCGGTATGACCCTGGTTGTGGTCCCTCGGTTGAGTATACTCATTATCTCTCTCTAATAATTGGGCCCTGTTGACAACGTCTGAATACAGAGAAAATTTATGAGAGATAAGGTATTGACGAATCTCAGGTTTTAAACCTCTCAGAAACATCCGCGTCATTCGTTCCTCATTTTCGACCAAATGAGGTGCAAACCTGGATAACTCTGCAAACTTCGCCTCGTACTGGGACACCGTCATGTTGTTTTGTTCCAGTCTAATAAACTCAACCTCCTTCATATGACGAATACTTTCAGGAAAGTACTTGTCATTGAACAGTTTTTGAAATGTTTCCCAGGACATGTTGAGTGCGTCAGGCTGGGTACGCTTCACAGACTCCCACCAGTAGTCTGCCTCACCGCGGAACATAAATGTGGCGAATGGAACCTTCTGTTCCTCCGTGCATCCCAAGACATCAAATATCTTGGTAATTTGCTTGACCCACGTTTCCGCCATGATCGGATCCGGCTTTCCCTTAAATTCTGGTGGTCCCAATTCTTTGAACTGCTTAGCTGTGACAAACCGCGCGTTGTTATCATTTCCACCCGTATTCTGCACACGAGTCTCCCTCGTCTGATTTTGCATGAACTGCAAAAAGCTCCTAAACATTCCATCATTCATCGTTTGCTCGGTAACGTTGTTTACAGGAGGAATATTGCCTTCCTGTTGCACGTTCCTCTGGGTAGTGATCAAAGGTGTCTCCACGGTCTGATTTACTCCATTATTAACGTTCTCAGCTGCCATTCTTAAATACTGCCATAAAACAAGGGTTAATAGTCATGTCATATATTATCCCTATACTCTGACCGACCAAATAAACACCAAATAAACTTAGTCAGGTCATACTAGCGAAGGAATTCCCCGTCTCTCCCCTCCTAGTTCTTGTCTCACATCTCAGCCAGGGATCATATCCCTAAGCTCTGATACCAACTGTGACGCCCCCAAAATAGGTATCCAACACCCATTCTGAGTCGCCAAATACATGGTACAGAAAATAACTACAACTTCAATTATACAATTGTCGTGCAAAATACGACAACACATACTGTGAGTTTAAATACAAATATTGTCTTCTAGACAATATCCACACTCAAATAAATCCTCATTACAATTATTCAAACACTATTTTACAGAAATAGTGAGGACTGCTAAAACATCTTTCTAGAACCATCACTCCATACCCCGACTAGATCCTGCTATGTTCTCACCTCCTGAGAAGAAAAATGGAACAAAAAGGAAAAGGGTGAGCTCAACTAGCCCAGTAAAGAATATTATGACTAAGATAATATACAAACAAATTATCGTTAGTCTTCAACAGGGAAAAATCTGATAGAATATAATCGACAACAAGTTTTAGATCAACAACTGCAGCGGAAACAGCAAACCATTAGAAGAGTCAAGTAGAGAAAGAATTCTACTATCTTCTAAGATTTAAAAGTCCATCATCAATATTTTATCCCTGTAACAACAATTAATAATCATCTTTAATCAAATATTCATCTTTGCACTACAGGCCAAAGATATTCATTTGTATCATCAGTCGATCATGTTCATCTCAACACCTGTTCATCTTTGCACTACAGGCCAAAGATATTCATCAAGTAATTATACATCTTTGCACTACAGGCCAAAGATATTCAGTAATATCATCATTTAGGACTGAGGATGATGAAAAATATCTTAAAGAGAACGAATCCAATGAGACAGAAGGACAAATAGTAGGGATTCGTATAACAGTTTATCCAAGATCAATAATACTTCATAATAATCAATTGTGAAGCAGAATTCAAAAATAAAGATCAAAACATGGATACAATCAAAGATAGTAACCATAATAGACATCTTGGACAAAAAGGGAAAATTTTATTTTTCGGTGAATAGTGCCGTATTCGTGAATAGTGCCGTATACGTGAATAGTGCCGTATACGTGAATAGTAACCCCCGACACAAAAAGTTCCAAATTTGATAAAAACTCATATCAATATTTCAGCATAATGATATTGAAGAAAATAATATCATTTAAGAAGAAAATAATATCCCTTACCTCAAAATATCAGTACTTCTGGTCGGAATACCGGTATAAGGCTGAAAGAAACTTGCTCTGATGAATAGAAACTCTCAAAGTATCTAAATACTCACAAAATACACTCAATAATCTAGAGAGAGAAAGAGAGAAAACTTGTTTCTGGTGTGATTTTCAATTCTAACTTAGCCCTCTATTTATAGGAAAATTTTGGTAGGTTTGACCTGCAACCTGATGGCTTTACCTGCTACTATTCCCACCCACCACATTTGAAATATAATTCAGCACATTTCTTCACCAACCACAAGTGGGGCCCACCAATTCTAGAATTTTTCACCAAAATGATAAACTCCGAAAATTCAACAATTTCTGAACCAGTCATCTTGTAAAATTCGTAATAAATCATACGTTCATTTTTAACGGTTCAAAATTTGTGGACATATACTCAACTTATATATGTATAACATATCCAAAAATTACCACGATCCAACGGTCGGATTAAAAATTATAACCCCCGTAAAATATCTCAAAAACCCTGATTTTTAATACCTCCATTCCAACAAAAATATGGATAAAAACCTCAACATTAACTCCTTCATTTTTAACCAAAAAAAAATATATCCCTCATTTATATCCACATAAAATAAATATTTCCTTATCATATGAATCAATAATTAATTATTCACAAATAATATTACAGAATCACATTTATGACAACCAGGCCGTTCCCAGGAAAGAGGGGGCTTTCCAATAAGGATTTCTCCTTACTGGCGCGCAATTAGATGACCAAACCTCTCCTTAAACAGAACTTTCTAGACATTGTCAATAATGTTATCTAATAATATTATTCAAATAATATGAATTATTGATCTGATAATGGAAAATACTGTGCAGTAACAATTATTAAAACAACAATAATATGAAATATCAATGCAGCAATTATTGAACCAATAAAATAAAATATTGAACAGTAATCACTGTAACAATTATTGAGTAGTGCCTTCTTACGTACGAATCAATAATTCAACTATACTGTGCAATCCGTGTGCTACTGTGCAACCACGCGTTATTACTGTATTTTTAACCACCGGGTATTTCAACAGTGTTAACGGTAACAACTACGCTGTTATTAATAAACAACTTATACTTGTCGTTTTCTTCATCCAATCGCTTTCCGTTATGGGGCCCACACAAGGCTGCGCCGTCGTACGAATATTCCCCGACAGCAAGAATATTCCACGACCAAACGAATATTCCCCGACAAAATGAATATTTTATAACCACTTGCTTATTTTGTAAAATTTGCACATTTCACCCATAACCAAAGTATTATATCAAATTAACCCCTTATTATTCACAATAATATTTAGAGAAAATTTGATTTTATTCATTAATAAGTTGGGGTCTTACACATCCGGCACCGGAGGAGACGGATCAGTTAACCGGAGAAGCCGCCGGAGAAGACGACGGAACAGTCGCCGGAGTCATCCGGAGGAGTCACCGGAGAAGACGACGCAACAGTCGCCTTCAGTCAATAATGATGGCCCACGCCATCATCAGTCAGCACTGATGGCCGATAGCCATCAGATCAGCTTTTGCTTTTACTTAAAGCAAAAGTCTTTTACTTTAGTAAATGTAAAAGTAAAAGTAAAAGAATATAACTTTTGCTTTTACTTTAAGTTAAATGTTTTTAACCTAGTTAAATGTTTTTAACATTTACCAATGTAAAAGTAAATGTAAAATGTTTCTTACGTTTTACTTTTACTTAAGTAAATTACTTTTACTTCCAGTCATTGTAATAGTGATTCCTGCGTGAATCAAATAGTAATTTACTTTCAGTTTTTCTATTTAAGGAACTCGAAGTGTTAGAGTTTCCTCAGGCTTTTCTTTTCTAAGAAAACCTCACCTGAGGTCCGCTCTCCCTTCTCTCTAGAGTTAGCCGGAGACGAAGCTTCCAGCTTCGATCTTCTTAGTTAGAAGATGAAGTCGAAGTCTTTCATACTTCGATCTTCCTCAAACAGTTAGTCTAGGAATTGATGTAATCCTTCCTCAACTGTTTATAAATAAAAAGAAAGAGATTACTTTACCGATTCACCGGTCATCTTCATCTGTAAGAACTTTTAACTGAGAGCTAGAATAACTGGAAACATCAGTGACCTTATGTGGACTAGACGGAGCGACCGACTTTAATTTTTCAGACGCTTTAACTGAAGATTTACTGGAAGATTCAATGGCTGGAGATTTGATAACTGAAGGGGTCAAGGGAGTAGATGGAGAAGGAGGGAATTCCTTCTGAACTTGACCAACTATCCTATCGACACCAAATTTATCCCACCATTTGATATAAAAACGGCGAGAGACTTGAGAAATTGGGGAGATAACTGTTTGAGCTGACCTAATTCCTATGGAAGAAGGAGGCTGGAAAACTGTGACTTCTTGGGTGGCCGTAACGACATACAGCGGATAAGTTTTTAAGAAGAAAAACTTAAACAGAAAAGAAAAGATTAAGAAGATGACCGGTGAATCGGTAAAGTAATCTCTTTCTTTTATTTATAAACAGTTCAGGAAGGGATTACATGTATATCCTAGATCTAACTGTTTGAGGAAGAAGGAAGTTATGGAAGAACTTCTTCTTCATCTTCTAACTAAGAAGATCGAAGCTGGAAGCTTCGTCTCCGGCTAACTCTAGAGAGAAGGGAGAGAGCGGACCTCAGGTGAGGTTTTCTTTCAAAAGAAAAGCCTGAAGAACTCTAACACTTCGAGTTCTTTAAATAGAAAAACTGAAAGTAAATTACTATTTGATTCACGCAGGAATCACTATTACAATGACTGGAAGTAAAAGTAATTTACTTAAGTAAAAGTAAAACGTAAGAAACATTTTACATTTACTTTTACATTGGTAAATGTTAAAAACATTTAACTAAGTTAAAAACATTTAACTTAAAGTAAAAGCAAAAGTTATTCTTTTACTTTTACTTTTACATTTTACTAAAGTAAATGTTTTTGCTTTACGGAAAGCAAAAGCTGATCTGATGGCTGTCGGCCATCAGTGCTGACTGAAGATGCCTCTGGCGTCTTCGTTGACTGACCGGCGGCGACTGTTGCGTCGTCTTCTCCGGCGGCTTCTCTGGTTTACTTGTCCGTCTCCTCCGGTGCCGGATGGAACTGCTGATCGTCTTCTCCGACGAGTCATCACCTCCATACATTTCCACCTCAAAATTTTTATCCCGGAAATAACCCTTTCACCCCCAAAAATTTTGTTTACAAAAGAAGGAGAGGAAAATTTTTTCACCGAAAAATTGGTCAAGATCTTCAAGATTTCTTTAATTTTGTAAAAGATTTTTGTTTAAAAAACAAATCAGATGAAATCTGAAACAAAGGATCACTCGATTGGTCCTGATCTATCAGTGAAATCGATCTAAACAGAAGACTCTGAAAACCGTTTAAACAAAAATTCTTTTTCTTGAAGGTCCACTGTAAAGGCCTTACTTGCCGATGAATCATACCCCTTAGATCTAAAGATTCCCTTTGGCCTTACACTGCTCACTTACTTGAGACTTACAAACAGGCACTAATCGGGACTTAAGGCGATCTTGGGTGTTTAACGGCGAAGGTCCGGTTACTTAAAGCGGAGCAAGAAAAATAAAAGTTTGCTAAAACGTTTAAACAGAACGCATACCTCCGTTCTAGATCGAAATCGCCGATAGCATCAAGAACCAACCGTGTGGCTCTGATACCATATAACAGCGGATAAGTTTTTAAGAAGAAAAACTTAAACAGAAAAGAAAAGATTAAGAAGATGACCGGTGAATCGGTAAAGTAATCTCTTTCTTTTATTTATAAACAGTTGAGGAAGGGATTACATGTATATCCTAGATCTAACTGTTTGAGGAAGAAGGAAGTTATGGAAGAACTTCTTCTTCATCTTCTAACTAAGAAGATCGAAGCTGGAAGCTTCGTCTCCGGCTAACTCTAGAGAGAAGGGAGAGAGCGGACCTCAGGTGAGGTTTTCTTTCAAAAGAAAAGCCTGAAGAACTCTAACACTTCGAGTTCTTTAAATAGAAAAACTGAAAGTAAATTACTATTTGATTCACGCAGGAATCACTATTACAATGACTGGAAGTAAAAGTAATTTACTTAAGTAAAAGTAAAACGTAAGAAACATTTTACATTTACTTTTACATTGGTAAATGTTAAAAACATTTAACTAAGTTAAAAACATTTAACTTAAAGTAAAAGCAAAAGTTATTCTTTTACTTTTACTTTTACATTTTACTAAAGTAAATGCTTTTGCTTTACGGAAAGCAAAAGCTGATCTGATGGCTGTCGGCCATCAGTGCTGACTGAAGATGCCTCTGGCGTCTTCGTTGACTAACCGGCGGCGACTGTTGCGTCGTCTTCTCCGGCGGCTTCTCTGGTTTACTTGTCCGTCTCCTCCGGTGCCGGATGGAACTGCTGATCGTCTTCTCTGACGAGTCATCACCTCCATACATTTCCACCTCAAAATTTTTATCCCGGAAATAACCCTTTCACCCCCAAAAATTTTGTTTACAAAAGAAGGAGAGGAAAATTTTTTCACCGAAAAATTGGTCAAGATCTTCAAGATTTCTTTAATTTTGTAAAAGATTTTTGTTTAAAAAACAAATCAGATGAAATCTGAAACAAAGGATCACTCGATTGGTCCTGATCTATCAGTGAAATCGATCTAAACAGAAGACTCTGAAAACCGTTTAAACAAAAATTCTTTTTCTTGAAGGTCCACTGTAAAGGCCTTACTTGCCGATGAATCATACCCCTTAGATCTAAAGATTCCCTTTGGCCTTACACTGCTCACTTACTTGAGACTTACAAACAGGCACTAATCGGGACTTAAGGCGATCTTGGGTGTTTAACGGCGAAGGTCCGGTTACTTAAAGCGGAGCAAGAAAAATAAAAGTTTGCTAAAACGTTTAAACAGAACGCATACCTCCGTTCTAGATCGAAATCGCCGATAGCATCAAGAACCAACCGTGTGGCTCTGATACCATATAACAGCGGATAAGTTTTTAAGAAGAAAAACTTAAACAGAAAAGAAAAGATTAAGAAGATGACCGGTGAATCGGTAAAGTAATCTCTTTCTTTTATTTATAAACAGTTGAGGAAGGGATTACATGTATATCCTAGATCTAACTGTTTGAGGAAGAAGAAAGTTATGGAAGAACTTCTTCTTCATCTTCTAACTAAGAAGATCGAAGCTGGAAGCTTCGTCTCCGGCTAACTCTAGAGAGAAGGGAGAGAGCGGACCTCAGGTGAGGTTTTCTTTCAAAAGAAAAGAAAAGATTAAGAAGATGACCGGTGAATCGGTAAAGTAATCTCTTTCTTTTATTTATAAACAGTTCAGGAAGGGATTACATGTATATCCTAGATCTAACTGTTTGAGGAAGAAGGAAGTTATGGAAGAACTTCTTCTTCATCTTCTAACTAAGAAGATCGAAGCTGGAAGCTTCGTCTCCGGCTAACTCTAGAGAGAAGGGAGAGAGCGGACCTCAGGTGAGGTTTTCTTTCAAAAGAAAAGCCTGAAGAACTCTAACACTTCGAGTTCTTTAAATAGAAAAACTGAAAGTAAATTACTATTTGATTCACGCAGGAATCACTATTACAATGACTGGAAGTAAAAGTAATTTACTTAAGTAAAAGTAAAACGTAAGAAACATTTTACATTTACTTTTACATTGGTAAATGTTAAAAACATTTAACTAAGTTAAAAACATTTAACTTAAAGTAAAAGCAAAAGTTATTCTTTTACTTTTACTTTTACATTTTACTAAAGTAAATGCTTTTGCTTTACGGAAAGCAAAAGCTGATCTGATGGCTGTCGGCCATCAGTGCTGACTGAAGATGCCTCTGGCGTCTTCGTTGACTGACCGGCGGCGACTGTTGCGTCGTCTTCTCCGGCGGCTTCTCTGGTTTACTTGTCCGTCTCCTCCGGTGCCGGATGGAACTGCTGATCGTCTTCTCCGACGAGTCATCACCTCCATACATTTCCACCTCAAAATTTTTATCCCGGAAATAACCCTTTCACCCCCAAAAATTTTGTTTACAAAAGAAGGAGAGGAAAATTTTTTCACCGAAAAATTGGTCAAGATCTTCAAGATTTCTTTAATTTTGTAAAAGATTTTTGTTTAAAAAACAAATCAGATGAAATCTGAAACAAAGGATCACTCGATTGGTCCTGATCTATCAGTGAAATCGATCTAAACAGAAGACTCTGAAAACCGTTTAAACAAAAATTCTTTTTCTTGAAGGTCCACTGTAAAGGCCTTACTTGCCGATGAATCATACCCCTTAGATCTAAAGATTCCCTTTGGCCTTACACTGCTCACTTACTTGAGACTTTCTTTTAAACTTTAAGAGAAAGATGAATTTGATTAAATAGATCTAACTAAGCAGAAAGAAACAACATACAACTTGGCTCTGATACCATTTGGGGAGGAAGCAGGAGAAGGAGGAAGACAGATTAGAGATGCGCATACAAACACAAGTTAAATACTTTAATAGAATAATTTTATTGATTTTATTGATTCAAACTATATACAAGTGCAGAAGTAAATTTAACTTACAAGAAGATTAAACTAAGAACATAAGAAGAAGAGGGGCTAGGTAGGCTTATCAGCGGTGGAGGCTAAAGATTAGTCAGAGAAGGAGCTCTGAGTCTTTCTAAGTCTGCCTCTCCCAAATGAATTCGTATTCCTTTTATAGATCAAGGAAACGAACTATTACAATGACTGAGGTAAAGTAAAAGTAAAAACATATTACATTTACTAAAGTTAAAGTAAAGTAAAAGAAAGAAAGGAATCTACTTTCGGTGGAAAAGCAGACGTCTTCTTTTGACTAAAGGGGCCGTGGGGCCAGATGCTTTGACTGAGGGCTGCTTTCGGTGGGAAAGCAGATGCTGCTGGAAAAGTAGACGTCTTCTTTTGACTAAAGGGGCCGTGGGGCCAGATGCTTTGACTGAGGGTTGCTTTCGGTGGGAAAGCAGATGCTGCTGGCGAGGCTGTCGGAGCAAAAGATGCTGCTGACGAAGCTGCTGATACCATTTGGGGAGGAAGCAGGAGAAGGAGGAAGACAGATTAGAGATGCGCATACAAACACAAGTTAAATACTTTAATAGAATAATTTTATTGATTTTATTGATTCAAACTATATACAAGTGCAGAAGTAAATTTAACTTACAAGAAGATTAAACTAAGAACATAAGAAGAAGAGGGGCTAGGTAGGCTTATCAGCGGTGGAGGCTAAAGATTAGTCAGAGAAGGAGCTCTGAGTCTTTCTAAGTCTGCCTCTCCCAAATGAATTCGTATTCCTTTTATAGATCAAGGAAACGAACTATTACAATGACTGAGGTAAAGTAAAAGTAAAAACATATTACATTTACTAAAGTTAAAGTAAAGTAAAAGAAAGAAAGGAATCTGCTTTCGGTGGAAAAGCAGACGTCTTCTTTTGACTAAAGGGGCCGTGGGGCCAGATGCTTTGACTGAGGGCTGCTTTCGGTGGGAAAGCAGATGCTGCTGGAAAAGCAGACGTCTTCTTTTGACTAAAGGGGCCGTGGGGCCAGATGCTTTGACTGAGGGCTGCTTTCGGTGGGAAAGCAGATGCTGCTGGCGAGGCTGTCGGAGCAAAAGATGCTGCTGACGAAGCTGCTGTGATGACTAGGCTGCCGAAGCAGGTGCGTGTGCTGACTAAGCTGATGACTAGGCTGCCGGAGCAGGTGCGTGTGCTGACTGAGCTGATGACTAGGCTGCCGGAGCAGGTGCGTGTGCTGACTGAGCTGACTAGGCTGCCGGGGCAGGTGCTGACTGAAATGTTCAGGCAAAAGGATCCTGAGCATCCTGAAGAATAATCGTGCCATAGGGGTCACGATCTTCCTCCTCATCTGATAAGTTTTGACTATCTGATAGATTTTGACTATCATTTTCTCCTCTGGAATGAGAAGAAATTGCATCAGACTTTTCGTCTAACTGATCTAAACGTGCCTGGATGGCATCTGTAAGAACTTTTAACTGAGAGCTAGAATAACTGGAAACATCAGTGACCTTATGTGGACTAGACGGAGCGACCGACTTTAATTTTTCAGACGCTTTAACTGAAGATTTACTGGAAGATTCAATGGCTGGAGATTTGATAACTGAAGGGGTCAAGGGAGTAGATGGAGAAGGAGGGAATTCCTTCTGAACTTGACCAACTATCCTATCGACACCAAATTTATCCCACCATTTGATATAAAAACGGCGAGAGACTTGAGAAATTGGGGAGATAACTGTTTGAGCTGACCTAATTCCTATGGAAGAAGGAGGCTGGAAAACTGTGACTTCTTGGGTGGCCGTAACGACATATTGCCATTTAAGGATCCAAGGGATTTTATATTTACTACAAAATATAAGGAATGCAGGAATTTCCTCATATTTTGGGAGATAGTTACTACGAGGACAAAAATGTTCTAACTGAACCAGAAGTGGCTCTGGGAAGATTGCATGATCAAGACCATGCCTAGTCCACCAGAGAATGAACCACTTGGGAAATTGACTTTTGAACTTTTGATCGAACTAGAAAAACCAAGAATGACTATGATCATCATTCTGGTGAAGCATGATTTTAAACCAAGCCTCAATATAATCATAATAGCAATAGGGGCTAGAATGATTAGAGAGCGACTTGAGATTGGAAGGATGACTACCCCAATCAGAAAGATTGAGAACCTGTTTAATATACAGCGAATGATAGAGAAGCTTGGAGCTATCATCATTGGCATAAATAGGTTTGATGAATACTGACTCTGTTTCAATGAGAATATCCTTATAAAAGACCAAAGATTTATAAGGAGCGAGGGGAAGAAAATGCCATCCAGCAGGAAAATACTGGGCAGCTAATTTGACTGGGTCATTTTTTGGTTTCATTGGTAACTCGATGTGGAACAGGTGCTGATCATACTTAGCACGATAATCCGAAGCTGGGTGACTAGGGTTTGACGTAGTTGCTTTGGATTGATTAGCAAAGATATCAAACGGTTTAGGCTGACTAACAAGAACTGACGCATAGGGCTTGGGGACTGTGCCAAGCACCTGGAATTTATTATGTGTTTGAGTAACTGGATGAGGAACAACAGTTCCTTTGGACTGATTGACTGGGCCAGAGGAACGGCCATGACCTCGAGAAGATGATCCTCCTCGAACACTCATGGTGCTGCAATAGTACCTGTGTTAATGAATTCACGTGTAAGAAAATCAGGAACTGAGTTGTTACTTCCTTTAATATATTCAATATCAAAATCAAAAATACTTAATATAGCTTGCCATCTAGCGAAAGAATGCTTAGAGGCGACGTTTTCAACATCTTTTTCAAGAATGAATTTGGCTGATTTACAATCTATTCTAACTAAGAATTTCTGATTTAGTAAATCTCTCTGAAATTTTTTAATACATAATACCAGTGACAAAATTTCCTTTTTAATAGTACTATATTTTAACTGTGTAGGGTTCCATGCGCCCGAATGGAAACGAACAATTTGTTCGTCAGAAGTGGGGGTTAACTGTTGCTTGAGAATGCCACCAAATCCAATATCGGAGGCATCTGTTTCAACTATTTTGAATGCTGAATCATTAGAGATGCCAAGGCAAGGCAAAACCTTGACATATTTTTTAACTTGTTGGACGACAGAAGTATGAATGTCAGTCCATGGAGGGGGATTACTCTGTACGCGCTGAAAAAGAGGCTTACAAATCTTCCTGAGATTCTTGTAAAACTTGCCAATATAATTAAGCGAGCCAAGAAATCTCTGTAGCTGAGTTTTGTCGGTAATCTTATCGGGAAATCGGTCGGCAAATTGAATAGCTCTGTCAATAGGCCGAGTGAGTCCGTGATAGAGGATTAGACCGAGAAACCTGACTTTTGTCAGAAACAGACTACACTTGGAAGGTGAAAGAACAAGACCATTGGTTTTAACTGTTTTGAAGAAAGAATTCAAATGTTTAGTATGTTCTTCAATAGTCTTGGAGAATACAAGGATATCATCGATATATACAATAATAAAATGACTGAAAGGATTCAAAATATTATTGAGAATATTCTGAAATTCACTAGGTGCGTTCTTTAGTCCAAATGACTGAACATTCCATTCGTAATGTCCGAACGGAGTGGTGAATGCTGTTTTATACCTATCGTCAGGATGAATGGCTACTTGTCAGAATCCTGATTTAAGGTCAAATTTACTAAAGATGGTTGAAACACTTAACCTGCTAAGAAGGTCTTCCTTATTAGGTAAAGGGTACCTAATCCATTCAAGAACCTTGTTTAATGGTTTGTAATTAATAACTAGACGAGGGACACCTCTCTCTTTCTCAGCTTCATTATTAACATAGAAGGCTGGGCAAGACCATGGTGATTTACTATGTCTAATTAACCATTTACTAAGGAGATCATTAATTTCCTTTTTACATAATTCCATTTGTTCATGACTCATTTGAATTGGTCTGGCTTTAGTGGGAATTAAGTGTTCTTTAAATTCTTTTGCATATGGTAATTTAACTGTGTGCTTCTTCCTATGCCAAAAAGCATTGGGGGAGTCAGAACATAGATTTTTTGTTAAATATTCTTTCAATTCACTAATTTTTTCTTGAACTCGGTTGCTTTTAAGTTGTTCTTCAACTTGTTGATACTTAACTTCTTCCTTGAGGAAACTTAAGTGGGTAACTTTGCAGTTTAACAGATTTATTGACTTGGAGATTGATTCTTCTTGAATAAATTTTAAATCTCGTTCTTTAGGCTTAATTAGGAATTTAAATGTTATTTTCTTTCCTAAATGCTCACAGCTTAATCCTTTATTACTGGTAGTGAATGGATATAATAAATAGATAAATGGTAAACCTAAAATAATTTTATCTGTGAGATTGCGGATTAAAACAAAAGAAGTTTTAAAGCACATTTCATCTTGACAGATGTGGACTCTAGGTAATTTATATTTTATTTCCATGTTACTACCATTAGCTGAATTAAGTTTTTCAGTAGTTTTTCTGTAGTATCTGGTGGGAATAAGACCCTCTTGAATACAGTTCAGATCTGCTCCAGTATCGACTAGGGCAGGGAGCTGAATAGAGAAGGTTTTATCAATAACTAACTTAATAGAGATGTACCACTTTTGAATGGTAATGTCTTTAATTCTTTTAAGTGAAAGACCTTGAATAAAAAGATCAGGATTATCTTTAACACCTGATGATTCTGGCTCTTCGTGACTTTCATCACTGGAAGAAGAATCGTGTATCTGAAGATCTGACTTTTTATCATCAATTTCTTTCCTTAGACTAGAGATGTCTAATTTTAGATTGGAAATCTCTTTCTTTAGTTTATTGACTTCATGATTTAATTCAGGGAGAGTAATTTCTCTAGCTGGAGATTTAAATCTTTCAAGTGTTTTATTAAGACTAAAAACTGGCTTTTCTTTGGCTTTAAGAACCTTATCAGTAACTTTCTTATCTTTATTCAATAGATCTTTTAATTGATTTAGATACTGGGTTTTTAAGCATGGGTCAATGATTTTACTAATTAGATCAACTAATAACAAACACTCTTCGTCTTCTTTAGTAATTACATTAATTCTTTTGCAACAATTGTTACTGCAATTTTCAGTGCAGACAGTAACTTCATTTTCTGTATTTGATTCATCGTTACAAGTACTGCTAGTGCTAGAAGATTCAGGAGCATCTGAAACTTCATTATTACTATCGTTATTTTCAATTCTTATTAACTCAAGTATATGCTCAGTGTCTTCAGCTGAGATGTTTAATTGACTTAATTTTTGCTTAACTCGACACTCACTCTTAAAGTGTCCTTTCTGCCCGCAATTGTGACAGACAATTTTACTTTTATCAAAATGTTTTGATTTTTTAGTTGATTTCTTATGTGTTGACTGAGGTTTTTTATAGTAAGAGTCTTTATTAATTATTTTCTTATCTTGAGTATATCGTCTTTTACGATGTTTGTGACTCTTATGTGACTCAATATGTTTATTGGGATGCCGGTGCAATCTTCTAGAGGGAGCAACGGGCGGTAAACCATATTGTTCACAGAAGGTGCCTAACTCATATTTAGCTTTCCTTTTATCCTTATTGGCTTGCTTAGCTAATTTAAAGTCAATACACATTTTTAATCCAATTTTTTGAATGTAACTTATAATGTCTCCATAAGTTAGATTATCATAATCAATATATCCTAAATTTTTACTCAATTCTTCTCTAACTTTATGTGCAAATAACGACGGTAGACCATTAACAAACTTTTCTTTCCAGAAAGGCTTATTACTGTCATTTCGCATCATAACTCTAGAGGTGAACACATCCTTGTACCATCTAAAATCACTTAGAGTGGGACAAGTAAGATTACTTAATTGGTCATGAATTCGTTCTGTGATGTTACTGGGGGTTCCAATAAAATGTTTAATTATAGTGAAGATTAAAGTATTAACTCCATCGGGTAAACCCATACCAACTTCCTCATTGAAGATGGGATTACCATCATCATCTCTTTGGATAGCGTGAACTATTGATATCCTAATGTCTTCAGTGAGATGCTTCTCCCACCAAGATCTAAGGATACCAGTAAATCCACTAGCTATTAATTCAACTATGTCCGGTTGGGATAAATTGTTGAATTTGGTGATATAACTATTCGCTACCATTGACATATGATTTAGTTTATTAAGGATTTCTTGTTCACTAAATCCATCAATATTCCATTCATATATTTTATTTGATGAGACAGAAAATTGCTTATCTAGATTTCTCTCTTCGAATTGTAGATCCGGAGGAGTGGGTCTAGAGTACCAATTTCTGGTGATACTAGTGTTATTAACAGTTAATTTATTTAGCTGTTCATTAAGGTTAGAGGTTGATGAGTGAATAGAAGAACTGTCTTCATCATCATCAGACTCTACTTGATCAATGACTGCAATAGTTCCACTCGTACCGGCTTCAGATTTAATTTTTTTAAATAGCTTATCTATGGACTGAACTAATTCTTCATCCTTATTAGGTAAACCTAATTTGGTTCTATTTTCTGGTAATTTGATTAAGGGTTGTTCAATCTTTGAATCAGGTTTTGTAATTATATTTTCTTCAAATTTTTCTTCAATTCTGTCAAGCTGTTTTCCAACAGTTGCTAGATACTGATTGCTAAAGTTTAATTGTTCAATTATCTTTTTATCATCTTTAATTCCGTCGGGAATTTTAAAGGGACTGGCGATAACTGAGGTGTTCTTAACTGGGATTAAAACTGTTTCTAAGGGTGGGTGACTAGACGAAATCTTTGTTTTGTCTTCTTTAATCCACTGTGTCTTACTAATAACATTACATTTACTTTGGTATTGCTCATACCAATCGTAAAACATAACGTTAATCTGTTCATTTTGAATGAATCTCTTCCATCTATTGACTATCTTATCTCTTTCTTTTTCAGTGGGGTGATTAGATCTAAATAGATGTCGTTTTTCTTTATTAGATTTTGAATTGAAATCTTTTACTAAGTTATCCCATTCCAAAATAAATTCCTTTTTAATGACTCTAAGTTGATTATGAATAGGGGCATTAAAGTCAGACTGTGTGGGATACACAGACGACGCTGGGGACGAAGATCCTTCATCTCCATCAAGGTCGTTATGGGTATAACAGGGATGACTAACTTGTCCTTGATTAAAAATTCCTTTTAGCTTGACGTCTTTAATCGAAGGGTTACCAATTATTTCTGAATCTCTTCTAGTATGAATAACTGAAGGGGTTGAAGAACTGGAAATGTCTTCAATAATAATTGGAGTTCTAGTACGTTCAAAACTAATTTTAACAGTTCCATCGGAAAACTGTTTGATGTTTTCAATATTTAATGAATTATTAATTATGGGTTGTTGTGGTAACTCATTTGGCAAAGTCCATTGGCTAGGTAATGTAATATCTTTCCAGAGAATTGTTCTCGGGATCTGGATATTAGCATCACTAGTTGAACTTTGAATTAAAACTGTCTGATCTTTAGGACTTTTATTAAGAGCATGAACGTTCAGATTTGACTTCATGGTCTTATAGTAAATCCGGTAGATCAAAGCAATAGGCTGAGATCCCTCAATCATCTGAGTAATCTCTCCTTCAGTCAGCACTGATGGCCGACAGCCATCAGATCAGCTTTTGCTTTCCGTAAAGCAAAAGCATTTACTTTAGTAAAATGTAAAAGTAAAAGTAAAAGAAAAACTTTTGCTTTTACCTTAAGTTAAATGTTTTTAACTTAGTTAAATGTTTTTAACATTTACCAATGTAAAAGTAAATGTAAAATGTTTCTTACGTTTTACTTTTACTTAAGTAAATTACTTTTACTTCCAGTCATTGTAATAGTGATTCCTGCGTGAATCAAATAGTAATTTACTTTAAGTTTTTCTATTTAAAGAACTCGAAGTGTTAGAGTTCTTCAGGCTTTTCTTTTAGAAGAAAACCTCACCTGAGGTCCGCTCTCCCTTCTCTCTAGAGTTAGCCGGAGACGAAGCTTCCAGCTTCGATCTTCTTAGTTAGAAGATGAAGTCGAAGTCTTTCATACTTCGATCTTCCTCAAACAGTTAGTCTAGGATATATGTAATCCCTTCCCAACTGTTTATAAATAAAAAGAAAGAGATTACTTTACCGATTCACCGGTCATCTTCTTAATCTTTTCTTTTCTGTTTAAGTTTTTCTTCTTAAAACTTATCCGCTGTTATATGGTATCAGAGCCACACGGTTGGTTCTTGATGCTATCGGCGATTTCGATCTAGAACGGAGGTATGCGTTCTGTTTAAACGTTTTAGCAAACTTTTATTTTTCTTGCTCCGCTTTAAGTAACCGGACCTTCGCCGTTAAACACCCAAGATCGCCTTAAGTCCCGATTAGTGCCTGTTTGTAAGTCTCAAGTAAGTGAGCAGTGTAAGGCCAAAGGGAATCTTTAGATCTAAGGGGTATGATTCATCGGCAAGTAAGGCCTTTACAGTGGACCTTCAAGAAAAAGAATTAACCAACCGTGTGGCTCTGATACCATATAACAGCGGATAAGTTTTAAGAAGAAAAACTTAAACAGAAAAGAAAAGATTAAGAAGATGACCGGTGAATCGGTAAAGTAATCTCTTTCTTTTTATTTATAAACAGTTGGGAAGGGATTACATATATCCTAGACTAACTGTTTGAGGAAGATCGAAGTATGAAAGACTTCGACTTCATCTTCTAACTAAGAAGATCGAAGCTGGAAGCTTCGTCTCCGGCTAACTCTAGAGAGAAGGGAGAGCGGACCTCAGGTGAGGTTTTCTTCTAAAAGAAAAGCCTGAAGAACTCTAACACTTCGAGTTCTTTAAATAGAAAAACTTAAAGTAAATTACTATTTGATTCACGCAGGAATCACTATTACAATGACTGGAAGTAAAAGTAATTTACTTAAGTAAAAGTAAAACGTAAGAAACATTTTACATTTACTTTTACATTGGTAAATGTTAAAAACATTTAACTAAGTTAAAAACATTTAACTTAAAGTAAAAGCAAAAGTTATTCTTTTACTTTTACTTTTACATTTTACTAAAGTAAATGCTTTTGCTTTACGGAAAGCAAAAGCTGATCTGATGGCTGTCGGCCATCAGTGCTGACTGAAGATGCCTCTGGCGTCTTCGTTGACTGACCGGCGGCGACTGTTGCGTCGTCTTCTCCAGCGGCTTCTCTGGTCTTCTTGATGCTATCGAAATCGCCGATAGCATCAAGAACCAACCGTGTGGCTTTGATACCATATAACAGCGGATAAGTTTTAAGAAGCAAAACTTAAACAGAAAAAGAAAAGATCTAATGACCGGTGAATCGGTAAAGTAATCTCTTTCTTTTATTTATAAACAGTTAGAAGGAAGTTATGGAAGAACTTCTTCTTCATCTTCTAACTAAGAAGATCGAAGCTGGAAGCTTCGTCTCCGGCTAACTCTAGAGAGAAGGGAGAGAGCGGACCTCAGGTGAGGTTTTCTTACAAAAGAAAAGCCTGAAGAACTCTAACACTTCGAGTTCTTTAAATAGAAAAACTGAAAGTAAATTACTATTTGATTCACGCAGGAATCACTATTACAATGACTGGAAGTAAAAGTAATTTACTTAAGTAAAAGTAAAACGTAAGAAACATTTTACATTTACTTTTACATTGGTAAATGTTAAAAACATTTAACTAAGTTAAAAACATTTAACTTAAAGTAAAAGCAAAAGTTATTCTTTTACTTTTACTTTTACATTTTACTAAAGTAAATGCTTTTGCTTTACGGAAAGCAAAAGCTGATCTGATGGCTGTCGGCCATCAGTGCTGACTGAAGATGCCTCTGGCGTCTTCGTTGACTGACCGGCGGCGACTGTTGCGTCGTCTTCTCCGGCGGCTTCTCTGGTTTACTTGTCCGTCTCCTCCGGTAAGAAACATTTTACATTTACTTTTACATTGGTAAATGTTAAAAACATTTAACTAAGTTAAAAACATTTAACTTAAAGTAAAAGCAAAAGTTATTCTTTTACTTTTACTTTTACATTTTACTAAAGTAAATGCTTTTGCTTTACGGAAAGCAAAAGCTGATCTGATGGCTGTCGGCCATCAGTGCTGACTGAAGATGCCTCTGGCGTCTTCGTTGACTGACCGGTGGCGACTGTTGCGTCGTCTTCTCCGGCGGCTTCTCTGGTTTACTTGTCCGTCTCCTCCGGTGCCGGATGAAACTGCTGATCGTCTTCTCCGACGAGTCATCACCTCCATACATTTCCACCTCAAAATTTTTATCCCGGAAATAACCCTTTCACCCCCAAAAATTTTGTTTACAAAAGAAGGAGAGGAAAATTTTTTCACCGAAAAATTGGTCAAGATCTTCAAGATTTCTTTAATTTTGTAAAAGATTTTTGTTTAAAAAACAAATCAGATGAAATCTGAAACAAAGGATCACTCGATTGGTCCTGATCTATCAGTGAAATCGATCTAAACAGAAGACTCTGAAAACCGTTTAAACAAAAATTCTTTTTCTTGAAGGTCCACTGTAAAGGCCTTACTTGCCGATGAATCATACCCCTTAGATCTAAAGATTCCCTTTGGCCTTACACTGCTCACTTACTTGAGACTTACAAACAGGCACTAATCGGGACTTAAGGCGATCTTGGGTGTTTAACGGCGAAGGTCCGGTTACTTAAAGCGGAGCAAGAAAAATAAAAGTTTGCTAAAACGTTTAAACAGAACGCATACCTCCGTTCTAGATCGAAATCGCCGATAGCATCAAGAACCAACCGTGTGGCTCTGATACCATATAACAGCGGATAAGTTTTTAAGAAGAAAAACTTAAACAGAAAAGAAAAGATTAAGAAGATGACCGGTGAATCGGTAAAGTAATCTCTTTCTTTTATTTATAAACAGTTGAGGAAGGGATTACATGTATATCCTAGATCTAACTGTTTGAGGAAGAAGGAAGTTACGGAAGAACTTCTTCTTCATCTTCTAACTAAGAAGATCGAAGCTGGAAGCTTCGTCTCCGGCTAACTCTAGAGAGAAGGGAGAGAGCGGACCTCAGGTGAGGTTTTCAGACTTAGAAAGACTCAGAGCTCCTTCTCTGACTAATCTTTAGCCTCCACCGCTGATAAGCCTACCTAGCCCCTCTTCTTCTTATGTTCTTAGTTTAATCTTCTTGTAAGTTAAATTTACTTCTGCACTTGTATATAGTTCGAATCAATAAAATCAATAAAATTATTCTATTAAAGTATTTAACTTGTGTTTGTATGCGCATCTCTAATCTGTCTTCCTCCTTCTCCTGCTTCCTCCCCAAATGGTATCAGAGCTAAGTTGAGTGTCGGGTTATAGAACATAGGTATGAGTTTACTAAGGGTAAAAGGGGTATGCATGAATGAACCTTGAGGCAGAATTTATTTTGAAACAGTCAAGATGAGTAGGTTATTTAGATCCAACTCTTCAGTTAGTAACAGGTCGACTTTACCTCCAGTCCCAGATATTGTCAACCAGGAAGAACAGAGTTATGAAAATCTTAATCAAGTTTTGAATAATTGGAACATACCTAGGGTTTCCCCTAAAGAAATTTATCAGTCAACATTTTCTGATAAATTTAAAACAGATTACAATGTTAAAACAGTTGAAAGAGTTTTTGCAATTAACAAAGAATATGAAAATTGTAGCCTATTATCCCCAGAAGTTATTAAAAAACACAGAAAAAAGGGTTATAATTTTATTCATATAGGATTAATTCAAGTTGCAGTTAAACCACTTAATAGAAAAGGAATTAACTCATCAATCTACCTTTGTCTTAGAGACGCTAGATTTTTGAATTACTACCCTAGTATAATTGGTGCCATGGAAGCCAGTTTGCATAATGGACACATTTGGGGAGGAAGCAGGAGAAGGAGGAAGACAGATTAGAGATGCGCATACAAACACAAGTTAAATACTTTAATAGAATAATTTTATTGATTTTATTGATTCAAACTATATACAAGTGCAGAAGTAAATTTAACTTACAAGAAGATTAAACTAAGAACATAAGAAGAAGAGGGGCTAGGTAGGCTTATCAGCGGTGGAGGCTAAAGATTAGTCAGAGAAGGAGCTCTGAGTCTTTCTAAGTCTGCCTCTCCCAAATGAATTCGTATTCCTTTTATAGATCAAGGAAACGAACTATTACAATGACTGAGGTAAAGTAAAAGTAAAAACATATTACATTTACTAAAGTTAAAGTAAAGTAAAAGAAAGAAAGGAATCTGCTTTCGGTGGAAAAGCAGACGTCTTCTTTTGACTAAAGGGCCGTGGGGCCAGATGCTTTGACTGAGGGCTGCTTTCGGTGGGAAAGCAGATGCTGCTGGAAAAGCAGACGTCTTCTTTTGACTAAAGGGGCCGTGGGCCAGATGCTTTGACTGAGGGCTGCTTTCGGTGGGAAAGCAGATGCTGCTGGCGAGGCTGTCGGAGCAAAAGATGCTGCTGACGAAGCTGCTGTGATGACTAGGCTGCCGGAGCAGGTGCGTGTGCTGACTGAGCTGATGACTAGGCTGCCGGAGCAGGTGCGTGTGCTGACTGAGCTGATGACTAGGCTGCCGGAGCAGGTGCGTGTGCTGACTGAGCTGACTAGGCTGCCGGGGCAGGTGCTGACTGAAATGTTCAGGCAAAAGGATCCTGAGCATCCTGAAGATTAATCGTGCCATAGGGGTCACGATCTTCCTCCTCATCTGATAAGTTTTGACTATCTGATAGATTTTGACTATCATTTTCTCCTCTGGAATGAGAAGAAATTGCATCAGACTTTTCGTCTAACTGATCTAAACGTGCCTGGATGGCATCTGTAAGAACTTTTAACTGATCTATGGTTGGATGGCCTCGTTCTTAAAACTTATGCATTCTGTTTAAACGTTTTAGCAAACTTTTATTTTTCTTGCTCCGCTTTAAGTAACCGGACCTTCGCCGTTAAACACCCAAGATCGCCTTAAGTCCCGATTAGTGCCTGTTTGTAAGTCTCAAGTAAGTGAGCAGTGTAAGGCCAAAGGGAACCTTTAGATCTAAGGGGTATGATTCATCGGCAAGTAAGGCCTTTACAGTGGACCTTCAAGAAAAAGAATTTTTGTTTAAACGGTTTTCAGAGTCTTCTGTTTAGATCGATTTCACTGATAGATCAGGACCAATCGAGTGATCCTTTGTTTCAGATTTCATCTGATTTGTTTTTTAAACAAAAATCTTTTACAAAATTAAAGAAATCTTGAAGATCTTGACCAATTTTTCGGTGAAAAAATTTTCCTCTCCTTCTTTTGTAAACAAAATTTTTGGGGGTGAAAGGGTTATTTCCTGGATAAAAATGTTGAGGTGGAAATGTATGGAGGTGATGACTCGTCGGAGAAGACGATCAGCAGTTCCATCCGGCACCCACAGGAGACGGACAAGTCAGCCGGAGAAGACGACGGAACAGTCGCCGGAGTCAACCGGAGAAGCCGCCGGAGAAGACGACGCAACAGTCGCCGCCGGTCAGTCAACGAAGACGCCAGAGGCATCTTCAGTCAGCACTGATGGCCGACAGCCATCAGATCAGCTTTTGCTTTCCGTAAAGCAAAAGCATTTACTTTAGTAAAATGTAAAAGTAAAAGTAAAAGAAAAACTTTTGCTTTTACCTTAAGTTAAATGTTTTTAACTTAGTTAAATGTTTTTAACATTTACCAATGTAAAAGTAAATGTAAAATGTTTCTTACGTTTTACTTTTACTTAAGTAAATTACTTTTACTTCCAGTCATTGTAATAGTGATTCCTGCGTGAATCAAATAGTAATTTACTTTAAGTTTTTCTATTTAAAGAACTCGAAGTGTTAGAGTTCTTCAGGCTTTTCTTTTAGAAGAAAACCTCACCTGAGGTCCGCTCTCCCTTCTCTCTAGAGTTAGCCGGAGACGAAGCTTCCAGCTTCGATCTTCTCAAAAGGATCCTGAGCATCCTGAAGATTAATCCATAGGGGTCACGATCTTCCTCCTCATCTGATAAGTTTTGACTATCTGATAGATTTTGACTATCATTTTCTCCTCTGGAATGAGAAGAAATTGCATCAGACTTTTCGTCTAACTGATCTAAACAAAAATTCTTTTTCTTGAAGGTCCACTGTAAAGGCCTTACTTGCCGATGAATCATACCCCTTAGATCTAAAGATTCCCTTTGGCCTTACACTGCTCACTTACTTGAGACTTACAAACAGGCACTAATCGGGACTTAAGGCGATCTTGGGTGTTTAACGGCGAAGGTCCGGTTACTTAAAGCGGAGCAAGAAAAATAAAAGTTTGCTAAAACGTTTAAACAGAACGCATACCTCCGTTCTAGATCGAAATCGCCGATAGCATCAAGAACCAACCGTGTGGCTCTGATACCATATAACAGCGGATAAGTTTTTAAGAAGAAAAACTTAAACAGAAAAGAAAAGATTAAGAAGATGACCGGTGAATCGGTAAAGTAATCTCTTTCTTTTATTTATAAACAGTTGAGGAAGGGATTACATGTATATCCTAGATCTAACTGTTTGAGGAAGAAGGAAGTTATGGAAGAACTTCTTCTTCATCTTCTAACTAAGAAGATCGAAGCTGGAAGCTTCGTCTCCGGCTAACTCTAGAGAGAAGGGAGAGAGCGGACCTCAGGTGAGGTTTTCTTTCAAAAGAAAAGCCCTGAAGAACTCTAACACTTCGAGTTCTTTAAATAGAAAAACTTAAAGTAAATTACTATTTGATTCACGCAGGAATCACTATTACAATGACTGGAAGTAAAAGTAATTTACTTAAGTAAAAGTAAAACGTAAGAAACATTTTACATTTACTTTTACATTGGTAAATGTTAAAAACATTTAACTAAGTTAAAAACATTTAACTTAAGGTAAAAGCAAAAGTTTTTCTTTTACTTTTACTTTTACATTTTACTAAAGTAAATGCTTTTGCTTTACGGAAAGCAAAAGCTGATCTGATGGCTGTCGGCCATCAGTGCTGACTGAAGATGCCTCTGGCGTCTTCGTTGACTGACCGGCGGCGACTGTTGCGTCGTCTTCTCCCGGCGGCTTCTCCGGTTGACTCCGGCGACTGTTCCGTCGTCTTCTCCGGCTGACTTGTCCGTCTCCTGTGGGTGCCGGATGGAACTGCTGATCGTCTTCTCCGACGAGTCATCACCTCCATACATTTCCACCTCAAAATTTTTATCCAGGAAATAACCCTTTCACCCCCAAAAATTTTGTTTACAAAAGAAGGAGAGGAAAATTTTTTCACCGAAAAATTGGTCAAGATCTTCTTTTACATTTTACTAAAGTAAATGCTTTTGCTTTACGGAAAGCAAAAGCTGATCTGATGGCTGTCGGCCATCAGTGCTGACTGAAGATGCCTCTGGCGTCTTCGTTGACTGACCGGCGGCGACTGTTGCGTCGTCTTCTCCGCCGGCTTCTCTGGTTTACTTGTCCGTCTCCTCCGGTAAGAAACATTTTACATTTACTTTTACATTGGTAAATGTTAAAAACATTTAACTAAGTTAAAAACATTTAACTTAAAGTAAAAGCAAAAGTTATTCTTTTACTTTTACTTTTACATTTTACTAAAGTAAATGCTTTTGCTTTACGGAAAGCAAAAGCTGATCTGATGGCTGTCGGCCATCAGTGCTGACTGAAGATGCCTCTGGCGTCTTCGTTGACTGACCGGCGGCGACTGTTGCGTCGTCTTCTCCGGCGGCTTCTCTGGTTTACTTGTCCGTCTCCTCCGGTGCCGGATGGAACTGCTGATCGTCTTCTCCGACGAGTCATCACCTCCATACATTTCCACCTCAAAATTTTTATCCCGGAAATAACCCTTTCACCCCCAAAAATTTTGTTTACAAAAGAAGGAGAGGAAAATTTTTTCACCGAAAAATTGGTCAAGATCTTCAAGATTTCTTTAATTTTGTAAAAGATTTTTGTTTAAAAAACAAATCAGATGAAATCTGAAACAAAGGATCACTCGATTGGTCCTGATCTATCAGTGAAATCGATCTAAACAGAAGACTCTGAAAACCGTTTAAACAAGAAAAACTTTAGCAATCAGTATCTAGCAACTGTTGGAAAACAGCTTGACAGAATTGAAGAAAAATTTGAAGAAAATATAATTACAAAACCTGATTCAAAGATTGAACAACCCTTAATCAAATTACCAGAAAATAGAACCAAATTAGGTTTACCTAATAAGGATGAAGAATTAGTTCAGTCCATAGATAAGCTATTTAAAAAAATTAAATCTGAAGCCGGTACGAGTGGAACTATTGCAGTCATTGATCAAGTAGAGTCTGATGATGATGAAGACAGTTCTTCTATTCACTCATCAACCTCTAACCTTAATGAACAGCTAAATAAATTAACTGTTAATAACACTAGTATCACCAGAAATTGGTACTCTAGACCCACTCCTCCGGATCTACAATTCGAAGAGAGAAATCTAGATAAGCAATTTTCTGTCTCATCAAATAAAATATATGAATGGAATATTGATGGATTTAGTGAACAAGAAATCCTTAATAAACTAAATCATATGTCAATGGTAGCGAATAGTTATATCACCAAATTCAACAATTTATCCCAACCGGACATAGTTGAATTAATAGCTAGTGGATTTACTGGTATCCTTAGATCTTGGTGGGAGAAGCATCTCACTGAAGACATTAAGATATCAATAGTTCACGCTATCTAAAGAGATGATGATGGTAATCCCATCTTCAATGAGGAAGTTGGTATGGGTTTACCCGATGGAGTTAATACTTTAATCTTCACTATAATTAAACATTTTATTGGAACCCCCAGTAACATCACAGAACGAATTCATGACCAATTAAGTAATCTTACTTATCCCACTCTAAGTGATTTTAGATGGTACAAGGATGTGTTCACCTCTAGAGTTATGATGCGAAATGACAGTAATAAGCCTTTCTGGAAAGAAAAGTTTGTTAATGGTCTACCGTCGTTATTTGCACATAAAGTTAGAGAAGAATTGAGTAAAAATTTAGGATATATTGATTATGATAATCTAACTTATGGAGACATTATAAGTTACATTCAAAAAATTGGATTAAAAATGTGTATTGACTTTAAATTAGCTAAGCAAGCCAATAAGGATAAAAGGAAAGCTAAATATGAGTTAGGCACCTTCTGTGAACAATATGGTTTACCGCCCGTTGCTCCCTCTAGAAGATTGCACCGGCATCCCAATAAACATATTGAGTCACATAAGAGTCACAAACATCGTAAAAGACGATATACTCAAGATAAGAAAATAATTAATAAAGACTCTTACTATAAAAAACCTCAGTCAACACATAAGAAATCAACTAAAAAATCAAAACATTTTGATAAAAGTAAAATTGTCTGTCACAATTGCGGGCAGAAAGGACACTTTAAGAGTGAGTGTCGAGTTAAGCAAAAATTAAGTCAATTAAACATCTCAGCTGAAGACACTGAGCATATACTTGAGTTAATAAGAATTGAAAATAACGATAGTAATAATGAAGTTTCAGATGCTCCTGAATCTTCTAGCACTAGCAGTACTTGTAACGATGAATCAAATACAGAAAATGAAGTTACTGTCTGCACTGAAAATTGCAGTAACAATTGTTGCAAAAGAATTAATGTAATTACTAAAGAAGACGAAGAGTGTTCGTTATTAGTTGATCTAATTAGTAAAATCATTGACCCAGGCTTAAAAACCCAGTATCTAAATCAATTAAAAGATCTATTGAATAAAGATAAGAAAGTTACTGATAAGGTTCTTAAAGCCAAAGAAAAGCCAGTTTTTAGTCTTAATAAAACACTTGAAAGATTTAAATCTCCAGCTAGAGAAATTACTCTCCCTGAATTAAATCATGAAGTCAATAAACTAAAGAAAGAGATTTCCAATCTAAAATTAGACATCTCTAGTCTAAGGAAAGAAATTGATGATAAAAAGTCAGATCTTCAGATACACGATTCTTCTTCCAGTGATGAAAGTCACGAAGAGCCAGAATCATCAGGTGTTAAAGATAATCCTGATCTTTTTATTCAAGGTCTTTCACTTAAAAGAATTAAAGACATTACCATTCAAAAGTGGTACATCTCTATTAAGTTAGTTATTGATAAAACCTTCTCTATTCAGCTCCCTGCCCTAGTCGATACTGGAGCAGATCTGAACTGTATTCAAGAGGGTCTTATTCCCACCAGATACTACAGAAAAACTACTGAAAAACTTAATTCAGCTAATGGTAGTAACATGGAAATAAAATATAAATTACCTAGAGTCCACATCTGTCAAGATGAAATGTGCTTTAAAACTTCTTTTGTTTTAATCCGCAATCTCACAGATAAAATTATTTTAGGTTTACCATTTATCTATTTATTATATCCATTCACTACCAGTAATAAAGGATTAAGCTGTGAGCATTTAGGAAAGAAAATAACATTTAAATTCCTAATTAAGCCTAAAGAACGAGATTTAAAATTTATTCAAGAAGAATCAATCTCCAAGTCAATAAATCTGTTAAACTGCAAAGTTACCCACTTAAGTTTCCTCAAGGAAGAAGTTAAGTATCAACAAGTTGAAGAACAACTTAAAAGCAACCGAGTTCAAGAAAAAATTAGTGAATTGAAAGAATATTTAACAAAAAATCTATGTTCTGACTCCCCCAATGCTTTTTGGCATCGGAAGAAGCACACAGTTAAATTACCATATGCAAAAGAATTTAAAGAACACTTAATTCCCACTAAAGCCAGACCAATTCAAATGAGTCATGAACAAATGGAATTATGTAAAAAGGAAATTAATGATCTCCTTAGTAAAGGGTTAATTAGACATAGTAAATCACCATGGTCTTGCCCAGCCTTCTATGTTAATAATGAAGCTGAGAAAGAGAGAGGTGTCCCTCGTCTAGTTATTAATTACAAACCATTAAACAAGGTTCTTGAATGGATTAGGTACCCTTTACCTAATAAGGAAGACCTTCTTAGCAGGTTAAGTGTTTCAACCATCTTTAGTAAATTTGACCTTAAATCAGGATTCTGGCAAGTAGCCATTCATCTCGACGATAGGTATAAAACAGCATTCACCACTCCGTTTGGACATTACGAATGGAATGTTCAGTCATTTGGACTAAAGAACGCACCTAGTGAATTTCAGAATATTCTCAATAATATTTTGAATCCTTTCTGTCATTTTATTATTGTATATATCGATGATATCCTTGTATTCTCCAAGACTATTGAAGAACATACTAAACATTTGAATTCTTTCTTCAAAACAGTTAAAACCAATGGTCTTGTTCTTTCACCTTCCAAGTGTAGTCTGTTTCTGACAAAAGTCAGGTTTCTCGGTCTAATCCTCTATCACGGACTCACTCGGCCTATTGACAGAGCTATTCAATTTGCCGACCGATTTCCCGATAAGATTACCGACAAAACTCAGCTACAGAGATTTCTTGGCTCGCTTAATTATATTGGCAAGTTTTACAAGAATCTCAGGAAGATTTGTAAGCCTCTTTTTCAGCACTTACAGAGTAATCCCCCTCCATGGACTGACATTCATACTTCTGTCGTCCAACAAGTTAAAAAATATGTCAAGGTTTTGCCTTGCCTTGGCATCTCTAATGATTCAGCATTCAAAATAGTTGAAACAGATGCCTCCGATATTGGATTTGGTGGCATTCTCAAGCAACAGTTAACCCCCACTTCTGACGAACAAATTGTTCGTTTCCATTTGGGCGCATGGAACCCTACACAGTTAAAATATAGTACTATTAAAAAGGAAATTTTGTCACTGGTATTATGTATTAAAAAATTTCAGAGAGATTTACTAAATCAGAAATTCTTAGTTAGAATAGATTGTAAATCAGCCAAATTCATTCTTGAAAAAGACGTTGAAAACGTCGCCTCTAAGCATTCTTTCGCTAGATGGCAAGCTATATTAAGTATTTTTGATTTTGATATTGAATATATTAAAGGAAGTAACAACTCAGTTCCTGATTTTCTTACACGTGAATTCATTAACACAGGTACTATTGCAGCACCATGAGTGTTCGAGGAGGATCATCTTCTCGAGGTCATGGCCGTTCCTCTAGCCCAGTCAATCAGTCCAAAGGAACTGTTGTTCCTCATCCAGTTACTCAAACACATAATAAATTTCAGGTGCTTGGCACAGTCCCCAAGCCCTATGCGTCAGTTCTTGTTAGTCAGCCTAAACCGTTTGATATCTTTGCTAATCAATCCAAAGCAACTACGTCAAACCCTAGTCACCCAGCTTCGGAATATCGTGCTAAGTATGATCAGCACTTGTTCCACATCGAGTTACCAATGAAACCAAAAAATGACCCAGTCAAATTAGCTGCCCAGTATTTTCCTGCTGGATGGCATTTTCTTCCCCTCGCTCCTTATAAATCTTTGGTCTTTTATAAGGATATTCTCATTGAAACAGAGTCAGTATTCATCAAACCTATTTATGCCAACGATGATAGCTCCAAGCTTCTCTATCATTCGCTGTATATTAAACAGGTTCTCAATCTTTCTGATTGGGGTAGTCATCCTTCCAATCTCAAGTCGCTCTCTAATCATTCTAGCCCCTATTGCTATTATGATTATATTGAGGCTTGGTTTAAAATCATGCTTCACCAGAATGATGATCATAGTCATTCTTGGTTTTTCCAGTTCGATCAAAAGTTCAAAAGTCAATTTCCCAAGTGGTTCATTCTCTGGTGGACTAGGCATGGTCTTGATCATGCAATCTTCCCAGAGCCACTTCTGGTTCAGTTAGAACATTTTTGTCATCGTAGTAACTATCTCCCAAAATATGAGGAAATTCCTGCATTCCTTATATTTTGTAGTAAATATAAAATCCCTTGGATCCTTAAATGGCAATATGTCGTTACGGCCACCCAAGAAGTCACAGTTTTCCAGCCTCCTTCTTCCATAGGAATTAGGTCAGCTCAAACAGTTATCTCCCCAATTTCTCAAGTCTCTCGCCGTTTTTATATCAAATGGTGGGATAAATTTGGTGTCGATAGGATAGTTGGTCAAGTTCAGAAGGAATTCCCTCCTTCTCCATCTACTCCCTTGACCCCTTCAGTTATCAAATCTCCAGCCATTGAATCTTCCAGTAAATCTTCAGTTAAAGTGTCTGAAAAATTAAAGTCGGTCGCTCCGTCTAGTCCACATAAGGTCACTGATGTTTCCAGTTATTCTAGCTCTCAGTTAAAAGTTCTTACAGATGCCATCCAGGCACGTTTAGATCAGTTAGACGAAAAGTCTGATGCAATTTCTTCTCATTCCAGAGGAGAAAATGATAGTCAAAATCTATCAGATAGTCAAAACTTATCAGATGAGGAGGAAGATCGTGACCCCTATGGCACGATTAATCTTCAGGATGCTCAGGATCCTTTTGCCTGAACATTTCAGTCAGCACCTGCCCCGGCAGCCTAGTCAGCTCAGTCAGCACACGCACCTGCTTCGGCAGCCTAGTCATCAGCTCAGTCAGCACACGCACCTGCTCCGGCAGCCTAGTCATCAGCTCAGTCAGCACACGCACCTGCTCCGGCAGCCTAGTCATCACAGCAGCTTCGTCAGCAGCATCTTTTGCTCCGACAGCCTCGCCAGCAGCATCTGCTTTCCCACCGAAAGCAGCCCTCAGTCAAAGCATCTGGCCCCACGGCCCCTTTAGTCAAAAGAAGACGTCTGCTTTTCCAGCAGCATCTGCTTTCCCACCGAAAGCAGCCCTCAGTCAAAGCATCTGGCCCCACGGCCCCTTTAGTCAAAAGAAGACGTCTGCTTTTCCACCGAAAGCAGATTCCTTTCTTTCTTTTACTTTACTTTAACTTTAGTAAATGTAATATGTTTTTACTTTTACTTTACCTCAGTCATTGTAATAGTTCGTTTCCTTGATCTATAAAAGGAATACGAATTCATTTGGGAGAGGCAGACTTAGAAAGACTCAGAGCTCCTTCTCTGACTAATCTTTAGCCTCCACCGCTGATAAGCCTACCTAGCCCCTCTTCTTCTTATGTTCTTAGTTTAATCTTCTTTAATTCCGTCGGGAATTTTAAAGGGACTGGCGATAACTGAGGTGTTCTTAACTGGGATTAAAACTGTTTCTAAGGGTGGGTGACTAGACGAAATCTTTGTTTTGTCTTCTTTAATCCACTGTGTCTTACTAATAACATTGCATTTACTTTGGTATTGCTCATACCAATCGTAAAACATAACGTTAATCTGTTCATTTTGAATGAATCTCTTCCATCTATTGACTATCTTATCTCTTTCTTTTTCAGTGGGGTGATTAGATCTAAATAGATGTCGTTTTTCTTTATTAGATTTTGAATTGAAATCTTTTACTAAGTTATCCCATTCCAAAATAAATTCCTTTTTAATGACTCTAAGTTGATTATGAATAGGGGCATTAAAGTCAGACTGTGTGGGATACACAGACGACGCTGGGGACGAAGATCCTTCATCTCCATCAAGGTCGTTATGGGTATAACAGGGATGACTAACTTGTCCTTGATTAAAAATTCCTTTTAGTTTGACGTCTTTAATCGAAGGGTTACCAATTATTTCTGAATCTCTTCTAGTATGAATAACTGAAGGGGTTGAAGAACTGGAAATGTCTTCAATAATAATTGGAGTTCTAGTACGTTCAAAACTAATTTTAACAGTTCCATCGGAAAACTGTTTGATGTTTTCAATATTTAATGAATTATTAATTATGGGTTGTTGTGGTAACTCATTTGGCAAAGTCCATTGGCTAGGTAATGTAATATCTTTTCAGAGAATTGTTCTCGGGATCTGGATATTAGCATCACTAGTTGAACTTTGAATTAAAACTGTCTGATCTTTAGGACTTTTATTAAGAGCATGAACGTTCAGATTTGACTTCATGGTCTTATAGTAAATCCGGTAGATCAAAGCAATAGGCTGAGATCCCTCAATCATCTGAGTAATCTCTCCTTCAGTTTTAATATTTAATGTTAATGCTTTAAATAAGTTTTGATCACTAAGGCTTAAAGTGAAATCTGGAAAACAATTAAAGTGAATTGGTCCATAATGCAAACTGGCTTCCATGGCACCAATTATACTAGGGTAGTAATTCAAAAATCTAGCGTCTCTAAGACAAAGGTAGATTGATGAGTTAATTCCTTTTCTATTAAGTGGTTTAACTGCAACTTGAATTAATCCTATATGAATAAAATTATAACCCTTTTTTCTGTGTTTTTTAATAACTTCTGGGGATAATAGGCTACAATTTTCATATTCTTTGTTAATTGCAAAAACTCTTTCAACTGTTTTAACATTGTAATCTGTTTTAAATTTATCGGAAAATGTTGACTGATAAATTTCTTTAGGGGAAACCCTAGGTATGTTCCAATTATTCAAAACTTGATTAAGATTTTCATAACTCTGTTCTTCCTGGTTGACAATATCTGGGACTGGAGGTAAAGTCGACCTGTTACTAACTGAAGAGTTGGATCTAAATAACCTACTCATCTTGACTGTTTCAAAATAAATTCTGCCTCAAGGTTCATTCATGCATACCCCTTTTACCCTTAGTAAACTCATACCTATGTTCTATAACCCGACACTGCTCACACCCTGGAGACTTACAAAAGGTTAGACACGAACTAGGTGGTCTACAGGTAAATAAGGTGACTTCAGAACACGTGAAGAAGAAGATAATTTTGAAAGAGAAAGATGAATTTGATTAAATAGATCTAACTAAGCAGAAAGAAACAACATACAACTTGGCTCTGATACCATTTGGGGAGGAAGCAGGAGAAGGAGGAAGACAGATTAGAGATGCGCATACAAACACAAGTTAAATACTTTAGCGACGCTATATGTTGTTCGTCGCTAAAAGTATAGACGACAGTTGTATGACCGAACCGTCCCTAAAGGGGGGGTGAGCTCGGGTGAGTTGAATAAGGGGTGAGCTTAAGATCCGGACCGTATATATATATATATATATATATATATATATATATATATATATATATATATATATATATATAAGCAGTAAAAGCCATGGATCGACGATCTGGGTATACACATGCAACACGACTCTCAACGTGAATAAGTATGTGCGGATGGAAGTGAAACAAAGCTTAAGAAATTTGAGATGTCTTACAGTGGGCTGCCAAGAAGACTTCAGATAGCTTTTAATGAATGAATACTCGATTTCCACCGGTTAAATATAGCAAAACACGAGCTCACAAGTGTTTGAAAAAAGAAAGCACTCAGTTTAGAGGGTGTATAGTGTAAAATGGACAGGGCTTCCTTGCCATTCTTCTCTTCAAAATGGCCACCTCAAGCCCTCTATTTATAGAGGGGGAGCCATAGGTCTACTTGCGATAGCCGCAGGTCCACCTGTGGTTACCTGGGGTGTCCCGGGCTCTACGGGTCCTATCGTCTCGAAGTACGTGCACTCGTGCAACGCGTTGTCCACTGAAACCTTCATAACTTTTAATTCGGGCGTCCGATTCAGGCGTGTAATACCTTTTTGGAATGCTGTTGTTGAGAGCTACACAATGACATGTGGTAAGAGGTTGTACAAAGTCGGGAAGATGGGTCCATGACCAAATTTTTAGGTCTTTAATTTCTATCCAGTGTACTATCTTGTGAAGTTTTCACTCGGGATTTTGACCTATGGTTCTTGTGGGACACATCTGTGTAGAATGTGGGTTGAAATGATGTTAAGATGGCGTGCATATAGTATCGAGGTGGGAAAATGACAATTTTGCCTCTCACTAGGGTTATCTCTGGCTCAGGGCTGATGTAGCTGTCGTTGCTCAAGGTTATCTCTTAGATTAGGCTGCTGTGAGTACTGAATGTCCTTAGGGTTGTCTCTGAGGTGTGTCTGATCTCTCGGGGTTATCTCCGAGGTTGGACTTGAGTGCCTCAGGGTTATCTCTGAGGTTAAAACTAACTGCTCTGGGGTTATCTCCAGAACTAGAACTGCATCCCTCGGGGTTGTCTCTGAGGTTGGAACTGAATCTCCCGGGGGTTGTCTCCAAGATTGGAACTAAGTATCTCGGGGTTGTCTCCGAGATGGAAAATTGAGTATCCCGGGGTTGTCTCCGGGATTGAGTTGATTTGAGTTTCAATGTTATCTCTGGAAGACGATTTTGCCCTCCTATAAGGTTAGTAACAAGAATGCAAAATTTTGAGTGTCTACATGAACTTCAGGAGTTAAAAATCCAACTGTAGGAACTGTTAGACATCGGTTTTATTTGTCCTAGTACATCTCCTTGGGATGCTCCTATTTTATTTGTAAAGAAGAAAGATGGGAGTATGCGACTTTACATTGACTATCGGGAGTTGAACCATGTCACTATAGAAAATAGGTACCCGTTACCTCGTATTGATGACCTGTTTGACCAATTGCAAGGTGCTAAATTCTTCTCAAAGATCGATCTTCATTCCGGATATCATCAGTTAATGATTAAAACTGATGACATTCCAAAGACTGCTTTTTAAACTCGATACGAGCAGTACAAATTTCTAGTTATGTCTTTCGGATTGACCAAAGCCCATGTTACTTTCATGGATATGATTAACCGAATATTTAAGAAATATTTAGATAATTTCGTGGTTGTCTTTATTGATAACATCCTAATATACTCCAAAAGCTTCTAATATTTCTTTACCTTGAAAAAACTTAACATGTGTCAAAGACATTGGGTCGAGCTGTTGAAAGATTACGACCATACCACTCAATATAATCTTGGAAAAGCAAACGTGGTAGCTAACGCATTTAGTAGAATATCATATGCGTGTATGAGTGCGATGTTGTTAATACAAAGATCCATTTTGTATGACTTACAAATAATAAAGATAGAGTTAAAGACTCTAGGGACCCACGTGAAGATGATAAATATACGAGTAGAACCGACTTTAATCAATAAAGTTAAAGTTGATTAAGCTATAGACCCAGAGTTGATGAATATGATGAAGAATGTGTTATTCCAAAAGCAAGAATCGGTGAAGAGAGAAAATCTCAACCCTCGATTCATTGGTCCATTTGACATCCTCGACCGAGTAAGAACTGTGGCCTATAGACTCGCCTTATCGTCAAGTATGTCTCGTGTTCAAAACGTTTATCACATATCTATATTACGTAAATATGTAGAAGACCCAAACCACATTATTGAATTAGAACCAAATGAGATAGCGGAAGATTTAATGTTTGAGGATGTACCTGTCAAGATCTTGGATAAGAAGGAGCAGATTCTACGCTCAAAGGTTATATCTCAAGCTATAGTTTTATGGAAAAATCATGATATTGAGGAAATGACCTGGGAGTTAGAATCTGAAATGAAAACAAGGTATCTTCACCTCTTCAACATACCAGGTACGTACACCAATTTTGAGGACAAAGTTTCATAAGGAGGGGAGGTTGTAAGATCCCAATTATTTATGAATAAAGATTTAATTTTCTCTAAATGATATTTTGAATAATAAGGTGTTGATTTTGTCGACGTCGGGATTTTTATTTGTCCATTTTTGTTACCTATTTTTGTTGTGTTCTCATTTTATGTGAGATTTGTTTGAAAAAACAAGTGAAAAAGATCCGACATATGTAATGTCGACGATTGGACTATAAGAGTCGCCAGTTAGTTTTTTACACTGGTTCTACCAACACAACCGAGAAAAGGTTTGCACATTGACCCAGTGATGTGACACTGCTAAATGGGTTGGTGAAACTGTAACGACCCCAAAATCCATACAATTTAAAATCTCAACTTCGGTCGTTAATCATACATTAAATCTCTAATTTTAAATCTTTATTCGATATTAAAAACACTAAAATAGTGGAATATTAAAATGTTTATACATATCCTTCTTTCTTGCCCTGAATCGCAACCTTTACACTACATCTCTTTGATTCAATCTTATATCATGAATCGTTACAACAAAATGACTATACAAAGTCTTACATCATAACTAAATATTCATATACATTGGATAGCTCAACTTACAATTTAACAACATATTACGTTCAAAATATGAAATACATTTCTCATAAAACATAAGTAATCTTTGTGAATATAGATCTCTATAACTCACATAGCACGTATCTTTACCTTAAAATCTTGACCTGCAAAAGTGGTTATTTGCAAGAGTGAGCTCGACAGGCCAGCAAAGTCTAACAATTTTCATGCATCACAAAGCACATAATAACATGCTCGACATATATTTCATTAAAGTAACATGGCATACATGCTTTTAATTCATATAACAAATATAAAGATTGAGTTCCTTACTCAATCATCAGTACCTAGCCAAAACAATGCAGTCATATATTGACTTTAATATTTCATGATTTCAACATGCATAACATATCATGTAATTTAAAACAGTTCATCAAATCCACGTAGAAAATAGGAACCGAAAGACTTGCCCTGATCGTTGTTTACCAATAACAGTTTAATAGCTTACAGCTATCTGCACTTCACGTGCCCTACGCAATTATATAATCATACACATCAAATATTAGTCACATAACAACATATAGTAATTGTAATGTAAACTCTACTCTATGTCTCGTAATCTTTCCTATTAATAAATACACAATGTTCAACTTAATTGTGTTAACTTTCAACTTATATCTCACTGTATTTCATATTTGTAGTTCATTCAAGTGTTTAAGTCTTGCTAGGACTACTTATTGGTTTTATATTAAATCCATTCCTTATCTTATAATATTCATTTCATTTGAATTAAAACACTTTTTAAGTTCATTAACACTTGGCACGGCGTTTCGACGTTTATTCGTCACACGCCCGATTTGCCTCTCTTGTGTATGCTTACTATGCTTCTATAACTCATCTAATACATCATATAATAATGTTAAGCATCATTATATTTACTATTATTCATGTTTTGTAACTTAGGACATCATCTTTTATGGTCAGGAGCACTACACATGCATATGTGCATGCGACGCCCTCCGATTGCCTCCGAAAACACAACTGTCCTAAAGATGACAATTTTGACCCATCCTAGTGACCCCAAATTGAAAAACTTAAAGAAGGAAAGTTGTAGGTCTACTCTTTCTCGTTCCGGATCATCTTGAATCACCTCAATCGGAGTTCGTATGAGGATGTTATGGCTATTTTACTACAGGAGGTCAAAATTGTCCAACCAGACCACTTTTTCAGCGCTGGGGCGCGAGACAGTGGCGCTGGGCCGCAAATTCCAGCACTGGGGCGCGAATTCTAGCATTGGGGTGCGAATTATAAGCTAGCCAGTGGCGTTGGGTCGCGAAATTTGGCACTGGGGCGCCGAAACTTGCAGAACCCAACCATCGGAGAACAGAAGAACTAATTTCTGTCTATTTAACACTGCTAACATCTAAATTAACATTTTAACTTATATAAATTACACATATACACACTACCCAATATGCATATACTAGTTTTAGCACAACTAATCAACAATACTAGGAAACTAAATCTTTGACAACACTGTTTTAAAAACCAAAACTCCATTATCGATATATAAAATACAGTAAACTATAATTCCATGGTTATAACCAATTTGATTCCTTTAAACTACGATTTTTCTGAAATTCATACCAAATAAACATACATGACCTTCAACTTCATAACTAGCATACACGAATTTTTTGTTATCATGCAAAACATATATTTATATATTTATTTTTCACTGTAAAACCAAGTTCTCTTTCTCAATGAACTTAATTTAGCATGCAACACATATACATACATACATACATACATATATATATATATATATATATATATATATATATATGCTAGTTGTATCAATTACAATTATAATTATTCAGGATTTCAAAATCAATTACATAAACCATATTACAATTATAATTATTCAGGATTTCAAAATCAATTACATAAACATGATTTACAGACAACCTTTGTAAAAACTCATATACAGTGAAGTTGAGTTTCAAGAAACACATAAGCTAAATAGTTATACTATAAAACCTATGTTAAGATTATAACACATACCTTTTTGTTGCTTTTTGAAAACCTTTCACTGAGAATAGCTTTTAACGAACACAGAACCTTTTCTCTCAGTCACAAATTCTCAAACACTTTTCTTCTCTTTTCTTTCTCTGTAGTTTTTCTTAGGCTTAGGTTTAGACAATACAGACAACAGGCTATAGCTAAAACTTAAAACAAATCAACGTATGCTTTCCAAAACGTTTTTAAAACCGTCGTATACTAATTACCCCTTACTAATTTATCAGTTATAAAACTATTATATATATTATACGTATTATATTTATATAACAATAATTCAAAAATTAAAACCAAAAGCCATACGACTTTATTTGGCAAATCATTTAAAATTAAAGGATTAATATACGTAAGCCTTGTTTGGCAAAAACCAAATTAAAATTACTTTAATTTATTTTAATAACTTTTTATAACGTAGTTATTTGACACACTTTATTTAATAATAATTTATTAAATAATTCACTTAATCACATAACTCAATCCACACAACACATTAATTATTTAACAAATAAATAATTAACTAAATCAAATCAATCAAATTGAATAATTGTTTATCCCATAACAAACACATCCAATAAATATTTATATAAATCAATAAATATTTATAATGCAATAAATATTTAAATATTATAACAAAAATCTAGATTGTTACATCATTCCCTCCTTACAAAGATTCTGTCCTTAGAATCATAATTCAAACCACTCATTCGTTACAATCTTCCCTACTTATAAAGATTCTGTCCCAAGAATCGAAGACAAATTAAACAAATGACTTAGAGTAATCTTTCATCATTTTATCTAAATATAGATTTTATATTTCCTACTACATTCATTACTTAAACAAATTCTAGGTTTTATTTCATAACTTTCATTTGAACTCAATTATATTTTGAGTATTATATATCTTTTAACCCATTCATTTTATTTTCTAAGGATCGTTATCATAAACACTCGGGAATCGCTATCATAAACACTCGGGATATTACATTCACCCTTTCTTCTAAGAATTTCGTCCTCGAAATTTTATTTATTAATTTTTATTCATTCATTCTATCAAAGTATATTTTACATCACTACTTTTTCATTCATTCATTGGTTTCTATAACCATTTTCTTTCCACAAAGATCATTCTACAATTATTAACTTTTCTATTAAGAGTTTCACATTATTCATTGATAACTCATCTACTTCTCACTTCAAAATCTCTTTTCTCACTTATTCAACATACTCATCATTCAGTGTCGCATTATACGACTTACTTCTTTGTAAGGAATATTTTCCTTTTTCACTTCCATCTTGCAGAATAACAAGAATCTTCAACAATTGTTCAATAATTGGGAAGTAGTATGAATAACTCAGGAATATAAAAGATTCCAAATCATGCTGAGGGTCACAAGACCATGAACTCTATTCTCTAGGTTTAATAGTGCTTCACCCCCGGTTCTTCACACTTTAAATCCTCTTTGGCAGAATGTTTATCAATTACAAAGACTGAAAACACCCTCCGCAAGTACTCTAGGTGATTAACCTATTGTACATGTATTGTGCGCAAATATTTCAGTGCAAAGTATAAACTAAGCGTAACCTCTAATAAAAGTGTTGTTCATCTCAGAATTTAGAGTGCAAGCATTCAACTAAGGGTCTAATGACCACGAACCTTGTCCACAGTTATAAGTAATCTTTCAACTTTAACTTTTATAGTCATACGACTATAATGACTTCAAGGTACTTAGGGGATCAATCCTTCGTACATGTATTGTGCATAAACATTTCAGCGCAAAGTATAAACTAAGCGTAACCCCTAATAATAGGGTTGTTCATCTCAACTTTTCAACATCTGAATATGCACCAAAACAATTTGGTTTGGAATAACTTCTCAAGAAACTCTTGAAGTTTATGAACATCTTTCAATATTTGTCTAGCTGAATCAAATAGCATAGACCTCTACAATAACTCGGACATTAACCGAAATATACAATTACATACATACATATGTATTCTCATATCTTAAAGAAATCTTAAAAATCTTTTTATGACGTCATGATACCGCACTGTATTTACAGTCCGTTGAGGATTCCGTCATTTGGTGACTTTATCATACTACATCATACCATAGTGGGCTGACGATCCTTAGATCACATCCAACACTAGGTAATACTGCATTGATGACTCTATCATTTTTATCATCTTTGCACCAGGTTACATGATGCATTAATGATATAAAATACATTTTGATATATTGCAAATCATTTTTGTCTAGCCGAAGTAATTAGCATAGACATACGAATAACATTATTGTTGTTAAAACTCATTGGTTCCATCATTTGATCCAATGTTTTTCAAGAAAATAAAAGTGTAAACATCAGCACGAAGTTAATAAATTTTGAAAGTCTAGCATAGCTAGTAGAATTAGAATACCTATACTTCCGCCATCAACTCCACTTTCTATAATGATCCATTGCTTAATAGGTCTATCTATTCCTATCATCCTCAATACTTCATTCACACTTAATTATACCCTAGTTCATCAAACTTACCACACGTTATGAGTTCAGGAACTTGCCACAATCATATGAGTTTAAGAACTTATCCTAGTCAGACCATAGGCGTCCATTCGCTGAGGGGTTCAAAAACATACCATATAATTATGAGTCACGAACTTACCATAAGTATGAGTTTTAAGAACTCACACTTAACCTTATAATATTCTCTAACTATACCCTACCTATCTGTTATACACATGAGAAAAGAATCACCTTCTCAACAGGCATATAGCAAATAACGCGACACAAACATTCCAATGATTATCAATGTGATAAACTAAGTGCGAGCACAAAACCCTCGTCCATACAAAGGTTTGTACAACTCAGCCATCACATGAGTTCTCAATTGAAATCTCACCTAACTATATCTTTCTTTTAACTTGCTCTTTGCTCGATACGAATTCCTCGTATCACATCATCTATAACTCCTCATGAGTTATCTCGTACTATTTCATAGTACACCATCTTCATAGCATTAAGCTATAATCATTCAAACATTACAGACCATCTTTTTTTTATAACTTAAAAAGATCACGTCGTGACTTTATTCTATAATCATCTCTCTTAAAATTCTTTTGTTAACTCTTGATCGTTTTGTTTTACGATCCTCATTTTTTCTCTTTTCATCATTTACGACATTATTCGTTATCTTGGCTATTGGAGTTAGGAAACTCTCATTTCTTATCTTTATATCTTCAAGATTCTTCTTTGAATCTTCTTGTTTATATAACAATTCTTCCTTTAAGAATTTCTAACTTCATTTACATCGCTCAAAATTTCATTCAAGTTCTAAACTCTCATCATACGTGTCCATTCTTACACTTGGTACACATCGAGTTTCTAACAGTTTCAATATGGTACGCTGAGTGGTTTCCCACAAACAACCAACAAACTAGGTTCCGAGTTGCTAGTTTGTATATACCTCCGCTCCATGAATGAATCGTTTAGCCCAGATACCATACATCAACTATTAAAGAGTACAATTGTACCACACTTAGACATAACTCTCTATTCATAACTTCTTTATCACTCTCTTTGTATAGACATTGTCTATTTATTATCACCTTACATCCTTATTATTGGAGTTAGGTAACTCCACATTTATATTCCTTATAACTCTACGAGATTCTTCTTTGAATCCTTTCGCGCAAGTTTTAATCCCTTATTGTTCAAACTCTATTTGAGCTTACTCGTTCATTATCTTCACCTCTCTTCTCTATGGTTATAGCCTACGGTACTCCTACCTAAGGTTTATAACCTACAGCTTTGATACCAACTTGTAACGACCCCAAAATCTATACAATTTAAAATCTCAATTTCGGTCGTTAACCATACATTAAATCTCTAATTTTACATCATTATTCGATATTAAAAACACTAAAATATCGGAATATTTAAAATGTTTATACATATCCTTCTTTCTTGCCCTGAATCGCAACCTTTACACTACATCTTTTTGATTCAATCTTCTATTATGAATCGTTACAACAAAATGACTATACAAAGTCTTACATCATAACTAAATATTCATATACATTGGATAACTCAACTTACAATATAACAACATATTACGTTCAAAATATGAAATACATTTCTCATAAAACATAAGTAATCTTTGTGAATATAGATCTCTATAACTCACATAGCACGTATCTTTACCTTAAAATCTTGACCTGTAAAAGTGGTTATTTGCAAGAGTGAGCTCGACAGCCCAGCAAAGTCTAACAGTTTTCATGCATCACAAAGCACATAATAACATGCTCGACATACATCTCATTAAAGTAACATGGCATACATGCTTTTAATTCACATAACAAATATAAAGATTGAGTTCCTTACTCAATCATCATTACTTAGCCAAAACAATGCAGTCATCTATTGACTTTAACATTTTATGATTTCAACATGCATAACATATCATGTAATTTAAAACAGTTCATCAAATTCACGTAGAAAATAGGAACCGAAAGACTTTCCTTGATCGTTGTTTACCAATAACAGTTTAATAGCTTACAGCTATCTTCACTTCACGTGCCCTACGCAATTATATAATCATACACATCAAATATTAGTCACATAACAACACATAGTAATTGTAATGTAAACTCTACTCTATGTCTCATAATCTTTCCTATTAATAAATACACAATGTTCAACTTAATTGTGTTAACTTTCAACTTATATCTCACTGTATTTCATATTTGTAGTTCATTCAAGTGTTTAAGTCTTGCTAGGACTACTTATTGGTTTTATATTAAATCCATTCCTTATCTTATAATATTCATTTCATTTGAATTAAAACACTTTTTAAGTTTATTAACACTTGGCACGGCGTTTCGACGTTTATTCGTCACACGCCCGATTTGCCTCTCTTGTGTATGCTTACTATGCTTCTATAACTCATCTAATACATCATATATTAATGTTAAGAATCATTATATTTACTATTATTCATTTTTTGTAACTTAGGAAATCATCTTTTATGGTTAGGAGCACTACACATGCATATGTGCATGCTCGACGCCCTCCGATTACCTCTGAAAACACAATAGTCCTAAAGATGACCATTTTGACCCCACCTAGTGACCTCAAATTGACAAACTTAAAGAACGGAAGTTGTAGTTCTACTCTTCCTCGTTCCGGATCATCTTGAATCACCTCAATCGGAGTTCGTATGAGGAAGTTATGGCTATTTTACTATAGGATGTCAAAACTATCCAACCAGACCACTTTTTCAGCACTGGGGCGCGAGACAGTGGCGTTGGGGTGCGAATTCCAGCGCTGGGGCACGAATTCTAGCGTTGGGGCGCGAATTATAAGCTAGCCAGTGGCGTTGGGCCGTAAAATTTGGCGCTGGGGTGCCAAAACTTGCAGAACCCAACCATCGGAGAACAGAACAACTAATTTCTGTCTATTTAACACTGCTAACATCTAAATTAACATGCTAACTTATATAAATTACACATATACACACTACCCAAAATGTATATACTAGTTTTAACACAACTAATCAACAATACTAGGAAATTAAATCTTTGACAACACTGTTTTAAAAACCAAAACTCCATTATCGATATATAAAATACAGTAAACTGTAATTCCATGGTTATAACCAATTTGATTCCTTTAAACTACGATTTTTTTGAAATTCATACCAAATAAACATACATGACCTTTAACTTCATAACTAGCATACACGAATTTTTTGTTATCATGCAAAATATATATTTGTATATTTATTTTTCACTGTAAACCAAGTTCTCTTTCTCAATGAACTTAATTTAGCATGCAACACATATACATATATATATATATATATATATATATATGTGTGTGTGTGTGTGTGTGTGTGTGTGCTAGTTGTATCAATTACAATTATAATTATTCAGGATTTCAAAATCAATTACATAAACATGATTTACAGACAACCTTTGTAAAAACTCATATAAAGTGAAGTTGAGTTTCAAGAAACACATAGGCTAAATAGTTATACTATAAAACCTATGTTAAGATTATAACACATACCTTTTTGTTGCTTTTAGAAAACCTTTCACTAAGAATAGCTTTTGACGAACACAGAACCTTTTCTCTCAGTCACAAATTCTCAGACATTTTTCTTCTCTTTTCTTTCTCTGTAGTTTTTCTTAGGCTTAGGTTTAGACAATACAGACAACATGCTATAGCTAAAACTTAAAACAAATCAACGTATGCTTTCCAAAACGTTTTTAAAAAAGGTCGTATACTAATTACCCCTTATTAATTTATCAGTTATAAAACTATTATATATATTATACGTATTATATTTATATAACAATAATTCAAAAATTAAAACCAAAAGCCATACGGCTTTATTTGGCAAATCATTTAAAATTAAAGGATTAATATACGTAAGCCTTGTTTGGCAAAAACCAAATTAAAATTACTTTAATTTATTTTAATAACTCTTTATAACATAGTTATTTGACACACTTTATTTAATAACAATTTATTAAATAATTCACTTAATCACATAACTCAATCCATATAACACATTAATTATTTAACAAATAAATAATTAACTAAATCAAATCAATCAAATTGAATAATTGTTTATCCCATAATAAACACATCCAAAAAATATTTATATAAATCAATAAATATTTAAATATTATAACAAAAATCTGGATTGTTACAGAAACCGAGATTCATTAAGGTCCGGGGACTTGCTTATGCGGAGGGAAGGTGTTAGGCACCCCCCGACATCCATGTTGCCACGGTCACTATCACTTTTCAAGAAACTGTTATATGAATATGTGTGTGTGTGTTTGTGGGTCAGTGTGATGTTATTTGGAAGTAGTGTGAGGCATCGATCACACCTATATAGACACGGTTTGAATTTATATAAAAATTCAATTTTAAGCAAGATATAACAATGAAGTTTGATGAAAGAGGTTTTTCAAACCCTGATGCTCAATAGCAATTAAGACCTTTTACACTCCCATTTTATTCAGTATTCGCCTTGGTTGATTTTATTTTCCATATGTGAGGCATCTGTAAGAAAATAATGTACAAAAAGGTGCTGAACTCCTCGTGGGTATGAAAACCATCTGAGGAAATCCAAACATCACATATAAGTTTACAAGCTGCTTACAGCTGAAAAGGTCCATAACGGGAACCGAATCAAGATCCAGTAGACTAAATCTGTGATCACATGATTCCTAGGCTCACATGATGTCGCAATTGATAAAAAAGCAATAAGCAGGTATATATATAAAAGCTATAAATATATATATACAAACATGATCACCAGCCACGAAGCACCTCCATGGGGGATCAGAAATGTAAATAAAGATGTAAAAACGATCAATCGCGATGGAGGAACTCCAGGCGGGACGAAATGTACAAAAAGCTATAAAAACGGTCAACCGCTATGAAGTAAACTCCAGGCGGGACGAAATGTATCTGTTTCAACTATTTTGAATGCTGAATCATTAGAGATGCCAAGGCAAGGCAAAACCTTGACATATTTTTTAACTTGTTGGACGACAGAAGTATGAATGTCAGTCCATGGAGGGGAATTACTTTGTAAGCGCTGAAAAAGAGGCTTATAAATCTTCCTGAGATTCTTGTAGAACTTGCCTATATAATTAAGCGAGCCAAGAAATCTCTGTAGCTGAGTTTTGTCGGTAATCTTATCTAGAAATCTGTCGGCAAATTGAATAGCTCTGTCAATAGGCCGAGTAAGTCCGTGATAGAGGATTAGACCGAGAAACCTGACTTTTGTCAGAAACAGACTACACTTGGAAGGTGAAAGAACAAGACCATTGGTTTTAACTGTCTTGAAGAAAGAATTCAAATGTTTAATATGTTCTTCAATAGTCTTGGAGAATACAAGGATATCATCGATGTAAACAATAATAAAATGACTGAAAGGATTCAAAATATTATTGAGAATATTCTGAAATTCACCAAGTGCGTTTTTTAGTCCAAATGACTGAACATTCCATTCGTAATGTCCGAACGGAGTGGTGAATGCGGTTTTGTACCTATCGTCGGGATGAATAGCAACTTGCCAGAATCCTGATTTAAGGTCAAATTTACTAAAGATGGTGGAAACACTTAACCTGCTAAGAAGGTCTTCCTTATTAGGTAAAGGGTGTCTAATCCATTCAAGAACCTTGTTTAATGGTTTGTAATTAATAACTAGACGAGGGACACCTCTCTCTTTCTCAGCTTCATTATTAACATAGAAGGCTGGGCAAGACCATGGTGACTTACTATGTCTAATTAATCCTTTACTAAGGAGATCATTAATCTCTTTTTTACATAATTCTATTTGTTCATGACTCATTTGAATTGGTCTGGCTTTAGTGGGAATTAAGTGTTCTTTGAATTCTTTTGCATATGGTAATCTAACTGTGTGCTTCTTCCTATGCCAAAAAGCATTGGGAGAGTCAGAACATAGATTTTTTGTTAAATATTCTTTTAATTCACTAATTTTTTCTTGAACCCTGTTGCTTTTAAGTTGTTCTTCAACTTGTTGATACTTAACTTCTTCCTTGAGGAAACTTAAGTGGGTAACTTTGCAGTTTAACAGGTTCACTGATTTAGAAATTGATTCTTCTTGAATAAATTTTAAATCTTGTTCTTTAGGTTTGACTAGGAATCTAAATGTTATTTTCTTTCCTAAATGTTCACAGCTTAATCCTTTATTACTGGTAGTGAATGGATACAATAAATATATAAATGGTAAACCTAAAATAATTTTATCTGTAAGATTGCGGATTAAAACAAAAGAAGTTTTAAAACACATATCATCTTGACAGATATGGACTCTAGGTAATTTATATTTTATTTCCATATTACTACCATTAGCTGAATTAAGTTTTTCAGTAGTTTTTCTGTAATACCTAGTGGGAATAAGACACTCTTGAATACAGTTCAGATCTGCTCCAGTATCGACTAGGGCAGGGAGCTGAATAGAGAAGGTTTTATCAATAACTAACTTAATAGAGATGTACCACTTTTGAATGGTAATGTCTTTAATTCTTTTAAGTGAAAGACCTTGAATAAAAAGATCAGGTTCATCTTTAACACCTGATGATTCTGGTTCTTCATGACTTTCATCACTGGAAGAAGAATCGTGTATTTGAAGATCTGACTTTTTATCATCAATTTCTTTCCTTAGATTAGAAATATCTAATTTTAGGTTGGAAATCTCTTTCTTTAGTTTATTAACTTCATGATTTAATTCAGGGAGTGTAATTTCTCTAGCTGGTGATTTAAATCTCTCAAGTGTTTTATTAAGACTAAAAACTGGCTTTTCTTTGGCTTTAAGAACCTTATCAGTAACTTTTTTATCCTTATTTAATAAATCTTTCAATTGATTTAGATACTGGGTCTTTAATCCTGGGTCTATGATTTTACTAATTAGATCAACTAATAACGAACACTCTTCGTCTTCTTTAGTAATTACATTAATTCTTTTGTAACAATTGTTACTGCAATTTTCAGTGCAGACAGTAACTTCGTTTTCTGTATTTGATTCATCGTTACAAGTACTGCTAGTGCTAGAAGATTCAGGGGCATCTGAAACTTCATTACTACTATCGTTATTTTCAATTCTCATTAACTCAAGTATATGCTCAGTGTCTTCGGCTGAGATGTTTAATTGACTTAATTTTTGCTTAACTCTACACTCACTTTTAAAGTGTCCTTTCTGCCCACAATTGTGACAGACAATTTTACTTTTATCAAATTGTTTTGATTTTTTAGTTGATTTCTTGTGTGTTGACTGAGGTTTTTTATAGTAAGAGTCTTTATTAATTATTTTCTTATCTTGAGTATACCGTCTTTTACGATGTTTGTGACTCTTTTGCGACTCAATATGCTTATGGGGATGCCGGTGCTTTCTTTTAGAGGGAGCAACGGGCGGTAAACCATATTGTTCACAGAAGGTGCCTAACTCATATTTAGCTTTCTTTTTATCCTTATTGGCTTGTTTGGCTAATTTAAAGTCAATACACATTTTTAATCCAATTTTCTGAATGTAACTTATAATGTCTCCATAAGTTAAATTATCGTAATCAATATATCCTAAATTTTTACTTAATTCTTCTCTAACTTTATGTGCAAATAACGACGGTAAACCATTAACAAACTTTTCTTTCCAAAATGGCTTATTACTGTCATTTCGCATCATAACTCTAGAGGTGAACACATCCTTGTACCATCTAAAATCACTTAGAGTGGGACAAGTAAGATTACTTAATTGGTCATGAATTCGCTCTGTGATGTTACTAGGAGTTCCAATAAAATGTTTAATTATGGTGAAGATTAAAGTATTAACTCCATCTGGCAGACCCATACCAACTTCTTCATTGAAGATGGGATTGTCGTCATCATCTCTTTGGATAGCATGAATAATTGATATCCTAATGTCTTCTGTGAGATGTTTCTCCCACCAAGATCTAAGAATACCAGTAAATCCACTAGCTATTAATTCAACTATATCTGGTTGGGATAAATTGTTGAATTTGGTGATATAGCTATTTGCTACCATTGACATATGATTTAATTTATTAAGGATTTCTTGTTCGCTAAATCCATCAATATTCCATTCATATACTTTATTGGATGAAACAGAGAATTGCTTATCTAGATTTCTCTCTTCGAATTGTAGATCCGGAGGAGTAGGTCTAGAATACCAATTTCTGGTGATACTAGTGTTATTAACAGTTAATTTATTTAGCTGTTCATTAAGGTTAGAGGTTGATGAGTGAATAGAAGAACTGTCGTCGTCATTATCAGACTCTACTTGATCAATGACTGCAATAGTTCCACTCGTACCGGCTTCAGATTTAATTTTTTTAAATAACTTATCTATGGACTGAACTAATTCTTCATCCTTATTAGGTAAACCTAATTTGTTTCTATTTTCTGGTAATTTTATTAGGGGCTGTTCGATCTTTGAATCAGGCCTTTTAATAATATTTTCTTCAAATTTTTCTTCTATTCTGTCAAGCTGTTTTCCAACAGTTGCTAGATACTGATTGCTAAAGTTTAATTGTTCAATTATCTTTTTATCATCTTTAATTCCGTCGGGAATTTTAAAGGGACTGGCGATAACTGAGGTGTTCTTGACTGGGATTAAAACTGTCTCTAAGGGTGGGTGACTAGACGAAATTTTTGTTTTGTCTTCTTTAATCCATTGTGTCTTACTAATAACATTACACTTACTTTGGTACTGTTCATACCAGTCGTAAAATGTAATGTTAATCTGTTCATTTTGAATGAATCGCTTCCATCTGTTGACTATCTTATCTCTTTCCTTTTCAGTAGGGTGATTAGATCTGAATAGATGTCTTTTTTCTTTATTTGATTTTGAATTAAAATCTTTTACTAAGTTATCCCATTCTAAAATAAATTCCTTTTTAATGACTCTTAGTTGATTATGAATAGGGGCATTAAAATCAGATTGTGTAGGATACACAGAAGACGCTGGGGAAGAAGATCCTTCATCTTCATCAGGGTCGTTCTGGGTATAACAGGGATGACTAACTTGTCCTTGATTAAAAATACCTTTTAGTTTGACGTCTTTAATCGAAGGGTTACCAATTATTTCTGAATCTCTTCTAGTATGAATAACTGAAGGGGTTGAAGAACTGGAAATATCTTCAATAATAACTGGAGTTCTAGTGCGTTCAAAACTAATTTTAACAGTTCCATCAGAAAACTATTTGATGTTTTCAATATTTAATGAATTATTAACTATGGGTTGTTGTGGTAACTCATTTGGCAAAGTCCATTGACTGGGTAATGTAATATCCTTCCAGAGGATTGTTCTCGGGATCTGGATATTAGCATCACTAGTTGAACTTTGAATTAAAACTGTCTGATCCTTAGGACTCTTATTAAGAGCATAAACATTCAGGTTTGACTTCATGGTCTTATAGTAAATCCGGTAGATCAAAGCTATAGGCTGAGATCCCTCAATCATATGAGTAATCTCTCCTTCAGTTTTAATATTTAATGTTAACGCTTTAAATAAGTTTTGATCACTAAGACTTAAAGTGAAATCTGGAAAACAATTAAAGTGAATTGGTCCATTATGCAAACTGGCTTCCATGGCACCAATTATACTAGGATAATAATTTAAAAATCTGGCGTCTCTAAGACAAAGGTAGATTGATGAATTAATTCCTTTCCTATTAAGTGGTTTAACTGCAACTTGAATTAATCCTATATGAATAAAATTATAACCCTTTTTTCTGTGTTTTTTAATAACTTCTGGGGATAATAGGCTACAATTTTCATATTCTTTGTTAATAGCAAAAACTCTTTCAACCGTTTTAACATTGTAATCTGTTTTAAATTTATCTGAAAATGTGGACTGATAAATTTCTTTAGGGGAAACCCTAGGTATGTTCCAATTATTCAAAACTTGATTAAGGTTTTCATAACTCTGTTCTTCCTGGTTGACAATATATGGGACTGGAGGTAAAATCGACCTGTTACTAACTGAAGAGTTGGATCTAAATAACCTACTCATCTTGACTGTTTCAAAATAAATTCTGCCTCAAGGTTCATTCATGCATACCCCTTTACCCTTAGTAAACTCATACCTATGTTCTATAACCCGACACTGTTCACACCCTGGAGACTTACAAAAGGTTAGACACGAACTAGGTGGTCTATAGGTAAATAAGGTGACTTCAGAATACTTGAAGAAGAAGATAATTTTGAAAGAGAAAGATGAATTTGATTAAACAGATCTAACTAGGCAGTAAGAAACAACATACAACTTGGCTCTGATACCATTTGGGCTGGAAGCAGGAATGGATGAACAGATAACAGATGCGCATACAAACACAAGTTAACCCCCACTTCTGACGAACAAATTGTTCGTTTCCATTCGGGCGCATGGAACCCTACACAGTTAAAATATAGTACTATCAAAAAAGAAATTTTGTCACTTGTATTGTGTATTAAAAAATTTCAGAGAGATTTACTGAATCAGAAATTCTTAGTTAGGATAGATTGCAAATCAGCCAAGTTCATTCTTGAAAAAGACGTTGAAAACGTCGCCTCTAAGCATTCTTTCGCTAGATGGCAAGCTATATTAAGTATTTTTGATTTTGATATTGAATATATTAAAGGTAGTAACAACTCAGTTCCTGATTTTCTCACACGTGAATTCATTAACACAGGTACTATTGCAGCACCATGAGTGTTCGAGGAGGATCATCTTCTCGAGGTCATGGCCGTTCCTCAGGCCCAGTTAATCAGTCAAAAGGAACTGTTGTTCCTCATCCAGTTACTCAAACACATAATAAATTCCAGGTGCTTGGCACAGTCCCCAAGCCCTATGCGTCAGTTCTTGCTAGTCAACCTAAACCGTTTGATATTTTTGCTAATCAATCCAAAGCGACTTCGTCAAACCCTAGTAACCCAGCTTCGGAGTATCGTGCTAAGTATGATCAGCACCTATTCCACATCGAATTACCCATGAAACCTAAAAATGACCCAGTCAAATTAGCTGCCCAGTATTTTCCTGCTGGATGGCATTTTCTTCCTCTCGCTCCTTATAAATCTTTGGTCTTTTATAAGGATATTCTTATTGAAACAGAATCAGTATTTATCAAACCTATTTATGCCAACGATGATAGCTCCAAGCTTCTTTATCATTCGTTGTATATTAAACAGGTTCTCAATCTTTCTGATTGGGGTAGTCATCCTTCCGATCTCAAGTCGTTCTCTAATCATTCTAGCCCTTATTGCTATTATGATTATATTGAGGCTTGGTTCAAAATCATGCTTCATCAGAATGATGATCATAGTCATTCTTGGTTTTTCCAATTCGATCAAAAGTTCAAAAGTCAGTTTCCCAAGTGGTTCATTCTCTGGTGGACTAGGCATGGTCTTGATCATGCAATTTTCCCAGAACCACTTATGGTTCAATTAGAACATTTTTGTCATCATAGTAACTATCTCCCGAAATATGAGGAAATTCCTGCATTCCTTATATTTTGTAGTAAATATAAAATCCCTTGGATCCTTAAATGGCAATATGTCATTACGGCCACCCAAGAAGTCACAGTTTTCCAGCCTCCTTCTTCCATAGGAATTAGGTCAGCTCAAACAGTTATCTCCCCAATTTCTCAGGTCTCTCGCCGTTTTTATATCAAATGGTGGGATAAATTTGGTGTCGATAGGATAATTGGTCAAGTTCAGAAGGAATTTCCACCTTCTCCATCTACTCCCTTGACCCCTTTAGTTACCAAAACCCCAGCCATTGAGTCTTCCAGTAAATCTTCAGTTAAAGCGTCTGAAAAATTAAAGTCAGTCGCTCCGTCTAGTCCACAAAAGGTCACTGATGTTTCCAGTTATTCTAGCTCTCAGTTAAAAGTTCTTACCGATGCCATCCAGGCACGTTTAGATCAGTTAGATGAAAAATCAGATGCAATTTCTTCTCATTCCAGAGGAGAAAATGATAGTCAAAATTTAGATGATGATGATGAAGAGGATTGTGACCCCTATGGCACGATCAATCTTCAGGATGCTCAGGATCCTTTTGCCTGAACATCTCAGTCAGCACCTGCACCTGCTCCGGCAGCCTAGTCAGCACACCTGCTCCGGCAGCTTCGTCAGCAGCATCTTTTGCTCCGACAGCTTCGACAGCAGCAACCTAGTCAGCTCAGTTAGCCAGCACCTGCACCTGCTCCGGCAGCCTAGTCAGCGCACCTGCTCCGGCAGCTTCGTCAGCAGCATCTTTTGCTCCGACAGCCTCGACAGCAGCATCTGCTTTTCCACCGAAAGCAGCCCTCAGTCAAATATCTGGCCCCACGGCCCCTTTATTCAAAAGAAGACGTCTACTTTTCCACCGAAAGTAGAATCTTTTCTTTCTTTTGCTTTTACTTTAACTTTAGTAAATGTAATATGTTTTTTACTTTTACTTTACCTCAGTCATTGTAATAGTTCGTTTCCTTAGTCTATAAAAGGAATTCGAATTCATTTGTGAGAGGCAGACTTAGAAAGACTCAGAGCTCCTTCTCTGACTAATCTTTAGCCTCCACCGCTGTTAAACCTACCTAGCCCCTCTTCTTCTAATGTTCTTATTTTAGTTATCTTGTAAGTTTATTTAACTTCTGCACTTGTAAATAGTTTGATCAATAATCAATAAAATTATTTTTATTCAAGTATTTAACTTGTGTTTGTATGCGCATCTGTTATCTGTTCATCCATTCCTGCTTCCAGCCCAAATGGTATCAGAGCCAAGTTGTATGTTGTTTCTTACTGCCTAGTTAGATCTGTTTAATCAAAATTTTTGGGGGTGAAAGGGTTATTTCCTAGATAAAAATTTTGAGGTGGAAATGTATGGAGGTGATGACTCGTCGGAGAAGACGATCAGCAGTTCCATCCGGCACCGGAGGAGACGGACAAGTCAACCGGAGAAGCCGCCGGAGAAGACGACGCAACAGTCGCCGCCGGTCAGTCAACAGTGATGGCCCCAGCCATCATCAATCAACACTGATGGCCGACAGCCATCAGATCAGCTTTTGCTTTTACCTAAAGCAAAAGTCTTTTACTTTTTAGTAAATTGTAAAAGTCAAAGTAAAAGACAAATAACTTTTGCTTTTACTTTAAGTTAAATGTTTTTAACTTAGTTAAATGTTTCTTACATTTACCAATGTAAAAGTAAATGTAGAATGTTTATTACGTTTTACTTTTACTTAAGTAAATTACTTTTACTTCAGTCATTGTAATAGTGATTCCTGCGTGAATCAAATAGTAATTTACTTTTCAGTTTTCTATTTAAAGAACTCGAAGTGTTAGAGTTCTTCAGGCTTTTCTTTTGGAAGAAAACCTCACCTGAGGTCCGCTCTCTCCCTTCTCTCTAGAGTTAGCCGGAGACGAAGCTTCCAGCTTCGATCTTCTTAGTTAGAAGATGAAGTCGAAGTCTTTCATACTTCGATCTTCCTCAAACAGTTAGATCTAGGATATATGTAATCCTTCTCAACTGTTTATAAATAAAAGAAAGAGATTACTTTACCGATTCATCGGTCATCTTCTTAATCGTATATATATATATATATATATATATATATTAAAGTAGTAAACGCACCGGATGTAAAATCCAGGATCATCGAACAAAGTCCGACACACAGTTCATATATATAAGTATATATATACGAAAGCAGTTAAACGCACCAGACATAAGTCTAGGCTCATCGATCAGAGTTCGACATGCAGTTTATATATATAGGTATATATATATACGAAAGCCATTAAACGCTCCAGACCGAAGTCTAGGCTCAATCGAGGCATAACTCGATAATGTTAGTCCATATATATATATATATATATATATATATATATATATATATATATATATATATATATATAAATTGAAATAAAACCACGGACCGAAGTCAGGGCAGACACACACAACACGACTCTTAATGTGAAGAACAGTGTGTGCAAAGATGAAGAGAAAGGCTTGAAGATGTGTAAGAAGGCTTATAGTGGGCTTCCAAAGAAGACTTCAATAACTTGAAATGGATGAATACTCGGCTCTAGCTGGTAAAAAGTAGCTATATGTGACCTTACAAGTGTTTAAAATGAGAAAACACTCAGTTTGGGGTGTGTACAGAGCAAATTGGACAGGGATTCCTCGCCTTTTTCTCTTTTAAAATGGCCACCCCAAACCCTCTATTTATAAAGGGTGGAGCCCCGGGCTGGGCTCTATTTATAGGTGTACCTGTGGCTAGGCCGTAGGTATACCTGAGGTTGGGCCGCAGGTATACCTTAGGCTGCCCGGGGCAGCCCGGGCTTCACGGGTCCCGTCATCTCGAAGTACGTGCACGCATGCAACGTGATGTCCGCTTGAACTTTTAGAATTGCAATCCGGACATCCGACTGAGGTATATAGGACCTATTTCGGATTACCGTTGTCGAGAGTTACGCAATGCCATGGGATTAGAGGTTGTACAAAGTCATGAAGATGGGAGGATGCCCTCCGGTCTTCAGCTTCAAATTCTATCCGTTATCCGGCGTAATAGTCACTCGGGATTAGTTTTCCTTGGTTATTGTGGGACATGGCTTTGTAGAAATGTATGTATGAGATGTTGAGACGGCGTGATGTGGAGTCAAGGTGGCAAGATGATGACTTTGCTCCTCACAGGGGTTATCTTCATTTTGGGCTGATAAAGCAGACGTTGCTTAGGGTTATCGCTGAGATTAGACTGCTCCCAGTGTTGAAGGTCCTCAGTGTCATCTCTGAGGTGTGCCTGTCCTCCTGGTGTTATTGCCAGGTCTTGCGCTGAGTGCCTCGATGTAAGCGCTAAGGTTGAAGCTATTTGCATACATTTGAAACAAGCATTTCCGGAGTTATCTCTGAAACTGCAACTGCCTTCCTTGGGGTTATCTCCAAGGTTGGAATATGCTATTCTCAGTGTTGGGACTGAGGCTGAACATCTCAGGGCTATCTCTGGGATGAATCGGTCTTCTTCGGTGTGCGTTCCGGTATTGGAACTACAAGCCTCGGGGTTATCGCCGAGGTTGGAAATGATGCTCCCGGTGTGTGTTCTGGGGTTGTAACTGAGCTTCCGGTAGTATTCGAACTGGATGTGAGTTGTCTTCCAGGGTTATCTCTGAAAGACGAATCTTCCCTCCTGTAATGTCAGTAACAGGTGTGCAAAAAATTTTGAGTGTCTATAGATTTGATATAATGCTATAGTTATGGGTGATATGTGCAAATTTTATAAAGTAAGCAAGTTGTCATAAAATATTCGTTTGGTCGGGGAATATTCTTTTTATCGAGAAATATTCGTACGATAGCACAATCATTGGTGCATCCCACAACGGAATTACTATCGAATATAGAAAGTGTCAAAAATAACCTTTTTATAAAAATAATGATAAGACTTTTACCGTTAAATTGTTAAAATACCCAGTGATAAAAGTACAGTAATACGCGTGGTTGCATAGTAGCACACAGTATTGTATAATATCTCTGATTATTGATGCTTACGTAAGAAGTCACTTAGTTTTATTTAATTATTGTAATAGTAGTTGTTGCATAGTATCTCATATTATTGATTCAATTATTGTTACATTATCATCTACACAATATTTTATATTATTAAATCAATAATTGAGACGACACAGTTATTCATATTATTATTTACATTATTGACAATGTCTAGAAAGTTCTGTCAAGAAAAGGGGTTAGGTTATTTAATTGCGCACCAATAAGGAGAAATCCTTATCGGAAAGTTCCATCTTTCTTGAGAATGATTTGGTTGTCAATATTGTGAGTTATAATATTAATGATAAAAAATTGTTGAAAGATTAAAAAAATGTGTTGATTGAAGATAAGTGATTTGTAGTAAATGTTTATTCAATTTTTGATATTCATTAAGTATTTGTTATAAGTTTGACTTATTACATGGACTCCCACTTACTCATTTTTTAAAATCGCCGGTAAAAAGTTGTCTCAGTTTTGTTTTATTATTATTATAATAGTAATAAAACAGAACTTTTTATATAATACAAATTACTTTTTATATTATATATAAAATTATTTATTTTATTATATTATAATTAGAATATATTATATTTTATATAAAATTTTTGTTTTATTAGAATATTTTATTGCACATTAATGAATAGTAAAAATCATATTATCAGCCGAATTCGTCAGTGAGTTTTCTTTCTGTTCATCCGTGATTATTTTCTTAAATAGTGACATATCATTCTCCTATAAATAGGATGCTTAGTTAAGAAATAAAAATCAAACCAGAATTAGAGAATTCTTCTTCAATAATATTGTGTGTATTTCTTTTGAGTATAAGGATACTTTGAGTCTAGCAAATAATGCAAGTTTTTCTCAAGAATATCTCCGTTATGCCAGTCAGATTTAGTCTCCTACTAAAGTAAGGGGTATTATTTATTTCATATTCGTAAGGGATATTATTTTTCGTATTCGTAAGGAATATTATTTTCGTTCAATATTCGTAAGGAATATTATTTTCGTTCAATATTCGTAAGGAATAATATTTTCGTTCAATATTCGTAAGGGATATTATTTTCGTTCAATATTCTTAAGAAATATTATTTTTTTTCCATACTCTATAGTATGTAAGTAATATTATTTCGTTTCATATTCCTAAATCTATATTTACTTTGATAAGTATTGCTTCTATAATACCTAAAATTAGTAGAATATCCTTGAGTTTTGTGCTTCATCTAGTATCATTTCACTAAAATATCAGTTTGAACCTTCTTGTTAAATTTAATATTTTCATTCGAGGTATTATTCATGGGTACTATTCATACGGTACTATTCAAGACAAAATTGGTTTCTTTTCTGTGCAAATTATTTTTAATACATTAATAACATTCTTGAATTTTACTCCACAATTAGTTATCACATTGACAATTTGGATATTCTTGAACTCTAGATAAATTGAATTATAAATCTATAATATTTATCCTTTATCTCACTTGATTCATTCTTTATATCATTATCTTCATCCTCATGTCTATATTGTGGTGAAAGTCATCTTTGGCCCGTAGTGCATAGATGGACTATTGATTGGTATGATTATTATAACAATCTAGAATTTCATAGTGTAATTTTAAATATTTATTGGATTATATAAATATTTATTTGATATGTTTATTATTGAAATTGTTGAATAAATATTTTCTTTGATATAGTGGTTGTTAGTAAATATTTATGAATCTAAATTTATTAGATAATATTCTAAATTAATTGAATTTATAATTTAGAGAGTTGTAATATAGCATGAGATGTTATATTGTTGTGTTGATTTAATAATTTAAATGGTATATTAAATTATTAAATAAAATTATAATTTTGTGTTATTTGTTTAAATGGTATATTTAATTAAAATATAGTGTGCAATTAAAGTAATTGGTTAATATTGGATATGGAAATCTAAATAAATAATATGTGATTATAAATGATAAACTAAATTTTTTATTAAAATAAATTAAAGGAGTTTAAAGGGTTTTGCCAAACAAAGCCTTATGACTTTTGGATTTTTAATTTTTGAATTTTAAGTAATATAAATAAAATAAATAAAATAAATTAAAATAATAAATATAATATATTTATTATATATACATTTATTTTGTAACTGTTATTATATTTAGTATGCGTATTAAGGTATCAGTTTTTCTTTTACGCATTAGTTAGTCTATATTGGCTATACTGAAAGTTCAGAGAGAACTTAATAGAGCTTGACAGAGAGAATTGAGAAAGGTGCTTGAGAGAATTTGAGAGAGATTGGTCTGCAATTAGCAAGGATTGTGTTAGCAAATTGAAGGTACGTGCATAATCTTAGTATTACATATACATATATGTTCTGATATGTTTTACGTCATGTATGTTTTATCCTCTGTGAAATAAAATTCTCTTGAATTGTTGTAGAAAATTGAGTTATTACAATTGTATGTTCTTATGATGACTAGAATTTGTGTTTAAACAAGAATTGCTATGCTATTTACGGTTATAAAGGAAGAGAAGAATTATCAGTGTATGTTTTAGGGATATTTTCTCATATGGCTTATGTAAGTACCAAATTTAGTGGTTAATTTGTATGCTAAATTGTGAATTGAGTCTTATATATGTTAGTTCGTTAAGAAATGAAGATAATGTAGTTTGAATGAAGTGATTTGGTGAAGAATTGTGATCACGATTTTTGTAAAAGATGTTAAAAATAGAGTTTTTGTATAAAAACATGAAATGTAAGGAATTAAATTAGTTAAACTTATTGTTAAATTGTTCTAAGTGGTTGAATATGATAGCAATCATGTTTGTAATAGTTTTATATCAATTGTAGATGTTGGTTTCACTATTTTGTGGATGAAATTCGTGTTAGTTGGCCTAAAAACTGTGTCGAATCAAGTTCTGCAAAACTGAAACTGATGCATCGCGCGGGCGCGCAGCTGCCACACGGGCACGCTGTAATCCAGTGTAAAACTGGCACGGCCGCGCCAGTAGCCAGTCACAGACAGTAAAGTCTGCTATTTCTACAGACCTTGGACACTCATTATAACTTAGTTAGTGATGTGTTAATGTAATAAACATGTATTAAGGTGGTTAAAATAGAACCGTGTCATGTCATTGATACTTTTAAAGTTGTTAAAGGTTTAGTAAATTATGGAAATGACATGTTATAAGTTAATGTACACAATGAATGTTAGATAAGTGTTGTGAGGTTAATACTTGGAAATTCTAAAATGTAAATGGTAATGTGAGACTTGTACTGAAATAACAAGTTTAACTAGAAATGTATATGTTATGGTATGTTAGTATATCTAATAGATATTGTGATTCCACTAAAATGTGTAGGTGAACGTGAGTTTTAATATTATAGCTTACGCTTGAAACAAGTTTTCTAACTCTAAACTTTCGTTGAGCTAGTTCTATTATTACATTGAGCAAGTTTATATACCCTATCACAATCATGCAAGTTTCTAAATTCCTACTCTTTACATTGAGCAAGTTTCCAAAAATCTTATCTCTTTATATTGAGCATGTTTTAACCCTAATTCATTGGAATTCTAATCATTGTTGATTTACACTATCTTGTTTATAGTTCAACAAGTTTCCTTAGTTCATTCTTTTGTAGTAAATGCTTTTTGAACTTTAATTCCTAGTATTGAATTGTCGTACTTCAATCACGTTGCATAAGCTATTATAATGTTGAGCAAGCTTTGTTTCTAACTTGTTATCAATTAGTGTATATTCAGTAACTAACTTTCTAATTTGACAAGATCATAGGCCTGGCTTATTATTGTTCAAGCAAAGGTTTATCATTTTATTTAATGCTTATGCTCTCTAGTTATTTTCAAGCATGAGTTTGGTATATAGTCAATTCACCTATGACTCTCAATTGTTCTATGTTATGTTGTTATGAAACAACTATTATGTAATCAAACCTTATTGATTCAACTAGTCCTCTAGTTGATGATCGTTAAAATTTAAATTACCCTTGAAAGCTTATCCAAACTAAACTTTCTTTGGTGCGGACTTGTACTCTAAAACTGAGAAGAACAACCCTATTATAGGGGATACGTAATGCGTTAAGATGTTTGTGCACAGTACATGGTACGAAGGGCTGATCCCCCTAAGTACGTGAAGTCCCTACAGTATAACTGTTAAGGTTAGAGTTGAAAGAATACTTGTAACCGTGGACATAGTTCATGGTCTTATGACCCTCAGACATATTTCTTATTTTGACTCTCGTTGTTGGTTATCATTGATAGAGTACTATTTAGTATTGATGAGCCTGTTCATTGGCAGTTATTATTCTTTTGTTGATTTATTGTTATATCTAGTGAGCAATTAGTTTGCTCACTCTTGAATAAATATAATTATTACAACTAAAGTTGAGAAGGTCGATGAGCCTTCAAATAACAAAGGAAAGAGAAAAATGTACAAGTGATGAAGACTTGTAATTTCATTTATGGTTATGATGATAAACTTTTATTTAATGATGTGATGTAATTATTTTATTTCCGCAATTGAATGATATTTAAGGTTAGATAACCTGGGATATTTTTGGATTAAAGGATGTAATCCTTTAAAGGGAGGATTTATGGTTTAAATGTTATTTTATTTAGGTAGATAGTATAAATGTATGGATAGTGAACACCAAGTCTTAGGGGAATGAAGTACTCAGATTTGAGGGTGTCACAGGTTGGTATCAAAGCTTTAGGTTATGAACCTTAGGTGGGGAAAAGCCTTAGGAAGTAACCTTTGAAAAGATAGTGGTGATAAACTCTTATCGAGTTTTAAGGGAAAAGTAATAAAATACTTATGTGCTTATGTGATTACTACTTATGTGCTCGTGAGTGTCGAGTAGTAATGATTAGTAATTTAAGACCTAAAATTTTGTTGTCAGGATGGCTAATGTAGGAGAATCTAGTCGGGCTAGGGAGGAAGGATCTCAGATGCCTAGAGAGGAGGAATCTCGAAATATTCAGGTAGTGTGGGAACAACTACTGCCACGGGAGTCAGCTCCGTTGGTCACAGTGGTTGAGTAGGAGGTTTTACCTAATGAGGATGATGAGATAGAGATGGACGAGGAGGACCCCGTTGAGCTGCCACAGTCGGATGAGGATGAGGAGGACGAGGAGAAAGAGATTTCACTTAACTCTATAGCTGGTCATATGTACGACGAATGTGACACCCCCAAAATAGGTAAACATCACCCATTTTGAGTCGTCAATAACATGGTACAGAAACAACTACAACTTTATTAATACAACATAAAAACTGTGAGTTTTAATACAAATATTATGTTCTAGACAATATCCACACTCAAATAAGTCCTTTTTACAATTCTTGATACATTATTTTACAAAAATGGTGAGGACTACTAAATAACTTTCTAGAACCATCATTCCATACCCCGACTAGTACTCGCTACATTCTCGCTTCCTGAGAAGAAAAATGGAACAGAAAGGAAAAAGGGTGAGCTCAACTAGCCCAGTAAAGAACATTATGACTAAGATAATATAGAACAAATTATCGTTAGTCCTCAACAGGAAAAAAATTAATAGAATACAATAGACAACAAATTTTAAATCAATATTCGCAGCGGAAATAATAATTCATTAGAAGAGTTAAGTAGAGTATGAAATCTACTATCATCTATAAATTTAAAAATCCATCATCAATATTTTATCCCTGTAACATCAATCAATAAACATCTTGCATCAAATATTCATCTTTGCACTACAGGCCAAAGATATTCATCAGTTGGTAATGTTCATTTCAACACCTGTTCATCTTTGCACTACGGTCAAAGATATTCATCATAAAATCATTAATCTTTGCACTACAGGCCAAAGATATTCAGTTATATCATCATTTAGGACTGAGGATGATGAAAAATATTTTAAAGAAAACGAATCCAGTGAAACAAAAGAACAAATATTAAGGATTCGTACTTTAAACAATCCGAGTTCAAAAATATTTCATAAATAATCATAGTGGAGTAAAATTCAAGAATGATCAAAACATGGATACAATCAAAGCTAGTATCCATAATAGATATCTTGGACAAAAATGAAAATTTAATTTTTTGGTGAATAGTGTCGTATTCGTAAATAGTGTCATATACGTGAATAGTGTCGTATACATAAATAGTAATCCCGACACTAAAAGTTCCATATTTGATAAAAAGTTCAGATCAATATTTCGGCATAATGATATTGAAAGAAATAATATCATCTATACAAAAAAAATAACATCCCTTATCTCGAAAAGACAGTACTTCTGTTTGGAATACTGAATATAGTGTTGAAGAAAACTTGCACCGTATAACAACACTCAAAGTCTTAAAATACTAACAAGAATATGCTCGATAATATAGAGAGAGAAAGAGAGATAAAACTTCAGTTTCTGGTATGATTTTCAATTCTAACCTAAGCACCCTATTTATAGGAAAATGCTTAGAACGCCAAAGCAGAAAATTTAATAAAATAATTTAATTTATTAAAATTTTCCTATGCCCACTTTTGAAGATCTGAATTCAGCCATTAACATGTGCAAGTGGGGCCCACCAAAGTGTAAAAAACATTTTTATTAAAAAAATAATTAAAACTTCAAATATCAATTATTCTGAAACTCTGGAACTTCAATAATTCATAATAAATAGCCTTTTTATCAAAAAATTTGAACCTTATGTTTGTTTCTTAGGAAATTTCATTATCTACAACTTTGCAGAAGAAAGTTTTTCCAAATTCCAAACAGAAATTGACCGAAATCCACAAACGGGCGATTTTACATGCTATAATCAAATTTCAGTCAAGAAATGGGGTCCACCGACACACAAAATATGTGTTAATTATTTAATACAATAAAAATACTCTTTCTCCTCATATACTCCTATATCCCACATTCATTGTAAAAATATCATCATTAATATATTATAATAATAAAATATTATTTTATCAGAAAAGATAAAAGATCGATTTTCAACAATTGTCACTTTAAAAATTTTCTCCATCTATATCCACATAAAATGAATATTTTTCTCATCATATAATAATATTATAGAATCACAATACTGACAACTAGGCAGTTCCCAGGAAAGAGGGGCTTTCCAATAAGGATTTCTGCTTACTAGCGCGTAATTAGGTGACCAAACCTCTCCTTAGACAGAACTTTCTAGACATTGTCAATAATGTTATCTAATAATATTATTCAGATAATATGAATTATTGCTTCGATAATAGAAAATACTGTATAGTGACAATTATTGAAACAACAGTAATATAAAATATCAACGCAACAATTATTGAATCAATAAAATAAAATACTGAACAGTAATTACTGTAACAATTATTGAGTAGTGCCTTCTTACGTAAGAATCAATAATTGGTGCAATACCGTGTGCTACTTTGCAACAACGCGTATTACTGTGTTTTAACAACCAAGTATTCCAACAGTATTAACGGTAACAACTACGCCGTTATTTATAAACAACTTATACTTATCGTTTTCTTCATCCAATCGCTTTCTGTTGTGGGGCCTACAAAAGACTGCGCCGTCGTACGAATATTCCCCGACAGGAAGAATATTCCACGACCAAACGAATATTCTCCGACAATAATGAATATTTTATAACCACTTGCTTATTTAAAATATTTGCGCATTTTACCCATAACTAACCTCATTAATCAATTCCCCTTATTATTCCAAAATAATAAATAGAGGAAATTAAATTTTATTTATTAATAATTTGGGTTCTTACAACGAAGTATACGACCGTAATGTGGAACTTCAGGATAGCGTCAAGGAGTTTCAAGAGATAGTAGCTGAACAGTAGATTGCAATGGCGCAAAAGGATAATGAGATTTAGGATCGAGAGGAACATTTGAATAATGTCGAAGAGAAGCTGGTTCACACCGAAGAAGAGAATGAACGAATGCCAGCGGAGATTGCAGAGTTGAAGAACAAGTTGAGGGAGGAATCGACTAAGAGGGCATGAGCCGAATACGCGTACGAGGAAGCTTATCGATGAGCCGGGATAGCAGGAAGAGATGCACAAGCAAATATGATGAAGATGGAGGATATGTGTCGACGTCAGGATTTTTAATTGTCCCTTTCCGTTACTTGTCCTTTGGTGTTCTCATTTTAGGTGAGATTTGTTTGAAAAAATAAGTGAAAAAAGTCCGACATGTATAATGTCGACGATGGACTGTTAGGAGTCGCCAGTTAATTTTTTAAATGGTTGTACCAACACAACCGAGAAAAGGTTTGCACATTGACCCAGTGATGTAACACTGCTAAACGGGTCGGTGAAACCGAGATTCGTTAGGGTCCGGGGACTTGGTTATGCGGGGGGAAGGTGTTAGGCACCCCGCGACATCCGTGTTACCACGGTGACAGCCTCTTTTCAAGAAACTGTTATCTGAATATGTGTGTGTGTGTGGGTTAATGTGCTGTTATTTGGAAGTAGTGCGAGGCATCGTTCGCACCTATATACACAGGGTTTGAATTTATGTAAAAATTCAATTTTAGCAAGATATGGCAGTGATGTTTTATAAAAGAGATTTTTCAAACCCTGATGCTCAATAGTAATTGAGACCTTTTACACTCCCATTTTATTTCGTATTCGGCTAGATTGATTTTATTTGACAGGTGTGAGGCATCCGTACGAAAATAATGTACAAAAAGGTTCTGAATCCCTCGTGGGTATTTAAACCATCTGAGAAAATCCAAACATCACAGAATAATTTACAAGCTGCTTACAGCTGAAAATGTCCATCACGGGAACCGAATCTAGATCCAATGGGATGAATCTGTGATCACATGATTCCTAGGCTCACATGATGTCGCAATTGATATAAACGCAGTAAGCAGGTATATATATATATATATATATATATATATATATATATATATATATATATATATATATATATATAAGCTGTATATATATATATATATACAGACATGATCACCAACCACGAAGTACCTCCATGGGGGATCAGAAATGTAAATAAAGCTGTAAAAGCTATCAACCGCCACGGAGGAAACTCCAGGCGGGACGAAATGTACAGAAAGCTGTAAAAACGATCAACCACCACGAAGTAAACTCCACGAAGTAAACTCCAGGTGGGACGAAATGTACAGAAAGCTGTAAGAACGGTCAACCACCACGAAGTAAACTTCAGGTGGGACGTAAGCATGTAAACGCACGGATATAAAATCCAATCGAACACCACGACATGTAAACTTCTAGGCTCATCGAACAGAGTTCGAGCACGATATATATATATATATATATATATATATATATATATATATATATATATATATATATATATTAAAGCAGGTAAACGCTCTAGACCGAAGTCTAGGCTCATCGAACAGAGTTCGACACGCAGTTCATATATATAAATATATATATAAGAAAGCAAGTAAACGCTCCAGACCGAAGTCTCGGCTCATCGAACAGAGTTCAACACGCAGTTCATATATATAAAATATATATATAAGAAAGCGAATAAACGCTCCAGACCGAAGTCTAGGCTCAATCGAGGCATAACTCGATAATGTTAGTCCATATATATATATATATATATATATATATATATATATATATATATATATACAAACTAAAAAAAATACGGACCGAAGTTCGGGCAAAATGTGCAACACGACTCTCAACGTGTATAAGGGTGTGTGCAATGATGAAGAGAAAGACTCTAAAGTATGTGAGAAGGCTTACAATGGGCTGCCAAAGAAGACTTCTATATCTTTAGAGTGAGTAAACATAGACTTTTGTAGGTACAAAAGGGCTATATATGAGCTCACAGGTGTTTAAAAAGGGAAAGTACACTGCCTAGGATGAGTACAAAGCAAATTGGGCAGGTCTTCCTCGCCGTTTTTTTTCACAAAATGGCCACCCCAAGCCCTCTATTTATAAAGGGTGGAGCCGCAGGTGTACCAGAGGCAACCCGGGTGGGCTTGGATTTTTCGGTTCGGGTTGTCTCGGAGTACGTGCACTCGGGCACTGTAATGTCCACTCGAACTTTCAGAAGTGCAATCCGGGCATCCGTTTGAGGTATACAGGACCTATTTTGGACCGCCGCTGTCGAGAGTTGTACGATGGCATGGGATTAGAGTTTATGCAAAGTCATTGAAGATGGGACGGTGCCCTCCGGTCTTCAAGCTTCAACTTTCATCCGTTACCCCGCACAATAGTCACTCGGGATTGATTAGTCTTGTAGGACATTGGTGCGTAGATATGTTGAGGCGATGTGGTGTGACATCGTGTTGCTCAGATGACGATGTTGCCCCTCACTAGTGTTATCGCCGGATTGGGCTGATAAAGCAGGCGTTGCTCAGCTTCGCTGAGATTGGACTGCTGCAATTTGTTGAAGGTCCTCATTGTCATCTTTGAGGTGTGTATGTCTTCCCAATGTTATCGTCGGGCTGGTACAGTGGATCTCGTTGTGAGCGCTGAGATTGAAGCTGGTCGTACTTGTAACAAGCATTTTCGGGGTTATCGTCGAAATTGCCTTCCTTGGGGTTATCACCAAGGTTGGTGGCTATTCCCATGGTTGGGACTGAGACAGGATACCTCGGGATTATCTCTGAGATTAATTGGTCTTCTCCGGTGTGTGTTTTGGTATTGTATCTGCATGCCTCGGGGTTATCTCCGAGATTGGAATTGTTACTCCCAGATTGCGATTCGGGGTTGATGCTGAACTTCCGGTAGTATCCGGTATGGATATGGATCGTCTTTCAGGGTTCCCTCTTAAAAGATGAATCTGCTCTCCTGCAATGTTAGTGACAGGTGTAAAAAAAATTTTGAGTGTCTACAGATGCCCCTCTTTATCATACTCATGCTTGGTGATGCATGGATAGGATAAAGAGTCCTAGACACTTGAAATGCAACAAGATAAACATGATACTATGGATAACAACTTGATGCAAATGTATGATGCATGGGTACGGGGTTGTGGCCCAACACGCTGGGGATGATTGCTGGCTCCCTGTTACTTCAACTGGGGATTGGCAACGATGACCAGATTTGATGTGTTATCTGAATCTGGTAGGATGTTGATGTTGGAGTTATCATCAACTTCATGGATAATAACTTGATCCTGCAGATGTTCCTCTTTTGTGTAAGAGATCTCTGGGGATAAAGCTTGATCTGTTTGAGGATGTGTATAACATATTACATCATCTATCCTCTTTGATGACATTGACCTCTCCCGGTTAGTATCGCCAGAATATGCCAAGATTCTGTTGGGTTTACTGCCAACAACAAATGATGTCAGGGATGCCTGACCTTCGTTGACGTGTACTTCACCAACATGTGAATTAATGGCTGAAAAATCCTGTAGGATATACTGTCAAGGCTGCTTGACCTCCGTTGTCGTGTAGATCACCGGAACATTACGTTGTGACCCCCGCCGGGGATCTGAGCTGTCGAGTGTGAAAACCTCAAATAGCTCTAGAGCTCTGATAGGTTTGAATCGCTATCGGCTGTAATAATGTCAAGGCTGCTTGACCTTCGTTGATTTGTGTGTCAACGGATGAGCATGCGTTGTAACCCCCGCCGGGGATTCCACGTTGTAACCCCCGTCGGGGATTTTACGTTGTAACCCCCGTCGGGGATTAGCTTGTGTGAAAAGATTAGGGTGACAACCTTACGCTGACGGGCATCAGACCTCTGTACGGTATTGTCGAATGTGGTATGCAAAGACTTGACTCATCGGTATAGTAAACCCTGTGTTCGGTCGAATACCAATGGATGAAAAGAAAACCACAGTTGGATCCAGAAAAACCAAGGTTTCAGGCTATTCTGCTAAATCGCGTAGCCTTTTTATCCCTGGTTTGGCCTTTTCAGCTTGTAAGAACTCCTTTGCAACTCGAACTGGACCGAGCTGGAGTGATGGTACCAGCATTGGAGGGCCGCAGGTGCACCTGCTGCAGCCGCAGATGGGCCTGCGGCCAACCGTGGACGATAAATTCCAACAGGTTGGTCTCACAAGTCACTTTTAACTTGTTGCGAAGGAAAATACGCGAGCCATCTTTAGATCTGCTGAGTTCGGGCTGCTTTCTGTAAATTCTGTCACCGTACGAGTGTTCTACACTATCTTGGTAATATATGCCTATATTTTCTCTCAGATCTGTCCGTTAGATCTTGAGTTATCGCATGAGATGCATCTAAACACATAGTAGTGATTATGTATGCACAAATGACTAGATAAAAAATATTCAACATAGTAAATGTTAGTATTAAACCATGCTGAACATAATGATGTGAAAAATTTGACTTTGGAGACAGACAAATTGGCACCTTTTTCTGTTATTTTTTGTCCTATTTGAGGTCCAATGAGCATAAGGTATCAAGGCAAAGTACTCCAATATTGAGGTTGGCTTGATGCATGATGATTTTAATTTTTAATGCATATATTATGTATATGATTTTGGGGCAGGTGTGCTACTGAATGGCCACCTAGACATGCCTGTATGCATGTAGATAGTCCTATTTTCAAAGAGGACTATGGCAAAAATTTTCCAATGTAGGCATTGGGTAGTCATGCATTTTACTCTACTATATATGTTAAAGTAAATGCATGCATGCATATAGTCATAAAATGCAAGGCTCCAGGTAAGGAAATACCACACCATTTCTGAGGTGATTTGGAGACTTGTTGTCCAGATACTATGGATTCGGATCAGCCGAGCAGTTCCTATAGGATCACTTCTGGTGTACGGCGGAGGGTTTCTGAAGTACCTCGTCCCCGTTCTGTCAGACAGCCTCGACAGTTGGTGGAGGCCGTGATACGTCCTGTCCAGGTAGATGTTCCCAACGTTGAGGACAAGGAGACGGATATTCCGATAGAGGATCCCGCTCCTGCTGCACATGTCCCTCGCAGGGAGCTTCCGATCATTCAGGTGGTGAACCCAAAATTGCTGGGTGATTTGGGCAGACATCCATCGATGTATTTATATGCTAACGAGGTATGGCGTTAGACTTTGATCTTCCTTCTTTTCTATTGATGAGGATTAAAGGGTTTTGATGTTGATCTGTATTTCATGTAGGTTCCTAGTTTTACACAGCCTCGAGGGAACTGGTTTAGCATTCACTCCATGTATCAGGCGCTTCATCCTGACTATAGAGCGGTAGTGCATGAGTGGGGATTTGGGGCATTTTTCTCCATCCTTCCCCGTCGTTGTCCCTGGGGTTACCTCAGGGCATTGTCTGAGCGATGGTTTTATCAGACTCAGTCACTCCATCTGCTGGATTGCGAGGTGATGATGACGCCTATGGATTGACAATTTATTACAGGTATGGAGTTTGGAGGTGAGCCAGTGCCTTGCATGGCAAATATTACCCCTACTACCGTTAGATCCTTATTAGGAGTTCCGGCGGCGGCGCTCAAAGGCAGGACTGTCCGTTCAGGTCCTTTGAGCATAGATGCTATGAGCCGGCTATTGAGTGAGCCTATGCCTGATGATGTTAGAATTAAGGCTTGCGTTCTGCGGCGATTGTTCCTGATGATCTTTAGAGGCTGCTTCATAGCAGATAACTCTTCTACGGTATCTTTCGCTTTGATCAGCACTACACGTGATGTGGAGCATATTGGAGAGTATGATTGGGACTCCTACACCTTTGCCTATTTCCTCTGGGGCATGCGTATGCGCTCACAGGGTTTGACTGAGGCTTGGCTAGGATTTTACCTATTTCTGCTGGTGAGTATTTCTCTTGTCATTTACCATGTATAGGTTAAGAGTGTTAACTGATAGCAGATGTTTGCCTTTGTGTTGACAGTTCTGGGGCTATGAGAGGATTCCATGCTTGCGTCCCGTGAGTGTGTTAGGTTTAGACACCTATCCACGAGGACGACGATGGCATCATTTGATTCTGCCAGAGGTCCCTATAGCTGAGGAATTCACTCATTGCCATATGCAGCTGGAGTTGCTGACGGCTGACACCATCACATGGCTTCCCTATTTCGGGGAACACCTGACTATGGGTTTTGAGGATGGATACCCGACTGGAGTCGAGTATGTGATTTCCACAAGGAAAGTTCCTCTCCTCACAGATGGAGGCTGGGAGCTCTATTTAGGAGAGCGTGTTATTAAGAGCACCACAGGGGAGATTCGTATACCGATCTTGCATCATGCCAGGCGTTATTGGCCTGTATCACAGTCACCCTTCATTGATATCCCATTGTTGGGGGTTGACGGTTTTGCATTGTCAGAGGGTCTATGTACTCAGGAAACGTTCCATCGGTGGTGGTCCCCTCGCACTATTGGAGCTCAGTCCCGGGCCACACAGTTTATGGGGGATATGGTTCTAGGATCCTTGATGATGATGAATTGGATAGCTTGTGTCTGAGATCTGACTCATATGACCCAGATTGATAGTTTGACCCGACAGTTGGACCAGACATATATTTTTATCCAGCATTTGGGCAGAGACCCGACAGAGGCGGCTTCATTTGATCCTTCCAGCTCAGGCGCTGGCCCCTTAGGTGACCCATTTAGTTTTGCCGGTGCAGATCCTCCTTTATATAGGCCTGACATCCCTGTTGATAGAGATCCAGTGACTTAGGAGGAGTTACATTAGGTGGACAGGATTGATAATGTGGACATCGACACCATTGTCTTCTTCTGATGTATATTCTTGTTATATCTTTTGATAGGCCACTGTTAGATATTGGGTGGCTGTGCCCCATTCTCGCTATATCTTTTGATAGGCCTTTGTTAGATATTGGCTGGCTGTGCCCCATTTCCCTGTATTTGTAGTTGTACAGAGATGATGTATTAGATGATGATATACTTAGGAATGTATGCACTATTTTTTTTCATTCCCTATATCATATGGCCATCTATTATCTGTTATGTATGTATCATGTTATGCATATGTATGTATGTCCAGAGATATTTGATATTGACCCCTGGATGGTCTTATGACACGGCCCGCACAGATGTCTTCTTCGACAGTTAGACGCATAGATCATACCCCACCGTCAGTGGTGGCATCGGGGTATGAGATCGTGGTATGATAGCATGTCACCACCAGACAGGGTGACTGTAGATCATTTATTGCAGCATACCATGACATTTTTGACTTTTCAGGTTCCCGCAGGATTTGTGGACGGGATGATAGATCATTGGCTACCGGATAGGTAGGTATTCCGATTCGGCACCCATGAGTTGACTCCTACTCTGGAGGAGTATGCACGTTTGACGATGCTGTCTCTAGACAGACCTTGCGTGCATCTGGCTTTGGGAGACATGAGTAGACGATTCGTGACTCTCATAGGATTGAGGCATAGAGTGGTACAGGATGAGTTGACATCTGGCCACGTGATATCCCAGTGTTTTCTGTACAACATATTTGGCTCGGAGGATAGCTATTCACGACATTTCGGGGATTTCACCACATCGGAGGCTCATTGGCGCTTGGCCAGAGTTGACGTACTGATGCTATGTGTACTATCATATGTGTATATGCCGCGGTATATGGATGAGATAGATATAGTCATTATCATGGTCGTGAGAGCTCTCAGGAAGGGTCGTACCGTTGTACCTATGATTATAGTAGAGACCCTGCGGTCGGCATCATATTGTTGCACGTATCCTACAGGAGTGTCCACTGGGAGTTCAGTCGTGCTATACGTGTGGTTCATGTCACACTTTAGACCGATTGGCACTTTTAGACGGCATGGGTACTGTTTCACCCATGATGTAGCTATGTCATACTCTTTTCAGCCATCAGAGTGTATAGATGCTCTGTCATGGTCCACATTCTTGGCAGATATCAGAGATCCATTCAGCATATTGCCGTGTTCGGGGCTTAGCTCACCATATAGCTTCATTACTCATGCTCCGGGCATGGACTATCTCCCTCTGGCTAGTTTGAGGGGAGTGACCACTTATCACCCATTGGCCGTGATGTCGCAGTTCGACCAGTTCTAGGATTTTCATCCTTTTGAGGGGGCGATAGGTCAGCGTTCAGCTTCTCAGTATCTCTTAGCAGAGGACCGATCTCGGGTATACACCTGCTGGGATCGGCGCGAGATAGCGGCTTTTTCTGTCAGTTATCCTGGTTATTCCGCAAAGTATTCCGCGTGGATGGAGACAGAGATTTTATCGATTGCAGCAGTATTTGCAGTACCGGAGAGCGAGTTAGATGATGTAGAGCCCATGGAGGACATTGATACCTACATCGAGGAGGAGCCCACTGCTGGGTTGCCAACATTTCCTTTGGATTCTCCTAGTACCAGTACTATTGTGATTCAGCACTCGGCACAGTACTTAGAGCAGAGTCTTCATCTGATGACCTTTGAAAGAGATCAGATTCGATCTATGATGTCGACTGCTCTTGATGGGAGGGAGGCCGCTCTATTGGAGAGAGACGAGGCCTTGGCTCGCAGAGATGCCGCCGTCGTTGAGCGGGATGAGGCTATATCAGCCAGAGATACAGTGATAGTTGAGCGGGATATCGCCATATCTGCCCGGAATGTAGCCGTCACAGATAGTACTGCAGTGAGGTCCCTTACCACTGGCATGATCGCAGAGATGAGCACATATATTGATGATCATATGGTCACCATGCAGATGGCTACAGATCTGTTAAGTCGTATGGATATTCTCATACAGGAGACCACAGCTTTACCTCCATCTTCTGAGAGGGATGCCATGTTGGGCTTGTTAGCTCGCATATACCCTGACTTGTAGATAATCTTGTATTTTCCTGCACAGACTAGCTTAGCCATTTTGTCATGTACAGTTTACATTGTGTATATCAAACAACATTATATATAACAGGGAAATATATTTTTGATCACTTCCCTTTTAGATATACCTTGTTGTTTGCTTGATATTTTACCTGCTGCTTTAGGGCTTGTGATCATTGTGTATTCTGAATTCCTTCTTGGTGAATGGACATTGAGTTGTCTTTGGATAGTTCAGAATGAATCATCAATCTGTATGTATCCCTACCATCTCTTGGTGTCTTGGGATTGGTTTCTATATGGAAATGAGGAGAGGAGTGTGGCTTTCCTCTCTGAGATTGACCACACCACAGATGGTCGCCATTACTTCTATTTAGGAGAAGCCTAGTTAATTCCATATCTTATGGATTGGTGTTGCTCTTTGAGGTACAACCGCCGCTTAGATGGTCGCCGAATCTCCTATTTGGGAGGAGTTCAGGTAATTCCATCCCTTTGGTCTGAAGCCGAATGAAATGTAGTGGATTGAAGGATGATCCCAGTACCAACTGACAAGGGTTTGTGTTTTGGTAGGGGGTGAGACCGCACCATGAATGGCTGCCTACGTACTCCTATTGAAGAGGAGATTAGGTCTGCGTAGTTCAAACCTGGTGTAAGAGGTTCAACGCTGTATGTGGTAGGAATTGTGTAGGAATGTTTTTGTTGTTTTAAGTTTTTTTGTTTCGACCGGGCCATATGAAATGGTTGCCTACGTACTCCTATTGAAGAGGAGATCAGGTCGACGTAGTTCGCCCCTCAGGCCGAGATAAAACGCGTAATCCCATGTGCAGGTCAGAGTGCGGGGAGGAGAGAGTTTAATCCTAGGTTGAGGATAAACTGCAGGTGAAAAGTTTGATCCCATGTATGGGTAGCCAAACTGTATACGCAAGAGGTTCAATCCACGGTGGGATGACCTAAGTTGTAGGAACACAAAGGAGAAAGCCAGGCTGCTGGCTTGAAAGGTATGTTTCCCTGAGGGGCAAAGTGTAGAAAAGTTGTTTGTGGTAAAGGTTTAAAGAACCGGAATGACTGGTGACTTGATGGTCTACCACCAGGATGTTTACTTGAGGGTAACTTCAGACATAGTACCATTTCACGGCGTCTGAGTTGATGAGTTGCGGAAATTCATCGCCGTCCATTTCTTACAATCTGAGAGCGCCTCCTGTCAATACTTCCTTGATAATAAACAGGCATTCCCAGTTAGGAGAGAATTTTCCCTTAGACTGATCTTGGTTGTCCAGTATTTTCTTCAAAACCAAGTCATGTTGTTTGAATTGTCGTAGTCGGACTTTTTTGTTGTAGGATCGGGCGATCCTTTGCTGATATAACTGACCATGGAAGATAGTCGCGGTTCGCCTTTCGTATATTAGAGACAATTGGTGATACCTATCCCCATTGGTCTTCATCCAACTGAGCGTCTATCAATACTCTGAGGGATTCCATTTCAACTTCTATGAGGAGCACTGCTTCCATCCCATAGGTTAAGGCGTAGGGGGTTGCCCCGGTGGAAGTGCGCATTGAGGTTCTGTAGGCTAACAGAGTCAGAGGCAATTGGTCAGGCCAATTTTTGTGATTGGTGGACATCTTTTGCATAATCTTCTTGATGTTCTTGTTAGCCGCTTCAATAGCACCATTCATCTTCGGACGATAGATGACTGAGTTGAGATGTTTGATGTGGAATTTACTGCATAATTCCCCCATCATTTTGTTGTTGAAGTTCTTAGCATTGTCGGACACAATCACCTCTGGTTGTCCATATCAACAAATGACATTGTTTCTGATGAAAGCAATGATGACTTCTTTAGTAACCCTTGGGAAGGAGGCTGCTTCTACCCACTTGGAAAAGTAGTCGATCATGGTGAAGATAAATCGATGACCATTACTGGCTTTAGGCTCAATGGGTCCGATAACGTCCATTCCCCACATTGAGAATGGCCAAAGTAAACTCACATTGTGAAGTTCCCGTGAAGGGGCGTGTATAGCATTCCCATGAATCTGGCACTGATAGCATCTCCTGACATGGTCATTGCAATCAGCTTTAAGAGATAGCAAATAATGTCCCGTCCTGAGGACATTCTTAACAAGGAGGGGGCCACTCATGTGGGGGCCACAGACTCCGCCATGGATTTCATCCATAAGCCTTTGGGCTTGATCTTTGTCTAAACATCTAAGGAGACCTAATCCTGCATCTCTTTTGTAGAGCGCATCTCCACTCAGGTAGAATTTCATAGCCAGTCGGTGGATCCGCCTTTGTTCAGTCGGGCTCGCCTCAGCGGGTGTAGATCCATCTCGCAGATATTCCTTGATATGTTGATACCAAGGATGTTGGATGGGAGGTAGCTCATCTGATACTTCTCCAACATAATTCCCATACGCTGGGGCCTTGTGCAGGGAAATTGTGACGCTTGGCAAGTGTTCCTTGTCTGATATGCGAATCAAGGAGGCCAAAGTTGCTAATGCGTCTGCGAAATCATTCCTATTACGAGGAATGTGTAGAAAGGATATTTCTTCGAATCCCAAAGCCATCTTTAAGACCTGCCGATGGTAAGGCAGCAAATATAGTTCCTTGGTTTGATAAATTCTGGTGGATTATTTGATTACCAACTCCGAATCTCCAAGGACAGTTAACCGCCTGATGCCCATTGAATGGGCAAGTTTTAGCCCCATAAGACAGCCTTCATACTCAGCCGTATTGTTGGTGCTGACAAACTGTAATTTGACGGCAACGGGATACTGCTCCCCCATATCAGATACTAGAATTGCTCCAGCTCCAGAACCTTCCATATTAACAGCTCCATCGAAATACATCTTCCACGTTTGGCGTGTATCGTACTGATGGTGTTGCTGAATTGTCATTACTCCTTCATCGGGGAAATACGTCTCCAAGGGTTTGAAATCCCCTGATGGTGCGGCGGCCAGTTGATCCGCAATTCCTTGACCTCTGATGGACTTTTGAGTCACATATACGATGTCAAATTATTGTAGGATCAACTGCCAACTGGACAGTCGACAATTCAGTATGGGTTTACTGAACACGTACTTGAGAGGATCCATGCGGGATATGAGATGGGTTGTGTGATCATGGAGATAATGCTGTAACCTCATGGCAGCCCATGCTAAAGCACAACACGTCTTTTCGATCAGAGTGTACTTGTGTTCACTACTGCTAAATCTTTTGCTGAGGTAATAGATAGCTCGTTCTAGGCCTCTATCGTCCTTCTGTCCCAGCATGCAGCCCATGGCATTGTCACTTACGAACAGATACATAAACAGGGGAACATCATCCCTGGGTGGTACCAAGATGGGAGCTTTGATTAGCTGTTTCTTGATTATAAGGCATTCTGGCACTCCTTATTCCATTTCATGGAGGAGTTCTTCCTTAACAGCTTGAAGATTGGCTCACAGGTTGCTGTGAGTTGGGAGATAAATCTGCTAATGAAGTTGATTCTTCCCAAAAATCCCCGTATTTCCTTTTCTGTCTGAGGAATGGGCATTTCAGTGATGGCTTGGATTTTGGCAGGATCCAGCTCTATCCCTTTGTGGCTGACTAGAAATCCTAGCAACTTGCCTGATTTAACGCTAAAGGCGCAGTTAGCTGGATTTAACTTCAAGTTGTACTTACGCAACCTATTGAACAATTTCCTGAGATGGTCTATATGGTCATCCTCCTTTCGGGATTTGACAATAATGTCATCCACGTAGATCTTGATCTCTTTATGCATTAAATCGTGGAAAAGAGCCATAATAGCTCGTTGATAGGTAGCTCCAGCATTGATGAGGCTGAATGACAACCGTCTATAGCAAAAAGTTCCCCAAGGAGTGATGAAAGCAGTTTTTTCACGATCTTCCTCGGCAACCATGATCTGATGATGCCCCGCAAAGCAATCTGCAAAGGAGTACATGTCGTATTGCGCAGTATTGTCAATGAGAATGTGGATAAATGGCACGAGAAAGCTATCCTTTAAGCAAGCTTTGTTCAAGTCCCGGTAGTCCACACAAACTCGCACCTTTCCTCCAGGTTTAGGTACGAGCACGATGTTGGATATCCACTCAGGATATGTAGACACCATTATGATGCCGGCTTGAAATTGTTTCACAATTTCTTCTTTCACCTTTAAACTCCATTCAGGTTTCAATCGTCTGAGCTTTTGCTTGACTGGCTTAAATCCCTCTTTAATGGGAATGTGATGAAGGACAATGCCAGTGGACAAACCCACCATATCTTTATGAGACCATGCAAACATATCCTGGAACTGGGTTAGTAGCGTAACCATGTCATTCCGTTGGTTTGGGGGTAAGGTCTGAACCAATCTGAATTAACTTAGGGTTTTCTAAGGTTCCGAGATTGAAAGGAGTAGTTTGATCAAGGTTGGGTTTAGGTTTGTCTTTGACCCATTCTTGAATTTCTGGAGGCACCTCAATGTCATACGGTATATCCACCAAGACTGAATTCATCTCTACATCAAAGGTACCATCCTTGTGGAGAAGAGGCACCGTATCAGCAAGCACATGCATATCTAAATTTAGAGTCCTGAAACAAAATATGCTTTCACTTAGTATATATGAAATGTGTTGATCATACACAGTTTTAGCATATACTGGCAAAATAAACCGCTAATACTATACATAAAAGTAAGCAGTTATTATATCTACAGGGCAGAAAAAGTTTTTGCCCGCTTTACCCTTGACGACCAATGCAAGGAATGCTGTTCCAATTAGCAAGAGCAAATTCCGGGTGAACCGTAGTGTTAGAGGGATTATCATCATCTTCCCTATCCCGAATGATAGCCATTACATCTGGGCAATCATCGTCTGGGGTATATCAGTTGGTATGCTCATCATGAATGATGATGCGTATGCCAGACATCATCCTGATAACGTCTTGCTTGATTCTTCGTTCCTCTTCCTCCACTGCGGGATCTGGAACAAAGATTTCTTTCTCCTTCACCGGTACCGGCTTGGGAAATAACATTACTATTTTATTGGCTGGCACCTTTACGGGAGGTTGTGCAGACTCGGAGCTTGAAGGCGAAGCTAAACGCCGCATGTTTGAAGCTGCAGGAATCTGCTAATGCTTATGAGGATTCCTGTGACTAGAGCTAGCAGAATAGCCTAGTCCAGCTGTCCCAATTTGCTGGGTTAAGCGAATAGGGTATTTGACACCCTGACAATCTTTACCCAACCCTTGTCCCGGTTTATGACCCAACCACATCATTTCTTGCGTGGCCGACATTACCTCGGTAGAAATTTAGGGTTCGGGCAATGGCGTTCCAATAGCATGGTATTGGGTATTGCTTATTTGTAAAGCATGAAAACTAATTGGCTCAACATCCTTATTAGCATTGATGAGCGGCATGTCCCCGGACTGAGGGAACTCCGATTCAGCGTTGACTGTGACCAGGCTATTGTTGATGATGTATTTCAACTGTTGGTGAAGAATGGAAGGGACTACCCCTGCCATGTGAATCCATAGTCGTCCCAAGAGCAGGTTGTATCCCGAATCTATCTTGAGCACATGGAAAGATACGCAGAATGTATGAGGACCAATCTCAATTAGTAGCTCAACTACTCCGACCGAGTTACGGCGGGCTCCATCAAAAGCTTTGATGATCGTATGGCTACTCCGAATTTGATTGGGATTGATATTCATCTTCACCAAGGTAGCATATGGGTAGATATTCAGAGGGAACCTCCATCTATTAAAACTCCCGCCACCATATATCCGGAGGGCAAGACCACAATGTGCAACGGTTTGCAATGACCGGTCCCTTCGGGTGGTATGTCATCATCAGTGAAGGATATCACATTATTGTTAAAAATGTGATCAACTAGATGTTGAAACTTTTCCGCATCAACTGATGTCGGTAGATAGGCTTCTTCTAAAACCTTTAACAAGACCTTCTGGTGATTCTCGGAAGTCAAGACCAAGTCCAAGATTGATATCTGTTGTGGAGCTTCTTTCAAGCTTAAAACCACCTTGGCTTCGTTATAACCCATAGTGCGGAGGAAATTTTCAATCTTCTCAATGGGTATTTTCCCCTTAGATTTGATGACATGCTTTATTACCCGTTGGGGAAGATACAATGGATTTTCCTTCGACACTGCAACAGTTGTATGTGAGGTGGATCCTTCACCTTCTCCATAATTCCATGGAATTGCGCGCAAGCTAACAATAGGATATTGTGCTCTGCATGGCAAGTTGATTGGCTCGGGAGCGGCCACTTTCAAAGGATTATTGATTCCCTTAAGTTGAATTAGTGGCATGACAAGTGATTTGTTAACCCCATCACTTTCAGTGGATATGACTGCTACTACACTCTTCCACTTAGTAGGACACGAATCCTCACTTGCCCGTAACACAGTGTCGTTATCTGCCAGACACAGTACGCCACTGTCGATTAAATTTTGAATAAGGTGGCGGAGTGCCCAGCATTCTTCTGTGCTGTGACCGCGAGATTGAGAATGATATTGACATATTCCCTCAGAGTTGTATCGTCCCGAACGGGGATTGATTGGAGGTAGAAGGGAACTAATCCTTCCTTCATTGATTAACATATGAAGGATTTCCTCCATAGGTTGGCCCAAATATATGAATTCCCTTTTGTTGGCAAAATCCCGACGGGCCTTAGCATTCGCTCTCTTCGTTACTTTGTCTTCTTGCATTTCATTTTCTAAAAGTGAAGAGGGAATATTCACGACAATAGGTAGGATACTGGCATGCTCCTAGCTGATTAGCTGACGAGTCACTCGATGCTGATAAGTCACCAGTTCCGCCAATTGCTCAATTTGTTTACAAAGAGCTTTCATCTTTCGTTCCATTGTGAATTGGAACTTGGCATAATCCCATCTGTCATCACCATCTTTGGGGGTTTGGGAGGATTCACAGCTGAAATTGGAACTCTGTCCACTGCTTCAATTAATCATGTTGACATCTTCTTCCTTGTGTTGAGGAAGATGGTTGTCTTGAACGTGAGGCTGATCGGGTTTGGTGACCACGATTTCCCCGTTGTCTATCAGGTCTTGGATTTTGTGTTTCAAGGCCCAACAATCCTGAGTATCATGTCCAGGTGCCCCGGCATGATAAGCACATTTTCGAGCAGCATTAAAACCCCGACCATTAGGGCTGGCTGGTGGAAGAAGATGCATGATTTTCTTCTGTATTGTTAGAAGATTGAGAATGTTCTCGAGGGTGTCCCCTAAGGGTGTGAATACTCGAGGTCGTTTGACTTCTCCACCTTTTGGTACTGGAGGGTTTGAAGACTGTGCTTGAAAGAGAGTGTAATTTCTCCTCTGGATAAGCATGTTCTGATTGCCTTTTTGACCCTGTAGTATCAGGGAAACATCCTCTTCTTTCTTTTTATGGACCCTCCGGGGGTTGTTCCCATAATTTCCAAATTGGATGTGATCAGCAAGCGCTTTGAGTGCAGCTAGGTCTTGAATCTTTCCAAATTTCAATCCCATTTCAGCCATCTCCCCATGTTTGACCATTTCAGAAAATGGTTTGTCAATGCCGGCTAAAACTCTTTCATAGAAAGGTGCTTCTTGTATGTCTATGAAAGTCATGACCATCTCTAATTCTGTCATGGAAGGACTAACTTGGGCAGCCAGACGTCTCCACCTCTGAGCATACTCTCTGAAAGACTCATTAGACTGTTTCTTGATCTTGGTAATTTGATACCGATCAGGAGCCATTTGAGATTGAAAGTTGTATTGGGTGAGGAAAGCGTGTGCTAGCTCTTCCCAACTATGGATCTTTGAATTGTCTAATCTTGTGTACCACGAATGGGCTTCTCCAGTTAGACTTTTTTGGAACAGTTGCATTCTGAGTTTTTCATCCTCTGCATAAGATCCAAGTTCTCCAATAAACACCTTTAGATGTGTGTAAGGATCTCATAACCCGTCATATTTTTCAAAGTCAGGAGTCTTAAACTTTTCTGGATAATGAATACCAGGGAAAATACACAAATTAACATATGAAACACTCCCGTGTGTTCCAATTCCTTTGATAATGTGAAGAGTCTCTTCCATTTGGAGGACTTTCTTTTTGATGTCACCAGTGTCTGGATCTCCAGTGGGATGGGCAGCATCATGAGTTTTGTTGGTCGGATCCAACTGCAGTTCAGGTATTGTAACGACCTGGGTTCCTCCTTGTGTGGAGGATTCAGCATGTACGGGTATTTTTTGACCCTGCGTAGACTGGTGTAATTCTTTTAGTAGAACAACCAAATCTGTAATCTATTTTCTTAATCCGTCGAATTCTTTGCGAGAAACTGGATTAAGTTCAGTCTGGTCGGATGACGACATGATTGACTGTAGGACTGTTGCCTTTTTGGACTTTGAACGGGTGATAGGTCCGATTGATTCCCTGCAAAAGACTTGCATAGTTTAGTCTTTAGGGTGGATAATAACATGCAATGCGATGTGTCCAGTTTAGGAATTTTATCCTGCAAAACGGATGTCAGTTGTTTATAGCATGTATGTGTACACATTTCTTCATATTTCTCATTACATAGAGATAGATATGGAAGATAATTACAAGTATTTGAAATGAGAGTAAGAAGATACTTTCCTCCATTTTGGGTTTATCAGAGGCTGACCTATCTTAGGTTACTCTGGCGGCTTTTTGGCATGAAGGTTCCCAAATCATCGAAATCTACTTGACGGGAAGTTAATCCGGTCTTTCAACTGGAGCGAATTTGGGTGGTGCCTTTCCTGAGCCTTGGAGAATTAGTCTTCTCACGAGTCCAGTAATCAAACACCGACGGGATAGCCTCCTGGTGGAGGGACCACACAACATACATTCACATACATCACATCTCACCGTATGACATGATTACATGTGCAAAGCACTAATATCACAAGCAGTTATGGTGCGAAGCACTAATATCACAGGCAGTTTATAGTGCGAAGCACTAAGTAAGGAAATGCATTCGTACACATTCATCATAAAATGTAAATACAACATCCACACACAAGCAGATAACAATTTTGAAAAAATTGTAATAGCGACTTAAGTCCTCTTACTGTAGTCCCCAGCGGAGTCGCCACCTGTCGACGTCGGGATTTTTAATTGTCCCTTTCCGTTACTTGTCCTTTGGTGTTCTCATTTTAGGTGAGATTTGTTTGAAAAAATAAGTGAAAAAGGTCCGACATGTATAATGTCGACGATGGACTGTTAAGAGTCGCTAGTTGGTTTTTTAAATGGTTGTACCAACACAACCGAGAAAAGGTTTGCACATTGACCCAGTGATGTGACACTGCTAAACGGGTCGGTGAAATCGAGATTCGTTAGGGTCCGGGGACTTGGTTATGCAGGGGGAAGGTGTTAGGCACCCCGCGACATCCGTGTTACCACAGTGACCGCCTCTTTTCAAGAAACTGTTATCTGAATGTGTGTGTGTGTGTGGGTCAATGTGCTATTATTTGGAAGTAGTGCGAGGCATCGTTCGCACCTATATACACATGGTTTGAATTTATGTAAAAATTCAATTTTAGCAAGATATGGCAGTGATGTTTTATAAAAGAGGTTTTTCAAACCCTGATGCTCAATAGTAATTGAGACCTTTTACACTCCCATTTTATTCCGTATTCGGCTAGATTGATTTTATTTGACAAGTGTGAGGCATCCGTACGAAAATAATGTACAAAAAGGTGCTGAATCCCTCGTGGGTATGTAAACCATCTGAGGAAATCCAAACATCACAAAATAATTTACAAGCTGCTTACAGCTGAAAATGTTCATCACGGGAACCGAATCTAGATCCAATGGGATGAATCCGTGATCACATGATTCATAGGCTCACATGATGCCGCAATTGATATAAACGCAGTAAGCAGATATATATATATAAAAGCTGTAAATATATATATACAGACATGATCACCAACCACGAAGTACCTCCATGGGGGATCAGAAATATAAATAAAGCTGTAAAAGCTATCAACCGCCACAGAGGAAACTCCAGGCGGGACGAAATGTACAGAAAGCTGTAAAAACGATCAACCACCACGAAGTAAACTCCAGGTGGGACGAAATGTACAGAAAGCTGTAAGAACGGTCAACCACCACGAATTAAACTCCAGGTGGGACGAAATGTATATATATATATATATATATATATATAAAAGCATGTAAACACACCAGATATAAAATCCAAGCTCATTGAACAGAGTTCGACCACAGTTAATATATATAAGTATATATATTTTTTAAAGCACGTAAACGCTCCGGATGTAAAATCCAGGCTCATCGAACAGAGTTCGACCACAGATAATATATATAAGTATATATATATTAAGGCAGGTAAACGCTCCAGTCCGAAGTCTAGGCTCATCGAACAGAGTTCGACACGCAGTTCATATATATATATATATATATATATATATATATATATATATATATATTGGAAAGCAAATAAACACTCCAGGCCGAAGTCTAGGCTCAATCAAGGCATAACTCGATAATGTTAGTCCATATATATAAATATATATGTATATACAAACTAAAAATAAACCACGGACCGAAGTCCGGGCAAAATGTGCAACACGACTCTCAACGTGTATAAGGGTGTGTGCAAAGATGAAGAGAAAGACTCTAAAGTGTGTGAAAAGGCTTACAGTGGGCTGCCAAAGAAGACTTCGATATCTTTAGAGTGAGTAAACACAAACTTTTGTAGGTACAAATGGGTTATATATGAGCTCACATGTGTTTAAAAGGGGAAAGTACACTGCCTGGGATGAGTGCAGAGCAAATTAGGCAGGGCATCCTCGCCGTTTTCTCTTACAAAATGGTCACCCCAAGCCCTCTATTTATAGAGGGTGGAGCCGTAGGTGTACCTGCGACTGAGCCGCAGGTGTACCAGAGGCAACCCGGGTGGGCCCGAGTTTTTCGGCTCGGGTCGTCTCGGAGTACGTGCACTCGGGCACTATAATGTCCACTCGAAATTTTAGAAGTGCAATTCGGGCATCCGTTTGAGGTATACATGACCTATTTTGGACCGCCGTTTTTGAGAGTTATACGATGGCATGGGATTAGAGTTTGTGCGAAGTCATTGAAGATGGGACGGTGCCCTCCGGTCTTCAAGCTTCAACTTTCATCTGTTACCCCACACAATAGTCACTCGGGATTGATTAGTCTTGTGGGACATTGGTGCGTAGATATGTTGAGGCGACGTGGCGTGACATCGTGTTGGTCAGATGACGATGTTGCCCCTCGCCGGTGTTATCGCCAGATTGGGCTGATAAAGCAGGCTTTGCTCAGCTTCGCTGAGATTGGACTGCTACAATTTGTTGAAGGTCCTCATTGTCATCTTTGAGGTGTGTCTGTCTTCCCGAGGTTATCACCAGGCTGGCACAGTGGATCTCGTTGTGAGCGCCAAGATTGAAGCTGCTCGGACTTGTAACAAGCATTTCTGGGGTTATTGCCGAAATTGCCTTCCTTGGGGTTATCACCAATGTTGGTGGCTATTCCTATAGTTGGGACTGAGACTGGATACCTCGGGGTTATCTCCGAGATTAATCGGTCTTCTCCGGTGTGTGTTCCGGAGATAAAAAAATTCGAGCAGGGACTGAAGCCCTGGTTGTTCAGTAGGGTTTCCCTGTTCCAGTTAAAAATGTTTGTAGCAGTGCTTGAGAAAGAAATTCTCGGTGAGAGTGGAGAAGAGGCTATAACAAAGCATAATCAAGAGTAGAAAAAGAAGAAGAATGAAGGTGAAGCTAAGAATGGTGATGGTAATGGTGGAAATGGTAACAATAATTTAAAGAGAAAGTGGAATGCAAACGTGGGGGCTGGGAATCAACAAGGTAACCAGCAGAAGAAGAAAATGGACACATGTGCTACATGTAGAAAGTTTCACGTAGGTATGTGCTTAAGGGGGAAGCGGGTATGCTTTAACTGTGGCCAGGAGGGCCACATTACCCCAAATTGCAATCAACCCAAGAAGAATGCTTGTTACACCTGCAGGTCGAAGGACCATTTCGCTCGTGAGTGTCCAAAGAAGAAATCTAGTGAGACAACTAGAAGCAAAGGAAATGGCGGTGGAGGTACACTGACTATTGCTGGACCAACGTCAACAAATAAGCCCACAGCCAGAACCTTCAATATGACGGTGCAGGACGCGGTGCAATCAAAAGATGTCATGTCAGGTATTATCCCAATCAATGATATAAATGCATACGTGTTATTTGATTCGGGTGCTACTTGCTCGTTTATATCTGATGAATTTGCTAAGAGGTTAGAAATACCTAGTGAAGAGTTAAATTTCCCTTTAAACATAAAAATTGCGAATAGGGAAGTAATTCATGTTATGTTCATATACAAGAATTGTAGGGTGAATATTAAGGGGAATATCATGATGGTAGATTTAATTCCGATTAGACTTGGAGAGTTTGATGTTATTTTGGGAATGGATTGGTTGTTCAATTATGGAGCGGTAATTAATTGCCAAAATAAATGTGTAAACCTTATGATTCCGTCAAATGTAGTTTTCTATGGTAGCAAATCGCCTAGACAAATGAGATGTCTGATGATTATGAAGGCCAATAAATTGTTGAGTCAAGGTTGTGTGGGTTGTTTAGCTTACATAGTTGATACTCAGAAGAACAGGGTGAAACTGGAATAGATACCAGTGGTTAAGGAGTTTGTAGACGTGTTTCCAGATGATTTGCCGGACTTCCGCCTGAAAAAGAGATTCAGTTCGTGATCAACTTAGCACTAGGAACTACTCCAATATCGAAGGCCCGTAGAAAATAGCTCCGGTAGAGATGAAGGAACTAATGGTACAACTGCAAGTGCTTCTAGACAATAAATATATTCAGCCTACTGTATCACCGTGGGGAGCGACGGTGTTGTTTATGAAGAAGAAGGATGGGTCAATGCATCTTTGCATTGATTATAGAGGATTAAACAAAGTCACTATTAAGAATAAATATCCATTGCCAAGAATAGATGACTTGTTTGATCAATTGAAGGTGCTAGATATTTCTCGAAAATAGATTTGAGAAGTGGGAATCATCAACTGAAAGTAAGGAAGGAGGATGTACCGAAGACGGCATTCCGAACTTGGTATGGACATTACAAATTTTTGGTGATGTCTTTTGGTTTGACAAACGCCCCTGCAGCATTCATGGATTTGATGAACACGGTGTTTAAACCATTTTTAGACAAGTTTGTGGTGGTGTTCATCGATGATACTCTGATGTACTCTAAATCTCAAGAAGAACACATGGAACACTTGCGTCTGACGTTGGAGACGCTAAGAGAAGAAAAGTTATACGCGAAATTCTCTAAATGTAAATTTTGGCTAGAGCGTGTACAATTTCTTGGGCATGTGATCGACAAGGATGGGATTTTAGTGGATCCATCAAAAGTCAGAGCTGTGATAAATTGGGAACAACCAAGAACTCCATCATAAGTAAGAAGTTTCTTGGGGTTAGTAGGTTATTATAGAAGGTTTATTCAGGATTTTTCCAAGATTGCCACTCCATTGACAAATTTGATGAGAAAAGCTGTAAAATTTGTTTGGACGAGAAAATGTGAAGAGAGTTTTACCGAATTGAAGAAGAAGCTAAGTATAGCACTTGTGTTGTCATTACCAGATAATACAAGAAAATTTGTGGTGTATAGTGATGCTTCACACAAAGGATTGGGTTGTGTCCTTATGCAAAACGGCAAGGTCATTGCGTATGCATCAAGGCAGTTGAAAGACTATGAGAAAGGGTATCTGACTCATGATTTAGAGTTGGCGTCGGTTGTGTTTGCTCTGAAGAAATGGAGGCACTATCTCTATAGAGAAAAGTGTGAGATCTACACAGACCATAAGAGTCTGAAGTATATTTTCACACAGAAGGACCTGAACATGCGTCAAAGGAGATGGATGGAATTAATAAAAGATTATGATTGCGAGATCTTTTATCATCACGGCAAAGCAAACGTGGTTGCAGATGCCTTGAGTAGGAAGGGTCGTGAGAAATTGATGTTGTTAACCAACCAAGAGGAGCTCATTTCAGCAATGACAAGGTTAGAGCTGGAAATCAAATTTCCAAAAGAAACTGATGAAAAATTATACCAGAGGGAAACTAGTCCAACTTTGGTGGACAAAGTGAAGAACGCTCAACTACAGGATGAAGAATGCAGAAAAATAAAGGGAAGTGTGATTGAGGGTAAAGAGGTGAAGTATAAGGTTGATACTGAAGGAATGCTAAGATTCGAGGGAAGAATTTGGGTTCCAGCAGTACAGGATATTAAAGATGAAATCTTGACCGAAGCTTATAATTCAAGATATTCGATACATCCGAGAAGTACAAAAATGTATCAAGATTTGCGGCGACATTTTTGGCGGCCAAATATGAAAAGAGACGTTACAGAATGCGTTGGAAAGTGTTTGATGTGTCATAAAGTGAAGGCAGAACATCAAAGGCCAAGCAGATTACATCAACCGTTGGAAATACCAGAATATAAATGGGAGCATATCACAATAGATTTTGTGGTAGGTCTTCCAACGACTCAGAAGGGATACGATGGAATTTGGGTGGTAGTGGATAGATTAACGAAATTAGCCCACTTTTTGCTAATAAAGATTTGGTTTAACCTTGATCAACTGGCAAAACTGTAAGTCAAAGAGATCGTGTCGAGACATGGAGTTCTAGTGTCAATAGTATCAGATAGAGATCCGAGGTTCACCTCGAATTTCTGGAAGAGGCTACAGGAATGCATGGGAACGCAACAAAAGATGAGTACAACATATCATCCACAAACCGATGGTCAAAGCGAACGAACAATCCAAACGCTAGAAGATATGCTCAGAGCGTGCATCATAGACTTCAAAGAAAACTGGGATGATCATTTACCGTTGGTGAAATTTGCATACAACAACAATTACCATGCAAGCATTGGTATGCTGCCATACGAGGCGTTATGCAGCAGGAAATGCAGAACTCCGCTGTGTTGGGATGAAGTTGGTGAACATCAACTGTTAGGACCAGAACTGGTACAACAAACCGCTGAAGTTATAAAACTCATCCGAGTAAAACTGGTAGCTGCTCAAGATCGACAGAAGAAGTATGCTGATCAGCACAGGCAGAATCGCAAATTTGAAGCAGGAAATTTCGTGTTCCTAAAAGTTTTTCCTTGGAAGAAAAAAATTCGTTTCGGAAAGAAAGGAAAGCTAAGCCCAAGGTTTATTTGACCTTTCGAGATACTATGAAGAGTAGGAGAGGTGGCTTACGAGGTAGCTTTACCTCCAAAATTAGAACATGTTCATAACATTTTTCATGTGTCGGTATTGCGACCGTATAAACATGATTACAAACATGTAATCGAGTATGAACCGTTGCAGTTCAGTAAAGATTTGTTTTATGAAGAGATTCCTATCCAGATAGTTGACAGGAAAGAATAGGTGCTCAGGAATATAGTGATACCTTCTGTGAAGGTGATATGGAGGAACAATAACGTCGAAGAGGCTACGTGGGAACTCGAATATGAAATGATGAAGAATTACCATGAGTTATTTGTTTAGTCTGTGTCTTCGCTTCTGGGGACAAAATCTTTATAAGGAGGGAAGAATGTGACGATTTGATTGTTTGAGTTGTGATTCTGGGGACAGAATCCTTGTAAGGAGGGAAAGATATAACAATCCAGAATTTCAAAGTGTAATTATAAATATTTATTGGATTATATAAATATTTATTTGATATGTTTATTGTTGAAATTATTGAATAAATATTTTATTTGATATTGTGGTTGCTAGTAAATATTTATGAATCTAAATTTATTAGATAATATTCTAAATTAATTGAATTTATAATTTAGACAGTTGTAATATAACATGTGATGTTATATTGTTGTGTTGATTTAATAATTTAAATGGTATATTAAATTATTAAATAAAATTATAATTTTGTGTTATTTATTTAAATGATATATTTAATTAAAATATAGTGTGCAATTAAATTAATTGGTTAATGTTGGATATGAAAATCTAAATAAATAATATGTGATTATAAATGATAAACTAAATTGTTTATTAAAATAAATTAAAGGAGTTTAAAGGGTTTTGCCAAACAAATATGACCATCGGTATATTTAAAATAATAAATATGATATATTTATTATATATACGTTTATTTTGTAATTGTTATTATATTTAGTATGCGTATTAAGGTATCAGTTTTTCTTTTAAGCATTAGTTACTCTATATTGGATATACTAAGAGTTCAGAGAAAACTTGATAGAGCTTGATAGAGAGAATTGAGAAAGGAGCTTGAGAGAATTGGAGAGAGATTGGTCTGCAATTAGCAAGGATTGTGTTAGCAAATTGAAGGTATGTGCATAATCTTAGTATTACATATACATATATGTTCTGATATGTTTTACGTCATGTATGTCCTATCCTCTGTGAATTCAAATTCTTTTGAATTGTTGTAGAAAACTGAGTTATTGCAATTGTATGTGCTTATGATGACTAGAGTTTATGTTTAAACAAGAATTGCTAAGCTATTTACGGTTATAAAGGAATAGAAGAATTATCAGTGTATGTTTTAGGGATATTTTCTCATATGGCTTATGTAAGTACCAAATTTAGTGGTTAATTTATATGCTAAATTGTGAATTGAGTCTTGTATATGTTAGTTCGTTAAGAAATAAAGATAATGTAGTTTGAATGAAGTGATTCAGTGAAGAATTGAGATCACAGTGACGATTTTTGTAATGAATGTCAAAAATGGAGTTTTTGTATAAAAACATAAAATTTAAGGAATTAAATTAGTTAAAGTGATTGTTAAATTATTCTAAGTGGTTGAATATGATAGCAATCATGTTTGTGATAGTTTTATATCAATTGTAGATGTTGGTTTCACTGTTTTATGGGTGAAATTTGTATTAGTTGGCCTAAAAACTGTGTTGAATCATGTTTTGCAAAACTGAAACGGATGCATTGCGCGGGCGCGCAGCTGCCACGCGGACGCACTATAATCCAGTGTAAAACTGGCGCGGCCCCACCAGTAGCCAGTCATTGACTGTAAAGTCTGCTATTTCTGCAGACCTTTGACACTCATTATAACTTAGTTAGTGATGTGTTGATGTAATAAACACGTATTAAGGTGGTTAAAACAGAACCATGTCATGTCATTGATACTTTTAAAGTTGTTAAAGGTTTAGTAAATTATGGAAATGTCATGTTATAAGTTAATGTACACAATGAATGTTAGATAAGTGTTGTGAGGTTAACACTTGGAAATTCTGAAATGTAAATGGTAATATAAGACTTGTACTGAAATAACAAGTTTAAATAGAAATGTATATGTTATGGTATGTTAGTATATCTAATAGATATTGTGATTCCACTAAAATGTCTAGGTGAATGTGAGTTTTAATATTATAGCTTATGCTTGAGGCAAGTTTTCTAACTCTACACTTTCGTTGAGCTAGTTCTATTATTACATTGAGCAAGTTTATTTACCCTATCTCAATCACGCAAGTTTCTAAATTCCTACTCTTTACATTGAGCAAGTTTCCAAAAACCTTATCTCTTTATATCGAGCATGTTTTAACCCTAATTCATTGGAATTCTAATCATTGTTGATTTACTCTAACTTGTTTATAGTTAAACAAGTTTCCTTAGTTCATTCTTTTGTAGTAAATGCTTTTTGAACTTTAATTTCTAGTATTGAATTGTCATACTTGAATCACGTTGCATAAGCTATTATCATGTTGTGCAAGCTTTGTCTCTAACTTGCTATCAATTAGTGTATATTCAGTAACTAACTTTCTAATTTGACAAGATCATAGACCTAGCTTATTATTGTTCAAGCAAAGGTTTAACATTTTATTTAATTCTTATGCTCTCTAGTTATTTTCAAGCATGAGTTTGGTATATAGTCAATTCACCTATGACTCTTAATTATTCTATGTTATGTTGTTATTAAACAACTATTGTGTAATCAAACCTTATTGATTCAACTAGTCCTCTAGTTGATGATCGTTAAACTTTAAATTACCCTTGAAAGCTTATCCAAACCAAACTTTCTTTGGTGCGGACTATACTCTAAAACTGAGAAGAACAACCTTAATATAGGGGATACGCAATGCGTTAAGATGTTTGTGCACAATACATGGTACGAAGAGCTGATCCCTCTAAGTACGTGAAGTCCCTACAGTATAACTGTTAAGGTTAGAGTTGAAAGATTACTTGTAACCGTGGGCATAATTCGTGGTCTTATGACCCTCAGACATATTTCTTATTTTGAGTCTCGTTGTTGGTTATCATTGATAGAGTACTATTCAGTATTGATGAGCCTATTCATTGGCAGTTATTATTCTTTTGTTGATTTATTGTTATATCTAGTGAGCAATTATTTTGCTCACTCTTGCATAAATATAATTATTGCAGCTAAAGTTAAGAAGGTCGATGAGCTTCAAATAGCAAAGGAAAGGAAAAAATGTACAAGTGATGAAGACTTGTAATTTCATTTATGGTTATGATGATAAACTTTTATTTAATGATGTGATGTATTTATTTTATTTCTACAATTGAATGATGTTTAAGGTTAGATAACCTGAGATATTTTTGGATTAAAGGATGTAATCCTTTAAAGGGAGGATTTATGGTTTAAATGTTATTTTATTTGGGTAGATAGTATGAATGCATGGATAGTGAACACCTAGTCTTAGGAGAATGAAGTACCCAGATTTGGGGGTGTCACAATTATGACAAAGAATTATGTATTGGTATAATCATGACCTGTAATGTTACAGACAAATGATGTGGTGAAAGTCCTCTTTGGCCCGTAGTGCATAGATGGACAGTTATTTGGCATGATCATGACCACTGGTGATACTAACGAATATCCTTGGCCTGGAGTGCATGGAAAATTCGTTGATTTGAAATATTTATTAATTGGTGTTACTAGGATAAAATATTGATGATGGATTTTTAAATCATAGAAAATAGTAGACCTCATGGTCTATTTGACTCCTCTCATGAATTGCTATTTTCGCTGCAAGTGTTGATCTAAAATTATTATCTATTGTATTCTAGCATATTTTTCCCTATTAAGGACTATGAATAATTTATTCTATATTATCTTAATCATAATATTCTTTACTAGAATAGTTGAGCTCATTCTTTTCTTTCATTGTTCTCTTCAGGAAATGAGAATTTAGCTGGGACTAATCGGGTAATGGAGTGATGGTCCAAGATGGTTGCTATAGTAGTCCACACTATTCTATAAAATAGTGTGATAATAATTGTAATGAGGATATTATTTGAGTTTGAATATTGTCTACAAGACAATATTTGTACTAATCCTCACAGTTTATATTTTGTCGTATTTTACACAACAGTTAATAATTGTATAAATAAAGTTTGTATTTGAATTATGTACCATGTATTTGGCAACGCAAAATGTGTTGTGTTGACCTATTTTGGGAGTGTCACACAGCTCCTCGAAATTAAGAGTTTTATCAAAATCCATCAACAAAAGAAATAATATCTAAAACTAAACTCCAGCTATTCCAAGCGTATCAAATAAATGATCAGCTTTCAACGATGGGACCTGTAAAAATCTATAAGGGGGTGAGTGATGAAACCCAACAAGTAGTAATCCTTCCTATCTATCTGAATCAAGTACAATTTGCAAAAACACTTTTTCGAAATAACATTTTGTTCAATAACAATAGTACATAAGCTTTCAAAACTAAAATAATTCAAAAATGATTTCAATGTATATCATATATCCTTTAATCCACAGCCTTGGCGACTAAGGTCACTACTACAAAACAGTAAATAGATAACGCGAAAAAAACGTTGTGGTTTCAATCAGAAAAATATCGTGGTTAAGGGTGTCATCTATTTGACACCCTTACACAACATTTTTAAAACGTTGTAGTTAGACATTATACAACGTTTTTTCAAAAAAAAACGTTGTACATTTATTTTCCATAAATTAGTAGATGCTTGAAAACGTTGTAGAAGATATGATTCCACAGCGTTTTCTGGCTAAAAATGTTGTAGTTTAATATATCAGACAACGTTTAGACACATTATACAATATTTTTAAAATGTTGTAGATTGACTTGAAAGAAAAAAAAAAGAAAAATAATGTTGTGGTTCACCTATATTGTGCACTCTGCTAATGCCATGATATATAGCTAAAAAAGTCTAAATTCTCATTTAAATTTAAAATCAAAATGTATCAACCATTCAAAATATATCCCAATAATACAATTCGTTTACAGTTTCAAATTACTACATCCACAAAATATTACAAACACAAGGGGGGGCTTGACCATCAATCAAAGTTGGAATGTACCTCTGATCAACTCCCTTATACTTTATGTTGCTGTTTGTTGGTGGGGGCTTGACCATCAATCAAAGTTGGAATGTACCCCTGAACAGAGACGGGGAAATATTAGGCACTATTCAATCAAAGTTGGAATGTACCCCTGAACAGAGACGGGGAAATATTAGGCACTATTTACTGACAGTAGAAATGGAGCCAGAAACTCAAAACACTAGTAAGTATAAGATGCAAACTGGCTCTCCAAGTTCAGCATTTCTCAGGAATGGCTCCAAGAACTGGAACAAGTCTACCAACAAACGTTGAAAAAAAGGCCAACCCTTCTGAGGATTTCCGATGAGTAATTTTGGCATGAAACTTCTGACTTACAATATCAAGCCACGCTAAGCTAAAATATTTTACAAAATTAGTGATGAAAAATTCAGGAAAAAGACGCAATAAAAGAAAAGGAAAAACAAAGCCGGTATTAGAACTTTCTATATTGCAATATTGACAATTTAATTAACACATCTGGTAAGATACTTGTTACAAGCGTGTCAGCCATATGCAATATCATGACCTAGAACAAAAAACATCGAGACACCTCGACATACTAACCTGAATGCAGGAACTTTAAGTGGCTGCAGTGCATTGAATGCATTTGCCAATGCTCTCAAAACCTAAGGGCACACAACAAATTTAATACAAAAATAGATGCCACAATGACAACTAAAATAGCGACAACGATGGCAAAAAATATGTCCATATACCATACCTGCAAATTTGCACCATCAGAGACAGGCTCCAAGGTAGTCAGGTCGAGCAGCCAATTGATGAATAACCTGAAATATGGCCTTGGATTGAAAGATGTTTTTTTCTCCTTTGCATCTTTCTGAATAAATCTCACAGTCACCTCCAGAACCTACATAAATACCACATATATACAAAGAATATAACTCACTCAAGTAAACAAAGAGCTTCAACATATATTTAGTTTGGAGTCAAACCTTAGACAATAAAGATAGTTTACTTGATCCCTGGTCCACAGGATAAAACTAGAAATACAAACAAGAAGAAAGTGAAAACAAGGAATATATAGCTGGAAACCAACAAATTCTAGTTGCTAAAATCATTTAAACTACCTTCAATATTGAAACAGTGAGGGCAATATAAATATCAATAGCAAGGAAGGATAGTGGTTGTGTTTGTTGATGTGATTGTAGAGTACTAGAACTTATAACTTTAGAAGATAGACAGTGTGAAACCGAGAGTTCTTGTAGTAAAACAAACAGTTTTAACTCCCAATTCTCATAATGGCGTGGTTCAAAAAATTTTAAGGAAAGAGGAAAGAGAAAAGATGGGGTTGAAAAGGCACCATGAGACGACGGAAAAATCGATCAGACATATCATCCCCTTTCAAAAGTCCACTTTGCAGCAATTGTAAGACAAAGTGAGCACACGCTGCATCGTTAGCTCCAGGAAGTTCACATATCCGATACCATTTCGCAAACAGCATTGAGACCTACAAAACACAGAGGCAGCCGAAAAGAGAAAACCATGTAAAAATAAGAAAAATACACTTAATAAATTACAAAATATTAGTGGTTTTTCCAGCTAAAGCTTCTAAAAATTAAATATATTCCCACCTTCTACAATCATCCAGTTATATCAACAGCAAGTCTCTCTAAAACCTTAACCAGCTGTTGGATTCCAAGCAACGTCAACCAGCTGTTGTAGAGACTCTGGAGATCCAAGCCTTGCTGCAAGCCGCAGTTAAAAGTTATTAGATTGTAAAAATAAAAACATAGACAAATTTGAAAACATAATGAATAGAACAAACCTTTGCCAGTGCATCAATGAGATGATGTAGTTCTGATATGACTTTTGAATCGTTAACCACAAAAGTTTGAATGAGGCAAATCGCAAACTCCGTGGCAACCTCTGCACAACATATGCAACTAGTTGGTGCTATAAATATATACAATGAATATTTAGGAAAGAAGTATTTGATACTTGTATATAATGTTCCTTACTGCATCAATAAGCTTTGACATATGAACATTATACTCTGCAAGATTGAGTAATTCACCGCGAATAAGGCTAACGGTGATATCTGTGTTGAATTTTTGGTCTTTGTCGGAGTAAATTACCTGTTGCCAAGAATTCCATGCCGAGTATAGGAAGATTAATAATAATATATAGATTAATCATCTAGCACCAACACCAACAAACACATCTTCTATTTGACCATCAATCAAAGTTGGAACTTTTACCTATCAAACTTTTTCAGTGATTAAAGCTTGAATATAAAAGGAAAAAAACTTATTTGAAAAGGAATATAAACGAAAAAAAATAAAAATAAGCACAAGGTGGCGGTTTGAGTCTGTTTGTTATGAGAAAACCACATGAAAATGGGGTTCAGGCATGCTTAATGTATAAATGAAGCATATGATATTATAATTGCGCCTCCAAAAAAAAAGCTTCACTTTTTTATAAATGTTCAATGTCACCAGATATTATACTATACTACATTACATAAATAACTTAAGTGAAGGTTACAACTCCCATGAGAAGGATAAATCAGATTATCTACAAATTATATGCTTCAAATATCTAGGATCAGTTTTCAATTCCAAAAAATAAAAAATCAGGCACCATTGATAAAATTCTAACTACTATATACAACATTGATACAAGTTACTAGCTTTGTGTGCATTTATGTATGTAAGAAATAAAAATCGTCCTTCATGACATTTTCATACATCTAGAGTAATGTACAATACAACCAAAGAAATCCATAAAAATTAAGCATATAGATAGGTACACCGAGGATAACCTGATAACACAAATTGAAGTCACGGTCTTGTTATGACTCTCCATTGAATGCAATAACTTCCCACCTCCAATCACATCCCAATTTTTCACACAATTGCCCCCCGCAGTGGCAATTAACCCCCCAGATGGTAAGTAAATTACATCCTCAACCGGTTTACCATGATTAAAGTTAATTACAGAACTTCCTTTTGAAACCCTAACGTCCCAGACCCTAACTATATGATCATACGAACCCGTAACAAACATATCATCACTAGCAGGTGAAAAATCGCTGCTACGAACGTAATCTTTATTCCCGATGAGATTATAAATCGGGGTCTCCGAAGCCACGTCCCAGTACTTCACAACGACATCATCGGCGCCGGAGAGGAGGTGAAGCTTATCGAGGCAAGGGTATTTAACTGTATCTTTGAAGGCGGATATGGTGGCTTTGGGAGTTAGGCTTTCGGACGAGAAAATGGAGACAGTTACGGAGTGAGTGGTGGCGAAGTGGTTAGGAGAACTTGGCGAGAAGGAGAGAGAAGTGGATGGAGAAAGTATAGAGATAGGAGAGAGAAGAAAAGTCCTTATTTTAATTTCAAAATTTCAGTTCAGTGTTTTTTTTCCTCCGTGTTTTTCACGTAGATAACATTTTAAAAAAAACGTTATCTAGTTAAAATCAAAAAATACCATTTTAAATAGATAACGTTTTTTCATATATATCAATAACGTTTTATTAAAAAACATTTTGGAAAAAAATACCATAACGTTTTTTATAAAAACGTTGTGGTTTAAGTGTTGTCTATTTACTACTTTGTACTAGTGGGTAACAATAGCCATGTAACATGATTCAAAAGTTCGATAACGTTATGATATGCACCCTACTAAGGTATCTATAAAAATTTATGCTCCTCGAAGGGTATCTAAAAGGTGTGCGTCTTAGTAGGTCCTATATTAGCTCCGGAATTAAACGTAATCAATAACGGGTTCTATACATAGTCAGACTAAGGATTTAAAAATCTTTTCTCAATATTATCGATATTCTTGATGATACTTTTTCACGGTTCAAAACATATAATCTCATTTCACAATTCAAAAATAAATACTTTATCCGAATTTTGAATAAACGAACATAGCATTTTAATTTAAATGGAATCCTTAAATAAAACATAAAAAATTTTGAAACCGTATATTTAGGCATCTGAATAATTAATAAGACATACATATAAATAACGATAATTTTAAAATCACTAAATAGTTTGGAAAGCCACTTACCTCGATATTGTGAAATACAAAATTAAAAGCGAACAAGTCCTTTGAGTTTTCTTCTTTTCTTTCTGTTCTACAATACTCCAAAGCCAATAGTTTTTACGTTCTTTTCTTTCCTTCTAGTTGTTTAAATATATGCAATTCCTTTGCAAAATAGGATATCAAGTAAAAGAGTCCTTTTAAAATTAAAAGTTTGTTACAACTTAAATAACTTATCTTCTCCTTATAGGTTTTAAATAAGTATAATTAATTATTAGTTACACTTCTATTATCTAATTATATTATTTTATTATCTTTTATCTTATTTTTTTAACCGGGTATTACACTATTGCTGAAGCATAAGGAATCTTACTCATACAGTCTCTCTCCTCAAGTGTCTTTGGGGCCTATTTCTTGGAGAGATGTATTCCATGGCTCATCGACATGAGACCTCTCTTGGAATCTTCCATGCTAAACGTCTTTAGCATCGAGTCAATATACGTTCTTTGGGACAAGCCGAGCACCCATTTAGATCTATCTCTATAGATATTTACCCCCAAAATATAGGATGCTTCTCCCGATCCTTCATGGAAAAGTGTTTACCAAATTTTTATCGATTGTGGCATAGGAATATCATTCACTATCATTAATATATCATCAACATATAATACAAGGAATGAAACAGTGCTCCCACTAACCTTCTTGTACACACATGGTTCATCCTCATTTTTAATAAAATCAAACTATTTGATTGTCTCATCAAAATGGATGTTCCACCTACGAGAAGCTTGCTTCAATCCATAAATGGATTGTTACAACTTACAGACTTGATTTATTCCAACCGTTGAAGCAAATCCCTTTGGCTGTGTCATATACACATACTCCTTAAGTTTTCCATTGAGGATGGCTGTTTTCATGTCCATCTACCAGATTTCATAGTCGTGGTAAGCTGCAATCGCAAGCAAAATATGAATAGATTTGAGCATAACTACTGGTGAGAAGGTTTCATCATAGTCAACTCCTTGTCTTTGTTTGAAACCTTTTTCAACCAATCAGAATTTATTGGTTTTTACCTTGCCGTCCACTCCAGTCTTTCTTTTAAAGACCAATTTTCACACAATAGGGTTAATGCCTTCAAGTGATGAAACCAAAGTTCATACTTGGTTCTCATTGGTTCTCATATATGGAGTCCATCTCAGATTTTATGGCTTCTAGCCATTTCTCTGAGTCTTTACTACTCATAGCATGTTCGTAATTCAATGATGTGTACCTCATCGTCATCATCTATGTCGAATCCATACCTCTTAGGTATCTTCGGTTCCCTTCCAGATTTATGAATAGGGTGTTGTACAAAAGGTGTCTCTACTTGGACAGGTTCATTTATATGACTTGTAGGGGTTTGTGGTTCTTAAATTTCTTCAAGATCTATTTTTCTCCTACTGGCTCCTTTAAGGATAAACTCTTTTTCCAAGAAGGCAGCGTGTTTGGCAACAATCACCTTTTGCTCAGTAGGATTGGAGAAATAGTATCCTAAACTTTCTTTAGGATATCCCACAAACGTGCACTTATCAGATCAAGTCCCAAGCTTATCATTTTGAAACATTTTCATATAAGTCGGACATCCCCAAATCTTAACATGCTTAAGACTAGGTTTCCTCCCTGTCCACGTCTCATGTGGAGTCTTAGGGACAGATTTCGAGGGGACCTTATTTAGTAGATATGTAGCCGTTTCTAGAGAATTTCCCCAAAATGACACCGGAAGATTGGTAAAACTCATCGTGCAACGAACCATATCCAACACTGTTTAATTTCTAATTTTATATACAACATTTAACTACGGTTTCCCTGGTGGAGTCCATTATGAGATTATATCATTTTCTTTGAGACAATTGAGAAACTTACTGCTTAAGTATTCACCTCCTCGATCCGATCAAAGAATCTTAATACTCTAGCCAGTTTGCTTCTCTACTTTACTTCTGAACTCTTTGAACTTTTCAAATAATTCAGATTTGTATTTTATTATATATATATATATATATATATATATATATATATATATATATATATATATATATATATATATCCAAATCTTGAGTGGTCATCAGTGAAAGTAATGAAATAAGAGTACCCTCCTCGTGCATTTGTTGTCATAAGTCCACATACGTCTGTCTGTACCAACACTAACAACTCTGTAACTCTTTCTTCTTTTCCACAAAAAGGAGATTTAGTCATCTTACCCATGAGATAAGATTCACAAGTTGGATATGATTCATAATCCGATAGCTCTAAGAGCCCATATTTATGCAACTTGGATAATCTTGTTTCATTCATATAACCGAGTCTACAGTGCTACATGAAGGTATAATTGACATCATCTCTTTTCCTTTTATTAGTATATTCAATTTGAAGTATATTTTTAAGTAAGTCAATTATGTAAAGTCCATTACACAAATTACCAATATAAGGCCCCAACTTTTATGAATAAAGATTATTTTTTCTCGAAATATATTTTTAAATATTAAGGTGTGAATTTGATATAATGTTATAGTTGTTGTTAATCTTTACAAATTTTGCAAAGCAAGCAAGTGGTTATAAAATATTCGATTGGTAGGGGAATATTCGTTTTAACAGGGAATATTCGTTCGATGACACAATCATTACTAGACCCCACAACGAAAGTATTGTTGGAGTTAGAAAACGACGGAAATGTCTTTTCATAAAAATAATGGCAAAATTTTTACCGCTAAACTGTTGAACTACCCGGTGGTAAAAGTACAGTAATACGCGTGGTTGCATAGTAGCACACGGTATTGATTATTGATGATTATGTGAGAAGTCACTCAGTTATACTCAATTATTGCTACAGTAATTGCTTCATAATATCTCTCATATTATTGATTCAATTATTGTCATAGTATCATCTGCATAATATTTTATATTTTTAAATCAATAATTGAGACGACAAAGTTATTCATATTATTATTTACAATATTGACGATATCTAGAAAGTTCTGTCAAGAAAATGGGTTTGGTCACCTAATTGTGCGCCAGTAGGGAGAAATACTTATCGAAAAGTCCCCTATTTCCTGGTAATGATCTGGTTGTTAAATATTGCGAGTTATAGTATTAATAATGAATAAGTTCGTGTTAATTAAAGATGAAATTGTTGATAAAAATATTTTCATTGTGTTGGGATTATTTGTGTTAGTGGAAATCGACATTTATTTCAATAATAATTGATTTCTGGATGTTAAATTGATAAATCAGGTAATTAATCGGATAAATGAGCAATTAATTGCTATTAGTTCACATGCATATAACTATTTGCTCTCATGAATGGAACTATTGTTTCACATGCATTACTATTAGGGGAGGTGGTGCAAGATTGATAATACTTGCAGGACTAAATTAAAAATAGAGGAAAAGATGAAGATACTATACTGTAATAATTCGAGCCCCAAAATGTGCAATTATCGAAACTATATTTTCCTATAAATAGAAGTTCATTCTTCTTTCATTCTCACTAATTCACTAAGACTCACAACAGCAATTATAGAGAGAGAAGCTATAGAGAGAAAGAAAAAGAGTATTATGCTATTTCACTATTCTAGTATCCAGTCTTTTTCTAAGGTAAGTGATATTATTTTTGATCAGTATTCATAAGGAATGATATTTTCTTTCATACTCTGTAGTATGTGAGTAATATTATTTCGTCTCGTATTCCTGATTATACCCTCATTTTGTTAAAGTATTGCTTCTATACTCCGTGAAATTAGTATAATATCCTTAAAATTTGTGCTCCATCTAGTATCGTTTCATAAGGATATTTTCTGCACATTCTTCTTAAATTTTAAGCTTTTCATGCTAGATTATGATAAGTAGGTTTTATACCTACTTATTGGGTACTAAATTATGAGAATTATGCTCAACTCAAGTAGTTTTATTATGTGTTATGTGCATTTTATGTTTGCTTTGCAGTAAATGTAGTTGGAACTCCTTTTAGCAACATAAGGCATGAATTGGCATGGAAAGCATGGATTGACATGGTGGCATGAAGCTAGCAAAAGCATGGCAAGATGAACATGAGCAGATGAGGAATGTAATACAGAAGAGAAAGGATGAAGAACAAACAACAACAAACAAGAAGTAGCAAAAGAAAGACAGAAGAAGGCAGAATGCAGTAGCCGCGCGGCCACGCTGCTAATCAAGCCTTTCATCACGCGCCCGCGCTACATGAAATTAGAGACTATTTTGCATCATCGCGCAGCCGCGCCCCAGAAATGAAGGAATTTGGGGTGCCCGCGCCCGTAATGCATTATAAACTCGCGCGGCCGCGCGAGTCTTTATCAGTCAATTTTGTTAACTTTTTGTAATTTGAAATTTGAGCACATTTAGCTCAACTGAACGATATGGTTGGCACCAGACGTGTTTGTGAGCAATTTTTTATCAGTTTTTATTATTATCATTAGGGTTCTGAAGTTTTAACTACGCTAGAAAGGTTTAGATCATTTGGATGATACATTTTAATTCCTTTCGTTATCTATATTATTGAATAATTACTAGTTTTCATTTATGGAGATTGTTGATGCATTGGAACAAGCGTGGAACAGATTCTGCAATAGGATTAACAGATTTTCTCTATCATTTCTATTACCTCTATTATTTGCAGTATTTAATTCTATGTATTGCTTCAATCCCATAATGGCTTTTGGTTTATAAATGAACTAAACTCTATTATGGGATTCTAATGGATTTTGATATGTAGTCTAAATTTATATATCTGATTGTATTGTTGTATGTTTATCATTGGATTAACCATTATGATTAAGATTAATGAATGAATGTTTGATCACCATTCATATTGTGTGCTTGTATGGATTTGAAAAATGAAATATGAGTTTGGATATAGTGGCATATACCGTTTCACCATATGTAGTCATAAAAAGGGCATGTACTTTAATTCATTATTGCTGCAATTTCACATAGACATATAGTGATTTTGGTAACAGTGTCGCTTAGATGATTTCTATCGTATGTGGAGATTATGTGAATTGGTCATAGTTCATTGAAAAATGGTTACGTCCACTATTGTGCTTTTGACTGGTTTCTATGATAAATATTTAAACATTACATGATGGTTGAAATTTAGATGAAACATTAAATAAAATTGGAATCCCATTCTTATCCAATTTGATTACATCATTTTAATTATTATAGTTGTTATTTCATGAATTAATTTAGAGTTAAATATAATTGTGAGTTGATCGTTTAAGCACATAAAAATAGTGATATAGTTGATGCATGATACTTTAGACTTATCACCTTTCTCCGTGGATCGATACTTTTCTTACTCTATACTATTTGTTGACCCATGTATGTTTGCATGAGTTAGAGTCCTTTTTCTTAAAGTAAAAAGGAGGCAACAAGTTTTTGGCGCCGTTGCCAGAGAAAGGCGTTTATTTTTAATATTGTCGTCATCAATTAAAGCTAGATTTGTATGACTTAGACAATTCTTATCTTATTCTTATTTCTATTATAGTTTTGTTTAAATTTTAGGTACTTATGCATAGTATATGCGCACTCGATCGTCACATCCTGAGTTGATTCCTGCACAGGAAAACATCAACGGTAGTGCTTGGAGATCGAGAGCACGTAGAAATATACAAGTACATTTAGAGACCACAACATCTAATATGGCAGCAGAAGAGGAAAGAGAAGAGCAACACAGGGTCTTGAGAGATTATTCAATGCCGAATATAAATGGGTTGCAGTTGAGCATTGTGAGGCCAGCTATAGCAGCCAACACTTTTGAGATCAAATCGGGAACTATTTAAATGGTTCAGAATATGGTCCAGTTTGGGGGTGATACTACAGATGACCCGAATGAACATCTATTGAGCTTCATAGAGATATGTGACACCTTCAGGTACAATGGGGTGACAGAAGAGGCAATCAAACTCAGGCTATTTCCATTCTCTCTACGGGACAAGGCTATAAGTTGACTTCATTCCTTGCCTTCGGGATCAATTACAACATGGGAGGACCTAGCACAAAAGTTCCTAGCCAAATTTTTCCCAATGGTTAAGACTGCTAAAATGAGGACATCGATCTATCAGTTTGAGCAGCAGCAGGGTGAATCTTTATATGAAGCATGGGAAAGATACAAGGTGATGCTAAGGAAGTGTCCACACCATGGTATGCCGGATTGGATGGTGATAAATACATTCTATAATGGACTGGGATGGAAATCAAGGCCAATTATAGATGCAGCTGCAGGAGGAGCTTTATGGGCAAAGAGCTATGAAGAGGCTTACAATCTTAGCGAGACAATGGCAGCTAATGATTTCTAAAATCCTACAGCCAGAATGCCACAGCCCAAAGTTGCAGGAGTGTTAGAGGTGGATGCTATCGCACAGTTGTCAGCTCAGATGGCATCTATGGCAAAGAAGATTGATTCGTTGGTAGATAATAAAGTGAAGACAGTTACTTTTGTATATGAGATATGTGCAGGGTCACATGCAACTACTGCCCAATGTGCTATTAGTTCAGAATCTGTACAATATTTGAGCAACTATCAAAAAAACCAGAGTCAGTTCCAGAATGTCTACAACTCCAACAACCACAACCATCCAAATTTTAGTTGGTCAAATAATCAAAACAATCAACAAAGTCAGTTTCAACAACAACATAAATTTCAGGCACAACCATCTCATCCGCAGTATGCACCGAAACCACCCTACCCTCCAGGATTTCAACAGCAACAACAACATCATCTAGCAGTTGTACCTCAGCAATAGAAGAAGTCAGAGATGGAGGAGATGATGATGAAGTATATGGCAAATACCGAGGTGATGATTAAAAGCCAAGCAATGGCTATCAAAAATTTGGAAACTCAAATGGGTCAGATGGCTAGCATGCTTAACAACAGACCACAGCGTTCATTGCCAAGTACAACAGAGGATAATCTAAGAAGGGAGGGTAAAGAACAATGCCAGGCTATCACTTTGAGGTCAGGGAAGTAGATTGTAGAATTTCAGCATGGCGCGCCCACACCACTTTAACATGAGAAAATCGCGCGGTGAGGAAATTTTTTTTAAGGAAAGTTTGGGTAAAGAAGGTTTTGAGAAAGGGGAAGTGAAGAAGAATAAAGAAGAGTCATCTGAGAAACCAGCGACCAGGATACATGTTGTTCATCCCTTTGTTCCGTATCTATAGGGACTATAGAAGCAAAGGGAATATAAGTAGTTCAGTAAATTTTTGGAGGTGTTCAAAAAGCTACAGATTAACATACCTTTCGCTGAGGCATTGGAACAGATGCCTAGTTATTCAAAGTTTATGAAAGGTATCTTGTCAAGGAAGAAAAGGTTAGAAGACTTTGAAATAGTGGCCTTGACTGAAGAATGTAGTGCAGTGCTTAAACGTATGTTACCTTCAAAGCTGAAGGACCCGGGAAGGTTCACAATACCTTGTACGATTGGAAAGATGAGTTTTAGCAAATGCATGTGCGATTTAGGGGCAAGTTTAAATTTGATGTCGTTGTCAGTGTTCAATCAATTGGGATTGCCAGCTCCAAGGTTGAAAAATATTTTTTTACAGCTAGCTGACATTACTATTACTTATCCACAGGGTATTGTGGAAGATGTACTCGTTAAAGTGGATAAATTTATCTTCCCGGCTGATTTCATCATATTAGACTATGAAGAAGACATAAGTATACCGATCATTCTTGGAAGATCATTCTTAGCTACAGGAAGGACCTTGATAGACGTTCAGAAAGGGGAATTGACAATGTTGGTTCATGATTAGGAAGTCACTTTCAATGTATTCAAGGCGATGAAAATTCCAACAAATGAAGAGGAATGCTTCAGGGTTGAATTGGTGGAAAAGGTACTAAATGATGAAGTAGAGAACTTGGTGGAACATGAACCTTTGAAGAATGCTATTGTAGGAAGTTTAAAAAAATATAAGATGGTGAGATTGAAGAAATTGTTCAGATACTTGTCACAATTCCACAGTTTAGGAAGTTCAAGACTCTGTTGAGCCATTAAAGATTGCTGGAGAGTCATCAGTGAAATTAAAGTCATCTCTTGAGACACCTCCAGAACTTGAGTTGAAAACACTTCTAAACTGTTTGAGGTATGTGATAAGTGGGTTTTATACCTACTTATCAGATATTAATTCACGCGAACTACGCTTATCTTAAGTACATTTTAGTGTGTTTTTAGTTGCATTTCATGATATTTTGCATTGTATTTACTTAAAACTCCTTTGACGTAAAAGTGCAGGATATGGAATAATTTGGTGATGTAAATGGCATGAAGCTGTTGGATGCATGGCATGAGGATCAAGTGGAGCAGAAGGCTAAGCATGGATGGACAATGGAATGAGCAAGAGAATAGATCAGTTGCAGTAGCAGAACCAGAATTCAAATTTGTAGAAGCCGCGCGGCCGCGCGGCAAAATAAGCTTGAGGACGCGCGCCCGCGCGAGCACCTGGCTGGACAGATATTGCACACTGTAAGTTGTGCGCCCGCGCAAGGATTACAAAGGAAGAGCGAGCTGCCGCGCGCGATGTCTGATGCTGCTGAGCTGTGTTATTTTGATTTTTAATTTTAAGGGTTGTAATTTGATTAAAAACTATTCTGACTGGTGTTAGACGTATTGTTGAGTACTTTGACGTATTTCATATTGAAAACTAGGGTTTACACGCTAAGAGAGATTCCAACGGAGAACGAAGCCGAAATTCCATCCTTTCTAATTCTTCTTAGGATTTTCTATAAGTGTGGATTATTATTATTATTTTGCTAGATTTATATAAGGATTTGAACGTTAATAGTGGATAATAATTAGCATTTGGGTTTGATCGTTTCTATCCTTCATCTTTCAATTGTTTTATTATTAGTCATGTTTAGGTTTGATCCCATAATGGCTTTTGGTTCAGTCATGAACTAAACTCCATTATGGGATTCTAACAGATTTTAGTATGTAGTTTAATTGCATGCTTGAATACTGAACTGTTTTACATATTACATGGGATTTCTATCATGGTTGTTTTGCATGCATGAATGTTTGATCACCATTCATTTTCAGTACTTGTATGGAATTAACAATAAACATGCGAGTATGGATTGTAATCATGATCGCATACGTATATGGGGCTATTTTATATGGCTTGTGTATTTCGTAAACCAGATAGACATATACTGTTTCACCGTATGAGTTAAAATAAGGGCTTGTGCTTAAATTCAGTATGATTGCAATTTCACATAGACATATAGTGATTTTGGTTGTATTGATGATTACATGGAGTCTATCGCTTGTGGATGTTGTGTAAGTAGGTCATAGTGCATTAAAAATGGCTATGACTCTATTAGTGCTCTTGGCTACTTTCTTGTGATATGTGAACCTTTGTTGCATGATAGTGGTAATTAGATGAAGTATTAAATGAAGTTAGGATCCCATTATTTCCAGATTTGATTTATTCCATTATTATTTATGTTTTAGTTGTTATTTGCAATTAGAGTAATTCACCAATATAGTCATTAGTTTAAGCATATAAATATAGTGATTTAATTGATGTATAGTGATTTAAATTAGACAACTTTCTTTGTGGGATTGATACTTTACTTACTCTGTATTACTTGTTGACACATGTATGCTTGCATAAGTTAGAGCTCTTTTGTTAGAACTAAAAAAGAGGCAACAAGTTTTTGGCGCCGTTGCCGGGGAAAGGCGTTTAATTTTTTATTATTATCATTAGTTTTAAGCTATATTGTATGACTTAGACAAATCTAATCTTGTCTCATTTCCATTTTTGTTTTGTTTTTGTTTCTGGAACTTGTATAAATTTTTATGAACACGCGGTCATCCAATCCCGACTTAACACCTGCTCAGGATAACGTAAACGGGAGAGGTTGGAAAGCGAGTGTTCGGAGAAATTTACAAGCATAGTTAGAGGGTACTACATCTAATATGGCAGCCGAGGGACAAGGAGAAGAGCAAAGAGAGGAGCATAGGGCTCTGAGAGAATATTCTATGCCGAATATTAATGGACTTCAGTCTAGCATAGACAGACCAGCGATAGCAGCCAATACATTCGAGATAAAAACAGACACTATTTAGATGGTACATAATTCAGTTCAGTTTGGGGGTGCTGCTACAGATGATCCGAATGAACACCTGTTGAGCTTTATTGAGATATGTGACACGTTCAGATATAACGGGGTGACGGAGGATGCTATCCTACTTAGGCTATTTTCGTTCTCATTGAGAGATAAAGCGAGAAGTCAGCTTCATTCTTTTCCAGCAGGATCAATTACTACATGGGAGGACTTAGCACAAAAGTTCTTAGCTAAATTTTTCCCAATGGCTAAGACTGCGAAAATGAGGACAACAATCTCTTAGTTTGAACAACAACAGGGTGAATACTTATATGAAGCATGGGAGAGATACAAAGAGATGCTACAAAAGTGTCCGCACCATGGAATGCCAGATTGGATGGTGATCAACACATTCTATAATGGATTGGGATGACAGTCTAGACCGATTGTTGATGCAGCTGCAGGAGGGGCATTATGGGCAAAGAGCTATGAGGAAGCCTATAACCTTATCGGGAAAGTGGCAGCAAATGATTTTCTAAATCCTATACCTAGGATGCCACAACCCAAAGTTGCAAGTTTGTTGGAAGTGGATGCTATTAAGCAGTTGTCGGCACAGATGGAAGCTATGGCGAAGAAAATAGATTCAATAGCCGAGAGTAAAGTGAAAATAGTTGCCTTCGTATGCGAGATATGTGCGGGGTCACACTCAATAGATCAATGTGCTATCAGCTCAGAGTCGGTACAGTATGTGAGCAATTACAAAAAAGACCAAGGTCAGTTTCATAACACATACAACCCCAACAACCGTAATCATCCAAACTTCAGTTGGCCAAATAACGAAGGGAGTCAGCAGAACCAGTTTCAGACAAATCAATAGTTTCAGTTACAGCCAGCGCAGCCACAGTTCACTCCTAGACCACCATTTCCACTGGGATTTTCTCAACAACAACAACATCACACTCCAGTTGCACCTCCATAAGAAAAGAAATCAGAAATGGAGGAGGTGTTGTTAAAGTACATGGCAAAAACTGAGGTTATGTTCAAAAGCCAAGAAGTGGCTATAAAGAACCTGGAAACTCAGATGGGGCAAATGGCAAACATGCTTAATAACAGGCCCCAGGGTTCTTTGCCAAGTAATACAGAAGCAAATCCACGAAGAGAAGGGAAGGAACAGTGTCAAGCGATTACATTAAGGTCTAGAAAAAATATTACAGGAACTGAGCATCGCACGCCCGCACCTGAATTACAAGGGGGTAATGTGCGGCCGCGCGAGGCAAAGCAAGCAACTGCTAAGAAAGAAAATTTGGAAAATTCTGAGGTTCAGCAAGAAGAAAAAGATAAAGCAAGGTCAGTTGAGAAACCTATGAGTTCAGTACCAATAGTTCTCCCTCTGGTTCCGTATCCGCAGAGATTAAATAAGCAGAGGGAGGATAAACAGTTCACCAAGTTCTTGGAGGTGTTTAAGAAACTGCAGATTAATATACCATTCGCCGAGGCATTGGAACAAATGCCAAGCTATGCTAAGTTCATGAAGGGCATATTGTCAAGGAAGAGAAGATTAGACAAATTTGAGACAGTAGCCTTGACAGTGGAATGTAGTGCAGTGCTTCAGCAAAAATTACCCCAGAAGCTGAAGGATCCGGGCAGTTTCATAATCCTGTGTACGATAGGAAAGATGAACTTTGATAAATGTTTGTGTGATCTTGGGGCAAGCATCAATCTGACGCCCTTATCATTGTTCAATCTGTTGGGATTACAGGCTCCAAGGCCGACAAACATTTCATTGCAGTTAGCTGACAGATCCATCACGTATCCGCGGGGAATCGTTGAAGACGTATTAGTGAAGGTAGACAAATTTATCTTTTTGGCTGACTTCATCATTTTGGATTACGAGGAAGATAAAAATATACCAATCATACTTGGGAGACCATTCTTAGCCACAGGAAAGACTTTGATAGATGTGCAAAAAGGGGAACTCACTATGCGTGTTCATGATCAAGAGGTCACCTTTAATGTCTTCAAAGCCATGAAGTTTCCAGCAGATGAAGAGGAATGTTTCCTGGTTGATTTGGTGGATCAGGTTGTAAATGATGAAGTACAGAGTCTAATGGACGATGAACCTTTGAAGAGTGTAATTGCTAAAAATTAGATTTAGAGGATGAGGAACTTGACAAACTTGTGCAATATCTGAATACCACTCCACAAGTCAGAAAATTTAGAACACCTGTCGATCCATTGGCATAAGCGGGAGGGTTCTCAGAAAAATTAAAGCCATCTCTTGAGACACCTCCAGAACTTGAATTAAAACCACTTCCAGAACATCTCCGGTATGCATTTTTAAATAAAGATTCAAAGCTACCTGTGATTATTTCTTTTGCACTAACATCTTTTTAGGAAGAAAAACCGCTAAGAGTGCTTCGAGTTCAAATCAGCTATTGGATGGACCATAGTAGATATCAAAGGGATCAGCCCTTCATTTTACATGCATAAGATCCTGATGGAAGATGGGAGTAAGCCGTCGGTTGAGCAACAAAGGAGACTTAATCCGATAATGAAAGAAGTGGTCAAGAAAGAGGTACTAAAATGGCTGGATGCAGACATAATCTATCCGATCTCAGACAGCTCATGGGTGAGCCCAGTGCAGTGTGTGCCGAAAAAGGGTGGCATGACCGTAGTGACTAATGATAATAATGAGTTGATTCCAACACGAACAATGACAAGGTGGCGAGTCTGCATAGACTACCGCATGCTCAATAAAGCTACAAGAAAAGATCATTTTCCACTCCCATTCATTGATCAGATGTTGAATAGATTAGCAGGTCATGAGTACTATTGCCTTCTAGACGGATATTCGGGCTATAATATAATTATGATAGCTCCAGAAAACCAGGAAAAGACAACCTTCACATGTCCTTACGACACTTTTACTTTCAGAAGGATGTCCTTCGGGTTGTGCAATGCTCCAGCCACCTTTCAGAGATGCATGATGGCTATATTTTTAGATATGGTGGAGTAGAATGTGGAAGTATTTATGGATGACTTCTCAGTCTTCGGGGACTCGTTTGATCTATGCCTTAAAAATTTGGTGATGGTTTTGAAGAGGTGTGTTGAGACAAATTTAGTGCTGAACTGGGAAAAGTGCCATTTTATGGTACAAGAAGGAATCATACTGGGACACAAAAGTGTCGAAGAAGGGACTCGAGGTGGATAGGGCGAAGCTAGAAACTATTGAGAAATTACCACCACCTACTTCCGTGAATGGTGTTCGCAGCTTTTTGGGACATGCAGGTTTCTACCGCAGATTCATCAAGGACTTCTCCAAGATAACTAAACCACTATGCAGTTTATTGGAGAAGGATTTGCAGTTTAACTTTGATGATGCTTGTGTGTCGGCATTTGAGCACCTAAAAGGGAAATTAACGTCAGCACCAATTATTACTGCACCAGATTGGGAATTGCCATTTGAATTGATGTGTGATGCCAGTGATTACGCCGTAGGGGCTGCTTTGGGGCAGATGAAAGAGAAGTTGTTTCATGTGATTTATTATGCTAGCAAGACCCTTACATATGCACAGTTGAACTACACCACCACAGAGAAGGAGTTATTGGCAGTGGTGTACGCCTTTGATAAATTTTGAGCATATTTAATTGGAACAAAGGTGATAGTGTATACAGATCATGCATCAATTCGACATTTAGTGGCAAAGAAGTATGCGAAGCCCCAGTTGATCAGATGGATTCTATTACTACAAGAATTTGATTTGGAAATCAAGGACAGAGAGGGCACTAAAAACCAAGTGGCGGACCACTTATCTCAACTTGCGAATCCAGAAAGGAGGCAGACGACAACGTTTTAATCAACGAATCATTTCTAGATGAGCAGTTATTTGTGGTGAAAGGGGAAGTGCCATGTTTTACAAACTACACGAACTATTTAGTGAGTAAAATGGTACCTTCTGACTTGGTGGGTTATCAAAAGAAGAAATTCCTACATGATGTTGGCACATATGGGATGAGCCGTATTTGTTTAAACAATGTGTTAATCAAATGATAAGAAGGTGTATCCCATATAGCGACACCGAGGGAATTTTGTAGGATTGTCATTCTTCGATGTATGGTGGTCACTATGGTGGAGTGCGAACAGTGGCTAGAGTGCTACAAGCAGGTTTCTACTGGCCAATAATGTTCAAGGATGCCTACAGTTTTGTCCAGCGGTGTGATTGATGTCAGAGAGTGGGAAACATCTCAAAAAGAAATAAAATACCATTGAATACTATCCTCGAAGTAGAAATTTTTGATGTGTGGGGGATTGATTTTATGGGACCTTTTGTTTCTTCCTGTGGAAACCTCTACATCTTGCTCGCAGTGGATTATGTCTCAAAATGGGTAGAAGTAGCAGCTCTTCCGATAAATGATGCCAAGGTAGTCCTCAGGTTTTTACACAAAAGTATTTTCACTAGGTTTGGGACTCCAAGGGCCATCATCAGTGACGAAGGCAGTCATTTTTGCAACAGGCAGTTTACAGCTTTGTTGGCAAAGTATGGAGTGAACCATCGCATTACGACAGCTTATCACACATAAACGAATAGCCAAGCTGAAGTGTCGAATCAAGAAATAAAAAGAATGCTTAAAAATGTTGTGAATCCCACGAGGAAGGATTGGTCACTAAAGTTGGATGACGCAGTATGGGCCTATAGGACTGCATACAAAACTCCATTGGGCATGTCACCTTTTCAGCTTGTGTATGGAAAAGCTTGTCATCTTCCTATGGAGCTAGAGCATAAGGCATATTGGGCGATTCAAAAGCTAAATTTTGAATTGAACGCTGCAGGGGAGAAACGTTTACTCCAACTCAATGAGTTGGATGAATTCAGATTACAGGCATATGAGAATTCAAAGTTGTACAATGAGAAGGTGAAAAAATTACATGACCGAAAGATCATGGAGAGAACATTTGAACCGGGACAAAGGGTTTTGCTTTATAACTCCGGACTTAAACTTTTTCCCGAGAAGTTGAAATCGAGATGGTCAGGTCCATTTACAGTAAAGACTGTCTTTCCACATGGTGCAATTAAAGTATATGATCAGTTTTCGGACAAGCCTTTTAAGGTGAATGGACAACGATTGAAGAATTACTTTGGTGGCGAGGTGGACAGACAGAAATTCACCTCACTTCTTTCGTCCGCTTGAGCTTCAGAGACAGTCAAGCTAATTGACTATAACTTAGCGCTTGATGGGAGGCAACCCATTCTTTCTATCTATATTCTCTCTCTATTCATTCAGTTAGGATGCTTTAGCTAGTTCAGCTTTAGTTTATTGTCGATAAATTATTATGTTCGCATAAGTGAATGTGTGGCTAAATTTGCATTGAGAGGTGTTTGATGTAGTATCGAGTTTACGTAGTCATTCATACGTACTCCGTATTTCATACATTAATAATATGTCTTGATGTCTATGTAGGTACCTTAACCTGAATTCATCCTGACTTGCAGTACTGGAAGTAAGAGTTAGCAGTGCAGGAATCTGCATCGCGTGGCCGCTCATGAATAAGCTTGAGAACTCGCGCGCCCGCGCATAAAAGAATTCGAGCACAACAAATCACTTCCGCGCCCGCGCGACAAATGCATTGACAACTCGCGTAGCCGCGCGTGATACTGAGAGTTAATTTTTTTTTAAAGTTTTAAAGTCGAGTCGTGGTTTATTCGGTCTCTCACTTGACTTAATAGCAGTGTATTCTTCTACTCTCCCATAACCACATAACGCCTCAACTCTCATCAAAGTTCATACCCTCGATTCTCTCCACATTCAAAGCTCAGAACCACAATCTCATCCACTGGTATAAATCTAGGGTTCTACTTGGGTTGTGCAGCAACAAGTTTGGGGGTATTCTCATCCGCAGCTCTTATTCAGTATCAAGCAAATCAGCTGTACTCTCTCTATCATTTGCATATGGATCCAAAAAGGGTACGCCCCGTCTCCATCTCTTCTTCTGATTCCTCGTCTTCTAGTAACCAAGAAGAGGATGTCGTAAACCAGACAAAATTTATCAATTGGGAGGCACAAGTATAATATTATTGAATCATGGACAAATCGTTCGTTAAGGAACGGGGATTTAAGCCTGACAAGCAAGATGGCCAACTATGGAATATGATACGAGAAAAAGGGTGGATTGGTTTGGCTGTAACTCAGATGCCTATTCCCATGGGGGTTGTTCGAGAGTTCTATGCGAATGCTAAGGACATAAAGGGAGGAATAGCGCTGGTTCGAGGAGTGCAAGTGGATTTTTGACCTCCAGCGATCCGATCAGCTTTCAGAATCAATGACGCACCACCGACTGGGTCTGCTAATTGGGTCGAAGGTGCGCATTTAGACACATATTTGGACTTGGTAATTGTTGAATTATGCATCCCAAGAACAAAGTGGAATTATAAAGCCGGAACGAATGAGCCTAAAACTTTCCCAGTGTCCGTCTTGAATCGATATGCAAAAGCATGGAATCTGTTCATTTGTGCCAAGTTAGTTCCGTCATCTAACCAGCATGAAATAACCACTGAACGGGCTATCATTTTGTGGGGCATTATCAAAAGCAAGTACATTGACGTAGGCCACCTAATTTATCAAAACATGCTGCATTATTTACGAGGAAGCACTACAGGGGTATTCCACATACGTTTGTGGTAGCCATGCTGTGTGTCCAACAAGGAGTTTAGTAGGATAATGAAAAAATGCAGAAACCAAGCCAAGACATCACACATGCAACTATTGCCAAGGTCAAGGATTGGACAGGAGGTGAACCGCATCCGAGGGGATTATGCTTTATAATTTAGCCCACCTTCCCAGAGCCACCACAGCAGCCCTCTCAGACTGATGAGGCGGGCCCGTCCACCCAAGTTCCCTTTGGTACTGGGGATCGATAGCTCTGAAGGTTGGAGAGAAAAGTCGACGCCATGTACAATAATTTTTTAGCGTTTGCAACGGGGTTAACGAGGTCATTGGCAGAGGCTTATGCGCAGCAAGGAACAATGCTAGAATGGCCTCAGTTCGGGACAGCTGTGCCATATCCACCACCAGATTCACCACCTGAGGAGGGTGGTACCACTGATCATTAGGGGAGTTTTCTATACCCTTTTACCTTCATTCAATAGGGCATTGAATATTTTTAGTTTGGGGTATTGGGGTCATAGTGTAGTTGCATATAGTTTTTGCATGATTAGTAGAGTTCATTTAGTTTTTGCATGTTTAGCTTAAATTTTGCATGTTATGTGTTAGATAAAATTTTGCAGAAAATTTTTAAGTTTTCGTTATTATTGCTTGTGCTAGTATGTTTTAGTGCATGTCTCACAGCTCTAGCTTTATGAAAATTTTTTCTAGCCGATGATGATAATAAATTTTGAAAGATTTTTGAGTATTTTGGGATAACATGAGCTGAGATATAATGTTTTACACAATGGAATTCATAATACTATTTAAATGCTTTCGATTTGCACAGACGTGTTCACAATCACTTGTAAGTACAAGAATTATGTGTTGCATTGCTCGATAGAAATTATAGTTTTAAAAAGGGAAATATGTGGAAAGTGAACTTAGACCGTTGAAACCATTGATTTTCAAACTTTGGGAAAACATGGGTATGCTATGTATAAAAAAATAAAAAAAATCAAGTCAAATCAAATAGCAATAACGTGACTAGTTTTATTTTGGGGCCCTAGCTAATTGAGTAAGTACGCCCGTAGGGGTCTCTTAACACCTAGCGCCCTAAGGTCTTTTATGGTCTGGGAGTCGTTGGTTGAAAGCTCACTAAGGGGTAGCAGTGTTTGCCTAATGGAATGAGGCATTGCACAGTCATGTGAAAAAAAAAGAAAAAAAAAGAGAAAAGAAAACTAGAAATAAACATCGTGGGAAAGTGTGAAAAATCGCCCTCGTAAGTAGTAAAAAAGCAGTTAAGCCCATTGTTGAACCTCAATTTGTGTTGATTTGTTGGATTAGTCTTCGTTGTAGATGTATACATGAATCTTGATTTCAACTATAATTTTCTGTTTTGAGCAATTTAGCATGTGTATTCTCTGCATAAATCAAGTTTTGGGTGAACACAACACACACACACACAGCATATCTATAGCATGTATGAGATATCTGAGTGTATGATATTATGCCTATGGTTCAGTTTGAATTTGTATTCATGAATCTGGATAATTTCCTGAGGCATTTTGGGCTACATTTTTGTGAAAGTTGGAACAATGTGAGACTAGTTGCATCATAAGTAAGTTGCATAGCATGTAGTTGCATTTTCAGTGTTTTATGTGTATGCATTGCTTAAGGGCGAGCAACAGTTCAAGTTTGGGGGTATTTGATAAGTGGGTTTTATACCTACTTATCGGATATCAATTCAAGCGAACTACACTTATCTTAAGTATATTTTAGTGTGTTTTTAATTGCATTTCATGATATTTTGCATTGCATTTACTTAAAACTTCTTTGACGTAAAAGTGCAAGATATGGAATAATTTGGTGATGTAAATGGCATGAGGCTGTTGGATGCATGGCATGAGGATCAAGTGGAGTAGGAGACTAAGCATGGATGGACAAAGGAATGAGCAAGAGAACAGATTAGTTGCAACAGCAGAACCAGAATTCAAAGTTACAGAAGCCGCACGACAAAATAAGCTTAAGGACGCGCGCCCGCGCGAGCACCCGGCTGGACAGATATTGCACACTGTAAGTTGCGCGCCCGCGTGAGGATTGCAAAGGAAGGGCGCGCGGCCGCGCGCAATGTTTGATGCTGCTGAGCTGTGTTATTTTGATTTTTAATTTTAAGGGTTGTAAATTAATTAAAAACTATTCTGACTGGTGTCAGACGTATCATTGAGTACTTTAACGTATGCTCATATTGAAAACTAGGGTTTACACGCTAAGAGAGATTCCAACGGAGAATGAAGCCGAAATTCCATCCTTTCTAATTCTTCTTGGGATTTTCTATCAGTGTGGATTATTATTATTATTTTGCTGGATTTATATAAGGATTTGAACTTTAATAGTGGGTAATAATCAGTAATTGGGTTTGATTGTTTCTATCCTTCATCTTTCAATTGTTTGATTATTAGTCATGTTTAGCTTTGATCCCATAATGGCTTTTGGTTCAGTCATGAACTAAACTCCATTATGGGATTCTAACAGATTTTAGTATGTAGTTTAATTGCATACTTGAATGCTGAACTGTTTTACATATTACATGGGATTTCTATCATGGTTGTTTTGCATGCATGAATGCTTGATCAGCATTCGTTTTCAGTACTTGTATGGAATTGACAATGAACATGCGAGTATGGATTGTAATCATGATAGCATACGTATATGGGGCTGTTTTATATGGCTTGTGTATTTCATGAACCAGATAGACATATACTGTTTCACCGTATGAGTTAAAATAAGGGCTTGTGCTTAAATTCAGTATGATTGCAATTTCACATAGACATATAGTGATTTTGGTTATATTGATGATTACATGGAGTCTATCGCTTGTGGATGCTGTGTAAGTAGGTCATAGTGCATTGAAAAATGGTTATGACTCTATTAGTGTTCTTGGCTACTTTCCTGTGATATTTGAACCTTTCTTGCATGATAGTGGTAAATAGATGAAGTATTAAATGAAGTTAAGATCTCATTATTTCCAGATTTGATTTATTCCATTATTATTTGTATTTTAGTTATTATTTGCAATTAGAGTAATTCACCAATATAGTCACTAGTTAAGCATATAAATATAGTGATTTAATTGATGCATAGTGATTCAAATTAGACAACTTTCTTTGTGGGATGGATACTTCACTTACTCTGTATTACTTGTTGACACATGTATGCTTGCATAAGTTAGAGCTCTTTTGTTAGAACTAAAAAAGAGGTAGCAGTATGCATTTTAAAATGATAATTCAAAATTACCTATGATTATTTCTTCTACACTAACTTTTTTTTAGGAAAAAAATTGCTAAGAGTTCTCAGAGAGTTCAAGTCAGCAATTGGGTGGACTATAACATCTATAAAAGGTATCAGACCATCTTTCTGTATGCATAAGATCCTGCTAGAAGATGATAGCAAACCTTCAGTGGAGCAGCAAAGGAGACTTAATCCAATTATGAAGGAAGTGGTCAAAAAGGAAGTGTTAAAATGGCTGGACACATGAATTATTTATCCAATCTCAGACAACTCGTGGGTAAGCCCGGTACAGTGTGTGCCGAAGAAGAGGGGTATGATTGTAGTCTCCATAGAAAATAATGAATTGATACCGACGAGGACAATAACGGGGTGGAGAGTATGCATGGATTACCGCAAACTTAACAAAGCTACAAGGAAGGATCACTTCCCACTGCCGTTTATTGATCAAATGTTGGATAGACTAGCAGGTCATGAATTTTATTGCCTTCTAGACGGATATTCAGGCTACAATCAGATTATGATAGCTCCAGAAGACCAAGAAAAGACAACCTTCACATGTTCGTATGGTACATTCGGCTTCAAAAGGATGTCTTTCGGGTTATGCAATGCTCGGCCACTTTTTAGAGATGTACGATGGCAATTTTTTCGGATATGGTGGAGCATAATGTGGAGGTATTTATGGATGACTTCTCATTATTCGGGGATTCTTTTGATTTGTGTCTGGAAAATTTAGTGATGGTATTGAGAAGATGTGTTGAGACGAACTTAGTGTTGAATTGGAAAAATTGCCATTTTATGTTACAAGAAGGAATAATTTTGGAACACAAAGTGTCAAAGAAAGGACTAGAGGTAGACATGGCCAAATTAGAGACCACTGAGAATTTGCCACCACCAACTTCTGTAAAAGGTGTTCGCAGTTTCTTTGGACATGCAGGCTTCTACCGTAGATTAATTAAAGATTTCTCCAAGATAACTAAGCCACTTTGCAGCTTATTGGAGAAGGATGCACAATTGAAGTTTGATGAGGATTGCATGTCTGCATTTTAGTATTTAAAGTGGAAGTTAACTTCAGCACCAGTGATTACAGTACTGGATTGGGAACTACCATTTGAGTTGATGTGTGACGCCAGTGATTATGCTGTGGGGGCTGTTTTGGGCTAGAGAAGGGAAATGATTTTTCATGTGATATACTATGTGAGCAAGACTACAAAATCCTGGAAGAGATGGAGATGACAAAGTTATGATTAATGAGTCTTTTCCAAATGAACAGTTATTTGTGGTGAAAGTGGAAGTGCCCTGGTTCGCGGACTATGCTAACTATTTAGTGAGAAAGATAATTCTTGCAGACTTGATTGGGCACCAAAAGAAGAAATTTTTGCATGATATGAAGTGGTTTATATGGGATGAACCATATTTGTTCAAACAATGTGTTGATTAGATGATAAGGAGATGTATCCCATATAGTGAGACAGAGAGGATTTTGCTAGATTACCATGCTTCATTATATGGAGGTCACTACGGTGGAGAAAGGACAGCGGCTCGAGTGTTGCAAGCATGATTCTATTGGTCGACGATTTTTAAAGATGCTTACAGTTTTGTCCAGAGATGTGATAGATGTCAAAGAGTTGGGAATATATCAAAAAGAATTGAGATGCCATTGAACATAGTCCTCGAGGTTGAAATTTTTGATGTTTGGGGGATAAATTTCATGGGTCCTTTCATTTCTTCATGCGAAAATTTATACATCTTGTTAGCAATCCACTATGTTTCGAAGTGGGTGGAAATGGCAGCTCTTCCAACTAATGATGCCAAGGTGGTCCTACGATTTTTACAAAGAAGTATTTTTACAAGGTTTGGGACTCCAAGGGCTATCATTAGTGATGAAGGCAGTCATTTTCATAATCGGCAGTTTACAGCTTTGTTGGCTAAGTATGGGGTAAATCATTGCATTGCTACAGCTTACCATCCTCAAACCAATGGCCACGCAGAGGTTTCGAATCGTGAAGAAAATAGAATTTTGGAGAAAGTCGTGAACCCCACAAGAAAGGATTGGTCATTAAAACATGACGATGTTGTATGGCCACTACTGTCAATGATGATCGCCGTGTCCGAAGGTTGGAGAGGAATGTCGATGCTATGTACAACAATTTTGTAGCATTTGCCAATGGTTTGACGAGGTCTCTAGCAGAAGCTTTCGCGCAGCAGGGTGCCATGCTTGAGTGGCCACAATTTAGGACTGCAGCGCCATTTCCACAGCCAGATTCACCACCCGAAGAGGGTGGTACAACTGATAACTAGGGGAGTTCCTTTAAACCCTTTACCTTCATTCATTGGGACAATGAATAGTTTAAGTTTTGGGGTATTGGGTAGTAGTGTAGTTGCATATAGTTAATTTGCATCATTTTTGCATGTTTAGTTTAATTTTTGCATGTCTATTTGTTTAGTCTGTGTTTAGTTTATAATTGTAGAAACTTTTTTGTTTTTAGTGCTTATTATATGTTTTAGTTATGTGTTTAGTTGCATATTCCAAGTATCAAGCTTTATGGAGTTTTAGTCTAGCCAAGATGAAATAGAATTTTGAAGGATTTGTGTGTTTAGTGGATAACATGAGCTTAGATATAATGTTTTACATGATGTGAATCATGCTTGTTGTTTAGATGCTTTCGGTTAGCACGTAGTTGTTCACATATGCTTGTTGGTATAAGAATAATGTGTTTTTATTTCTTAGTAGAAAATGTTGTTTTTAAAAATAGAATTGTGTAGAAAGTGGACTTAGGCTATGAAAACATTGATAATCAAATTTTGAGAACACATGGGTATGCTTATTGTATATAAAAAAAAGAAGAGAAAAAGAAAAAGAAAATAAAAAATCCATCTTGGAACCTTCCTGAACTGAATTATTGAATCCTTGGAAGGGGCGAGATAGAGCGTAAAACACACTTGCTTTGTATAAAAAAATATAGCAATAAACACCATGGGAAAGTCCAAAAATAGCCTTCGTGAGTTAAAATAAAACAGATTAAACCCATTGTTGAACCTTAGTTTCTTTTGATGTGTTGGAGTAGTTTTTTGTGCATTAGTATGCATGGTTCTTGACTTAGACTTCAATTTTTTATTTTTAGCAGTATAACATGTTTAGTCTTTGCCTTGGTCAAGTGTATTTGTGAACACAACACACACACACAACATCTTTATAGTGAGTATGTGTTATTTGATTGTATGATATTATGTCTGTAGTTTGGTTTGAAACTTTAGTCTTGAATCCGGATAATTCGCTGACACATATTAGATTGGAATTCCATTTTGGCTGGAAAACTTGGGACTCAATTGCATCATAGTTTAGTTTGCATAGCATGTAGTTGCATTGCATTGTTTATTGTCGTATGCATTGCTTGAGGGCCAGCAATAATTCAAGTTTTGGGGTATTTGATAAGTAGGTTTTATACCTACTTATTGGGTACTAAATTACGAGAATTATGCTCAACTCAAGTAGTTTTATTATGTGTTATGTGCATTTTATGTTTGTTTTGCAGTAAATGTAGTTGGAACTCCTCTTACCAACATAAGGCATGAACTGGCATGGAAAGCATGAATTGACATGGAAAGCATGGATTGGCATGGTGGCATGAAGCCAGCAAAAGCATGGCAAAATGAACATGAGCAGATGAGGAATGTGGTACAGCAGAGAAGGGATGAATAACAAACAACAACAAACAAGAAACAGCAACAACAAGACAGCAGAAGGCAGAATTTAGTAGCCGCGCGGCCGCGCTGCTAATCAAGCCTTACATCGCGCGCCAGCACTACGTGAAATCAGAGACTGTTTTGCATCATAGCGCAGCGCGCCCCAGCAATGAAGGAATTTGGCGCGCTCGCGCCAAGACCTCGACATACAATTCTATCGCGCACCCGCGCCCATAATGCATTATGAACTCTCGCGGCCGCGCGAGTCTTTATCAGTCAGTTTTGTTGACTTTTTGTAATTTGAAATTTGGGCTCATGTGGCTCAATTGAACGATATGGTTGGCACCAAACGTGTTTGTGGGCAGTTTTTTTTTATCAATTTTTATTATTATCATTAGGGTTCTGAAGTTTTAACTACGCTAGAGAGTTTTGGATCATTTGGATGATACATTTTAATTCATCTCTTTATCTAGATTATTGAATAATTACTAGTTTTCATTTTAGGAGATTGTTGGTGCATTGGAACAAGCGTGGAACATATTCTGCAATAGGATTAACAGATTTGCTCTATAATTTCTATTACCTCTATTATTTGCAGTATTTAATTATATGTATTGCTTCAATCCCATAATGGCTTTTGGTTCAGAAATGAACTAAACTCCATTATGAGATTCTAATGGATTTTGATATGTAGTCTAAATTTATAAATTTGATTGTATTGTTGTATGTTTATCATTGGATTAACCATTATGATTTAGATTAATGAATGAATGTTTGATCACCATTCATATTGTGTGCTTGTATGGATTTGGAAAATGAAATATGAGTTTGGATAAAATCATAATGGCATATGTTCGTGAGACTGATTTGTTAAGATTTGTGATTCAGGAACCGGATAGACATATACCGTTTCATCGTGTGTAGTCATGAAAAGAGCTTGTACATTACATATAGTGATTTTGGCAATAGTGTCGCTTACATGATTTCTATCATATGTGGAGATTATGTGAATTGGTCATAGTTCATTGAAAAATGGTTATGTCCACTATTGTGCTTTTGACTGGTTTTCCATGATAAATATTTAAACATTACATGATGGTTGAAATTTAGATGAAACATTAAATGAAATTAGAATCTCATTCTTCTCCAATTTGATTACATCATTTTAATTATTATATTTGTTATTTCATGAATTAATTTAGAGTTAAATATAATTGTGAGTTGATCATTTAAGCATATAAAAATAGTGATATAGTTGATGCATGATACTTCAGATTTAACACCTTTCTCCATGGATCAATACTTTTCTTACTCTGTACTACTTGTTGACCCATGTATGCTTACATGAGTTAGAGTCCTTTTTGTTAAAGTAAAAAGGAGGCAACAGATTACTGTCCATGAGTACTATTCATTTATACGGTACTATTCACAAAGTACTATTCACGGGATACTATTCACAAAGTACTATTTACGGGTACTATTCACGAGTACTATTCACAAAATACTATTTACGGGGTACTATTCCTGAAGTACTATTCACGGGGTATTATTCACTCGGGTACTTTTCATCCGGAGTACTATACATAACAAAAAATGATTTTTTTTCGGTCCAAATAATTTTTGATACAATATTATTCTTGAATTTTACTCCACAAAGTAGTATCATGTTGACAATTTGGGCACTATTGAATTCTGGATAAATTAAATTATAAATCTTTAAAATTTATCATTTGCTTTCATTTAATTGAATTCTTATATCATTGTCATCATCCTCATGCTTATATTGTGATGAAAGTCATCTTTGGCCGTAGTGCATAGATGAACTATTGATTGGTATGATTATGATCAGGGATCATTCAGTATAATCATGTCCCGTAATGTTACAAATGATGCGATAAAAGTCATCATTGGCTCGTAGTGCATTGATGGATAGTTGCTGGTATGATCATGACCACTGATGATTACACGAATATCCTTGGCCCGTAGTGCATTGATAATTCGTGGACGTGATACTAATGAATATCCTTGGCCTGTAGTGCAGGGATGATTGGATGATGTGGATTATTTGTTACGATGAGTCTCAGCTACAAAGTTGATGATAAACTTTTTAAATCATAGAAGATAGTAGATATCATGCTCTACTTGACTCTTCTAATGGATTACTTGTTCCGCTGCAGTTAAACTTGTTGTTTATTAGTTTAACACTGTTGAAGGCTAATGATAATTTATTTTGCATTATCTTAGTCATAATATTTCTTACTGGGCTTGTTGAGCTCACCCTTTTGCTTTCATTGTTCTCTTCAGGAAATGAGAACGTAGCCAGGACTAGTCGGGGAACGAAGTGATTGTCCAAGATGGTGGCTATAGTAGTCCTCACTATTTTATAAAATAGTGTGATAATAATTGTAATGAGGACTCATTTTTGAGTTTGAATACTGTCTTTTAGATAATATTCGTGTAAAAACTCTCAGCTACGTTTTGTCGTATTGTATAAAAGAAGTTTGTATTTCATTTTTGTACCATGTATTTGGCGACTCAAGATGGGTGATGTATGCCTATTTTGGGGACGTCACAGTTGGTATCAAAGCTTAGGAATATGATCCCTGGCTGAGATGTGAGACTAGAACTAGGAGGGGAGAGACATGTAATTCCTTCGCTAATATGACCTACCTAAGTTTATTTGTTATTTAATTGGTTGGTCAGAGTATAGGGATAATATGTGATATGTCAATTAACCTTGTTTTGTGGCAGTGTTTGAAAATGGCATCTGAAAATGTCGAGATAAGAAATGAAGCACATGAGATCGTTGAGTCACCAATGATCAATACCCAGGATAATGTGCATCAGGAAGGCAATAATCCTCAGGTAAACAACAACACCGACCAGATAATGAACGATGGGATGTTCAGAGGCTTTATGCAATTCATGCAACATCAGGCGAGAGAGACTCCTATTCAAAATACAGGAGGAAACACTAGCAACTCTTGGATGGTCACCGCTAAGCAGTTCAAGAAGCTGGGACCACCGGAATTTTTGGGAGATCCAAAACTACTTAAGGCAAATACATGGATAAAGAAGATCACCAAGATATTTGATGTCTTGGGATGATCTAAGGAGCAAAAGGTCCCCTTTGCCACCTTCATGTTGCAAGGAGAGGCAGATTACTAGTGGGGATCTGTAAAGCGTACTCAACCTACTGCACTGAAGATGTCTTGGGAGAAGTTGTAAGAATTGTTCAACAACAAGTGCTTTCCCGAAAGTATTCATCACATGAAGGAGGTAGAGTTCATCAAGTTAGAGCAAAACAATATGACCGTGTCGCAGTACGAAACTAAGTTTATCGAGTTATCCCAGTTTGCATCCCACTTGGTTGATAATGAGGAGAGATGACGCGGATGTTTCTAAGAGGTTTGAAACCCGAGATACGTCAATACCTAATTTCTCACAAACTGTGTTTGTATTCAGATGTTGTAAATAGGGCTCAGTTTTTAGAGCGCGATAATGAGTCAACCCAACCAAGAGAGAGCAGCCAAAAAAATGATAATACCAGTGGTAGCTGTCATCGAAGTAGTGACAACAAACGTGGAGGAAGTCAACATGCCAGAAATGGTAACCACTTCGGTGGTAATCATGGCCAAGGAAATAAAAGTAGAAATTTCAAGAAGAGGAGATTCAATAATGATGGAAGGACGTCATCACCAATACCAGTTGTTAAAGAAGGAGAACGATCACCGATCGTATGCTACAAATGCGGAGGGGAGGGACACATCAGTCCAAACTATACGCAACAGTCCAAAACATGTTACAATTACAGAAGAGAAGGTCATCTAGCTCAATTTTGTCATTTAGTAAACCCAAGTCTAGCTGGGATGGAGGCAGCAAAGGCTGTCCCAGAGAAGTCAAAGCTGGTAGTTCAAGGGAGTGCGTTTGTCGTGACCTCCCAAAAAGTGAGGAACCCGAATGAGGTTATCACCGGTAAGCTAATCATAAACTCAAGCGAAGTCTATACCTTATTTGATACTGGTTCTACCCATTCTTTTTTTTCTCCTACTTGCGCTCAACGTTTAAATTTAACTCCGGAGAAATTAGACTTTGACTTATCTATTGAAACTCTGTTGGGAGAAAACATAATTACATCCACTGTTTATAAGTCTTGTTTGATTCATATCGGCAACCACATGTTACCTGTCGATCTTATCTCTTTGAAAATACTTGCATTCAATGAAATTCTAGGAATTGATTGGTTAACTACTCATCATGCTAAAATTGATTATTTTCATAAGGGTATTAGCTTTTATATTCCTAACTAACCTATTATGCAAATTCAAGAAACCAAACCACTAAAGTCAATCACTGTCATATCAGGCCATAAAGCTATTCTTTTATTGAAAAATAGATGTCAAGCTTTCTTAGCCCTTGTCATGGATTTAAACAAAAATACGTCAGTTTTGAATGATATTTCTATTGTTAATAAATTTCTTGACGTATTCCCTTAAGAACTTCCTGGCCTACCCCCAGACGTGAATTTGAATTTTGTATCGACATTGAACTAGGTACAAAACCCATTTCTAAAGATCCATATTGAATGGCTCCTATTGAACTTTAGGAGTTAAAAACCCAACTATAAGAATTGTTAGACATCGGTTTCATTTGTCCTAGTACGTCTCCTTCGGGTGCTCCTATTCTATTCGTAAAGAAGAAAGACGGAAGTATGCAACTTTTTATTGATTATCGGGAATCGAATCATGTCACCATCAAAAATAGGTACCCATTGCCTCGCATTGATGACCTGTTTGACCAGTTGCAAGTCGCCAAATTCTTTTCAAAGATCGATGTTCGTTCGGGATATCATCAATTGAAGATTAAAACTGATGACATTCCAAAGACTGCTTGCAGAACTCGGTACGGGCATTACGAATTCCTAGTCATATCTTTTGGATTGACTAATGCTCATGCTGCCTTCATGGATATGATGAACTGAGTATTCAAGAAATATTTGGATCACTTTATGGTCGTCTTTATTGATGACATCCTCATTTACTCCAAAAGCCGTGAAGATCATGAGCAACACTTGAGGCTGATACTCTAAATAAATTGTGAAAACAAGCTATACGCCAAGTTGAAGAAATGCGAGTTCTGGATTAAGGAAGTAGCATTTCTTGGGTACGTGATATCAAATCATGGAATATCTGTTGACCCAGCAAAGATTGAAGCAATTCAAAGCTAGGAGCAACCTAAGTCAGTTACCGAAATACGTAGCTTTCTGGGCTTAGCTGGTTATTATCAGAGATTCATGGAAGGATTTTCTCGAATCGCTACTCCATTAACTCAGCTAACTCAAAAAGATACAAAATTCAGTTTGGAGCGAGGAATGTTAGAAGAGTTTTCAAAAACTCAAGAGGAGACTAATTTTAGCACCAGTTCTCAGGTTCAGAGGGATTTTTCATATATAGTGATGCTTCAGGCAAAGGTTTAGGATGTGTTCTCATGCAACATGGAAAAGTCATAACCTATGCCTCACGACAACTCAAAGAATATGAGAGGAATTATCCTACTCATGATCTAGAGTTGGCAGCTGTCGTTTTTGCACTTAAAATCTGGAGGCATTACCTGTATGGGGAGAAAGTGGAGATCTATACGGATCATAAAAGACTTAAATATTTCTTCACCCAAAAGGAACTTAACGTGCGGTAATGACATTGGCTTGAGCTATTGAAAGATTACAATCGTACCATTCAATACCATCCTGGAAAAGAGAATGTAGTAGCTAACACATTGAGTAGAAGATCATATGCGGGTACGAGTACGATATTGTCAACACAAAGGCCAATTTTGTATGACTTACCAAGGATGGAAATAGAGTTAAAGACTCCAAGGACCCATGTGATGATAGAAAATATACGAGTAGAACCGACTTTAATCGATAAAGCTAAAGCTGCTCAAGCTACAGACCTAGAGCTGATGCGTATGAAGAAGAAAGTACAAGAAGGTGTTATCCCGGAAGCAAGAATCGATAAAGAAGGAATACTTGGAGTCGACTCCAGACTTTGTGTTCCTAACGACTTTGACTTGAAGTATAAAATTATGATGGAGGCGCATAACACACCATTTGCAATCCATCCTATAAGTACCAAAATATATCGTGATCTTCGACATACATTTTGGTAGAGCAATATAAAGAGAGAGATAACAGAGTTTATCTCAAGGTGTCTAACTTGTCAACGAGTTAAGGCGGAGCACCAAGTGCCAAAAGGTCCAGTGCAACCACTTGAAATTATAGAATGGAAGTTGGAGCACATTACCATGGACTTCGTTACTGGTCTTCCCAAGGTTTCTCAAGGCATAGATGTAATTTGGGTCATTGTTGATAGATTGACCAAGTATGCTCATTTCTTACTTATACGATATACTTATTCACTTGAACGTCTTGCTCATACGTACATAAATGAGATTGTAAGACTGCATGATATGCCAGTATGTCAGTATCCATAGTTTCTGATCGAGACCCAAGATTTACTTCACGATTTTGGGTTAGTTTGCAAAATGCTATGGGCACAAATTTACTATTTAGTTCGGCATACCATCCTCAAACGGACAGACACTCGGAGAGGACTATTCAAACTCTTGAAGATCTATTAAGACTCTGTGTCCTTGACTTCAAAGGAAGTTTGAACAAGTTCTTGTTATTAGTGGAATTCTCCTACAACAATAGTTATCAAGCAAGTATTGGCACGACTCCATTCGAGGCGTTGTATGGACACAAGTGTCGTTCTCCAGTATGTTAGGATGAGGTGGGTGAGGCAGCGTTGTTGGGACCGGATTTGGTACGCATGACAACGAAAAAGATTCAAATAATCGACAACGTATAAAAACCTCACAAGATCGACAAAAGAGTTATGTTGATCTTCATCGAAAGGATGTGGAATTCAATGTTGGAGATCATATGTTGTTACGTGTTGCTCCATGGAAAGGAGTTGTAAGATTTGGAAAGATAGGAAAGCTCAATCCTCGATTCATTGGGCCATTCGAAATCCTCGATCGAGTAGGAATTGTGGCCTATAGACTCGCCTTACCACCAAGTATGTCTCGTGCTCATAACGTTTTTTATATATCTATGTTATGTAAATATGTTAATGACCCAAACCACATTATTAAATTAGAATCAGACGAAATAGCGGAAGATTTAACGTATGAAGAGGTACCTGTTAAAATCTTGGATAAGAAGGATCATATTCTATGCTCCAAGGTTATACCTCAAGTCAAAGTTTTGTGGAGAAACCACGATGTTGAGGAAATGACCTGGGAGTTAGAATCTGAAATGAAGTCAATGTATCCTCACATCTTCGACATACCTGATATATACCCTAATTTTGAGGGAAAATTTCATAAGAAGGCGAGGTTGTAAGACCCCAACTTTTATGAATAAAGATTAATTTTTCTCGAAATATATTTTGGAATATTAAGGTGTGGATTTGATATAATGTTATAATTATGGATAATATTTACAAATTTTGTAAAGTAAGTAAGTGGTTATAAAATATTCGAATGATCGAGGAATATTTATTTTAATAGGAAATATTCGTACGACGACACAATCATTGGTGGACCCTACAACGAAAGTGTTGTCGGAGTTAGATAACGACGAAAATATCTTTTTATAAAAATAACGGCGAAAGTTTTACCGTTAAACTGTTGAACTACTCGGTGGTTAAAGTACAGTAATACGTGTGGTTGCATAGTAGCACACAGTATTTATTATTGATGCTTACATGAAAAGTCACTCAGTTATACTCAATTATTGCTACAGTAATTGCTGCATAATATCTCTCATATTATTGATTCAATTATTTTTATAGTATCATCTGCATAATATTTTATATTTTTAAATTAATAATTGAGACGACAAAGTTATTTATATTATTATTTGTAATATTGACGATGTCTAGAAAATTTTGTCGAGGAAAGGGGTTTGGTCACCTAATTGCGCGCCAGTAGGGAGAAATCCTTATGGGAAAGCCCCCTCTTTCCTGAGAATGATCTGGTTGTTAAATATTGTGAGTTATAGTATTAATGATGAATAAGTTCGTGTTGATTAAAGATGAAATTGTTGATAAAAATATTTTCATTGTGTTGAGATTATTTGTGTTGGTGGAAGTTGACATTTATTTTGATAATAATTAATTTCTGGATGTTAAATTGACAAATCGGGTAATTAATCGGATAAATGAGCAATTAATTGCTATTAGTTCACATGCATATAACTATTTACTCACATGAATGGAATTATTGGTTCACATGTATTACTATTAGGGGAGGTGGTGCAAGATTGATAATACTTGTAGGACTAAATTAAAAATAGAGGAAAAGATAAAGGTACTATACTGTAATAATTCGAGTCCCAAAACGTGCAATTATCGAAACTATGTTTTCTTATAAATAGAAGCTCATTCTTCTTTCATTCTCACCAATTCACTAAGACTCACAAGAGCAATTATAGAGAGAGAAATTATAGAGAGAAAGAAGAAGAGTATTCTGCTACTTCACTATTCTAGTATCCACTCTTCTTCTAAGGAAAGGGATATTATTTTTGTTCAGTATTCATAATGAATAATATTTTCTTCCATACTCTATAGTATGTGAGTAATATTATTTCGTCTCGTATTCCTGTTTATACCCTCATTTTGTTAAAGTGTTGCTTCTATATCTGTGAAATTAGTAGAATATCCTTGAAATTTGTGCTTCGTCTAGTATCGTTTCACAGGGATATTTTCGGCACATTCTTGTTAAATTTTAAGTTTTTCATGCCGAAGTATTGTCCATGAGTACTATTCATTTATACGGTACTATTCACAAAGTACTATTCACGGGATACTATTCACAAAATACTATTCACGGGTACTATTCACAAAGTATTATTCACGAGTATTATTTATAAAGTACTATTCACGGGGTACTATTCCAGAAGTACTATTCGCGAGGTACTATTCACTCAGATACTATTCATCCAGAGTACTATTCATGACAAAAATTGATTTCTTTTCAGTCCAAATCAATTTTGATACAATATTATTATTGAATTTTACTCCACAAAGTAGTATCATGTTGACAATTTGGACACTATTGAATTCTGGATAAATTAAATTATAAATCTTTAAAATTTATCATTTGCTTTCATTTAATTGAATTCTTATATCATTGTCATCATCCTCATGCTTAGATTGTGATGAAAGTCATCTTTGGCCGTAGTGCATAGATGGACTGTTGATTAGTATGATTATGAACAGGGATCATTCGGTATAATCATGACCCGTAATGTTACAAATGATGTGGTAAAAGTCCTAATTGGCCCGTAGTGCATTGATGGACAGTTACTGGTATAATCATGATCATTGATGATTACACGAATATCCCTGGCTCGTAGTGCTTGGATAATTCGTGGACGTGATTATAATGAATATCCTTGGCCCGTAGTGCAGGGATGATTCGATGATGTGAATTATTTGTTAAGTTGAGTTTCATCTATAAAGTTGATGATAAACTTTTTAAATCATAGAAGATAGTAGATATCATGCTCTACTTGACTCTTCTAATGGATTGTTTGTTCCGCTGCAGTTAAACTTGTTGTATATTTATTTAACACTGTTGAAGGATAACGATAATTTATTCTGCATTATCTTAGTCATAATATTTCTTAGTGGGCTAGTTGAGCTCACCCTTTTGCTTTCATTGTTCCCTTTAGGAAATGAGAACGTAGCCGGGACTAGTCGGAGAACGGAGTGATGGTCCATAGTCCTCGCTATTTTATAAAATAGTGTGATAATAATTGTAATGAGGACTCTTTTTTGAGTTTGAATAATGTCTTTTAGATAATATTCGTGTAAAAACTCTCAACTACATTTTGTCGTATTGTATAAAAGAAGTGTGTATTTGATTTCTGTACCATGTATTTGGTGACTCAAGATGAGTGATGTATACCTATTTTGGGGGCGACATACATTGAGCTACAGTTGCATCATCATTCCACTTCTTAAAAGTAGCAATTTCTTCCTCAGAGGCTGTTTCTACAACATTTGCAGGGATAGATAAATTTAGGACATAAGAAATCTTTTTAGCAGTGAGAACAATTCTCAAATTCCTTAACCAGTCCGTGTAATTCGGTTCGGTCAGTTTGTTAGCATCCAATATGTTGCGCAGTGAAATTAGTGAGTGTGACATTTTCATAATTTTGCATGTGAAAAACAACATTTTAGCAAACATTCATTTAATTAATTAATTTTACCAAAATAAATTAGGTCTTAATTTAAATCGGTATCTCCAACTATTTTTTTCAAACTATATTACCCTCATTTATATAGTTCGGAAAATTTTAATTAAAGATTTGCTAGTGAGGATAAGGATCTCATTTCAAATGTATATAGCCTTATGTGTGCACAACAAACTATATATAAATAAATAGGTAGACAACTCTTGTCAATTACATCATTATGTAACTCCTTGTATTTTACCTCTTAAATCATAATGGTCAAGTGTGTGCACATCCGAACTAGAATATTTTATGTTAAGTTAAACCCAATATTTTCATATAAGTGAAGAGAAAACTACAGCCCTTGTGTGTGCACAACAAAGCGGTAATATTCAATTCTTTATAAACAACATATGTAATAAAAATAACATCTTAAATATTTAATACTTGCCTTGTGTGTGCGAAACAAACTCATATTAAATATTCAATACTCTATTGTTTTTATCATGCTAAAAGGTAATGTTCGATGTTCCAAATATCTTTGAACGTTACAACTTATATAACTATTTTGAGGGGTTTGTTATTATTTGTCTCATCTTGTTTAGCGCACATGTACATATATATAAAATACGCGTCATATTATTTTACATACGAAGCATGTTGTCGCATATATATATATATATATATATATATATATATATATATATATATATATATAGTATAAGCATGTCTATATAGAATACTATATTCTACCCTGATTGATTATGGATATTATTATAATTTGGTTCACTAGAGCCACCAAGTGAACAAAAAAGTCAAACCCTAGGGTGCAAGAATTAAATTTAAACATAACTATTACATTTAAACCTGAACTCCATTACAAACGAGTTTTCAAGCGCTCATTGTTTCTTAGTCTCCAATTCTTCAAAATTTTAATTCTAAATATTCCTATTACAAAATTATTTATAAAATAGAAACCTTGATCAGCAGTCAAGGGGAAGTACATAGGAGGGAGATAAAATTTACATTAAAAAAAACTAGAGAAGACGAGGTACGCAGACCCCATTTAATAAAAATCGTACATTCATGCATCCAACTAAAATAAAATCCAATCACATTGGTCAATAGTCCATAATTAATCTCATTTATTATCATATATATCATCATATGCATCAATAAATAAACATTCATCTCATGAATAATAAAACCATTCCATATACGCATCGATATCATTTAATGGGCAAACGTTTGCTAATTTTTAGTTTTTAAAACAAAATAAACACTTTTATTTTAATCAAAAACCAAATCCAAATTAAACTCTTTAATTTTTAGCTATCTAAAATCATATCTCAGATAAAATAAACATCTTTATTTTAAACTTTTATCAATTAAATAAAGCATTTACTTCAATTGATGAAAAACAAAATTTTCAGAAAAACTATAGAGTGGCGCGGCCGCGCCCAGAATAAACTAGGACACGACAGGGCTGCACTGATCTGCTTTTTTAGTTTCTGTAAACAAGCACGACCACGCCGCGTAGCAGAAACAGAAAACTTTGTTTTTTGCCTATAAAAATTTGATCTAATCTCACATCAATTCATACATGGAATCATAAAATCGATAATTAGCACAAAGTTAGGCTCTGATATCACTGTTGGGATTGTAAATAGCGTGGTTTTACATAATCAAATCATATAAAAGAGTGCGGAAGCGCGATAAATTGGAATTTTAAATTTTCATACAATCTCATACCATGATCATGGTTTGTGCTTAATTATCAACATAAACAAAGAAGAAAAAGATCAAAATTATACCCTTGAAGATTCAAGCTTCCTCAGGTACAAGTTCAACTCCTAGTCCTTCGTGGTTTCCTTGAATACGCGGGATTAGATTCATTCCTTTTATCAACGTTAACCACCCAAGCGTTTGGCCTCTAGAAGTGATCCACCAAGGAAGAAGAATTATTCAAGAAGGAGGGTGGTTGGCTAAACCTTAGTGTAAGACCCCAACTTATTAATGAATAAAATCAAATTTTCTCTAAATATTATTGTGAATAATAAGGGGTTAATTTGATATAATACTTTGGTTATGGGTGAAATGTGTAAATTTTGCAAAATAAGCAAGTGGTTATAAAATATTCATTTTATCGGGGAATATTCGTTTGGTCGTGGAATATTCTTGCTGTCGGGGAATATTCGTACGACGGCGCAGCCTTGTGTGGGCCCCATAACGGAAAGCGATTGGATAAAGAAAACGACAAGTATAAGTTGTTTATAAATAACGGCGTAGTTGTTACCGTTAATACTGTTGGAATACTTGGTGGTTAAAATACAGTAGCACACGGTATTGCACCAATTATTGATTATTACGTAAGAAGACACTACTCAATAATTGTTACAGTAGTTACTGCTCAATATTTTATTTTATTGATTCAATAATTGTTGCGTTGATATTTTATATTATTGTTGTTTCAATAATTGTTGCTGCACAGTATTTTCCATTATCAGATCAATAATTCATATTATTTGAATAATATTATTAGATAGCATTATTGGCAATGTCTAGAAAGTTCTGTCTAAGGAGAGGTTTGGTCATCTAATTGTGCGCCAGTAAGGAAAAATCCTTATTGGAAAGCCCCCTCTTTCCTAGGAACTGCCTGGTTGTCATAAATGTGATTCTGTAATATTATTTGTGAATAATTAATTATTGATTCATATGATAAGGAAATATTTATTTTATGTGGATATAAATGAGGGATATATTTTTGTGGTTAAAAATGAAGGAGTTAATGTTGAGGTTTTTAATCAGTATTTTTGTCGGAATTGAGGTATTAAAAATCAGGATTTTTGAGATATCTACATATACCTCATATAGGATTCTCGAAGCCATAAAATCTTATTTTCCAATTTTCTTACTTCACATAACATATTTAATTCATTTTCTCATAACTAGTTCATTTTCATGAAAAATACCAAATCAGTTCCAAAAATATTTCTTTCCTGGGATTTAGCAGAATATAGTCTCATATTGAACATATATTTTTCTCAGAATTTTTAAAACTCATTTACTATTTTTCATATGGCCAAAATTGCCGAATATTTAGACATTTATCATAAATTGTACTTTTATCCAAAAATTCTAAAATTCACAGAGTACACTAACATTATATAGATGTACTCCCAATAAAAATTTCATCAATTTTGGAGTTAACCACAAGGAATTATAAGCGGTTACTTTTAAAATAGTCTTTTCCTGTAAAATTCATAACTCTTAATCTATACATCCAAAAATAACTATTTTTGGACACAATCAATAAAACTCATCAAAATATCATTTCAAATTTTTCCAAAATTTTTGAAGTACAGAAAAATTACGAAACTGAAAATCATAACAACCCTTAAAATTTCTTACTATCCCTTACCTCAAAAGTGTAGTATTTCTGACTGGAATGCAAAGCCGAAGGAAACTTGCACTGAATAGCAACTCTCAAAGTATCTAAATACTCACAAAATATGCTTCATATTTTAGAAAGAGAAAGAGAGAAAGCTTATGTTTCTGGTGTGTTTTTCAATTCTAACTTATCCCTCTATTTATAGGAAAATGTTAGCACGCCGAAGCAGACTTAACCTGCAACCTGATGGCTTTACCTGATACTATTCCCACCCACCACATTTGAATAAAAATCTCAGCACATTTTTTCACAAATCAAGAGTGGGACCCACCAATTCTAGAATTTTCCACCAAAATGATAAATTCCGAAACTTTAACAATTTTTGAATCAGTCATCTCGTAAAATTCATAATAAATCATACGTTCATTTTTAACGGTTCAAAATTTGTGGACATATACTCAACTTATATATGTATAACACATCCAAAAATTACCACGATCCAACGGTAAAATATCTCAAAAACCCTAATTTGATTTTTAATACCTCCATTCCGACAAAAATACTGATAAAACACGTCAACATTAAATTCCTTCATTTATAACAACATAAATAAATCCATCATTTATATCCACATCAAATAAATATTTCATTATCATATAAATTAATAATTAATTATTCACAAATAATATTACAGAATCACAATAATGACAACCAGGCAGTTCCCAGGAAAGAGGGGGCTTTCCAATAAGGATTTCTCCTTATTGGCGCGCAATTAGATGACCAAACCTCTCCTTAGACAGAACTTTCTAGACATTGTCAATAATGCTATCTAATAATATTATTCAAATAATATGAATTATTGATCTGATAATGGAGATGATGTGCAGCAACAATTATTGAAACAACAATAATATAAAATATCAACGCAGCAATTATTGAATCAATAAAATAAAATATTGAACAATAATTACTGTGACAATTATTCAGTAGTGCCTTCTTACATAAGAATCAATAATTTCAAAAATACTGTGCAATACCGTGTGCTACTGTGCAATAACGCGTATTACTGTATTTTAACCACGGGGTATTCCAACAGTGTTAACGGTAACAATTACGGCGTTAATTATAAAAACTCAATTTTTATCGTTATCTTCATTCGACAGTTATTCTGTTATGGAGCCCACAAATGGCTGCGCCGTCGTACAAATATTCCCCGATAGAAAGAATATTCCACGACCAAATGAATATTCCCCGACAACAATGAATATTTTATAACCACTTGTGTATTTTGAAAAAAAAATTCATATATCACCCTTAACTTTAACATTTATCAATTTAACCATTTACTGAATAGAAATTATAAGAAAAATTGAATACTTTTATTTCATAAAATTCGGGGTCTTACAGAGGATGATGAAAAATATTTTAAAGAAAACGAATACAGTGAAACAAAATAACAAATATTAACGATTTGTATTTTGGTTTATCCATGTCCAAAAATACCCCATAAATAATCATAGTGGAGTAAAATTCAAGAATGATCAAAACATGGATACAATCAAAGCTAGGAACCATAACAGACAATATTGGACACAGAAAAAAAATTTAATTTTTCTGTGAAAAGGTTCGTATTCGTGAATAGTGTCGTATACGTGAATAGTGTCGTATACATGAATAGTAATCCTGACACTACAAGGTAGAAATTTCACAAGAAAAATCATCATGCTTTGTGAATAGTACTCGTGAATAGTAACTCGTGAATAGTAACTTATGAATAGTAACTCGTGAATAGTAACTCATAAATAGTAACTCCGACATGAAAAGATAATAATTTTACAAAAAAAATCTTACCCATATTTCGGCGTAATGATATTGAAAGAAATAATATCATTTATAAAAAAAGTAACATCCCTTACCTCGAAAAGACAGTACTTCTGACTGGAATACTGGATATAGAGCTAAAGGAAATTTACACCGTATAGAAACACTCAAAGTCTTAATATACTCACAAGAATACGCTCGATAATATAGAGAAAGAAAGAGAGAAAACTTCAGTTTCTGGTGTAATTTTTAATTTTAACCTAAGCACCCTATTTATAGGAAATTGCTTAGAACACCAAAGCAGAAAATTTAATATAAATATATATATATATATATATATATATATATATATATATTAATTTCCTATGCCCACTTTTTTTAGTCAAAGATCAGCCATTCAAGTAGCTTACATCACAAAAAACGCTTTTGTGAATTAAAATATTTTAAACTTAAAAAAATTAATTATTCTGAAACTTCGGAACTTCAATAATTCATAATAAATAACTCTTTTATCAGAAAAATTCAAACCACATATCTTTTATATAGAAAATTCCATTATCTACAACTTTGTAGAAGAAAGTTTTTCTAAATTCCAAACAGAAATTGACCGAAATCCACAAACGGACGATTCTACAAGCTATAATCAAATTTCAGTCAAGAAATGGGCCCACAGACATGTTTAACATGTTTTAAACAACTTTTGCAACAAAAATACTCTCCGTCCTCATATACTCATATATCCCACATTCATTGTAAAAATATCATCATTATTATATTATAATAATATAATAAAATATTATTTTATCAGAAAAGATAAAATATCGATTTTCAACAATAGTCATTTTAAAAATTTTCTCCATCTATATCCACATAAAATGAATATTTTCCTCATCATATAAATTAATAATTAATTATTCACAAATAATATTACCGAATCGCAATACTGACAACCAGGCAGTTCCCAAGAAAGAGGGGGCTTTCCAATAAGGATTTCTCCTTACTAGCGCGCAATTGGGTGACCAAACCTCTCCTTAGACAGAACTTTCTAGACATTGCCAATAATATTATCTAATAATATTATTCAGATAATATGAATTATTGCTCCGATAATGGAAAATATTGTGTAGTGATAATTATTGAAACAATAGTAATATAAAATATCAACGTAGCAATTATTGAATCAATAAAATAAAATACTGAACAATTATTGAGTAGTGTCTTCTTACGTAAAAATCAATAATTGGTGCAATATCATGCGCTACTGTGCAACAACGTGTATTATTGTGTTTTAACCACCGGGTATTCCAACAATATTAACGGTAACAACTACGCTGTTATTTATAAACACCTAATATTTGTCGTTTTTTTCATCCAATCGCTTTCCGTTATGGGGCCCATAAAAGACAGCGCCGTCGTACGAATATTCCCCGACAAGAAGAATATTCCACGACCAAACGAATATTTCCCGACAACAATGAATATTGTATAACCACTTGTTTATTTAAAATATTTGCGCATTTTACCCATAACTAACCTCATTAATCAATTCAACCCTTACTATTTTAAAATAATAAATAGATGAAATTAAATTTCATTTATTAATAATTTGGGGTCTTACATAAGACATGGAATTACTATCACGTTTTATTTTACTTAATTATATGTATTTCCATTCCTAAATGAACAACTCTGAATAAATACAAATTAGAAAGCCTTAGCTAAGGATTCCTGGGTTGTTATCTATCGAATCACATATGACATATCTCTTATTTTACTAAAAGCGATAGATTCTTTTTTGATCATTCGTTATCTCTGTATATAACTTACTACACCCAAGCATACCCTTTTATATACCCTAAGGGTCCTAAGGAATAAGTCAAAGAATAATTTATTATACACAAGATACTATGATGATCTCAAGTCTAAGGATCACTTGTACTACTATTACTTCAGGAATTCCTATTGACATGCAAGTAAAAGACCATTAGATATTCCTTAGCGAACCACGTTCAGTGAACTTATTCTCTAATAAGCACCTACATACTTACTTTAATGTCTCTACACAAATGATCATGAGATCAATTTTCCTCATCCAATGACCAAGCAATGTATGTACCAATCTTTTAGGATTCATTAATCCCCTTTTTAGTAATTCATCGATTGGGAATATTTTAGTTTTTAAGCCATCTAAGAATTTAGATCTCATTAGCATGATCTCATCATGATTCTTAAAGTATTGCTTAAAACTATGGGTTTATCACATAATATTACAATAGCACCATGTATATAATTAAATGTATTTAGTAAATGAATACTTTTATTAATAAATGAATAAGATTGTTTACAAAGTATATGCTTTATCATCATATATGATTGACTTGTATGCATACTACTTTTTAATTGTCTACTATGGTTTGTGTTTAATTGCTTAATTATCTAATCAATAATTACTGTGAGAATCTTTATGAACTCGGGAGATAAAGTATATATTTAGATCTAATCATAATAGCATGTGATTGTGTTTTTTGCATGATGATGGAATTCATGATTTATGTTTAGGATAGAGATATACATTTACGTCACGTGTAATCTGATAAAGAACCTGAGTTTTAAATTCTTTTGAATAGTGATTCACATAGGAATATAGTAAATTAGTTAATTAGGGTGTTCAATTTAATTCTATCAATTGTGGATTTGGTTTAATTTGTTTATAATGCATTGGGAGGTGGTTATAAATATTAATGAGTTCCTGATTAACAATTCGAAATAGTTAGCGTAAATTAACAGCAAGTATATTGATCTAAGTGAAACAATAAGTGAAATTATAATCTTAAGTCTTCATTATTTGGTTTCAATCTAGTGGTATTTAGTATTAGTTTAATTAAATATTTTAATTTCATAAATTCAACATCTTAAATCATATGTTTAAATAAAATTAATTTGGTTGAGGGTTAGTACTTGGTAATTTTTATTAAATAATTTCTCCTTTGAACGATACTCTACTTACACTTTCTTACTTATTGACCGTGTATACTTGCTCGTATTCATTGATTGCAAAATCAACCAACGAGTTTTTGGCGCAATTGTTGGGGAATTAATTTAATAAATTTTTGCTAATATTAATTTTAACCAAATTAATCTTAATTTAAACATTTTATTTTTATTTTTATTTATTTATTTTTCTATTTGTTTCCTTTTCAGGTACCACGACTAACTATGACTATTAGTAACCTTGTACAAGGATGACGTAGCCAAGAGCGATAGGGAGTTATGAATTCGATGAATTATTAGCAAAACTTGAGACACTTTCGAGGAAGATTGACGCTTTAGGAGCGCAAACTATTCAAAGTGTGGCGTTTATTTCTGATTATTGTGTTGGAAACCATCTGAGTCATCAATGTGGCATCAATTTTGAGTCGGTACAGTATGGTGGCAACTTCGATAATTATCCCAACAATTATAATTATTCTTATAATTATCATTAGGATTTGGGGTATCACCCGGAGTTTGCATGGAGCCATAATAGTCAAGTTCAAACCTTTGCAAGCCGATCATACATACTAGAATTTTAGAATCCAACCCCTCTGCATAAAGAAAAAAGGAAATCGAGTTTAAAGAAGGCATGGACCAAATTCATTATAGCTTCGAAAAATTGGATGAACGATCAAGATAAGATGTTGAACCAAGTAGAGTTAAATGTGAAAACTGTAACATTCCATAATTTTAAAGTGTGATATTAAATATTTATTAATTTATTTAAGTATTTAATAAAATTGTTATTGTTGAATAAATAATTGTTCAATTTGAGGGATGTGGTTTATTTAATTATTTGTTGAATAAATAATTAAATATTAAATATTAAATATTAAATATTTATTGGTTGAATAAATAATTAAATATTAAATATTAAATATTTATTGGCAATATTAAATATTTATTGAATTATATGACAATTTGAGTTGATGTGATTTAATTAATTATTTGTTGAGTAAATAATTAAGGAGCTAAATAAATTAATTGTTATGAGGTTATATACCAAATTTATTTAATAAATAAGCTAGAGAGCTTATAGTGATTTTAAATAGGTAATAATATTTTAAATGGAAAATTATAATTTAAAATATTAGTTGGTTAAATAAATTTATAGTTATAAAAGAAATTATAATTATATGATAATGATTTATGTGTCAAAGTAATTTAGTAGATTAATGTTTTAATTGATTTATTTAATTAAATAAAGGGTGATTAATAACCTTGTTATAAAGGAGTTATTAAAATAAATTAAAAGAGTTTAATTTAGTTTTGCCAAACATGCCTTATTGTATAATAAGTCTTTAATCTAATAGTGTTTTAGCAAACAATGTATAAGGATTAATCCATTTGTTTTAATTCAATTTACCAAACAAGGAGTAAGGATTAATGGGTTATTTTATTAAGCTTAACCAAACAAGCCTTATGGCTTTTGATTTTCAAAATTAAAATAACTGATGTCAGTTATGTGAGAGTTATATTATATATTTAATATATACATTATATCTTATATGTTATATTATAATACGTAAGATAGAGGAGAGAGGTTAGAGAGAAAGAAAGAAAAACTCAGAGGAAGGAGAAGAAGAAAAGAAGAAAAAAATAAGAGATTTTTTAGAGAGATTGAGTGTTTGTTTTTCAGGTTTTGGAGAAAAGTGATAATCAAAGAGTTAGGGCCATCATCTTCTTCGTAATTCAAGATAGGCCATCTTCTTCTTTACAAAACTCTAAAAGTTTTTCTTCCCAAAAAGTCTCTGTGAAAAATTTATGAAAAGAAATTTTGTTGTTTTGGTTATAAGTTTATATAGTTAGCAATTGTAGATGTGTTTCATGAGTTATGCATGATTATATAGAGTTTAATTCATGTATGTATATATTATGAAGAAATTATTTTACAGAGAATTTTATGAATGAGAATATGTTATTTTTAAAATAGAAATTAAGGTTTAATTGGTTGTGTTTTGATAAATTGATTGTTAGAATTGTTAGAATAGGTAGAATCATAATCATGATAGTTAGAAATTTCTATTTTGATTGAATAACAAAGTCACAGTGGTAATTTTAATGAAAAATAATATCAATAATGGAGTTTTGCCAAAAACCTTAAAATTAGGTGTTTTATAGTTGATGTTTAGATAAATTATGAATAGAAACACGTTAGGAATTGTCACAATGTGTTTGTATGAAGTTTATGTGCAAAATAGAGTGTAACTAGTCTATTAGATTCGAGCTTTTTGGCCAATTTGGCTTTTCTTTCATGGTTGCCGAAGCTGTCAGTCGACGCTGACAGTTCGCGCCGCGGCGCGGCCCAGCAGTTCATTGCTGGCGCCGCAGCGCCATCACCATGACGTAAGCGGCCTGTTGCACAATCACTGCGCCGCAGCGCCGGCTTATAGTATAATCGCTGAGCCGCAGCGCCGACTCAGCGCCGCAGCGCGAGCCACAATACAAACTGTGGCGCCGCGGCGCGGCTTGGCAGAACTGTCTGACAGTTTTGTTTAAATGTACAAAACTTAAAAATAAATGTTATGTATTTATTATAATAATGTTAAATGATAAATTCAGTATTATTAGACTATGAAATATCATGTTATTAAGTATTATCTACTTGAAATATAATTGATTATGTGAATGGGTAATTCAACCCATATGAGGAATGTAATTGTTTATATAAATGTACAATGTTGGTTAGGACTAATTATGTCAATATGACATATGTTTAGGGTATCAATTCAAGTGGTAAAAGTGTAGCTTGTGCTAAAGGCAAGTTTCCTAAACCTACCTTTTACATTGAGCAAGTTTCTAAGCCTTAACTTTTGATATTTAGCAAGTTCTTTATTGTATAAGTTTTCTAATCATAGGTGTTATTGAACTAATTTTTATTTCAATTTCGATTATCATATAATGGTGTAAATTTATTTGGAGCAAGTTATTCTTGTACTTAACTTTTGGTTTAGCATGTACAATTATATACATGTTGTGAATGTTTATTATTCAATTAACCTTGTCTTATTATTGTTCAAGCAAGGTAGGTTATAATTATTCAAATTGTATGCTATTAGATTATCCCTAAAGCATGATGTCAATTTATAAACATCAATTAAACTATGATTATTCCATAGTATACAGTTATGTCGTTGTAATCAACTAAACCTTAGTTGATTACCGTTGAATTCTAAATTACCCCATGATGTATCCAAACCAAACTCACTTTGGTACGGACTTGTATTCTAAATACTGAGAAGAACAACTCTTTTATAAGAGGTTACGCTTAGCGTTGAAATGGTTGTGCACAATACATTGTACGAAGGGTTGATCCCCCTAAGTACGTGAAGTCCTTATAGTCTTATCACTGTTAAAGTTTAAGTTGAAAAATTACTTATAACTGTGGACATGATTCGTGGTCATTAGACCCTCAATAAAGGTTAAAGCTTTCCAAAAGTTAATAGAATATATTGTTAAATTCTATTGAGCTTAATGTTGACAAATGATGTAAAAGTTACTAATTTAATTATTGTTATTTCAAGTGGGCCTTGTTTGCTCACTCTTGCCTGTAAAATTCCTTACAGCTAAGGTTGAAACTGGTGGTGTGCCTAGTACCAGTAAAGGGAAAGGAAAGACGAAGCAATGCTGAAGACTTGTAATAGTTGAATAGTTTATTTTTAGACTTGGTTTAAAGATTGTAATGAAATTTAGTTTATTTTTTCCGCATGAATGATTGTTTGTAAAGGTTAGTTAACCTGGGAGATTTATTTAAGTTTAATCCTGTATGGGCAGGTTTTGTTATTCAATTTTATTATAATTGGGTAGTTAGAAATGAATGTTTTGATTACGTGAACACCAAACCCTGAGGAAATGAAGTACCGAGATTTGGGGGTGTCACAGGTTGGTATCAGAGCTTTAGGTTATGAACCTTAGGTGGGGGAAAAAGCCTTAGGAAGTAACCTTTGAAAAGATAGTGGAGATAACTCTTATCGAGTTTTAAGAAAGAAGTAATAAAACACTTATGTGCTTATGTGTTTATAACTTATGTGCTCGCGAGTGTCGAGTAGAATGATTAATAACTAAAACTTTAAAATTTTGTTGTCAGGATGACTAATGTCGGAGAATCCAGTCAGGCTAGGGAGGAGGGACCTCAAATGCTTATAGAGGAGGAGCCTCGCGACATTCAGGTAGTTTGGGAACAACTACTGCCACGAGAGTTAGCCCAGTTGGTCACAGTAGTTGAAGATGAGGAGGATGATGTGGAGACAGATGAGGAGGATGAGGAAGAAAGGATTCCACTTAACTCGATAACAGGCCGTATTTACGATGAGGTGCATGACCGCAACGTGGAACTTCAGGATACAGTTGAGGAATTGCAAGAGATAGTAGCTGAACAACAGACTGCAATGACACAAAAAGACGGCGAGATCCAGGATCGTGATGAACGACTGACTAACGCCGAGGAAAATTAATACAGACTGAAGGAGAGAAAGAACAATTGATCGAGATGGTTGCTGAACTGGAGAGCAAGCTGAGAGAAGAAGCTGCTAAGAGGGCAAGAGCTGAAGATGCATATGAGGAAGCTTATCAACGAACTGGAAGAGCAGCGAGAGACGTGCAGGCAAAGAGGATGAAGATGGAAGAGATGGATAAAGTATTTAACACCGCAATTAATCGAGCTCAAGATTGGGTCATGGGATATCCGATTCAGTTCGAGACACTGCCATCATTCGTGTTAGATCGCAGAACAATGTTTCAAGTTATGGAGGAGGAACGTGATAGGGCTACGAAGTACCTTAATAGATCATCGTAAAAAAAAAATGTGTCGGTAATGTACGTAATAAGTATTGAATAATGTGTAAGTCCCTAGTGTTAGGTAACCATGGGATATGATAATAATGGTGTTGTCCTGAAACTTTTGTAGTTTAGGAAAGGATGTAGATAGCAGAGATGCTATTGTGTTATGTTTTCAAAAAGTTTATGAATAAATAAAAGTTATTATTTTATTCAAAGTTTTATGTGCTATGTGGTTATTTCTTTTGTTGAGGCAAGTTAATTAGAAATACTTAAAGAAGTTGAGCAATGGTCTAATAGATGTTTTATTTTAAACAGAAAATGCCTCCCAGACGTCAACCAACACGATAGAGAACCACCGAAGAAGCTAACGACAATGTTGATGCGAATCCCGTTCAACAACTAGTAACACTACTGACAGGAGCGTTGCAGAATCAACCTCAAAACCAAGGTACAACGTTTAAGGAGTTTAAAGCGGTTGGACCACCTGAATTCCGTGGGTCCATGAATCCAGTTGAAGCACAAACCTGGATTATGGAGATAGAGAAGGTGTTCGATGTCGCTAGGGTAGGGGATGATCAGAAGACTTCTTTCGCAATGTTCATGTTGAAAGCAGAAGCTAGTTATTGGTGGAAGGCTAATAAAACTCGTGAAGGGCCGGGAGTGATGACATGGGATAGGTTTAAGGAGTTGTTCTTCGAGACCTATTTCCCGGAGAGTTTAAAGAGTCAGCTGGAAGTATAGTTTCTGGAGCTGAATCAAGGGACGATGTCGGTATCCGAGTATGCCGCAAAATTCAACGAATTGGCGAGGTTTGTGCCATATCAGGTTAGCACAGACGAACGCAAGGCGAAGAGGTTTGAACAGGGACTGAAGCCCTGGCTGTACAGTAGGGTTTCCCTGTTCCAGTTGAAGACATTTGCAGCAGTAATGGAGAAAGCAGTACTCGCCGAAGGTGGAGGCGAGGCGGTAACAAAATTCAACCAGGAACAAAATAAGAAGAAGAATGAAAATGAGATGAAGAGTGGAGGTGGTAGCGGTGGAAACAACAACAACAACAACAATAACAACTTGAAGAGAAAATGGAATGAGAGTATGGGTACTGGAAACCAGCAAGGTAACCAGCAGAACAAAAAGTTTGAAGCATGTGCGACATGTGGAAAGTTTCACAAGGGTGCGTGCTTGATGGGAAAACGAGTTTGCTACAATTGTGGCCAAGAGGGTCACATCGCCCCAAATTGCACTCAATCAAAGAAGAATGCGTGCTTCACGTGCGGATCCAAGGATCACTTTGCTCGTGAATGTCCTAAGAAGAAGGAGGGAGTGACAACCAGAAGCAAAGGAGATAACAATGGAGGTGCGTGGGCTATTACAGGACCTGCGGCATCAATCAAACCCACAGCCAGAACCTTCAACATGACTGTGCAAGATGATGTGCAATGAAAGGATGTGGTGTCAGGTATTATCCCAATCAATGATATTGATGCATATGTATTATTTGATTCGGGTGCTACTTGCTCGTTTATATCTGATGAATTTGCTAAGAGGTTAGAATTGCCTAGAGAAGAACTGAATTTTCCTTTGAACATAAAAATTGCGAATAAGGAAATAATCCCTGTTAGGTTCGTTTACAAGAACTGTAGGGTGAACATTAAGGGGAATATCTTGTTAGTAGATTTGATTCCGATTAGACTCGGGGAATTTGATGTAATTTTGGGAATGGATTGGTTGTTCAATTATGGAGTAGTAATTGACTGCCAAAAGAAGTGTGTAAACCTTATGACTCCGTCAAAGGTAGTATTTTATGGTAGCAAGTCGCCAAGACAAATGAAATGTCTGACGACTATGCAGGCCAAGAAGTTGTTGAGTCAAGGTTGTGTGGGCTATTTAGCTTACATAGTCGATACTCAGAAGAAAGGTGTGAAATTAGAAGAAATACCGGTAGTGAGAGAATTCGAAGACGTGTTTCCAGATGATTTGCCAGGACTTCCGCCGGACAGAGAAATTGAATTCGTGATCGACTTAGTGCCGGGAACAGCACCGATATCAAAGGCTCCGTACAGAATGGCTCCGGTAAAAATGAAGGAACTGATGGTACAGTTGCAAGAACTACTAGACAAGAAATATATTCAACCAAGTGTATCGCCACGGGGAGCGCCAATTTTATTCGTGAAGAAGAAGGACGGGTCAATGCATCTTTGCATTAATTACAGGGAGTTAAACAAAGTCACTATTAAAAACAAATACCCGTTGCCAAGAATAGATGACTTGTTTGATCAACTGAAGGGTGCTAAGTACTTTTCGAAAATAGATTTGAGAAGTGGTTATCACCAATTGAAGGTAAGAAAGGAGGATATACCACGAACGGCATTCAGAACTCGATATAGACATTACGAGTTTCTGGTGATGTCTTTTGGTTTAACCAATGCACCTGCTGCGTTCATAGATTTGATGAACAGGGTGTTTAAACCATTCCTAGACAAGTTTGTAGTGGTATTTATTGATGACAGTTTAGTGTATTCCAAAACTCAAGAAGAACACGTGGAACACTTACGTCTGACATTGGAGACACTAAGAAAGGAAAAACTGTACGCGAAGTTCTCTAAGTGTGAATTTTGGCTCGACCGTGTACAATTTTTGGGGCATGTGATTGACAAAGATGGGATCTCAGTGGATCCGTCGAAAGTGGAAGCAGTAATCAATTGGGAACAACCAAAAATACCGTCGGAAGTGAGGAGTTTCTTGGGACTGGCTGGTTATTATAGAAGATTTATTCAAGATTTTTCTAAGATAGCCACTCCGTTAACAAATTTGACAAGAAAAATTGTAAAATTCGTTTGGACGGAGAAGTGCGAAGAGAGTTTCCAAAATTTGAAGAAGAAATTAAGTGTGGCACCTGTATTGACTTTGCCAGATAATAAAGGAAATTTTGTGCTATATAGCGATGCCTCACATAAAGGGTTGGGTTGTATTCTTATGCAGAACGGCAAAGTTATTGCCTATGCATCAAGACAATTGAAGGATTATGAGAAGGGGTATCCGACTCATGATTTGGAATTGGCTGCAGTGGTGTTTGCTCTAAAAATATGGAGACACTATCTTAATAGAAAGAAATGTGAGATCTACACAGACCACAAAAGTCTGAAGTATATTTTCACTCAGAAGGATTTGAACATGCGTCAAAGAAGGTGGATGGAATTAATAAAAGATTACGATTGTGAGATCTTTTATCATCCGGGTAAAGCGAATGTAGTGGCAGATGCTTTAAGCAGGAAAGGTCGGGAGAAGTTGATGCGGATAACAACTCAAAAGGAGCTCATTTCAGCAATGACAAAATTGGAGTTGGAAATCAAATTTCCAAAAGAATCTGACGAACAACTATTCCAGATAGAAGCTGATCTAACTTTAGTGAACAAAGTGAAAATTGCTCAATTACAAGATGGAGAGTGTGGAAAAATCAAAGAGAATTAGGGTGAAGGCGGAGATGTAAAATACAAGGTCGATACCGAAGGTTTACTACGGTTCGATGGACAAATTTGGGTTCCAGCAGTGCTAGAGCTGAAAGAAGAAATTCTGACTGAAGCTCATAGCTCAAAGTATTCAATTCATCCAGGAAGCACGAAAATGTATCAGGATTTGTGCCGACATTTTTGGTGGCCAAATATGAAAAGAGATGTTGCTGAATGCGTAGCGAAATGCTTGACATGTCAGAGAGTAAAAGCCGAACATCAAAGACCCAGTGGATTACTCCAACCGTTAGAAATACCGGAATGGAAGTGGGAACACATCACAATGGATTTTGTGGTGGGTCTTCCAACTACTCAGAGAGGATGCGATGCGATTTGGGTAATAGTGGACAAACTGACGAAATCAGAGAACTTTTTACCAATAAAGATTAGATTCAATCTTGATCAGTTGGCAAGATTGTACATTAAGGAGATCGTTTCGAGGCACGGAGTGCCAGTATCAATTGTGTCTGATAGAGATCCGCGGTTTACATCGAATTTCTGGAAGAGACTACAAGAATGTATGGGAACACAGTTGCGAATGAGTACGGCTTATCATCCACAAACAGATGGCCAAAGCGAACGAACAATTCAGACATTGGAGGATATGCTGAGAGCATACGTCATGGATTTTAAAGGAAGCTGGGAAGATCAACTACCATTGGTGGAATTTGCTTACAACAACAGTTATCACGCGAGCATCGGCATGCCACCTTACGAGGCATTGTATGGTAGAAAGTGCAGAACCCCACTATGTTGGGATGAAGTCGGTGAACGCCAACTGTTAGGACCAGAACTGGTACAACAAACTGCTGATATTGTCAAACTCATCAGGACAAGACTGGTCGCAGCTCAAGACAGACAGAAAAAGTATGCTGATCAACACAGACAAGATCGTACATTTGACGTAGAAACTTTTGTATTCTTAAAAGTTTCTCCCTGGAAGGGGAAAATTCGTTTCGGTAAAAAGGGAAAGCTAAGTCCGAGGTTTATTGGACCCTTTGAAGTGCTGCAAAGAGTGGGAGAAGTGGCTTACGAGGTAGCTCTACCTCCAGAGTTAGAAAATATTCATAATATTTTTCATATTTCGGTGTTACGACCATATAAACCCGACTACAAACATGTGATTGAGTATGAACCATTGCAGTTTGAGAAAGATTTGTCTTATGAAGAGGTTCCTATCCAGATAGTCGACAGGAAAGAACAAGTGCTCAGGAATAAAGTGATACCTTTTGTGAAGGTGATATGGAGAAACCACAACGCTGAAGAAGCTACGTGGGAACTTGAAGAGAAAATATTGAAGGAATACCCTGAGTTATTTGTTTAATCTGTGTCTTCGATTCTGGGGACAGAATCTTTGTAAGTGGGGAAGAATGTAACGAATGATTTGTTTGAATTGTGATTCTGAGGACAGAATCCTTGTAAGGAGGGAATGATGTAACATTCCATAATTTTAAAGTGTTATATTAAATATTTATTGATTTATTTAAGTATTTAATAAAATTGTTATTGTTGAATAAATAATTGTTCAATTTGAGGGATGTGGTTTATTTAATTATTTGTTGAATAAATAATTAAATATTAAATATTAAATATTTATTGGTTGAATAAATAATTAAATATTAAATATTAAATATTTATTGGCAATATTAAATATTTATTGAATTATATGGCAATTTGAGTTGATGTGATTTAATTAATTATTTGTTGAGTAAATAATTAAGGAGCTAAATAAATTAATTGTTATGAGGTTATATACCAAATTTATTTAATAAATAAGCTAGAGAGCTTATAGTGATTTTAAATAGGTAATAATATTTTAAATGGAAAATTATAATTTAAAATATTAGTTGGTTAAATAAAATTATAGTTATAAAAGAAATTATAATTATATGATAATGATTTATGTGTCAAAGTAATTTAGTAGATTAATGTTTTAAATGATTTATTTAATTAAATAAAGGGTGATTAATAACCTTGTTATAAAAGAGTTATTAAAATAAATTAAAAGAGTTTAATTTAGTTTTGCCAAACATGCCTTATTGTATAATAAGTCTTTAATCTAATAGTGTTTTAGCAAACAAGGTATAAGGATTAATCCATTTGTTTTAATTCAATTTACCAAACAAGGAGTAAGGATTAATGAGTTATTTTATTAAGCTTAACCAAACAAGCCTTATGGCTTTTGATTTTCAAAATAAAAATAACTGATGTCAGTTATGTGAGAGTTATATTATATATTTAATATATACATTATATCTTATACGTTATATTATAATACGTAAGATAGAGGAGAGAGGTTAGAGAGAAAGAAAGAAAAACTTAGAGGAAGAAGAAGAAGAAAAGAAGAAAAAAATAAGAGATTTTTTAGAGAGATTGAGTGTTTGTTTTTCAGGTTTTGGAGAAAAGTGATAATCAAAGAGTTAGGACCATCATCTTCTTCATAATCCAAGGTAGGCCATCTTCTTCTTTACAAAACTCTAAAAGTTTTTCTTCCCAAAAAGTCTCTGTGAAAAATTTATGAAAAGAAATTTTGTTGTTTTGGTTATAAGTTTATATAGTTAGCAATTGTAGATGTGTTTCATGAGTTATGCATGATTATATAGAGTTTAATTCATGTATGTATATATTATGAAGAAATTGTTTTACAGAGAATTTTATGAATGAGAATAGGTTATTTTTAAAATGGAAATTAAGGTTTAATTGGTTGTGTTTTGATGAATTGATTGTTAGAATTGTTAGAATAGGTAGAATCATAATCATGATAGTTAGAAATTTCTATTTTGATTGAATAACAAAATCACAGTGGTAATTTTAATGAAAAATAATATCAATAATGGAGTTTTGCCAAAAACCTTGAAATTAGGTGTTTTATAGTTGATGTTTAGACAAATTATGAATAGAAACACGTTAGGAATTGTCACAATGTGTTTGTATGAAGTTTATGTGCAAAATAGAGTGTAACTAGTCTATTAGATTCGAGCTTTTTGGCCAATTTGGCTTTTCTTTCATGGTTGCCGAAGCTGTCAGTCGACGCTGACAGTTCGCGCTGCTGGGCCGTAGCGCCATCACCATGACGTAAGCGGCCTGTTGCACAATCACTGCGCCACAGCGTCGGCTTATAGTATAATCGCTGAGCCACAGCGCCGACTCAGCGTCGCAGCGCGAGCCACAGTACAAACTGTGGCGCCGCGGCGCGGCTTGGCAGAACTGTCTGACAGTTTTGTTTAAATGTACAAAACTTGAAAATAAATGTTATGTATTTATTATAATAATGTTAAATGATAATTTCAGTATTATTAGACTATGAAATATCATGTTATTAAGTATTATCTACTTGAAATATAATTGATTATGTGAATGGGTAATTCAACCCATACGAGAAATGTAATTGTTTATATAAATGTACAATATTGGTTAGGACTAATTATGTCAATATGACATATGTTTAGGGTATCAATTCAAGTGGTAAAAGTGTAGCTTGTGCTAAAGGCAAGTTTCCTAAACCTACCTTTTACATTGAGCAAGTTTCTAAGCCTTAACTTTTGATATTTAGCAAGTTCTTTATTGTATAAGTTTTCTAATCATTGGTGTTATTGAACTAATTATTATTTCAATTTCGATTATCATATAATGGTGTAAATTTATTTGGAGCAAGTTATTCTTGTACTTAACTTGTGGTTTAGCATGTACAATTATATACATGTTGTGAATGTTTATTATTCAATTAACCTTGTCTTATTATTGTTCAAGCAAGGTAGGTTATAATTATTCAAATTGTATGCTATTAGATTATTCCTAAAGCATGATGTCAATTTATAAACATCAATTAAACTATGATTATTCCATAGTATACAGTTATGTCGTTGTAATCAACTAAACCTTAGTTGATTACCGTTGAATTCTAAATTACCCCATAATGTATCCAAACCAAACTCACTTTGGTACGGACTTGTATTCTAAATACTGAGAAGAACAACTCTTTTATAAGAGGTTACGCTTAGCGTTGAAATGGTTGTGCACAATACATTGTACGAAGGGTTGATCCCCCTAAGTACGTGAAGTCCTTATAGTCTTATCACTGTTAAAGTTTAAGTTGAAAAATTACTTATAAATGTGGACATGATTCGTGGTCATTAGACCCTCAGTAAAGGTTAAAGCTTTCCAAAAGTTAATAGAATATATTGTTAAATTCTATTGAGCTTAATGTTGACAAATGATGTAAAAGTTACTGATTTAATTATTGTTATTTCAAGTGGGCTTTGTTTGCTCACTCTTGCCTGTAAAATTTCTTACAGCTAAGGTTGAAACTGGTGGTGTGCCTAGTACCAGTAAAGGGAAAGGAAAGACGAAGCAATGCTGAAGACTTGTAATAGTTGAATAGTTTATTTTCAGACTTGGTTTAAAGATTGTAATGAAATTTAGTTTATTTTTTCCGCATGAATGATTGTTTGTAAAGGTTAGTTAACCTGGGAGATTTATTTAAGTTTAATCCTGTATGGGCAGGTTTTGTTATTCAATTTTATTATAATTGGGTAGTTAGAAATGAATGTTTTGATTACGTGAACACCAAACCCTGAGGAAATGAAGTACCGGGATTTGGGGGTGTCACAAAAACCTAGGCAGAATCAATTAGAAACCTTGAGAACCATGTAGGAATACTTTTTAACATCATCAGCAATTGTCCCCAAGGTGAATTGTCAAACTACATGGTTTTCGAGACTGATTGATTGCCCAAACCAAATCTTCAACCGGATGACCCAAAAGATGTATAAGTGGAATGAGAGGAGATAAGTAGTAACTAGGATATGAAGAACGAAGAAGATCCATCCTTGAGTTCCAAGAAGATGATCCGATTTTGATAGTGCCCCGTGGACCTTCTCCATCAGGGTTTAAGAACCCAGGTAAATTTGCAATCCTATGCTCAATTGGCAATTATGTCGTCGATAAAGCTCTATGTGACATGAGAGCTAGTATAACTTTGGAGTCATGGTGGGATGAGAAAGAAAAGATAGAAGAAGAACCAGTTGTGTTTGAAAAGATTCAATGCCATAATTTGTTCACAGACATAATTGGGCAAAAGCCTAACTACTTGAAGATCGTAAAGGATAATCTATCTAAAAAGAGCATGTTAGGCGACTTTGAATTAATGGCCCTTACAGTTGGGACTCTCTCAAATGTTACGTTATTACTAATGGATGGAGAGTTCCTTAATTTTTGAAGGGGAATTGGGCATAAAAATGAAAGAAAGTCGGGCTGACAATTATAAACCAAGCACTATTGGGAGGCAATCCAAGTTTTTTTTATTATTTATTTCTTTAGTTTAGATCAATTAGTATGCTTAGTTATATTTTCTTCATAAACTAATCTTCCTCTCCCTTGCTATTTCAGATCTCATGATGCTTAAAGGAAACAAGTTAGTATTTAAAAATAAAAGATAAAAAGAAGTTTAACCCTACCTCTGGATGCCCCGGCGTCCAAATTTAGCACAAACCGGATGCCCCGGCTTAGAAGACCATCATGACGCCCTGCCTCAGGAAGACTTGACTTCCAAAGCAAGTGTAAATCGAAGTTCTAAATTCCAATAACAAAAAAAAAACAAAAAAAACAAAAAAACCAAAAACCCCAACACATCTTTGGCTTAGGATTGAACAAGGAAGGCACCACTCTCTCTCTCACTCACTTTACTTTCTTTCTCCAACCAAGAAGCTGAGGTAGAGGATGATAGTGAGGAGGTTGATCGCGATAATTGACCTATTCAGGGAAGTCATTAGTTTTGCATGTTTTATCTTTTCGCATGAGAACATTGCTCAGTCTAAGTTTGGGGGTGTTTGCATTATTGAATTGTACGTAGTTTTCATTTATATATTTTTCATTTCATAGTATGTGTTTGTTTGCATTGTGTTAGCATTATTATGACTTGAGCATGATGAGACATGAAATCTTGTGTTGGTCGATGATAATATGTTGCGAATTAAGTAACTTGAATGAATGGAAAAATGATAGCTAGGTTTAACTGGAGGATATTGTTAAATTGATTTATTGAAGAGAACACTAATTTAGTTGCACATTATCAATATGTTGATTTAACTGTAAGTTAATTTGAACTAAAAGAATCTAAGGCTTAGGTCAGATATAGATCACCTCTATGATTTAGTTTACCTCGTGTTTTGAAAATTATTTTATTCAAAATATGAAAAAAATGGAAAAGCTGAAAAAAATAATAAAATAATATTTGACTAGTTGTCTTTGTGGCCTCTATTACTCGAATAAGTAAGCCCTTAGGAGTGTCTCTATACTTAGCGCCCTAAAACCATCTTTTTTGGGAGTCGTTGGTCAAAAGTTTGCTTGATGGATAACATTTAAAAGCCTAATAAAGATTAACATTGCACAAGTCAAAATAAGTGAATATAAATAATCAATTGGCTAGTTTAGTTTTGTGGCCTTTGCTATTTGGGTTATTAGATCCGTAGGGGTGTCTTAACACCTAGTACCCTAAAGCCGACTGGTTTGGGAGTATTGGTCGCAAGCTCGTTACATGGGTAGTATTGAAAAGCCTAAGAAAACTAAACACTGCAATGGTCGAGTTTAAAAAAAACAGCGTAGAATAAAAGGGTTTTGAAATATGGGGTATCTAAGCTATAGAGGGGTAATTAATTTCTTAAATTGGCATTTATCTATCTTTAAACCCTATGATTTTTGAGTTTTGTTAATTTATAGTAAGATTGGCATGTTGATACACACATGCACATTGTGGGTTGGAGATAGATTGAATTGATGAAATCTCGAGTTTAACTAGTGTTTGATTTTGAACATTTATTTGAGTTGTGTTTAATGATCTTTGAGGTTGTTTAAGGTTATCAATGTTGAATAATGCTTTAGTTGGTTTTCATGTAGTGAGTTAATTTCATTTATTTTGTTGTAGCTGTTTACATTTCTTGAGGACAAACAATTGATTAAGTTTGGGGGTATCTGATGAGTGGATAATATACCCATTAATTAGGTATTTTTAGACTTAATATTTTGTTTTTTTTAAGTATTTTAGGACATTTTATTTGTTTAGTATGTATTTTGTAGGTTAATGCAGCAGAAAAGGTAAATCTGGCATTTTAAGGCGAGTAGTGGCATTTTAGTAAATAAGTTGAAGTTGGATGTTGGGGCTTCCGAGCGTAGAATGTGGACGTGCTAGTTTTACAGTTGGGTCAATTTTTTGTAATTGCTAGTACGATTTGGATGTTTTGAAGCCTATATTTGATAGGGGAACTTCAAGTATAAAAGGAAGAGACTTGAGACTAATATATGGGGGATAAAGATATTCCATTAGAATTAGGATTCAAAACCCTAGTTTGAGATTTAAACTTGGAGACTTGAAGCAATTGGGATACCACGAAGGATTCAAATTTAGAAGCTAAAGGGGAGACTCAAGGATTGCGTTTATAGATTCTATTCCTTTCCTTATCTTTTATTTTGTATTTTGAATGTTTTATTACTTTTGGATTATGAATTTTAATTTAATCAAGAAATAATTTCTATTTAAGATCACAATGGATCGTATTGCGTAGCTTTTATTGATATACTTGTTAATTATTGTTAGTTATTAAGGGATTGTCTATTATGGTTTGTGTTTAATTGCTTAATTGTCTGGTCAATAATTACAATGATAATTTATATGAAATCGGAAGATGAAGTATATATTTAGATCTGATCATTATAACATGTGATTATGTTTTCTGCATGGTGATGGAATTCAAGATTTGTGTTTAGGATAGGGATATACCTTTACGCCGTGTGTAATCTGATAGGGAACTTGAATTTTAATTTGTTTTTTAATTGTAATTCACATAGGAATACAGTGAATTAGTTAAATTAGGGTGTTCAATTCAATTCTATCAATTGTGGATTTTGTTTGATTTGTTTATAATGCATTGGGAGATGGTTATAAATATTGATGAGTTCCTGATTAACAATTCGAAATAGTTAGCGTAAATTAACAGGAAGTGTATAGATATAAGTGAAATAATAAGTAAAATTGTAATCTTAAGTCTTCATTATTTGGTTTCAATCTAGTGGTATTTAGTATTAGTTTAATTAAATATTTTAATTTCATAAATTCACAATCTTAAATTAAATTTTTTGATAAAATTAATTTGGTTGACGGTTAGTACTTGGTAATTTTTATTAAATAATTCCTCGTGGAAAAGATACTCTACTTACACTTTATTACTTGTTGACCGTGTATACTTGCACGTATTCATTGATTCCAAAATCAACCAACACGTAGTTTCTGACTAGCTATTATCAATGTGTCGATGCCAGGAGAAATTCCTAGTTGTTCTTACCCTTCGTATTTCGCTATGTTGATTAATTTATTTAAAGGGTGAGTTTTAGGAAAGGACCGACATACGTGTCGGCGATTTGAAAAGATTGATTTTAATGATTGGGCCAAATTAGATAGAGTCGCCAGTTAGTATAAGTTTAAATGGATATACGAACTCATTTGGATTTTTAGGTTTTCGCAATATGGCTCAATATGTGACTCCGTTTAATTGGTCTGGAACTCGAGATTCATAGAATTCGGGGGCTTGCTTAAGCGAGGTGAAGGTGTTAGGCACCCCCGACTTCCGTGAAACATGGTTACTGCGACTTTTTTATTCCCTAATTATGAAGTGTGTGTGTGTGTGTGTGTGTGTGATTTTAAATATGCAAAAGTGCTTAAGTGCTTTATTTTGAAAGTAGTGTTGTGCCTCTTTGGACCTACTTACAAAGGGTTTGATTTATAAAAAAGTTCATTTTTTTCAGATAAATCATATGAAAGTGATATTTTGAAAAGATGGTTTTCAAACTCTTCGCCAAATAAGAATCGAGGGCCTTTGATACTTCCTATTTTAACTAGAAGCGGCTTTGTTTGATTTTAATCGAGATGTGAGGAATCATGCTTGGTACCGAAATCGAAACTACTAACTACAAGGGTCAGGCTCCTTGTGGGCATGAAAGCCATCGAAGTTAGCCCGAGCACCCACAAACCACAGTTTCACTATTTTGGGGCCTTAAATCTGGAGACCGTTTTAATGCCCAAGATTACATGCACAAAGGATTGCAAGCTGACATTACAACTTAAACAAGTCCATCACGGAAACTAGATCTAGATCCATTAATTGAATCTTCGACCATGTGATTCCCAGGCTCACATTATATCATTTAAAATCTTGCAAAATGTATATTTTGCATAATATATACATATATTTCCTAACTCCACTAATTATGTGATTTATCGGTTAAATCCTTGCACGCGAGTAGATACACTTCATGCTTCCTCTAGATACAGATCCAGGCTCGCGTGGTAGCAAACTATTTACAAACCTTGAAAATAAACTAGATTTACCTAGATCTGTGCCTATCTAGCTTAATGGGTCAAGCTATAAAGCTTTTGGACAGGTTAAATGCCAGCTCTAGGATAAATCTAGTCAAAATACTGTAAATATCAACTATTTACACAAAACGACCGGCAAATGCTAGATCTATGCAAAACCAAGCAGTATATATATATATATATATATATATATATATATATATATATATATATATATTAAAGTAGTAAATGAACACAGATCTGATAAGATCTTACGTACTTGCATGAGATTTGTAAACGAACGGGTGAAAGCTTCAAAGAACCTAATTTCAACTGGTAAAAAGTTTATATAACAAGATTTTATATGTATAGAAATGTTTAGAATTGAGATTTACAGTATTTAAAAGCAAGATCTAGCCTCTTTCTCTCTAGCTCTCGGATTTCACTTTCTATAAAGCTGGAAAATGAAATCTCTCCCTCTAAAATGAGCTAGGGGTCTGATTTATAGATCACAGTCAGCCACAATTCTACCTGCGGTTAGGCCTAGTGAGCCCCGCCGCCTCGAAGTTTGTTCCTTCGATCGCTGTGTTGTCTACTGAAATATCCATATCTTTCAATCCGAGAATAGCATGGAGATGTGTCGCACCATTCTGAAAATCTCTTTCTGAGAGCTATGCAATGACGTCAGGCTTGCCCATTTATGAATTCGAAAAGATAAGTCCATGACCTGAATAGCATCTTCAAGTATCCAAAGGTAGTCCGTGCATCTTTCTTGTGCAATTTGCACTCGGGATTGTTGCGGTGGCTCTTTGCGAGCATATCATCAACCGGGCGATTTTTGTTTATGTTGTGTTTTCAACTTTACATCTTTGCCCTCCCGGGGTGTCTCTAGGGTTGAAGTTATAAGATTGTCCCTCAAGATCGTCTCTGTAACAATACTGAATTTTATGTGTAATTTCAAATATTTATTGAATGAAATAAATGTGACACCCCCAAATCCGGGTACTCCATTTCCACAGAATTTGGTGTTCACTATATGAAACTATTACATCTAACTACCAATAATAAAGGATAAAGTCATAATTTAAACAATAATCTTTCCCATTAAAGGATTACATCAACTTAAAAACAATCCTAGGTAAACAAACCTTAACCTATTACATTAGTCTGCAGAATACATCACATAAATAAAGTAAGTCTTATAACATAATCTTATTCAAATAAATCACATAAGTCTTCAACACTTGGACATCTTGCCCTTTCCTTTGCTAGAAGATGGCTCATCAACTCTTTCAACTTTAGCTGCAGTGTTAATTGCAAGAGTGAGCAAACAATTGCTCACTAATATAAAGAATAATAATAGTAACAACATGAGATAAAATAATAGTTACTAGATAATAATGAACTCGTTCTGTGAATCAAGAATAGAGAATCGTTCAAGATTTATATCTGAGGGTCTTAAGACCACGAACTATATCCTCGATAATTAGGTATTATTATTACCTCAACATTAACAGTCATTTAGACTATACAGACCCTTTCTTATGTACTTAGGGGGATCAACCCTTTGTACCATGTATTGTGTACAAACATCTAAACGATAACGCATACAAAATTCCCTATATTAGGGTTGTTCATCTCACTTTGAATTTAGGATTTCCACACTAAAGAAAGTTTAGTTTGGAACTAGCTTATCAGTGGTTCTAGAATTTTAGAACACTATTCAATTATATATTAATTCAATCAATAAGAGTTTGCTTGCTATTTGAAGGTTCAACGCAATAATATAGAATTGAACAAGGTTATTTAAGTCAAAGATTGAATAATAACAATATACATTTGAGTAGACATTGTATATATATATGCAAGGTACTACAACCAAAAGTGTTAGGAAATTCTCATTTTGCAACAATGAATTAAAACAATATATGCTTTGCATAGCAATAACAAAACTTAGGAAAGTGAGACTCGCTCGATGTAACGAATCAAATTACAAGAGCTTGTTTAATCATACACAGAATAGAATCAATAGACTTGCTCAACGTTAATATGGAATTTAGGAACTTGCACAATGATAAATTAGGAATAGAAAGCTTGCTTGACATAAAAGGATAACGTAGTTATGAAACTTGCATTCATTATAAAAAGAATGAAGTTAGAGAACTTACCTCGTGTGTAAGCTACACGAGTATAATAATGTTCGCCTATTATCCTACACATACCGTTGAAATTGCAATACCAATCAGTTGTATTAACATTAGCTTTATAGGTTTAACCCACCATTTAAGCCATAACCTTAATTTAATGTCTAATCATGTTGGTTAACCACCCTAACGAATCTGAAATCTCACTATCGCTTAACATAAAGTTTTACCTCTAACTCTTGTAAACGTCAATTTTTGTTCATTACATAACTTATTTAAATGATCACTTAAAATCTTCACATTTTATATTACATCACATTACAATATGTTATTGTAGTACACGTTATGTTTTAACATCTTTATCATGCATGCCAAACTATATTAGGTCCTTGTATTATAACCCACAAACAATCAAAACTCACTGCCTAAGCTCAGGGCATGGCGTAGCTGCACTACTGCAAATCCCAGAAGGCCACACGGCGCAGCTGCGCCATTTCTGCATGTGGTACCGGCGCAGCTTTGCCAGTACGTAGACAGAAACTGCAGTTGCAGCCCTGTTACGCAACACACTCCAAATTTCTCCCAATTCCACAAAAATTCATAAAAACTAACAACTAACATCTTGTAATAACATCAATAAGCATACAATTCATCATTTTAACAACATAAACAGTACATATAATTACTTTTAAGGATCAAAATCCCATTTTTCCCAAATTCTTTACTTTTAAGACTTTTAGCGAATTTGATTACCACAACTTCAATTCTTAACCAATTGACATGATTCAAATTACGTGGATTTACAGATTATAACAAGTATTGGACATCAAATTTTTTACTTAAACAAGCCATATTATATGAGCATACACTGTTATTGAAATCTTTCTCAAACCAAATTTCCATGAATTCTCTTACTACAATCATGTATAGATAACAACCAATTGATTACCTAAACTAATTTAACAATTATAATATCGAATTCACGTAATCCTATATTAGAAATTTAGAACATAAACTTAGGTTTTTATACCTTCAATGCTTGATTTCTTTACAAGATGGTCACAAGCTTTAGCAATCCTTCTCCCTCTTCTTGATAATCTCAGAAAACTCTCTCTCAAAACCACGGTATTTTCTCTCTTCCTCATCAAGCTCTCTCTCTATATCTCTGTTATCTAGTCTTAGGCAAAAACATGCGTAACATATAAACTAACTCCTTCTCCCACGTATGTCAGATAAGAACAAAAAAGTTCACGTCAGTTACAATAAGCCAAAGGCCACATGGCCTTGTTTGGCTAAACATAACTTCCCCCTACTAGATTATTTTTATAATATTTATACTATATGATTTCATGTGTCATACTTTTAATTTAATTAATTTAAATTACTTACAATTATAATAATAATAATTATTATAATTTTTATTATAATTAAACTTATGATTAATAAATTATTATACATCTAATTTAATTATTAAATTATATTAGAACATCACTTTATTTAATTTAATTATTTTCATAGATATTAAACAATTCATTTAATTTAATTATTTTCATTAAATATTAAATCATCAAATAATAAAATTATCATTCATTAATTTAGTCAGCATACACACTCAACTAAATTATTACATCACCATTCATCAAATACTTATTTATCTCCATAAATAAATAAATTAAAACATTTATTTAATTCAATAAATATTTAAAATAAATTACAAAATTCTCAATCGTTACATCCTTCCCTCCTTAAAAGGATTCTGTCCCCAGAATCACGACTCGATAAATTCATTCGTCACACTCTTCCCTCCTTAATAGGATTCTGTCCCCAGAATCGCTTTATAAGATTAAGCAAACAACTGAGGATAATTTTTTATCATAACATCTTCAAGTTCCCACGTCGTTTCTTCAGCATTGTGGTTTCTCCATATTACCTTAACAAAAGGTATCACTTTATTTCTTAGTACTTGCTCTTTTCTGTCGATAATTTGAACATGGACTTCTTCATATGACAAGTCTTTCTCAAACTGCACTGGCTCATATTCTATAACATGCTTATAATCAGGCTTATATGGCCTTAATACTGAAACATGGAAAATGTTATTAACATGTCTTAATTTTAGAGGTAAAGCTATCTTATACGCCACTTCACCAATTCATCGCAGCGCTTTAAAAGGTCCTATAAATCTAGGGCTTAATTTCTCCTTTTTGCCAAATCGAATCTTCCCCTTCTAGGGAGACATTTTCAAGAAAACAAAACTACCGACATCGAATTCCCGATTTTGTCAGTGTCGATCGACATATTTCTTATCCCTGTCTTGTGCGGCTGTCAATCTTGCTCAATGATTTCAATAGTTTGTTGTACCAACTCTGGACCCAATAGCTGAAGTTCAGCTACCTTGTCCCAGCATAACGGAGTTCTGCACTTCCGGCCGTACAACGTTTCGTAAGGCGGCATGCCAATACTCACGTAATAACTATTATTATAGGAAAATTTAACTAATGGTATATGGTCATCCCATTTTCCTTTGAAATCCATGATATATGCTCTAAGCATATCCTCTAGTGTCTGGATGGTTCTCTCACTCTATCCGTCGGTCTGATGATGATACGTTGTACTCATTCTCAACTGCGTTCCCAAACATTATTTTAGTCGTTTCTAGAAATTTGATGTGAAACGTGGATCTCTATCTGATACAATTGACACCGGGACACCATGTCTTGAAATAATTTCCTTCACGTACAGTTTTGCTAACCGATCTAGGTTAAATCTAATCTTGATTGGTAAAAAGTGTGTCAATTTCGCCAATCGATCGACAATCACCTAGATAACATCGAAACCTTACTGAGTCGTTGGAAGACCTACCACAAAATTCATTGTGATATGTTCCCATTTCCATTACGGTATCTCCAACGGTTGCAATAATCTTCTTGGCCTTTGATGTTCATCTTTAAATTTCTGACACGTTAAGCATTTTGCCACACACTCAACCACATCCTTCTTCATATTCGGCCACCAGAAATGATGTCTAAGATCCTGGTACATTTTTGTACTTCTAGGGTGAATTGAATATCTCGAGTTATGAGCTTCACTGAGAATTTTCTCTTTAACTTTCTGTACTAGCGGAACCCAAATTCTCCTTTTGAATCGAAGTAACCCTTCCGAATCAATTTTAAACTTGTTTTCCTCACCTTTAGATACTTTTCATCTTATCTCTTCACAGTTCTCATCCTAAAGTTGTGCATTCTTCACCTTATCTACCAACGTGGAATCTTTTTCCATCTAGAACAATTTTTTGTCTAATTATGTTGGATATTTAATTTCTAACTCCATCTTTGCCATTAATGATACTAGCTTCTCTTGAGCAATCAACATCATTAACTTCTCTCATCCCTTTCTACTTAAGGCATCAGCAACATCATTCGTCTTTCTGGGATGATAGAAAATTTCATAGTCATAGTCTTTAATCAATTCCAACTATATTCTTTGTTGCATATTCAAATCCCTCTATGTAAAGATATACTTCAGACTTTTATGGTTTGTATATATTTCACACCTCTCTCCATAATGATAATGTCTCCAAAGTTTTAGAGCAAATACCACTGCAGCCAACTCTAAGTCATGAGTCGGATACCCTTTCTCGTAATCTTTTAATTGTCATGATGCATACGTAATAACTTTACCGTTTTGCATAAGCACACAGCTCAGTCCTTTATGCGACGCGTCGTCACTGTACACCACAAAATTTCCTGTATCATCAGGCAATGACAACACATGTGCCGAGCTCAGCATCTCATTTAATTCTCGAAAACTTTTCTCACACTTCTCCATCCAAACAAACTTAATCGCCTTTCTAGTTAAATTCGTTAACGGAGTTACGGTCTTAGAAAAATCTTGAATAAAACGCCTATAGTAACCTGCCAATCCCAAGAAACTTCTTACTTTTGACAGTATCTTCGGTTGATCCCAGTTTATTATATCTTCCACTTTTGATGGATCTACCGAAATTTCATCCTTATCAATAACGTGTCCAAGAAACTGTACACGTTCCAACCAAAACTCACATTTTGAGAATTTAGCGTACATCTTCTCTTTTCTCAATGTCTCCAACGTCACTCTTAAGTGTTCAACATGTTCCTCCTTGGTCTTGGAATACACCAATATAACATCAATAAACACCACTACAAATTTATCTAAGAATGGTTTAAACACCCTATTCATCAAATCCATGAACGTTGCAGGTGCATTGGTTAAACCAAATGACATAACCAGAAACTCATAATGACCGTACCAAGTTCTAAATAATATTTTTGGTACATCCTCCGGCCTCACATTCAGCTGATGATAACCACTCCTCAAGTCTATCTCTGAAAAATATTTTGCCCCCTTCAATTGATAAAACAAGTCATCGATTCTTGGTAATGGATACCTATTTTTAATTGTGACCTTATTCAATTCTCGATAATCAATGTAGAGTCGCATCGATCCATATTTCTTTTTAACAAATAATATCGGTGCTCCCCATTGCGATACACTCGGCTGGATATACTTCTTGTCGAGTGATTCTTGCAACTGTACCATCAACTTTTTCATCTCCATTGGAGCCATTCTATATGGGGCTTTAGATATTGGGGTTGTTCTTGGTACTAAATCAATCACGAACTCGATTTTTTGATCTGGGGGAGGTCCAAGCATATCATCTGGAAATACGTCTACAAAATCTCTAATGATCGGTATCTCTTCCAACTTCGTACTCTTCTTCTGTGTATTGACTAGGTAGGCTAAATATCCTACACATCCTTGTCTCAACAACTTCTTGGCCTGCATCACCGTCAGACAACATGCTTACCGAGGCAACTTGCTGCCATAAAACACAACCTTTGACGGAGTCAAAAGATTAACACATTTCTTTTGGCAATCAATTACTGCCCTATAATTGAATAACCAATCCATTCCCAGTATAACATCAAATTCCCCAAGTTTAATTGGTATCAAATCTACCATCATCTCGTGACCCTTTATAATCACTCTACAATTCTTATATATAAATCTAACAGGAATTACTTCCCTATTCGCAATTTCTATGCTTAAAGGGAAATCTAATTCTTCTTGAGGGAAATCTAAGTTCTGAGCAAAATCATCGGATATAAATGAACAAGTAGCACCCGAATCAAATAGCACATTAGCATTAATACCTTTAATCGAAATGATACCTGACACCACATCCTTTGACTGCAAGGCATCCTGCACGGTCATATTGAAAGTTCTCGCAGTAGGTTAGCTTGATTGGGCTGGTCCAGTGATAGTTAATTTACCACCACCATTGTTTCCTTTTCCTCCACTTGCACTTCCAGCTGTCTTCTTGGGGCAATCACGAGCCATGTGATCCTTCGAACTGCAGGTGAAACATGCTGCCTTCTTTGGGCTAAAATAGTTCGGTGCAATGTGTCTCTCTTGGCCACAATTGAAACACACCCTCTTACCCTTCAAACACACCCCAGTGTGGTTCTTTCTGCAAGTAGCACAAGCTTCAAACTCCTTCTTTTGTTGACATCCTTGTTGTCCTCCAGTATTTGAATTCTCACTATATTTCCTTTTCTGGTTGTTATTTCCACCATTGCTTCCACTAGCCTTGTTTTCATTCTCATTCTTTCTCTTCTTTTGTTCTTAGTTGTACTTGGTTAAGGCATCGCTTCCACCTTGTGCGATAATTGCCTTTTCCAGTACTAGTGCAAACGTGTTTAACTGGATCATTGAAACCTTACTATAAAGCCAGGGCTTCAACCCTTGTTCGAACCTTCTTGCCTTACGCTCATCGGTATTAACTTGATAAGTAGCAAACCTTGCAACCTCATTAAACTTCACAGCATATTCTGGCATAGTCATGGTTTCTTGCTTTTGCTCAAAAAACTGAACTTCCAACTAATTTCGAGAACTAGTCGGAAAGTACATTTCTAAAAACATCTCTTTAAATATATCCCATGGTACTATTCCCTATCCCCCACGAACCTTATTCGCCTGCCACCAATAACTGGCTTTAGACTTCAACATGAACGTTGTGAAAGCGGTCTGCTGATCTTCGTTGACTCTGGCAATGTCGAACACCTTCTCCATTTCCATGATCCAGGTTTGGGCTTCAACTAGATTCATAGACACTTGAAACACTGGTGGTCCAACTGCTTTGAAATCCCTAAAAGTCGTAGCTTGAGCTTGCGGTTGATTTGCAAGTGCTCCAGTTACCAGAGTCACCAACTGCTGAACCGGATTAGCACTGGCCTCGTTATTATTATTAGTAGATCCCTCATGAGGTGGTTGTTGGTGTGGTTGTCTTCTTCTAGGAGGCATTTTCTCTTAAAATATACGCTTATTAGTTCACTATTCAATTCCTTGAATATTTTAAAGTTTAACTTTAAACATTCTAAGATTTAAGCTATACCACATAATATTTCAATAAACTTTGATATTTTTATTCATTTAAAACTTTTCATAACATAGTAAGGATAACGTATTTGCTACCAACATCCACTTTCCTGAACTAGACAAGTTTCAGGATTACATACTCATACTACCCCCTTATTTATCTCAAAATAAGGGATTTACAATTTATTTATCCACATACTTAACCATATATTATTATTATTATTCTTATTCATTCTATATGGGCATATTAAGACGTCGAGAAGCTTCTCGACGCTCTTCCTCCATAATACGATACGCCATCCTACGATCCATAATGAACCACGACGAGTCTTCAAATTTAGGTGGGTAATAAAAGACTCGATCTTGGGCCCTATCAATCGCAGAATGAAAGGCATGATCCATTTTGTTCATCTTAACTTTCTTCATTTAGACCTTAGCTTCAGCACGGTCTGCACGATGAGTCGCCTTCATCCAATCGTCTTCTGCTCTCGCATGCTTAGCTGACTCCTCATTTAAGTCATCTTTTAACTTCTCCACATCAGTCTTCATCTTCTCGATCACAGCCAACAGATCCTCATGTTGACCTTGTGTATGAACTAGGTCCCACTCCATGTTTCCCAGTCGTGAGTCGAGTTCCTGAATCTTCGCATCCTTCTGCTCGATAGTAGCTTGACGCATCTCAGCCAGCTCCTTTAGCTCCTCAACATTATCCTGTAATTCTATGTTTCGATCATACAGTGCATCATACATCTCAACAGATATGGAGTTTGGTGGAAACTCCACAGGATCCTCTTCCTTGTCCTCGTCATCCTCATCTATCTCCTCAGAGCTCTCCTCCTCAGGATCATACACATGCTCATCCTCCTTTTCTTCCTCAATAACTAACAGAGAAGGCTCCCTCTGAATTAACTGTTCCCACACAACGTGGACATCTCGGGGTTCCTCATCTCTAGGTACCTGAGGTATCTCCTCTCTAGCATGACTGGATCTTCCAACGCTAGACATCCTGACAACAAAATACTTTTAAGACACTCTTCGATACTCACGAGCACATAAGTTATTAACACATAGCACATAATATCTTTTATTTCAAATTTTTATAAGTTATTAAAATAGGAATTTAATAATTAAAATTCTTATTATAAGATGTTTTGAGTTTGAATATGTATATATACGTGCTATATATTTTGAAATATGTGATCTGGTGTGAAGATATATATATATATATATATATATATATATATATATATATATATATATATATATATATATTAGGAAAGTGAGGTTTAATAGTTAAGTTAACTATTGAAGAAATTAAATGAATTTGGAAAGTATTTTAAATATTTATTGAATTAAATAAATATTTTAAATAATTTATTTATTGAGAAAAATAAATAATTTATGAAATTGTGGTATAATAATTTAGTTACATGTGTATGATAATTAAATTAAAGCAAAGGTAAATTTTATTCTTTGAAGATTTAATTTAATGAATTAATTAAATTAAATGAGTTGTTTAATATTAAAGAAAATAAGTAATTAAATAAAGTGATGTTTAAGTCTAATTTATTAATTAAATTAGATATATTATTATTTATTAATCATCAGAATAATTAAAATAAAATTATAATTATTTTAATTATCATTGTATGTTATGTAAATTGGTTACAGGTGTAACAAATAAAAACTATATAATATAATATTATTAAAATAATCTAGTATGAGAGAAATTGTATGTAACCAAACGCAGCCTTATGGCTTTTGGTTTACTGTAACTGACGCCTATTAGTTTTGTTAACTGGTATCCACGATTATCAGTTGGCTTATTTTATTTCACGTATTCTTCTAAAGCCTAAGAGCAGAGAAAGAGAGTTTGTGAGGAAGAGAGTTATTCTCTATATATCTTGCTAAGGAGTTGGAGTATCAAGGTTCTTATTATTCTTCTTCTCAACAATCAAAGGATTTAGGTATAATTTTCCCCTAATTCTAATTCTCAGTCTTGTAATTTTTCTATTCTCTGAAGTTGGGTTTTGTTGATTTGTTATTTCAAACGTGATTATGTGATGTAGGTTATATTGTAGAATCTGTTGTCATCATATATGAGTGTTGTATCAGTTGTCAAATTCATGAAATTGGTTTGTAAGAAGAAGAAATAAATAACAGTGTTTATGTTCATATGATATGGCTTATGAAAGTACGAAATTTTATGTCTAATATATGTTATAATCTGTAAATTGGTATTGGATTATGTTAGTATGTGAGGAAACGAAAACGGCGTAGTTTGAATCATGTCAATTAGTTAAGAAACGAAGTCGTGGCGATTGAATTCACTAATTGTGTTTAAAACATAAAAATATAGCATGAATACTGAATTGGAACCCTTAAAATGATTTGTTAATAAGTTTGAAGTGTTATAATTATTCTCTAGATGAGTAGCTAAGAGTTTAACGAGTTCATAGAATCGAAAACCAACTAATTCGAACTTAAAACGAGAAAGTTATGGAAAAAACTGTAAACTGGGCGAAGCCGAGCATGGTTGCGCCGCCCAGGAGCGTAGGCACGCGGCTGGGTACGCTGGGAGTGGCGCAGGTGTGCTGGAAGTGGCGTGGACGTGCTGGATGTGTCACGGACTCGCCCAAAGTATGTCAGGTGTGACTACTTTGACCTATTTTGGTAAAACGGTCATAACTTTTTTATACGAACTCCGATTGAGGCAATTCAAGATGATCCAGAATAGGACGAATAGACCTACAATTTTTGTTCTTTAAGGTTTTCAAGTTGAGGTCATTATAATGGGTCAAAATTGTCATTATTGGGACTATTGTGTTTTCAGAGGCAATCGAAGGACGTCGGGCATGCACGTATGCAAGTGTAGTGGTTCTGACAATAAAAGATGTTGTTCTAAGTTATAAAATATGAATGTTAGTAAATATAATGACACTTAACATTAATAAATAATGTATTAGATAAGTTGTATAAGCATACTAAGTACACACAAGAGAGGCAAATCGGGTGTATGACGAATAAACGTCGAAACGTCATGACAAATGTTAATGAATGTAAAAAGTGTTTTAAGTCAAATGAAATGAATATTATAAGATATGAAATGAGGTTAATTTAAAACTAATATTGATTCCTAGAAAGACTTAAGCACTTGAATTAACTTCGAGTATGAAATATAGTGAGATATAAGTCGAAAGTTAATACAATCAAATTGAACATTGTGCATTGATTAATAAGAAGGGTTATGGGAGATAGAGTAAAGTTTACATTACAATTATTATACGTTCTATGTGACTAATAATTGATGTGTGTGATTATATAATTATGTAGGGCACGTGAAGTGTAACGACCCCAAAATTAATACAATTTAATTATTAACTTCGGTCGTTAATAACACGTCTACCTTCTGATTTTACATCATTATTCGATGTTAAACTTTATAAAATGCGAAATAATTTAAAACTTTTATGTCTTCTTACTTAATTCCCTGAATTTTAACCTTTATCATCTACATGTCTTTGAATCAATCTTATTTCATAATTCAATTTATCACTGTTATTATAAAATTTTACATTTCAATTCGATAACCTTTACATATCAGATAACTCTAACATTATCTTTACAACTCAACATAAAACTATACATCATAAAACATTTAGTACATCTCATGAATCTTAATAATGGTTTAAAGAAATAGAAACTTTAGCTAAAGTATCTAAATCTTCATGCATTACACCAGATTCATGTCTTTCATGTAGCACAAAGCTTACCTTGAATTCTTAACCTGCAAAAGTGGTTATTTGCAAGGTTGAGCTCGACAGCCCAGTGAAATCTAACAGTTTTCATGTATCACGTAGCACATAACAACATGTTTATCATGCATCTCATAAACATTAGACTAACATAACAAACATGCTGCAGTTCATATAACAAGTATAAAGATTGAGTTCCTTACTCAATCAGCATTCATTACTCAATCAACATAGTCATAAGTTAACTTTAACATTTCATACATTCAACATATATATAACAGATCATGCTCTTTGTAATAAAGGTTTAAAACAGTTAATCACCAATTCACATAACAAATAGGAACTGAAAGACTTGTCTTGATCGTTGTTTACAAATAACAGTTTTACAGCTTATAGATATCTGCACTTCACGTGCCCTACACAGTTATATAATCATTCACATTAACTATTAGTCACATAGCAACGCATAGTAGTTGTAATGTAAACTTTAATTTACGTCTCATAACCCTTCCTATTATTAATACACAATGTTCAATTTTGTTGTGTTAACTTTCGACTTATAGCTCACTATATTTCATATTCGAAGTTCATTCAAGTGCTTAAGTCTTGCTAGGAATCATTACTGGTTTTATATTAACCCATTTCATACCTTATAATGTTCATTTAATTTGACTTAAAATACTTTTTATGTTCATTAACACTTATCACGACGTTTCGACTTTTATTCGTCACACGCCCGATTTGTCTGTCTTATGTGTGCTTATTATACGTATATAACTTATCTAATATATCATTTATTAATGTTAAACAACATTATACTTCATAATATTCATGTTCTATAACTTAGAACAACATCTTTTATCATCAAGAGCACTACAGTTGCATACGTGCATGCCCGACGCCCTCTAGTTGCCTCCGATTACGTAATAGTCACAAAGATGACTGTTTTGACCCTTCCTAACGACTTCAAATTGAAAAATTTAAAGAAAAAGAGTTGTAGGTCTATTCTTCCTCGTTCCGGATCATCTTGAATCACCTCAATCCGAGTTCGTATGAAAACGTTATGACCATTTTACCAAAGCAGGTCAAAATAGTCACAGTCAGAACACATGGGGCGCGGCCGCGCCCCTTTTCTTCACAAATACAGCACGCCCGTGCGACTTGGCAGTGCCCAGCTGCATACCCGCGCTTCTGGGATGCGCGGTTGCGCTCGGCAACGCCCAGATTACAGATTTTGTAATATTTTTACTTCAAACCTTAATAACTTCTTCGTTTTAAGTCGGAATTATTTGGTTTTCGATTCGTTTGACTCGTAATTCATAGAACTACAACATACCCAAATTCTAACAATTTATAAAAACATTAACCAACCTAAATTTTGATCCAAAACACATGTTCATACTCTATTTTCATGTTTTAAACACATTTAGCGAATTCGATCGCCACGACTTCGTTTCTTAACCAATTGACATGATTCAAACTACGCCGTTTTCGTTTCTTAACGTAATAACATAATATAACATCAATTTTTAGATTATCATATATATTAAATATGAAATTTTGTACTTTCTAAGCCATATTCTATAACATAAACACTGTTATTTATTTAATTTTCTTTCCACAACCAAAAATCATGAATTTGATCTCTAAAGATTACTTATGTATGATAATTATCAGATTATATATCCATATAATCAACAATCCAAACCCTAATCCAACAAAATTCCAAGTCACAGAGAATAGATATTAGAAAACTAAGAGTTAGAATTAGGAATAGATTATACCTTTAATCCTTGATTTAGCAAAGATGATATTTGCAAAGCTTGTTCCCTTGATTCCCAATTCACAGAGAACTCTCAATTTCCTCTCTAGCTCCCTCAATTTCTTTCTAACACTCTGTGTTTTCTTCCTCTCTAAACTCTTTGTTCTTTAGCCTTTAGGAAAATAATACGCATAATATACACTGACTCCCTTTTCCCCACGTATGTCAGGTTAAAAAACAAAAAGACTCACATCAGTTAAAATAATCAAAAGCCATAAGGCTACGTTTGGTTACACACTAATTCCCATACTAGATTATTTAAATAATATTTATATTATATATTTACACTTGTCACACATGTAACCCATTTTAATAGCTTATAATTTATAATTATAATAATTATATTCTTATTATAATTATGTTTATAATAAATAATTAAATATTTATATATCCAATTTAATTAATAAATTAAAAACATCACTTTATCTATTTTATTTATTTCCATTAAATTAAACAATCCATTTAATTTAATTATCTTCTTAAATATTAAGCAATTGATTTAATTTAACTATTTTTCTTAAATTAAATCATTAAGATAAAATTATCAACACACAATTTAATTATCATTAATTAATTTAGTTACTAAATTAATTCACCACAACTTTATTAACCATATATTTATCTCAATAAATAAATTAATTAAAATATTTATTTAATTCAATAAATATTTAAAATTAATTACAAAATTCATTTAATTTCTTCAATAGTTAACTTAACTATTAAACCCCACTTTTCCAATATATTAATATATATTTATCTTCACACTAGATCACATATTTCAAAATATATAGCACGTATATATAAATACTCAAATCCAAAACATCTCATAATAAGAATTTTAATTATTAAATTCCTATTTTAATAACCTATAAAAATTCGGGTTGTCACATCCTTCCCTCCTTATAAGGATTCCATCCTCGGAATCGACGAAACCTCCCTTACTCAGTTTTCACCAAATCTCTTTTAAAAATTTATCGTTCAATATCTTCAACACACTACCTTAATATAAGTTTTATATTTCCTCTTACATTCATTACCTCAACAAATTTTAGGTTTTATTTCATAACTTTCACTTGAACTCAATTATATTTTGAGTATTACATATTCTTTAACCCATTCATTACCTTCTCTAAGGATCGTTATCATAAACAATCGGGATATTACATTCACTCATTCTTTTAAGAATTTCGTCCTTGAAATTTTATTTATTAATCTTCATTCATTCAATCTATCAAAATAGATTTTATGTTAATATTTTATTTATTCATTTGGTTCTGCAATAAAATTCTTTCTCTAAGGATCTTTCTAAGTTCATCATATTCCTCACCTCTTCCTCTTCTAGGAGTTTCACATTTCTCTTCCTTTTGGAATTTCAATTTTTTTTCTCGAAATTATTATGTTTTACTTAATTTTCTCATCCTTTCCACTTTCACCTTTCAGAACAATAAGAATCTTCTACAATTGCCCAGTAATTGGGAAGCAATATGAATAACAGGAATTTAAAAGACTCCAAATCATGCTGAGGGGTCATAAGACCTTGAACTACATCCCTAGGTTATTAAGTATCTCAACTTGAACCTTTAACAATCATAAAACTATACGGACCTTGAACTCTTCTCTAGGTTTAACAGTGCATCACCATTGCAAACCGTCTTTAACAGAATGTTTAGCAATCACACAGACTGAAAACACTCACTGTAAGTACCCTAGGTGATCAGCCTATCGCACCCATATGTCGTGAACACTGTATTACATCTTAACATCGTAACGACTATATGCGTTACTTTCGGAACCATTGTCTCCGATAACATGTCTCTTTTACAGGTTGTTCACCTCAGCTTTTCAATATCTGAATTCGCACCAAAACAATTTGGTTTGGCATAACTTGTGACGCCCCCAAAATAGGTATACAACACCCATTCTGAGTCGCCAAATACATGGTACAGAAAGCAAACTACAACTTCAGTAATACAATTGTCGTGCAAAATACGACAACACATACTGTGAGTTTAAATACAAATATTGTCTTCTAGACAATATCCACACTCAAACAAGTCCTCAATACAATTATTCAAACACTATTTTACAGAAATAGTGAGAACTGCTAAAATATCTTTCTAGAACCATCACTCCATACCCCGACTAGATCCTACTATGTTCTCACCTCCTAAGAAGAAAAATGGAACAAAAAGGAAAATGGTGAGCTCAACTAGCCCAGTAAAGAATATTATGACTAAGATAATATACAACAAATTATCATTAGTATTCAACAGGGAAAAATCTGATAGAATATAATCGACAACAAGTTTTAGATCAACAACTGCAGCGGAAACAGCAAACCATTAGAAGAGTCAAGTAGAGAATGAATTCTACTATCTTCTAAGATTTAAAAGTCCGTCATCAATATTTTATCCCTGTAACATCAATTAATAATCATCTTTATCCAAATATTCATTTTTGCACTACAGGCCAAAGATATTCATTTGTATCACCTGTCAGTGATGTTCATCTCAACACCTGTTCATCTTTGCACTACAGACCAAAGATATTCATCAAGTAATCATACATCTTTGCACTACAGGCCAAAGATATTCAGTAATATCATCATTTAGGACTAAGGATGATGAAAAATATCTTAAAGAGAACGAATCCAGTGAGACAGAAGGACAAATAGTAGGGATTCGTATAACAGTTTATCCAAGATCAATAATACTTCATAATAATCAATTATGAAGCAGAATTCAAAAATAAAGATCAAAACATGGATACAATCAAAGATAGTATCCATAATAGACATCTTGGACAAAAAGAGAAAATTTTATTTTTCGGTGAATAGTGTCATATTCGTGAATAGTAACCCCAACACAAAAAGTTCTAAATTTGATAAAAAGTTCATATCAATATTTCAGCATAATGATATTGAAAAAAATAATATCATTAAGAAGAAAATAATATCCCTTACCTCAAAATATCAGTACTTCTGGTCGGAATACCGGTATAAGGCTGAAAGAAACGTGCTCTGATGAATAGAAACTCTCAAAGTATCTAAATACTCACAAAATACACTCAATAATCTAGAGAGAGAAAGAGAGAAAACTTGTTTCTGGCGTGATTTTCAATTCTAACTTAGCCCTCTATTTATAGGAAAATGTTAGCACGCCGAAGCAGACTTAACCTGCAACCTGATGGCTTTACCTGCTACTATTCCCACCCACCACATTTGAATAAAAATCTCAGCACATTTCTTCACCAACCAAGAGTGGGGCCCACCAATTCTAGAATTTTCCACCAAAATGATTAACTCTGAAAATTCAACAATTCCTGAACCAGTCATCTCGTAAAATTCATAATAAATCATACGTTCATTTTTAACGGTTCAAAATTTGTGGATATATACTCAACTTATATATGTATAACATATCCAAAAATTACCACGATCCAACGATCGGATTAAAAATTATAACCCCTGCAAAATATCTCAAAAACCCTGATTTTTAATACCTCCATTCCGACAAAAATACTGATAAAAACCTCAACATTAACTCCTTTATTTTTAACCACAAAAATATATCCCTCATTTATATCCACATAAAATAAATATTTCCTTATCATATGAATCAGTAATTAATTATTCACAAATAATATTACAGAATCACATTTATGACAACCAGGCCGTTCCCAGGAAAGAGGGGGCTTTCCAATAAGGATTTCTCCTTACTAGCGCGCAATTAGATGACCAAACCTCTCCTTAGACAGAACTTTCTAGACATAACCAATAATGTTATCTAATAATATTATTCAAATAATATGAATTATTGATCTGATAAAGGAAAATATTGTGCAGCAACAATTATTAAAACAACAATAATATAAAATATCAACGCAGCAATTATTGAATCAATAAAATAAAATATTGAATAATAACTACCGTAATAATTATTGAGTAGTGCCTTCTTACGTAAGAATCAATAATTGGTGCAATACCGTGTGCTACTGTATTTTAACCATCGGGTATTCCAACAGTATTAACGGTAACAACTATGCCGTTATTTATAAACAACTTATACTTGTCGTTTTCTTCATCTAATCGCTTTCCGTTATGGGGCCCACACAAGGCTGCGCCGTCGTACGAATATTCTCCGACAGTAAGAATATTCCACGACCAAACGAATATTCCCCGACAAAATAAATATTTTATAACCACTTGCTTATTTTGCAAAATTTGCATATTTCACCCATAACCAAAGTATTATATCAAATAAACCCCTTATTATTTACAATAATATTTAGAGAAAATTTGATTTTATTCATTAATAAGCTGGGGTCTTACAACCTCCCCTCCTTATGAAATTTCGTCCTCGAAATTGACGTACGTACCTGATATTTCGAAAAGGTGAGGATACATCGCTTTCATTTCTGATTCCAACTCCCAGGTCATTTCTTCAATAGCATGGTTTCTCAACAAAACCTTAACTTGTGGTATAACCTTTGTGCGTAGGACATGCTCTTTCCTATCCAAGATCTTAACAGGTACTTCCTCGTACGTTAAATCTTTAGCTATCTCGTCTGGTTCTAACTCAATAATGTGGTTCGGGTCTTTAACATATTTACGAAGCATAGATATGTGAAAAACATTATGAACACGAGACATGCTTGGAGGTAATACGAGTCTATATGCCACATTTCCTATTCGCTCAAGAATCTCAAATGGACCAACAAATCTTGGATTGAGCTTTCCTCTCTTCCTAAATCTTGTAACTCCCTTCCATGGTGCAACACGTAACAATACATGATCCCCAATATTAAATTCCACGTCCTTCTGATGAAGATCCGCATAACTCTTTTGTCGATCCTGTGCAGTTTGTATACGTTGTCGAATCGTTTGGATCTTCTCTGTAGTCATGCGTACCAACTCTGGTCCCAACAATGTGCTTCACCCACCTCGTCCCAGCATACTGGAGAACGACACTTTCGTCCATATAAGGCTTCAAATGGAGCCATACCTATACTTACCTATTAACTTTTGTTGTAGGAGAATTCCACCAGTGGCAAGTACTTATCCCAACTTCCTTTGAAATCTATAACACAGAGTCTTAATAGATCTTCAAGGGTTTGAATAGTCCTTTCTGATTGCCCGTCCGTTTGAGGATGGTATGCTGAACTAAATCGTAAATTCGTGCCCATAGCTTTCTGCAAGCTAACCCAAAATCGTGAAGTGAATCTTGGGTCACGATCCGAAACTATGGATACTGGCATGCCATGCAATCTCACAATCTCATTCACGTACATACTAGCAAGACGTTCAAGGGAATAAGTCTCACGTATAGGCAAGAAATGGGCAGACTTGGTTAATCTATCAACAATAACCCAAATCGCATCTATACCTTGAGAACCCTTGGGAAGACCCATAACAAAATCCATAGTAATGTGTTCCCACTTCCATTTCAAAATATCAAGTGGTTGCAATGGACCCTTTGGTACTTGATGCTCCGCTTTTACACGTTAACAAGTTAAATACCTCGAGATAAACTCCGCGATCTCTCTTTTCATATTGCTCCACCAAAATGTATGTCGAAGATCGTGATACATTTTGGTACTCCCAGGATGGATTGCAAACGGTGTGCTGTATGCCTCCATCATTATTCTATGCTTCAAGTCAAAATCGTTAGGAACACAAAGTCTGGAGTTGACTCGAAGTATTCTTTCTTCATCGATTCTTGCTTCTGGAATAGCACCTTCTTGCACTTTTTTCTTCATACGCATAAGCTCTATGTCCGTAGCTTGAGCAGCTTTAACTTTATCGATTAAAGTCGGTTCTACTCGTATATCATCACGTGGGTCCCTAGAGTCATTAACTCTATCTCTATCATTTATAAATTATACAAAATAGGTCTTTGTGTTCAACAATATCGCACTCGTACTCGTGTACAATCTTCTACTCAACGCGTCAGCTACCACGTTTGCTTTTCCAGGATGGTATGGTCAGAACAGGTTCCGAATGAGTCGCCTCTTAAGCTATTGGAAAATCTTCTCGCATTCCTCGCTCCATACGAATTTTGTATCTTTCTGAGTCAGCTAAGTTAATGGAGTAGCGATTCGAGAAAATCCTTCCACGAATCTCTGATAATAACCAGCTAAGCCCAGAAAGCTACGTACTTTGGTCACCGACTTCGGTTGCTCTCAATTGTGATTCATATCCCAATCTTGGATAGCACGTCACAATGGCACCTATTGTTTTACCACCACACAAATATAGAGTCCCTTACGGAGAGTCTGGCTTTGGTGCATTCCACAAATGAAGTCACCAGATAGAGGCTCGGGTACCAACTTCTATAGTTGGGTTTTTAACTCCTGAAGTTCAATAGGAGATATTCAATATGAGATTTTAGAAATGGGTTTTGTAACGGGTTGAAGATCAATACAAAAATTCAATATCACGCTCTGGGTTAGGCTAGGAAATTCTTCAAGAAATACGTCAGGAAATTCACTAACAACAGAAATATCATTCAAATCTGACGTATTTTTGTTTAAGTCCATGACATGGGCTAAGAAAGCTTGACATCCGTTTTTCAATAAACGAATAGCTTTGTGGCTTGATATGACAGTGACTGATTTTAGTGGTTTAGTAGTTTGAATTCGTATGACAGGTTGGTTAGGAATATGAAAACTAACAACCTTACGAAAATAATCAATTTTAGCATGATGAGTGGTTAACCAATCAATTCCTAAAATCACATCAAAAGCAAGTATATTTAAAGAGATAAGATCAATAGGTAATGTGATAGTGCCAACTTGGATCATGCAAGATTTATAAACTGTAAATGTAACGAAGGTTTCTCCTAACGGAGTCTCCACAGATAGGTCAAAGCCTAATTTCTCCGGAGTCAAGTTTAAACGTTGAGCACAAGCAGGAGAGATAAAAGAATGGGTAGAACTGGTATCTAGTAAGGTATAAGCTTCGCAAGAATTTATAATTAACTAACCCGTTATACCTTCGTTCGGGTTCCTCGCGTTTTGGGCAGTAACGACAAACGCTCTTCCAGAAACCGCCGACTTTATTTTGTCCGTATCCGCCTTTGGTGTCACCGTCCTAGCTGGACTTGGTTTCGCTATAGTACAATCTCGAGCGATATGTCCTTCCTTTCCATAATTATAACATACCTTGAACTGTTGTGGGCAGTTTGGACGTATGTGTCCCTCCTCTCTGCATCTGTAACATCTAACTGGCGATTGTTCTCCTCCCCTAGAATTTGTTCCTGGTGCTGGTGCTGCTATTGACGTCTTCTTGTCATCGTTAAATCTTTTCTTCTTGAAATTTTTACTTGACTCACCTCTCCTATTATCATGGCTACGATGACTGTAATATCCCGAGTGTTTATGATAGCGATCCTTAGAAAAGGAAATGAATGGGTTAAGAATATAATACTCAAATATAATTGCGTTCAAGTGAAAGTTATGAAATGAAACCTCGAATTTGTAAGGAATGTAGTATGAAATATAAAATCTATATTTAGATAAAATGATGAAAGATTTCTCCGAGTTATGTGTTTAAATTATGTCTGCGATTCTAGGGACAGAATCTTTGTAAGGGGGGAGAATGTAACGGATCGAATTTATTGAGTCGTGATTCTGGGGACAGAATCCTTTTAAGGGGGGAAAGATGTGACAACCGAGATTTTTGTAAATTAAATTAAATATTTATTAAATTGAATAAATATTTTTCGATGAATTAATTATTAGATTAAATAATTTATTTAATAAAATTATGGTAGATTAATGTAATTATATGTGTTATATTTATTAAACTAATGTGGAGAATATTGATTATTCAAGTATGTATTTATGTGAGCTTATTGTATTAAAAGAAATATTTAATAAGCATAATGTTATTTTAATTAATTTAATTATTAATTAGAGAGTTAATAATTTGACATTATTTATTAATGAGAAATTTAATTATGTGACTATGTGAATTTATGAGAATTTATTATATTTTATTTAAAGTAAATTAAATAAGATATTGAATTATTTTATAAAGGAGTGTGACATTATTTAACTATAGTATAAGAGGTTTTATTAAATTAATGGGGTATAAGCTTTTAAAATGATAGCCAAACATGGCACTATGGGAGTTGAGGGCAGTTACCCATGACTGGGTAATTGACCACCAACGCGTCTTTTTTTTTTTAACAATTCGTACTCTCTTTTCTTCATAATTTGCCTAAGTCTGATAAGCATCACAGAGAGAATTCAGGGAGAAATTACGAGTTTTGAGTGTGTGATTGAAGAAAAGTTTGAGAAGAGTTACAACTCATTGTTTAACATTATACTCTATGCTCTGGGTAATTCTCAAAACCCAATTTTACTTTTACGTATTTAAGTTTTCTAGAAAATGGCTTTCAAAACCTCTGTTATATCTCTGTAATTGAAATTGTGAGAGTTATGTGCATATATGTGTTAAGATGTCATTTTAATGTGTTTTAATATATATTGTATATAATTCCTTATCATCAAGTTCATGAAAGCATGTCGTACGTATGCTTTTCAAAATAAACAGAGTACGTGATATGGTCATATGGCCTTATACGTGATAATTGATGTATTGATCATATATTATCCATAAATTTTACACTCCTATATTATTATGCATGTTGATACGAAGAGACCAAGCTTTAAATGAATGGATTTGGATTTATAACGAATCCGTGGCGTTGAATTTTAGGAATTTATGTTAAAAACTTCAAGAACTTCAAGAACAACCCATTTTACATGATTTAATTCTGTGATTAAGTGTTTTAAATGGTTAAAATCATTTTATATATGTTGGGTTATGATTATACATGAATTATAACATATGGGTATGTCTGAATTCGTGTTGTAATATTTAAAATTGAAATTTTTGGCTGTGTTCTGCAATTTTCGCGAATTGCAGAACTGTTTCTGGCTTGCCGCGGCGCGGCGCCAGTCCAATGCTTTAAGCTCCGCACTGCAGCGCCACCACGCCGCAGCGTCCGAAGTCTAGCCGCAGCGCCACGGCGCCGCAGCGCGAATCCTTAGTTCAATAGTGGCGCCGCAGCGCCACTCCCCAGAAAATTCAGAAATATATTTTTAAAATGTTTAAGTCTAACAATGTGTTAGTGGATTGATGTAATGAACATGTAATCATGTTAGAGGTATTATGAGATGATAAAATAGTTGTTTAACATGTAATAAAATATTATATGTGAATTGAATTATTAAATACATAATTGGTTTGATAATTCATGAAGTATAAATTATGTGACAACGTAATAATTTGACTAAGTTTAGTTAATAATTAAAGTAGACAACGAGAATGAGTTTATATTGATTAGTTAATTTATAATTAACTGGTTTTGTGTATATGAATGGTATGTAGGATTTAATTCAAAGAACGTGCTTAGTTAAAGTGTAATCTACGCACGAGGCAAGTATCCTATCCCTAACTCCATTCTATTGAGCAAGTTTATTTAAACTTAAACGTTACTTTTAATGTTGAGCAGGTATCCTAACCCTACTTGTTATCATTATTCAAGTTTGTAAGTTACTTCAAGCAAATCTTGTCATTTTTTTTAAATCAAGTTTGATTTGTTATATTAAAGATTAATTATCTTTTTGAAGTATGAATCCGTTATACAATACTTGTTCTATTGTATATCTCTTGAGATTGTTATTCAATTTAAATACCATTTATTGTGAACCTTGTTAGACTAACGAATTCTTATCAATTCGACTAGTCCATAGTTGATGAACGTTCTAAATTTCAAAACCCTTATTGAATTATCCAAACCAAACTTCCTTTGGTGCGGACTCTAACGTCAAACTGAGATGAATAACCCTATAAAGGGATTACTTAAGTGTTAGTGTTAAGATATTGTGTATAGTATGGTACTAAGGGCTGATCCCCCTAAGTATGAGAATAAAAGTCCATAGTCTTATAACTTTTAAATGTTTCAAGTATAATCCTTGATAACCTAGGACATAATTTAAGGTCTTATGACCCTCTTGGTAATCATTTTTGGTTCAAAAGTTGAGCTTCATTTCAAAATTTTTCAATTCACTCGCATGTTAACTGCTAAAACATCTTTCTAGAACCATCACTCCATACCCCGACTAGATCCTACTATGTTCTCACCTCCTGAGAAGAAAAATGTAACAAAAAGGAAAATGGTGAGCTCAACTAGCCCAGTAAAGAATATTATGATTAAGATAATATACAACAAATTATCATTAGTATTCAACAGGGAAAAATCTGATAGAATATAATCGACAACAAGTTTTAGATCAACAACTGCAGCGGAAACAGCAAACCATTAGAAGAGTCAAGTAGAGAATGAATTCTACTATCTTCTAAGATTTAAAAGTCCATCATCAATATTTTATCCCTATAACATGAATTAATAATCATCTTTATCCAAATATTCATTTTTGCACTACAGGCCAAAGATATTCATTTGTATCACCTGTCAGTCATGTTCATCTCAACACCTGTTCATCTTTGCACTACAGGCCAAAGATATTCATCAAGTAATCATACATCTTTGCACTACAGGCCAAAGATATTCAGTAATATCATCATTTAGGACTAAGGATGATGAAAAATATCTTAAAGAGAACGAATCCAGTGAGACAGAAGGACAAATAGTAGGGATTCGTATAACAGTTTATCCAAGATCAATAATACTTCATAATAATCAATTGTGAAGCAGAATTCAAAAATAAAGATCAAAACATAGATACAATCAAAGATAGTAACCATAATTGACATCTTGGACAAAATGAGAAAATTTTATTTTTCGGTGAATAGTGCCGTATTCGTGAATAGTAACGTATACGTGAATAGTAACCCCGACATAAAAAGTTCTAAATTTGATAAAAAGTTCATATCAATATTTCAGCATAATGATATTAAAGAAAATAATATCATTAAGAAGAAAATAATATCCCTTACCTCAAAATATCAGTACTTCTGGTCGAAATACCGGTATAAGGCTAAAAGAAACGTGCTCTGATGAATAGAAACTCTCAAAGTATCTCAATACTCACAAAATACACTCAATAATCTAGAGAGAGAAAGAGAGAAAACTTGTTTCTAGTGTGATTTTTAATTCTAACTTAGCCCTCTATTTATAGGAAAATGTTAGCACGCCGAAGCAGACTTAACCTGCAACCTGATAGCTTTACCTGCTACTATTCTCACCCACCACATTTGAATAAAAATCTCAGCACATTTCTTCACCAACCAAGAGTGGGGCCCACCAATTCTAGAATTTTCCACCAAAATGATTAACTCCGAAAATTCAACAATTCCTGAACCAGTCATCTCGTAAAATTCATAATAAATCATACGTTCAATTTTAACGGTTCAAAATTTGTGGGCATATACTCAACTTATATATGTATAACATATCCAAAAATTACCACGATCCAACGGTCGGATTAAAAATTATAACCCCCGCAAAATATCTCAAAAACCCTGATTTTTAATACCTCCATTCTGACAAAAATACTGATAAAAACCTCAACATTAACTCCTTCATTTTTAACCACAAAAATATATCCCTCATTTATATCCACATAAAATAAATATTTCCTTATCATATGAATCAGTAATTAATTATTCACAAATAATATTACAGAATCACATTTATGACAACCAGGCCGTTCCCAGGAAAGAGGGGGCTTTCCAATAAGGATTTCTCCTTACTAGCGCGTAATTAGATGACCAAACCTCTCCTTAGACAGAACTTTCTAGACATAACCAATAATGTTATCTAATAATATTATTCAAATAATATGAATTATTGATCTGATAAAGGAAAATATTGTGCAGCAACAATTATTAAAACAACAATAATATAAAATATCAACGCAGCAATTATTGAATCAATAAAATAAAATATTGAATAATAACTACCGTAATAATTATTGAGTAGTGCCTTCTTACGTAAGAATCAATAATTGGTGCAATACCGTGTGCTACTGTATTTTAACCATCGGGTATTCCAACAGTATTAACGGTAACAACTATGCCGTTATTTATAAACAACTTATACTTGTCGTTTTCTTCATCTAATTGCTTTCCGTTATGGGGCCCACACAAGGCTGCGCCGTCGTACGAATATTCTCCGACAGTAAGAATATTCCACGACCAAACGAATATTCCCCGACAAAATGAATATTTTATAACCACTTGCTTATTTTGCAAAATTTGTACATTTCACCCATAACCAAAGTATTATATCAAATTAACCCCTTATTATTCACAATAATATTTAGAGAAAATTTGATTTTATTCATTAATAAGCTGGGGTCTTACATAACTTCTCAAAAAATGCTTGAATTTTATGAATATCTTTCATTATTCGTCTAGCTGAATCAAATAGCATAGACTTCTACAACAATTCAGACATCAATCGAAATATGCATATATATATATATATATATATATATATATATATGTATGTATTCTCATATCTTAAAGAAATCTCAAAATCTTTTTATGACGTCATGATATCGCACTATATTTACAGTCCATTTGAGGATTCCGTCATTTTGTGACTTTGTCATACTACATCATACCATAGTGGGCTGACGATCCTTAGATCACATCCCACACTAAGAAATTCTGCATTGATAACTCCATCGTTTTTATCATCTTTGCACCAGGTTCCATGATGCATTAATGATAGAAAATACATTTTGATATTTTCAAAACAATTAGCATAGACTATTCTTTAAACAGTTCAAAAATCTTTAAAAATTAGTTTTAGTGATATCATATCTCAACAGGTAACGATGTGTCAGTATCCCGAAGTTCACACATACACATTTGTCACCATGAGTTGAGAGTAAAAATTTATTTTAAAAAGGCACATAGTGCGAATTTAGCTTGATGTCAAAAATTTTGAAGTCTAGCATAGCTAGAAGATTTGGAATACATGTGCTTCCACCATCAACTCCACTTTCTGTAATGATCCATTTTTTAATAAGTCTATCTATTCCTATCACCATTCACACTTAATTATACCACAGTTCATCAAACTTATCACAATAATATGAGTTTAAGAACTTATCCTAGTCAGACCATAGGCGTCCATTCGCCGAGGGGTTTAAAACATACCATATTATTATGAGTCATAAACTTACCATATACATTAGTTTTATGAACCACACCTAATCCTAATAATATCTTACTAATCTTAATAGTTTCTAACTATCAAACATACAAATGAGAAAAGAATCACCTTTTTGCCATACATATATTGATAGTGCGACACCAACATTCCAATGATTATCAATGTGATAAACTGAGTGCAAGCACAAAACCCTTGCCCATACAAAGATTTGTACAACTCAGCCATCACATGAGTCCTTAATTGAAATCCCACCTAACTCTATCTTAATCTTAACTTGCTCTTTACTCGATACGAATTCCTTGTATTACATTATCTATAACTCCTCGTGAGTTTATTTCGTACTATATCATAGTACATTATCTTCATAGCATCAAGCTATAATTATTCAAACATTACGTACTATCTTTCTTTTATAACTTAAACTGATCATGTCGTGATCTTATTCCATAATCATCTCCCTTAAAATTCTTTTCTTAACACATGATCGTTTTTTTTACGATCATCTTTCTTTCCCTTTTTCAACATTTACGACATTATTCGCTATCTTGGCTATTGCCATTTCTTATCTTTTTATCTCTTCAAGATTCTTCTTTGAATTTTCTTGTTTATATAATAATTCTTACTTTAAGAATTTCTAGCTTCATTTACATTGCTCAACATTTCATTTGAGTTCCACATTTTCATCATACGTATTCATTTTCTACACTTGGTACACATCAAGTCTCTAATAGTTTCAGTATGATACGCTGAGTGGTTTCCCATAAACAACTAACAAACTAGGTTCCGAGTTGCTAGTTCGTATATACATTTGCTCTATGAAAGAATCGTTTAGCCCAAATATCATACATCAACTATTAAAAAGTACAACTGTACCGTACTTAAATATAACCTTCTATTCTTAATTTCTTTATTATTCTCTTCTTATATACATTGTCTATTTATTATTGCCTTACATCCTTATTATTGGAGTTGGGTAACCCCACATTCATACTCCTTATAACTTTGCGAGATTCTTCTTTGAATCCTTTCACGCGTGTTTTAATCCCTTCTATATAAATTTCTTAAATTATTTCTTATTGTCCAGACTCTATTTGAGCGTATTCATTCATTATCTTCATATTCCTTCTCTAAGGTTATAGCCTACGGTACTCCTACCTAAGGTTTATAGCCTATGGCTCTGATGCCAACTGTAACGACCCCAAAATTCATACAATTTAATTATTAACTTCGGTCGTTAATAACACATCTACCTTCTGATTTTACATCATTATTCGATGTTAAACTTTATATAATGCGGAATAATTTAAACTTTTATGTCTTCTTACTTTAATTCCCTGAATCAAAACCTTTATCATCTACATGTCTTTGAATCAATCTTATTTCATGATTCACTCTATCACTGTTATTATAAAATTTTACATTTCAATCTGATAACCTTTACATATCAGATAACTCTAACATTAGCTTTACAACTCAACATAAAACTATACATCATAAAACATTTAGTACATCTCATGAATCTTAATTATGCTTTAAAGAAATAGAAACTTTAGCTAAAGTATATAAATCTTCACGCATTACACCAGATTCATGTACTTCAAGTAGCACATAGTGTTACCTTGAATCCTTAACCTGCAAAAGTGGTTATTTGCAAGGTTGAGCTTGACAGCCTAGCAAAATCTAACAGTTTTCATGCATCACGTAGCACATCATAACATGCTTATCATGCATCTCATAAACATTAGACTAACATAACAAACATGTTGCAATTCATATAACAAGTATAAAGATTGAGTTCCTTACTCAATCAGCATTCATTACTCAATCAACATAGTCATAAGTTGACTTTAACATTTCATACATTCAACATATATATAACAGATCATGCTCTTTGCAATAAAGATTTAAAACAGTTAATCACTAATTCACATAACAAATAGGAACTAAAAGACTTGCCTTAATCATTGTTTACCAATAACAGTTTCACAGCTTACAGATATCTGCACTTCATGTGCCCTACACAGTTATATAATCATTCACATTAACTATTAGTCACATAGCAACGCATAGTAGTTGTAATGTAAACTTTAATTTATGTCTCATAACCCTTCCTATTATCAATACACAATGTTCAATTTTGTTGTGTTAACTTTCGACTTATAGCTCACTATATTTCATATTCGAAGTTCATTCAAGTGCTTAAGTCTTGCTAGGAATCATTACTGGTTTTACATTAACCCATTTCATACCTTATAATGTTCATTTCATTTGACTTAAAATACTTTTTACGTTCATTAACACTTATCACGGCGTTTTGACGTTTATTCGTCACACGCCCGATTTGTCTCTCTTACGTGTGCTTAGTATGCGTATATAACTTATCTAATATATCATTTATTAATGTTAAGCAACATTATACTTCATAATATTCATGTTCTATAACTTAGAACAACATCTTTTATTGTCAAGAGCACTACACTTGCATACGTGCATGCCTGACACCCTCCGATTGCCTCTGATTACGTAACAGTCACAAAGATGACTGTTTTGACCCTTCCTAACTACCTCAAATTGAAAAACTTAAAGAACAAAAGTTGTAGGTATATTCTTCCTCGTTCCGGATCCTCTTGAATCACCTCAATCCGAGTTTGTATGAAAAAGTTATGACAATTTTACCAAAGCAGATCAAAACAGCCAAAACACATGGGGCGCGGCCGCGCCCCTTTTCTTCACAAATACCGAGCGCCCGCATGACTTGGCAGTGCCCAGCTATGCGTCCGCACTCCTGGGATGCGCGGTCGAGCTCGGTTACACCCAGATTACAGATTTTGTAATGTTTTTACTTCAAACTTTCATAACTTCTTTGTTTTAAGTCGGAATTAGTTAGTTTTCGATTCGTTGGACTCGTAATTCATAGAACTACAACATACCAGAATTCTAACAATTTATAAAAACATTAACCAACCTAAATTTTGACCCAAAACACATGTTCATACTCTATTTTCATGTTTTAAACACATTTAGCGAATTTGATCGCCACGACTTCGTTTCTTAACCAATTGACATGATTCAAACTACACCATTTTCATTTCTTAACGTACTAACATAATATAACATCAATTTTTAGATTATCATATATATTAAACATGAAATTTTATACTTTCTAAGCCATATTCTATAACATAAACACTGTTATTTATTTAATTTTCTTTCCACAAACCAAAAATTATGAATTTGATCACTAAAGATTACTTATGTATGATAATTATCAGATTATATATCCATATAATCAACAATCCAAACCCTAATCCAACAAAATTCCAAGTCACAGAGAATAGATATTAGAAAACTAAGAGTTAGAATTAGGAATAGAATATACATTTAATCCTTGATTTAGCAAAGATGATATTTGCAAAGCTTGTTCCCTTGATTCCCAATTCACAGAGAACTCTCAATTTCCTCTCTAGCTCTCTTAATTTCTTTCTAACACTCTGTATTTTCTTCCTCTCTAAACTATTTGTTCTTTAGCCTTTAGGAAAATAATACGCATAATATACACTGACTCCATTTTCCCCACGTACGTCAAGTTAAAAAACAAAGAGGCTCACACCAATTAAAATAACCAAAAGCCATAAGGCTACGTTCGGTTACACACTAATTCCCATACTAGATTATTTAAATAATATTTATATTATATATTTACACTTGTCACACATGTAACCCATTTTAATAGCTTATAATTTATAATTATAATAATTATATTCTTATTATAATTATGTTTATAATAAATAATTAAATAATTATATATCCAATTTAATTAATAAATTAGAAACATCACTTTATTTATTTTATTTATTTCCATTAAATTAAACAATCCATTTAATTTAATTATCTTCTAAAAAATTAAGCAATTGATTTAATTAAATTATTTTTGTTAAATTAAATCCTTCAGATAAAATTATCAACACTCAATTTAATTATCATTAATTAATTTAGTTACTAAATTAATTCACCACAACTTTATCAACCATATATTTATCTCAATAAATAAATTAATTAAAATATTTATTTGATTCAATAAATATTTAAAATTAATTACAAAATTCATTTAATTTCTTCAATAGTTAACTTAACTATTAAACCTCACTTTCCCAATATATGAATATATATTTTTCTTCACACTAGATCACATATTTCAAAATATATAGCACGTATATATAAATACTCAAATTCAAAACATCTCATAATAAGAATTTTAATTATTAAATTCCTATTTTAATAACCTATAAAAATTCGGGTTGTCATATGAAGTGCAGATAACTGTAAGCTGGTAAACTGTTATTAGTAAACAACGATCAAGGCAAGTCTTTCGGTTCCTATTTGCTATGTGAACTTGACGATTAACTATTTTAAATCTTTATTGCAAAGAACATGATGTGTTATATATATGTTGAAAGTATGAAATGTTAAAGGCAACTTATGACTATGTTAATTGAGTAAAGAATGTTGATTAAGTAAGGAACTCAATCTTTATATGGTTAAAAACAGGTTAGGAACATTAGTTTATGTTGTTTATATGGTTAAAAACATGTTAGGAACATTAGTTTATGTTTCTGTAAACTTATTACAACTTGGGTAGGTTGGAATGGTTGTTAAAAAGGAGCTTTTAGGCCTGTTTTGGCTTTCTGATGTGTTCATTCGCGAACTTCAAAAGCTTATACCAGGTACTCCCATCTCGATGGATGTTACCAGTATATTTTGTGCCGCCCCAGCGGGCATTTGTAGCTCAAAAACCTCGCCCCGACAGGGGGTGGGCAGACTGACCAAGTGTTAGAGATAATCTGACCGGACATGTTTTACTAAAATGGGAATAACTTTTTCATATGGACTCCGATTGATGCGATTCAAGATGGCCATCTTTAGGACTGATGTGCACTCGGAGGTAATCGGAGGGCGTTGGGATGCACGTATGCAAGTGCAGTCCTTTATGTGTTAATCTAACCTAATCTAAGGAACATAATAATGTGTTGGACATGTAATAAGATGTTATATCATGTTATTAATGTTCAGATGTTGACATGGCATGATAAATTGATAAGTTGTAAAAGAGCTAAAATGTGATGCTCATGAAAAGATGTGATATTTAAACTTAAGATTCGAGAATTTCGGTCTTGTACTATATGATTTGTGGTAGTAAGAAAAAACTTAAACTAAGTTAATGAGCTATACTAAAGTGGGAACTAAACTCATGAAGTTAATATTAGTGTAATTAATGAGTGTTATTAATACATATGGTATATGAAGGACTTGTGGTGAATGTGAGTAGTGATCGTTTAACCTACGCACGAGGCAAGTTTCCTAATCCTACTCTTATTTAAACAGGTTCTCTAACCCTAATCTTTATTTGAGCTTATCATATTGTTTATAAATATGCAAGTTTATTATTCTGTCTTGTTAATAAAATTATGCAAGTTCTTGAATTCTATCGAGCAAAGTTCTTAATTTTGTTTCTTTATTGGAAAATGTAACCTTAGCTTATTGTTGAGTAAAATCTATATACGCTCAACACGCAAGTGTACGTGGTCAACAAGTAATATAATAGTAAGAAAAGTAGCGTTCCCACAGAGACTAGTATGAAATTAAACCTAACAATTACCAGTTTTATATTAACCCAATTTTATTAAACTACTTAATTTAATGATTATAATTAATAATAACTAAGAAACTAAAAATCCAAACCAATCAACACACTATGTAATTGTAAATTTCAAGCAAGTAATGGAGAATTAGGCTTACAACTTCACTTTAAGTCTCACTCTGATTATCACACCTTATTCCAGTTCAATGCACTATCTCAGTTTATTAATCAAGAACACTTAACTAGAATTAGCCATCTCTCGAAGCACTAACACCGTATTAACTTAAATCCACAGATTTGATAGAATTAAGCTAAAAACCCTAATTAACCAATTCACTATATCTCTATGTGAATTAAAATCAAAAAAGGTTTAAATTCTAAGTTTTCTATCCAATTACATGTGATGTTAGGTATATCTCTATCATAAACATTCATCAAGATTCCATTAAACACAGAATTCAAGAACACATGGTAAAGTGATTAAGTCTAAATTCATACATCATCTCTCGAGTCCATATAAATCCACACAAAATTGGTGATTAAGCAATTCATAAATTAAAGTGCAAATCACAATAGATAAAATGAATTGATAGTTTATTAAACTAAAATTAAGGCATAACAATCATTGATCAACAACAAAGATCCATTTCAAGCCTAATTAGTAATTTAGTTCATCATGAATGAAATAAAAACTGAAATAAGTAGAGAATCCATCATCCCAATTACAAAAGTTAAATTAAAGCAATAGAATAGTTACAAAACCACCCTTGTTCGCCTTCAATTCTATAATCTTTGTGATCTTGACCTTCATTGCTCTCTTCCAATGATCTTCTCTAAAAATTAGGGCTCAAAGTTCAATTGATTGATTGATGTTCAGTGATCTCTGTTGTTTTGTGCTGTCTGATGTAATAGTTAATAAAACGACGCCCCATCATAGTCTCAATCTATGCCAAATTGTTCCATCCACGCAGCTGCAGAGTTCTAATCAAAGTGCACATCTTTCTGTCTCCATGTAACCTCGCCCTGGCGAGTGTTTTTGTACTAGATAGGCCCGCCCCAGCGGGGGGTGTTACTATTCTTGACCAAGGTACACCCACCCCGGCGGGGATTTTCTTCACAAATATGCCTGCCCAGGCTGGGGGCACTTCTACAGTGCTGACTTTTGCTCATTTTGTGCCACTTTCTCGCCACAACGCCACCAGTATGCCACGAATGCTACGTAATGCAACCTAAACTTAAAACAAACACGAATCAAGTAAAACTATACAAAAATAGACATGATCAATGATGTTTAAGTCCAAATTAAAAGCCGATTCGTAGGTATAAAACCCACTCATCAAACGCCCCCAAACTTAAACCATGCTAGTCCTCAAGCACAAAACAAAACATAATGGAATGCAATGAAATGAAACTAATCTACATGCCTACGAATCCAGTAGTAATGACAGAGACAAGTCTATTCAACCGACATCAGAGAAATCAGGTAAACATGATAATACATCATATCAAAACAAATCTGTAATTTCTCAATCAATCATCAAATCTTAGACTGTTATCAATGATATAGTGCGTGTGTGCTCAACAACCATGCTAACTGATATAAAATCAAATTTAACACATAATAGGTCTCTTTGAAGGCAACATATAGTGTAAACTCAAGAAATCCAAAAATGAGCTAGACCCGACTAAAATCAAACAGTTACCACTATCAAGGGTCAAAATAGGGTACTTATGCTTTATTTTTCATTACGAGGGCTTTTTGCTCTTTTTTTCATTTTATTCTTTCTTCTTCTTTTTTTATAATTCTCATGGCTGTGCAATGTCTAATTCCCTTAGGTTTTTCAATGCTACCTTAACGAGCTTTCGACTAACGACTCCCAAACCATTTAAGGCCTTAGGACGCTGGGTGTAAAGACAATCCCTCGGGCTTACTTACTCAAGTAACAAAGGCCACAAAATTAGAATTGCCACATTATTTATTCATATATTTTTCTTCTTCTTTTTATATAGCTTATATACCCTAAATTTTCCCCCGAACTTAGGTTCTTGTCTAACTTTAGCCATCATTACCTATTCATGAATTCCTTTCATTCAAACTAGCATTATCCTTTAGAGTTCCATTATGTGTCAATTTAAATTTAATCAATCAACAAAGTTATTTTTACTGTGCTACCCTTATTATACCAACTTCAAACAGAAAAAGATTCAATTCATAACAGGAAATCACATCAAAGCTCTAATAGACAGTACTATACTTGTCTACACAATTCCAATCTCATCATTGGTCATACCAGACTGCAACTATCTAACAGCTGGCAACATGCAAGATGAACTAAATACAATTGGCTTAACTAATATTTTTGCAAATTTTCAATTTTTTATTTTTTAGATAAATTTAACAGAATAAGAAACTGAATAAAATAAAAAAAACAATTTTTTTTACAATACTAAACTACTATGCAAAATTACTATATAGTTATACTACATGAATGCAAACATAATGAACCTAAACTAAACATAACGACATATGTAAAATAAACAAATAACATAAACATAAAACTGAATATATAAAAAAATAACTAAATCCCCCAAACTTAGCAGTTACAATGCCCTCATTGTAAAAATATAACAATAAGCAAAAGAGGACTTCCCTGAAATCAGCTAAGCTTGAGGTGATGGTGGTGATGGTGGTTAAGGTGGCAATAGTTGCGATGGTGGCCGTGGCACAAACACTGTAAGGATGCATTTAAAGAGGCAAAGGACGTGCTCATGGCGTTGAACATATGGTCCTGCCTCGCTGCCAGTCGGGACATCTTCCTATTCGCGTCTTTATCTCGTTTAATCAACTGTCGTTGAAGACTATGAAATTGAGTGCTAAACATATACCTTCCCATCCTTCTACTTCCCTCAGTCTCTTGCTCTCCGGTCATCTCATTATCACGGAACTCATTGTCCTCCGAGGTGTCCTCAACATCTTCTTCCTCCTCAAAAGCCTCTGGAAATATAAAACCAACACCCCGTGGATGAGACTTCCCTCCAGGCTAAACAGTGTATCGTGCAATCATTTGGGAGTCTAATAGATTGAGAGGCTGCTGAACAGGCTCATCTCCTGACCATCGAATGCACGTCTACCTGCACAACCCAATATGAGGGATGGGTGTGGCAGTCCACCAGAGAATGGCCCTCGTAGGCATCGCCGTATAGAAAAAATGATGATGGAGCCAATGTTTATGTCGAAATCTTTCACGATGGAAAAATGTAGTAACACTTTCTCCTTAGTCACCTCACTGGTATGTGTCGAAGGAAAAAGCTTCGCGCACAGAAACGCATACTAGATTTTTTCGTAACGGCTCAAGTCCTTGCTTAAGAAGATACTGCCACCCTTTCTTCCCTTAACCCAAACAAGGCCCGGCTTAGATATCTCAGTCAAAATCTTATCGTAGTCGGCACTACTGTCACGCAGTTGAGTATATTGGCATGTGGCAGGGGCTCGCAGGCTATAGTATTCGTTTATGGCCTCTGGACTGAATGGGACCTGTTTACCCCTTACGAATGCCATGTATGACGCCCTATCCTCAACATTGGCATAAAACTCCTTCACCACATTTAATATTACTGGGTCGGGATCGTCTATCAACATCTCCCATCCTTTCTCATGTATTTTCCTCCTCATCTGTTGTTGCCTCCTTTTTAATCTTAATAAAAGGACTCTAACCCATGCAATCATACATGGGTCAATAAGTAGTATATAGTAAGAATAGTATCGATCCACGGAGAAAGGTTTTAAGGATAAACTATCATTCACCAATTTTATCACTATTTTTATATGCTTAAATGAATAATTCACAATTATGCTTAATTTATATTTAATTAATCAATAAAACTCAAGACTAATTTAATGAAATCAAATTTGGAAAGAATGGGATTCTAACTTCATTTCATATTTCATCTAAACATTGCTATCATGCACAATCATACATTTATCATGGAAAGTCAGCAAAGAGCACAATTGTAGATATAATCATTTTTCAATGAATTATGACCTATTTACATAACATCCACATTGCGATAGAAATTATATAATCGACAATAATGCCAAAGTCACTATATTCCTATGTGAAATTGAAGCAATATTGAATTGAAGCACAAGCTCTTCTATTACTATACGCGGTGAAGTATTATATTTCTATCTGATTTACGAAATACAAAGCTAAACATTTCAGCCTCATAAACGCATGCTATCATGATTACATCCATGCTCATATGTCATTTTTCAATTCTATATAAGCATATAAGATGAATGGTGATCAAACATTCACGCAATCCAATCAATCATAACATAATTCCCAATGATAAACGAGCAATTAAGCAACAGGCAATTAATTATAGATTACATATCAAAATTCGTTAGAATCTCATAATGGAGTTTAGTTCATTTCTAAGCCTAAAACCATTATGGGATTATAGTAACACATTGAAAATAAATATCACAAGAGAGAGATAAAATAGAATTGATCAAACCCAATTGTAGAATTCGTTTCAGAATGCTATCCAAATCTCCAATAATTTCCTGCGAAATAAAATGAATACTTATATAATAACTGAATTCAAGAGAGAATGTAGAAAATCTTGAATTTATGCTCAAATCCTCTCTAGGATTAGTCCTATGCTTGGAACCCTAGTTCCCTACTGAAAAATTGATAAAAACGTGCTTCCTACTTGTCTGGTACAAACTAGATTAGTTTTAGATCAGACCACATTTACATTTTAAATTCAAAAACATAAGTCAAATAACAGTTCCAGGTAACGTGCGCGGTCGCGCGTGATCACCACACAGAATGGGCGCAGGGGCGCGACTCCAGCGCGGGCGCACGAAAGTTAACTTGTTCTCCCACGCGGGCGCGTGATGTGTGTTTTCAGCCTCAGCCAGCCTGTCGCGCGGGCGCGCAAGAATTACTTTATCAAGCAGCGTGACCGCGCTGCTTTTGTCTACTGCATACTGCTATCTGTTGCTATTTCTTGTTGTTGTTCTGATGTTTGTTACTTGTTCCTCCATCACTGCTCAGTTCCTTATCTACACTCCTTTCACGTGCCATGCCTTTGCTAGATCCATACCATAGTGCCAACGCCAAATCAGGCCATTTCCTGCATTTCCATAGTAGAGGAGTTCTAGTCAAGGAATGCAAAATAAACATAAAATGCAATTAAAAATATACTAAAATTCACTTAAGATAAGCATAATTCTCGTGAATTGATATTCAATAAGTAGGTATAAAACCTACTTATCAAATACCCCAAACTTGAAATATTGCTTGTCCTCAAGCAATGCATACAACATTAAACACGAAAAATGCAACTACATGCTATGAAACAAAATTACGATGCAAATGAGTCCCACATTTTTCCAGCCAAAATATAATTCCAATCCAATATGCCTCAACGAATTATCTAGATTCAAGAATAAGACTTCAAACTGAGCTATAGACATAATATCATACACTCAAATAACCCATACATGCTATAAAGATGCTGTGTGTGTGTGGTGTGTTCACTAAAACTTGATTAAAGTAAAGAATACACATGCTGTGTGTGTGTGTGTTGTGTTCAAGATTCATATATACTAATGTAACAAAGACTACTCTAACATATCAATACAAACTAAGGTTTAACAATGGGTTTAAACTGCTTTATTTTTACTCACGAGGGCGATTTTTGCTATTTCCCGCAGTGTTTATTGCTATTTTTTTTATATATCACATGGCTGTGCAATGCCTTACTCCATTAGGCTAACAATGTTACCCCATAGCGAGCTTTCAACCAACGACTCCCAGACCATAAAAGACCTTAGGGCGCTAGGTGTAAAGACAATCCCCTCGGGCGTACTTGCTCAAGTAACAAAGGCCCCGAAACAAGACTAACCACGGTAGTTTTATTTTATATATATATTTTTTCAAATATAATAATAATAAGCATACCCATGTTTTTCCAAAGCTTGATTATCAATGTTTTCATAATTTAAGTCCATTTTCTACACAATTCTATTTTTAAAACAATATTTCCTATCCAACAATAAAACACATAAACCTTATGCGTACAAGTATTTGTGAACACGTCAGTCCAAATCGAAAGCATCTAAACAACACTATGGATTACATCATGTAAAACGTTATATCTAAGCTTATGTTATCCATTAAACTCAACAATCCTTCAATATTCAAATTCATCATTGGCTAGACATAAATTCCACATAGCTAGAAATGCGGGACATGCAACTAAACATATAATGCAATTAACATACTAACACATATCATCATGACTACAAAAAAAAATAAACAGAGAAAATACAATGCAAACATGAAAAAAATGAAAATTTTAAACTAACATGCAAACACTACATGCAATTTAAACTATCATGCAAACACTACATACAACTACCTACTACCCAATACCCCAAACTTCAATTATTTAGTGTCCCAATGAATTAAGGTATAGGTTTAGAAGAACTCCCCTACTGATCAGTTGCACCACCCCCTTCGGGTGGTGAATCCGGTGGTGGAAATGGCACGGATGTCCCAAATTGTGGCCACTCGAGTGTAGTACCTTGCTGTGCAAATGCCTCCGCTAACGACCTTGTCAATCCCGTAGCAAACGCTGCAAAGTTATCATACATAGCATCGACCTTTCCCTCAAACCTTCGAAGATGACGGTCATCATGGACATCAGTGGCTTGAGCGGCTTGTGTTGACGTTTCTGCTTCAGTTTCCTGTGTAAACTGTGGTGGAGGCACCGAGGATGCGGGTTGAAGGATGAAACCCTTTCCCCTCAGGTGTGGCTCACCTCCTGCCTAATCCTCGAATTTGGCAATCATCGCATGCGTTATATCTTGACTACGCATTTGCATCTGTTCATCATCCCACTGGACTCCTTGTTGTGCACATAGACTCGCAATAACGGACGCATGTGGGATACTTCACGTAGTGCTCCCCCTCATGTAACGTAACGTGTTATGATTAATGAGATAGCCACATCGATGTATTTACCTATGACTATTCCCCACAATATGATAGCCCTCTCAGTTGTGATTTCATGTTGATGCGTTGAAGGTACAAGCTTCGTACATATGAACAAATTCCAAGCCTTTGCATAGCGATTCGAGGCTGAGGCTGGGAAAGTGCGAGGCTAATTCGTTCCTGCCCTACAAGTCCATTGATTGCCTAGAATGCACAAGTTAGTGATGACTTCGTCCAAATCCGTCTCAAAACGGGCAGACTCAACCAAATTATCATACCCAGTCGGTAGAGTGTTGAGTATTCTGAAAACTTCCCTGATTGATTGAGGTCGGTAATCAACTTGACCTCCTTGAACCATTGATAAACCACTCATAGTATCTTCGGCATTAGCATAAAATTCTCGAACAATACCCATGGGAGCAGGCATAGGGGTTGAAGCCTCGTTCTGCTTCCCAGGCTTGAAGCATTGTTCCTTCACAAACATCTTTGTCACTATTCTATAGTACTCTGTTTGTGCCTCCAGACTGAGAAATTTCGTATGATCCACAATATCCTCATCTTGACTGCTGGAAGATGATGATGATGATGGAGTGACAGATCGTGCACGCTTTTGACCCATTTGACTTTGTTGAAGAAGAAGAAAACTTGTTTGATACAATTATGAGTGATATAATCGCTACACAGAGAACCCCCAAACTTATATTGCACCAACCCACTGAAGCCCTAGTTGTATCGGTGTAGATTTTGAACGTGGGTAGGAGAACTGATGCGATAATCAAGTAGTGGAGATGAGACGTTACACCTTCAATTTGGAAGGGTTTGGAATTGAAGAGTCGTGCGTGTTTTGGAGAAGAATAAAATACGTTCTCCCTGTTATTTGAAGTAATGGCAGATATGGGGCAAGACACATTTTTAAATCTAAAAATTTTTCCAAGTCTGGTGTCGAGCGCAGCCGCGCGGTTTCTGAATAGGGCAATGGCGCGGACGCGCGATTGATTTTATTTTCTGGACAAACCTTAAGCGCGGGTGCACGGTTTCTCAATTCTTTCTTAGCACGACCGCAAGACCCTGCATCCTGCAATGCCAATCTACATTCCAAATACATTAAAACAGTGCCGACTTCATTCCAATATAGCTGCACAACACCAATTAACAATATCAAAACATGAATGACTGAATAGACAAGAATGACTATCTTAACACCATATGTTCTATGCTATGCTCAAACATAATCATGTGCAAATTCAACTCTCATGATATTTATGCAAAATTAATTAACTAACATAATTAACAAAATCAATCTAAACAGAATAAACAAAAGATAAAGATAGAAATAATGGGTTGCCTCCCATCAAGCGCTAAGTTATAGTCAATTAGCTTGACTGTCTCTGACTTCTCATGTTGAATAAAGAATTGAGGTTACTTTTTATCTGTCAACCTCGCCACCAAATTAATGCTTCAGCCTCTGTCCATTCACTTTAAACGGCTTGTCTGGGAACTTATCGAACACCTCTATTGCACCATGTGGGAAAACTATCTTCATTGTGAATGGACCTCACCACCTTGATTTGAGCTTCCCAGGAAAAAGTTTAAGTCTGGAATTGAATAGCAAAACTCTTTGTTCCGGCTCAAATACTCTCTCTATGATCTTGCGACCATGCCATTTCTTCACCTTTTCCTTGTATAACTTTGAGTTTTCATATGCTTGTAATATGAATTCATCCAACTCATTGAGTTGGATTAGGCGTTTCTCTCTTGTAGCCTTCAAATCAAAATTGAGCTTTCGAATTGCCCAATATGCCTTATGCTCAAGCTCTATAGGAAGGTGACAAGATTTGCCATAAACCAGCTGAAAAGGTGACATTCCTAATGGAGTTTTATACACAGTTCTATATGCCCAAACATCGTCATCAAGTTTCAAGGACCAATCCTTTCGTGTGGGGTTCACAAATTTCTCCAAAATTCTTTTGACCTCTCGATTGAAAACTTTGGCTTGGCCATTGGTTTGAGGATGATAAGTTGTAGCAATGTGATGATTAACCCCATACTTCGCCAATAGAGCTGTGAACTGCCTATTACAAAAATGACTGCCCTCATCACTAATGATTGTTCTTGGAGTCCCAAATCTTGTGAAAATACTCCTTTGTAAAAACATTAGGACCACTTTGGCATCATTTGTTGGAAGAGCTGCCACTTCCACCCACTTTGACACATAAGCAGCTGCTAACAAAATGTATAGATATCCACATGAAGAAACAAAAGGGCCCATAAAATCTATCCCCCAAACATCAAAAATTTCCACCTCGAGGATAGTGTTCAATGGAATTTCATTTCTTTTCAAAATGTTCCCGACTCTTTGACATCTGTCACATCTTTGTACGAAACTGTAAGCATCCTTAAAAATTAGCGGCCAATAAAATCCGACTTGTAACACTCTAGTCGATGTTCGCTCTACACCATAGTGACCACCATATAAAGAAGCATGATAATCCTACAAAACCCCCTCAGTCTCACTATACGGGATACATCTCCTTATCATCTGATCATCACATTGCTTGAGCAAATTTGGTTCATCCCATATAAACCATTTAACATCATGCACGAATTTCTTCTTTTGATAGCCAACCAAGTCAGAAGGCAACATCTTACTCACCAAGTAGTTCGCAAAATCTGCAAACCATGCCACTTCCCCTTTCACCACAAACAACTGCTCATCTGGAAAGGATTCATTAATCATAACCTTGTTATCTAACTCCCTTCCCAGATTCTCCAATAGAGATAAGTTGTCTACCATTTGATTTTCAGTTCCCTTTCTGTCCTTGATCTCCAAATCAAATTCTTGCAATAATAGTATCCATCTGATCAACCGAGGCTTTGCATCCTTCTTTGTAACTAAATGTCAAATTATCGTGTGATTCATGTACACTATCACCCTTGCACCAATCAGATATGATCTAAACTTGTCAAAAGCATACACAACTGCCAGTAATTCCTTCTCTGTAGTGGTGTAGTTCAACTGTGCATCAATAAGGGTCTTACTCGCATAGTATATCCCATGAAAAATCTTTTCCTTCCTCTGACCTAAAACAGCCCCCACAACATAATCACTGGCATCACACATCAATTCGAATGGTAGGACCCAATCCAGTGCTGTGATTACTGGTGCTGAAGTTAACCTCCTCTTCAAATGCTCAAATGTAGACACGCAATCCTCGTCAAACTTGAACTGTGCATCCTTCTCCAATAAACTGCAAAGTGGTTTAGTTATCTTGGAGAAGTCTTTAATGAACCTGCGGTAAAAGTCTGTATGTCCTAGAAAACTTTGAACACCTTCTACTGAAATTAGTGGAGGCAAATTCTCAATGGTTTCTAATTTAGCTCTATCCACCTCAAGTTCCTTCTTCGATACCTTATGTCCCAGAATTATTCCTTCTTGTACCATAAAATGGCACTTTTCCCAATTCAATACCAAGTTTGTCTCAACACATCTTCTCAAAACCATGACCAAATTTTCCAGACATAGAACAAATGAATCCCCAAATACTGAAAAATCATCCATAAATAAAAAAAATAAAATAAAATAAAAAGTTATTTTTTTTAAAAAAAGTTTAACTGTGCATCAGTAAGGGTCTTGCTCGCATAGTATATCACATGAAAAATCGTTTCCTTCTTCTGACCCAAAACAACCCCCACAACATAATCACTAGCATCACACATCAATTCAAATGGTAGGTTCCAATCCGGTGTTGTGATTACTGGTCCTGAAGTTAACCTCCACTTCAAATGCTCAAATACAGACACGCAATCCTCGTCAAACTTGAACTGTGCATCCTTCTCCAATAAACTGCAAAGTGGTTTAGTTATCTTGGAGAAGTCTTTAATGAACCTACGGTAAAAACCTGCATATCCTAGAAAACTTTGAACACCTTTTACTGAAGTTGGTGGCGGCAAATTCTCAATGGTTTCTAATTTAGCTCTATCCACCTCAAGTCCCTTCTTCGATACCTTATGTCCCAGAATTATTCCTTCTAGTACCATAAAATGGCACTTTTCCCAATTCAATACCAAGTTTGTCTCAACACATCTTCTCAAAACCATGATCAAATTTTCCAGACATAGATCAAAGGAATCCCCAAATACTTAAAAACCATCCATAAATATCTCCACATTTTGCTCCACCATATCTTAAAAGATAGTCATCATACACCTCTGAAAAGTTGATGGGGCATTACAAAGACCAAAAGACATCCTCCTAAAAGCAAAAGTACCATATGGACAGGTAAAGGTTGTCTTTTCTTGGTCCTCTAGAGCTATAACAATCTGATTATAGCCCGAATACTCGTCTAGAAGACAGTAGAACTCATGCCCTGCTAGTCTATCCAACATTTGATCGATAAATGGCAGTGGAAAGTGAACTTTCCTTGTAGCTTTGTTAAGCTTGCGGTAATCCATGCAGACTCTCCACCCCGTCACTGTTCTTGTTGGAATCAACTCCTTGTTCTCATTGGAAATCACGGTCATACCACCTTTCTTCGGTACACACTATATCGGGCTCACCCATGAACTATCTGAAATTGGATATATAATGCCTGTATGTAGCCATTTCAACACTTCCTTCTTTACCACTTCCTTCATGATCGGATTAAGTCTTCTTTGATGTTCCACTGAAGGTTTGCTATCGTCTTCCAACAGGATCTTATGCATACAAAAAGATGGGCTGATCCCTTTTATATCTACTATAGTCCATCCAATAGCTAACTTGAACTCTCTAAGGACTCTTAACAATTTTTCTTCCTGAAAAGATGTTAGTGCAGAAGAAATAATCACAGGTAATTTTGAATTTTCATTTGAAAATGCATACCTCAAATGATCAGGAAGTGGTTTCAATTCAAGTTCTGGAGGTGTTTTAAGAGATGGTTTCAATTTTACTGACGATTCTCCAGCTTTCTTTAATAGCTCAACAGGAATCTTAAATTTTTTGAATTGTAGAGTTGTATCAAGGAAATGCACAAGTTCTTCAAATTCCTTATCATCTAATTTTAAATTTCCAGTAATAGCACTTCTCAATGGTTCATGATCCACCCATCTCTCTACTTCATCATTTAGCACTTTGTCCACCAAATCAACCTTAAAGCATTCCTCTTCATCTGTTGGAAATTTCATTTCCTTGAATACGTTGAAAGTAACTTCCTGATCATGAACACGCATTGTAAGCTCCCCTTTCTGAACGTCTATCAAGGTTCTTCCTGTTGCTAGGAATCGTCTTCCAAGAATGATTAGTATACTTCTATCTTCTTTATAATCTAGAATGATGAAATCAGCCAAAAAGATGAATTTATCCACTTTTACCAAAACATCTTCAACAATTCCTCCGTGGATAAGTGATCGACCTGTCAGCTAACTGTAACGAAATATTTGTCGGCCTTGGAGCTGGCAATCCCAACTGATTAAATACTGACAAGGGCATCAAGTTGATACTAGCTCCAAGATCACACAAACATTTACTAAAGCTCATCTTTCCAATTGTGCATGGTATTGTGAAACTGCCTGGATCCTTCAACTTTAGACGTAATTTGCATTGAAGCACTGCACTACATTCCTCTGTCAAAGCCACTATTTCAAATTCTTTTAATCTCTTCTTCCTTGACAAGATACCCTTGATAAATTTTGCATAACAAGGCATCTGTTCCAATTCCTCAGCGAAAGGTATGTTAATCTGCAGCTTTTTGAATACCTCCAAGAACTTACTAAACTTCCTATCTTCCATCTGCTTATGCAATCTCTGCGGATAAGGAACAAGAGGGTGAACTATTAGTATTTTATCTATGGACTTCTCAAATGAACCTTCTTTATTCTTCTCTTCTTGCTGCTATCCAGAATCTTATCAATTTTCTCTTCAGACAGGATTTCTTGATCGCGCGGCCGCGCGTCTTTCCTTTATAAAAGTGGCGCGAGCGCGCCATGCTGATTTTCTGTAACCTATTTTCCAGACCTGAGTGTAATCGCTTGACATTGTTCCTTCCCTTCCCTTCTTGGATTTGCCTCTGTGTTACTTGGCAATGAACCCTATGGTCTATTATTAAGCATGCTCGCCATCTGACCCATTTGAATCTCCAAATTTTTAAAAGCTACTGCTTGGCTTTTAATCATCACTTCCGTATTTGCCATATACTTCATCATCATTTCCTCCATCTCTGACTTCTTTTCTTGCAGAGGTGCTGGTGGTGTATGATGTTGTTGAGAAAATCCAGGTGGGTACGGTGGTCTTGGTGTAAGCTATTGCTGACCTGACTGTGACTGTAATTGATTATGTGGTTGAAATTGACTTTGTTGATTTCCTTGATTATTTGACCAGCTGAAATTGGATGGTTGCGGTTGTTGGCACTATATGTGTTCTGAAATTGACCTTAATCCTTCCTATAGTTGCTCACATATTGCACAGACTCTGAACTGATAGCACATCGGTCCGTTGAATGTGACCCTGCACATATCTCACACACAAATGCAACTGTCTTCGCCTTGGGGTCTATCAACAAGTCAATCTTCTTTGCCATGGATGCCATCTGTGCTGACAATTGAGTGATAGCATCCACTTCTAACAAACCTGCAACTTTGGGCTGTAGAAATCTGGATGAAGGATTTTGGAAATCATTAGCTACCATCGTCTCTATGAGATTATATGCCTCTTCATAGCTCTTCGCCCATAAAGCTCCTCCTGCAGCTGCATCTATAATCGGTCTTGACTGTCATCCCAATCAATTATAAAATGTGTTAATAACCATCCAATCTGGCATGCCATGGTGTGGACACATCCTTAGCATTTCCTTATATCTCTCCCAGGCTTCATATAATGATTCACCCTGTTGCTGCTCAAACTGGAATATTGATGTCCTCAACTTTGCAGTCTTAGCCATTGGAAAGAATTTGGCTAAGAATTTCTGTGCTAGGTCCTCCCATGTGGTGATAGATCCCAGAGGTAAAGAGTGAAGCCAACTTCTAGCTTTATCCCACAATGAAAATGGAAATAGTCTAAGTCTGATTGCATCCTCAGTCACCCCATTGTATCTGAAAGTATCACATATTTCAATGAAGCTCAATAGGTGTTCATTTGGAACGTCTGTAGAGGCACCCCCAAACTGTATAAAATTCTGCACCATTTGAATAGTGCTCGACTTAATCTCGAAGGTGTTGGCTGCTATCGCTGGTCTGACTATACTTGACTGCAATCCATTAATATTCGGCATCGAATAATCTCTTAAAGCCCTTTGCTCCTTTCTTTGCTCGTCTCTTTGTTCTGCGGCTGCCATATTAGATGTTGTGGTCTCTAACTCTGCTTGTATATTTCTACGTGCTCTTGATTTCCAACCCCTACCATTGATGTTGTCCTGTAAAGGTGTTAACTCGAGATTGGAGGATCAAGTGCGCATATACTATATGCAAGTACCTGAAACAAAAACAAAAATAGTAATGAGACAAGATTAGAATAGTCTAAGTCATACAATTTAGCTTAAAATTGATGATAATAATAATAAAATTAAATGCCTTTCCCTGGCAACAGCACCAAAAACTTGTTGCCTCCTTTTTAATCTTAACAAAAGGACTCTAACTCATGCAAGCATACATGGGTCAACAAGTAGTACAAAGTAAGAACATTATCGATCCACGGAGAAAGGTTTTAAAGATAAACTATCATTCACCAATTTTATAACTATTTTTATATGCTTAAACGAATAATTCACAATTATGCGTAATCTATATTCAATTAATGAATAAAACTCAAGACTAATTTAATGAAATCAAATTTGGAAAGAATGAGGTTCTAACTTCATTTCATATTTCATCTAAACATTGTCATCATGCACAATCATACATTTATCATGGAAAGGCAGCAACGAGCACAATTATAGACATAATCATTTTTCAATGAATTATGACATGTTTACATAACATCCACATTGTGATAAAAATCATATAATCAATAATAATGCCAAAGTCACTATATTCCTATGTGAAATTGAAGCAATATTGAATTGAAGCACAAGCTCTTCTATTACTACACGCGGTGAAGCAGTATATTTCTATCTGATTCACGAAATACAAAGCTAAACATTTCAGCCTCATAAACGCATGCTATCATGATTACATCTATGCTCACATGTCATTTTTTAATTCCATATAATCATATAAGATGAATGGTGATCAAATCCAATCAATCATAACACAATTCCAAATGATAAACGAGCAATCAAGCAATCAGGCAATTAATTATAGATTACATATCAAAATCCATTAGAATCCCATAATAGAGTTTAGTTCATTTCTAAACCTAAAACCATTATGGGATTATAGTAACACATTGAGAATAAATATCAAAAGAGAGAGAGAAAATAGAATTGATCAAACTCAATTATAGAATTCGTTTCAGAATGCTATCCAAATCTCCAATAATTTCCAGCGAAATAAAATGAATACTTATATAATAACTGAATTCAAGAGAGAATGTAGAAAATCTTGAATTTATGCTAAAATCCTCTCTAGGATTAGTCCTATGCTTGGAACCCTAGTTCCTTATTGAAAAACTGATAAAAACGTGCTTCCTACTCGTCTGGTACCAAATAGAATAGTTTTAGATCAGACCACATTTAAATTTCAAATTCAAAAATATAAGTCCAATAACAGTTCCAGGTAACACGCGCGGCCGCGCGTGATCGCCATACAGAATGGGCGCTGACGCGCGACTCTAGCGTAGGCGTGCGAAAGTTGACTTGTTCAGCCGCGGGGGCACGCGATGTGTGTTTTCAGCCTCAGATTGCCTGTCGTGCGGGCGCGCGAGAATTACTTTGTCAGGCAGCGCGGCCGCGCTTCTTCTGTTCGCTGCATACTGCTATCTACTGCTATTGCTTGTTGTTGTTCTGTTGTTTGTTGCTTGTTCCTCCATCACTACTCAGTTCCTTATCTACACTCGTTTCACGTGCCATGCCTTTGCTAGATCCATACCATAGTGAAAACACCAAATCAGGCCATTTCCTGCATTTCCATACCAGAGGAGTTCTACTCAAGTAATGCAAAATAAACACAAAATGCAATTAAAAACATACTAAAATCCACTTAAGATAAGCATAATTCTCGTGAATTGATATTCAATAAGTAGGTATAAAACCTACTTATCATTTACCCATAAAAAGAATTCGGTGCCAAACCCCGCTCTAGAGTTAGTGCTTTAGGCACTAAGTAGTCGTATTTTTCGGCGGCGTTGACACTTGTGAATTTTCATATGTCAAAATCTAGTTTGGGTGGTGAAGACCCGGACCCTTTGCCCCTTTGTCGCTTGGATGGTGTCTTAGGTGCCATGTCAATCAATTTCAGTCCACCACTCCCCCAAACTTCACTTTGGCAATAAGGCAAGCACTTGGTGTGCACACTCTTAAACAACCCAAATATGGACACTTTAATCTTCTATGGTGCCAAACTAATGAAATTTGCTAGTAATGGCTTACCTACAACAAGTTACCCTTTTCGAACGATGATATTGTTGAATTGTATAGTTTCCCCTCTTTCTCTACTGCAAATCCAAAATTGAGTAAAGCCCTAGCCTTTTGATGATAGAACTTAGGAGAATGGATGTGTAATGGTGTGGATTTAGGGAATTAGGGTTAGGATTTTTAGAGGGTAAGAGATATTGTAAGACCCCAATTTTATGAATAAAAATTTTATTTTCTATAAATATCATTTTGAGTAATAAGGTGTGGATTTGATATAATGTCATAGTTGTGGGTAATATTTACAAGTTTTGCAAAGTAAGCAAGTTGTCATAAAATATTCATTTTATCGGGGAATATTCGTACGATAACACAATCATTGGTGGACCCCACAACGGAATTACTGTCGAATTTAGAGAGTGAAAATAATAACTTTTTTATAAAAATAACGGCAAAAGTTTTACTGTTAACTATTGAAATACCCGCTGATAAAAGTATAGTAATACGCGTGGTTGCATAGTAGCACACGGTATTGTGCAGTATCTTTGATTATTGATGCTTACGTGAGAAGTCACTCAGTTTATTTAATTATTGCCACAGTAATTGTTGCATAGTATCTCATATTATTGATTTAATTATTATCACAGTATTATCTGCACAATATTTTATATTATTAAATCAATATTTAAGATGACAAAGTTATTCATATTATTGTTTGTATTATTGATAATGTATAGAAAGTTCTGTCGAGGAAAGGAGTTTGTGGTAAGTGGGTTTTATACCTACTTATAGGATATCAATTCACGCGAACTACGCTTATCTTAAGTACATTTTAGTGTGTTTTTAGTCCATTAAATTTAATTCTCTTGGACTCTATTTAAATTCTTGGGCTATGACCTTATTATAGTCCATTACTTTTAATTCTATTCCATTCTACCCTTATCATTTAATTAGGGTTCCACTACACCTTTGTAAATAAATTCCTTACATATGCATTTTTAATTTCATAACCCAATTAGACTTAGTTATAAAATTAATTATTTGAGGTATATAAAATAAATCTCTTAATGTTAGTATATATATATATATATATATATATATATATATACACTAATATTCTCCCATATCATAACCTCCTAGGTTATTTAATTATCATACCTAATATATATATTAGGTTACATAACTTAATTCTTAATTCACTTTTATATACAAAATAAATGTATTCGCATTATATAATGTGTATTTATTAAATCATATACATAATTCACATAATCATAACATATTTCACTTCTCACACTAATTTTGACTTTTCTCCATAAAAAGTCAACTGTTGACTTTGACCAAAAGTCAATCCTTACACATTTTGTGTTTATTATCCTTTCTGACTAAACTTGACATTTCGGACGCAACGGAGCAGTCCGTGCATCAAAATTCTATCTCTAACTCAAATTTTTAGTTTTAAATTACTCCCTTCTTATTGTCAATCGTATTAACTAACGACTTTATACTTATTCAAATTCTTATTTGTCAGTCAAGGCCAACGTTCAAGATATATTAATTACTAACATAGTTTTATCTTGATCCTTATATCATTAACTTAATTTATCATTCCTCTTGCTAAAAAATATATAGCACCTTACTAAGTATATATATATTTCTATACTCATCTTCGTTTAACCTCATAGCATCTCTTCGTGTGAAATCTTATCTCCTTAATAAAATTTCCATATGTACTTATATAACATTTCTTAGACTATTTAGTTCACATTGAATTTACAGGTATCGTAATACCTTATTCTTGATATTCCTTCAAGTACATATTAATTCATTTATAGGGTTTTGGAATTTTGTAACCCATATTTCTTTATTCTCATTCAATTAAGAAACCATATAGGTTCTTCTTAAAAATTTTAAATAAATCCTCAAATTCTCTTCTAGGTTTTATTCTTTAACCTTTATTCTAATCATTCAAGATTTTATAAATTTTCGTGTTATCACATTCACCCCTTCTTCTAAGATTTTCGTCCTCGAAATTTTAGTCTACTAATCACCACTCCTTATATTCAACAAAACTAGGTTTTCAAATTAACCTTTACTTGATTTCATACTCAATTTAATGAGTACATCTTGCTTCCTACTATGAGGAGCTCTGCTACTATCACATTCTTCCATGTCTTCAGTCTAAGGAGTTAAAACTTTTCAAATCATGATGAGGGGTCATATAAACCATGAACACATAGTCTTAATGATATTTATATCGCAAAACAGTAAATTACTAGGTATGTTTACAATCACAAAGAAGGTAAACTACCGTTGCTAGTACTTTAGGTGATTAGCCTATCGTACTCTTACGTCATGTATAACGTATCAATCATGTCTAGCGAATATTTACGCTACTAGATTGGATTATTTTATCCAATCAACATAGTTCACCTCAGTCTTATCATAGGATTCCGCACCAAAATAATTTGGTTCGGGATAAATTCTCAAAAATACTTTGAATTTTCATAAACATTTGTCTAACTGAATCAAATAGCTTAGACGCATATCAAATAATTCGAATTTCAATCGAAACATTGTTAGCCAAATTCAGTTGGCAATAATTTACCTTTAAAATTCTTAAAATCATTTTATAACGTCATGATACTGCACTGTATTTACAGTTTGTTTGAGGATTTCGTCATTGTGTGACTTTGTCATACTACATTATTCCATAGCGGGCTGACAATCTTTAGATCACATACCACACTAGGTAATTATGCATTGATAACTCCATCATTTTTATCATTCTACATCCGGTTCCATAATACATTGATGATATATAAAATATATTTTGACATCTCAAATCATTTTTTGTCTAGCCGAATCAATTAGTATAGACTTTTCTTTAAACCATTCAAAAATATTTGAAAATCATCTTTGGTGTCATCATGCCACAACAGGTAACGATGTGTTAGTGGCTCGAAGTCCACACCTACACACTTGTCCCCATGTGTTGAGGATAACAAAAATCCATTTTATTTCGAAAGGCACATCAGTGCAAATTTAGCTTGATGTCAAAAACTTCAAAGTCTAGCATAGCTAGAAGATTTGGAATACCTATGCTTCCATCATCAACCTCACTTTCTCTAATGATCCATTACTTAATAAATCTATCTATTTCTATCATTTTCAATTCTCCATTCACAACTTTCCTATACCCAGTTCATCAAACTTACCACACCTTATGAGTTCAGTAACTTGCCACAATCATATGAGTTTAAGAACTTGTCCTAGTCAGACCATAGGCGTCCATTCGCTGAGGGGTTCAAAACTTATCATATGATTATGAGTCATAAGCTTACCAAAAGTATGAGTTTTAAGAACTCGCAACTAACCTTATATTCTCAACCTATTCGTTATACATATGAGAAAGGAATCACCTTATCAACATGCATTTAGCAAATAGCGCGAAACCAACATTTCAATGATTATCAGTACTGAAAACTAATTGGTTGTCGAACCAAACTCGACCACTAATCAATATAGGAAGCTAAGCGGACAATTCCCCACCCATATAAAGAATTGGTCAACCTAACCACTATATCGACCAGGAAGCTAAGTGATTCTAAAACCAAGTACAAATTCCCCGCCCATACAAGGAATCATACAACTCAGCTGCTAACATGAGTCCTCAATTAAAATTCTACACATTTCTAACTTTCTCTTTTCTTAATACGAATTTTCTTTAATCCGTATCTAAACATTTACCACTCTTTTCTGAGTTTATATTGTACCATTACATTTTACCCTTCTCTTTATAGAGTCAAGCTATATCATTCTAATCACTTAACATATCATATGTTATTCAACAATTTAATCTGATCACGTCGTGATCTTATTTGGTAATCATTTCTCCTTATACATGCGATCGCTTTATTTTACGGTCTCCTTATTCTTCTCTTTAATCATATTATATTATGATTTTATTTACACTTTTCATCTTATAGACATCGTCTATTTATTTTCACTTTTCATTTTTATTATTGGAGTAAGGTAACTTCGGATTCTGATCCTTATATCTCTTTAAGATTCTTCTTTGAATCTTCTTTACCTTCTTCTTTACTTAATAATGAATTTCCTAAATTCATTTCTTATCACTTAAACTCGATCTGAGTTTATTCCTTATCATCTCCGCGGTTATAGCCTAAGGTACCCCTACCTAAGGTTTATAACCTACAACTTTGATACCAATTTGTGACGTCCCCAAATCCGGGTCCCAAGAACCTCGGACTTGATACGTTACGGTACTTCATCATCATACATATTCTACCATCTAATGCGGAACAAATAAACATATATTGTTTATTTTACATAATTCTATAACATTTTCTCAGGTTTATTAACCTTAACTGAATACATACCTTCAAAATTACAAAGGTTTACAATAAAATAACTAAATAGTTATTCTTGTAACAATCTATTATTGTATTTTGCTTTTGTCTCTGCCCTTCTTCAAGCCTTCGCCTTTATCTAAAATTTATTATCATGATATAGTAAGGGTGAGCAACTACTTTGTCCAGCAAGTTTAAATTCAATAAAGATATATCATGATTGAAAGAATAATAAGCTTTCAAGTTTTCAACAATTTAATAATTATGAAGGAACATGAATCAAGATGTCAATAATTGAATGACTGAATTAATAATGTTTAAAGTCAACAAGGACCAAGAATAACTTTATCTGAACCTTAGGGTATTGAAGGTGATCAGCCTTTCATACCTGATGAACATATGCAACCTGCACTAAGTGTGAATCAATAATCAGTTTAGACGTGAATAATCATCAATAATCATTCACTAACATGCTTTGAAATATAACTCGAGTTTGAGTTAAGGAAACTTACCTGCATAGTCAATTATCGCTACACAATTTAATTTAATCTCTTTATTGAAAAGACCTATCAGGTATAAGATTGATCTTTCAATTAGCATAACATACCTTATTTCATAATATTAACACTTAATCACATAGTCAAATATTAGATAATCTTAACACCATATTCATTTACTTACTTATAATCTTATCATCTTATATTAACTTGTCTAACCTTCACTCACAAAGTTAAGTATTAGACATTACACCTTAGTCTTAATGTTATCATTATACTTCGATAATCTTTTAATCACTTATAACTTATACTTATAAGTTTTCCCTTTATATGTTATCTTAGTAAGCTATATAACCTTTTAGTAAACTGAAATATCATTTCAGTAAACCGGATTACATTTCAGTATCCTGAAATTACTATTTCAGTAGACCATAAAATATTTCAGCAGACTGAAACCATTTCAACAATCCAAAATCCAATTCAGCACCCTGAATTCTCATTTTAGTCTATTACAAGCATAACATAGTTATTGAATACCAAATTCAACAATTATATTGTAAAATAACATAAATCTCGTATTTTAATCTCCCGTCGAATATTATTAACTATGTAATAATATTTTACGCTAATGTTATTAACCTTTTACTAACATTCTAGTCAAATACTACTAATGATATATTAATCCAATATTATTGGCCCTATAACAATAATTTAAGTCATTAATCACATTAATAAACAATTTCGTTCAATTGTTTTACTTTCCTTAATTAACTTATTAAACATTTTAAAATGCCATAAACATCACAACACTTCACACCTGACCCAAAAATTCATCAAAAATCTGAATAAGCCATGCTCAAGGGTCTCAAGTTATAAATCGTATTTTTCATATTTTTGGGCATCATATATTTACTTAAATCCATTTATCCATTTTATCATCATTTAGATGAAAAATACCAAATCAGTCCCAAAAATATCTTTTCTGAGATTTGACATAATATAGTTCCATATTGAACATATATTTTTCCCAGAATTTTTAAAATCCATTTCCTATATTTAAATAGTCCATAATAGCCAAATATTCTCAGAATTTTCATAAATCGAGATTAACTCTAAAAATTCTGAAATTTTCACAGTATGTTCATGTTATACACATGTACTTCCAGTAAAAATTTTGTAATTTTTGGACTTATACACAGAGAGTTATTCGGGTGGCTTCATAAAAATAGCCCTTCACCGTAAAATCCATAACTCTCAAACCGTCAGGCCAAAAATTCTAAAATTTTTACACAACCTTCATATCTTCTGATATTAACACTGCAAAATTTTCCAGAATTTTTAAAGCACAAAAAGTGGACGAAAATACTCTCGTTTCAGACTGATCCAAAATAGTTTTACGAAAACGGGACTGGTTTCACCAAAATTCACACCATGACTTTTAGAAACGTGATTTTTGAGTTCTACCACTTGGGTTTACTAGTCAACACATATATCTAGCACCTCTCTTTGACGGATCGAGAAAAGAATGCATAGATCAAAAACAGTGGATTTTCAAAGAAATAAAAAAATTAGGTTTCATAAACTAGAAAAAAATAATTTTCTTTTCTTTGTGATTCAAATCAAATCAACACCCATTATGGGTAGATCCATACTTAAATCCATGAAAAACACATAGATTATAGGTGTTTGATCTTCAAAATCATAAACCCCCTTTTCATCAAATTACAAGAATAAAGGAAATAAAGCTTAGGATTTATACCTTTCTTCTCCTTCTCCTTCTTCTTTTTCTTCTTCATCCATGGAGGATTTTCTACTCCTTCTTTCTTCCCTAGCTTCCGCCCCCCTTCTCTCTCTCTCCCTCTCGATTTCCCATTCCTTTCTTTCTTTCTTCTCCCGTTCTTTTCCTTTTTACTCTTCTCTTTCTTCTTCTCTTTCTTATCTCTTATCCTCCTATCCTTTTATCTTCTTATTTCTACCGAACATGTGGCCTCAATATCCACCCAATCTTAATTTATTTTTATTACTTTATTAAATGCCCATCACAAATGAGCTAAGCTTTGGGCTTTTAATTAATTCCATTGGACTAGCAATTTTACTTGTTTTACTTACTAACAAAAACTAAATTGGGCTTTCAACTCTAATTAAATTGGGCCATTATAATACTTGCCCCACACATAGTATATTGGACTAGATTAAATAATTTAATCACCCTTAGTCACTTTATCTATAAGTCTCATGCTTAATTAATTAATTGGGCTTGTTTAAATAGTATAACTTCCTTAATCCATTAAATTTAATTCTCTTGGACTCTATTTAAATTCTTGGGCTATGACCTCATTATGGTCCATTACTTTTAATTCTATTCCATTCTACCCTTATCATTTAATTAGGGTTCCACTACACCTTTGTATATAAATTCCTTACTTATGTTTTTTTAATTTCATAACCCAATTAGACTTGGTTATAAAATTAATTATTTGAGGTATATAAAATAAATCTCTTAATATATATATATATATATATATATATATATATATATATATATATATATATATATATATATAATATTCTCCCATATCATAACCTCTTAGGTTATTTAAATATCATACCTAATATATATATTAGGTTACATAACTTAATTCTTAATTCACTTTTATATACAAAATAAATGTATTCACATTATATAATGTATATTTATTAAATCATATACATAATTCATATAATCATAGTATATTTCACTTCTCACACTAATTTTGACTTTTCTCTATAAAAAGTCAACTATTGACTTTGACCAAAAGTCAATCCTTACACATTTTGTATTTATTGTCCTTTCTGACTAAACTTGACATTCCGGACGCAACCGAGCAGCCCGTGCATCAAAATTCTATCTCTAACTCAAATTTTTAGTTTTAAATTACTCCATTCTTATTGTCAATCGTATTAACTAACGACTTTATACTTATTCAAATTCTTATTTGTCAGTCAAGGCCAACGTTCAAGCTATATTAATTACTAACATAGTTTTATCTTAATCCTTATATCATTAACTTAATTCATCATTCCTCTTGCTAAAATATATATAGCACCTTACTAAGTATATATATATTTATATACTCATCTTCGTTTAACCTCATAACATCTCTTCATGTGAAATCTTATCTCCTTAATAAAATTTCCATATGTAGACTATTCAGTTCACATTGAATTTACAGGTATCGTAATACCTTATTCTTGATATTCCTTCGAGTACATATCAATTCATTTCTAGGGTTTTGGAATTTTGTAACCTATATTTCTTTATTTTCATTCAATTAAGAAACCATATAGGTTCTTCTTAAAAAATTTAAATAAATTCTCAAATTCTCTTCTAGGTTTTATTCTTTAACCTTTATTCTAATCATTCAAGATTTTATAAATTTTTGTGTTATAACATATGAACACCTAGGGTATGTAATTTGTGAGTTGTGGGCTTTTGAATGAGCCAATTCGGATGTAAAACAAATAAGTTATGAAGCCAGGAGTTTCGTTAGAAAAGCAAACTGTGATGACCAACCGGTGCACAGGGTCGGCGCCGCAGCGCCAAACCAAGCACAGAAGATCTGCACCGTAGCGTTGGATCCGACCTTGTCTCCTGTTAGTTGGTGTCGCAGCACCGAGTTTATACTAGGGATGTCGCGCCGCAACGCCGACAGTATAAATTGGTTGACCAAGTAGGGTTTGTATTCCATTTGAATGTAGACCGAAGGTAAGACAATGAAGGTACTTAATGTACACAATAAGATTGACTTTAAATCACTTATAAAGTGATAACATTAGAAGATTAGATATGGTTTAATGAAAATTAAAATGAAAAACGTAAGAACATAATAGGTACACCGTGAATGATGTTCAACATTAGTATTTCACCAATGGTGATCGAGTGTATGTTAATGACGTAAGAACGTTAATGAGCCATAACGAAGCATAGAAAGTCGAATTGACTTTATTAATGGAATAAATTGAAGTAATACTTAGAAGAGAAAGAAGTTGGATAAAACCATAAAGTTAGTTTGTTTGATAACTAATTACAGTATGCTATGTGAATATATCATGTAGATCCTGTAGAGACTGAGAATTGATTGAATATTATATTCGAAGACACTTGAAGGCAAGTCTTTCTTAACGCTTGTCTAACCTCTGTGTTAACCAAGTTTTCTATGATTCATGTTCTAGAATGCATGAGGGATTTTGAAAGAGGCGATGCCTATTTTAACTCGGCTAGACTAGTATTGAAGAGTTGATTGATTTGTTTACAAGTCTTTCAATATAGAACTGTTAACGCTATCCTATGCCAAGTATTTGGTACAGATGAGAAGGTAAGTTTGCCTATGAACAAACAAAAGTATTTTTATCGATTATTCGATGGGCAGGCGAGGTTGCCAAAAGTTAAACGTAAATACGTTTAACCGAAGAGTGTTGATCAACAAAGAGTACAATAGGCTAATCACCTAGAAGTGCTCGTAAGTAAAGCCGGATGGATGGCCTTAGTGCCAGATGTCCTTTTCAAGTATAAAAACAGAAAGAGTATGTTTATGGTCTTTCGACCGGTTCAGAATTCCTAAGCTATTATATGTACTTTGGAATCATTATTATGAAATGAGAACTACTAGTCAAATGATTCATAGTGCTTCATAGGAATTTGTTCAAATATGAAAGTTAATCATATAGTTCTTGATGTGAGATTTTTATGACCCTTTGTTGGACTTGCTGAGCTAGTTATGCTCACTCTTGCTTGAACCATATGATTGTAGCTAAAACCGAACGAACTGAGAGTTCTAAGAGAGATAAAGGCAAGGCTAAAGATGGATAAATGATTATCATGTAATAGATTAGTATATTTGTATGTAATATACTTATGAAGAACAAAGAATGTATTCAGTTATGAACCTAGGAAAGGATTTATTACTATTGTAATAAGAATATAGTAAGTACACTCATTTTGTTGTGATATCAATGGAATGACTATATGAATTGTAGTATCGTGTAGCACCATCTATCGGGTTGGAAGATACCCAGATTTGTGGACATCACAGGTTGGTATCAAAGCATTAGGTTATAAAACTTAAGGGGGAGAAAGAACCTTAGGCTAATAACCTCGCAGGAAAGGAAAAGTCCAAAGGAAGTTAACTCGAGTCAAATGAGTTAATAAGGTATTGAGGAAAATCAGTACCAAAAGATTTAAAAGATGGAAAGTAACCCTAAATAAATTAAATGTGATTTGTGCTTATATTATTATGTTTTAAGTACTAATCAATATGTTATGTGTTACTGTAGATGGCAATCGATAGCTTGATGTATAGGGATATACATGTGGTAAGCGAGGAGTCCGTGAACAGAGTAGAGCCAGTACCTATGCCTGTAGTGGAGATACCTTTAGTGATTCTAGAAGAATCAAAGCCCGAGTAGTATTTTTCAGAGGAGGACTATTCTGAGGAGACCATGGGATTAGCGTCATATTTGAATATGATGATAGATGTGGAGGATGATATGGAGGTAACATCGGTTAATACGGTGATGCATGCCTTAGAGTCAACACCTACAGAGATGATGAGGGCAATGTACCTCTCAGTGCTTGACTGTAACGTGCAACTGCACAATATGGTGCAGCACCAGAAGGAAGAGATCAATGATCTCTATGGGGCTAAGGACTCTGCAGAGTCCGACTTTGAGATAAAGCATAATGAGAAGGTGCTCATGACAGACAAGGCTAAAGACTATAAGAATGAGGTCATAGAACTTCGTAAGAAACTGGCTGAAAAAGACCAGAAAATAGCACGAATGTCATATATAAATGACAGTGCGCACGAGGATTTCAAGCTTAAAATAGTTTGTTATTCTATTGAGTCGGGACAGACTCGACATACTATAAGTCGATATATTGTGTCGATTCTAGCGAACGAGAAGCATGAGAATGCTGTTATGGCAGTATTAGGAGTAAAGACAGTAAATATTTTGTGTAGTGACGTAAAACCCTCTGTTGTACAATGAAAGGGTAGTCTTTTTGTAAATCCCAATTTTTGTGAAAGTCAATCGCGGGATATAAATGTAATAGCTTTTGGCTATGGAAATCAAATTGTAAATAGTTTTGACTATGAAGAAGCATCTTAATATAATGAAGTTTTTAATTAATGTGCTTTGTTGTGTATGAGTTATTGTTCAGTTATTCGACGACTAATAACTAAGTAAGCAAATAAGTAATAATGAAACTTTATTTATTTAATCAGAAATGCCGCCAAGAAGAAGATAACGTAATCAAGAGGCGGAATCGCATAACGATAATCAGGGGGGGTCCTAATAACCCTATGCAAGAGTTCGTTAATTTATTAACAGTTGCATTTAACCAAGCTGGTGGTAGAGCACCCGTAGGACCTAGGTTAGCCCGAATGACTACCTTTAAGGAATTTAAAAGTGTAGGTCCGCCTGAGTTCAAGGGAACGACGGACCTAATGGAGGCCCATACATTGGTCAAGGAAATAGAAAAGGCGTTTGTAATTACAAACGTAGCTGAGGCGCAAAAGACTTCTCTTACGACTTATATGATGAAGGGGAAAGCCAACTACTGGTGGGAGGCTCACCAAGGTGGGGCTAGAACTGACGCTATTACATGGGAATAGTTCAGGAAGGTGTTCTTCGAGAACTATTTCCCTACTAGCATACAAGGGAGGATGGAGATTAAGTTCCTAGAACTTAAGCAGGGGGACATGACGGCTCCCCAATATGCAGCCAAATTCAATGAATTGGCAAGGTTTGCTCCACACCAAGTGGACATGGAGGTGAGGAAGGCTCGAAGGTTTAAGCAGGGCTTGAAACCCTGGCTCTATAGTAGGATTTCGATTTTTCAGAGTGCTTCCTATGTTACCATTCTGGAAAAGGCGATAATAGCAGAGGGTGGTAGTGAGGCGTTGACCCAATACCATAAGGAAAGAAAGAATAAGAGTAAAGGAGAGGGAGGAACCAAGGCGGAGGTTGCCAGTGGTAGTGGCAATATGCCTAAAAGAAAGAATTTTAACCCTGGGAATACTGGGGTAAAATAAGGGGATCCTAAACGTAGGATGGAGGCATGCAAGACATGCGGTAAGACTTATCTGGGTGTCTATCTAAAAGGGAAAATAGGTTGTTATAATTGTGGGTAGGAGGGTCATATATCACCCAACTGTCCTAATCCTAAGAAAAATCGTGGCTGTTTTGTGTGTAGGTCGATGGATCACATGGCAAGAAATTGCCCGAAGAAGGGGGCGGAGGGCAGTAAGGTTTCTGGTAGTTGTAATTTAGCCATTACTGGACCAACACCATCATTGGGTAGACCCTCAGCCCGAACATTTAATATAACTGTCCAAGATGCGGTTGCATCAGCAGATGTAGTAGCATGTATCATTCCAGTCAACGAAATAAATGCTTATGTGTTATTTGACTCGGGTGCTACTTGTTCTTTTATAGCATGTGGATTTGCTAAGCAATTGGGATTAAATCCTAAAAAACTAAAAATACCTTTAGATGTTAAGGTAGCAAACGAAGAGATAATTTCCATTGAAAACATTCATAGGAATTGTTTCATAGATATTAGAGGTAACAGGTTATCGGTAGATCTTTTACCGATAAGGTTAAGAGAATTCGATGTGATTCTTGGTATGAACTGATTAATTAACCACAAAGCGATAATAGATTGTCATAGAAAGAGTGTAAACCTAAGGCTTTCTAAGAAACCTGAGGTGGTGTTTTATGGTAATAGATCACCGGGACGCTCTTGCTGTCTAACCATGACACAAGCTGAGAAGATGTTGAAAAAGTACTGTAAGGGTTACCTATGTCATATTGTGGATACCCAAAAAGTGGGAGCATAATTGGAATAGATAGCAGTATTACAAGATTTCGCGGATGTGTTTCTGGAGGAGTTGCCCGGTATTCCGCCAGATAGGGATGTGGAATTTGTGATTGATTTGCTGTCGGGTACGGCACCAGTTTCAAAGGCACCATATAGGATGGCGCCAGTAGAGATGAAGGAGTTAATGGTTCAATTATAGGAACTAGTAGACAGAAAGTACATTCAACTGAGTGTGTCTCTGTGGGGAGCACCAGTATTATTTGTAAAGAAGAAGGATGGGTCGTTACGCCTTTGTATCGACTATCGAGAGTTAAACAAGTTAATGATTAAGAATAAATACCCATTGCCCAGGATCGATGATCTATTTGATCAGTTGAAAGGGGCAAAGTATTTTTCTAAGATAGATTTATGTACGGGATATCATCAACTGAAAGTGAAGAAGGAGGATGTACCTAAGACGACATTCAGAACTTGTTATGGGCATTACGAGTTTCTGGTTATGTCGTTTGGGTTGACGAATGCGCCAGCCGCATTCATGGATATGATGAACAGAGTGTTCAAATAGTATTTAGACAAGTTCGTTATAGTGTTCATTGATGTTATTCTAGTCTATTCTAAGACGCCAGAAGATCATGCTGAACATTTAAGAATAGTGTTGGAAACACTACGGAGAGAGAAGTTATATGTGAAATTCACCAAGTGTGAATTTTGGCTTGAACGAGTGTAGTTTCTAGGACATGTTATAGATAAAGAGGGTATATCTGTAGATCCAGCGAAGGTGGAAGCAGTGAATGAGTGGGAAAAATTGAGAACGCCAACCGAGGTTAGGAGTTTTCTAGGGTTAGCGGGATACTATAGACGGTTCATTCAGGACTTTTCTAAAATAGCTACTCCATTGACGAATCTAACGAGGAAGTCGGTGAAGTATGTGTGGACAGAAAAGTATGAAAATAGTTTTTAAGAACGCAAAAGGAGGTTAAGTGAGGCACCTGTATTATCCTTACCAGATGATACGGGGAATTTTGTAGTTTATAGCGATGCTTCGCATAGAGGACTTGGTTGCGTGCTCATGCAGCATGGCAAAGTTATTGCGTACGCGTCACGCCAATTAAAAGATTATGAGAAGGTCTATCCTACTCATGACCTAGAATTGGCAGCTGTAGTGCTTGCCTTAAAAATATGGAGACATTATTTATACAGGGAGAAGTGTGAGATATACACGGACCATAAAAGTCTGAAATATATCTTCACATATAAGGAGTTGAATATGAGGCAGAGAAGGTGGTTAGAGTTGATAAAAGATTACGACTTTGATATCTTGTATCATCCGGGAAAAGCGAATGTAGTAGCCGATGCGTTAAGTCGGAAGAGTGGGAAAAAGCTGTCAATGTTAATGACTCATAATGAGTTAATAATCGAGATGGCAAAAATGGAGTTAAAAGTTAAGTTACCAAGTGAGACGGTGGAGTTGTTATTCTCAATAGAAACTCGACCAACGATAGTGGAACCGGTTAAGGAAGTACAGATAAGTACTGAAGAATGTGAGCGACTGAAAAAGATAATAAAGGATGACGTGAAGACTAAGTATAACCTTGATAAAGAAGGTTTACTTCATTTTGAGGGAAGAATTTGGGTTCCAAATAATTCTGATTTAAAAGAAGAGATTTTGTGTAAGGCTCATAGTTCGAGGTACTTGATACATCCTCGTCGTACTAAGATGTATCAAGACCTTCGTCAAAACATTTAGTGGCCGAACATGAAGAGGGATATCGCAGAATACGTTAGTAAGTGCTTAACTTGTCAGAAAGTTAAGGCTGAACACCAACAATCGAGTGGGTTGTTGCAGTCACTAGAGATTCCGAAGTGGAAATGGGAGCATATCACCATGGACTTTGTGGTGGGACTTCCAGCAACGAAGAAAGGATACGATGCTATTTGGGTATTAGTGGATCGGTTAATCAAATCGGCTCACTTTCTACCAATAGGAGTTAGGTATAACCTAGAGCAGTTAGCTAAGCTTTATGTCAAAGAAATTATTTCTAGACATGGAGTACCTGTTTCGATTGTGTCTGATCGTGATCCACGATTCACGTCGAACATTTGGAGGAGTTTGCAAGAGCAAATGGGAACGCATTTGAGATTGAGTACGGCGTATCATCCACAGACGGATGGTGTAACGACCGAGAAATTCGGATCTTATTGTAAAATGATTTTATTAATTTAAATAATAATAAAACCTTATGCTATGTGTTATCAAGATGGTTGTCGTTATATAACCTAGTGACGTTGGAATGTTGTAGTATTTGAGCTACATGGATGAATTAAAGTGTTTGAATTTCCAAGACGAAAATAAAAGTTTTCCGATAAATTTTTCAAAAAACACTATTCATCAGTATTTGCTCGGGATATAATTTTGGATTTCCGAGAAATACGTAATGATGAAATAATAAGGTGAGATGGATTATGTAATAAAAATCTAGTTATGGAAAAAATGATATTTCGCTTGTGGACTTAATTTATAAACGTTAAGGAAGGCGAAATAGTAATGAATATGTAATAATGGTATGATACTTATGTATTGTACAAAGAAATGGAAATGAGTATAATACGAGTTTGTATGAAGGATGAAAAACGGTATACAAATTCTATAGGAATTAGAATACAAGAATAATGCAAAAACTATAAGTATATGTACTAAAGTAATGTTAATGGACTTGAAAGGATTGGCTAGAATTAATATAAGTCCAAGTGAATTAAAGGAAGAGGCCCAATAATTGATTAATGAACAAGCTAGTGTTTATTAATTCAAAGCCCAATGATTTAATTAATCCAAGCCCAAATTAGAATCCATGGATTTGTTGACCCATGGAGCAAAACCATATTAATATGGTAAATGTAGTAACCAAGTGAAGTAATGACCAAGTATGTGTGGTGACCAAGATAAGTGGTGACCAAGATAAGTGATGTGATGATCAAGTAGAAGTAATGCCCAAGACTTGGAATTATTGACCAAGTGTAGGATTAATGTTGTGCAAGCCAAGTAATGAATAGTAAGGAGGTGGCTTAAAGGAGGTGGGATGTTTTAATGACTAAACTACCCTAACTTTGGAAAGTCTATAAATAGAAGAGCTTGCAAGCCATTTGTGGTTGTTCAAATAATCCAACACTTCTAAAGTGCTTAAGTGTTAGAGAGAATAAGCTAGCAATAAGTCATTTCCGTAAGCCAAGAAGAATAAGCAAGCTACTTGCCAAGACAACAAAGAGTAAGACTTCTTTCCATTTATCTTCTATTTCTATCATGATAGGATGATAAGAAAAGTTGGATTAAGGAACATGAATAAGTAAGTAATGAACTTAAGCCAATTAAGTTGGCAATAAGTCATTTGAACTTATAAAAGTTATAAACTTATTATAAGTTAACCTTAAATGTTAAGGATGAAAATAAGAAATTTGTAATGAGGTTAGTAAAATGAAAGTAAAAGAACTTGTATGCATATGTATCATGTATGCATATGTATCTTGTATACATAAATGAAGCTATATGTTGAGAACATATAAATATGATGATTAAAAGACTTTAATTATCATAAGTTATGAATAATTGAGTTATGAGTAGGTTATACCTTAATAAGTCATAAACTCATGTAAGAATAAGTTCAAAACCCAACCATGATAATAAGTTGTTGTAAGAAGTAGGTTGAGATGTTCACATAATGATTGGACTGAAAGTAGTATGCACACAAGCCAATCATGTTTGATGATAAAGCATATACTTTGTAACAATCTTATTCATTTATTAATAAAAAGTATTATTTATTAAAGGCTTTTAATTATCTACATGATGCTGTTTTATAATATGTGATAAACCCATAGTTTTAAGCAATGCTTTTAGAATAATGATGATGATAATTCTAATGAGATCTAAATTCTTAGAAAGCTTAAAACTAAAATAGTTCCCAATCGTTGGATTACTAAATTGGGGATTAGTGAATCCGGATAGATTGGTACATACGTTGCTTGCTCATTGGATGAGGATGATTGATCTCATGATCATTTGTGTGGAGACACTAAAGCAAGTATGTAGGTGCTTATTAGAGAATAAGTTCACTGAACGTGGCTCGCTAAAGGAATACCTAATGGAGTTTTACTTGCTTGTCAATAGGAATTCCTGTAGTGATAGTAGTACAAGTGATCCTTGGACTTGAGATCATCATAGTATCTTGTGTATGATGAGTTATACTTTGACTTATTCCTTAAGACCCTTAGGGTATATCAAAGGGTATGCTTGAGTATAATAAGTTATACATGGAGATAATGTATGATCAATAAAGAATCTACCACTTCTAGTAAAAGAAGAGAAATGTCCTATGTGATTCGATAAATGACAACCCAGTAGTCCTTGGCCAAGGCAGAATGAAATTAGAAAGGAGTTTCTAATTTGCATTATTTAGGGTTGTGCATTTAAGAGTCGAAATACATATAATTAAATAAAATAAGACTTGACAGTAATTCCATGTCTTATATTTAATTGGGACATTGTATGGTGGAAGGATTGAATTGTACGGTAACTATTTACTCAAAGGTTCTTTTATGATTAATGTTAAAATCTATATTATCTGGAAAGTCGTTGATCGCTAGGGAGGCTTATCCCTATTGTAGAATAAATATTATTTATTTAAATAAATTAATAGTTTAATTTATTTATTTAAATAAGATTAGAATTGTTCTAATTGATTTATTCACAACTGGTTTAATATGGAGAACCTAAAGGGTCACACCATAAAAGGAAGAATAATTATTTAAGAAGTTAATGGCATAATCGTAATAATATGTTAAGTATATTTAATTTAATCTATGGTGAAAGAATAAATTAAATAGCTTAATATTTATTATTTAATATTTTAGAAATATTAAATATAAATTAATAAGAGGAGTCTTATTAATATTATTATTATTATTATTATTTTAATTTCTAAAAGAGTTTAGGAATTAATTTAATATATGTACTCTCATTTATTCCTAATAGGATTAGGAGGAAAAATTAGTTAAAGGAGTTTAATTAATTATCCCTAATAAGATTAGGGAGCCCATTTAATTAAAAGAGTTTAATTAAATAAATAATACCTTATTTTTAATAGGGTTACTTGATATCTTTATAAGAGGAGTCTTATATCAGATATCAAATATACGTTATTCCAATTGTTGGAGAGTACGCTTCTTTTCTATGAGAGATAGAAAAACTAGAGTTTTGCCAAATACCCATCTTCTTGAATTCTTCTTCTTCCTTGGTGGATCACCGCTAGAGGCCAGACACTAGGGTGGCTAACGTTGATCAAAGGAAGGAACCAAACCCGGTGGATTCAAGTTGGACACGAAAAGGATTTGGAGGTGAACTTGTACCTGAGGAAGCTCGGATCTTCAAGGGTATGATTCTCGTCCTTTATTTTTCGTTTAATTAATAATTGTGCATAAAGGATGATCCGGGTATATGGTTTGTAAAATTTTAAACTCTGATTTTTACACGTTTCCGCTATTTTGTGCAATTTGATTGCGTTCATGAATATTACAAACCTAACAGTGGCATAAGAGCCAAACCTTTATGCGAATTATTAATTATTTAATTTGATATGTATATTGATATGTGTTTAAAATAATTTAATTGGGCATAATTTTATTGTATAAAAAAAAACAAAAAAAAAATGAAAATATTCTATTTTTCGCGAAACCTGTTAAAGGAATCCAACGTGGTCGGTTATCTGTATATTGCAGAATTATGGATTATCATAAATAATGTCATGTATCCTGATATATGATTAAGTATATATATGTTTACTTATATGATATATATTAGTAATCTTATAAAGTTCTTCCAGGTGGATGTTTTTCATTTACAAGGTTACTAGTAGATTCACTTGCTTCTGAACATTTTATATTATATACTAAATGTACGGATTCGACCCTTGATGATTCCATGTGATTCATTTGTAATTATATATCATATATATGATATATGATATATATACGGTTAATATATATATATATATATATATATATATATATATTATTATTTTTTAATTAAAATAAAAATTTTATTTTAATCTTAAAATAAAAGGTTTATTTTAATATTAAAATATAAAGTTTATTTTAATTTTAAAATTAAATTTCATGCTAACTAATTAGAGTTGGAATTGGATTCCATGATAACTAATTGGAGTTGAAATTGGATTCCATGTTTCCTTAAGTAAAGGAGTTTATTTAGATATGAAATAAGATTTCATGTTATTCAAAATAAAGGAGTTTATTTGTGAATAGGAAGAGAATCCGTATTTTCTTAAATAAAAGAGTTTATTTAGATATGAAATAAGATTTCATATTATTCAAAATAAAAGAATTTATTTGCGAATAGGAAAGAGAATCCGTGTTTCCTTTAATGAAGGAGTTTATTTTTTTTTCTTGAAATTGGATTCCATAATTAATTAAAATAAAGGAGTTTATTTTGATTAAAGATTTTGATTAAAATAAAATAGTTTATTTTATTCAAAATTGGATAAATTAAAATAAAATAGTTTTATTTTGATTTAAATTTGGATTAAAATAAAGGAGTTTATTTTGATTCAAAATTAAATTTTATACTAACTAAATTTTGCCCATTAAATGATATCAATATATATATTGAATGTTTATTATTCATAAGATGAATGTTATTTATTGATGCATATGGTGATGTGTATGATAATAAATGGGATTGATTATGGACTATTGACCAATGTGATTGGATTTTATTTTAGTTAGATGCATGAATGTATGGGTTTTATTAAATGGGGCCTGCGTACCTCGTCTTCTCTAATTTTTCTTAATGTAAATTCTATCTCCCTCCTATGTACTTCCCCTTGACTGCTGATCAAGGTTTCTATTTATTTCAAATAGTTTTGTAATAGGAATAGTTAGAATTAATTTTGAAGAATTGGAGATCAAGGAGCAAGGAGCGCTTGGAGACCCGTTTGTAATGGAGCCCGGGTATAAATGTAATAGTTATATTTAAATATTAATTCTTGCACCCCTAGAGTTTGACCTTTTGGTTCACTTGGTGGCTCTAGTGAACCAAACTAGAATAAAAGTTCATAATCAATCCGGGTAGAATATAATATTCTATATGTGCATGTTTATACTATATATATATATATTATATATTATGCAAACATGCTTCGCATGTTCAATAATGTGACGCGTATTTTATATATATATATATATATATATGTGTGTGTGTGTGTGTGTGTGTGTGTGTGTGTGTGTGTGTGTGTGTGTGTGTGTGTGTGTGCGTGCATGCTCGCTAAACAAGATGAGACAAATTAATAACAAACCCCTAAAATATTTTATATTAAGTCCTAAACGTTCAAAGATATTTGGAATATCGAACGTCGCCTTCTAGCATGATAAAATTAATAGAGTATTAAATATTTAATATGAGTTTGTTGTGTCACCACAAGGCAAGTATTAAGTATTTAAGATGTTAATTTATCACATTTGATGCTTATAAAGAAAATAGAACAGTATTGTTTTGTTGTGTCACCACAAGGACGATATTTTTCTTTTTTGAATATATGGAGTGCTAGGTTGGACTTAACTTAGATAATTTTGATTCGGATGTGACACCACTTGATCAAAATAATCTAAGAGGCAAAATACAAGGAATTACATAGTTGATGTAATTGACAAGAGTTGTCTACCTATTTATTTATATATAGTTTGTTGTGTCACCACAAGGCTATATACATTTGAAATGAGATCCTTATTCTCACTAGCAAATCTTTAGTTAAATTTTGCCGAACTATATATATTGAGGGTAATATAGTTTGAAGAAAATAGTGGGAGATACTAATTTAAAACAAGACCTAAATTATTTTGGTAATTAATAAAAGAATGTATGCTAAAATGTTGTTAATTACAAATTCATTTATAGAATTTTATAATGTCTAAATTACGATCTCTGCGAAGCATATTAGATGTTATTTAATCGGACAGTATTAAACGGATTGGTTAAGAAATTTGAGAATAGTTCTCATGGCAGAAAAGCTATCTTATGTCCTTAATACGTCTATCCCTGCAATGGTTGCAGACAATGCCTTTGAGGAAGAGATTGCTACTTTTAGAAAGTGGCAAGATGATGCACAGTTGGCTCAATGCATCATGCTCGCATCCATGAGTAACGAGCTTCAGCGTCAGCATGAAACTATGGATGCTCCTACTATATTCCTGCACATAAAGTAGTTGATGGTGAGGAAAGTAGGACTAATAGATATCAGATATCTAAGGAGCTCTTCCAATCTAGAATAATCGATGACACTACAGTACAGACACTACAGTACATACACAAGTCCTTAACATAATCAATTTGATTGATCAATTAGGACAACAGGTTTTGTCATGGATGGAGAGTTGAGCCAAGATTTGATCTTGCACTCACTCCCGGACTCTTTTCACAATTGTTGAAAATTTTTCATATGAACAAGCTAGATATCAGCCTCGTCGCTGATTTGCTTAACATGTTAAAAATGTTGAGAGTCACTTTTCAACCAAGACAGACTATGTCTTACTGGTAGGGGCCAAAGGATCTTTTGAAAAGAAGAACTATTCAAAGAAGGTAAACAGAAAGACGTAAACAAAGGATAATAAGAACAAAACTGATATGGATAGCAAAGGAGTTTGCTTCCACTGTAATAAGCCTAGACACTGGAAAGAAACTGCAAGAAGCATCTTGCAGAGGTTAACCAAAGAAGCTTAGTGAAGTTTCGGTTATAAATACAGTTTTTGTTCATGATTGAAATAAATTTTCTTTAAGTCAAGGTTCTACTTGGGTATTTGATACCGGCTTTGGTTATCATAAATATAGATTTATGAAGGGACCAAGCAGAAGTAGAAAGCTAAACAAAGATAAGCAATCCTATGTGTGGAAAATGAAGCAAAGGTTGCTACATTAGTCATAGAAACTTATAATTTAGCACTGCCTACGGAAAAGTCTATTAAGTCAATAAGTTGTTATTGTATTCCAGTTCTTGTTGGAAACATTATTTCATTTTATTGTTGGACAATGAAATCTTTGGTATTATATTTAAGAACAATTGTTGTTCTATTTATAATAATAATGTTTTGTATATAGAACTGAAATATTACTTAATTGATTTTGTATACTTGACTTACGTGAAAATAATTTTGCAAATTGAACAAACTAGTATAAAAAAAGGAGATGATCATTCAAATAGTTGAATGTGTGTATTTACGGAAATACAATTGTGAATTATTTGAAAGGTTCAAAGAATTCAGAAATGAAGCAAATTGGCTAAGTATTAGGATTCTTTGATCGGATCAAGGAAGGAATACTTGTGCAATGAGTTTTTTAAATCATCTCAAATGGTTTTCTCACAATGGGCGCCTACTGATATGTAATAATTGATTGATGTATCTGAAAGAAAAAATCATACCTTGTTGGACATGGTACGGTCCATAATGATTTTACCGATATTCCAGTATCCTTCTAGGATCATGTCCTAGAAATGGCTGCATATCAACGGAAAAGGTAACCTCAAAATCCGGCCACAAGACTTCATAAAAGTTATGGACAGGGAGGATTCCTAATTTTAAGTATGTTAAGATAAGGGGTTGTCCAAGTTATTTGAAACGGTTTCAAAGGATAAGCTTGGGACACGATTTGACATGTACAGATTTGTGGGACATCCTAAAGTAAGTTTAGGGTATATGTTCTATAATCCTACTTAGCAAAAGGTGTTTATTGAGAAACATGCTGCCTTCTAAGATAAAGATGTTTATCATTGAAGGGGCTAGTGGGAGGATAATAGATCTTGAAGAGTTTAAGAACCACAAATCACAATAAGTCAAATAAGAGGAACTTGTAGATAGACCTATTGTACCACAACCAAATCGTAAATCTGGAATAGTACCGAAGATACCTAGGAGGTATGGATTCATCATAGATGATGATGATGAGGTACACATCATAAAAGATGATGATCCAGTTACATACGATGAGGTAAGAGTTCTAGTGTGTACAAAAGGGTCAGTGGGAGCGTCGTGACATTCCTAGTATTATATGTTGATATACTACGGATAAGGAATGACATACCAATGCTATAATTAGTAAAGATAAAGTTGTCTAAACATTCCTCCATGAATGATTTGGGAAGAGTATCGTAATTGGGGATACAAATCTATATAGATAGATTTAAAATGATGCTCGACTTAACCCAAGAAACGTATATTCATTTGATGCTAAAGTCGTTTAGCATGACAAACTCCAAGAAATGTCTCATGTTGATGAGTCATGGAGTGTATCTCTCTTAATAGTCCCCATAGACTCATAAAAGAGAGATCACATGAGTAACTATCATGTATGCAACGAAATGTACGAGACCTGATGTTGATCGGTCATATTCTGGAGAAGATCACTGTAAGACAGTGAAAAACATCTTAAAGTACTTAACTAGCACTAAGGATGTGATCCTACATGGTGGGTCTGAATTAAAACTAGAGGGCTTAACAGACTCAAGTTTTTCAGACAGACCAAGACGACAGAAAATCCACTTTAAGGTAAAGCGTTACCTTGAACGGTGGTGCAGTGAATTGGAAAGGTTCCAAACAGCAAAGAGTTGTTGGTTTAGTGATAAAGACAAAGTATATAGCTATAAATGAAGCTGCAAGTTGATTGTTTGGATAAAAGTTCATTACAAAATTAGGAATAGTTCCTAAGTCTCATCTTGGATCTAAACATGTGTTGTGGCACTTTCATTTGATTATAGGAATCATTGAAAGATGAGAAATCACTATAAAGATAGTGGACTCTCAAGAACAACATTACATATCCATTTACTGAAGCTTATCTAACAGCAGGATAATCGTCACTTAGAGAAGAAGAGTATGAGATACCATGACGATTGGCTTTAGTACAAGTGGGAGATTGAAAGTAGTATGCACACAAGCCAATCATGTTTGATGATAAAGCATATACTTTGTAACAATCTTATTCATTTATTAATAAAAAGTATTATTTATTAAAGGCTTTTAATTATCTACATGATGCTGTTTTATAATATGTGATAAACCCATAGTTTTAAGCAATGCTTTTAGAATAATGATGATGATAATTCTAATGAGATCTAAATTCTTAGAAAGCTTAAAACTAAAATAGTTCCCAATCGTTGGATTACTAAATTGGGGATTAGTGAATCCGGATAGATTGGTACATACGTTGCTTGCTCATTGGATGAGGATGATTGATCTCATGATCATTTGTGTGGAGACACTAAAGCAAGTATGTAGGTGCTTATTAGAGAATAAGTTCACTGAACGTGGCTCGCTAAAGGAATACCTAATGGAGTTTTACTTGCTTGTCAATAGGAATTCCTGTAGTGATAGTAGTACAAGTGATCCTTGGACTTGAGATCATCATAGTATCTTGTGTATGATGAGTTATACTTTGACTTATTCCTTAAGACCCTTAGGGTATATCAAAGGGTATGCTTGAGTATAATAAGTTATACATGGAGATAATGTATGATCAATAAAGAATCTACCACTTCTAGTAAAAGAAGAGAAATGTCCTATGTGATTCGATAAATGACAACCCAGTAGTCCTTGGCCAAGGCAGAATGAAATTAGAAAGGAGTTTCTAATTTGTATTATTTAGGGTTGTGCATTTAAGAGTCGAAATACATATAATTAAATAAAATAAGACTTGACAGTAATTCCATGTCTTATATTTAATTGGGACATTGTATGGTGGAAGGATTGAATTGTACGGTAACTATTTACTCAAAGGTTCTTTTATGATTAATGTTAAAATCTATATTATCTGGAAAGTCGTTGATCGCTAGGGAGGCTTATCCCTATTGTAGAATAAATATTATTTATTTAAATAAATTAATAGTTTAATTTATTTATTTAAATAAGATTAGAATTGTTCTAATTGATTTATTCACAACTGGTTTAATATGGAGAACCTAAAGGGTCACACCATAAAAGGAAGAATAATTATTTAAGAAGTTAATGGCATAATCGTAATAATATGTTAAGTATATTTAATTTAATCTATGGTGAAAGAATAAATTAAATAGCTTAATATTTATTATTTAATATTTTAGAAATATTAAATATAAATTAATAAGAGGAGTCTTATTAATATTATTATTATTATTATTATTTTAATTTCTAAAAGAGTTTAGGAATTAATTTAATATATGTACTCTCATTTATTCCTAATAGGATTAGGAGGAAAAATTAGTTAAAGGAGTTTAATTAATTATCCCTAATAAGATTAGGGAGCCCATTTAATTAAAAGAGTTTAATTAAATAAATAATACCTTATTTTTAATAGGGTTACTTGATATCTTTATAAGAGGAGTCTTATATCAGATATCAAATATACGTTATTCCAATTGTTGGAGAGTACGCTTCTTTTCTATGAGAGATAGAAAAACTAGAGTTTTGCCAAATACCCATCTTCTTGAATTCTTCTTCTTCCTTGGTGGATCACCGCTAGAGGCCAGACACTAGGGTGGCTAACGTTGATCAAAGGAAGGAACCAAACCCGGTGGATTCAAGTTGGACACGAAATGGATTTGGAGGTGAACTTGTACCTGAGGAAGCTCGGATCTTCAAGGGTATGATTCTCGTCCTTTATTTTTCGTTTAATTAATAATTGTGCATAAAGGATGATCCGGGTATATGGTTTGTAAAATTTTAAACTCTGATTTTTACACGTTTCCGCTATTTTGTGCAATTTGATTGCGTTCATGAATATTACAAACCTAACATGGACGTCATTTGTAATGTTGAACAAATCATAAGAAGGAAGATTTGACGAAAATTGCACGATTGGACGACAATCGTCGAATTCGTAAAATTCTCGGAATGGAAGTCAAATTTTGTGTTTGATTACGAAATTATTGCTTTACAATGGAGTTAAGTCATATTTGGCATTTAAGAGTTGCGGACTCGAAAATGACCGGATTCCGACTTAGAACGAAGAAACGAGCGTTGAACGTTCACGAACGTTTATCGTTTTTGTTGATTGATTTCGAAATCAATGAATACGTGCAAGTATACACGGTCAACAAGTAATAAAGTGAAAGTAAAGTATCGTTCCCACGAGGAATTATTTAATAAAAATCACCAAGTACTAATTCTTAACCAAATCAATTTTATTTAAACAACCAATAATTGTGATTTCTAGATTTAAGAAAACTAAGTTAAACAAAACAAAAAGATTATTCTAAAAGAAAGCAAATAAACAACTAAGATTTGATGGAATTCAGATAAATAAGAATTAAGACTCCAATATCCCCAATTATAAATTATAAATCAATTATTCAACTATCCCAGTTATTATATCTACTGAATTGTTAACATAAATTCTCAAATGCCAAAAGCCCTCTCTCGAGTGATCAATTGCCTTCTATTTAATTCAGATTAATTTTGCTATATTTCTATGCAAAGCAATTGAATTAAACTCGCTACAAACCCAATTCCTCTTATGTTACATGCGGGAAATAGATATTCTCATTCTATTCACAAACCTAATTATTCACTGTGCAAATAACTAAGTCACATGTCACCAAGCCCAGTTCTAACCCTAGAATTCCTTTCCCAATTCCTTCTAGAGTAACAAGGTAATTATTGATCAGATAATTAATCAATAAGCTCAAAGCAAGATGAACAATTCACTTCAACACAAATAATTGGAATAAATTAAATAATCAATTCAAAACCATAAAAAGTTCAATTGAAATCTTAATAAAAGAGTTAGTTCATAATTAATGAATTAAAACCAAGAATCCACAATTAAATAAACATTAAAAGATAAAAGTATGATAAGAGAAGATAATAGAATCTGTTGTCAGCAAATCTGATGCTCCCCTCTTGCTCTTGCTCTTGATCTTCAATGATCTCCAAGTTGCTTCAATCTCCAATACTAATAAGAACTAGGGTTAATGTCTAATCTAATGGAGTGTATCTCTAATCTAAGCTATGTAATCCCCCTTTATTTTATGTCTAAGATCAAGTATTTATAGATTACAAGTCCAATTTTGAGCTTAGGAACAGACCCAATCCAATTTGGAGTCAAAAAGGTGTTAAAATTCGCCCAAAACGCGTCCAGGCCACACCAACCTCTTCCCCCAGCACCCCAGCGCTGGGCTCGACGCTCAAACTCTGCCTTATAGTACCCCGGCTCTAGAAATTGCCTTGAAATTAGTGCCCCGACGCTAGTGCTTTTTTTGGAAATTTTCTACTCCGACGTCCTTTGGGAAAATGGCCATAACTTCTTCGTCCGAACTCCAATTTTGACGATTCAAGATGTTCCGGAAAGAGGAGAAGTAGATCTACAACTTTCATTCTTTAAGTTTTTCGAAATAAGGTCCGTAGAAATGCTCAAATTGGCTCTGAAGTGACTGTTGTGTAAATCGTAAGCCGAAAACGCGAATCTAGCCACCCCAAACGTCGATCCAAGTAACTTTTGTCCCAATTCCTACAAAACAATGTAAAACATGCATGAATGGACCCAAACACTTAAAAACTATTCTAAAAGCCTTGAGAACAACAATGAATTAAGCCCGAGTGTATCCAATTCATGTGTATAAAACTCACTCATCAAATACCCCCAAACTTAGACATTTGCTTGTCCTCAAGCAAAAATACAAAAGAACTAAAAATAAACAAACTAACTCAACTATATGAATGCATATGCATGATCTACTTTATAATATACCTACGAACCCAGTAATAAATCAGTATAATATATAGCAACAGGCCTTAAAGATACCATTGGTACTTAAACAATATATCCGATCAAATCAAAATTCATAACTCTAACCAATTAGTCAATCCACACCTGTGATCACCCATGTTGTGCGTCTGTGCTTGTTAACCATTCTAACCAACCACAATTCAAGATAATCACATAACAAACTTCTTAGAAGGAAAATTTCAGTTCCAATTTAATTACTTTTTGAACATGACAACTCCGGTTAAAAGTAAGCAATTACCAAGTCTAAGGGTAAATACAAAATTTATTTATACTTTTATTCAACCACGAGGGCATTTTTGCTCTTTCTCGTATTTTTTTCATTTTTTTTCTCATGGTTGTGCAATGTCTTATTCCCTTAGGCTTTTCAGTGCTACCTTAACGAGCTTTCGACCAACGACTCCCAAGCCATTAAGACCTTAGGGTGCTAGGTGTAAAGACAATCCCCTCGGGCTTACTTACTCAAGTAACAAAGGCCACAAAACTAGACAAGCATGCCACGGTGTTTATTCTTTTTTTTTCTTTTTCTGGATTTTCTATTATTTTTTTTCTTTTCATCATTTTTTCTCTTTTTTTTCTTTTTGTAATATATATATCTCATAGATTTCCCCAAACTCAAGCTTTTACGTCATTCTAACCTTTACCGTCAGTTCACTAATTTCCTTAAATTTTAACCAAGATTTTCCCTCAGAAACAAATTATGAAACCCTTGAACCAAGTAGATTAAAACAGTTAAACTTTAAGTGTTAACCGGTTATATAAGTTTCAGACAGGCTCATATTATCATTATGATCAAAATTAAAACTCATCATCAATTATCAACATTGTTCAATTTAACAATTAATACAAATCTTATCATAGGCCGAGCTAAGACCACACCAACCAATCGCACAGATTCATGCAAAAAAAAATATATAAAAAATAAAAAAAAATAAAAAAAAAATAAAATAAAATTAAACTACATGAACACATACTAATGCAACACATATATGAATATGCAAATAACTACCATGTACTATATGCAACCTAAAAAAAACACAATGCTAACACAAAAAAAAATGAACTACTATGCAGATAACTAACTATATGCAATACGACACTAAGATGCCCCCAAACTTAAACTAGACATTTCCTCAATGGATGAAATATAAAAAAGTAAAGTAGAGGACTTCCCTGAAAATATAGCAATCTTCCTCATTGTCCACTAAGTTTAGAGAATATGCTAGGCACATAGAACAAATTGGGCACCACTTAAATTTGACTTGAATAACCTGTAAACCATGATAGAAGCAATTTTATTAAATCCTAAATAAATGCAAATTCAAAACTACTAATATAAAACCTAATAAAAAGTAAAAATAAAAATTAAACTTGGGTTGCCTCCCATTAAGCGCTTGTTTTATAGTCTCAGCCCGACTTCTTCAATTCTCTATCCAATTTCTCTTCGAAAGTTGAGGAACCCTCCATCCATCGGAAATAATATAACTTTTGGTAGGTTCCCGTTTACGATAGCCATTGTATTAAAGTCACCTAGCATGCTTTGTTTAGATAAGATCACATTAAAGAACGTCCAACATCTAGGTATTTTTTCCATTGAGTCTGCGAATAGATTCTGGCATTGAGGCTTGTCAGACACAACAATCTCTTCTTCTATCTTCTCCAACTCATTGAACAATGGCTTCAAAGTTGTACTCACTTTTACGTCACAAGGAGTATTGCCGACGACATGACTACCTATTGGACATGGTTTTGCAAATCTAACTGGATTCTTGAACTTTGGTGGAGAAGGTACATGGGACACTATCAAAATTGGCTCATCTTCATTGGTACTCAAATTTAGATCTTTGCCAATCTCTTTTTGTCGGTCTCCAAGTTTTTCCTCTCTTTCAACATCTATATCATTTGGCACATCCGGTTGCAGATTTGGTTCGGGCTCATCATCAGTCTCATCATCCATGTCATAGAGCCAAGTGTATTGAGGACGGTTGTTTAACGCATGTGCTATCTGCCCCAATTGATTTTCAAGATTCTTGATCGACGCCCCTTGGCTTTGCAAACTCAGCTCTATTTGATTAAATCTTTTGTCTTGTTCCTCGTTCTTTTTTTCAGAAGCTTTAATAAATTTTTCAAAGGCTTCCTCCCAATTTGAATGTTCTTCCTGTTGTAGTGGAGGTGGACACGAGAAATCCGGTGGGTATGTTGGACTTGGAGCATAAAATTGATCTTGATTGTTACTCCATGAAAAATTCGGGTGATACCCCCAATCCTGATGATAGTCGTTGTAGTATAGTGGTAAGTATTCCCGCCTGTCACGCGGGTGACCCGGGTTCGATCCCCGGCAACGGTGGCAAAAACTTGTTGGGATAGACGTAACTGTTGGGGTAATCATCACTATACTGTACTGGCTCGAAACTGATGGCGCATTGATGACTCATAAGATTTTCAGCACAATAATCACAAGTAACCGCCACATTTTGACGACTTTGAGCTTCAAAAGCTTCAAGCATCCTCGAAAGTGTCTCCATCTGTGCTGATAATGCGAAAAGTTTCTTGAGTCTGTCAATCTTCGCTCCCCATGGTTGAGTCATGTTCGTGTATGGCCATTGATACGCAAAGTCATCCATGGTACCTAAAAAGAGAGAAAGATAGGAAGAGAATGAGAAATAAAAATAAAAGTAAAAATGTTTAAATTAATACTAATTTGATTGAAAATAATATTGGTAAATAATTATTAAATTAATTCCCCGGCAACGGCGCCAAAAACTTGTTGATTGATTTCACAATCAATGAATACGTGCAAGTATACATGGTCAACAAGTAATAAAGTGAAAGTAGAGTATCGTTTTCACGAGGAATTATTTAATAAAAATCACCAAGTACTAATTCTTAACCAAATCAATTTTATTTAAACAACCAATAATTGTGATTTCTAGATTTAAGAAAACTAAGTTAAACAAAACAAAAAGATTATTCTAAAAGAAAGCAAATAAACAACTAAGATTTGATGGAATTCAGATAAATAAGAATTAAGACTCCAATATCCCCAATTATAAATTATAAATCAATTATTCAACTATCCCAGTTATTATATCTACTGAATTGTTAACATAAATTCTCAAATGCCAAAAGCCCTCTCTCGAGTGATCAATTGCCTTCTATTTAATTCAGATTAATTTTGCTATATTTCTATGCAAAGCAATTGAATTAAACTCGCTACAAACCCAATTCCTCTTATGTTACATGCGGGAAATAGATATTCTCATTCTATTCACAAACCTAATTATTCACTGTGCAAATAACTAAGTCACATGTCACCAAGCCCAGTTCTAACCCTAGAATTCCTTTCCCAATTCCTTCTAGAGTAACAAGGTAATTATTGATCAGATAATTAATCAATAAGCTCAAAGCAAGATGAACAATTCACTTCAACACAAATAATTGGAATAAATTAAATAATCAATTCAAAACCATAAAAAGTTCAATTGAAATCTTAATAAAAGAGTTAGTTCATAATTAATGAATTAAAACCAAGAATCCACAATTAAATAAACATTAAAAGATAAAAGTATGATAAGAGAAGATAATAGAATCTGTTGTCAGCAAATCTGATGCTCCCCTCTTGCTCTTGCTCTTGATCTTCAATGATCTCCAAGTTGCTTCAATCTCCAATACTAATAAGAACTAGGGTTAATGTCTAATCTAATGGAGTGTATCTCTAATCTAAGCTATGTAATCCCCCTTTATTTTATGTCTAAGATCAAGTATTTATAGATTACAAGTCCAATTTTGAGCTTAGGAACAGACCCAATCCAATTTGGAGTCAAAAAGGTGTTAAAATTCGCCCAAAACGCGTCCAGGCCACAACAACCTCTTCCCCCAGCACCCCAGCGCTGGGCTCGATGCTCAAACTCTGCCTTATAGTGCCCCAGCTCTAGAAATATCCTTGAAATTAGTGCCCCGACGCTAGTGCTTTTTTTGGAAATTTTCTACTCCGACGTCCTTTGGGAAAATGGCCATAACTTCTTCGTCCGAACTCCAATTTCGACGATTCAAGATGTTCCGGAAAGAGGAGAAGTAGATCTACAACTTTCATTCTTTAAGTTTTTCGAAATAAGGTCCGTAGAAATGCTCAAATTGGCTCTGAAGTGACTGTTGTGTAAATCGTAAGCCGAAAACGCGAATCTAGCCACCCCAAACGTCGATCCAAGTAACTTTTGTCCCAATTCCTACAAAACAATGTAAAACATGAATGAATGGACACAAACACTTAAAAACTATTCTAAAAGACTTGAGAACAACAATGAATTAAGCCCGAATGTATCCAATTCATGTGTATAAAACTCACTCATCAAATACCCCCAAACTTAAACATTTACTTGTCCTCAAGCAAAAACACAAAAGAACTAAAAATAAACAAACTAACTCAACTACATGAATGCATATGCATGATCTACTTTATAATATACCTACGAACCCAGTAATAAATCAGTATGATATATAGCAACAGGCCTCAAAGATACCATTGTTACTCAAACAATATATCCGATCAAATCAAAATTCATAACTCTAACCAATTAGTCAATCCACACCTGTGATCACCCATGTTGTGCGTCTGTGCTTGTTAACCATTCTAACCAACCACAATTCAAGATAATCACATAACAAACTTCTTAGAAGAAAAATTTCAGTTCTAATTCAATTACTTTTGTGAACATGACAACTCCGGTTAAAACTAAGCAATTACCAAGTCTAAGCGTATATACAAGACTTATTTATACTTTTATTCAACCACGAGGGCATTTTTGCTCTTTCTCGTGTTTTTTCATTTTTTTTCTCATGGCTATGCAGTGTCTTATTCCCTTAGGCTTTTCAGTGCTACCTTAACGAGCTTTCGACCAACGACTCCCAAGCCATTAAGACCTTAGGACGCTAGGTGTAAAGACAATCCCCTCGGGCTTACTTACTCAAGTAATAAAGGCCACAAAACTAGACAAGCATGCCACGGTGTTTATTCTCTTTTTTTTTCTTTTTCTGGATTTTCTATTTTTTTTTCTTTTCATCATTTTTTCTCTTTTTTTTCTTTTTGTAATATATATATATCTCATAGATTCCCCCAAACTCAAGCTTTTACGTCTTTCTAACCTTTACCGTCAGTTCACTAATTTTCTTAAATTTTACCCAAGATTTTTCCTCAGAAACAAATTATGAAACCCTTGAACCAAGTAGATTAAAACAGTTAAACTTTAAGTGCTAACCGGTTACATAAGTTTCAGACAGGCTCAGATTATCATCATGATCAAAATTAAAACTCATCATCAATTATCAACATTGTTCAATTTAACAATTAATATAAATCTTATCATAGGCCGAGCTAAGACCACACCAACCAATCGCACAGATTCATGCAAAAAAAAAATAAAAAAAAAAAAAAAAAATAAAAAAAATACAATTAAACTACATGAACACATACTAATGCAACACATATTTCAGATTGAGTACGGCGTATCATCCACAGACGGATGGTGTAACGACCGAGAAATTCGGATCTTATTGTAAAATGATTTTATTAATTTAAATAATAATAAAACCTTATGCTATGTGTTATCAAGATGGTTGTCATTATATAACCTAGTGACGTTGGAATGTCGTAGTATTTGAGCTACGTGGATGAATTAAAGTGTTTGAATTTCCAAGACGAAAATAAAAGTTTTTCGATATTTTTTTCGAAAAACACAATTCATCGGTATTTGCTCGGGATATAATTTTGGATTCCGAGAAATACATAATGATGGAATAATAAGGTGAGATGGATTATGTAATAAAAATCTAGTTATGAACAAAATGATATTTCGCTTGTGGACTTAATTTATAAACGTTAAGGAAGGCGAAATAGTAATGAATATGTAATAATGGTATGATACTTATGTATTGTACAAAGAAATAGAAATGAGTATAATACAAAGTATTATACGAGTTTGTATGAAGGATGAAAAATGGTATACAAATTCTATAGGAATTAGAATACAAGAATAATGCATAAACTATAAGTATATGTACTAAAGTAATGTTAATGGACTTGAAAGGATTGGCTAGAATTAATATAAGTCCAAGTGAATTAAAGGAAGAGACCCAATAATTGATTAATGAACAAGCTAGTGTTTATTAATTCAAAGCCCAATGATTTAATTAATCTAAGCCCAAATTAGAATCCATGGATTTGTTGACCCATGGAGCAAAACCATATTAATATGGTAAATGTAGTAACCAAGTGAAGTAATGACCAAGTATGTGTGGTGACCAAGATAAGTGATGTGATGATCAAGTAGAAGTAATGCCCAAGACTTGGAATTATTGACCAAGTGTAGGATTAATATTGTGCAAGCCAAGTAATGAATAGTAAGGAGGTGACTTAAAGGAGGTGGGATGTTTTAATGACTAATCTACCCTAACTTTGGAAAGTCTATAAATAGAAGAGCTTGCAAGCCATTTGTGGTTTTTCAAATAATCCAACACTTCTAAAGTGCTTAAGTGTTAGAGAGAATAAGCTAGCAATAAGTCATTTCCATAAGCCAGGAAGAATAAGCAAGCTACTTGCCAAGACAACAAAGGGTAAGACTTCTTTCCAATTATCTTCTATTTCTATCATGATAGGATGATAAGAAAAGTTGGATTAAGGAACATGAATAAGTAAGTAATGAACTTAAGCCAATTAAGTTGGCAATAAGTCATTTGAACTTATAAAAGTTATAAACTTATTATAAGTTAACCTTAAATGTTAAGGATGAAAATAAGAAATTTATAATGAGGTTTGTAAAATGAAAGTAAAAGAACTTGTATGCATATGTATCATGTATACATAAATGAAGCTATATGTTGAGAACATATAAATATGATGATTAAAAGACTTTAATTATCATAAGTTATGAACAATTGAGTTATGAGTAGGTTATACCTTAGTAAGTCATAAACTCATGTAAGAATAGGTTCAAAACCCAACCATGATAATAAGTTGTTGTAAGAAGTAGGTTGAGATGTCACATAATGAATGGACGTCATTTGTAATGTTGAACAAATCATAAGAAGGAAGATTTGCCGGAAATTGCACGATTGGACGACAATCGTCGAATTCGTAAAATTCTCGGAATGGAAGTCAAATTTTGTGTTTGATCACAGAATTATTGATTTACAATGGAGTTAAGTCATATTTGGCATTTAAGAGTTGCGGACTCGAAAATGACCGGATTACGACTTAGAACGAAGAAACGAGCGTTGAACGTTCACGAACGTTTATCGTTTTCGTTAAAAATGAACTAATAGGTAAATTTTTAGCAAACAAAGTCAAATAAATAAAATTCTTAGATGATCATGTAGATTACGTAATTTGTGAACCGTAGGCTTTTGAACGAGCCAATTCGGACTTATAACGAAGAAGTTATGCGTCCAAGAAGTTCACAAAATTTTAAAACTGAAATTTTTTTCTGGTACACAGAGTTGGCGCCGCAGCGCCAACCCCAGGCAAATGACCGGCGCCCGAGCGCCATGCACAGTACAAGACCTTCTGGAGAGTGGCGCCGCAGCGCGGCCAATTACATAAGGACTCGCGCCCCAGTGCCAAGTCTGGGACATGCTAGGATAAGGCTCGCGCCGCAGCGCGAGAAGTAAGTATAGGACCGGCGCCGCAGTGCCAGTCTCAGAACAAAGATAGAAAGAAAGGTTTCTATGTACAAAGAAAAGAAAACCTAAATTGATGGAAAGTAAACATAACTTAAGGACGATAATGTAACATTATTAAACTTTGTTAAACCTTAAGGAATGTAATGTAAAGGTTAAGATATCCTAGTCATGGGTAAATGCAATGGTAATGATAAATCGGAATGAATAGTAACTGAATCTAATACACAATTAGATTGAGAAGAAAGGTAAGATATAGTCGTATACATACTTGATTATATGTGACCTAATGTAAGGCGTTATGTGATCATGTACTGTAGGGACTTGAAAGACTTAAACATAAAGTTAATATACGGTAGCAGACGCTAAAGGCAAGTATTCTAACTCTTGTTTCAGTTCAATCTGAACAGGTTTAAGATTCATGTATTCTTTCACATGGATTGAGGTATGTTGAGGTTAAAGCCAATTCCTTTGACTAAACTTGATAATCTACTCTTGTATTATCAAATGTTGCTGTCTTTTGTCAACTACTTGATATGGTTTTCAAAAGAAGATTGAAATGTTAAACAAATGTTTTGTCGGTAAAACGACAGGCACGTGAGGTTGCGAAATGATTAAACGTACATACGTTTAATGGATGTAGTGTTGATCAACATAGAGTACAATAGACTGATCACCTAGAAGTGCTCGTAAGTAATATCGGGCTTACGGAATTCGTTCCGGGTTGTCCTTTTTCAAATAAAGAAGGAATACTCGAGGTCTCTGACCGGGGCAAATGTTTTACTAAATCTTGTTGTTATTGTAACACATTTTGAAAGAAAAGATGAAATGCTATTTTGAATTATCAATAGTACTTCATAACTATTGCTCAGTTACTGAAGATATACGATTCATATGTGTCAAGCATGTTGTTATTGAATTGTTATACTTGCTAAGCTAGCCATGCTTACTCTTGCTTGAACCATATGAATGCAGCTAAGACTGAACGTCCCGAAGGATCAAAAACGGATAAAGGAAAAGCTAAGGCAGATTGTTAAGCTGTCTTGTAATAGTATAGGTCTATTGTTGTAATGTAACTGATATTATGACAAAGAACCTTTGTAATGGGTATAGAACCTGGGAAATTGTAAATATTACTTTAATATATAGAAGTTATATTCGTTCTTTGAGACTATTCAATTGGATGAATGTATAAATGTTGTACAGTATAGCACCATCTGTCGGGTTAGAAGATACCCAGATTTGGGGGCGCTACAGATGGACAAAGTGAACGGACAATTCAAACGCTAGAAGATATGTTAAGATCTTGCGTTATAGATTTTAAAGGGAGTTGGGGTGAACATTTACCTTTGGTGGAGTTCACGTACAATAATAGTTTTCACGCTAGTATAGGCATGCCGCCTTACAAAGCATTGTATGGGAGGAAGTGCAGAACACCACTTTGCTGGGATGAAGTATGTGAACGTCGAATGTTGGTACCTGAGATGGTTCAACAAACGACAGACATGGTTAAGCTGATAAGAACCTGATTGGTAGCGGCTCAAGATAGACAAAGGAAGTATGCAGATCCTCATCGAGAGAAAAGGGAGTTTGAAGCAGGTTCATATGTATTTCTGAAAGTATCACCTTGGAAAGGGAAGATACGTTTTGGAAAGAAAGGGAAGTTAAGTCCAAGGTTTATAGGACCTTTTGAGATTTTAAGAAGGGTTGGAGAGGTAGCTTATGAAGTAGCTTTACCCCAAAAAATGGAACGTATTCGCAATGTGTTTTACGTGTCTGTGTTGCGTCCCTAGAAGCCGGACTATAAACATGTAATAGAATATTAATCTATTCAGATAGAGAAAGATTTATCGTATAAAGAACTTCCAATTCAAATTGTTGATAGGAAGGAACAAGTTTTGAAAAATAAAATAATTCCTTCGGTGAAGGTGATATGGAGAAACCACAATGCTAAAGAAGCAACGTGGGAACTCGAAAGTAAAATGAAGGAAAATTTTCCTCATTTATTTATGTAATTATAAGTGAGATTCTGGGGACAGAATCCTTATAAGGGGGGAGAATGTAACGCCCGAGAAAATCAGATTTTTATGAGAATTAAATTTTTATTTGATTATGTCAATTAAATGAATTTAATTGATTATTTATGTGAGTAAGCTATGTGAAGGTCATTCTATGACCTGGAATGTGCAGATGTGGTTAGTATTTTGGCTAGGTGCTAGAATTAATTATTTTGAATTTTTGAGACGAAAATAAAAGTTTTTCGAGAAATTTTCGTAAAAACACTATTCATCCGTTTCTGCTCGGGAATTAAGTTTGAAATTTTGAGAAACGCGTAATGATTGAATATGAAGATGAGATGGAATATTTAATAATATTTCACTTATGGCAAACGAAGTTTTTGCCCGTGGACTTATAACCTAAGGGTTGATAAAAGAGATCTCCGATAGGGAAATAAAATACGTATAATCATTTAGGTTATTATACATATGAGATACGAGTATTATAATAGTTCGAATACGGGTATGGTATGAAGAATAGTACGACGTATAATTCGAAGATTTAATACGAATATCGTATAAGTATTATACGAAGACAATGCGTAAATTATACGTGTAGAATATGATTGGTGTAATGGGTTTAGAGTTTAGGACTTAGTATAATCTAATTGGGTTTGGATTATACCAAGCCCAAGTAATTGAGTAAGAAAGCCCAAAGAATTATGTGTTAAAACCCAAATCAAGGCCCAATACTAAGTTAAGACAAGCCAATCCAAGAAGTTAAACCGTGGGTCAAACCGGCGAGTCATGGGATGGGTAAAACCCATGGAGTAATCCATGGGATGATCCCAAGAGGTGGGCCGGTCACTTGGTGGCCAAGTAAAGTGAACTACTTGATCACTAAGTATTTTACTTGGTGATAAAGTAGTGAATAGTAAGGAGGTGGGGGAGGATGACCATTTTGCGCCCATTTTGATTTCCTATAAATATAAAGCTTAAGTTAGACTTTTTGTGATTTACAAATCTTGTCCAATACATATATTGAGAAAGAGAAAAGCTAGAATCAAGTAATCAAATTACATCCAAGCAAAACATAAGACGTTAATCAAGAACGCGAAGAACGACAAAGGTAATAGTTCGTAAACATTAATCTTCATCTTTTTTGATTTATTTCTTGTAGAGAATCGTAGATTGGTGGAGCATGTTTAGTGAGGAGGAATAAGGATGTCTATTAATGATCAAATCATTGATAAGTAATGACCAAATAAAAATCATAAGATTTACGTAAGTTAGAAACCGTAGAAAGTGATGAACATGAACTTAGTTAAGAATGAAAGACTTGAAAATTGGCATAGCTAGGGTATATGCATATTGTTTGGTTAGGATGTAGATGATGAATCAATGGAGTGTTCCATTTTATTTGGCTTATAGAACACAAGTAATGAAGTTATGGCGAATTTTACGAAAATAAACGTTAAATGTCGAAATCGTAGAAATCTCGGATTAAGGGTCAAAAGTTGCCATGTGACTTGGAAACTTTGATTTTCAATGCCGACACGTGTGATTAGGTATTTAAGAGTCGTAAACACAAGAATCGTCTAATTCCGACTTATAACGAAGAAAACGAGTATTAAACGCTCGAAAATGATAAACGAAAGCTCAAAATGAACCAAAAGATGAATTCTGAGTTAACAAATTCGAAAATGTAAAATTCTTATATGAACACCTAGAGTATGTAATTTGTGAGTTGTGGGCTTTTGAATGAGCCAATTCGGATGTAAAACGAATAAGTTATGAAGCCGGGAGTTTCGTTAGAAAAGCAAACTGTCATGACCAACTGGTGCACAGGGGCGGCACCGCAACGCCAAACCAAGCACAGAAGATCCGCGCCGCAGCGCCGGATCCAGCCTTGTCTCCTGTTAGTTGGCGCCGCAACGCCGACAGTATAAATTAGTTGACCAAGTAGGGTTTGTATTCCATTTGAATGTACACCGAAGGTAGGACAATGAAGGTACTTAATGTACACAATAAGATTGACTTTAAATCACTTATAAAGTGATAACATTAGAAGATTAGATATGGTTTAATGAAAATTAAAATGAAGAACGTAAGAACATAATAAGTATACCGTGAATGATGTTCAACATTGGTATTTCACCAATGATGATCGAGTGTAGGCTAATGACGTAAGAACGTTAACGAGCCGTAACGAAGCATAGAAAGTTGAATTGACTTTATTAACAGAATAAATTGATGTAAGACTTAGAAGAGAAAGAAGTTGGATAAAACCATAAAGTTAGTTTGTTTGATAACTAATTACAGTGTGCTATATGAATATATCATGTAGATCTTGTAGAGACTGAGAATTGATTGAATATTATATTCGAAGACGCTTGAAGGCATGTCTTTCTTAACGCTTGTCTAACCTCCATGTTAGCCAAGTTTTCTATGATTCATGTTCTAGAATGCATGAATGATTTTGAAAGAGTCGATGCCTATTTTAACTCGGCTAGACTAGTATTGAAGAGTTGATTGATTTGTTTACAAGTCTTTCGATATAGAACTGTTAACGCTATCATATGCCAAGTATTTGGTACGAATGAGAAGGTAAGTTTATCTATGAACAAATAAAAGTATTTTTATCTATTATTTGATGGGCACGCGAGGTTGCCAAAAGTTAAACGTAAATACGTTTAACAGAAGAGTGTTGATCAACATAGAGTACAATAGGCTGATCACGTAGAAGTGCTCGTAAGTAAAGTCGGATGGATGGCCTTAGTGCCGGATGTCCTTTTCAAGTATGAAAACGAAAAGAGTATGTTTATAGTCTTTCGGCCGGTTCAGAATTCCTAAGCTATTATATATACTTTGGAATCATTGTTATGAAATGAGAAGAACTAGTCAAATGATTCATAGTGCTTCATAGCTATTTTTTCAGATATAAAAGATAATCATATAGTTCTCGATGTGATATTTCTATGACCCTTTGTTGGACTTGCTGAGCTAGTTATGCTCACTCTTGCTTGAACCATATGATTACATCAAAAGCCAAACAAACTGAGAGTTCTAAGAGAGATAAAGGTAAGGCTAAGATGGATAAATGATTATCCTGAAATAGATTAGTATATTTGTATGTAATATACTTATGAAGAACAAAGAATGTATTTGGTTATGAACCTGGGAAAGGATTTATTACTATTGTAATAAGAATATAGTAAGTACACTCATTTTGTTGTGATATCAATGGAATGACTGTATGAATTGTAGTATCGTGTAGGACCATCTGTCGGGTTGGAAGATACCCAGATTTGGGGGCGTCACATATGTAATAAGTGATGTTGTGTTTGATAAATATATATCATTATAAATTGTAGAGATGAATTAGTAAAGAAGATGAATAGAAACTATCTATTGATATTAAATAATTTATGTAAAATTATTTTATCATAGTAAGTTGGTGACATTAAATAGCTTTGATAATCACCAATTTCTTGAGTATATGTACGAGTAAGTATCAAGTCTAAGGCTGTGCAACCATACCTTTAATGGTGGATGTATAGGAACTGGGCTAAACGATTCTTTCAGAGAGCGGAGGTATATACGAATTAGTGACTGATCTAACTCACTGTGAAAATAGTGTAGACGAGACGGAAACTAATTTGTTAGTTGTTTGTGGGAAACCACTCAATGTACTATATTGAATACTATTAAAGACTCGACGCGTGCTAGATTTAGACTTGTATACGTGTACGTTGTTGATGAGAAAAGAAAATCGAAATACCTTTAAATTGGTTAGAGAATTATTAAGAAGTAAATGTTAAAGGAATGTATATATGTGTTATATTTTGAGGTTTATGTTATTGAGATTTTATAGTTGAGAACAATAGAGATTTAAAACTCAAAGTGTGATATTTAAAATATTAAAAAAAATAGTAATCCATGATGTGGAATCAAAGAAGAGGTTGATTTGAGATGAGTTATCATTTATGAGGTATATGTAAAGTGTTTAGGAGCATAGATTTTATTTCTGCCAATGCAGAACTTGTCTGCTTCTGAACTTGGTATGGCGCAGCTGCGCCATATCCAAGCCTATGACCAACGTAGCTGCGCCAGTTTGTAGGAAGTTCTGAGTAAGTTTGTGGAATTTAAAAATTCAAGAAATGGGTACTAAGGACTCATAGGAATAATAAAATCTTAAATGGTGATTAAGTGTCCATGAATGGATTTGAATAAGAGTTAATTAATTAATTCACCCAGAATAAATATGGTTAATTAAGAGATATTATAGAATATTATACTATGAAGTTTAAGATATATTGTTAAGAGAGATATTGTTTTGGAACAATTTATGGAAGAAGTGAAATGAAAGAATTATATTATATTAATTAGTGGAGTACATAATAATTATTAAGGAAATGGATATTTGGATAAAGATGTTATGGGTATAAGTTCATAGTATATACTCATTTAAGGTAATTAAATATTAAGGTAAAGTGTGCCACCTAAACCTTATATTAAATAAATATTAAAATGAAGTGAAATTGGGGAAAAGCCAAACGTGGTCTAAACCCCTAATATGTTACTATTGAGGTAATGAGATTGAGTTTTATAACTCCGAGAAATGAGATAAATGAGTCTCGTGTGGCCTGAGTATTAAAGTTAAACTGGACTGAAGGTTTAACTAAAATTTGCACATTTCACCCATAACCAAAGCATTATATCAAATTACACTTTATTATTCAAAATAATAATTAGAGAAAATTTGATTTTATTTATAAAAAAAAAATTGGGGTCTTACATTATATTCATTAAGTTGTGAATAAAAGAAATAAATAGTTTGACGTTAGTAGTATCGTGGAGGATCGGATCCGAGGTTCGAAGGGACCCGGATTTGGGGTGTCACAGTAACCACTTCGGTGGTAATCCTAGCCAAGATAATAGAAGTTGAAATTTCAAGAAGAGAAGATTCAATAATGATGGAAAGACGTCAGCACCAGCACCCGTTGTTAAGGAAGGAGAACGACCACCGGTCGTATGCTACAAATGTGGAGGGGAGGGACACATCAGTCCATACTGTACACAACTACCCAAAGTGTGTTATAATTACGGAAGAGAAGGTCACCTAGCTCGATTTTATCGCGTAATGAAGTCAAATCCAGCTGGGATGGAAACACCAAAGGCTGTCCCAGACAAGTCAAAGCCGGTAGTTCAAGGGAGAGCGTTTGTCGTGACCTCCCAAAAAGCGAGAAACCCGAATGAAGTTATCACGGGTAAGCTAACCATAAACTCTTGCGAAGTCTATACCTTATTTGATACCGATTCTACCCATTCTTTTATTTCACCTACTTGCGCTCAACGTTTAAATTTGACTCCAGAGAAATTAGACTTTGACTTATTTGTTGAAACTCCGTTGGGAGAAACCTTCATTACATCCAGTGTTTATAAGTCTTGTTTGATTCAAATCGGCACCCTCACATTACCTGTCGATCTTATCTCTTTAAAAATACTTACAACATTTGATGTGATTTTAGGGATTGATTGGTTAACTACTCATCATGCTAAAATTGATTATTTTCGTAAGGTTGTTAGCTTTCATATTCCTAACCAACCTATTATGCGAATTCAAGCAACCAAACCACTAAAGTCAATCACTATCATATCAAGCCATAAAGCCATTCATTTATTAAAAAATGGTTGTCAAGCTTTCTTAGCCCATATCACGGATTTAAATAAAAATATGTTAGATTTGAATGATATTTCTATTGTTAATAAATTTTCTGACATATTCCTTGAAGAACTTCCTGGCCTAGCCCCAGAGCGTGAAATCGAGTTTTGTATTGACCTTGAACCTGGTACAAATCCCATTTCCAAAACCAATATCGAATGGCTCCTATCGAACTTCAGGAGTTAAAAACCCAACTGTAGGAATTGTTAGACATAAATTTCATTCCTCCTAGTACATCTCCGTGGGGTGCTCATGTTCTATTCATAAAGAAAAAAGATGGGAGTATGCGACTTTGCATTGATTATCGAGAGTTTAATCATATCACCATTAAAAATAGGTACTCGTTGCCTCGCATTGATGACATGTTTGACCAGTTGCAAGGTGTCAAATTCTTTTCAAAGATCGATCTTCGTTTCGGATATCATCAATTAAAGTTTAAAACTGATGACATTCCAAAGACTACTTTCAGAACTCGTTACGGGCATTACGAATTCCTAGTCATGTCTTTTGGATTGACTAATGCTCCTGCTGCATTCATGGATATGATGAACCGAGTATTCAAGGAATATTTGGATCATTTTGTTATTGTCTTTATTGATGACATCCTCATTTACTCCAAAAGTCGTGAATATCATGAGCATCACTTGAGGTTGATACTCCAAAATCTTCGTCAAAACAAGCAATATGCCAAGTTGAAAAATGTAAGTTCTGGCTTGAGGAAGTAGCATTACTTGGGCACGTGATATCAAATCACGGAATATCTGTTGACCCTGCGAAGATTAAAGTAATACAAAGCTGGGAGAAACCTAAGTCAGTGACCGAAGTATGTAGCTTTTTGGGCTTAGCTAGTTATTATCGGAGATTCGTGAAAGGATTTTCTCGAATCACTACTCTATTAACTCAGCTTAGTCGAAAAGATACAAAATTTGGTTGGAGCGAGGAATGTGAGAAGAGTTTTCAAGAACTCAAGAGAAGACTCATTTCAGCACCTATTCTAACAATATCATCTGGTTCGGAGGGATTTGTCATCTACAGCGATGCTTCAGGTAGAGGGTTATGATGTGTTCTCATACAACATGGGAAAGACATAGCCTATACCTCATGACAACTTAAAGAATATGTGAGGAATTATCATACTCATTATCTATAGTTGGCAACAGTCATTTTTGTGCTTAAAATCTGGAGGCATTACCTATATGGGGAGAAGGTGGAGATCTATATAATTCATAAAAGCCTCAAATATTTCTTCACCCAAAAGGAACTCAACATGCAGCAATGACGTTGACTCAAGCTGTTGAAAGATTATGATCATACCATTCAATATCATCTTGGAAAAGTAAACGTAGTAGCTGACGCATTGAGTAGAAGATCATATGCGGTACGAGTGCAATATTTTCAACGCAAAAGCCCATTTTGTATGACTTACAAAGGATGAAGATAGAGTTAAAGACTCTAGGGACCCACGTGATGATATCAAATATACGAGTAGAACTGACGTTAATTGATAAAGTTAAAGCTGGTTAAGCAGCAGACTTGGAGCTGATGCCTATGAAGAAGAAAGTGCAAGAAGGTGTTATTCCGGAAGCAGGAATCGATGAAGAAGGAATACTTCTAGTCAACTCAAGACTTTGTGTTCCTAACGACTCTGATTTGAAGTATAAAATCATGATGGAGGCGCACAACACACCGTTTGCAATCCATCCTATGAGTATAAAAATGTATCGTGATCTTCGACATACATTTTGGTGGAGCAATATGAAGAGAGAGATAGCGGAGTTTATCTCAAGGTGTCTAACTTATCAACGTGTCAAGACAGAGCATCAAGTGCCGAAAGGTCCATTGCAACCACTTGAAATTCCAGAATGAAAGTGGGAGCACATTACCTTGGATTTCGTTACTGGTCTTCCCAAGGTTTCTTAAGGCATAGATGCAATTTGGGTCATTATTGATAGATTAACCAAGTCTGCTCATTTCTTACCTATACAAGAAACTAATTCACTTGAATGTCTTGCTCGTATATACATAAATGAGATTGTAAGACTGCAAGGTATGCCAGTATCCATAATTTTTGATCGAGACCCCAAGATTCACTTTATGGTTTTCGGTCAGTTTGTAGAAAGCTATGGGCAGAAATTTATGATTCAGTTCGGCATATCATCCTCAGGCGGACGGACAGTTGGAGAGGACTACTCAAACTCTTGAAGATCTATTAAGACACTGTGTCCTAGACTTCAAAGGAAGTTGGGATAAGTTCTTGTCATTAGTGAAATTCTCCTACAAAAATAATTATCACACAAGTATAGGCATGGCTCCATTCAAGGCGTTATATGGACGAAAATGTTGTTCTCTAGTATACTGGGATGAGGTGGGTGAAGCAATGTTGTTGGGACCGGAATTGGTATGCATGACAATGGGAAAGATTTAAATGATCCGGCAACGTATAAAAACCTCACAAGATCGACAAAAGAGTTATACTGATCTTTATAGAAGGGACGTGGAATTCAATGTTGGAAATCATGTATTATTATGCGTTACTCCATGGAAGGGAGTTATGAAATTTGGAAAGAGGGGAAAGCTCAATTCGCGATTCATTGGTACATTTGAAATCCTCGAACGAGTAGGAATTGTGGCTTATAGACACGCCTTATCGCCAAGTATGTCTCGTGTTCATAACGTTTTTCACATATCTATGTTACGTAAATATGTGGAAGACCCGAACCACATTATTAAGTTAGAACCAGACGAGATAGCGGAAGATTTAACGTATGAGGATGTGCCTGCCAAGATCTTGGATAAGAAAAAGCAGATTCTATGCTAAAAGGTTATATCTCAAGTTAAAGTTTTATAGAAAAACCATGATATTGAGGAAATGATCTGGGAGTTAGAATCTAAAATGAAAATAATGTATCCTCATCTCTTCGACATATCAGGTACGTACACCAATTTTGAGGATGAAGTTTCATAAGGAGGGGAGGTTGTAAGACCCTAATTTTTATGAATAAAGATTTAATTTTTTCTAAATATCATTTTGAGTAATAAGGTGTGGATTTGATATAATGTCATAGTTATGGGTAATATTTACAAGTTTTGCAAAGTAAGCAATTTGTCATAAAATATTCGTTTTATCGGGAAATATTCATTTTTCATGGAATATTCGTACTACGGCACAATCATTGGTAAACCCCACAACGGAATTATTGTCAAATTTAGAAAGCGACAGAAATAACTTTTTATAAAAATAACTGCAAAAGTTTTAACGTTAACTGTTGAAATGCCCAGTGATAAAAGTATAGTAATACGCGTGGTTGCACAGTAGCACACGATATTATACAATATCTTTGGTTATTGATGCTTACGTGAGAAGTCACTCAGTTTATTCAATTATTGCCACAATAATTGCTGCATAGTATCTCACATTATTGATTCAATTATTGTCACAGTATCATTTGCACAATATTTTATATTATTAAATCAATAATTGAGACGACAAAATTATTCATATTATTGTTTGCATTATTGACATTGTCGAGAAAGTTCTGTCGAGGAAAGGAGTTTGATCACCTAATTGCCCTCCAATAAGGAGAAGTCCTTCTCGAAAAGCCCCCTCTTTTCAGGGAATAATCTGGTTGTTAATATTGTGAGTTATAATATTAATGAGGAATAAGTTCGTGTTGATTAAAGATAAAAATAATAATTGATGAGTGGGAGTTGTTTGTTCAATTATCCTTTTAAATTAGTGTTTGTTCATGCATATTTCTTCCGTAGCCCAATTACCTTCAAAGGAGGTAATCCTGTGATTTGTTGGTTAAAAATTTTTTGTCCAAATATTATAATAATGCTGCTATTGTTCACTAAATTATGAATGAGGGTGCTCCCTCATTGGTCCAAATCTCCCAAAGTCTAGTTACCTTCATGGGAGGGCACTCCCTTACTGGTTGGTTCAAATGGTGTGCTGATGAATTGCGCCAGTGAAAATTTTTCTTGTGCAGTCTGTGATTATTTTCTTAAATAGTATCATGCCATTCTCCTATAAATAGAATGCTTAGTTTAGAAATGAAAATCATACCAGAATCAGAGAATTCTTCTTCTATAATATTGAGCATATTTCTTTTGAGTTAAGGAAGCTTTGAGTGTAGAAAACAGTATAAGTTTTCTTCAAGAATATATTTGTTATACCAGTCAAAATTTCTCTCCTACTAAGGTAAGGGATATTATTTTGTTCAGTATTCGTAAGAAATAATATTTTTTTCTGTACTCTTTAGTCTGTAAGTAATATTATTTCGTTTCATATTCCTAATCCTGCACTTATTTTTTATAAGTATTGCTTCTATACTCCTTGAAATTAGTAGAATATCCTTGAAATTTGCGCCTCATCTAGTATCATTCAGCGGGATTATTTTCAGGACATTCTTGTTAAATTTTAATCTTTTCATGCTGGAGTACTATTCATAGATACTATTCATACATACGACACTATTCATATGGTACTATTCATATATACGGTACTATTCACGGGGTGCTATTCAAAAAGTACTATCAACGGGGTACTATTCATGACAAAAATTTATTTCTTTTCTGTCCAAATTATATTTGATACATGAATATTATTCTTGAATTTTACTCCACAAAGCAGTTATCATGTTGACAATTTGGACTTTCTTGAACTCTAGATAAATTGAATTATAAATCTTTAAAATTTATCATTGCTTTCACTTAATTTAATTCTCATATCATTGTCATCATCCTCATGCTTATATTGTGATGAAAGTCATATTTGGCCAGTAGTGTATAGATGGACGGTTGATTGGTATGATTATGACCAAGAATTATATATCGGTATAATCATGACCTATAATGTTACAAATGATGTGGCAAAAGTCCTCATTGGCTCGTAGTGCATTGATGGACAGTTGTTGGCGTGATCATTACCATTGGTGATAATAATGAACATCCTTGGCCCGTAGTGCATGGATGATTCATGGATCACACTAATGAATATCCTTAACCCGTAGTGCATGGATAATTTGATTATGTGGATTATTTATTGAGCTGTGTTATAGTGGTAAAATATTGATGATGAACTTTTAAATCATAGAAGATAGTAGATATCATGTTCTACTTGACTCTTCTAATTGATTGCTTATTCTGCTACAGTTAAACTTGTTGTTTACTGTATTCTATCAGTTTTATACTATTGAAGGCTAACGATAATTTATTCTGCATTATCTTAGTCATAATATTCTTTACTGGGCTAGTTGAGCTCACCATTTGCTTTCATTATTCTCTTCAGGAAATGAGAATATAGCTGGGACTAGTCGGGGAATGGAGTGACGGTCCGAGATGGTGGCTATAGTTGTCCTCACTATTTTATAAAATAGTGTGATAATAATTGCAATGAGGACTCCATTTGAGTTTGGATATTGTCTACGAGATAATATTTGTTTTAAAACTCTCAGCTAATATTTTGTCGTATTTTACACAACCGTTGTATAATTAAGTTTGTATTTGAATTATGTACCATGTATTTGGCGACTCAGAATGGGTAGTGTATACCTATTTTGGGGGTGTCACAGATATGGTAAGATTCGAAGGAGATATGAGAGGGTAATGGGTGTTATATATCATGGTAGAATTCGTGGGGTAAGGGAGTTATGGGGTTCAGTTAAGGAGAAGAGAAGTTGTGAAGTGGAATAGAACACGTTCTGCAGTTAAAACAAATTTTAGATCTCCCGTACCCCCGCCGGTGCGGGGGGTATTTGAACTATATAGGCCTGCCGGGGCGGGCATGGACAGAGAGCCCCCCCCCCCACCGGGGCGGGGGTGCCAGGCTTGGATTGAGCTTGCCGGGGCGGGGGTTTACTCTTCAGATGACTTTGACTTTTCAATTTCTTCACCTCGTACGCCTATCCATTAACATCCTAAACACCTAAAATCCATTAGAACACTAAATATGCGATAACATCATGAAGATTGAGCAACTAATATCAAAATTAATGAAAATCATGAACTAACTAACTAGCTATTATACTGAAATAAACTAAGTCATACTAGGATTACAAATTACACTACAAATTGATTATCATAACATAAAAATACTTTAAATGGAAAGAAAATTGGGTTGCCTCCCAATGAGCGCTTGTTTTGAGTCCTTCAGCCTGACTACTCCCTGTTCATGGCGCATTGGCGAGTATGATCACAATGGCTTCGTTGTCGATGTCGCCACCCCAGTAATACTTTAACCGTTGACTTTGAATGTCTCAAGTGGATTTCTACTGTATAGTTCAACGGCACCATGTGGGAAAACCGTCTTGATCGTGAATGGCCCAGACCATTGGGATTTGAGCTTTTCGGGAAACAATCTTAGTCGTGAATTGAACAGTAATACCGATTGTCCCGGTTCAAAATTTCTCTGCATAATCCTTTGGTCGTGCAACTTAATGACTTTTTATTTGTGCAGTTTTGAGTTTTCATACGCTTGCAGTCGAAATTTGTCGAGTTCGTTTAATTGGAGTAACCTCTTTTCTCCTGCAACTGTTTGATCAAAGTTAAGTTTCTAAATAACCCAATATGCCTTATGTTATAATTCCACTAGGAGGTGACACGCTTTCCCATAGACCAACTAATACGGAGACATCCCTATTGGCGTCTTGTATGCTATCCTGTAAGCCCATAAAGCGTCATCCAACTTTAGAGACAAATGTTTTCTGCTCGGATTCACTACCTTCTCTATAATTTTTTGCACCTCTATGTTGGAATCCTCAGCTTGACCACTCGTTTTGGGGTGATATGTTATTGCAACCCTATGATTGACCCCATACTTTGCCAAAAGAGCTGTAAATGACCTATTTCAAAAGTGACTTCCCTCGTCACTTATAATTACTCTTGGCGTGCCAAACCTTGTGAAGATGTTCTTTTGTAGAAACTTAAGAACCACCTTGGCATCATTCATAGGGAGTGCTACGGCTTCAACCTACTTTGACACGTAGTCCACAGCTAGCAAGATGTACATGTTATTGAATGAAGGAGGAAAAGGTCCCATGAAGTGCATCCCCCATACACCGAAAACCTCGACTTCCATGATCGTGTTGAGTGGCATTTCATTCCTTTTCGAGATATTACCCACCCTTTGGCATCAGTCACAGTTTTTCACAAACTGGTGGGCATCCTTGAACACCGTACGCCAATAGAATCTTGCTTGAAGTACCTTGGCTGTAACATTCCAGAATTTTAAATGTAATCTTAAGTATTTATTAATTTATATAAATATTTAATGGATGTGATTATCGTTGAACAAATATTTGTTCAATTGATTTCATTTTGTTTAGTTAATTATTTATTAAATAAATAATTGGTGAATTAAGGAAATGATTATTATATTGATATTTCAATTTAATGGTTAATTATTTGTATTGAGTTATGTGATTAAAGGATTTATTTAATTAATTGTGATGTGAATTAAGTAAAATAAATGTGAAAGCTTGATTAAATATAGTGTGACAAATAACTATATTATAAGGAGTTATTAAGATAAATCAAAGTAGTTTAATTTAGTTTTTAACAAGTAAGGCTTAATATATTAATTCTTTAATATTTAAAGAGTTTTTGCTAAGCAAGCCTTATGACTTTTGGAATTTCTAGATTTTTAAAATAAATAAAATATATAAAATAATAAGTATAATATAGTTATAATATATGCGTTATGTGACAACCCCAAAATAGGTCCATTCCATCCAACCTATTCTGAGTCGCCAAATACATGGTACAGAAAACAACTGTAACTTTATTACAACAATTATCGTGCAAAATACAACAACACATATGCTGTGAGTTTGGATACAAATATATACCAAATGTGACTCATGTTCCAACCGTGGACATCACCTCACAATGACACCTTACATAAAGGTATAGTCAAAAACTATTTTAGAAATTAGAATCTTTGGGAAGTGCTCAAGGAAACCTTCGTACATGGGAGGCCATGCGTCTAGGTTATGATATATATCATATGGCCACAGAATTATTCTTGGTTGACCCAATAGACCCCAAAGAAAAACGAGAAGATTACTATCATATTCTTCCCAATGGTGAGTCTTCTCTTGACATATCATTATCTCTACTGTCTCTAATTGAGAATTATACTTCAAACAAACACCAAGATTATATAGGTAGTGCTCGTATATATACTCAGCAAGTGGATGAGCACATCCCTGTCTTATGATGACACGAGGTTGTATGTCGTTAGACATCTTGTATGATAGTGGCAAACTACCCTTCTAACGTTGGGTTCGCCTCACCCTATTTTCTTCACCAAATATAACTACTAAATGAACTTTTCTATACTGCTTCGGGAGAACATCCACAGCTAGAGACCACCGTTCTATTTCCCCGTTACCCTCGCTCGACCCAGCTACACTCTTATTACCTGAAAGGAATTGTGAAGCAAAAGGGTGAGCACAACTAGCTCAGTAAAGAATATCATGACTAAAGATAATTAAATTATCAATACCCTTCATCAATAATAAATCAGAGATTTGGAACATATGGTAAATGATAAAAATTTCAACCATAGTTGCAGCGGAACGAGCAATCCATTAGAAGAGTTAAATAGACTATAAAGTCTATTATCTTCTCCATCTTAAAATCCATCAACAATATTTTATCCCTGTAACATCAATCAACAATTCTGGTCCACAATCATATGAATAACTCATAATCATAATTGTAGTTCTAAATTCCTCTTCTCATCCAGGACGAAGATAATTTTCATCACCTATCTTTACCTGAAACATCAAAGATCATGGTTACACCAAATCACATTTCTTGTTCATAATCATACTAATAACTTCATCTTTGCACTATGGCCAAAGATATTCATTTGTATCATCAGTTGGTCATGTTTATCTCAACATCTGTTCATCTTTGCACTATTGGCCAAAGATATTCAACAACATGTCATCTTTGCACTACGGCCAATTGCACTACAGGCCAAAGATATTAATATCTCAAAGAAATATATAATCATTTCAGAATTTATATAAACAATAATTATAACCATGTTGATCAATTCACCTTTGAACTTAAGCTAAAGATATTCACTTATAAATTCAATGTTCATGATCATACCAATCAACGATTCAACTTTGCATTACTGGCCAAAGATAACCCATAGTCATGATCATACCAAAAATCTACCCATCTTTACACTCAAGTCAAAGAGAAATATCATCATTAGGGTTATAAAAATGTTATATATAATAATAAAAATAATATGATCAACATCTAGTTTTAATCTCAAGAGTAATATTCGTAAATCAACTATAATTTGGTTAGAAAAAGAAACCAATTTTTATCGTGAATAGTAGCTCGTGAATAGTAACTCGTGAATAGTAACTCATAAATAGTAAACTCGACACAAAAAGGTAGAAATTCCACAATAAAATCCATACCAGTATTTCGGTATAATGATATTGAAAGAATAATATTCTTTAAGCTTATAAACAATTTATTTAAATTGTTTACACTTTACTAAATAATACATTTAATCATTCTAAAATACCAAACTCATAAGATTTTATCACCAATAATCAAAACCCTCATCAAAAATCTGCATATACCTCATATAGGATTCGCAAGTCATAAAATCTTATTTTCCAATTTTCTTACTTCACAAAATATATTTAATTCATTTACTCATAACTAGACTATTTTCATGAAAAATACCAAATCAGTTCCAAAAATATTTCTTTTCTGGGATTTAGCATAATATAGTCCCATAGTGAACATATATTTTTCTCAGAATTTTTAAAAGTTATTTACTATTTTTCATATAGCCAAAACAGCCGAATATTTAGACATTTATCAAAAATTGTACTTTTCTCTAAAAATTCTGAAATTCACAGAGTATACTCCTATCATATACATGTACTCCCAATAAAAATTTCATCAATTTTGGAGTTAACCACAATGAGTTATAAGCGGTTACTTTTAAAATAGTCTTTCTCCGTAAAATTCATAACTCTTAATCTATACATCCAAAAATCACCATTTTTGGACATAATCAACAAAACTCATCAAAATATCATTTCAAATTTTTCCAGAATTTTTGAAGGTCAGAATAGCAACTCTCAAAGTATCTAAATACTCACAAAATATGCTTCATAATATAGAGAGAGAAAGAGAGAAAAATTATTTCTGGTGTGATTTTCAATTCTAACTTAGCCCTCTATTTATAGGAAAATTTTAGTAGGCTTGACCTGCAACCTGATGGCTTTACCTGCTACTATTTCCACCCACCACATTTGAAATATAATTCAGTACATTTTTTCACCAATCACAAGTGGGGCCCACCAATTCTAGAATTTTCCATCAAAATGATAAACTCCGAAAATTCAACAATTTATGAACCAGTCATCTTGTAAAATTCATAATAAATCATACGTTAATTTTTAACAGTTCAAAATTTGTGGACATATACTCAACTTATATATGTATAACATATCCAAATATTACCACGATCCAACGGTCGGATTAAAAATTATAACCCCCGCAAAATATCTCAAAAACCCTGATTTTTTAATACCTCCATTCCGACAAAAATACGGATAAAAACCTCAACATTAACTCCTTCATTTTTAACCACAAAAATATATCACTCGTTTATATCCACTTAAAATAAATATTTTCTTATCATATGAATCAATAATTAATTATTCACAAATAATATTATAGAATCACATTTATGACAACCAGGCCGTTCCCAGGAAAGAGGGGGCTTTCCAATAAGAATTTTTCCTTACTGGCGCGCAATTAGGTGACCAAACCTCTCCTTAGACAGAACTTTCTAGACATTGTCAATAATGTTATCTAATAATATTATTCAAATAATATGAATTATTGATCTGATAATGGGAAATACTGTGCAGTGACAATTATTGAACAACAATAATATAAAATTTCAACGTAGCAATTATTGAATCAATAAAATAAAATATTGAACAGTAATTACTGTAACAATTATTGAGTAGTGCCTTCTTACGTAAGAATCAATAATTTCAAAAATACTGTGCAATACCGTGTGCTACTGTGCAATAACGCGTATTACTGTATTTTAACCACCGGGTATTCCAACAGTGTTAACGGTAATAACTACGCCGTTATTTGTAAAAACTCAAATTTGTCGTTTTCTTCACCCGACAGTTATTCGTTATGGGGCCTAAAAATAGTTGCGCCGTCGTACGAATAATCCCCGACAGAAAGAATATTCCACGACCAAACGAATATTCCCCGACAACAATGATTATTTTATAATCACTTGCTTATTTTGAAAAAAAATTCATATTTCACCCATAACTTTAAACTTTTATCAATTTAACCATTTACTGAATAGTAATTATAAGAAAAAATGAATACTTTTATTTCATAAAATTCGGGGTCTTACACGTTATATGTATTAAGTGATATATTTAATAGGTGAATTAAGGCCATATCAGTTTTATGTTTTGATATTACGCATATTGGCTATCAGTTTGTTTTTAGTTGTACGCATACTAGTCTAAGTTCAGAGAGAGTGATAGAGAGCTTGAGAGATTTGAGAGGAAACTTGTGAATCTTCACAACAATTCCAGTGTGTTTAACAAGAATTTTTGTCAAACAACAAAAAGGTATGTTCATAACTGTGATAATATATATGTATATGTGTTGAACAACAAGAATTTTGTCATGTTCTGTAAAAACCAATTGGTGAATTGTGGATATATACTTGGTAAATTCTGATGATACATGCTTATGATGCCAGAGTTATGTTTAAAACAAGAAATTTGTATTTTAATTTCGTTTTGATAGTAGAAATTTTGTCAGTATATGTATTTACATATAGTTTATGAACAGTATCAATTGTAGTGGCTAATTAGTATGTGAAATTGTAAATTTAGGCTTGATTATGTTAGTTCATTAAGAAACGAGCATAACGAAATTTGAATGAGATGATTAGGTCATGTATTGAAATCACAGTGATGATTTCTAGAATGAATGTCAAGAAAATTGAGTTTTTATGAAAAACATGAGTTTTGAGAAATTAAAATAGTTTCAGTTAGTGTTAAATTGTTCCAATTGATTGTAAATGTGAGCAATCATGTTTATGATATTGTTATATTTATTTTACGTGTTATTCTCACAATTTGGTGGGTAAAATTCATGTTAGTTGGACTAATAAAGGTGCCGAAACACATTCTGCAAAACTAAGTTCTGTGAGTCGCGCGGGCGCGCAGACTTTAGGCGCGGGCACGCAGATGTCGCGCGAGCGCGCAGCCTCCCAGTACAAAATTCGCGCTGCCGCGCGAGTGCCCATTTTCAGACACTAAAGTCTACTAATTCTGCAGACTTTGGTCTTTCTTTGTAGCTTAGCTAAAGGTTATGGTAATGTGTCCAACACGAAACATCAAGGCTAAAACAAAGTTATGTTATGGGGTTAGTGAATTCAAAGTGGTAAAAATGATTAGTAAATTTCGAATCCGTTATGTGATAACTTAGTATACACAATGAATGTTAGACAAGTGTTGCGAAGTAAACACTTAGAATTTCTGAAATGTAAATGGTAAAGAAAGACTTGTGCTAAAAGAGTAAGTTTAGCTAGAAATGTACATGTTATGGTATGTTAGCATATCTAATAGATAATGTGATTCCTAGTTGTTGTCAACAAGTGTAATACATCTAATATGGGGTAATGGAATTTATGACGATCTTAATGAACGTTAGGTGCTGGTTTCAAAAGAAGTTTTAAGAAACACAAAATGAGATTATGTAATGTAAGTGTCATACGAAGGGGAGTAAACACCTGAAGATATGTGTTAAGTTCAAAGAGATGCAAGTTATAAAAGATTAAGGCTAAGAGTCATTGTGGTTTCATTATATGTGTAACTAATGCATGTGAATATGAACCTTTGAACTGTTGTAGGATGTGCGAAAAACATTTAAGCTGTTTCGGTAGTTGGTAATCTACGAACCAGGCAAGTCTTTCAGTTCCTATTTACTCCGTGAACTTGATGATTAATTATTTTAAGTCTTTATTGCAAATAACATGATGTGTGTTATATTTATGTGCAAGCATGAAACGTCAAAGTCAACATATGACTACATTAGTTGAGTAAAGCATGCTGATTGAGTAAGGAACTCAATCTTTATATTTGTTAAATGAACTATAGCATATATGTTATGTTGGTTCAATGTTTAAGAGATATATGTTGAGCATGATATTATATGCTACGTGTTGCATGAAAACTGTTATATTTTGTTGGGCTGTCGAACTCAACCTTGCAAATAACCATTTTTGCAGGTCAAGATTTCAAGGTAAAGTTATGTGTTACCTGAAAGTTATGAATTCGACGTGATACATGAAGTTTCCTTATGTTTTATGAGAAATGTATTTTGAATGTAATATGTTGTTAAATTATAAGTTGAACTATCCGGTATATATGGATATCCATTGATGATGTAAGACTTTGTATAGTCATTTTGTTGTAATGATTCATGATATAAATTTAAATCGAAGAGATGTTATGTAAAGGTTAAAAGTTCTGGGAATGATAATAGTTTGTAAATATAAAATTTTAATTGTAATAGAATATTTTAATTATTCCGCAAATTTCAATGGTTGTATTACCGTTTAATGATATAAAGTTAGAGGTTGAATGTATTATTAACGACCGAAGTCGAGGATTTAGTTGTATGAATTTTGAGGTCGTTACAGTTGGATGATTAGCCCCACATGTAGCACAAGGAGCTATCGGAATGAGATTTGGGTTACCCCCACCAGCTGGTCCCGGATAACGACCCTGATTTTGCCCCTGCTGACGATTCTGACCATGCCAAGGTAGCTGCAGCTTACGATTCTGCCCTTGCTGAGGCATTTACTGATAACCCCTATTTTGATTTTGGCCACGCCACTGTCCCTGTTGGCCACCACGATTCCTATTCCACTGACCACCCTGACATTTCTCATGCTGAACTGAAGTTTGACCCTGCTGGTCATCTCTGTCCCTCTTTCAACTCCCATCCGGTTTAGAAGACCAAAAGTCCCTAATAATTAAAATAGGTCGACGCTAATAATTTCGATGAAGGATGTGACAATCCAAATTTTTATAAGTTATTAAAATAGGAATTTAATAATTAAAATTCTTATTACGAGATATTTTGAGTTTAAGTATGTATATGTATGTGCTGTATGTTTTGAAATATGTGATCTGGTGTAAAGAGGAATATATATTCATATATTGGGAAAGTGAGGTTTAATATTACCCTGAGTTATTTTTTTAATCTATGTCTTCGATTCTGGGGATAGAATCTTTGTAAGTAGGGAAGAATGTGACGATTTGATGGTTTGAATTATGATTTTGAGGACAGAATCCTTTTAAGGATGGAATGATGTAACATTCCAGAATTTTAAATGTAATCTTAAGTATTTATTGATTTATATAAATATTTAATGGATGTAATTATCGTTGAAAAAATATTTGTTCAATTGATTTAATTTTGTTTAGTTAATTATTTATTAAATAAATAATTGGTGAATTAAGGAAATGATTATTATATTGATATTTCAATTTAATGGTTAATTATTTGTATTGAGTTGTGTGATTAAAGGATTTATTTAATTAAGCGTGATGTGAATTAAGTAAAATAAATATGAAAGCTTGATTAAATATAGTGTGACAAATAACTATATTATAAGGAGTTATTAAGATAAATCAAAGTAGTTTAATTTAGTTTTTAACAAACAAGGCTTAATATATTAATTCATTAATATTTAAAGGGTTTTTGCCAAGCAAGCCTTATGACTTTTGGAATTTCTAGATTTTTAAAACAAAAAAAATATAGAAAATAATAAGTATAATATAATTATAATATATACGTTATATGTATTAAGTGATATATTTAATAGGTGAATTAAGGCCATATCAGTTTTGTGTTTTGATATTACGCATATTGGCTATCAGTTTGTTTTTAGTTGTACGCATACTAGTCTGAGTTCAGAGAGAGTGATAGAGAGCTTGAGAGATTTGAGAGGAAACTTGTGAATCTTCACAACAATTCTAGTGCGCTTAGCAAGAATTTCTGTCAAACAACAAAAGGTATGTTCATAACTGTGATAATATATATGTATATGTGTTGAACGACAAGAATTTTCTAATGTTCTGTCAAAATCAATTGGTGAATTGTGAATATATACTTGGTAAATTCTAATGATACATGCTTATGATGCTAGAGTTATGTTTAAAACAAGAAATTTGTATTCTAATTTCGTTTTGATAGTATAAATTTTGTCAGTATATGTATTTTCATATGGTTTATGAACAATATCAATTGTAGTGGCTAATTAGCATGTGAAATTATAAATTTAGGCTTGATTCTGTAAGTTCATTAAGAAACGAGCATAACGTAATTTGAATGAGATGATTTGGTCATGTATTGAAATCACAGTGATGATTTCTAGAATAAATGTCAAGAAAATTGAGTTTTTATGAAAAACTTGAGTTTTGAGAAATTAAAATAGTTTCAATTAGTGTTAAATTATTCTAATTGGTTGTAAATGTGAGCAATCATGTTTATGATATTGTTATATTTATTTTATGTGTTTTTATCACTATCTGGTGGGTAAAATTCGTGTTAGTTGGGCTAAGAAAGGTGCCGAAACACATTCTGCAAAACTGAGTTCTGTGAGTCGCACGGGCGCGCAGACCTTAGGCGCTGGGGCGCAAATGTCGCGCGGGCGCACAGCCACCCAGTACAAAACTCGCGCGGCCTCGCGAGTGCCCATTTTTAGACACTAAAGTCTGCTAATTCTGCAGACTTTGGTCGTTCTTTGTAGCTTAGCTAAAGGTTATGGTAATGTGTCCAACACGTAACATCAAGGCTAAAACAAAGTCGTGTTATGGGGTTAGTGAATTCAAAGTGGTAAAAATTATTAGTAAATTTCGAACGCGTTATGTGATAACTTACTGTACACAATGAATGTTAGACAAGTGTGTTGGTTGATTTCACAATCAAAGCAAACGTGCAAGTATACACGATCAACAAGTAATATAGTGATAAATTAGAGTGTAGATCCCTCAGAGAATTCCAATTAATAAACTCCAACTACTAGTACTGTATCAATTCAATTTTATTTAATCAACTAAAGATTATGATTTTTTAAAACTAAGAAAACTAATTTTAATAAAGCAAGAAACTACTATAAAAGAAAACAAAGAACAAATTAAGAATTATTTGAATGCAGATGAATGATAAGTAAGACTCCAATTTCCCCAAATATGATTATTAACTCAATTATCCAATTATCCCAATTATTCTGTCTACTGAATTATTAACAGGAATTCTCAAATGCCGAAAGCCCTCTCTCGAGTGATCAATTGCCTTTTATTTAACCCAGATTAATTTTGCTATATCTCTATGCAAAACAATTGAATTAAACTTGCTACAATCCCAATTCCTTATGTGCTACATGCGGCAAATAGATATTCTCATTCTATTCACAAACCTAATTATTCACTTCGCAAATAACTAAGTCACATGTCACCCTGCCCAGTTCTAACTCTAAAATTTCTCTTTCGATTCCTTCTAGAGTAACACGGTAATTATTGGCCAGATAATTAATCGATAAATACAAGGCAAGACAAACAATTCACTATAACATAAATAAATGGAGTAAATTAGATAATCAATTCATAACCATAAAAGGTTCCATTGGAATCTTACTAAAAGGAATTAGTTCATGACAGAAATAAAAACCACAAATAAGTGATAAATCATCCTTAATGAGTTACACAATTTTAAAAGAATAAAGAAGAAAAAGAACTCCAAGTTGTAAGCCTCCAGATCTGCTCTTGCTCCTTGATCAATCCCTCCCAATTATGTAGAATCTCTCCCTCTTAATTCAGCCAAATAAACCTTATATAGCATCTCCCAATCCTAGTCCAAAACAACTTCCCACATAAACTCCCATTGTATAGTCAAACCCTTCGTCAACGCGCAAACTCGGTCAACTAAAATCCTGACCCAGCGCCCCGGCGCTGGGATTAGTACTGAATGTAGCGCCCCGGCGTTGGCCATCCAAAAATTACCTTTTTGCCCTTTTTAGCTTCAATTCCACCATTCGCTCATGCAGCTCCCAAATCTACAAGACAACACATAAACGCAATAAACATATTCCTAAATGACTCGAAGTTACAACAAAATAAACCCAAGTATATCCGATTTATGGGTATATAACCCAATCATCAAATACCCCAAAACTTAAATCGTTGCGTGTCCTCAAGCAACAAAACACAACCAATGCGAATAACTAAACATCATGCAAATGCAAACTAACTAAATAACCTTAATTCCAGCAATCCAATAGCTCACGTATATCCATAGGCCTCAGAAAAATCACAAAAACATGCTAATACATCATGTTACTTGCAGCTCAATAATAGTCCAACAATTAATCAATCCAAATATGTTATTACTGATATTGTGAGTGTGTGTTCAACAACCATGCTAACTAATGAAAAGCAAAAAGCTGAAAGATAATAAAGTTCTTAAAAAGCTTCATACAGTTCTACTCGAGAGTTCATCAAATAAACTAGATTCAACTGAAATTAAACAATCACCAAAATTCAGGGGTCAACATGAAATACTTAAGCTTTTTTTTTCTTTCAGACGGGGGCATTTTGCACTTTTCTCGCTTTATTATTATTATTATTATTATTTTCTCTCATGACTATACATTGTCTTATTCCCTTAAACTTTTCAATGCTACCTTAACGAGCTTTCGACCAACGACTCCCAAGCCATTAAGATCTTAGGGAGCTAGGTGTAGAGACAGTCCCCTCGGGCTTCCTTGCTCAAGTAACAAAGGCCACAAAACTAGACAAGAACGCCATGGTGTTTTTTTTTTCGCTTATATATTCCAAATATTTTTTCCCCAAACTCGAGTTTATATATAAATTCAGTTTTCACTAGCTATTCAAATTGTCCCTTCATTTCACTAGCAATCATCCTTTAGAACTCTATTATCTAACTATTTAAACTATCATAGCCAACATGGTCATTTTTCAAAGTGCTATCCTATAATATCAGTGCCAAATAGATAAAGATTCAAATCATGCCAAGACAATCATATCACTGACTCAACAATCCATACTAGACTTGTTCATGCAATTCTAATTTCATCATTGGCCCCCGAATAATAAACGCACTAGCAAATGCCGGAACTATTATGCAATCCTACATGCAATATTTAAATCCAAATCCACAAACTAATAACAAACTATAAATTTGAAAATAAAACTTAGCTACCCCCAAAATAATCTAGAGCAATGTCCTCATACGAATGATACAACAAAATAAAACAAAGGACTTCCCTGACGAGCTTATTCTTCGGGTGGTGCATCATCATCCTCGCTCATCTCTTGATCAGAAGGAGGAAATACTGGCAGAACAGGAGCAGTTGGGAAATGGCTAAGTTGAACGCCCGGATGCGATTGGACAGTCAATGCATTTTGTGCAGCAAATTGGTCAACTAAGAATTTGAAAATCACGTCTTGACGTTCCGACAAGCGCACATTCTGGGACTCCATGTTGTAGAACCAGCCATCTATCTCCCGCTGGACAACTTCGGGAACCACTCCACGATGAGCTGTTGTAGATGGGCCATAAGTAGGTGGAGCCGGAGGTGGTGGGGCTTGTGTAGGTGAAACTTGGAGAATTATGAAACCCAATCCCCTAGGGTGGTTAGCTCCACCAGTCCACACTTTGTACCTGCTGATCAACTTGTGGTCCAGCACTGGCATAGGCTTTTGAATCATCTCATCTGACTTCCATTTAACGCCGAACTTAGCACATAATAAGCAGATGAGAGACGGATGCGCTAACCCTCCAGTGGTACTTCCACGAGAAGCTCGGAGGACAGATTGCAAAATGAGATTGCCCACATCAATTTTAAATCCTTTGATGATTGACTATAGAAGGACTGCACGTTCTCTGGTAACATGACTCACATGGGTGCATGGCATGAGTTTTGCGCAAATGAACGCATACCACGCCTTCCCATATAAGCTAAGATTCGATAGTGAGAAAGTCATGTTTCCGCGTTCATGTACTGTCCATGTGGTACCCAGCCGACAAAGTTCACGAATTATATGCTCATAACCCGGCCCATCACTAACAAGACTGACATACTCATCATGAAAATCCTCCACTGGTAGTTGATAACACTCATTGAAGTCCTCTTCGCCAATTTCCACTGTTTTGCCCCTTACAAATATCGTATAGTGATCATGTTCGGGCACGCTGGCGTAAAATTCTTTCACTACTGCAAGTACTGCTGGATCAGGCTGCTCGGTAAGTGTGAACTAGTTCCTCTCTATGACGCCCCAAAATTTAGGAACTTGAAACCCGAACTCAGTGCTTCACGATACCATTTCTATGAGCGGAATAATACTTATAATAATAACAATAATATAGATTATTAAATTTAATATACATATTATCAGAGTTTTCAATCCCAAGTACGAAACCTTCAATCATTCGTTTCATTACATGATAATTAATATATATCATCATTACCCTAATAAAGTCTAGTTATTACAAAATATAGCATTATCATTCATTCAGCGACCTTCCCTTTCCCTTTGTTCTTAGAAGAGCCTCCAGGTTGTTCACCTTTAGCTGAAAACATTTAAATTTAAGCAAGGATGAGCATTTGAGTGCCCAGCAAGTAATAGCAACAATAACAGTTAGCTGAACGAATTAAATATTTTCTTTGCACGATATTTCTACAACGAATCAACAATTGTAAAGTAAACTGAACCGATAATAAACAACATATCATTTCGATTTCAAATTTTTGAAAGTACGTACTGACTATAAATGAGGATCAGTTGACAAACTATGAACATTATTTTCTATTTTCGAAAAGGTTAAACAGAACTTCATCTGTAAACCGTCATGACTTATGGGCACGGGGGTGATCAGCCCGTTATGCCCTGTATTGTTCAATACTACATTAAAGGACGATATTTTCATCCAGCATTCCCGCCTTAGGCGCATAAAAGTTTCCCATATTTGGGATGTTCATACCAGTCTTGAATCCAAACCAAAACAATTTAGTTGGATAAAGTTTTATCTTGTTCAACAACAACTATAAATATATGTCTAGCTGGATCAAATAACTTAGACGACTTTTAATTCAACTTATGCATACTGAACACCGATAAGTAAGTATCAACATGTGATAAAATATAATGATTATCCAAGTGGGGACACTTGTATAATCATGTTTTAGAAATTAACGATCAGAATATATAATTTGATCAATAATAACAGAATAAAAGAACTTGTACAACAATTATAGTTTAATAACTTACTTATACAGAATCATTACATAAGTATATACAAAAGTTGAAATATTTAAACAATTGAAATGAACAATTCAGATATTATCTTACGCATGTCCGTTGCATAAAGGAAATGCAAAGAGTTAGATACTTGCCTTGTCTACTGCTTACACAACTTAGATTTATCTTTTCTATCAAGTCCTATCATTAAATAGATCATTTGTCTGATTAGAATAACATATCATATCATATAATACTGCTTATTGCAGTCAGCACATTCTCTAATCACATTGGCACATAGGTTTAACAACCATTGAATCACAAATAATCACTTATCTAATCACATTATCTAAGTCCAGATCAATTTCTAAAACATATCGGTGTACCGACAACTTTATCAGATAATTATCGAGTCTAAGACTCTATACTGTAACTTAATATCAGTCATATTATTTTTAAATGACTTATAATAGTTTTTAAACATTTCATATTATTTTTCATGAATTTTCAAACATCGGAATCATTATTAAATGATTTAAATACTAAATAATTCTATTATCATTAATATCTAATTAATATTAAACTATTAATGAAATCATTTCCAAAATATTAAAGTTATTTATAATAACTCAAAATATTTTTAAAGTATTAATATTACCCTTAAATGATTTTTAAAACATTTAAAATCATGTCTAAATAATTACCATTAATATTAAGGTATTAATGTTCTATTTATCAAAATATTAAAAGTCATTATTCATAACTTAAAATATTTTTAATTCATTTATATCATTTTAAATGATTTTTAAATTAATAAAACTATTTTTAAACTATTTATTTAATACAATTATTAATTACTATTTTTAATAATAAGTTAATAATCATTAATATTAATTTATTAATAAAATTATCCTTTAAATATTAAAAGTTATATTTTATAATTTAAAATATTTTTAAACACTTTGTTTTTATTTAAAATGATTTTTATAATATTAAAATTATTTTTAAACTAAATTATTAAATAAATTTAATATCATTAATAATAATTAATTAATGAAATTTATCTTTAAATATTAAAAGTTATATTTTATAACTTAAAATATTTTTAAATACCTTAAAATAATTTTTAATATAATAAAATCATTTTTAATTAATTTATTTAATTCATTTAGTAAATAAATTAATTACCATTAATATCAATTTATTAATGAAATTTATCACAAAATATTAAAAGTCATTAAAAATAGCTTAAAATATTTTCTTATATCATAATATAATTTTTAATGATTTTTCCAATATTAAAATCATTTTTAAATAATTTATTTAATATTATAATTAAATAAATTAAATACTTTTAATATTTCAAAAATATTAAATATTTATGAAATATATTTAAAATAATTAAAAACTAATTTTTGGAATTTAAAATAATTTTTAATAATTTATTTTATATTTTTAATAATTAAAAACTATTTTTTTCTATTTATTAATTAATTTTCGAAAAATAATCTACTGTCTGTCGCTAAAGGCCACCTATGGCGACAGAACCGTCGCTATAGGTGTTCTTGGTGTTCTTCAAGCAAAACCCATAAATCAAGTCAGAGACCGGGCTAGCTACTTTGACCGAGATTAAATTCGTGTGTAATGTGTTTCTGGGCAATTTGTTGATCAGATCGTGTAGTGTTACTGTAAGACTACAAGATCCAGCAACAAAAATATTTATAACACCTATAACCAAGGAGATCTGAGCCTCCAAAAGTGTTGTCAGAGGTTGTTCTTCATTTCTAGGTTACCCAGAAATGAAGAACAGTTCGAGCATACACTTTTGGGCTTTCACAACTTGAAATCCGTGCAATCTTTTAGTGATGTAATGAATTCAGTATGTAGCCAACATGACAAGGGTTATATCACAGTAGATCACTAAAACAACAACCTATCAAGCAGATTCGTACAGGTCAAACCATGTCAGACGACATGGTCAAGCGTTTTCTGGGTTACCCAGAAAACAGCTTCCATGATCGTTTGGCCTGGTTTGACCGTCCTCTATAATCACACAGTTTGATGATTAGGATATTATAAGTCATAATATTAGAGTTCATATACAAGAATACAAGCTAGATACAACAATCAAATTAAAACGTCTAACAACACAAAGATCTGGGCTGTTCAAAAAAATTGTCACACACGATTTTTAGGTTCTGGGCTGCCCAGAATTTCGTGTAGTCAACGTCGGTAAATGGGATTTGACCGTAAATATCTTTGATTTCACACATCAAATGGCTATTCTACCACTTGCATCCTAAAGACCATATACCAGGCTACATATTGAAGCTTTAAAACAACACAAACAACAAACGAGCAATGATTTATAAGTCCTGACATTCATTGTCAGACCTCAAAAAACAAAATTCCAGATTTCTTTAAAACTTCAATCTGAGCCTCTAGGTGTTATTGATCTAACATCTAGCAACCCAGATCAACATTAGACAACATAAACAACATATTCTAACACTTAATCATAACATATAACACAGATTCTGGACAGAAATTAAAGCTAAGGTTTTATACCTTTCTTTGATAAATTTCTGATTTTGTGTTACTGATTTGTTTATGGTGGACGTGGGGCTGTGTTTTGGGAATATAAAACTTACAAATTTCGTGGGTCTTTGTGAGAGGAAGTCTTGGTTAGGTGTTGTGCAATTTTTTAGTAAACAAATACATTCTCTCTCCTTCAATCTATTTATAAACAAATTAAATGCATGAATGGCTGAGCTAGGGTTGTGTGCTGTCCATTTTGAGTCACATGAAGTTGGTATGAGTTGGTCACCAACTCTCATCTTGTATAGATTTGCAAGCAAACATAAAAATGTGACAAAAGGGCTTTTTGGTCATTCCCATATAATTTTTATTTCTAGATTGGTCATTTGGTACAAACCCTTAGGGTTTAACCCTAAGGTTATCTAGCACAAAAGAATTTCTAGGTTTTACAATTAGGGTTTAAAATAAAACAAAACTAGTTTCTTTAAATTTATAATTAGGGTTTCGTTAATTAGCTTAGGATTTTAATTATACATTCATATTAGGGTTTAATAACACTAATATAATTAACCTTGCTAATATAGCAATTAGGATTTAGGATTTTGAAAATTAGGGTCACTAATACGTAATTAGGGTTTCTAATTATTAGAAATTCAAATCTAAACTAGGGTTTTAAATTTACAATTAGGGTTTCCTAATTAGCATATCATGAAGTAATACATAACATAAATCATATAACACAGTTATATAACAGTCTTAAATTTCCCATTTAAAAATAAAAAAAAAACAGGGTTAAACAACTTAATGCTAGGGTTTGAGTCAATATACACCATAATTGACCAATCGTCATCAATACATACAGTACATATTTATAGCACTGAAAAATCAAAATATAATTAATATTATATTATTATTCTCATACCTTGACAGTAATCCAAAATTAGGGTTTGGATTCCATATCTGATTTATTCTTCATATTTAACCTTAATAATTAAGGTAAAATAATTCACTTAATAACTTGTACTAAAATTCATATAATAAAATAATTATTATAATTATTCAAAAAAAATTCACTTCATATATTATTTAAATAATATATGCTTATATTTTCATGAAAAATAATTAATAAAACATTTCTACCATTATTTAATTATTATAAGAATATACTTTTTAATAATCAATAATTCTAAAATAAATTTGCTTGTAAACATTTATGCAATAAATATATTTTTATTTACCACATAAATACATATACTCATTATCTTGTACAAATCCTCATCCTTAAAAAAAATAATTTTATACGCAAAATTTCTTATTTATTTATGTAGAAAATATCGTGTTGTTACACTCTCGGCTATCATGACTGCCATGTCGCCATCCTTTGATTGATCTGGTCTCAACCCACGCTCCGGAACCAATGACCGAGTAGCCATTCAGTTGTATCTTTCCTGAGCCGCAAGACTGACAAAACGGCGGTTGCCAAATCTCAGAGGTGGGGTCGAGGCGGTCCCGGAACCTTCACCACGCTGACGTTTGGATGTCATGTCAGAAATTCTGCAATTGCAAGCATATATATGTATTAGCATTGAACAGAATTGGAATTTGGATAAACTTATGTATGTCTGTACCCCCAAACTTTAAAATATATGTCGAAATTGAATACATTGGTGGGGATGACACTCGACACAAAAATGCAGGCGCATGCACAAAAGTACCAATTGGAGTCATGGACTCTTCAATTTCGAGAATGAACAAAAGCCACACAAGCGATGCCCTCTAGAGTTGTCATGGAGTGCAATAGAATTGTATTGCTTGGACATTGGGATACATGTGCATGTGGACAAGATCAATGGTTCGGGCAATTCATCAAACATCTAAGAGGCAACTCATACATTACTCAGAATTTCACTAAGTTACTATCAATTCATACCTCTTGTTGGTCAAAAATATCCCATGACTGAACCCTCTACTTACAAGTGAGCAAATTATGGTTATTATCCAATATAGAAACAAGATAAGGAGGATTCATATCCGGATGAAGAACACTCACCAATTACATCAATACCCATGCTTGTTGCACCAAAAAAATGCAATTAGAACATAAAACATACCTTGGTAGATGATTGTGAGAGATATGAGAATTATGGCACTATTGCAGGACTTAATCCTAGAATTTGATGAGCAAGGCTTACAATTTTCGATGTAACCAATTGAGAGATTAATAGTCGTGAATGAGATGGATGGGTGGAATCGTGATACTTAAAAGAAGTAAATTAGGGAACCGTTCAGTAGTTATAAAAACGTGTAGGACTCTTAGAACGCCCCACAGCGCCGGGGCGCTGTGATATAACGTGGGACAAGCGTCGGGGCGCTGGGCATCAGTAGGTTGTGTGCAGGGATAGCGTCGGGGTTCTATGACATAAGCTTTGTGCAGCACTGGGGCGCTGTGTTGCAGTACATTCAAGAAGTCCATAGCGTCGGGGCGCTTGAATTGCCCTTAGAGATAGCGTCGGGGCGCTCATAGTCAGTGGCTTCTGGGTTGGGCTAACGCCGGGGCTCTATGGGTCAAGTAATGTGCAGCGCCGTGGCGCTGGGCTGCCGTGGCTCATGTTGCCTGCACGTATAAGTTCAAGAATCTGCATTAAGAGAGACAATTCAGACTGCCTAAAATAAGAACTAAAATACTCACAAGAACTAAAATAATACAATATTAGACATCTAAGTAGAATGAAAATAAAATAAATAACCAAAATAAGATAAAATTAAAAAAATGATTGGGTTGGCTCCCAATAAGCGCTTGGTTTACTGTCGTCGGCCCGACTATGCTAGTATGTTCAATTTTCCACTGAGTCGGAGAGGTTTATGACCGTAGTTTGACGTTCAATGGGTCCACTCCAGTAATGTTTGAGTCTTTGACCGTTAACCTTGAATAGGCAATTTGAATTTGGTTTTTCGATCTCGATGTTACCATGTGGTGCAACTGACACGGCTGTAAAAGGACCTGACCAACGTGATTTCAGTTTTCCAGGAAATAAACGCTATATTGAGTTGAAAAGCAAGACTTGTTGGCCCAATTCAAATGTTTTATCGAGAATTTTCTTATCATGCCACGCTTTGACTTTTTCCTTATAGAGTTTTGCATTTTCATAAGCGTTGAAGCGGAATTCATCCACTCGTTCAACTGCAATAACCTTTTCTCACATGCTGCTTGTTCATCAAAATTGAGCTTTCGAATGGCCCAGTGTGCACTATGCTCAAGCTCGACTGGGAGGTGGCACGCCTTTTCGTAAACCATTCGATAAGGTGACATACCGATCAAATTCTTATATGATGTATGATATGCCCATAGAGCATCATCAAGACGTAAAGACCAATCTTTTCGTGACGGATTGACCACCTTTTCTAGAATTCTCTTAACCTCCCTATTCGAGACCTCATCTTGGCCATTGGTTTGGGGATGATTTGCAGTTGTGATTTTATGATGAACCCCATACTTCACCAATAATTTTGTGAACTACTTGTTACAGAAATGTGTTCCCTCATTACTTATTATTGCCCGCGGAGTCCCAAATCGCGTGAAGATATTTTTCTTTAAGAATCGAAGGACGACGTTAGCATCATTGGCGGGAAAAGTTATGGCTTCAACCCATTTGGAAACATAATCCACTACGCGTTGGCATCGATCACACTTTAGTACATAGAGATATGCATCCTTGAATAACGAAGGCCAGTAAAATCCTGATTGTAACACCTTGGCCGCAGTTCGATCACCGAAATAATGACCTCCATAGTCTGAGGAGTGGCAATGACCCAATATGATGCCCATCTCTTCATGTGGCACATAGTGTCTAATTATTTGATCTACGCAGGCTTTAAACAGGAACGGTTTATCCCAATAGTACTGCTTCACGTCATGGAGGAATTTCTTTCGTTGTTGCGAGTTCAAATCCGGTGGTAACATCTTAGCAACCACATAGTTCACATAATCAGCATACCAAGGCAGTGTTGTGGTTACTCGGAGAAGTTGTTCGTCCAAAAATTTCTCGTTAATCAGTGTATTGTCTTGGCTCTGTACCTCTGCATTTTCCAACCGCGAAAGATGATCCGCCACTTGGTTTTTTGTACCCTTTCTATCCTGGATTTCCAAATCAAATTCTTGCAGCAGTAACACCCACCATATTAACCTCGGTTTGGCATCCTTCTTTTCGATCAAATATTTGATTACAGAATGATCCGTGTAGACAATGACCTTGGTCCCAATGAGATATGCTCTGAATTTGTCGAAGGCAAACACAACTGCAAGTAGTTCTTTTTCGGTGGTTGTGTAGTTCAACTGAGCTTCTGTCAACGTTTTGCTGGAGTAGTAGATTGTGTGAAAGATCTTATCGTGATGTTGTCCCAATACTGCTCCCACTGCATAATCGCTGGCGTCGCACATCAATTCGAATGGTAAAGACCAATCGGGCACCACAATGATCAGAGTAGATACCAAATTCATCTTTAAAATCTCGAATGCCTCGATACATGACTGACCCATTTTGAAAGGGACATCTTTCTCCAACAGGGAACATAAAGGTTTTGAAATTTGTGAAAAATCTTTGATGAAGCGTCTATAGAAACTTGCATGACCCAAGAAGCTCCAGACTCCCTTCACTGATACTGGAGTAGGTAATTTTTCAATAGTCTCTATCTTCGCCTTATCCACCTCTAACCCTGCAGTAGAAACCTTATGTCCTAGAATAATCTATTCTTTCACCATAAAGTGACATTTTTCCCAATTGAGAACCAGATTAGTTTCCACGCAACGTTTCAACACTAAAATCAAATTTTTCAGGCAAAGATCAAAGCTATCACCGAACAAAGAAAAATCGTCCATAAATACCTCCAAATTTTTCTCGACCATATCGAAGAAGAGTGCCATCATGCATCGCTGAAAGGTTGCTGGTGCATTGCATAAACCAAAAGACATTCGCCGAAATGCAAACGTACCGTATGGGCATGTGAATGTCATTTTCTCTTGATCCTCCGGTGCTATAGCAATTTGATTATATCTGGAATAACCATGCAAGAGACAATAGAACCGATGTCCCGCTAACCTATCCAACATCTGATCAATGAATGGCAAGGGGAAGTGATCCTTGCGTGTGGCTTTATTTAGCTTGCGATAGTCCATGTATACTCTCCATCCTGTAACTGTTCGAGTAGGGATGAGCTCATTCGCCTCATTCTTCACCACTGTCATACCCCCTTTCTTTGGTACGCATTGTACAGGACTCACCCACGAACTATCTGAGATCGGGTAAATAATGCCAGCATCCAACCACTTTATAATCTCCTTTTTCACCACCTCCTTCATGATGGGGTTTAGCCTTCTTTGCATCTCGATGGTTGGTTTTTCCCCTTCTTCCATTAAGATTTTATGCATACAGAATGATGGGCTAATACCTCGAATGTCCACTATAGTCCACCCAATTGCAGTTTTGAATTCTCGTAAGACCCGTAGCAGTTTCTCCTTTTACGTATCAGTCAATTCTGTCAAAATAATAACTGGTAGGGTATCGTCTTTTCCCAGGTAAGCATATTACATATGGGAAGGTAATGGCTTTAATTCTAGCACCGGTGGCTCTTCAATTGATGGTTTGAACTTTTTAGCTTCCGCTTCGGGCCTTTCTATGGTGTCGAAGGATTGAGTGCTTTTCCGAAAAACTGATGGTGTGTCTAGCCATTTGACGTATTCGATATCCTCTTCAATACCATATTCATCTACCCTGAGCAAAATAGATTCAAGTGGGTCCTCCGAAAAATTTGTGCTGAATTTATGATTCACCAATTCCTCCATAATATCAACCCGCATACATTCACCTTTTTCTTTTGGGTACGACATTGACTTGAAAACATTAAAGGTGACCTGTTGATTTTCAACTCGCATTGTCAATTCACCTTTTTCAACATCAATCAATGTTCTTCCTGTCGCCAAAAATGGTCGCCCAAGAATGATCGGGATTTCACTGTCCACTTCACAATCCAGAATAAAGAAATCCGCAGGGAAGATGAATTTATCCACTTTTACTAGCACATCTTCAACAATACCTCGTGGATATGTAACCAATCTATCTGCTAACTGTAAACTGATATTTGTTGGGCGTGGAGCCTGAAGTCCGAACTGGCTGTAAACGGATAATGGCATTAGATTTGTACTGGCCTCCAAATCACATAAAGCGCGTCCCAAAAACTGATTTCCAATCTCACACGGAATATTGAAGCTACCTGGATCCTTGAGCTTCGGCGGTAATTTATTCTGAATGATAGCACTGCATTCCTCCGTCAATGCTACTGTTTTAAATTCACCCAATTTCCTCTTCTTCGACAAAACCTCCTTCATAAACTTCGCGTAACTCGGCATTTGTTCCAAGGCTTCGGCGAAGGGGATGTTGATATGCAATTTCTTGAAGATATCCAAAAATCGTGAGAACTGCTTACTTAACTTGGATTTCTGAAATCTCTACGGATACAGTATGGGGGGCATTGTGCTGGTTGGTTCCGAATTTTTCTGCTGTGAGGTCTCCTCTTGATGCTTTTCGGTCTCCACCACTTTCGCTGTTTCAATTGATGCCTTGTCCTCCTTTTCCCTATCCTTGACTGACTCGTGTACTTCTTTTCCACTTCGTAGAGTTACCGCCTTACAATGCTCATCTCTACCAGGGTTTTTCTCGGTGTCGCTCGGAAGTGTTCTAAGTGGTCGGTTATTCAATGCATGTGCTATTTGTCCCATTTGATTTTCCAGATTTTTGATTGACGCATTCTGACTTTGTATACTTAGCTCCATTTGACTAAATCTCTTATCACTCTCCTCACTCCTTTTCTCAGTTGCTTTAACAAATCTTTCCAAGGTTTCTTCCCAACTTGCTTTCCGCACAGGTTGTTGTGTCTGGTTTTGAAACCTAGAATTGTTTTGTTGTTTCGGCACTTTTTCTGCAGCTTGGTTGTTGCTCCGTGAAAACCCCGGATGATTTCGCCACCCCGGATTATATGCATTTTGATTCTGATAAGGATGAGTAAACCGATTATAACTCCCCACATACTGTGCTGCTTCAGCATTTATGTCATAAAATGAGATTATATAATGTAAGTGTCATACGAAGGGGAGTAAACACCTGAAGATATGTGTTAAGTTCAAAGAGATGCAAGTTATAAAAGATTAATGCTAAGAGTCATTGTGGTTTCATTATATATGTAACTAATGCATGTGAATATGAACCTTTGAACTGTTGTAGGATGTACACAAAGCATTTAAGCTATTTCGGTAGTTGGTAATCTACAAACCAGGCAAGTCTTTCAGTTTTTATTTGCTACGTGAACTTGATGATTAATTATTTTAAGTCTTTATTGCAAATAACATGATGTGTGTTATATTTATGTGCAAGCATGAAACGTCAAAGTCAACTTATGACTACATTAGTTGAGTAAAACATGTCGATTGAGTAAGGAACTCAATCTTTATATTTGTTATATGAACTGTATCATGTATGTTATGTTAGTTCAATGTTTAAGAGATATATGTTGAGCATGATATTATATGGTACGTGTTGCATGAAAACTGTTAGGTTTTGTTGGGCTGTCGAGCTCAACCTTGCAAATAACCATTTTTGCAGGTCAAGATTTCAAGGTAAAGTTATGTGTTACCTGAAAGTTATGAATCCGACGTGATATATGAAGATTCCTTATGTTTTATGAGAAATGTATTTAATATTTTGAATGTAATATGTTGTTAAATTGTAAGTTGAGCTATCCGGTATATATGGATATCTATTAATGATGTAAGATTTTGTATAGTCATTTTGTTGTAATGATTCATGATATAAATTTGAATCGAAGAGATGTTATGTAAAGGTTAAAAGTTCTGGGAACAAGAATAGTTTGTAAATATAAAAATTTAATTGTAATAGAATATTTTAATTATTCCGCAAATTTCAATGGTTGTATTATCGTTTAATGATATAAAGTTAGAGGTTGAATGTATTATTAACGACCGAATGCGAGAATTAAGTTGTATGAATTTTAAGGTCGTTACATTGGTCGTTGTCCACTCACTACCATAATGTCCCCCATACGCAGATGAATGACATTCGTGCAAAATATTTTTCACTTCGCTGTACGACAAACATCTTCGAATCATTTTGTCTACACTCTGTCGGAATAAATAGGGATCGTCCCACATATACCACTTGACATCATGTAGGAACTTTCTCTTTTGCTGACATTTCAAATTAGGGGGAAAGATGTAATAACCCAATATTTTCTATATAAATAAATCAAAAATTTTGCGTATAAATTTATTTTAAAAAATAAATAAATATGGGGAATGTGTGTGTGCGTGTGTGTGTGTGTGTGTGTATATATATATATATATATATGTGTGTGTGTGTGTGTGTGTGTGTGTGTGTGTGTGATAAATAAAAATTATTTATTACATGAATAATTACAAATAATTTTATTTTAAAATTATTGCATATTATAAATTATATTCTTATAATAATTAATTTTATAGTAGAAATGTTCTTATTATTTATTTCCCATGAAAATATGATTATTATTTTATTTAAATAATATATAAAAAGATTATAGAATTTTTATAATAATTATTTTATTATATGAAATTTAGTTCAGATTATTTAAGTTAATTATTTTAACTTAATTAATAGTGTTATATATGACAGATAAATCAGATATGGTATCCAAACCCTAATTTTAGATTTTGATCAAGGAATGAGAATAATAATATAATATGAATTATATTTTGATTTTTCAGTGCTATATATATATATATATATATATATATATATATATATATGTATATATATATATATATATATATATATGTATGTTATGTGTGTAAGGTTAATCTGGGGAGCAGTTTCATTATAACCTGATAAAATCCTAGTGTTACTAATAAATCCTAGTTTCGTAGTCAAACGAGACTTCAAAATCTGTGAAGTCACTGTGTTATGTGATATATGATTTGTATTGTCAGTTTTAACGCTAATTACGAAAAATCCTAATTAGTAATTAAAAACCCTAATACTAGAAACCCTAATTATTACGAACCTTAATTATTAATCAGCTAATTGCTAAATGAAAACCCTAATTTGAAACTCAATTATGAGTTTGAGACTGTTATGTAACTGTGTCATTATGATTAAGATTAAGTATTATAGAATTTAATGTTAATTATGAAAAACCCTAATTAATATTTAGAATTCCTAATTATTTTTAAAACCCTAATTTTTGAATTATAAACCCTTATTTGCTAATTGTAAACCCTAATCGCTAATTTGGCACGCTTAATGATAATTAGTAAAACCTAAACCTAATTATCATGTTTTATGTAATTAAAAATCTAAACTAATTTAGTAATCCAAAATTAGTGATTTTTAGAAGCTAAAATTCCATTTTTGGCCTAATTAGAAATCCTAAAAAAATAAACAAAATTGGTGGAACCTTAGGGTTAAACCCTAAGGGTTTGCCAAGATTACTTTCATGCCATTAAAATCATAAGGCAATTAACCAAATTGCTCTTATTGCATTATTAAAGGAAGCTTGTAGATCTTGGCCTATGTGTAGTTGTTCAACCACTCCAACCTAGCCATGTGCCTACATATTACACATATCAGCAGCAACATCTCAGCCAAATCCATTGCACCACATTATTTATAAGATCAAGTAGTGAGAAAAATCATTTTCAAAGTCATTTGGTCACAATACTCAACCAAAATCCTCTCAACTCAAAACCTCCGAAATTATGTAGTAGATCAGTTCTCAAACAAAGCCCCACTATCACGACAACAGATCTAGAAGCCAAGAATCAAAGCTTGTTCATAGAAGGTATAAAGCTACCCTAGAAATCTGATCATGTATGCTATGTTAGAAGTTATGATTTTGTATTGTAATGTGTTGTTTATAGTGTTATTAAGTGATCTGGGTTGATAGATGTTAGATCCATAACATCTATAAGCTCAGATCTAATGTTTTTCAAAATCTGAAAATCTGGAAATTTGGGTCTGACAACCGAATGTCAGACTTCATAGATCTTAGTATGTTATGTGTTTTTGTTGTTTAAGTGTTTGATCTTGTAGTATGATATGAGGTCTTTCATCTGGAACTCTAATCAGGATCAGATCAGGTTTATATTGTAAGTTATTCATGGTCAAAGGTCGTTGACCGACCATGACTTTTCCTTTTCTGGGTAACCCAGAATTCCCCAGGTCGGTCTGACAACTTGTTCTTGAGCTTTGTTCTTGTAGGTTATACGTGTTCTGTATATGTTGTTGCATCAGTATTGTAATATGTTATATGACCTACAATCTTATGCCTTAATATCACCTAAACATCAAGTATGATGAACTCTGTGGCTGGTCAAAGTAAGTAAGACATGGACGTTTTCTGTTTTCTGGGTAACCCAAAAAACAGATGAACGTGTCGTCTAACAATGTTTAACCAGCATGGATCTCTCTATTGTGTTGTTGTTAGATTAACTTTATGTGTTAGATGTGCTCACTTGCATGTCGGCTACATATTGAAAGCTTTAAATTACAAAAACATCTTACGGATAGAAAGTTGTGGAAGCCCAAAAGTAGTAGCATGAATTGTTCTTCAATTCTGGAAAACCCAGAAATTGAAGAACAGTGTCTGACAGGTTTTCCAGGGCTCGGATCTCACTGATCTGTTATGTGATGGCCATGAACTTGCTTGTTGATTATAATATTACACATGTACTACAGTATAAACACTTTACTCTGGCCAGAACACCTCAAGATCATGATTTGGTGACTGGTCAAAGTAAGCACCTTGTAACTGCTTATGCATTTTTGGGTTTCATCAAGAACATGAAGAACACCTATAGCGACGGTTCTGTCGCTATAGGCAGTTTTTAGCAACAATTAATTCCTGAAATTATTATTTTTATTAAATAAATAGAAAAAAAGAGTTTTAAATTATTAAAAATACATAATAAATTATTAAAAATTATTTTAAAGTCCAAAAATTAGTTTTTAATTATTTTTAATATATCTCATAAATATTTAATATTTTAAGATTATTAAAGGTATTTAATTTATTTAATTATAATATTAAATAAGTTATTTAAAAATAATTTTAAATACTTGAAAAATTATTTAAAATTATATTATGATATAAGAAAATATTTTAAGTTATTTTTAATGACGTTTAATATTTTGTGATAAATTTTATTAATTAATTAATATTAATGATATTTAAGTTATCTAACAAATTAATTAAATAAATTAGTTTAAAATGATATTAATATTAGAAAAATCATTTTACATGAAAATAAAGATTTTAAAAATATTTTAAGTTATAAAATATAACTTTCAATATTTAAAGGTAAATCTCATTAATTATTTACTCTTAATGATATTAGAATTATTTAATAATTATATTAAATAAATTAGATTAAAAATTATTTTAATATTATAAAAATTATTTTAAATGAAAATAAAGTGTTTAAAGATATTTTAAGTTATAGAATATAGCTTTTAATATTTAAAGGATAATTTCATTAATAATTTAATATTAATGATATTAATTTAATATTAATGGTATTAAATTTATTTAATAATTATATTAAATAAATAGTTTTAAAATAATTTTATTAATTTAAAAATCATTTAAAAAGGATATAAATGAATTAAAAATATTTTAAGTTATAATTAATGACTTTTAATATTTTAATAGATAATGCATTAATATTTAAATATTAATGATAATTATTTAAAAATGATTTTAAATGTTTTAAAAATCATTTATGTGTAATATTAGTACTTTAAAAGTATTTTAAGTTATTATAAATAGCTTTACTATTTTGGCAATGGTTTCATTAATAGTTTAATATTAATTAAATGTTAATAATAATAGAATTGTTTAATATTTAAATTATTTAATAATAATTTCGATGTTTAAAAATTCATGATAAATTATAATAAATGTTTAAAAATTATTATAAGTCATTTAAAAATAATATGACTGATACTTACAGATATTGAACTGCAGGAAAGAGTCTTAGGTGTTGTTTGTTTACATCTGATTGCCTCTTAATGGACTGCCTCTTATTCGCTAAGAGGCATGATGTTGTTTGTTTTGTTTTTTGTTACCTCTGAATGCCTCTTAATCGGTAAGACAGAAAATAAAATCTTAATAATTAAGAGGTACCTCTTAATAAAAAAAATTTGATAATTTTTTTTTTATATAAATATATTCAACAATATTATGCACTCATTTTTATTAAATTGAATATTTAAAATTATTAAAAAAAATTTACCCTTTAAAATGATAAAATAGTGTCATTAAGAGACAACTTACTTTTTTGTTATCAAATAATTTTTTAGATTCAGACCTCATAACCATTCAGATGATCTAATTTATTAAGACATCATAATCATTCAGATCTTAATTTCCAGATTTATCAAACACAACCTTAGACTCGATAATTACCCGATAAAGCCGTCGGTACACCGACATATTTCAGAAACTGATTTGGACTTATATAATTTGTATGTATATGTGTTTGTTTGTGATTCAATGACTGTTGAATATGTGTGACAATGTGATTAAGTTATGTGCTGACTGCAATAAGCAGTATTATGTGTTACGATATATTATTCTAATCAGTAAAATGATCTTATTATTGATAGGTTTCGGTATAAAAGATAAAACTAAGTTGCGTACTGTAAGCAGCAGACCAAGCAAGTATCCTACCTTTGCATTTTCTTTATGCAATGGATATGAGTAAGAAAGTTTCAGAATTATATTATTATTATGACAGAATATTAACCCTATTGTTATATATTATATCCGATCATTGTTTTATCAACATGATATTATATTATATAATTCAGATATATATTCTGTTCGTTAATTTTTAGAAATCGTTATACAAATGACCTCACTAGGATAATCATTGTATTTAATCACATGTTGATATATATATATATATATATATATATATATATATATATATATATATATTATATATATATATTGATTGCCAGTATGTATACATTAAGTAAAAGTTGTCTAAGCTATTTGATCAGCTAGACACAGATTTAGAAATATCGTTGAATATGATAAAACCTTTTTGTATCCAATCAAATTGTTTTGGTTCAAATTCCCGACTAAGTATGAACATCCCGAACAAGGAAAAACTTTTATGCGCCCAAGGCGGACAGAGTGAATGATAATATCGTTTTTTCCATGCAGTATTGATCAATACAGGGCCCATGGGATGTACACCCTCGCGCCTGTAAGTTATGACGGTTTGCAGATGAAGTTCTGCTAAACCTATTCAAAAATTGAAAACAATGTTCATAGTATGTCAACTAAACCCCATATATATTCAATACGTAGTTTCAAAAATTTGAGATAGAATTGTTATGTTATTATTATCGGTTTAGTTTACTTCACAACTATTGATTTGTTGTAGAAGTGATGTACAAAGTTGTAGAGAATTGAATTTCCTATAAAAACACGCGAGATTCAAATTTTCTGATAAAGGGCTATTTATTATGAATTATTGAAGTTCCGAAGTTCCGAAATAATTGATTTTTGGAGTTTAAAATGTATTTTTTAAAGAAAAACGTTTTTTGTTGCAATTGAGTGGCTCACATGTGTTATACATGATCTGAAATCAGATTTCTTAGGTGGGCTTGACAATTTTGTAAATATAATATTATTATATTAAATTTTCTGCTTTGGTGTTCTAAGCATTTTCCTATAAATAGGGTGCTTATGTTAGAATTGAAAATCACACCAGAAACACAAGTTTATCTCTCTTTCTCTCTCTATATCGAGCGTATTCTTGTGAGTATTTGATACTTTGAGTGTTTCTATACGGTGCAAGTTTCCTTCAGCACTATATCTAGTATTCCAATCAGAAGTACCGTATTTCCGAGGTAAGGGATGTTATTTCTTCTTAAATGATATTATTTTCTTCAATATCATTATGCCGAAGTATTGATCTGAACTTTTTATCAAATTTGGAACTTTTCATGTCGGGGTTACTATTCATGAGTTACTATTCATGAGTTACTATTCACGAGTTACTATTCACGAGTTACTATTCATCGAAAAATGAAATTTTTTCTTTTCGTCCAAAATATCTATTCTGGATACTAGCTTTGATTGTATCCATGTTTTGATCATTCTTGAATTTTACTCCACTATGATTATTTATGAGGTATTTTTGGACATGGAATAGTTGAAATACGAATCCTTAATATTTATTATTTTGCTTCACTGGATTCGTTTCCTTTAAAATATTTTTCATCATCCTCAGTCCTAAATGATGATATAATTCAATATCTTTGGCCTGTAGTGCAAAGATGAATGATTTCTGATGAATATCTTTGGCCCGTAGTACATAGATGAACAAGTGTTGAGGTGAACATGAACAACTGATGAATATCTTTGGCCTGTAGTGCAAAGATGACTATTTGATTCAAGATATTTATTGATTGATGTTACAGGGATAAAATGTTGATGATGGGCTTTTAAATTCATAGATAATCGTAGATTTCATTCTCTACGTAACTCTTCTATGAATTATTATTTTCCGCTGCGAATATTGATTTAAAACTTGTTGTCTATTGTATTCTATTAAATTTTTCCCTGTTGAAGACTAACGATAATTTGTTGTATATTATCTTAGTCATAATATTCTTTACTGGGCTAGTTGAGCTCACCCTTTTCCTTGTTGTTCCAATTTTCTTCTCAGGAGGCGAGAATGTAGCGAGTACTAGTCAGGGTGTGGAATGATGGTTCAAGACAGTTGTTTTAGTAGTCCTCACTATTTTGTAAAATAGTGTATCAATAAGTATAATGAGGACTTAATTGAGTATGAATACTGTCTAGATGACAATATTTGTATTTAAACTCACAGTATATGTGTTGTCGTATTTTGCACGACAATTGTAATAATAAAGTTGTAGTTATTTTCTGTACCATGTATTTGGCGACTCAGAATGGGTTGGATGGATTGGACCTGTTTTGGGGGCGTCACAGTTGGTATCAGAGCTTAGGGATATGATCTCTGGCGGAGATCGGAGAATAGAACTAGGAGGGGAGAGATGAGTAAATCCTTCGCTAGTGTGTCATGCCTAAGCTTATTTGTTGGTCGGTCATAATATAGGGGTATTATGTGATATGTTAATTTGTTAAATTAACCCTTATTTTATGGCAGTATTTGAGAATGTCGACTGAGACTGTTAACAGTGGAGTAAATGAAACTGTGGAGACACCTATACTCACCAACGAGGAGAACGTGCAACAAGCTGGCAATGTTCCTCCTGTGAACAACACCACTGAGCAGACGATGAACGATGAGATGTTTAGAAACTTTTTGCGATTCATGCAAAACCAGACGAAGGAGATTCCTGTTCAAAATATAGGAAGAAATAATGGCAACGCACAGCTGGTCACAGCCAAGCAGTTCAAAGAGTTGGGACCACCAGAATTCTGGGGAAAGCCAGATCCGATTAAGGCGGAGACATGGGTCAAGCAAATTACCAAGATATTTGATGTCTTGGGATGGACGGAGGAACAGAATGTTCCATTCGCCACCTTTATATTCCGTGGCGAGGCAGACTACTGGTGGGAGTCTGTGAAACGTACCCATCCAGCCGCACTCAGCATGTCTTGGGAGACATTTCAGAAACTGTTCAATGACAAATACTTTCCTGAAAGTGTTCGTCATATGAAGGAGGTAGAGTTTATTAGACTAGAACAAAACAACATGACGGTGTCCCAATACGAGGCGAAGTTTGCAGAGTTGTCCAGGTTTGCACCTCATTTGGTGGAGAATGAGGAACGTATGACGCGGATGTTTCTGAGAGGTTTGAAACCCGGCATACGTCAATATCTCATTTCTCATAAATTTTCTCTCTATTCAGATGTTGTCAACAGGGCTCAATTATTAGAGCGAGATAACGAGTACGGTCAATCGAGGGACCACAACCAGGATCATACCGGTGACAGCAGTCATCAGAACAATGATAACCAGCGGAGAAAGAAGAATACGGACAAGAACGGCAACCACTCTGGTGGTAATCGTGGCCATGAATATAAAGAAGCGAGTCGGGAGGAGATTTTAAAAAGAGGAGATTCAACAATGATAATACGAAGACGTCAGCACCAGCAGAAACTGGTTCCAAGGGAGGAGAACGACCACCGGTCATATGCTATAAGTGCGGAAAAGAAGGACATATCAGCCCAAACTGTCCACAACAGTTTAAGGTATGTTATAACTGTGGAAAGGAAGGACATATCGCTCGAGATTGCACTGTAGCGAAACCAATTCCACGGGGGTGGTGACTCAAAAAGTTGTCCCAGAAAAGTCAAAGTCAACGGTTCTTGGAAGAGCGTTTTTCGTGACTGGTCAGAATGCGAGGAACCTGAATGAAGTTAGCATGGGTTAGTTAATTATAAATTTTTGCAAAGTCTATATCTTATTAGATACCGGTTCTACCCATTCATTTATCTCTTGCTTACGTTCAACGTTTAAACTTGACTCCAGAGAAATTAGACTTTGACTTATCTGTTGAAACTCTGTTAGGAGAAATTTTCATCACATCCATTGTTTATAAATCTTGTTTGATCCAAGTTGGCACCATCACATTACCTGTTGATCTTATCTCTATAAAGATACTTGCTTTTGATTTGATTTTAGAAATTAATTGGTTAACTACTCATCATGCCAAAATTGATTGCTTTTGTAAGGTTGTTAGTCTTCATATTCCTAAGTAACCTGTTATTCAAATTCAAGCAACCAAACCATTGAAGTCAAACTCTTTCATATCAAGCCGTAAAGTCATTCGTTTATTGAAAAACGGATGTCAAGCTTTCTTAGCTATGTTATGAACTTGAACAAAATACGTCAGATTTGAATGATATTTCTATTGTTAGTAAATCCCTGACGTATTTCCTGAAGAATTTCTTAGCTTACTCCCAGAGCGTGATATTGAATTTTGAATCGACTTTGAACCCGGTACAAAACCCATTTCTAAAATTTCATATCGAATGGCTCCTATTGAACTTCAGGAGTTAAAAATTCAACTATAGAAGTTGATAACCGAGCCTTTATCTGGTGACTTCTTTTGTGGAATGCACTGAATCCAGACTCTCTGTAGGGGACGTCATATTCGTGCGGTAGTAAACTGATAGGTGTCATTGTGACGTGCTATCCAAGATTGGGATATGAGTCACAGTTGAGAGCAACCTAAGTCAGTAATCAAAATACGTAGCTTTCTAGGCTTAGCTGGTTACTATTGGAGATTCGTAAAAGGATTTTCTCGAATCGCTACTCCATTAACTCAGCTGACTCAAGAAGGATATCAAATTCATATGGAGCGAAGAATGCGAGAAGAGTTTCCAAGAGCTTAAGAGGAGACTCATTTCGGCACCTGTTCTGACAATACCATCTGGTTCAGATGGATTTGTTATCTACAGCGATGCTTCAGGCAAAGGGTTAGGATGTGTTCTCATGCAACGTGAGAAAGTCATAGCCAATGCCTCGCGACAACTTAAAGAATATGAGAGGAATTATCCTACTCATGATCTAGAGTTGGCAACAGTAGTTTTCGCGCTAAAGATTTGGAGGCAATATCTATATGGGGAGAAAGTGGAGATATATTTAGACCATAAAAGCCTCAAATATTTCTTCACTCAAAAAGAACTCAACATGCGGCAACGACGTTGGCTCGAGCTGTTGAAAGATTACGACCACACTATTCAATACCATCCTAGAAAAGCAAACGTGGTAGCTGACGCGTTGAGTAGAAGATCATATGCAGGAAGAGTGCGATGATGTCAAGTATACGCGTAGAATCAACTTTAATCGATAAAGTTAAAGTTGCTCAAGCTACAGACCTGGATCTGATGAATATAAAGAAGAAGGTGCAAGAATGTGTTATTCTAGAAGTAACAGTCGATGAAGAGAAGAAAGCTCAAGCCTTCGATTTATTTGAAATCCTCGATCGAGTAGGAACTGTGGCCTATAGACTCGCCTTAACGCTAAGTGTGTCACGTGTTCATAACGTTATTCACGTATCGATGTTACGTAAATATGTGGACGACCCGAACCACGTTATTGAGTTAGAACCAAACGAGATAGCTGAAGACTTAACGTACGAAGAGGTACCTGTCAAGATCTTGGATAGGAAGGAGCATGTCCTACGCACGAAGGTCTTACCACAAGTTAAAGTTTTGTGGAGAAACCATGCTATTGAGGAAATGACCTGGGAGTTGGAAACGGAAATGAAAGCGAGGTATCCTCATCTTTTCGAAACACCAGGTACGTATGTCAATTTCGAGGACGAAATTTCATAAGGAGGGGAGGTTGTAAGACCCTAAATTATTAATAAATAAAATTTAAATTCCTCTATTTATTATTTTGAAATAGTAAGGGTTGATTTGATTAATGTGGTTAGTTATGGGTAAAATGCGTAAATATTTTAAATAAGCAAGTGGTTATAAAATATTCATTGTTGTTGGGAAATATTCGCTTGGACGTGGAATATTCTTACTGTCGGAGAATATTCGTACGACGGCGCAGTCTTTTGTGGGCCCCATAACGGAAAGCGATTGGATGAAGAAAACGACAAAAATAAGTTGTTTATAAATAACGGCATAGTTGTTACCGTTAATACTGTTGGAATACCCGGTGGTTAAAATACAGTAATACGCGTTGTTGCACAGTAGCACACGGTATTGCACTAATTATTGATTCTTACGTAAGAAGGCACTACTCAATAATTGTTACAGTAATTACTGTTCAATATTGTATTTTATTGATTCAATAATTGCTGCGTTGATATTTTATATTACTGTTGTTTCAATAATTGTCACTACGCAGTATTTTTCATTATCGGAGCAATAATTCATATTATCTGAATAATATTATTAGATAACATTATTGGCAATGTCTAGAAATTTCTGTCTAAGGAGAGGTTTGGTCATCTAATTGCGCACCAGTAAGGAGAGATCCTTATGGGAAAGCCCCCTCTTTCCTAGGAACGGCCTGGCTGCCAGTACTGTGATTCTGTAATATTATTTGTGTATAATTAATTATTGATTTATATGATGAGGAAAATATTGATTTTATGTGGATATAGATGGAGAAACTTTTAATGTGACAATTGTTGAAAATTAATATTTTATTTTTTTCTGATAAAATAATTCATTTAAATATATTATTTTAATAATATATTGATGGTGATATTTTTACAATGAATGTGGGATATATGAGTATATGAGGAGGAAGAGTATTTTTGTGGCATTAAATGATTAACACATGTTTTGTGTGTTGGTGGACACAATTCTTGACCGAAATTTATTATTGACTGTAAAATCGCCCGTTTGTGGATTTCGGTCAATTTCTGTTTGGAATTTGGAAAAATTTTCTTCTACAAAGTTGTAGAGAATTGAATTTCCTATAAAAACACACGAGATTTGAATTTTCTGATAAAAGGGCTATTTATTATGAATTATTGAAGTTCCGAAGTTCCGAAATAATTGATTTTTGGAGTTTAAAATGTATTTTTTAAAGAAAAACGTTTTTTGTTGCAATTGAGTGGCTCACATGTGTTATACATGATCTGAAATCAGATTTCTTAGGTGGGCTTGACAATTTTGTAAATATAATATTATTATATTAAATTTTCTGCTTTGGTGTTCTAAGCATTTTCCTATAAATAGGGTGCTTATGTTAGAATTAAAAATCACACCAGAAACACAAGTTTATCTCTCTTTCTCTCTCTATATCGAGCGTATTCTTGTGAGTATTTGATACTTTGAGTGTTGCTATACGGTGCAAGTTTCCTTCAGCACTATATCTAGTATTCCAGTCAGAAGTACCGTATTTCCGAGGTAAGGGATGTTATTTCTTCTTAAATGATATTATTTTCTTCAATATCATTATGCCGAAGTATTGATCTAAACTTTTTATCAAATTTGAAACTTTTCATGTCGGGGTTACTATTCATGAGTTACTATTCATGAGTTACTATTCACGAGTTACTATTCACGAGTTACTATTCATCGAAAAATGAAATTTTTTCTTTTCGTCCAAAATATCTATTCTGGATACTAGCTTTGATTGTATCCATGTTTTGATCATTCTTGAATTTTACTCCACTATGATTATTTATGAGGTATTTTTGGACATGGAATAGTTGAAATACGAATCCTTAATATTTATTATTTTGCTTCACTGGATTCGTTTCCTTTAAAATATTTTTCATCATCCTCAGTCCTAAATGATGATATAATTCAATATCTTTGGCCTGTAGTGCAAAGATGAATGATTTCTGATGAATATCTTTGGCCCGTAGTACAAAGATGAACAGGTGTTGAGGTGAACATGAACAACTGATGAATATCTTTGGCCTGTAGTGCAAAGATGACTATTTGATTCAAGATATTTATTGATTGATGTTACAGGGATAAAATGTTGATGATGGGCTTTTAAATTCATAGATAATCGTAGATTTCATTCTCTACGTAACTCTTCTATGAATTATTATTTTCCGCTGCGAATATTGATTTAAAACTTGTTGTCTATTGTATTCTATTAAATTTTTCCCTGTTGAAGACTAACGATAATTTGTTGTATATTATCTTAGTCATAATATTCTTTACTGGGCTAGTTGAGCTCACCCTTTTCCTTGTATTCCAATTTTCTTCTCAGGAGGCGAGAATGTAGCGAGTACTAGTCGGGGTGTGGAATGATGGTTCAAGACAGTTGTTTTAGTAGTCCTCACTATTTTGTAAAATAGTGTATCAATAAGTATAATGAGGACTTAATTGAGTATGAATACTGTCTAGATGACAATATTTGTATTTAAACTCATAGTATATGTGTTGTCGTATTTTGCACGACAATTGTAATAATAAAGTTGTAGTTATTTTCTGTACCATGTATTTGGCGACTCAGAATGGGTTGGATGGATTGGACCTATTTTGGGGGCGTCACACTTCATCAAAATTGAAGATTGCATCTTTCTCTAAGAGACTGCATAGTGGTTTCGCAATCATAGAGAAATCTTTAATGAACCTGCGGTTGAATCCGGTGTGTCCAAGAAAACTACGGAGTCCCTTAACTAAATTTGGCGGTGGAAGATTTTCTATCGTGTCCAGCTTTGCCTTATCAGCCTTTAAGCCCTTCGCAGAGACCTTGTGACCAAGAATTATCCCTTCTTTAACCATAAAAGTGGCACTTCTCCTTTAGCACCAAGTTGGTTTCCACACCTCTTTTTAGAACCATGACCAAATTCTCTAGACAGATATCAAAAGTATTTCCCTAGACTGAAAAGTCATCCATGAAAACTTTCACATTCTTCTCCACCATGTCCGAGAAGATAGCCATCATACATCTTTGGAAAGTCGTCGGTGCATTACACAAACCAAAGGACATCTTCCTGAATACAAAGGTGCCGTATGGGCACGTGAAAAGTGGTATTTTCTTGATCCTCAGGAGCTATGACTATTTGGTTGTACCTCGAATATCCATCCAATAAATAGTAATATTCATGCCCAACCAACTGATCTAACATCTGATCGATAAAATGTAGAGGAAAGTTGTCCTTATGGGTAGCCTTATTTAGCTTCCTGTAATCCATGCAAACCCTCCATCTGGTCACTGCCCTCGTCAAAATCAGTTCATTGTCGTCGTTTTTCACTATTGTTATTCCACCCTTTTTCGGAACACACTGATAAGTGAGTTTTATACCTACGAATCAACTTCTAATTCAAGCTTAAACGGTGTTAACTCTTGGTTTTTATGTTTCATTTTTACTTGTTTAGTGTTGTTTTGTGTTTAGGGGTGGTGGAGTTGCAATTGGACTTAAAGGGTGGAATTATGGCAAAAATTGGTAAGATGAGGACCTAACTTGGACAGTTAATAGTAGTATATAGCCAACCGGGCAGGCTTTCTATGTACAAAACCCCCGTCGAGGTGGGGGTGCAAGAGAATTGACAGAAGATATGCCCACCGGGGCGGGCTAATTCCAAAGTGAAACCTCTGCCGGGGCGGGGGTACGGAAATCAGTTTCCTGTTTGGCTTGAAATGCTGTAATTAATGTGGAGATTAGTGATTGGAATGGTTTGGGACTCATTTATACATAAAATTAGAGTCAGAATACGTGTCAAAGCTTATATTTGACAACAAACAACAAGATTGAATCATGATACAAGAAATTAACATCATTGAAGACAGATTTCTGAGCAAGAGCATTAGAGGAAGACTTTGAAGGAGAAATCACATCAATTGCAGATTGAGGCTAGAGAGAAGGGTGGTTATGGATTTATTCTTCTTCTTTAGTTTTATATTTGTAATTGGGATGATGTTTACTTTAATTAATTCAGTTTTTATTTCATTGACGATGAACTAAATTCTTTATTATGCTTATAACAGATCTTTGGGCTGAACGATGATTATGTAATCTTTGATTTTCAGTTTAATAAGCTATCATTTAGTTTATCAATATTGATTTGTGATTGAATTTATGAATTGCTTGATCACCAATTTTATGTGGACTTGTATGGATTCGAGAGAGAAAATACGAGTCTAGACTTAGTCAATATAGCATGTGATCTTGAATTATGTGAATGAATGGAATCTTGATGAATGTTAGGGTACAAATATGCCTAGCATCGCATGTAATCGGATAGGGAACTTGAATTTTAACCTTCTCTAATTGTAATTAAGGTGTTTAGCTTAATTCTATCTAATTTGTGAATTTGAGTTAATATGGTATTAGTGCATCAAGAGGTGGCTAGTTCTACTTGAGTGTTCTTGATTAATAAACTGGGATAGTAAATTATAGTGGAATAAGGTGTAATAATCAGAGTGATGCTTAGAGTGAAGTTGTAAGCCTACTTCTTTAATATTTGTTTGAAATTTCAGTTTTTAGGGTTTGTTAATTGTTTGGTATTATTAGTATTTTTACTATTTTTAATTATAATTCTTAAATTGGTTTGTTTAATAAAATTTGGATTAATAGGAAATTGGTAATTGTGAGGGTTAATTTCTTGCTAATCTCTATGGGAACGATACTTGACTTATAACTTTATTACTTGTTGACCACGTATACTTACGTGTTGTGCATATATAGATTTTATCCAACTAGTTTTTGGCGCCGTTGTCGGGGACTAGTATAGATTTTAATATTTTTTTAATATCAATTTAATTAGTCCAGTTTTACTTAAACTTTTTTTTCTTTTTGTTTTGTTCTTTCTATTTCAAGTTCTTGAAGTCGGTTTATGCAAACTCGGTCCAAAAACCAAGACTTACTTCCTTTGGAGGACGACATCGAAAAAAGGTTTCAAAGGTTAAGTAAGTGGATTAAAAACACGAGGGAAGACTTTGAGAATTCTGAAAAAGAAGAAGTGATATCTGCCGAAGACCAGAATGCGTTGAGAGATTTTGCTACACCTAAGGTGACTGAGCATCAGTCAAGTATCACCATGCCGGCGATTGCTACAAACACGTTTGAGATCAAGCCTGAGACTATTCAAATGATTCAGAACTCGGTATAGTTTGGGGACTTGAAAATGATGATCCAAATGAACACTTGGTAAGTTTTTTGGAGATATGTGACACTTTTAGATACAATGGGGTGTCGAATGAGGCGGTCAGACTTCGCTTGTTCCCGTTCACTCTGCGAGACAAGGTAAAGAATTGGTTACACTCACTACCGTCGGGATCAATAACTACATGGGAAAACCTCGCTCAAAAATTCTTAGCCAAATTCCTCCCACCAACAAAGACTGTAAAATTGAGGAATGAGATTACTATATTTGAACAACAGCATGGGAATCGTTATATGAGGCATGGGAGAGATACAAGGAATTGCTTAAGAAATGCCCACATCACGGATTACCAAAATGGCTACAGATGAACACATTCTACAACAGGTTAAATGGGAATCTTAGGACGAGTATTGATGCTGCTTTGGGTGGAGCATTTATGGCTAAAAACTATGAGGAAGCGTATGAGTTAGTTGAGACAATGTCAGCTAATAACTACAGTGGCCTACATCGAGGATGACACAACCTAAGTAGCTAGGATATTAGAGGTAGATGGAGTAACCGCGTTGGCAGCACAGATTGTTGCCTTATCAAAGAAAATGGATACCATGACAGGTGCACAACCACAGTATGTGGCATATGTTTGCGAGCTATATATAGGAGAACATCCTACAGAGCAGTGTGTCATCAACCCAGCATCGATTCAGTTTGTGGGCAACTATAACAGGATACTGCCACAGAATATGTATCAAAATGCCTACAACCCGGGGAATAGGAACCATCCTAATTTTTCATGGAGCAACAATCAGAATTAGCAAGCTCCACGACAATCTTATCCCCCGGGGTTTCACACACTGAACTGGACTAACTCATGTACTGTCTGAAATTGGGTAAATAATTCATGTATCCAACCAGTTCAGTATTTCCTTTTTTACAACTTATTTAATGATCAGATTTAGTCGTCTCTGTTGTTCCACTGTTGACTTTGCGTCCTCTTCCATAAGAATCTTATGCATACAGAAGGATGGACTTATCCCTTTTATATCTACAAATATCCATCCTATAGCTGACTTGTATTCTCTAAGCACCCTCAGCAACTTACTTTCCTGTAGTTCGTTAAGCGCAGATGCGATAATAATAGGTAAAGTATTTAAATTACCCAAATAAGCATACTTGTGTGTTTTAGGAAGAGGCTTAAGCTCAAGAGTGGGTGGCTCCTCCGATGAAGGTTTCATTCATGTTGATGGTACTTTGAACCTGCTAACTCTAGGCAAGAATCCATCATATGCAAGTAGTCTACGAACTCTGGATCATCTAAGTCCTCATCCCCTAGTTGTGTGTTTTCCAATGGATCTCTAACAAAACTTTTAACCAAGTCTTTATTTACTATTCTGTCGATCACATCCAACCTGAAACACTCCTCCTCAGCTATAGGGAACTTCATGGCTTTGAACACATTGAATTTGACTTCCTGGTCTTGTACCCTCATGGTTAATTCCCCTTTCTGAACATCAATGAGAGTCCTATCCGTAGCCAAAAATGGCCTCCCTAAGATGATTGCGATGTTTTTGTCCTCTTCATAATCTAGAATTATAAAGTCTATTGGAAAAATAAATTTATCCACTTTAACTAAGATGTCTTCCACAATTCCTCTTAGATAAGTCACTAATCTGTCTGCTAACTACAGTGATATGTTTGTAGGCTTCGGAGCTGGCAACCTTAACTGAGTATAAACTGACAACGGCATAAGGTTCACACTTGCCCCTAAATCACACAAACACTTGTTGAAGGCCATGTTCCCGATTATGCAAGGAATAGTGAAACTCCCCGGATCCTTCAACATCAGAGGTAGCTTTCTCTGTAAAACTGCACTGCATTCCTTGTTAATGCCACAGTCTCATAGTCTCTAATTTCTTTTTCCTTGACAGAATCCCCTTCATAAATTTAGCATAACTCGGCATTTGCTCTAGGGCTTCTGCAAAAGGATTGTTGATCTGAAGTTTCTTGAAAACTACCAAAAATTTTTAGAATTTCTTATCCAATTTTTGTTTCTGAACTCTCTGCTGAAATGGTGGTGGAGGATACACAATGGGCTCAACATCTGTCTTACTCGTGTCCACATATTTTTCCTCACCCTGTTTCTCTTCAACCACTTTTTCTTAACCTTGATTACCATCTTTCATCACTGAAATTTCTGTATTGTCTCTCAAGGTGTTTTCCAGTTCTCAAAGTGATTGTTGGACACTGTTCATGATTCCCCTTCAGATTTTTCTCAGTGTCGCTAAGTAGAGTCCCTTGAGGCCTCTTATTAAGTGATAATGCAGCCTATCCCATCTGATTTTCTAAGCTCTTGATAGCCACTGCTTGTGTTTTCATTGCCGCTTCGTTACCAGATATGTACTTCAACAACAACTCTTCTAAATCTGTCTTTTTCTCTTGATGCGGAGCTGCTTGTTGATGGTTGATTTTGAAGCCCCAGGGGATAAGAAGGTCGTGGAGCCTACTATTTTGATTATTAGTCCACGAAAAATTAGGATGATTTCTATTCCCCAGATTGTAGGCATTCTAATACATATTATGTGGAATCCTATTGTAGCAGCCCACAAACGGTATTGCTTCTGGGTTAGTGGCACATTGTTCTGTAGGATGTTCCCCTGCACACAATTCGCAAACATAAGCAACTTGTTGTGTTTGTGCACCTATCAGAGCATCCATCTTCTTCGATAAAGCTGAAATTTGTGCCGCTAACGCTGTTACCCCACCCTCTACCTCTAACATCCCAAGTGTCTTAGGCTGTGTCATTCTTGTTGTGGGCCACTGGTAGTTGTTAGCAGCCATCGTTTCTATTAGATCATACGCTTCCTCATAACTCTTAGCCATAAAAGCTCCGCCCGAAGCTGCATCTATACTAGTCCTGAGATTACCACTCAACCCATTATAGAATGTGTTCATTTGCAGCAATTTAGTAGTCCATGATATGGGCATTTCCCGAGGAGTTCCTTGTACCTTTCCCATGCTTCATACAATGATTCCCCTGCAGCTGCTCAAACATTGTAATGTCGTTTCTCATCTTAGCAGTCTTCGCTGGTGGGAAAATCTTGGCCAAGAACTTCTGAGCAAGGTCGTCCCATGTAGTAATCGACCATAGTGGTAGAGAGTGTAACCAACTTTTTGCCTTGTCCCACAATGTGAATGGAAACAAGCGAAGTCTGAATGCATCATCTGACACCCCGTTGTATCTAAAAGTGTTGCAAATTTCCAAAAAATTGACTAAGTGCTCATTCGGATCGTCATTGGCTAATCCCTTAAATTGCACTGAGTTTTGTATCATCTGTATTGTCCTAGGCTTGATCTCAAAATTATTCGCAGCCATTAAAGGCCTGGTAATACTTGACTGAAACTCAATCACCCTGGGAGTAGCATAATCCCTTAGTGCTTTCTGATACTCTACAACCATTTTTTTCTTTGTTATCAAGATTTTCCCTAGTGTCCTTAATCCCTTACTGACTTTGAAGCCTTTTCTCGATGTCGTCCTCGAAAGGAAGCATGTCTGGCTTCTTAGACCGAGTTTGCATACACCAAGTCAAAAAATCTACAACAAGAAAGAACAAAACAAAAGAAAATTTGTTTAAGTAAAACTGAACTAATTAAACTGATATTGCAAAATACTAAAATCAAAACTAGTCCCCAGCAACGGCACCAAAAACTTGTTGGGTAAAATCTATATACGCTCAACATGCAAGCGTACAAGGTCAACAAGTAATATAATAGTAAGAAAACTATCGTTCCCACAGAGACTAGTATAAATTAAACCTAACAATTACCAGTTTTATATTAACCCAATTTTATTAAACTAATCAATTTAATGATTATAAATAATAAAAACTAAAGAAACTAACAATTCAAACAAATCAACACACTAAGTAACAGTAAATTTAAAGTAAAAAATAGAGAATTAGGCTTACAACTTCACTTTAAGTCCCACTCTGATTATCATACCTTATTCTAGTTTAATGCAATATATTAGTTTATTAATCAAAAATACTTAAGTAGAATTAGCCATCTCTCGATGCACTAACACCCGTATTAACTTAAATCCACAAATTTGATAGAATTAAGCCAAACACCCTAAATAACTAATTCACTATATCTCTATGTGAATTAAAATCAAAGAAGGTTTAAATTCCAAGTTCTCTATCCATTACATACGATGTTAGGTATATCTTTATCCTAAACATTCATCAAGATTCCATTAAACATAGAAGTCAAGAACACATGCTAAAGTGATTAAGTCTAGATTCATACATCATCTCTTGAGTCCATATAAATCTACTCAGAATTGGTGATCAAGCAATTCATAAATTAAAGTACAAATCATAATAGATAAACTGAATTGATAGTTTATATAAACTGAAATTAAGGCATAACCATCATTGATCAACAATAAAGATCTATTTCAAGCCTAATTAGTAATTTAGTTCATCATGAATGAAATAAAAACTAAAATAAGTAGAGAATCCATCATCCCAATTACAAAAGTTAAATTAAAGCAATAGAATAGTTACAAAACCACCCTTGTTCGCCTTCAATTCTATAATCTTCGTGATCTTGACCTTCATTGTTCTCTTCCAATGATCTTCTTTAAAAATTAGGGCTCAAAGTTCAATTGATTGATTGATATTCAGTGATATCTATTGTTTTGTGTTGTCTGATGTAATAGCTGATAAAACGACGCCCCATCATAGTCCCAATCTATGCCAAATGTTCCATCCACGCAGCTGCAGAGTTCTAATCAAAGTGCACATCTTTCTCTCTCCCTGTACCCTCCCCTCGCCATGGCGAGTGTTTTTGTACGGATAGGCACGCCCCAGTGGGGGGTGTTACTATTCTTGACCAAGGTACCCCCCCCACCCCGGCGGGATTTTTCTTCACAAATATGCCTGCCCAGGCGGGGGGCACTTCTGTAGTGCTGACTTTTGCTCATTTTTGTGCCACTTTCTCGCCACAACGCCACCAGTATGCCACGAATGCTACGTAATGCAACCTAAACTTAAAACAAACACAATCAAGTAAAACTATACAAAATAGACAAGTTCAACGCTGTTTAAGTCCAAATTAAAAGTCGATTCGTAGTATAAAACCCACTCATCACTTATCATTGTTGTTCAAGCTAGGTTCATTATATATTTTTAATGCTTTGAAAGTTATTCTTAAAGTATAACTTTGATGTATGATACTATTTATCTATGGTTCATAATTACTCTATAACATGTCATTGTTAAACCCTCGCATTGTCATTAAACTTTTGATTCAACTAATCCTTAGTTGATGTTCGTTGAACTCAAAATTACCCTTGAAACCTATCCAAACCAAACTTCCTTTGGTGGAACTTGTATGTTAAACTGACAAAACAACCCTACTATAGGGGATTATTTACGCGAGAGCGTTAAGATGTTTGTGCACAATACATGGTACGAAGGGCTGATCCCCCTAAGTATGAGAAGAAGTCCATATAGTCTAAGGACTATTAAAGGTTCAAGTAGAAATACTTATAACCTGGACATAGTTCATGGTCTTGTGGCCCTCAGATGATTTTCAATATCAGTTCTTGATTATCGCTACTAAAAAATGTTATTCTATTCAGTCAAGCTATTCATTGATAACTATTTTGTTATCTTTAAGTGAGCATTTATTTTGCTCACTCTTATATATATATATATATATATATATATATATATATATATAACCATTGCAGCTAAAGTTGAGAAGGTTGACTACTAACCACTAGTAAAGGGAAAGGCAAGATGAACAAGTGTTGAAGACTTGTTGATTTTGTTGAGATTTATGTCTTTAGACGTAGTTTTAATTATTGTGATGTAATTATTTAATTTTATGTATTTGACGAATGATTTAAGGTTAGACACCACCTAGGATTTTATTGGATTTAATTATTATCCCCTTAATGGGAAGATTTATTGTTTAAATTTTATTATATTTGGTAGTTAGAAATGAATATTGGACAGTGAACACTAAATCATTGGGAATGAAGTACCCAGATTTTGGGTGTTACAAGTTGGTATCAAAGCTTTAGGTTGCGAACCATAGGTGGGAAAAAACCTTAGGAAGTAACCTTATAGGAAGTTAAAAAGATAATGGTGATAAACTCTTATCGAGTTTCAAGGAAGAAATAATAAAACACTTTATGTGCTTATGTGGTTGCAACCTATATGTTTGTGAGTGTCGAGTAATGACGGGTAATAATAAAAAACGTAAAAATTTTGTTGTCAAGATGGCTTGTGTGGGAGAATCCAATCAGGCTAGGGAGGGGGGGACCTTAGATGCCTAGAGAGGAGGAGCCTCGAGATATCAAGTAGTCTGGGAACAATTAGAGCCAAGGGAATCATCTCCGTTGGTCACAGTGATTGGTTATGCCCCAGAGTTAGAGCAGGAGGGTTAACCTGATGATGAGGATGTGGTAGAGACGGATGAGGAAGATGTAATAACCCGATATTTTCTAAATAAATAAATAAAAAAAATTGCGTATAATTTTTTTTTTTTTTATTAAGGATGAGGATTTGTACATGATAATGAGTATATGTATTTATGTGGTAAATAAAAATATATTTATTGCATAAATGTTACAAGTAAATTTATTTTAGAATTATTGATTATTAAAAAGTATATTCTTATAATAATTAAATTATGGTAGAAAAGTTTTATTAATTATTTTCCATGAAAATATAATCATATATTATTTAAATAATATATGAAGTAATTTTTTTTTGAATAATTATATTAATTATTTTATTATTAAATTTTTGTACAGATTATTAAGTTAATTATTTTACCTTGATTATTAAGGTTAAATATGAAGAATAAATCAGATATGGAATCCAAACCCTAATTTTGGATTATTGTCAATGTATGAGAATAATAATATAATATTAATTATATTTTGATTT